>CP136871.1:10078119-11487119 GCA_033000465.1 Sciaenops ocellatus
AATCTAATGTTAGTAGTGCTGTCAAAGTTGGTCAGAATCTATTTTTATCTATTTTAATCTATTTTTGCACAGTCTGGTTTGCCAGTGCTTCTGTTTTGCTGCTGGTACTATTTATTGCTGGTCTACCTTATTGCCTATATTTACCATTACAGCAGCAAGTTATATACTATACAAGTTCTGCTCAAGCGTTCACAGCTCTCTCCTCTTAGTGACTTTCTCGCCAATCACACAGTTGATTACATGCTATAGTTCTGCTAGCTAGCAGTTAACGATGGCTTCTCCCTCTCCCTCTCCTGCTCTTTCTCTCTCGGTGTGTCCTTTAGAAATAATGGTATGTGTAACCAATGTAGTTTATTTGCCGTGCTGAATGGAAAACTCAAATAGAAACATTGCTCTGCACAATGGAAACTAAATTGTTAGTTGCTGTAGTTATCCAGACACTGATAGCTGTTTTGGGCTGACCAAATGTAGATCCTGGTCAGAGTGCAAATTGTTCTTTCCATGCTCGGTTGTGATCTCTCTGCAATTGTTAGCACATGGCTGTTGAATTATTTTGCTCATTTCATCTTGACCAGGATTTAATTTTTAATTGATAATGTTGACGTTGTGACTCCTATCCATCATGTAGTCTACTCAGTGCAGTGGTTCAGGTCTCCACGAGAATATGCAAGACCAACAGGTACTTTAGTGCTGCTTTTATTTATTTATTTTTTCAGAATTGAATATTTCTGTTTTATTTTACAACTCGATTTCTGAATTCAGAATTTGTCGACAACCCTAGTTGTTAGTGAAAGGTTGTAGTAGAAAACATGGAAGCCAAAAATGTACTTACAAAGTCCAAAATAATACACCGTGCTTCTTCAATGACAAAAAACATCAAAACAAAATCAAAACACATCCAAAAGTTGTATTGCAATAGTTGTAAAATGTGTATATTTTATTGAGACAGTGAATTTGTATGCTTTTTGCAGACAAATAGAGTCAAATAGATATGAGAGCTGAACAGCATGACACAACAGCATGCTTGATGTGAAGCAGTGGGGTGAAAACCAGATAGAGATAAAGGATGACACTTAGAGACTGAGGACAATGCTTCCTGCTGTTCACTGTGAGATGACAAAAAGAAAAAAAAAACTACAGCAGCATGGTGGAGATCAGTGTCCTGCCCATGTCATCCCAGTTTAACCTCCACAAACAGGTACACTACCTGTGGAGACTCAATTAGAAAACCATTAGCCACTGACAGACTGGGGGCTAATTGCTGCCTTGGGGGAATTCAGAAATGGGAGGATTCAGTGTACAAGGACAAGAACACACCATGAAATCCATCAAACAGCAACGTACTTTACAAGGACGCTGTCTTATATTCCACTGAGCAGACGAGCATTACTGTAATTGACAAGTTTGATTTCTTTTTCCGGCAGACAGAATGGCATTGAGGTGAACCAAGCAAATATATATATCTATATTATGTAATTTAAAGGGGCACTATGTAAGACAGAAATATAGCTCATAAATGTTGAATGAACATTATTAGCCTCTGCTCGTAGTTTCTTTGTAATACCACTTGTGCCTTCAGAGGCGATAGTGAGTCAACGTGGGGTCTAGTCTGTCCTCTGCCCAGCATGAGGAAGAGGAAGTAGAGAACTGGTTGGAGCGGAGGGACAGGGCTGGTGCTAGTCAACATACATTCGATGAGGTTTGGGTTCCTAGTCTCAGCAGCCAGGGGGAGCTGGAGCAACAGACGACGGGGGCAAAGCCGGAGCTTCATGTGGTGTAAATTCTCAGAGTCATGTCAGATTCTGCTGTTATCTGGAGCTGTTTACTGTCAGGAGGACAGCTCAAAGTTTTTTTGTCTGGAATTACAAGGTGGATCAATATGTACTCTTCACGTAGACATCCACTGTTGTTATTGTCGCTGTCTGTGGCCCCTGGAGCTCTATGTTACTACTTCATATTCATTTTGTTTTCATTGTCAAACCCGTAGCCTTCAGCACCAACGCTGACTCAAGTGACTCACTGATCCCTTGAGGCAAGATTTCACTTAGCTCCCTCCAGTCCACAGAAGGAGTTATACATCATTTTTTCACACATGCAGTAGTAAACTACAGTTGAGTTACCATCTAAGGTTAGTTCTCCCAGGAACTCTCAATATTGTGATTGCTATTGTGTTGCTAATTCTTGCAATATTTCCAATATCTTTCTTTTTGAGCTTCATATAAAAACTGTCGAACTGGAAGACAGGAATTAATTTCCTTTGTTTTTCTTCTGATACCTCTGCTGTCAGAGTATCTGTACCAATCCAAAACCAGTGCTTTCTTTTCCCAGATTTAAAATCTATACTGTACATTTATAACTCAATAGATGGAACGGAGAGCTGATTTTTATCGATGACCTTGACAAAGAAAGCTATTTACTGTGTATCGGTCCATACCAATCCACCTCATAAAGGTCAGTATCTGTGCTGATGGTACTGTATAGATATCACTGCTGAGAGAATGGTTGCTAATTTTACCAGTCACAATATTAGATATAACCATTCACTTCCAATTTGAAAAAACAAAACAAACAAACAAAGTCAAATTGAACTTAAGCCTCAAATTTAACAACCCAGCTTCCTTCTAGTAACTGCATTTGGAAGCAGAGGTTGTGTGTTGTCCATCATTTTGACAGGTAGGGTTGTCAAATTTCAATCATAACCTTCATTACCCATGATAATAAGAGATATATGTAGCAACAACTGTAAAACAACTCGATCACAATAACATTTAATATACATGCCTTAAAGATTATGCACACATAAGGACATGGAAAGAAAGGATGAACAGAGGCACCAACCGTGTGGTCACTTTTCATGTCAACACCACACGAAGCAGATGAATGATTTTTACCTTCTTGCTGCCACTTGCTTCCCCCGTAACATTAGCTGCTGCTGGCTGATAAACGTTATCAGTATTAGTATTTGTCATTCATCCTTGCTGCACCAATCCCTCTTTTTTCACCTAATTTATCAAACACATCACCATTATTTGGCTTCGGAAAGAAACTTTGGACACTGAGCTGCTGTGACATTTTTAAATAGCTAGGGTATACAGTGATATAGCCTCCCATTGCGATGGCTAAAGCCAGCTAGACAAGACTAGACAAACTGGGGAGGGGTCTAATACAGGTGGTCTACTTGAGGTTATTGACAGTCTTAATTACTTAATGTTATGTTCGATCTCTCTCATTGATGGATTCCTTTTTCCAATTTTTCCATATTTTTTTACAAAATACAGTTAATGAAGGAAAATGTTAATGCAGTCCCTGGTTGGGAAGTCCTTCTCCCCAGAGTCTTCTCAGGCAGCATTTGCCCCAAGGCTATAAATCATAGCAACACCAACACAACATCTCTGTGGCTTGTTTTGCAAAGCTAGCAGAGAATTCAGCCATTGTGCGCCACAATAATTACAACAAAAGGTTATTAAATGAGATGCGTAAACAAAGGTAATCTCCACATTGTAATAAAATAACATGGTTAATGGCTTGTGAGAATTAATTGGAAAATCAGGTCTATTATAGTATGGTGCTGCGCTGCTGAAACAGTTGTTGGTAGATCAGTTGATGTATTTTAATGACCTATTTAAAATGTTTATTGGCTAATCATGATGAGAGACGGCCTCGTTTTATTCTTGTTACACACTGTGTAAAACTTCACATGCATGCAGGCAGTGAAGGACACTGTAAACATTTTGTCATTATCTTCTGTCAAAACTGCATGATGTACAATTAGTTTGCATATAGCAACCTAACATCTTAAAATCACTGATCAACCCTTTTACATGGGATGTTCAAAATATTTGGACTGAAGGATTTTGGAAAAGATTATCAAAGTTCAGGCACCATTGAAATGAATAACTTTAAATTTATTATGCTGCTGAGGCCGAGGAGGATTTAGACTTCAAACAGCATTTTCCGACAGCTCTGCATTCTGCAAAGGGTTCCTAAAATTTTAACAGACGTCTTCCCTTCATGGTGAAGTTGTCAAGCCTCCAGCGTTTTAGACAGTGACGTCAGCAAAACGCAAGTAATCTCCTAAAACTGGGGCATATTCACATCTTTCTCTGCAATTGGCAGCAATTGCTGGCTTAAAAGGTAATCATTGTTTGGGCTTTTCATGCACTGTAGTGGTCAATCTGTGTCTGTGAGATTCATACATATTTCTGAATTTAGACACTAATGATTGTTTTCATGCTGGTAGTGTTTGTTAATAAGATAAGACACTTCTTCAAAGCTTACTGACAGGAAAAACTCTTTCAGAGCAATTGCAAATAAGCTGAAATCACTCCCACTTGCCAACTAAACTGAATTAAAAATGCATTCACACCTAAATGTGTTTATTTATCATTATCATGACTTGTATGTGCATTAGTGAAACTGGATGAGTTTGAAGAATATGAAAGATCTTTTAAATTTCATTTCAAATCCAACACCTTGCCGAAAGACAAATGCAACAACTTCCATCCAGAAAATACCTGGAGCAATAGCAGTCAAATGCAGATATAACCAAAGTTCAAATTCTTGAGGCGATTAAGAAAGAGTAATTTAGTGGCTGTCAGTCGTGTGGTTTTTAAGCTTCACACTTTTTCCCTCTTAAACCGAGTTACAATACAAACAGGAAAGTTATTTTTACCCTCTGTTGTTGGCTTGCCAACCGTGTGCAAGCACACAAGACGCCATGAGACCATGTGTGAGTGGGTGGGCTGTCTGTGTAGAAAATGTTATGGTATTTATATGCATTTTGTATTTTCGCTTCTATGATCATCACGGTTGTTGATATCTCTTTTTTTTTTCTTTAAAAACCCAACATCTCTACATTTTCCTATGTTTCTTGTGCATGCAAGGAAAAAGACAAAACAGTCAAAATGATTCTGATGATTAATCATTCTTCTCTGCTCCAGGATATGAAAACACATTTGTCTAAGAGATCCTGCATAACTGTGTAAAGTAGTAAAGCACATGGTAAAATGTGTGTTCATTACTCTTTTAATGTTCCCACCATGGCCCTGACAATCTTTCTCTTTCTCTCGCTCTCTATATGAGGAATGTGAATCAGAATAAAATTCTAAACAAAATGGTTTATCTTTTATGCATTAAGCTTCTCCTCCCCCCTTCTTCTTTCCTCTTAGACCAGAATATATATATATATATATATATATATATATATATATATGAGCACAGAGAGTGCCTGTTGATTCTGACAAAAGAAGTCTATTTGTGCATCCATTTAAGCATTTGTGACGAACAACGAACATACATTTACTTGGTTATAAAACACTATAAAGGTAGTATGTCTGAGTAAAACAAATGGGCGGCCGCATGGCTTGGATTGTACATTTGTGCGTCTCTTCAGACAAAACCGTCTGAATAAAGAAGTGTTAATGTGTACGTTGTTTTTACCCAACATATGTTAAAATTACCATATTGTTAATTACTAGTCAGCTTGTGAATGTTCATACCTATTCTGACATTTAATTTATTGAGATTACTAGTCATGCATCTCAATTAGGCTTAATTACAAAGAACACTCGTACAAGACAGCTCACAAGATTGTCAGCCCTCTCTCCTTATTATTCTTCCTATTTCCCTCTCATCCACTTCACATGAAATCACCTTTGCATTTAGCATCAGAGAGAATCACTTTGATGGCATTGGAGAACGATAATGATCAGAAAATAACAGTATTGTCTAATGGAGTGCAGCAGAAGGAAGCAGGCTAATATATTCCTGTTTTTCTATGTTGGAGGGTAATATAATTTTGCTGCAGAGTGATTAAGCATCTTCCAAAAAAAGAGCAACTGATACAAATTCAATATGTTGGCCTTAGACCCTTAGTCATGGATGGCTCATCGCCAGGTTAATAAATAAGATATTTTTTCTTCAGTATCTGTGATACCTTTTTACAGGATAACTCACTCCAGGGCAATGTTGAGCTCTGTTCCAGGAATTAATACTTTATTGCAGCGAGTGTTGAGTGATTCAGTTTCCTTTATGTAAGGGCAAATGGCACGTAATGGCTTTGGCCTACAATTTGTAAATTCTGAGAGCAATAAGACGACCTTCAAAAAATAAAGGAGACCTTTAAATCAGATGAGTTAGTGAGGGAGCTTCACCCTCTCAAAGCTTTTTTTAATATCAAAGTCACAGTGAGTTTCAAAAAAGAGCAGTCATCCTTTATTAGTGCAGCTGACTTAATGAAAATCTCTGGTTACTTCGAATTTACACACGTTGTGTTGAACACTTCATGTGACATGGTGTCATCACGACTTATAATTTCAGTGCCCATCTTCATCAACTCTGGAGCATCTCCCTCACTTTTCCTGTCCATCTTTCGCTCTCTCTATCCATCTCTTTCTCCTCCTAGCATTCTGCTTGCAAGATTGGTTGATAGAGACATGCATTATTCATGTGTGTGTCCTTTCTGTCATTGCAGAGCTGAGCTCTGAGCAGAGGGGTGCAAAGCAGAACTACAATCAATCAACCAGGGTCTGACACTCTCCACAAAGGGATATGTTGATTGGATGTCACAGGATATCCATGTAAATAGAGAAGTGTTGTGGGCCATTCTGTACCCACTGAGATTGTCTGGACCTTTTGCGCACCGGCAACAGTTGGAGTTCATTGGTATTCTACTCTTTAACCAATGAAATACCCAAACCACCTGTTTCAGAAAAGACCTGACTGCTCTCTGTGGTGATGGGATGGATTTGGTCAAAATACTGTCACTATTTGAGGTCCTAAAATTATCGTCTCTGTGCTGTGCACATTCTTTTGAATTGAACTGACAGTATTAATCATTTTGATATACAAATATATGCAAATCAGTAGAGGAAATGTGTGACATGCAGGAAAAAATTCCTATCATCATCCTAGTGATCTCTTAATTTTTTTTCAGTGAGGCTTTCTCGTACAAGTGCCCCAGGGGGGATCCACCCAATCTTGGTCTCTGGGGGCAACAGCCAATGTTTCAGGGGTTCTAATATAGCCAGCGGATATCCGCAAAACGGATAACAGATATCGAGGACATCCTCTACAGTCTGATTAACAACTTGATATGCAAGAATGCCTAGATAGCTGATGGGTTCTGAAATTGCATTTGGGACAATACGTTCCAACAATTTTGCTCTCCACACTGAGTGTTGCAACCAAAGCACGCTCAGACGTGACTGGTCAATACTACTCAAATTACAAACGGAAACCAGAAAGTTTCTGGTGCCAAAATCTTGGTCCCTTGCCTAAAGATTCTGCATTCATATGCAAATATCTGTTTACAGAGATTAGGATTCACCACACTCTCTTAACTGCATAAACTTGACATAAGTTGTCCATTTCAATTTGGTGAATGCCTGTTTATGCGATGTGATTATTAGCATAACTGATGCCTCCACATAAAGCTACCCATTTCACTCACAAAATGTTATCTGAGCATTTAGTCCTGATGTCGGAAAGCAGCAGATGAAAACAAATTTAGCAGTGTCAGTAGTCGTATTAGTGATCCTGAAACAAGAGATTATACACTTGCCAACGACAGCTGCGAATAGTGTTTGCATAAGGCGCATTGTTGCTTCTTGTCTGATTTTTTTAAGCACTCTTTGAGGATGTATACATAACTACCTGAACCAGCGGGGAAACAAATCACGTTCATCCTCAAGCAGTAATTAAAGACGGGCAGAAAACATTTGCACTATGTGATCCTAAAGTTTGAGTGTCATCACAACAGTTGATTAAAATGCTATTTCAGGAAGCATGGAAGTTGCTGCTGCATTTGCTGATTGAATCATTTGCTGATACAGTGCCTTGAATATGAGCATACCGTTATTAACACAGTTTGGACACTTTCTAAACACTGGCTCTGATGTGGGCTTAATACATTTACCTCGAAAATTAATCCAATTAATATTCTGCAGCAGACTTAAAGGGAGCAGCTCAGTACAAAAAACAAATGACGAAAAACTTGTGTGCACATGCAAATCCAGTTGTTGAAAAAAAAAGTACTAAAATTCAAATGTAATTATGAATTTCAAACAAAAGGGTTGAAATGCGGAATTGGTTCCCTAAACTCTCATCTGCTCTTTATTTATCCGAAAAGTCAATTTCATGGCTAACAGGTTCATTACTGTGGACATGCTTGAAGGGCCCTCTCTGATAAAATTCACTCAGGAGTTGAAAGCTAAGCTGCTGGAGCACAGGTCTTAATAAGGTTCTTTCTGCTTTTCTTTCTCATGGCAATATTACAGATAAACTTTGACCCTTTTTTTCATACAACTCCTGTATTTTAGACTGTTGTGACTGTGTGATGGAGCAAATCCAGCGACACAAGAGAAATCTCCTTGTGTAGAAAAGGGCACAGATTTGCGTCAGCTGCTCTATTCACTACAGACAATTTATCTGCTGTTCTAAGGGGGGGAGGGGGGGGACTTTCTGCAAAGGTCCAGCTAGACAAGACGGGTCTGTGCTGCATACTAATGACAGCCGACTGTTTCTACCACACACCCTTGTCATCCTGCATTCCAGCCATGTTCTCATGCTGTCACGCTGCAGTGGAGATGGAGCGATTTATGAGGCAATGCTTTAATACGGCACGTGCGAGGCTTCGATTTGTGTTTGTAATTGAATTCTTTATTGTCATGCAGATAGGCTCAGACCTAACCGCGGCCTTGCTTTTCAGCAAGTTCAACATACCACACCCTCAATATCCTGATTCAGCACAAACAGTGACCTGACAAAGGTTGTGAAAGCCCAACACATCCACCTGCTTAATCCCATATGCAGTGCAAGGTGTAACAATAGCATGTTATTTCTAAAAAGAAATCTCATTTGACTTTCTGCTCTCTTCCTAACTGTATATTACAATGTAAATTGTCTCTCTCAAACAAAGCACAAAGAAATATATAGTATGTTTATGCACAACCTGGCTGGGCGAGAGTTCTCCCTTTCATCTGTTCTAATCTAACGCTCATGTAATATTCACAGGAAGGCTCTGGGCTTATCCCGATGAACCATGAGGGCTAAATAATCCACTCTTTTGTTCCCAATCTGATTATTTTCTCATTTTTTCCTCTCCCTCTCTCTGCTTAGATTTCCTGCTCTCTCTTTTTGTCATTCACGCTTTCAACCTTCAAGGGCATCATCCAAGATTTCACAGTGTATGGTAAGCACTACAGGTACCTCCAAACACTTACACGCACGCATGCACAGATATAACTAATGGAGCTTGAAATGTTGTGGTCAGGATGAACAAATGAACAGTGGTTCACGTGTTTGCAAGCCATTCGTCTGAGCAGGATCAGTGCTCCTGTCTAATCCAGTATAACTGACCGGCCTCACCGGTCCGTATTGATTTTCAACTTAAGTGGAAGATAGATCTTCAGAAGAGAGATGGAGTTAATATCTCTGGCTGCCAGTGAAAGAATTAGATATATTTAAACACTGGCTCTAAACTGTTGGAGAGACTTTAGCTGGTAAAGCTGAGATGACAGAGTTTGAATCAATACCGTACACATATATCTATGTTTCCAACACAAGTAAACTATAGCATCTAATCAGTATTTTGGAGCAAATAAAAATCAACCAGAGGTCAAGTGTATTATAAGACGCTTCATAAAAACTAAACCTTCTGATTGGTTTTCAGTTGGGTTTGTGCTCCTTGGCAAAACAGCAATCAGCTCTATAAATAGCTCCCACAGACGGTCCTAGCCAATTATTTATGAATAATAATGGAATGACTTGCATGGAGACATGTCACAGTTCAAAACAACATCATCCATCTCTTCTTCCATCTTAGCTCTCTTTGCCCAAGGGGAGGTGGTGGGAGTGGGGGTGAACGGGAAGTGGGTGGGGGTGTTAGAGGTAAAAAAAATTTTTAAAAAAAGAGAGAGAGAGAGAGACAGAGAGATGCAAAACAGAAAAATCTGTCATTTAAGCAATGTGTTGGGCTAGTGTCTGCCTGGGTTAACTACACTAACACTTAACAACAGGAAGGAGAAGCTCCAGAAATAGCAAGAAATCAAACGTCTCCATCAAACAGTGTTTCAGGGTCAAAAGAAAGACTAAAAATTATTTCTGGATCAAAGATGTATCACTGTTTCCTGTAAAACACGAAGAAGGTCACTATCCAACTGCTTCTTCCTTCACTCCCGAACACACTTTCAAAAGCTGATGTATTTAAATGATGTATTATGACAGTATGATAGGAGCAGTGTGCCTTTGGCTTAAATCAATGAAGCTGTACAATGGTGACAGTAACAACTAAATAATATTTTCACTAAGAAAACAACTGGCGTTAACAACTCCACGTGACTCTAACGCAATGTCTAGCTGTAGCCGTTTATTACAGAACTCCTATCATTAAAAGTGCTTTCTAAAGCATGCTGGCTCTGAGTATAATGACCTGAGCCACTGGAGCGCATCACATTTTGGGAATTGGACAAGCTTGGCCCATCATCAAACATTACTCAGCATCAGTGTTCATTTTAGTGTAAATATCAACCGCGGGGGCACACAGGAAAGCCTGTGCCATCCTTCTAGTGCTGCCTCATTTGCATTTATACAATGTAACACTGAAATATTATTGTGACAGTCGTGATGATAGTGGAGTTGGTTTTAGATTGAGTTATGAAAGTTTCTAGGCAAGTTTACAACCTAACTGTACAAGAAAAAGAAACTCGAAATTAATTAAAATTCTAACCAGCAGCCAGATCACTAACTTGCTGTACTGCGCACTCCTCAGTGAACTTATGTTCATTGTTTTCTGAGTGGATTTTACAACCTTTATATTCAGTATTCAGAAAGCATGCCGCTCATGTGATGAAGCGTATTGCATACCTCTGGCAGATTAGGTGTACTGCAGTATTAGAGCAGCACACAGTGAAAGAAGACTTACAATTTGCGCCTATAGGCATAATTCAACACGAATAGATCCCATCTTTGCATTGCAATGCTGGATGAGGTTCTTCACATACAGTATGGCTCAGAGCATTAATAATACCAGAGAATAATGTGCAGCACTTAAAGTCACTACTGCTGTCAACTGTTCATCCAATCAGGGAGCCATGAGAGTAGATACTATGAATCCCTAGAAGTCCCACCTTAATCCTAATTGCAGAAACCAATGGTTGGCTGAATAATCTCCATAATTTAAATAATATCTCCAATTCTGCAGTCACTGGATGAATGCAGGGATCATCTCCATGCATTTTTTCCTGCCTCATTTTTACCTGCCCTTCCTCTTTTCATTGGCCTTGCATGTGGCATACGTCTAAATCAGGGCAATGCCCCCCCGAGTTCTCCTTGACTTTTCTGGGTCATGAAGATAAGAGCCAACACTGAGCCTGTGTTTCTTATCTAGACTGGAAAACCTCTTGCATGACATTTTGGCTACCACTGACTGTAAAAAAGGTGCACATGTATTAAAGGTCTCAGTCTGTTCTCGATCAAAAGAATTTCTGAAGTAAAAAGAATATCATCTTTCATTGCCCCGAAAACATTCACATATAACAATGATCCACATGACAGAATACAGCGATATAGATGAACAATTCAGCTGTGATAAAACTATCTTTATATTGACTCGAAAGGATGGATCCATTTGCTTCATTGCGCCGGCCAGGTATATAATCCCATGACAACCTCACTGACAAAAAGGTCTTTTATTAAAGTTTCCATTAAACGGGTAGCTTGGGTGCTTCTGCATATTTAGACAGCCAGGGAGGGACTTATAGACAGAAGAAGAAGAAGAAGAAGAGATACTTTATTAATCCCTCAAGGGGAAATTCTTTTTTTCACTCATTTCTTTTTTTACATGCATTTTAACCCCGAAACACAACCACACACACACAAAGGGCTCATAGACATGCAATGTGGAGAGAGATGATGGAGTGATGGGCAGCCCCAAGAGGAGCGCCTTGCGAGCAATTGGGGGGGTTCGGTGCCTTGCTCAAGGGCACCTCAGCAGTGCCCAGGAGGTAAACTGGCACCCCTCCAGCTACCAGTCCACCTTCCATACTATGGTCCATGCTGGACTTGATAGATACTACTTATAGATACTGAATTTACAGCAACCAATTGCGATGAGTCTGTGTTACAGCTCTAAAAACATGTAGCGAAACTGGTCCCACTGACTGTAGAGCAGTTTTATTAGGTGACTGTTCCCAGAGTGGAAGCCTCCAGTGAACCCCGACCAGGACCTAACAAAGCATCCAATACCAATTGAGGCAAGTATAACGACAGGGAATACAGTACATAGGTGGTTTACTCACCAGGTTTGGTTCCTGGCATCATGGGCTGAGTTTGCTAATCTAACCTACTGCATGGCTAACCGAGTTAATGGTTACATTGTTCACAAAACAGCAGACTAACAGTTAGCGACTGGCTACTTTAGCAAGTAAAACTATCCATCTGTCCAAAGGAAACAATGTCAAATATAATCCAGTTTCACCCAAATTGGGGTGAAACGGGTGCAAACTCATCAGGGGTCCATGATTGTATTAATTATGTGTATGTTATTCTTTAATAATAGTTTTAAGAGAAAGACACAGAGTGACAGAGATTAAAGATTTTCCTAGCTGACTGGTCGGCATACGTTTACAATATTAATTAAATTAATTAAATATATTTTTGTGGCATCAGAAAATGGTTTGAGTTCCAGGGCAGAGACAGAATGTTGTAAGTAACACTGTTAACAGTGTGCTAATAAAATTTAACAGAAGGCACAGAGAGCCACCTGTTGAACGCTAACAGCAAAAGCAATAGTGACTCTGACGCTTCTATGCTAACGCCAAAGTGTGGTACTTTATTAAGGTTCATTTCTCGGTAGAGGGGTACCTACCGAGTGATTGACAGAGTACTTTGCCTTCATCTTGAGCTAATTTTGAAGTTATTAAATTGAAAATGTGCCCTGAACACCTGCCTTCTTTGAAAGATAAACTAGTGTGTGCACACCGTACACAGTTCAGGTGCAGCACTGTGCTCTCGTGGATCAATTTCAACATAATTTACTTATTAACAAAAACTGACTGTGAATCAATTCAGAATCTTACAAGATATTGACTGTGATTCTTATGTGAATCAACTTTATATTGTGTAATTTGGAAAACATTACCAAGTCCAAAACTTGTGCCAGAATAAACTGCATCCATACAACATGACCATCCACAAAGTGGTTCAGATCAGCTATGTTCGTTGCAGGAATAGACGACAGCACCTCCTCTTTGCTGCCCACACTTAGTGTTTTCTTGTAAATGGAAAAATGTGCACCACCTGCTACAGTAGAGCAAGCCAGCAGCATGTAAGCCAGGCCCAGACACACATCTCCTGGTCTTCAGAGTGTGTAGGCGGACAAACTCCTTTCCACTTGGTAACAGCCGGAATGTCTCTCTACATGTGTGTGAACTTCAGTACCTCCTTCTCCAGGCAGTTTCCTTCCTATGTACGTCTCAATCGTCCTTTGACAGACAGAGGAATATATCAGCATCAATTCTGGCCTCCGCCATCAACGATGATGCACTGATGCAGTGCAGAAGATCACAGGTGGAGAGGAAAACATAAAGAAAAATAACACAATATGGTGACCCGAAGAAAGGGCAGAGTGAAGGTACAATGAAGAGATAGAGAACATCAGTGGCACTATGCAGTA
Source organism: Sciaenops ocellatus (assembly GCA_033000465.1). Lineage (NCBI taxonomy): Eukaryota > Metazoa > Chordata > Actinopteri > Sciaenidae > Sciaenops > Sciaenops ocellatus. Next base: position 10,091,792 of record CP136871.1, read on the forward strand.
TCCTCAAAGAAAATTTGATAAATGCTAAACCAAACATCATTACGCAACTGCCTCTGTGGGATTTGGCTGCATAAAATGTCAAAGACAGAGGAGGCAAAAGCACAGTTGTTATGTGCTATCTGAAAGACCAGATCTGAAGAAAGAATGAGAGTGAGTTTTCCACCCTCTTAAAAATGACACCTTGTTGTAATGCAGACAGATGGCCTGATATCATCCATCCTGACCATTTTTTTCCCCCTGTATCTTCTTCCAAAAGCACAACCCTACACTGGACTGACAGGGCCCTGTTGCTTGCCATCTGCTTGCCATGTTTGGCACCAGAGCATGTATTTCCTGTTTGAGATCTCTCCTGTTGGGGACACCATTGATTACTCACTCTGACGCTCCTGTCATGAAGACAGCTCATCACCTCATCGCTATTCACATCTCTCTTTCGTTTATATTAAATAAATAAATAAATCTTGACATTTGAAATTGCAGAGAAAAACAACTTTGTTGCTCGACGATTTCATTTGGGAGTTCCCCCAATATTGTTTTATTTCGTACAGAAGTGATTCTAAGTCTCTGGGTAATGCAAAAAGAGCGTCTGAATCAAGACTGCGCAGTTGTTAGATGTTTGTTTTGCTAATACCTCCCTGCAAATTTCTTACAGAGCCCAGCAGAAATCCAATCTCTACCGATCATCCAGCCAGCAAAAGAAATTATAGTCAATTTGTCAAGTGGAACCAAAATCTAATCTGCTTGTTTAATGATACGAGGCTCCGTTCTACAGGGCCGACTAAACAAAGTCCCTCCGCCTTCATAGCTCATTATAACCAACATTTAAATACTCTCAAGAACATATCTATCAGCCTCGGAGCTGTCATTTAAATGGTCTTAGTATATCATAGTTATTAGTCATATCACAACCATAAGAAATGCATTTAGTTTATCAAAGGTGTCCCATATTTCACATTAGTAGAGGGCAATATGACACTGTGAGATGATAAATTTATCAATCATCATGTACCATAATTTATATATATATATATAACCATATAAAAGTGTCATTGCTTTGCTACCACGTGTTTAAACCAATACAATCTCCATGATTTATACATTTGATAGTATCAAAAGTACCAAAATGATAAAAAAACAAAACAGATCTACAATCAGAAGGATGCCATTCACGACTGATTAGTGTCCCCACTTTGCTTTTCTCCAATGCAGTCTACTGACAATCACACATGCTCTGCAGCAAAGACACAGACAGAGAGAGAGACGTTATCTGGTATTATGTTGAAGACACAAACAGTGTTTATTTCACAAGCCCTGACCGCAACAGTAAACAGTGAACACACCTGACTGGTGCCAATGTCGTTCGGTGCCATGTAGGTTTCGACAGGTTACGTGATTATCAACAAACCTCCTACACACGTGGCTCACCTGCTGCCGTGAAGACAGAATCGTGAGTGACCAAAAATCCAAATGTGAGTGTATACTGCTGTCCCTGAATGATACAGCAAGACAGAAACAGGGTGGTGCAAGCAGGTGTGTGTGTGTGTGTGTGTGTGTGTGTGTGTGTGTGTGTGTGTGTGTGTGTGTGTGTGTGCAGTAAGCTGTACTGTTCGGAGGTGGGCAGGTGGAGAGAGAAGGAAAAGCAAGCAGAGCAGTTTAAAGTAGTTTGTGAATAAGCACAATAGAAATATGGTAATGTATTCAAATAAAATAGAAACCCAACCTAGTTACATTGTCATTCTGTGGTCCACAATAAGTGTTGAGTTGCAATGAACAATACTCTATTTTGCATACCAAAAACTTGTTTTTCACTGCTGTGGTATCAAAAAAGGAATTGAGTATTGTTTTTTTTAATACTAGTATTGTATCAAAGTTCAAAAATTGTGACAACTTTATTGTGGATAATGTTGCAAATCAATTAATAGTCCTGCTTTATGCAATATTGGATTGGAGTTTTGCTTCATTGTATTCATCATGATATATCACAGTTATTTTGGATAAGCCAAAAATAAAGACATTACAATTTCCATCAGATATCTGGCCAACTGTTCAGTCTTCCATAAAATGTAGCGTATCACTATGAATGTTCAATAAAAAAAACACAATACTGCAATAAAAGATTAATAATAGATTTTTTCAAAAGAGTGTGGTTGAATTGGAAAAAGTGAAAAAGTAAAAATCTGTATAATCCATTAAGGCTGTCGATAAAGTGTGAATGAATTAGAACATCTAATTAGTTTGTATAAATTTGAATGAAACCAATAAGCCTGGTCCTAAAACTGTGTTGTGTAATTAACGTTGCCCAGTTCAGTGGTGGTACCTTAACAGCTTCATTTGAGCGAGTGCTAATGTTACTGTAAGGCAGCTGCATTTTCAATGGACGCAAACAGCTTTATCTTGATCCATTATTTTCCCATCTATCTAAACTTCCAGACATTACTTCTCATAGTTTGTCAAGATTTTCTGCTCAGTGCAGCTTGTTCCTTCCATTTAGCGTTTACAAAGTGAACAATAATGGTCTAGTTTACTGATGCAGCAGCAGATAATTAAATTGCTTAGTGACAGTGCTGGAGTGCAAGATATGATTTTGAATTTAAACAGATAGAATATTAAATGTTTTCCATCTTTGAATAGTTTTTTAAATTTTGGATAAAAAGTGACAGCTCTTTCAGCCACCACTATTTCACATTGTCCCGCCTCTCCATTCAATTTCCAAGTCACCCTGCCGCCTGGATTTCTGCCTGGATAAAGTACGATCAATTCATAATCTGCAAAGATGAGTAAGCGCCTGAGAGCTTCAGCATCCTCAGTGCTAATAGAGAGACTAATTCACAGTGGAGGCAAACGTTGCTTTAATGGAAAATGATCACTAAATAACTAAATGCCACAGAGAGAGATCTGAATAATATTCATGGTACTTTTAAATGAACCAATGCTTGATTTCTTATAAACAACACCAGGTAGAACCAAGCACACACCACAGGATGTACATGTTACAGTGTGCTGTATGAGTCACCCACTATGGCATCAGCGAGGACGCATTGATTATAAGTTCATATTTTGGCAATCTACTTAAACATGACTCATAGCGATGCGCTAGAAAAGCACAAATAGCATCAACCTTCTAACAGCATCTTCTGTTGTACATGCACGAATACACACTTTGGCTCATGCAGACCCCAGTGGTGTTACAGTATGTGCCCTGACAATGAGAAGTGCTGACGGTAGTGACCAGCCCTGTGCTACCTTGACCCCGTGCCAGACAATCAAGGGCAACAGCCTGGTACGCCTATAGCTAGGGCCAACACCCTACTGCTACCACCCACACAGACTGTCATACTCCTGAGCAACAGTCATCCCACTGACGCATTGGAGACTGGACTAAACTGCACCTGGTGTCTCTGATGCGCTCAAATTTTTAGGACATCAGTCTAATTCTGAAAAAAAAAAAAACGCAAGATAAATCTTTCATTCAGCACCTATCAAAGGTTGAGTTTTGTACGCCTAGCTATAATAAAGAGCTCCATTCATTGCTACACATCCTCACTACACAGAACAATAATGAGCAGCTCAGTGCTGCATTCAGCTCTTAATTACATATAATTGACATCTATTTCATTCCATTCAAACAGTGGATAAGTAACAGGAAAAGACACGGTCTTCACATTTTGTGGCTGATATCAAGTTTTTGTATTTATAAATCAGCATCAGATCCGTTCAGTTTACGGTTGGAACTAAACAGGAGAAAAGATCATCCATCCTCCCACCATCCCACCTCCCACCAGGAGTGTTGAGGTGATCAGAATGTGGATATTGACCTGGGTGGTAGGAGGAGCTGAGCTGTGCTGTGAAGATCCCCAGCTGGTCTGACAGACACAGGGACAAAGGTGCTGATCTTTGTGCCACAGTAGCTGGAGGCAGGTCTTAATGAAGAGGTAGCAGCTGAGGAAAGGGTCATCCTGGCTGTCAGAGCCAAGGCAGTGGCCCATTAGTGGTGGACCGCCGACAAGAGAGGCCTCGTTGACAAGGCGCGACTAGGGACAGGCACAAGACAGCTAGCACTAGCTAATTATTGTTAGGTGCTAGCAAGGGAGGTGAGAAGGAAGGGAACTAGGTGAAGACATGAGACAGGCGGGAAAAAATTGGCACTTTCAGGGAGGGAGCAACAGCAAAAGGCTCGAGTCATGCCATCTATGTGCACAAGTTGTAATATTGGAAGGCTTCCTGCAGGCATTACATTTAAAATAGGGAAGTTGTCGAGAGCAAATATATCACTGTACAGGAAAGCTACTCTCGTGTGTAAAAAAGAAAGAAAGCAGAACGTTTTTTTTATTTTTGTAGAATAGTAGACCTTATTTAAAAAGTATAGATTACTGTATGTATAACGGATACTTATTTTGTTTGTTTGCATGTGAGCAAGTGTTTGAATCCATGCGTACGTGTACAAGGAACAGTAACTCTCGCTTATTGGCAGGCCTCCTGTTAGTGTTCACAGGCCCATCTATTTGAGGTTAATCCCTCCATCCCCCTGAAGACTACAACTCAAAGGAGATCCTGAAGAGAAAAACAAGCATTGTTTGGCGCCAGCAACTACAAGGCCACAGTGTTCCAACCACAAAGCCTTCTTTACATTAGTGTGAGGGACTGATCGGCACACGTACTCTACATAATGTACATGCTGTTAGCGTTTTCTCCCCCCCACTGTTAACACACCATTAACGTGGCTTCACAGGACCTTTAAGTTACTGCTACGTGGCAATCAAATGTTGTGATTTTCAAAAACAGATGATAGAATAAAATCAATACCAGAATAAGAGATTGTTTTCTAACTAGACAGAGCAAAGCTAACTTCAAAGTTAGCTCAATTTCCACCTTTCTAATGGTGGAGAAACCCAACATGGACAAATTACTTGAAGGAAATGCCAAACACGACTCTATAATGGCACACTGCTCTGTAACAATGGCATAAAATGGCAGTAAATGTCATTGTGCTCCATTAAGAAGTCCTTTCTCCATGTTGCTGTGGCCTTCAGAGCCTAATGGTCTTTGTACTCTTGAGCTAGTCACTTCTTTCGACGGGAATTCCCTCTCTGTTAGGTCTCCTGTGGCTACTGAACACGGGGATAAGGCATTGTATTAGTAGTCAGTCAGGAAAGCCAACGGGGTCGACAGGATTAGATCACAGAGGGCATGGCAGTCTCAGCTTTTAATAACACCAACACACGTGCGCACAGATATACAGCCTCAGGGTGAAAATGTCCTCTGCACAAAGCATTGAAAAATAATAAATTTTTCCTGTTATGCATTTAAGACATAGGGAATTCAAAATTATCTGACACAATACTGTCAAGTTGGTCAATGACAAAAAATTGGTTACTGAAGTCCTTAAACTTTCTGTTGAAGGAGAGTGACTGTTATAAGAAAGCTGTGAATTTTCCAGTAACATGAACTCCCAGGGGTCGCAGCATGACCAGACGAAATGTGATGACAAACACTAAACGCTCTGATGGCTGAGTGCCTGTAGGGAGGAGCATAGATGTGTGCATTTGTGTGTTTATGTGCAGACTGTGTGTGGTTGTCCTCTACTTGTTTCCCCTCAAGATTCAGCCCCCTGCTACACTCGCACCTCCCTGTGGGTGAGTGTGGGGTCCCCCAATGCACTCCATTGCATTCCCACGCCTTGGCCGACGCTCTTTGACATGGTTAACATAAACAGATGTTACGGCGTGACAGGAAGTGGCCGACTTCTGAGGGGCTGATGGAAAAGAAGCTGTTCGTCTCCGTGACGGAGAACAGTGAGGAGGTCACAGTACAGCAGGAAACAGCAAAGAATCTGCGTGTGTCTATGTGTGTGTGTGTGTGTGTGTAAGGGATGTCGGGAATTGGTGAGGCTGCATGGACAATCTCTAACCCCACCATCAGGGTTAAACAGCTGACTTCACCCGGTTTGGCTTTATAGCTCTAACCTTACTGACCCACAATACCACTAGGACTTTAAATCAATGAGGGAAGCATGAGTGATTGAGTACAGGAGAGAGGGATGCACAGCTATAGAGACAGAGAGAGAAAGATTAACATCTTTGGCACCTAATATAATAAACATTTGATCAACAGTTGTAGGACTATAACAATAAAAACGCCTCAAATGATAGCAACAAAGAATACCGAAACAAATTACAAGATACGTGTAAAATACACTTTATGAGAACTTTCTATTCAGCAATGCCAAAAAGCAGCAATTCAATAACAGTCCACATTTTGGGAGGAACAAAAACACACCTGCATAACTATCTATGGGTTGAAATGTACTGTATGTCTGTTGCATGTCTGAACACAATGGTGAATATTCCCCTGATTGAACTCACAAATTCAGTACTACTATAGGCTACTTACAAACTAATGACAACCACAGGCACACAATAGCACTGTTTTGCCAGGATTAGACTACATTAGGAGAGAGACATGGCGGATGCGGGCCCAGAGCAATCATAACTTGCCATCTTTCATCTCTTTTGCCACCTAAACCAACATCATTTCTCTTACAGTTGTGATTACAGTTTTGTAAAAGAGCACTCCATGGCGTGCAGGGTTGTGGGCGGGGGGGAGGTGAGGGGGGCTGAGGTGGGTTGCTGGAGGTGTGTCTTTATGTGTAGAACGTAACTGCTGTGAAGCAGTCAGAAAATAACTTTTTATTTCTCTGATTAACCAACTTCATTGATGCATCTCTCTCTCTCTCTCTCTCTCTCTCTCTCAAACTTCTTCATCTCACTATTTTGCAGTGTAAATTGCGAGTCGGACACAGATTTAGACGATGGGTACATGACATAAACAGTCAGAACACAACAGGTAGAGCATCAGAGTTCAGTCCATGAATCCACCTGGATAGTCTCATCTCATCTCTCATCGACATATCATTCTGACTGTGGCAGTTTGACTGGTCTGAGCGTCTGATTGGTGGCTGTCAGGTTGCGTTTTTCCAAAAGTTGGATCGGATTCGACTTCTCCACCGTTCTTTTGCAGACACCCCTGTGGCGCAGACCACCGCAGTCAAAATGGACAATCCCAACTCAAATGAATGAAAAGGCATGCGTTTTTGCCGCAGCGCTGGATTCTGTCTGAAAGCGGCTTTAGTCATGTGTCAAAGATCACAGGGGTGCAACGACATTTTGTCTGCTCTGAGGTTGTCAACTTTTTATAGATACAAGCAGGAATGGCTCCAAGGAAAAAAGGTTGGGAACCACTGCCCTAACGGTCAATTTAACAACAATCGCAGCTGGCAAATTAAAAAAAAACTGACAAGTTTTTTGCCGAGATGTCGCAAAGCTTCCCAGATACTCTGTCACTTGTATTCCACTATAACACAATACACAGGATAAAAACAAGCAATTGTCTCGCCTGAAGCACATTTTTGTTCTCTACACCCCCACATCTGTCAGGACGGGCCATTATCGAGCTGAAATTATGTAGTCCAACACCTGCAATAGATGGAGTTTGACAGGTTGCAGTTGTATTAGGCAATGGTAACATACTGATGTGAGCAGTGACATTAAGAGAATAATTTATGACTGCTAATAATATGATTACCAAGTCAGTGTGTGTGTTACTTATTGCTCTCAAGCCGACAATTTTGGGCTATATTTGGATTGTTAAACATGTTATGATCGCACAAAAACAGATAATTATTTTAATATCTAAAAATAATTACACTCATAGACCTCTCTTTTGTTATGTAATATTCGCTCTTCACAAACACCTTTATTGCTATATATTCCTGTTTTGTTCCCCTTTTTAGTTATATCGTACCATATAATTATTTTACAAGTGCACCATAATTAATAAATAATTACATTATCATTTGAGCTGGAATCTATTGTGTAATCAAACACAAACTTTATCTCAAACAGCATTTTACCAATGGCACCAAAAACCCTTCAACAATGTGCTGCACTAAATGTCACATACAAATGAAGCCACTTCAGCGCTAATGGACTTGTACGGGGATAGAAGAGGACACATTAACATTTCCTCTACGACTGTGGTTGCATTTTATCTTCAGCAGCTGCTCATCAATCCTGAGTGTTTAACGTAGGAGGTGGTGATGATGGGCTTCTTTTCATCTCCTCTTCTTCTTGCTTGATCCAGGCACTTTCATCTCTTACCAACTAAGCATGAATCCAAAAAGGGACACTGGCACTGTGGCCAAAGCAGCAGCAGCAGCAAATCTGTGGTCAAACCTCAGAAAAAAAACAGAGGTCCTGCAAATGTGGTCTTCCATTTTCTCCTCATCTTCTACTCAGTCTCTTTCTTCGCTAACATTATTTAAGGAGCACTGTGGTGCTTTAGAAAGTGAATGAAATTGCTAAAGGTTGTAACTAGATAACTATATTTTCCACAAAAAAAAAAATCAGGAGCAACTCAAGAGACATTATTTGAGATATTATTTGTCTTTCTCCATTTATGTATGACTGCCCAGGTCCATGTGATTTTGGTCCAGGTTTGCGCAAAGGCCAATTTAAGTAGATAAGACGACAGCTACAACATTTGAAACCAGCCACTCTATTAGCGCTGGGCTAACTCTGTTCTGTAGCAATCTGGAGCAAATCACAGTGGCACCAAATGGAAGTGCAGGATGCCTGCTGCAGAGACGAGATAAAAGTCTGTGCACTAGGTCCTCTGGGCCTGCCGGCTTCCATCCCACTATGGCCTGCTGATGTTTGGCATGCATAGCATGGAGTTGAAATAAGATGGTCACTGACAGCACATCTGCATCTTCTTTATCTGATGAGCTTAGGTTAGAGAGGGTCCTCTTCACAGACACGCCACACACACTGCACCAACAAGGCTATATAGGAGTATCGACAGGCACGTGGACACAGCATGCAGATGGACATCTACGAGCACTAAAGAGTGAAAGGAAAGAAAAACTGTGAATATCAGACAGTGGAGTCTGGGGACGAAGAGAAAAAGCTGGATGAAATATTAATGGGAATGAAATATTAATGTCATTCTTCTATTGAATTCTGAATTTGGTAACGCAGTGTTTCTGCAGCATCATGTTTACACTCTTAACTAGATGGATTCCCGAGGATCCGTCAGAAGGCGATAGAGTGGTCGGTCTAGGGTTTTCACATACACATCCACTTTTCACTCCCTCCAGGATGCTTTTTATGAAATGTGCCTTGAGTTGCAGGCAGTGACGGAGAAGCAGTTTTGCACTGATGTGCTGTGTAATTATAGCCTGACAGCCAGAGGCATACAGATGGATCCCATGTAGGAAACAGGTATTTTATGTTGGGTGTATACATCAGGGTACACAAACATACAACATACGAACCCAATGGCATATATGCACACAGACTTACTGATAAGTAGATACAGTATGTTCAAAAGACCTGCGCACTAGGCGTGTAATTGTACAGAAAAATCAAAGTTTGGTATGGCCAATGTTCTCAAACACCAGACTTTAATGATCTTCAAGCTCTAGTTTATCTGTGTTCACCACAACTACGAGGCTGTGCTGTGTTCACAAACACACATAAAATGTTTGTACATGCAGTAGTTAAAACAGTCCATGTTTGTGCCAAACCAAAAGGCCCATATTGAAACTTTTAAGAACAAATATCTATGCTGTTTAATTTATTCGACATACCAGTTACACACCAACCACCACAGATAAGAACTCTTTTTTTCTCGAACCCTCCTCCCATCCTCCATCTGTTAAACTTCACATCTTTCCACCATCCACACGCACACGATTCCTCTCGACACACGTGCTAAGCCCCGTATCATGTGATGTGAAGATCAAGTGAGAATTGGAGTTGATGACAGGCTTAAGAACGTGTGAGTATTTGCTCATCTTAATCCTCCAATAAGTGGTGGTCTTCGTGTGTCAAGTGGAAAGGATCGTGTATCGCTGTATGATCAGGGGTATCCAATGCCCTCAATAATATCAGATTGTTTCCTCCTTGACCTTCAATTTGTTCTAGATTAAAGCCTTGTCATTGGTACAGTATGGAGTAAGAGATCCCTTCAAGAAATGCAGTAAGTTGTGACTGCGTTGCTCGTCACGCATATCAATTAATGTGTACATTTTTTCATTCAAATGACTGTTCACACTTCACAAATGTCGTTTTGTCAACACTCCATTAGCCAGAAAATCTGGAACTTGAAACATTACATGATAAATTGATCAGTCAGATTTTTTAATTGATTTTCTGTTGATCAACTAATTAATTGATTAATTGTATCCTCACTACGAATGTAATAGCTTACGTCTTCCAGACCTTTGATCTCTGTTCTAGGGCAGCAAGTAAACTTTAAATGCCCTGAAAGCTAATCAAAAACATCTGCCTGGCAAAGTGCAATTATTAAGCTGTCACCACCAGAATAACAACACCTGATTTTTGGAGGGCTTTAATCATTAGTTTATCGGGTAGCTGAGCCATAGCAACAGATGCCCCCTTCTTCTTTACTGGAGGCTGTCAGGTACCAGGATGCCCTCTAGCAATAATTGCACCTGACAAATGAGCCTTGACAAAAGAATGGAGGGTGGTCAACCTCTTACTGATCTGACAGAACAACTTAATTGAAACTATCAATCAAAGCCACTATCCTCTATCTCTTCTTTTCTGACTTTCATTCTTTCCTGCATAATCCATTTCTCCCACTCACAGCTGCAAGAATTTATCTCCTCGCTGTCAGTCTCGTTGCCTCTCATGCTCACTTGCACATGCATATTAAGACCTATGTATGTGCGCAAAATCAATACAAAAATATTGCTTCTCCCTACTCGCTCTCTTTCCTCATCATCCCACCCTATGGTGCACAAACACATTACTTGTTCATTAGATCGTGACAGGGCTAATTAATACATCATCCAGGAATTTTCTGCTGCTTTCCCTTCAACAGTCTGCCCAGCCGACTCTGCAGCAGGTTGTGTCTTTAGCGTAGTGGCATCTAAAGTCCCTGTGCAAAAGCGTAGTAGAAGCTTTTTTTTCCAAATCACTACAACCCCACACGGGGATGTTACAGACACTGTCAAGGAAGAGAGGATAGAGTCAGAACAAAAGGAAACACCTCCCCTCGCTGGAGAGGAAAGGGTTAAGCCTATTACAGAGGACCAATCAGGACTGGGGGAGCACTGCAAACCTCCGCAGTGAGAGAGAGAGAGAGAGAGAGAGGGAACAAGGGAGTGAGGGAGAGAGAGGGGAGAGCAGAGCAAGAGATAGAGAGATACCAGGAGTGTGATGGTTTGCACTCCTATTGAGGCAGTTAGGGAGGGAGGGAGTGCAACAGAGAGTTGGTGAGATGATGAGTATTTACAAACCGGTCCACACGGATGGATAAAAGAAAAGAGGGGACAAGGGGAGAAAAAGAAGAATCCCACCATCATCCCTGTCAGGACTAATCTTTGTGGACTTGTTTTTCCTCTGTCTGGGACTCAGGAAGGAAAAAAAACATCTGTCAGTTGTGTGACTCTTGTGTCTGTTCATCAATATTCAATCCCACTTCTTGGATTACTGCTGGAAGGAGAAGAAGATAAACCAGCACTTATCAGTCGACCTAGATTGTTGCAGAGCTGCAAGCAGAGGGGAAAGCGTGGTGTATGGACTGGCTCCGGAGCATCTGTGTTTATCCTGCATGGTGAGCTTTGACGCGTTTTGTTGGGGCACTCTACTTATTGGTTTGATTTACAGCACTCCGCAGAGGTGAGCGTATGTGACAGCAAATAAAACTCCATGCCAAACATCATCACTATAATTTCCTGATTCATTTGTATTGTTGCAAGACTTTCATTTAGAAACATAATGATTATGATTTGAAACTTATTAGTAAATGATTAAAATATATTCAGTCTTCAATTCCAAGTAGCTGTTACTGTCAACATCATACTCACAAAAGGTTTTTGATGTGTTCATGCATTAGGATGTCTGCATATGCCCATACTGTGAGCACATCTGTCTGTCTTACAGCTAAACACACACACACATCATATCCAAACTGTCAGGCTCTATGATACAAAAAACTAGATATCCAATTTTGCACTTTAAAAACTGTACATCTTTAGAACATACATGATCCTCTCTCTTGCCTGGTACAGAAGCGTGGCACTCTGCTGCTCTGCTGACACTGTGTCATAGTAAAGTATGGCATCCCTCGCAGAAACAACCTTGAAGAATGACCGATATGTTCCTCTGAAGCGATTACATGGATCACATATAGTGACACGCGAGGAGGCATCCACGCCTTTATCACAACTTCCCCCCAAGGAATCACACTGCACTAAGCTCTAAACAAGTCTGTCCCATCATGAAAATGTTTAAACAATATCATCACTACTGTGGCTATACACGTGACATACGATAATTTACTCTGAAGCTTTTTTTCCTGGAATAATTGACACTATACACAACATGAATAGCAAAATATTTGTGCAATCTGAAAAGAGGAGGTTGAGATGTAATACCAGTTGCTTTTGTGCAAGTCCATGATTAGTGCTACTGTTATGTTAATGCAATAGCAAAGATGTAAAGTGCATCAGGCGATGCACAGGAACATGATAAGACATCAGAGGCTTGTTGCTATGCTAATGAGTTTCCTTGTCGCCTCTCTACTGAGGATATGTTTATTTTCACTAATACATCCCCCCCACACTGTCCTAATCCCCCTGCTCTTTCTCCCCTTATCGCGCTCTCTCTCTCTTTCTATCATCCATTACCCAATCCTTTCTCTTTCTTCAGGTCACTGTGAAAGAATGATGTGGGGACTGAAGGCCAGACAGATGAGGTTGTATGCAGCTCCTGCTTCCTAAAGTCAAATTCTTGCCTGTGATCTTTTTTTTTTGCAAATCTAATCTCTGTCTGATGAACTCTCTTCCACTACCTCGTGAGGATGACCTTCTCCTGAATCGCTGAATCAACCCCTCTCCCATGCCCATATAAATACTGGTGATCACAAATGTCACAGTGATCACATGTGTCATGGTGATTGGACACACATGCACTCTAATAATCTGCTCTACTCACGCCATCTCCAGTGATTGAGGTTTCAGCATGTCAAGGGGCAAACTGGAGACCTGTGCTCGATTTACAAGTCAATGGTGGCTGGAGCCAGGCGTACAGAGAGTGATGAGAGAGGTGGAGAGTGAAGGCCTGTTCCATTAGTGCTCCCAGAGGAGACATGGGTCTGGACGCAGCCTGGACGCACTGACCTCCCTTGGACAGATTCTGGACATGACTATGGTATAAAGAGGGGAATCTATACGACTGACTGACAAAGTCTGCCTTTTGGAGTACAAGCTAATGGATATAACTATTTTTTGTATCAACAGATCTGACTACTATCTTCCCACTGAGGACAAAAAAAGTAAAAAGCAAGGATTTGGATCGTACTATGAGCTGCACATTCCAGTCCTGCTCAGGGGAAAGAGTCTGTGTTTCTTTGTTTTCTTGGTTGGCTGTGTCTCTCCTGCCTGGGAATATCATGAGATTATAAACAGGAGGTGGCTCCGACATCTTATCCCTGTTCCACTCATCCATCAGAGCTCCCACCATCACCAAAGCAAACGGACCAGAGATTTGAGAAACAGTCTGTAGAGGACATTAGCCTATACTCTTTAACATCCACTGAGTGCAGGTGGCTGATTTCCTTTGCTTTCTTGCCATTGAGGTCAGGAAAAAAAACAAAAAAAAAAAACTGGCAGCCCATAGACAGTCTTTGGCGCGACGGACAGGTGCTTTTCTGGCTGTCATCCTCTCTGGGAGGGACTAGCAGTGAAAGGAAAAGCCTCGCTGGGGGGCTCTGCTGGAGCGGAAACACTTTCCCACTGGCTATGTTTGGATGTGATGCTTTTCTCTGTGGATGCAACTTGGACTCTCTGGCCTGATTACACAGCCCTGGTATTCAGATAGTGCTGGAGGGAAGGGTAAATATTACAAAATATCATTTGTTTTTCTCCATGTCATCTAGAACCCCGTTCAGATTCGATTTATTTCTCTACAGGAGGACTTTAGAACCACATGTGCAAAACAGTTATTTGAATTCATTCTGGAGTGCATGTGTATTTTTGCCCCCTAACCCAATATTAGTTACGGTCCCAAATGCCAATTGCTTTTTGCTGCACTCATTAGTCCTTCAATTATATAAGTCCATTTAAGTGAATCACTGAGAGTTGGACACATGCTGCTGCCAGAAATTATGATTAAAGTTACCTACCTACCTTCTCTCTGTAATACTACTGTCTACTTGAATGTTCTGTTCAACAGAGGTTAAAGAACTAAGCCACTACATACCAAGCCATTACAACTACGAGGTTATCAGAATTATTTTTATTATGTGCCTCTGCTGTGGATGCAATTGTCTGATAAAGGATGTTGATAACAAAGGTAGAAGCTGATTGAGGCAAGATAGTTAGTAGTTAGTCGTGCCAATAATGTGAGACAATCTAATCAGCAGGGCATGGCTGGAAAAAAGTTCCAGCTTATTAAGTCTGCTCTCTGAACTTCTCATTTAAACTCAAAAGAGCTTCCTTATTATGTGATAATTGACAGCATTAAGATTTCCCAGATGTGTATTAATTAAAACATTCTAGAGATGCACAAACACTGACCTTTTTTTCTTTCCCTCTTCATAAAGTGTCTTCTTTTGTCTCTCTTCTTCCCACATACAGGATAATGCATATCCTTCCCTGCCCGGAACAAGAAGCCACCATGAGCAACGTCACGGTCACCGACAACACTGAACCCATTAGCCGCACCATGAGCCCGGCAACCCCAAGCCCGTATCCCTATCCTGTTAGTTTCCAGGTCTCCCTGACTGGCTTCCTCATGCTGGAAATCCTCCTGGGCCTGAGCTCCAACCTCACTGTTCTTGCCCTCTACTGTATGAAGTCGAACCTCATTAGTTCTGTCAGTAACATCGTCACTATGAACCTCCATGTATTGGATGTGCTGATTTGTGTGTGCTGCATCCCCCTTACCATTGTGGTAGTGCTGCTTTCCCTGGAAGGAGACACTGCTCTTGTCTGCTGCTTCCATGAAGCCTGTGTCTCCTTCGCTAGTGTTGCCACTGCTGCTAATGTGCTTGCCATCACCCTTGATCGCTACGACATATCAGTTAAACCAGCCAACCGGGTGCTGACAATGGGCCGTGCCCTGGCCCTTCTGGCTGCCATTTGGGTGCTATCCTTTGTTAGTTTTCTCGTACCCTTTATTGAAGTGGGCTTTTTCGCCCAGGGCAATGCTGAGCTGAACCAGACAGTGGTGGAGAATGTCGTCCACACTAACCAGTACTACACAGAACTTGGCCTCTATTACCACTTGCTAGCTCAGATTCCTATTTTCTTCTTTACTGCCGTTGTCATGCTCATCACCTACTCCAAGATCCTGCAGGCACTTAATATTCGCATTGGTACACGTTTCCACGCCTCACAGAAGAAGAAGGCTCGCAGGAAAAAGCGCCCTTCGATGACGGCCATGACAACACAGCAAGAAGCCACAGATGGATCCCAGAGCAGTGGCAGCCGCAATCCCACACTGGGTATGCGTACCTCTGTCTCTGTAATCATCGCCCTGCGCAGGGCTGTTAAGCGCCACAGAGAAAGGCGAGAGCGCCAAAAGAGGGTTTTCAGGATGTCCCTCCTGATTGTGTCTACCTTCCTGCTGTGCTGGACACCCATCACGGTACTCAACACAGTCATCCTGAGTGTGGGTCCCAGTGACCTAATGGTCAAGTTGAGACTGGGCTTCCTAGTCATGGCTTATGGGACCACTATCTTTCACCCTCTACTTTATGCCTTCACAAGGCAGAAGTTCCAGAAAGTCTTGAAAAGCAAGATGAAGAAACGAGTGGTGTCGATCATTGAGGCAGATCCTACCCCTAATAATGCCATTATCCACAACTCCTGGATCGATCCAAAGAGGAACAAAAAGGTGACATTTGAGGACAAAGATGCCCGACAGAAATGTCTGTCCTCTGAGGATGTGGAGTGAAAGAACTCATTACCTTTAGGGTATACAGTCAATAAAAGCAGCTAAAACTGACATCAGGTCACGATGAAAAAGGGAAAATGTTAATCCAAAGCAGTAATGTAAATAATATGTGCAATAGAATGTACAAAAACAAGAAGTGGATAATTTATTACTATTTATTGAGAACAAAAGTAGGTTTCATAGATACACCATATACTGTACTGTAGATATTGCATGGCTTTTTGTAACAGTAGCAACATACAGTACATTGTGTACATACGTAATACGTGTACAGCTTAGGATAAACAAGGTATATAAATAGAGAGAAGTAGAAATTGTTATGTATATGTATATTTATAATAAATTTTGTGTTCACTCACATAACGCAGTCTCCTATTCTCCCCTCCCCCAAGTAAAGTGTTTGTGATTCTGTAAGAGCTGTGAGATTACTCCCATTCATCACTATGCCACTTGCTCTGACACCAGACCCTGCAGTCCCCACTGACCACTGACCTTATTGCCTGGGACCCCTATGAGGGAAGGCCCCTCAGACTGAAATGAGACTATGTGTATGATGATGCAACAAAGACAGACAGGTTAAGTTGGAGACATAGAAAAGGAAAGGAAGTAGCAAAGTAATGTGTGTTATGTTGCTATAGCTGAAAAGCTATGGGGGTACTGTTCACAATCACTGGTTTTAGAGTTTAAGAAGAACACTTGCACAACAGCACACCCTGGTTCTCATCACCATGTTTGACATAAACCAGATGTAATCAAAGCCTAGTCTGTTTCATTTTAACAGTCAGGTCTTTGAGCCAAATGGAAAATCTACAGCTGCCTTATTTTGGTTGATGAATTGAGTATGACTTTACGGTGGAACAGGGGCTGTGACAAGGAGAGCACACACCGAACACAATAGAAATGATAACAAATACTCTTTTAATTCTCACAAAGAGCAGAATACTCAGATGTTATTTTTCACAGCCAAGTGATTTCATCAAACTAAAGGAAAACGGTGAAAATGGATGGATATCAAATTGCCTGTTTCTAATAACACTAGCCAAACAACAGAGCTCTCCAAATAAGCAGATCCAAAACTGCAATAAAGAAGTACTGCAAAAAATCTAAAAGTCTAATAAAAGATTCTGCTTACAATACACAATAACAATAATGAAGTTCTTTGCTGCCTGTGTATGCCTACCAACAGTGCGTGTCTTCCTTTGTTTGTCAAGGAATAAGACAGTGAAATTGCATTTCCCAAGTGGCTGCTGCTGTTAGATTATAACACAGCCAGCCTTATATTTTTGGCTCAACATGTCTATGAACCAAGTTTGTCCTAAATAAATCAGAATAATTTATTCATACAGCTGCAGAAGAATTTTAGTAGTAAAAATCTAGAAGGTTTAAAAAAAAAACAAAAAAAAAAACAGGCAGCCTATTTTATTCAGTCTTCACTCTAATACTGAATCTAGATGAAGAGTTACAATATCCATTAGCATATAAAGCTATGCTCAGCTAGCCTGGCAGCTCACCTCACTTCATTACAATCCCCGGGTCAAGGATTACATTCTGTTTAAGATTAGGATATATACAGCGCATTCACATGCATGCACACTGCGCTGCACAGTGCATCTCAGTAATGAGCTTGTTACGCCTTTGCTGTCTCAGGTACAGTATAAAATTGAAGAGCCCTTTAGATCCTGAGAGCACGCGGCTGTTGGCTACCAGAGCGATTACACAACCGTGATCAGATGCTTCTCTGGCTGCCAGTGTGTGTTTTGTAGCACAACAGAGAGGACTGATATGGGAATATTGATGCAGGCAAGGTTCTTTATGACCCTGCTGTAAACAGGCCGCATGGATGTCCTTGAGGGCATGTCTGTGATTGAGAGTGGAGATGGAATCACAGCCAGCAACAGATTAGCCGACAGGGGAGAAAATGACCTATGAGATGAAACGTTGAGCCAGAGGATAAGTTGAACACATATGTATGTGAGTCCAACTTTTAAAAGGATGACTTCAAAGGTGGGGTATCAATATACCCAGGGCATCAGATTTATTTCTGTTAGCACTATAACAATGATACACAACTCCCATATGTGCTCCATTGCTGGTGAATACATAATTTAGACCTCTGCTCAAATGTCAGGTACTATTCCAAACTTCATCAGTGCTACTGAAAAAATCATTTGTATTGATTGCCTTCTAAAATTACCTCTCAAAGACCAATACTATTTACACCAACTAGAATCTGAGGTCACAATTTGTTTTCCATCCTGAAATGCAGCCACACTGTCTGAGCCAAAAAGACCTTTAAAGCACAACACAGGCTGATATGTTCTGATTGAATTGCCATTTTGTTAACACTCCATTATTCAGTCTGACATTCACTTCTTGTTAGTCATTTTCTGTTTGGGGGGGGGGGTATTTTGTTCTCACTAATCACTGAGACTGATGGATGTCTCAGTTCTTTTCTCGTTGTCATTTTCAGCCGACAATGAAGCTCTGCGCGTGCTCGATAAGAGCAATTAGCATCAAGTTTACTGTGTTCATTGATGTAAAATGGTGTTTTTTTAAACATATGGAGCAATGTTCATTAAATGTTTTACTTTTATCGTCACGGTGTATACCAAGACTTGTGACTGCAAAGCTAAACCAGGCGTTAAGGCCATCACGGGTGACGTATTAAATCTTTCCTAGCACCTTATTTTTGTGTACCAGATGGCCAATTTATAAACTTAATTTTTTGTGACTTAGAAGCTGTTTTTGGTCACTTTTATTTACAGGCTTGATACCTCCATCTTTGTTTTAATCAACCCTTGTTGTTTGGATTCTGGCTCTGGCACACTTCGATGACGTTCCTAGCCTGGGCCCCACCAATAAAGGTGCTAACTGGCTCAGTAGTATCTCCAACTAGGGGAAAAGCCATTCATGAGAACAACAACAGTGCTCTGAAACACTACAATTTTAAGTGCTGGCAGCATTTCTGAGGCCTGGAGCCATGCCACAACTAACACTCATTCAAGTTGAGAGGATGCACTTTTATTTATAATGGCACATTTATTTCAAATCACTGCAGTATACTCTAGTATGCGCTTGACATATTCAGCTTAAATACAAGATTTGTACCAAAATATTATCCAAAGTTTTGTGGTAGGCTGTATTGTAAAATGTTGTGGTGCACATTAGGCAATGACCTACGGTGTCAATTTTGTCTCAATCAATTTTAAAGCTACATTAAGCAGTTTCTGACCAACCTAGGCAAAGAAAATGCAAACATACCCTTGCTTCATCGAGTTTGCTACAGGGGCTGTTTAAATATTGTAAAATAAATATCAATAATATAGAATAATGAAGCTTAAAATCCCCTCGACATACATAAACATGTGCTTCAGTCATGTTTAGCACATGACTGAAGCACAAAAGCAGTACAATTTACTGTGTCATATCTCACATGCCTTGTTTTTACTCTTCCTTCTGTATATAATTTAAAAAAAATCCAATATTGTGCCAAGCATCACCTATCTTTATTCTTATTATAGCTGATATATTGATTTCAAGTAATTTCATGTTTTTGGCTCACGTGGAACCACTTTTATTGATGTTGACATTTACAAATGGCCGCCACGGATACAAATCAAGGTCAGCACTGCTAGTTAGTATATTGAATAGGCCACACCACCTCTAACCTGAGGTGACCTGCAGAGAAACAAAATAGGTCAATCCACTACCAGAGTCAATAGCAAAGGTTCAACGGTGCTTCATTGTCAGCCTTATTAGAATCACTTGACCCTGGCGTGTCCTTTTACGTCTCCCCTATACTCCATTTCAAGACTGCTGTCCCTATCACATACATTATATCCTTCCCTCTCTCGCTCAATGGCTGCCGCTCTTAGGCAGCCATCCCCAATTCAGATGCCATCTCTTCGGGGCCTCTCTCTATCCAGCTGCAGACACAAAATAAAAGCCTGGGAAATCACATTACTCCGTCCGTATGGAGCCTCTATTGGATTAGGTCAGCGAACACTCAACCGTAATTCTGCTATCGTAGAGAAGAAGAAAGTAAATTGAGCACACCAGTCAGCACAGCTTGACAAATTGTTGGTTGTGGTCATTTTCCAAATGTTACTCTCACTAAGCCACATTTAGGGAGATGGAAGGACACTTCATAGAGTTGGCAGATATATGACTCTGATATGCAACCCATAATCTCTGTACAAGAACAAGCTACGCCTCAGATTGAAACCAGGAATCACAGGCAGACAGATACAATGGCGTATGCCCTCTACCTGATATGACCTTAATGGCATCATTATGTGGTAGTGGAGAGAAATAACACACCAGTCAGCCTTTAATTCAATGCTGTGTAGATTACTGTTCTCTGTCAGTATCAGTAGAAATCAGTCTGCTTTCTATCAGTAGAAAGCAGACGTTTAATGACACATCAAGTGCTCTCCTTTATTATCCACTTCACACCAGACAACAAATGAATCTAATCCTCGGGGGTAAAACAGGGAAAAGCAACTTTACATGCATGCTGAGGCAGACAATTTAAAATAATGGAGTATCATAATGACAAAGTAATTATATAATCATGGGTTTCATGCACTATATCCTATCGCACTAAACCAAAAATGTGAAGGACAAAAAGAAGTCATTGGTTTTGGCTTGGCATGGCTACATGCCCAGTCCGTGTGTGTGCGTGTGTGTGTACACCTACAAACATGTGCAATTGTGTGTGTGTGTGTGTGTGTGTGTGTGTGTGTGTGTGTGTGTGTGTGTTTCTGCATCCATCTATTCAGCAAGGTGTGTGTCCTGTATTTGTATGAGTGTGTACAGTGCAGCAAGTGCAGCTATGCCCATACAGTATGTGCATGCAGCCATGTGTCAGTCCAATTGTTTTATCAGGCAGTGACAGAGTGTCAACCACTGTGTGTGAGAGGGGAGACAGCACAAAGAAGATTGCTGCCCTCCAGCTCTCCTCACAGTGATGACTACTGCCTGGTGATTATACTGCCACTCTTCTCCCCTCATGGAAAGATATGAATGGGACCATCACAACAGAGCTCACCAACACAGTCTTGCGCCTGAGTCAGACTACATGGTGATCATTTGTATTCACTCAAGCCAAAATAGACTATTACATTTTAAATAGATTCCATTATCCTCCAAGTGTCCTCATGTCACAATAGAATTGCAAAGTAGTAGAAGTTGCTTTGAGTGGCCAGTGCTCCTGAACTAAAAGTCCCATTCATTTTCTGTTTAGACAATGTTGAGCTTGGATGAAGTTGGAACTCATTATGGGTGAAGAAGATGACTACACTAGCTGCCTTTTTTAATAAAAAGTGAAAGTTAGCAGTCTGTGTATATACAAAATCCCTGAAAAAACAAGCAGTCTTGGTTCTCTCTGGTTCTGTGATGCCAATGTTGAGCTGAAGCTGTAGATTACAGTAGATTACATTACAGCAAAATGAAGCAGATTAAATTACTTCACTTTCAGCTGTAAGATGCAGAGATAAGATAAGGAGATGTTGTTTCATTAATCGTTACTGGAGTAAATAAGACAATTGTTTGTGACACTGATTTCAGTTGATGTCGCCCAGACATACTTTTTCTCCCTAACAATGGCATCTGAGAACTGAGATGGTTATTGTGATCCAATAGTCCTTTGTTAATGTGTGGAGAGTAACATTAAAAGATTTTTAAATTATTTTATTAAAAGGGTGTGGAGCCAGCAGCAACCTCCATGGCTGTGAAGTGAAGCCTATGCGTAAGTGCCAAAAAACGCAGTTCCTCAAATGGCCACTTGAGGCTGGCTACTGAATGAGTCAATCTCAATAAGCTCCCATATTAAGATGTCCAACTTCACAGCAGAATTAAACATGTTTACAGCCTGGTACAAAAAATGGTTTTAGTCTCCAAACAGTCAATTCACATCTTCACCGATTTCTGGATTTGCTGGAAGGTGGAAGAGGCAGGACCACCAAGATGGTGGTCACCAGGAGCCACCACGCTCACCATTCTTTCATTCTGTCTTTGCTATTTTTCAGAACGGTACGTATAAACAGCTGATACTGCAGCAACATGACATGAAGTGTTTCATCCTCTACCCAAAGTTCTCAAAACCTCAAGTGGCTCTTGCTGTACATGGATCAGCCAAGTATAGACAAACATCCCTCCTTGTAATTAAACTAGCTAGAGAGTATGTTCTTCCCCTTAAACCAGGTATTTTTCCAGAACCACATTCAGAGGAAAAAGAAGTATCCACATTATAATGCAGGGATCTGACCCTGCTTCTAAATGCATAGAATTATGCTCCATGCACTAAAATAAATGTTAACCTCTGTGATATTGAACATTTCCCACCCATTGTTTTTGTGATTCGCACATTTAACCACACAACAACTCCCCCTCAACTCCTCTTACCATAGCTCTCTGTAAAACTCTGTTTATTCCCTCTATCCTAATGTGCATCTTGAAATGGCGTTGCTGGGAAACAGTGTATACAGCAAAGAAATTGCAAATATACTGTGAATTCATCATCTGGCCTTTTTCCCTTTTTCAACAAACACAGTTATTATTATGCCATATATGACTATATATATATATATCATAATTCAAATAAGAGACTTTGTTAAAACTGCACCACCCACTGTAAGTGGGTTGAGTGTGGACTCAGAAGCAGTCCCAGTATCAAAATCAGCAATATCCTCCACATTTTCAGTCATTATTTAACTGCAAACTGGATATACTTAGATTGTTCTTTTAAAAGAAATCATGTAATGTTGTGAATGTTGTCCCCTAGAGAAATTTACATGTGTTTTATAGCTAAAAAAAGAGCCTGGACAATATGGGATTTTTTGAGACCAATAACAATTCTTATACAGGGGAAAAAATCATCCATTAATAATGTGGCAATTTTGAGCTGGAATGAAAACTAAATGAGGATTGTGCACCAATTTAATTTGTAATCAAAAGGCTGCTTTCTTAAAACAAATAATCAACTTCATTAAAAATGATCTATGTCAAATATTCTTTAATATGTTAAATCATTTTACGTCGCTCAATTATGGTATGTATTGTGTCTTTGGTGTACCACTGTACTGTTTAGTTGGCTACGCATTGTATTTAACTTGATTGCAGGTGTGTGTAGCACTATTGCCTATTGAGCCTAATTAGCCCTCAGGGACAATAAAATATATCTTGTCTTAAATAATTTATATAAAATGACCACACGGAAGTGCCTATTTCTTAACACATTTTACATTTACATGCAAAGACAGCAGTACACTGGTTATCTTCTTTCATCTATTCATATTTTATCTCTTCGTGATTACATCCCATATAAAAGGTGCCACAGGCAAAAGCTATGTTCAGACTAAATCATGCATTGTGTCGATCAGCCGCAGGGCTGTGCGTGTGTTTTTGTGATTAACATAACTGCTATAAAACAACAACTTTTCCTCTGATTCACTGGCTTTCTCACTTCTGTCGCTCCCTCACTCTCATTCACTGTCTATGTCACTAGACCACAGCTGTCTCTCTCCCTTAAAACAAACGAGACAAGGCAAAGGAAGCTTCTCTCTGTACTTTTTGGTAAAGAGGTTAGTGGTATTTGATTCTGTTGTGGGGACTGGTCTGCAGCAAAATTGCAGCAAAAATGTGTAATGTAATGTTATGATTTTGTGGTACGTGACAGACTTTTTATACCCAAATCACATCCATGCGATAGAAGTAGTAGGAGTTCCTTGTTTTGTCTTGGCTAGTTGGAGTCCTTCTTCTGTTCAGAATTACTCCATTCTTTGTCACATTCACTCTCCTCCATGTTTGTTTGTGTATGCAAATTTCCCACCTGCTGCCTGTATCCGAGATGTGCAACACACAGCATCCTCCAATGACAGAAAATGTAAAATAATTTAAAAACAAGTCAAAGATCCAAGTTTCCATAATGGAGAATAAACTAGCCTAACCAAGAGCACTGACATCAGTTTATCACAGATGCATCTTACTCGGATATATTACGACAATAACTAACAAGAAATTGCAGTATAGAAATGCCATCGGAGAGCACTGAGATGTTTAAATGGTCTGTTCACTAGAGCTGTAGTCAACCAAAGAAAACCTAAGATTCAATTTACTCTTCAACCAATCAATTGGTCATTGGGGAAATCTGCACATTATCTCTCCATTAACTAAATCAACCAGAGTGAACTGAGGGCATTTTACCTGCTTTCTGTTGGGTACTAATCAAAGTTGCACAAAGCTGCCAAACAAATTAATTCCTGCTATTGAGTCATGTCTATAAAGTAAACACATACATACAAGTATATATTGATGAGGATTGTGGAGCAAAAGGGGCTTCTGTGCAAAAGCAAAGATAAAGCACTATAAAGCAGTTTGGGTCCAGAAAAAGCAACATGAAAAATTCATTGGCCTACCTACCTACCAGTCTTGACTGTTTGTTCAAGCTAACCTGTCCCATAACTTCTTTACCTTACCGCCTAACTAAGTTAACTACTTAGTAAATGGCCCTAATAAACTATAGAAAGTACTCAACGTTTATATAAACATACTTAGTAGAACAAACAAAAACAAACAAACAAATATTACACGCTGAAAAATATACAACGTAAACAAGCAGCCAACGTTAGCTGAAAACACTGACCTGGTTTGTGGATATGACCTCAGCACCACCTGAGCGCTACCATTACATTAAACAGTTCATCTGTTTCATACAGCGTTCCTGAGCTGAATCCGAGGTTTCCCTCAAGGTGAGATCCAACACAGCACGACAATGCCTGGTCGTGATCTTCACACACCTGTGGCTGTTCACGCAACAGCTTCTTACCTGCACCTCTTTACATGCACCACCAACAGTCAAGAGAAGGAATTGCAGCGTCAGTTTTAGATTTGCTGGTTTTTATTGTTTTTATTATTAGAAATGTGTTACTGTCAGCTCTCTGGTGTGAATTTGTTGCAGGCAAGGGGGCACTCAAAGAGAAATTCACTGACTCCTTTTGAAAATCAGCAATCTCACCTCATCCAGGGAGATCGGGCCCATTATGTAGCTACATGTAGTTCTCTTTATCTGAATCTTGGGTCTAAGGATAGAGGGTGTATGCTGTGCAGATGAATATTTGAAGCAAATTTGTGATTTCAGGTTGTAGATAAAGCTAACTTGATTTGAAACAAAACTGCTGCAAGGCTAGGTATCCTCAGCCTACATTAATGGCACAAGGCCTCGTTGTAGGTGTATAGAGTATGAGTAGTCCTGGAAAAGAAATATTCACAAGCCCCCAGCACTAGAGTGGTATTGAGTGGTAGCTTCAAATCCACAAAAATGTGGTTTGGAGTATCCAGACTTAGTAGAGGCTGTAGGTGAGGTTTAGCATCGCTAGATACTTTGACAATTACTGAGTCTTTGCTGGAAAACCATGAATGGTCCTGGATCCCAGTAAACCACCAGGCTAAAGATGGAAGTCTTCTGGCTAGTTAGCCTAGATATCAACATGCCTGAAAAACTACAAAAACTGCAGTTGCAGAAGAAAAAGCTCTTGGCAAGGTCATGGACTACATGTCTCAAGAGGGGAGGCTGACATCTTCTTGGGTAATGATAGAGGAGCTGGAGGAGTCAGTGCCCTGGATTTTGTCGGCTGTTGTGACTCTTCAATCCGCATTGGTGTCAAGGACAGTGTTTACTGTATACTGGTCAATGGTCCCAAGTCTCATCCTATAGTATGCAATGCAGCTCTGTGAATTCCATTGCAAGATAAGTAATCCCAAACCAGTCCATTCTTGACACCATTAGTGATCCACATGGGCAGACACATATGGGACCAGTACAAAGGCCCTAACTCCTGCGGTCCCACATGGACATGTTGACTTCAGCTGTTCATACGAGAGTAGCAGCACTGAAAAAGTAGAGAAAAAAGCACCTGAGCCTGAAGGCAAAGCTCTCAATTCATAAGTCGACCTATGTTGCGACCTTCAGATGTGGTCACAAGTTTAGGTTGTGACTGAAATGATAAGATCATGGTTACAGGAGCCGGAATTAGTTTCATTTGCAGTATCCGTGCTACCCCTCAGGGAGAGGGTGAGAAACTTTGATGTACATGAAAATCTCAAGTTCATGTAAGCCTCTTTGTGGAGGTACTCTGGGCACAAACAGCTTGGTGTAGGCCTCATGTTACAACCAAAATACTCAATTGCGCCTATATTTTCTCACTTGCAAGGAATGCTTTGAGATCACAAAGGAACTGGAACCTAAAATCCATGTGAACGCCACTGGTTAGCCTGATGTTTCTGTGCATTTGATGTGAATCAAACAAGAGTTTGTGCCTGACCAAACTTCTCTGGATCAAAAGAAAAAAATCAACAAGTATATGAAAACAATCTCATATAACGCTTAGGATTAAGGAGTTATATGCATTGTCACATTGACACCTGCGCCTGTCCTCACAGAAATGTATATAGACAGACGATAAATAAAATGGATGGAGCTCTCAGGTTGCAGCACTCCACCAAGCACACTATCGCCATAGCCTGACCATCTGCTTATTGCAGGCATTTTGCTGTAATGACTCTTCAGTCTCCTGAGCTGCGACCTCTGAGATGGTGAGGAGAAGAGAGCAATCAAAGCGTATTCAGTTCTGCTACAGTCATTTGCCCACTCTCAAAAAGCTATCACAGGGTGCAGCTGTAAACATTTTGCTCCTCAGCACTCCTGAGACATGCAGTCAAAGAGGATAGCAGCTATCAGTCGCTTTCACAGAGGAAGCCTGTGTGAATACACTTTGCAAGCTGGATACAGTGGAGAGGGCAGAATACACAGAATAGTCCTTGGAGCTGAATTCGGTCAGAGAAACTCATTATTCAAAAGGAAGTGTGTACTGAAGACTATGCTCAAGAATTCCCTTAGTCTCTGTTGTTGATGTGCAATACTCGTGCAATTTATGTGTTTTATGAGCAAGCCAATCTGTTTGTGTTCCTTTGTATGAGGCACATAAAGACACAAAAAGAGCAATCTTTTTCAGTCTTGGTAATGAATGAGTTTTTTTTTTTTTGAAGGAGCCTATATCTGCTATTTCAGTGACTATTTACATGGTGTGTAAACACAGCCCTTTATCCACACTGTTGGCTGTCTCTATCTCCTTGACACACAGTGAATATTTGGATTGGATTTACTGCAATAACTGCAAAACATAAAGGACTTCCTACATCCTGCTGCTGTCGAAAAACTATATTATAGTGTTAGATAACACCGCCCCCTTGTGGACCTTTGTATGGTTTCCTTTAAGCCAGAAAATGCCAAGTCAGAAAAGTCAACATAACAAAGGGGTATTAAAAGTATTAAATCTGTTTCTTTATTTTAATTTTTTTAAATGAATAACACAGACCATAGATGAATTATTGTGTAAATAAAGAGTCTGAGTGTTCCTCCTGACATAACTATTTTTATACTGTGACATGAAATGTGAGAAGACACCAGCAAACCTCATCACACACTCTCACACAGCACTGAAAAAAAACATAGGCCCAGGAGAAGTGACAGACAAATCTTAAACTCATCCAGTAGAAAGCAAATCTTTTTCTCCATTTGGTGAGTCAGGTTGTGATCTTTAACAAATCCAAAGGGGCTGTCCAGTGATGTCAACTGACCAGCAGCAGAGTTTTATTTAGGACTGTGGCTCCTCAGTTGCTCACCAGCAGCTGTTGTGAATGTGTGTGTGAGCGCATGTGTGGCCGTGTCTGGACTTTCCCATTCCTCTGATTGCACAACTTTGTCTGGTAAGCCAACAATTCGATTTATCACTTGGAATAGACTAACCACCTCCTTAAACAAAATAAGAACAACAGTTGACAATACTAATGCTGAAAAGTAAGAATAGACTTAGAGGTAAAAGCCTATAAATAGAAAATGGGCTATGAATGCCTGCTGCACACTGTTATATGTAGGCCTACAGTGTGTGTGCTTAGTCACTGTATAATATAAAAGAGCAGCTGAGTACAGTAGTATATTATTAAGGAATTCAGGAAAATATAGGAGTATTTTTTGGATATTCACTTTCTTCTGCCACTTGGAGCTAATTAAACCTGTTTATCTCTTCAGGACATCAGTCACGATGACTCTGCAGTGGACGGCTGTGGCTTTCTTCCTCTATGCAGAAATAGCAGTCAACGTCGTCTTGTGTATACCCTTCATATCAGCAAAGAGGTACTGCAATTTATCACACAAACCCAGAACATAATCAAAATTCATTCAGCCCATTTTATGAATCAAATGAAAGAGATGTCCTGTTCAAGAGTTTGATTATGAATAATACATTTGACAAAGGTAGTTCACAGAAATCACCAGCAGAGTGCATCCATGTTCTTTCTGAGTAGATCTACTTTATATTACACTCACAGTGTCCTTTTTAAACAACTTTGTAGATGGCGTTCTGTATTCAACTTGAGAATATGGAACTGGTTATCTCCATATTGGAACAAATGCTTCTTTACCATGATCATGGTTCTTATTGTTCTTTTCTGTGGTAAGCAATCTGTTGTGAGTGACAGACATTAAATAATATCGAGTAGACTAACAACATGTTGTCAACATCAGCATAAAGTCATGTTTTTGTCCTCCTGCCCACTCTCAGATGCTGTCCGTGAGGTGAACAAGTACTCAGGTCCTGAGCCCATGCAGGATGCCAAGGTGAACCCAAATGTGTACGATCATGTCCACATGAAGCTGTTCAGAGCGCAGAGGAACCTCTACATATCTGGCTTCTCTCTCTTCCTCTGGCTGTTAGTGTCATTTCTTTCCACATTTATTAAGAATAATGGGACTTTACTTAACCATTCCACACAACTGTCCACTTGCTTACTCCACTTTCTGGGATCCTGTCTTGTCTTGTCCTGCCTTTTCCCTTTTCCTTCCGGATCTCTTCACCTTTTCCTCTCCTGTGAACTCATCACAGTATTATGCGTCGAGTTGTCACCTTGCTAAATCAGGTTGCTGTCACCTTGGAGAACAGTGCAGGTCTTCAAGCACAGATGGACAATGCTGTCAAAGCAGCCAAGCAGCACCAGGACGACAACCTGATGCTAAAACAAGTGAGTGAAATTTGTTTCCTGTTGATGCATTTTGCTGAAATGTTTGCATTAAACAGGTTATTGTGACAAAAACACATTTTAGTTTCTGTACTACTAATCCTACACCTGTACTACCTGTACTGATAATTTGTATTTAGCACTACTACTATTCTAAAGTAACAATACTGTGGACTAGTACTAGTATCACCTAAATGGTCCCTTCTGCCCCAGATTAGACAGGGGCAGAAGAGAAGTTTGAGGTCAGCCTTCAGGACCTTAAAAGACCACCGTAAATAAATGGCAGCCTCTGAACTACAACGCAGATTCCAAAAATATTGGGACTCTGAGTAAAACGAAAATAAAAACTGAATGCAATGATTTGCAAATCCTTTGCAATCTATAGTAAACAAGAAGGACAAATATTTTTGCTGTTGAAAGTGACGATGCTTGAACATTAACATTTAATTGTTCTTTGTTAATAGACCTGCAACATGTTCCAAGTTTAGACAGGGGCAACCACCACAGACCTGGAAAGTTGTTGAATACTCAACAAACACGTTTGGAACATTTAATAGGTTAACTGGTAACATGTTATTGTATCATGATTAAAGGGGCATCCCCGAAAGGCTCAGTCTTTCACAAGCAAAGGGTCCACCACTTTGTGAAAAACTACGTGGGCAAATAATCCAGCAGTATGTGGATGAATGAATGTTTCTTAACGTTTGTTGTCAGTGTTTCTCAATGTTTCTCATTGTTTCTCAACACACAGTTGCAAGAAATTTAGGGATTTTAGCATCTAAAACATCTCATTAAAAGATTCAAATAACCCATAAAAATCTGCAGTTGTAGGGTGAGGCTAAAGACCTAACATGATTGCATAAATGATATAACTACATGGACTCAGGAACACAGGAAAACCATTGTCAGTAAACCCAGTTTGTCGCTGTTTCTACAAATGCAAGACTGTACCATGAAAAATAAAAGCTGTATATCAACAACATCCAGAAATGTCACCAACTTCTTCTTCTCTGAGCTCGTGTGAGACTAAAATCTTTTGTCATGTAGTCTCAAAGCCTGTGTCTCTTCTATATAACAGAATTTTGCATTTTCCAAGGTTTGTGACCTCTGAGGTCCTTTAGTATTGTTTCTGTGATTTGTATTTTGTATATGCTCTCTAGTCTGCTGTTGGTAATTAAGGAGAATCCTTTGTGCTCAGGCTCTCCTGGATGAGGAAAAATCCACGTCAGCAAAAAACCAGCAACTGAACCTGGAAGTTGAGAAGCTGGCAAATCAAGTGAAGGCTGCTGAGGAGGGTGAGTAATACTCACTTCCTTTACACAGGATAGTCATACCTTTTATAATACAACACCTGTGGTATTATGAATGAAGCTAATTTTAAAAGGCATTGATGATACATAGAAAATTTACAGATGTTTATATGTGCAGCTGTGCGCAAGTCTCATGCTGAAGTGGAGGCCATGAGGAGGCAGGCTAAAGGCCTGGCACAAGAGTATGATAGATTATTGACCGAACACCATCAACTCCAGGTAAACCACATACACAAACACACACACAGAGATGTACTTTAAATATCATAACATAGTAACTGTATATTAACCCTATAAATCCTGTGAGTGATTCTGTTTTTAAACCTTTACTCGATCCACAGAATCTCCAGAGTGCTGCAGACAAAAAGGATCAGTAACCACAGGAATACGGTGACAGACTGTTTGTCCCATGGATTACTTTCCTTCTCATTACACTAGACATGTGTACTGTATGCAGTAGGCCATCAGACGCCACGTTTGTATTAGTTTTTACAACTTTTTTCCCCCCTTTAATGTTTGAACTGAAGCTCTGTTTTTTATTTATGTTGAATGCTGAATTCTTACTAAAGTCTTTATCATGAATTTAATGTGTCGTTTGTGTTTTTGCATGTTAAATTTAAATTTTGTCTCATGATTATTGCTAAGACTATCATTTATTAATGATTTATACCTGATAACATCCCATAAATACATATACATAATACATATGCCATTATGCTTAACTTATTGTCGCTCTAGAGATTGTGCACTGGTTTACTCAAAGATTTATATATCAGAGCACCACAATGGTGCCCTACTGTAAGAACATAATGACTAATGCATACTTTTTTTTTTGGCATTTTTTATGGCAGTCATGAATTCTAATATACTGATTTGGCACCCACCAGCACATTTCACACAAGCATGTCAAATTTGTTTGGAGTCATTATAAATCTTTAAACTAGCCTAAAGCTGTTTTATTATTTTTTAATTCTTGCAAATAATGTGAATGATCTCTCTTAACAGTTAGTAATTTTGTTGAGAGTCTGGTTGGTATATGAGAAAGGAAATGTGAACATGAAAAGTAAACAACAGGAAGCCCCACGTAGCATGTCCCTCATTGTCATGCTGAGATCAATTGTGGAGTCTGCGTAAAGTCTCTGGTGCCACATTGACGCAGAATAGGATTACAGGTTGAAAACACAATGCAGTGAGCTTTATAATGAGGCGTCGATGTCGGTGTGGTAGCTTTTGTAACAAGCCTCATTGTCAAGGCCAAAATACAATATACAGTACATATAAGACTAAACAGTGTCCTATTATTAATAAAAGTAACGGTTCTCTTATATACAATTCTGCTAAACATGGGTCGCTTTAAATGTTTTGTAATGTGAGGTGATACAGTATGGTGCATATATTACTGTATCAGTTCATGACTGAAAGCCAATGCTGCACCCCTCAAACAACATCATGGAAATGTTTAAACTTCTCATCAATGTTAAATCAAAAGTTGAGTTTGATAGTTCATTCAACCTTAGAAATAGTTGAAATAAAAATTCTCTAATCTTATTGAAGCAATACTTTCTGGACAGGAAGTGGTAGTTTCCCCTCTGGATGCCAACAGGATCATCTTTCAGTGGGCTGATGTTGCTGTGTTGCCATTAGCTTTGATCAGCTCGTTGCCCTTTGTTCACAGGTTGAAACGCTTTCATTGGCTCAGTGTAGTTCATTCTACAGACCTGTTTAATGTCCATATCTCTTCTGAACTAAAAGCAAACACATGACTTACACAATGCACCTTACTCAGGCATTTTAAATATGCTGAATCCAAAAATTTGTTTTTATCAAGTTTAATCATAAAAAAACAAGAACAACATAGAAAATACAGCACAATTACATTCCTTTTTTTTCTACAAAAAGTCTTCCGTTCATGAAAAACACAAATACGTACAATTATACATTCCAGCATATCTAATTTTTAAAATGACTTGTATTTCAGGTATCTTACAGCTACACAAATCCTGTACAAATATATACTCTGTGTGCTATGAAAAGTGTCCACAGTGTGTGTTCCTCTATACATCTGAGGTGCTCTGCAGAGTTGAGTCAGAAGAGATGAGGTTGTGCTGAGGCTCACAAGCGAGTCTCTCTGTCAGGATTGCAGTCTGAGGCCAGTATAAACTGCTCACAGTGTATGGAGTTGTTCTCCTCTTTCCTTAGCGACTCCAGCTCTGCACTCCCATTGGTCAGAGCATATTTCTCTTCTCTCTCAATGTGTCTTTTGAGTAGAGCGAAGCCTGAAATACAAAGGAAGAAGGAGACTGTCCTCAAGCCCAATGTCAGACCCAGGTACACGATCCTGCAAAAGGAAGAAAGCAACATTGTCTGTTAGCGAGAGAGTCAAGCTACATGTCCCTGAGGGTAAGACACAATTCAAGTCTCCAGTTTTTATAATCACAAACAGTCATGAAGTCTTGTAGTTCTATGAATGTTGCTGCCCATAACAATAAAAAATACACTAGTCGATTTTAATTTGTTTCCTATTGATGCATTTTGCTGAAATGTTTGCATTAAACAGGTTATTGTGACAAAAACACATTTTAGTTTCTGTACTACTAATCCTACACCTGTACTACCTGTACTGATAATTTGTATTTAGCACTACTACTATTCTAAAGTAACAATACTGTGGACTAGTACTAGTATCACCTAAATGGTCCCTTCTGCCCCAGATTAGACAGGGGCAGAAGAGAAGTTTGAGGTCAGCCTTCAGGACCTTAAAAGACCACCGTAAATAAATGGCAGCCTCTGAACTACAACGCAGATTCCAAAAATATTGGGACTCTGAGTAAAACGAAAATAAAAACTGAATGCAATGATTTGCAAATCCTTTGCAATCTATAGTAAACAAGAAGGACAAATATTTTTGCTGTTGAAAGTGACGATGCTTGAACATTAACATTTAATTGTTCTTTGTTAATAGACCTGCAACATGTTCCAAGTTTAGACAGGGGCAACCACCACAGACCTGGAAAGTTGTTAAATACTCAACAAACACGTTTGGAACATTTAATAGGTTAACTGGTGACATGTTATTGTATCATGATTAAAGGGGCATCCCCGAAAGGCTCAGTCTTTCACAAGCAAAGGGTCCACCACTTTGTGAAAAACTACGTGGGCAAATAATCCAGCAGTATGTGGATGAATGAATGTTTCTCAACGTTTGTTGTCAGTGTTTCTCAATGTTTCTCATTGTTTCTCAACACACAGTTGCAAGAAATTTAGGGATTTTAGCATCTAAAACATCTCATTAAAAGATTCAAATAACCCATAAAAATCTGCAGTTGTAGGGTGAGGCTAAAAACCGAACATGATTGCATAAATGATATAACTACATGGACTCAGGAACACAGGAAAACCATTGTCAGTAAACCCAGTTTGTCGCTGTTTCTACAAATGCAAGACTGTACCATCAAAGTAAAAGCCGTATATCAACAACATCCAGAAATGTCACCAACTTATTCTTCTCTGAGCTCGTGTGAGCTAAGAAGTTGTGTCCTCCAGGGTGATTTTACATTTTACAAAGCCTTTTTTCGGTACTGGGTTGTTGGATTCAGCTAACATGGCTTTCACTCTGGTATCACCCTTGTGGCAAACTTATGTGGTCTACAACATATTTGTACCACTAGTTGTAAGGGTCTCAAAACAGCAACATTTAATAAGCATTACTGGACAGGGCAGGCTTAGTGGATATCACATATAGAGTTTTATAATAAAAGCCCTACAGATCCAATTACCTGTAAGCTGAGGTGTTATATATTCTGCAGGCTCCTCTTTCTCCACACGTCTTGTATCCCCATTTGAGGCATGTTGTGTCGATTATGGCTCCAAAGTATATAGGGGCAGGTATTCCAGCTGTTGTGCAATTTAAAATAACTTGTTACTTCAAACTAAATTAAAATAGGGGTTGCTTCATACATCACCTACAGAAATTGTTGTTATTGTTGTGTTTATTACAATAACTATAGTAGTGCTATTTAATGGAAAACACATGCCTAAAAAACTTGGTGACATTTTCATTTTCACATAGCATGCTTCACATTTTAGAAATATTCAACGATAAACTTCAAGTAATGATTTGTTTCCACACACATTATTTCAGCAATTCTGCTCACTCCAACATATAGAAGACAGCTCTTATGACATTTCTGTGCACCTGACATTCACTCTAAGTAGATAGTAATGTACAGAAGACCAAAGATGGTTCTCACCA
The DNA here is from genome assembly GCA_033000465.1 of Sciaenops ocellatus. Taxonomy (NCBI): domain Eukaryota; kingdom Metazoa; phylum Chordata; class Actinopteri; family Sciaenidae; genus Sciaenops; species Sciaenops ocellatus. The sequence goes on from CP136871.1 coordinate 10,126,414, forward strand.
AGGGTGCGAGTGGCCAGCGTGTGGATTCCAAGAGCTAGGGATTTCAACTCAGGCTTAATGCACCTATAGAAACAAAACTGAGGCATTAACGGTCCAGTGCGTAGGATTTAGTGCCACCTAACAGTGAGGTTGCAGATTACAACCAAATGAATACTCTCCTCACCGCCTCACCCTCTGCCTCTAAGCATGTGGGAAAAAGTCTGGCTGCAAAATTCACATTAAAAGCAAAAGTCCATATCAAGATCAATGTTTGGTTTGTCTGCTCAGGGCTACTGTAGAAAAATGGCAGTTCAAAATGGTGGCTCCGTGGAAGAGGACCTGCTCTCTCTGTAGATACAGAGGGCTCATTTTAAGACAACAAAAACAATTCTTATTTTTAGCTGATTATACACTAATGAAAACATACTTATGAATAATATATTCAATTCCTGCCAATAGATACTCATAAATCTTACACACTGGACCTTTAAAGACTCAAAGAAGGACAATTATTTACAATTTTTGTACTGGAAGTACATGAACATTACACTGATGAGATGTTCCAAGCTACAAAAGTATTATTTTTAGTTATTTATGAAATAGCTCCACTGACACTATATCATATGCAAGTGATCAAATTCTTTGATAGCACCAGCAAGTGTAATCTGTCCAAGAAAGACAAAATAATAGTCTACAAGGAAGTTATGATGGACCTGACAAGCAGCATGAAGCCAGGTGTTCCCCCAAGAGAGATGATGAAGGAACTGAGGACGGACAAAGCCAGGAAGTAAGGAAATATTTTGTCACAGTTGTCTCTATGTGGACACTGGCCCAGAGTGGCCGTCAGGTTGCCTGGTTGGGTAGCAGCGAGCGCTACACACCTGCAATTGTCAAACACCTGACAAAGAAGAAAACAAGGTTCATCGATAATATATGAGCACAGCAGGAAACACTTTGCCTGTAAGTAAATAGTCATGAAAATACAGCCGAAATGTCTGTGTTACTCTGAAGGCATCTGGTATTGGGGAGCAGCAATATGAATGAAACACAGCAATTAAGCCCAAATATTGTTGTTTTATTCTCTGTTACTTTTATGTTTGTTAGTCATCTGTTAGACTGAGAAATATGAGTGTGTCATGAAGTCAGTGATGTGTGTCTGACCGTATTCCTGCCTGATCCTGTGGAGGAGGCACATCCAGCCAAGCACGGTGACACATAGGTGATCCCGTTCTCTCCACACACTGGATCCCACTCCCTCCTTGAGCACAAGCAACCCGAATTGCAGTCAGAGAAGAGAGACGGTTCCTGATAAGACAAGCCTTCCACTCTGCATGTAACAACATACAAAAAATGCATATATTATTGACAGCTCACACTGAAATATTGATCAATTGAGAAGCCACAACCGTGTGTGCATGGAATATGAGCATAGAGACAAAGCAACACAACACATAAAGAACATAAAGAACCGTGGTATGTGTGTTAGCTGTACTAATTAACTAGAGAATTCTCAAATCCAAACCTAGCTCGGTCTTCTGAATATTACCTATTCCCCAAGACAGGAGGGAAATGTATCCAGACATCACATACCCGGTATATGAAACTGTGATGCCTGCCACCTTGGAGTTCTCACAGCCCATGGCTAAGAAAAAGATTGACAGGAAGTAGCCCAGCAGGGAGGTCCCAAAGGCAAATTTGGCTGCTCCCATGATACCCAGCTTGTACTTCTTCATGACAACCCCTCCAGAGAACATCCCCAGGGCCACAGCCGGGATGTTGATCATGCCTAGCCAGATAGGAGAATATAATGGATTTTTTAAGGTACAGAGGAATAGGAAACAACATGAACATCAGGCAGCAATATCCAGAGACGGGTATTCGAGTCTGCAACTTGGACTTGAGTCACATTTGTAACATCTTACTGTGTGAGATTTATTTACAGTATTCATTTGTGTATACTTACTCTTTCCATTTCACGCTTGGAATGGGAAGGCAAGTTAAAGAGGTTGCAATCCACAACTACACTGCTAGATATCACTAAATCCTGCGCATTGGTCCTTTAAGTAACACAAACAGTGATTAGAGATTCTACCTTTGGGATTTGGGACTCACGCACATTAACATTATGGAAATATCTGATGAGTTGAATGTCATCTCCTCAGTTATTATCATACATAATTAGGCATCTGGTGTACATGGCCACAGATGACTGTAGCTGCAGCCACAGCACCATGGTGATCACACATGCAGCTGCTGTGCCATTTGTAATAACCTTTGGCTGTAATTACTTCACATAAGCCTCAAATGAAATAATCGCTCTGTGGTATTAAAATAAAGGATGCTGCATTAACCACTTCAAATGTCTAAAATCGCACCTGAAAACACACCCATATAAGTGAACCTGGACGTTTAGCAAGCATGTTTAGCTCTGCATCAGCTAATGTTAGCTTTGTAGCTTAGGGAGGTTAACTTGATTGGATTGGTGTTCGCTGAATATTTTACAAAGATGAGTGAGTGTCGTGTTGCCACACTTGCTGGCTTTGCCATAATTATAAAAAATGGTCTGGCTAATGTTAAACTGAGAGAAAGACCTTGTTAATGTTAACAATTAAGGCAGGTTACACATTTAATTTAGGAGGTTAGAGGGATGAGGGATGTAGACTGTGCAATTGTACAATAAGTTAGTTATTATTGAGTATTGATTGCCTTGAGTAACATCTGCTCTAAATCCTTTTTTTTTTTTTGGTAGTACTTGGTTTATACTAGAGCTGTATGTTCATGTTACAAAGCAAAATAATTAACTTAAAAGGAAAAGGAAAGCTTTCATTGTGTATTTATCATTTCTGATACTGAATATTCTAATAGATTAACGATAATACAGTACACACTTTGAATTCCTTAGATACAGGTATGCAGTGTTCTTAAAAGACCAGATAGCATGCTTGAGACTTGACTTGGACTTGCAAAAAAATTACTCGTGAGCATCTCTGGCAACATCGCTCCCTAAAAGGGATCAAAGTCAGAACTCTCATTCATATTTTATGTAAAGTGAACTGAAGTCATGTCGTGAAAAATTAAAATGACTTTTGATGGCTGAGAGGATATGGAATGCATCATCCAACATCCTCATCGATCATTCATTTATGTGGATGAAAACAGCTATGCTATTACACTGTCTCCAATTCCATCATGGTGATTTAATAATTGCTCTCATTAATCTGTGTGTTTTCTTTAAATCAATGTTTGTCATTTGAGAATGTCCAATGATTGCCGTAAACCTGATTGTCATTTGAAGCTGCAGTGTTTACAGTAGAGGGATGTGGGAGCTGGAACATAAAATATTCATCAAAAGCTGGCTCATGAAACACTTATGATGACCGTCCAGCTCACATCACTTTGCAACCTTAAATAATTTCCTTTCAATGAGGCAAAACAGGTTTTGAACAAGCTTGTAATCCATCTACAAAGATAAAATGACCAGACAAAATTCATCCAAACAAGGTAAACATTATGAATTATGGAAATACTCTGCTTACCCATAAGAAAATTGGCTTTTGATGCTGACTGGCCATAGTGTTGCTCGATGTATTTGGGTTTGTAGGTGACCATCCCAATGAGAGAGTTGAACTGAATGATGGTTACGCATAAGTAGATGATGTACACAGGATTTCCAAGGAGACTCTTCACTGTGGGCACAAATTCTGCATGGGGAAGTTTATGAATGGCACTTCAAATGTAGGCTTTGCCACTTTAAACACATCTTGCTTGTGTATCATTTTTTATAATTCACAGATTTAGACAGTTCAAATTCATAAAATAAATAAAGTTCTTCAAAAAATCAGCTTGCAGTTGTGAGAGAATACTGTGGGTCAATAAAGGTCTGCTAGAGAAAGTTAGTAGCTGCCAGATAAAGCTTTGGCAAAGTAGGCAAAGGACAAGACTGCAAGGAACATCTAGAGAGATACAGAAAGAGACAGAACATTGTGGCCCTGAAGTGCTACTTCTCAATAATGTACTCGTTGTACTACAATGTACAAAAGAATATATCAACTTGTAATATTATTTGTATCATATTACAACTAGAATTAGTGGTCGTACAATTCAAATATCTCACTAGTGTCCTTCATTTTTACAATTCAAAGTCTACTCCAAATGAATAAATGGTGAAGCTACAGTAGAAAGAAAAACTTAAAAGTAAAAAGGGAAATTCAAACGGCTGGACTGAAAAGGGAAAAGACAAATTTAGTAACTAAAACAAAACATGTATGTATGACTTGCAGTGCAGATACACCTTTGTAATGTTTTTATGATTCACAGACTTAGATGATTTAAATTCATGAAAAGAAATGAAGCTCTTCAAAAAATCAGCTTGCAGCCAGAGAGAATTGTGAGAGAAAGTTAGCAGTAGAATATATAACATCCTTAAAGATTCCACAGACTCTATACAAATTATGATGCCAACACTCAATATTCAATACTAAATACCACTTGGTGTGACTATATTCATACCTTTGGTCATCTGATGTAAATTAGCTGGCTCTTCGGGTCTGAACTTGTGCTCCATTGTTGGGGAATCTTTGATAAACCTGGTTTGCTCTGGAGTGCAGCTGGTATCGTGTTTATCCACAGGCATAGGCAGCGATTTAGGCAGGAACCAGAACGGAACAGCAGACATGAGGGTGATGGTACCAGCGATAAGGTAGCCCAGCCACCATGCCCCCACCCAACGCGCATCACCAGGGGTAATAGTCACCATCTCTGCGTAGAGATAAGAACCCTATCAGCACAGCATGTAGATGCATTTTTACATTTGGTTATATTCATTTCTAGGGCAACACAGCACAATATATATAGAGAGTCAGGGCTTTAAATACACTTAAAATGTAGGGCAGTTAAGTTCAAAGGCAATATGAGTTGATGTCTCCTGACTTGTTACAGAGAAAGGTTTACAACAGCTTCAAAGTGTTTGCTTCCCAGTCAGATTATACTGCATCACAGTATTTACCCTGCCCTAATTCATTACTTCTTGGTAGGTGTTATATGTCTTACGCACCTTTAACAACGTCATGTACAATGATAATCCATAACAACAATTTAGCAACCACAATACTGTCATTTAAAGAGATAGTTTGGGTATTCTGAAGTGGGGTTGTGTGAAGTAGTAGAAGTCAGAATTACAAGGTGTCATCTTTGAAATCTTTAGAAATGTGAAGTTTCATTCCCATCTGATCTCACAACTTTTAGACCCAAACAGAGTTGTTGTGAATACAGGTAGGAATACAGAAGTTTTACAGTCAGTACCAAAGAAAAAAAGGCTGTCTGACGGCAAGGTAACGTGGTGAAAATATTCTTAATACAGTGTACACTAAAATTGAGTTAATTGCTCTGCTTCTGTGCACACATCACGTCTGCTTCTCCAAACTGGAGGCATGCTGATTGACGTCTACTGTAGGTAACACACTGACCGTGCAGAAGTGCCTCATACAACCACACCTCAAAATACCAAAACAATCCCTTTAAAGTCAGATCAGTTAGATGACAGTTTATTCACCCATGTCCACATAGCCAATGTCAACGTAGATCTTGGCACACAGCGAGCCCAGCAGGTACCCAAAGACAGGACCAATAACTGCTATGGTTTGGACACATCCTAGAATATATGACAAAGAAAGGTAACATTCATCATCTACTAACATACACCATGCAGACATTACAGCCTTTGCTGGGGTGCAACAGGTTAATTTTTGAGATTTATCTTCATTTGGTATTTTGCACTGTGAAACATTCCATTATATAATGCAGTAGACTTACTGACTATTTTAAACATGTAGTCAGAGGGTAAGATCCACCTACTCTCAATTAATCCTTAGAACATCCTATATGCCTGCTGATACATACAGTCTACTCTGCATGAGTCATTTGCATTGCCACCATTGTATCACTACTTTGTTTTTCAGTTGTATTTAAAACTATTTTAGTCAACTATACAAATTTATAGAAATCCACTTCCTGACTTAACTACAATGATAATTAAGTGGACTAAGCAAAAACAGTGAGTACATTACCAATATAAAAGGCAGCATTTTCGGATTGTGCATAATCATCAATATAAGAGATTCCCAAAGGCTGTACTGGAGTCTCTCCGATCCCACGCAGGACGTTGCCGAGAAACACGTAGATCCACATCGAAACACTGGACTCCCGCTCACAGCCTACAGTTCCAAATGAAATCGGAAAAATTAGATAGTAATTTAAAATTCAAATCCTCAAAAGTAACAAAACATGACTATGATTTATGATGACTCCTTAATCCATGCATGTCTGTCTATCTATTCCTACATTTTCACCACAGATTGTGAATAAAATAGAAATGAGCTATGTATGAATGGATTCTACTCCTCATCTTACCTCTAGAGAGCAGTATAGAGTGTCTGTCACCTGTCCTGGTGGACTCAGGTGAGCTTTCTGGACATGGAGAGAGGTTATTGGTTGAATTCACTGAAGCTCTAACTGATGTTTCGATCTTATAGCTGCGTACAAAATACCAATGTGACTGTTAAACAAGGGAAGGGAGAAAGCATCAGGTATCGTTAGATACTCACAATGTGAAGCACAAATGCAGTACATCAGATAGTACATGTTCAAAGTGCAACAAATACTGCCTCTGTATTGTGTTGAAGACTTAAATGAAAGACGTATATGACATTTGCCTACCGGCCAATGATGAAATGAGGCATCGCAATCAAGAAGGTCCCAAAAGACATCAATATACATCCGACTGCTATGATCTTGGGTCGGTGGAGTTTGGCTCCAAAATAGCTTACAAAGGCAATCACCAACAAATTCCCTACAGGGTGAGATGATCAGAAAAGGAGATTGAGGTGAGTGCAAGGCGTTAAATACAAGACTGCTGTTTTTTAGTTGGTGTCTTCTACAAAGGCTGTATTACATCCATCTAACATCTTCAGAATACCAAGTATCTAAGAACATTTCAATCTTTCATCAATCAATCATTTTTAAAAAAATCAGAATCACTCATCTAATCATATATGCTGACAAATGTAATCTCCTGAATTGATTCTGATCCAGTTGCCACTGGAAAAACATCATGTCTGTGAGGTGTTCAAGTAGTTCACTGTATTTTACTAATTGAACTGACAGGCAGTAGGATCACAACCTTCAAGAGATATACACACAGGGGAAGCTAGTCTTTATTCATTCAGACAGCCATAGCACACAGACACTTTGCTTTAATCAAGGATGTTTTAGTAAACAGGGCACAGCTTTTTCATGAAATGTATTTCCCTTGTTAAGACACTGCTTTGTTAATCTGTCATTCTGTGCTCATTTTGAAAAGCTGCATTGACTAGACTAAATCTCTATAATATTTGTTTATATGCAAACTGGGTTTTTAAAAACTATAAAGGCCAGATATGTCTTCTGACTCCACTGCTAGTATATCATTTACATTATCAACATCCCCTACCAGAGAACTGTATATTTATGAGGAACACGCATGCAGTATTACATATTATTCATTCAATATCCCCAGTCTGTTGTGCGACTGCACAAACGTTTATAAAATCCCTTGATTCCAAGTCTATGTGCTGTAGCTTCAAAGGATTTCTTGCTCATTAAAAGTAAATTAGGTATGCGACCAGTAACTATTCAATGCTCAAAGGGGATGCACATATTCTATAGTGTTGAGCCCGCTGACATGCTGAGGACATATTCTTGGCTTAGTTGCTTTAGCATCTAATTGTTTCAAGGTATGTGCTTGAGTTGCCAGTCAGTATAGAGACACATGGACAAAATGGAATTGAGAAACTCACCTATTTCAAAGCTCCCATCTATGATGCCAATCAGATAACTGGGGATGTCAAATCGCCTCTCTAGTTGTGTAATTGTGCTTTTCATGTAGCTGCCAGATAAAGCTTTGGCAAAGTAGGCAAAGGACAAGGCTGCAAGGAACATCTAGAGAGATACAGAGAGAGACAGAACACTGTGTCAAACAAAGAGGCACTGAAGTGCTTCTCCTCAATGATGTACTCAATGTACTCGTTGTACTACAACGTACAAAAGAATATATCAACCTGTAATATTATTTTTTATCATACTACCACTAGAATTAGCGATAGTACAATTCAAATATGTATGAATGACTTGCAGTGCAGATACACCTTTGTAAAAGGAAATAAATGTGCTGTTAAAGTTTGGACCAGAGAGTGTATTAAACTCCCTCCTCCTCCTTTTGCTAAGCCACATGTGAACACTGACATTCAGTAACAAAAGAAGGATTAGTGGCAAAGTTTGAGAGGACATAGACACATCCATTGCACTATGAGCTGACAGACAGGCCGACATGCAGAGTAATTGGAAACAGGTGAGAGGTAACCACAGCCTTAGGGATGAAAATAGCCTGAGCTTAGAGGAGCCCCATGCACCCCCTGACCAATACAGACACACACATGCACACGCAAACATGTGTTTCACAAATTCAGTTAACTGAATATATTCCAATGTCTAGAAAGCAAGTATGAATTCACATATCGCTTTTGACAATAATTGTATCATTATTATTATTGTCACAAATTGGCAGAGCAAATGTGACATTTACTTCAAGCAAGAGTAATTTATTAAAACTTAAATGAACACAAATCATAAGACAACCAAAAGACATTGTTGCAGGTTGGATGCCACACTGTAGGAAGGGAGAGAGTGAGTGAACACAAGAACCAGCTTTTACAACTCAAGGGCCAGGTGTGCTTAATCAGCTGATGACCCTCCAATGTCAGACAATTACCCACTAACATTGACCATGGCGGCCTCCGAGACAGTGGGAGGGGCGTCACAACCTATTTTAAGGATACACCCATGTTGGTTCTCTAAAATCTCAAAAATGAATACAATTTCACATTTTGTTACATTTTTTCCACTGAAAGGGCACCAGTTGAGCCAAGAGAGGGCGGCGGAGCTATGGCAACTGCCTGGGTGGTCTGAAGCTGATTAATACTGTATATCTCTCAATACTCAATATGCAGACTTTGCTCTAATGTCAAGTATGTAATTACCATTCATACCACAGAATGGAAGTGGATATAGAGTAATGCTACAGCGGTACTGCGAATGCAGGAATGCTGAGGCATGGCGGTTCTCATATGACTACGTTAATAATGTCTATTTAGGGATCTAGAAACCTTGAGCCAGTATCGTGGTATCACTATTGCCAAAAGAAATGTGGAATGAATACAGCATTTCTCTTCCTAAAACATATATGCTCTTTGCTTTATTGTTGCCATGTGCATCACTCTGCTGTGGCTATCTATCACCTCAAGGCTAGATGGAAGGGGGCAGAGGCAGGGCTGCCAAATATGGCGGCAGCCAGAGCCACCGCAATGAGCTTCAAAACGGCTCTTCAGAAACCTATAGGTGACGTCACGGATAAAATGTCCATTATTTATACTGACAATTCTATCTATGCATTCATCCATCCATTATCTATGCTTGGATAGTTTGTGTTGTCACTGTTTACATGTAGAATACATGTACAGTATGTAGACTAACATAACAATCCTAATGTGGGCTAAACAAATGTGCAAAAACCTGTTCTGAATATCAGCAACACACGTGAGCTCCATGCAGACAATAACCCTTTCTCTAGATTAACATGTGAATGTTGTATCAAAAGCACCACACTGAGGTTCATTGTAGGATTATCACACACAGAAGGAAAACACACAGGGAAAAAAAGGCAGCATGACTGGAATTCCTTAACATTGTTGCTTATTGTTGACCAAGTATTTCACTAAGCAGCTTTTTAATTATTGTCCAGCATGCGTCTTAATCCAATAAAGAGGTACAGACCCTCTAACCTCTTTTACTGAAGCACAAACTTTGTCTGAGGAATTTTTCACAACGACTTAATACCCAAAGGACCAAAGGGCACTGAGAGCTGCTGCAGTCAACACCTTGCATCGTCTTCAATTAGCGAGAAACATGCAGCACGCTCAACTGAAGCTTTCAGTGGGTGTTCAAACATTTATGCATTTACATCAACATACACAGAAGACAGCTAAAGTGGTTTTATTCGACTAGTCAGCAATAAAAAAAAAAATAAAAAAAAAAAAAGCTTTTTAAATTACCTGGGTAAATCACAGCACAGTAGAGGCACCTGCAGCTATGGATTCCAGATATTCTCCACATACATGAAACACACATTTAACACTGAGCTCTAATGTATCTCTGACATCAATTAGATGTCATCTTTCTGACATACAGTACATGTACTTCCCAGTCATTGGAAGATACTCTGATACTGTTTGTCCTCTAAGCCAGTTAGGTGACTTTGTAAATGACAGACATGTGGGCCCTCAGGCTGAAACACTTCAAACATGTTCTTATAACCATTTTCTGCTATATAGTGCTTTAGATTGTTGCGTAATCTCCACCTTGGCTTGTGTAACTGTGCATATTTATTTTTTTTGTCATTGTTTTCACACAAAGTACAGTACCTTCAGATTGGGATGGCAAGAGTTCTTCATTGTGGAGGAGGTAGGGTTGTTGTCTGGAGTCCAGCTGCCTGTGGCTGTATTGTCCATCTTCTTCATGGCAGCCTTTACTGTACTTTGCCTGAGCTGTAGTTTCTCTTTAAATGGTTTATTGTGGCTGTCCCCACTCACACCTGTTGGAAGAAATTCAAGTTTAGAAATGTGTCAAAGTCATTTGCTCAATAACAATTATTGTACCCATCGAGACGGTCATCATTTTCCATAATGGCTTATCCTTTGGGCGAGAGGCGGGATACTCCCTGAAAAGGCTGCCAGTTCATCACAAGGCTGACACACATTCACGTTCACATGTACACCTATACAGTCACCTATAAGCCTAACAGCATCTCATTATAGGCCTACGTGTTAGGAATAGTATGTTCCCTAGACTGAAATAAGGTCAGCGAACATAGAAGCTGTATGAGCTTAAAACAATGTAACAACTGATAAATCTATTTATCCTAACTCCATCAAGCTGCCTTCCATCAACTCCTGCTATATCACACTGTATATATGTACACTGTATCTTGTGGTAAGTTAAAAACATTATACGATCATGAATGGATGCATTTACTTTACAGCCCAACAACAGTGCAGAGTCTGTATACGGCATCCAAGAAGTCTTGTGGGTTTGCACAATGTCAAACCTCTGACCAAAACCCAGTGGATTGGTTGCTGTACTAGCAACTAACTAGCGTGACAGCTTTGTTGTAAATAAAGACATTTTTTGCAGCAGTTGGAAATTTTCTCCATGTTTTGCAAGAAACTAAAGTTTGCTCTTAATCTTCCTTTTCACCAATATGTGACAAAATGACAAAGGCAACAAGCCTCTATTTCCCAAAATGTCATTAAACATTACATTGACCCGTGCTAATGATTAGTATTACAGTAGTTTAAAAAAAGAAAGAAAAGAGACTCTGGACAAGCTTCCAAAGACTCACTTTGTGGGGCAGCATTTTCTAAATCTGAGATTTTCTGAAAGGCCTAAAACGATTATGCAGAAATGTAACATGTGAACCACTGGTGCTCTGATACTATATTATACTGACCTATATAAATCTACTGACAATTTCAGTATGTATAAATCTATGTGTTTATTGTGTCTTAGCTTTGGTTATTAGCTTTGTTTACAGTAAGCGTGACATTTAAAAATTCCTTTAATTACTTGAAATAGTCATTTTCCCACAAGAAGAAAAGACCCTGTAACTCTGGTGATAAATGGTTAAAGAAATTAATTAATAAATGAATGAGTCACATCACAAATCTCACCTTATTCAAACCTAGTAAACACAACTGACAGCTTTGGCTTTTAAAATAGGATGTAAATATAATTTAATGCAAGGCCAAGCAGAAGAGCAAAACGTAACATTTTCTTAACCATCTGTGACATGATTGCAACTGACAATTTCACATCAAGACATATAAATAATGACTATTGACCGTATTCACACCAAATTTAACATATAGGTCAGTTATGTATGCCTCCATCAAAAGCACACAATACACTCAAGAACATATTGGGAAATACAAACAAGCCTCAAACACACTTAACAAGCTATACAGGCTTAACAAACACAATATGTAGCTCAGTAAATGTGCTTAAAACTGAGCCTTAGTAATAGGAAACGCACAGTGAAAGAAGAAAACAGGAAAATGTTTTCAGAATAACCGAGTAGAGTGCAGCGAAAATATGATGGCAGTAAAAAATAAAGATGTATAATAGACAGCTTCTGAACTATTCTGGAAAATCCTTTTAAAAATGCTGGTTAAATGCACATGCAGTATCTTTAACATGCAGGAAAAAGTCATGATCAGCCTTCAACAACCTGAAGAAGCTACAAGAATATTTCCCTTTACTTCAGGTCTAAAATCAGCCATCATATCATTCCGAACATAAAAATGTTCTAATTATTTATTAGTTATATAAAATAATTTCTTCAGTAGCAGTGATGATACTAAGAGCTCTTTAGAGATGGTGAAAATTAGTAAGTAAAGTAAGAATTTACTATGACTACAGTGGCATGATTAGGCTGTAGATTATTGGGTTTCATGAGAAATCTGGAGTCGACTAGCTTGCTTCAACCGTTGCAATTTGAATTTTTATGCCATATCCCATTTAGGATTTGACAAACTTCTTTGCATGTGCAATCTGATTTATAATGTGACAGCACACAGATTCTAGGAGTAATGTAAACCCACTGCAAAACATTTTCTTCTTAAATACAACTGTACCAATCTACTGTGGAGAGTAAAACCAAAAGATGATATTTGCATTAACTCTGTCATATCTGGTGCTTGTGAATGATGACATGATGAGAGAGAAAGAGATATAAGAAGGAGCACAGCAGTGACACAGAAAAGCCAGACTGTTTATTCAGTGACATGACAACTCCCTATGGATCCCTCCTCCATGCACCAAACCACACACAGCTTTGAACTCTGCAAAAAACGAGAAAGAAATGGAGCTGTAGCTTTCACACTCATCTAACCTTAATAAAGACATTCAGTGGAACTGGCACAGTGAGACTGTAAACAGTAAGAGTGTTACTCTTACATACATAAAAGAAGCTCTTAGTTTTTAGAAAAACTGGCCTACCAATTAGAGATGGGCATATGAAGAGGAGCCATTCATCCCATTGTATCATCGTGTAACAATAAGATGACGAGAGCTCTACTTTCATCTAAATGTGTCCCACGACAACTTCACATATTACTTCAGGCTTGAAGCTTGAAGCTTGCATCTGACTGAAGGGTTTGCTTCAGGCTGTTAATAGGCTTCATTCCCTATAGGCCAATATAGACAACTATACTGTCTTCTTTCTCTCCAGGATCACTGTGGGATTCAGGCAAGACTGCCCAGTCATACAGGAGTGAGTTTCCTGCAGGTGATTGTAGTGCCTCACAAGTATAAGTCAGGGTTTTTTTTCATGTTGGAGTGGAATAAAATGCATACAGATAAGGTACAGTTTAATCTCCCTGTTTCTTCACATGATGCACTCTTGGACATGGCCTTCAAATGTTTGGGTGATAAACTGACACAGCGCTCTCTGCATTAAATATAGCCTGATGTATTAAAAGTGATTTATTGTCCAATTTAAAGGCAGTGGCTGGCTTCCTGATCAGGATTCTTGACATTAATCTACAAGTGTTTGGCTGCTGCAGAGAATGGCATATGCATAAAAACAAATCATCATTTCTTGGGGTGTTAAACTCTTTGAAACAAACCGATTAAGACTTGAGATTCATGTCAAACTAATTCTTAAATACATATATATACACCAAGACACAGTGAGTAAACTTTTATTATCTGCCTATAATAAAAATAGCAACAATCACGTGATCTCTGCTGAATTACTGGTCATATTACTTGCACTCGGGTTAATTAATCAATGCATATTGAGTAACCAGATGATCTTTCTCAGGATTCTGTAAATCCCCTGCTGTTTCCACAGACAGCTGTGTGCACTGCACCGGTTTAAATGTTTGTCGATGCGGAGTTGACACTGAGATATTTTCGGTCTATGCAATATGAAATCACATCGCTCAACTTCACTAAATTCAAGCCATAGACAACTGACATGTCAATAAAACAATATAAAAATATCATTTTTCAATGACTGGGAGTCTTAATCAAAAAAATAACATCATGATACTTACCCAACTCGAAGCTTCAGCTTCCCTTCACGGCGTCTTTAACTTCTTATTTCGAAATAAACATTGAGACAAGAAGAATCCTGTTGTTTCGCAAATAAAACGACCCTCTTCCCCTTCAAGTCACCCACTCATACTGATCACCTCCTCATACTGTACGCGCTCCTCGGCAGCAGAGAACAGAGTGTTTCAATGAGACCGACGGGGTGGATACAGAGCACCGTGTTCACACTGAAGCACACGTGATGCGCCAAAAAGCTGCAAAAACTACTTACCCACACCACATCCTACCTTTTCACTGAGCTGTGAGACGTGTCTGCAGTGTGTCAGTGAACACACAACACCAGTGGATGATTAATATACTGGACCTGCAGCATGTTTTCACATTGATTTTGTGTGCTGTAGAACTGCTTTCCCTATCATTTTGTTGAAACATGCAAATAATTATCCTCCTGCTGTATGTAATGTTCACACACATAAAATGGTTCAGATAATTACAAATATGCTAAATCATATCATGCAGATAACATACACACACAAGGACACGAGAAAATATAATCCTGATTGAGAAGATGTGGTTCACTTCATGTTTGTCTTCACTTTTAACACTTAAATGGAGTACACATGGGCCTTTAAACTATTCATTCACTATGAAATTGAAAGGATAACTATGTGCTATGTGAGCAAGTCAATTATTCTAAATAATGCAGATGCTCTTTGACTGAATCAATATCATGTAACTGCGACCAGCTTCATTAAAAAGAGACATGTCACCAAAAAAAAAAAAAAAAAAAACAGGCTCACAAATCAGACTGAATCATGTTTCACAATAAAGTTCACTGAATTTGGCTTTACCCAGGAAAATAATGGAAAGAAGTTGGTACATGAAAAGGTGTATTATAGTCTGAAGCTAATCATGAATCTAACTTTGGACTGTTGGTGCTGTTAAGATTGATTATATGGAATATGGAATTCAAAATTTTCCACAACTCACCCCAAAGTGACAAAGACATTTTAAAAAGCCTAAAACAAGAGGGTACCAATGCACCTTTAATGCTCAGCTGCCGGATGAAAATGCATCGTTAGATAAGGTCATATTTCCCCTGTTGAGCCTACTGACACACCAGGTGGTCAGACCTCATTTCTCAAGTTTCTCTGTTGCTATGGGGATAACTGCTCTATACACAGCAGACGCACTTGTTATGAACATGTCCACACCCATCTCTTTGGCTTCAGGGGTAGGTTAATATAATCTATTAAGGTAAGCACTCAAAGTGAGATACAGAATTGGCTATGGTGCTAAAATGTTCTATATTAATTTCTTCTTCTGATTTATTTTATTGCATTTCCTGTTCTTGCAGCTGCAGTCAGGTAGGAGTGGCACTTCAATGCTTTGTGCTTAGATTCTAGTATTGGATAATAAAATCTGAGCTGAAATGACACAGAGTGAAACTATATAGGAATGGGGAATAATGATAATAACATGTTTATGTCTCTCTACGTGTAATTTAGTTTCAATCTAAAATGATATATTGTATAATTATATAGACTATATTGCGATACAGTATCCAGAAAATGTATGTTTTTGGTGAATTCAGCAAATGAAATAACAAATCAAAGCACTTAATTCGAAATCAAAAAATTGCATGAAGCAGTTCTATTTTCTGATCTTCAGCATAGCCTACAAGAGTCTACTGCGGTACACCCAAAGATACTAATGTGAGAGTTACCAACCAAAGATATGGCAAAATCTGTGATCTGAATATCTCTTATGGTATACATTAGCTCATCGCCCAACCCTAAATGTCACACAGCCGTATCTGGCTTGTAAGATAAGAGAGAATTTTATTCATCCTCTGTTGTGCGGGTGCAGCACAAAGTAGGAATGAGTGCATACATAAGGTTACAAGTTTAAAAGGTTAAAGGTAAGTACTATATGTTGCTCCTATCTCAAGTTGCTTCTTGGTGAGTAATTGATCTTTTACTCTGTTTAAGAATAAAGAAAGTTATATTTTATTTTATTTTTTGGCTAACTGCAGAGCTCCATTGTGAGAACAGATATACAGGTGTACAAATGCAGCTGTAGGTGTTCTGGTGCTGTAGATGGACAACATCTACACACAAATAGTGTTAGCTAATCACTGTATATGTAATGGTTAGCAGCCAGGTTTCCTCTAAATGTTGTGCACAAATAGAAATTCAAAACTGATCAATAGACTCAAGTCCCTGCATGTTTTTTGTGACTGGCTATGTCTATTTGTCTTGGTAAGCTCACTTCATCTTTTCCAGTATTATATTAGCTGAAATACTAAAAAGTTTCCCATACAGTATATCAGGTAATGCGAACCCACAATTAGCTATACTTTAAGCCTGAAACCACTATCTTCCAACCACAGTCTGTGCCTCTCGTCTAACCAGTTAAATCACTTTTTCTGAGAAGCAATTACAAGCGAAACCCTGCAGGTCATGTAAGTGGTGAGTTCTGAGTTCTGAAAATATATAAAAATATATAATATAAAATATTATTTTGCTGAACATTAAAATTATTTTTGACTTATTTTCCAAGGTACTGCGCAGTGATGAGCTGGCGACTTGTCCAGGGTGTCCAGGGTACAGTAGTTTAATGAATTATTATACAATAACACTAGGGGCATTCAACTGTTAACAAGTACTTTTACTGTTGATACTTTAGTACATTTTGTATTGCATGACTTTTAGGTAGTTGGGTAGGCTGTTTTTACTTTGTAATTGTTACTTTTACTCTGGTTATAAAATATCTAAATACTTTTTCAACCACTGATGTGCACACATGATCATGGAAATATAAAATTAATGCAAACACAATAATGTAGGTTGGGTTGTTTGTTTCTCTTTTCTCAAGTGTTTCATGAAATTAACCTTTGTCATCTTTAAAACAATAACTAATAATATCAAAGCACATTGGACTTAAGGTCTACATAGGGCTAAGCAGACCTCTGAAGTTTCTTGGCAGTGCATTACATTTATGTCAAGGCTGTCAGATATTTTGCCTTAGTGTGTGCAGAATGTGGTGAATGTATGAATATGGAATATTATACAGCATTCTCATGAACAGTGTTCCTATTTTTAGTTAGTTTTTTTTTAACTGAGTGAGGGGATCAACTCCTGTCCAGCAATATATCAAGATCATAAACAGAACAAGAACGTGTACTCTCTCTCACACACACGGTGTCTTGTTGTAAAATATGATCTGTTAAGAGAATGCAGCATCTGTGAAGTGTTGACATTAAAGTAGTTTGGATGCCCTCAAAATGAAGACATTCACAGAAAGCTGACACCAGTAGCCCAAAAAAAGTTTTTTTAAAACTGTTCATTCATGTTTAACCACTTCAATAGTCTTTTATCAATGCCTCCTACTTGTAGAGTGATATGTTTTGTCCAGGAAATGTCATGGTAAATCACAGCAAGGTTAGAAACTGGGCAAGATTTTGATGAAAAAGCTGATCTACACTTAAAAAATCATCATAATCAGGGCAGACAATTAAACTATACAGTGCTAATCAACCTTAAAGAGATTTAATAAAATAATATGATGTCATTATAAATAATCATGTTTATTTTCAGTATAATGTATGCGTCTATAATCCTTACATTTTTGAAAACAGACTTTCTCCCTATCCTCACCACTGGCATCTACTACAACTGGCTGCGTGTGTGTATGCTTCCGTTAGCTTCACTCTAAAGAGGAAATTATTCACAACTGACTGTCATTTGATGCAATAAATCCCTACAATTGTAAACATAACATATTAACACAAAGCACAAACATGATCTTGATGAAGCACAGCACCTAGAACTTGTCAGGATATTTTGTCATCATGTTTAAATAATAATTTTAATATAAGAAGATACTAAATGTAGATTAAAAAAAGAAGCACAACACAGACACAGGGATACCACAGAAATTATATTCTTGTAATTCAATGTATTCACATTACAACATCCACATGGTTCAGTTTGTGACAACTTCTAATGATCTTCAAATATATTCACTGTATGATACATAATACCAATATAGGCACTTCCAGTAAGTCTGGCAATATTGAAGCTACAGTATAGTGTCTAAATTACAAAATGGTAAAAATAAATAATGTATATCTAAAAGAGTTTTTGTAGTTTTAAAATTTCTTTACTGTACAGCATATATGTATATTGTACAAAATGGAGCATCAACCTGAAAGAAAATTAATTATTTTACTTTCACAAATACTGTGTATTTGGACATATTCTTCCTTGTGTAAGTATTAGTACATGTGGTAAGTGCAAGGTACTAGTGAGAAGAAAGCAATTATTTAATCATGTGTCAACTATATAAAAATACTCATCTCATTTTTTTTTTTTTTACATAATTGTAAAGCTTGTTTGGTTCCCATGATTACAATTATGCTACATGTGTGAATAAGTATGACAAAATCAATTAAGATGTGAAAAATACACGATCAAAACTGATATACTGTTGACTGATGGACTTGGGGGGGCAAAATGCATACATAGTCCACTCTAAAGAAAATGAGAACACCAACAAACTAACACAGTGGACAGAATCGCATCACCTTTAAAGATGAGAGCTGTTGTGTGATGCATGCTTTGCTGCTGTTGCCAGTGAGGATCTCTGATCTGCAGCCTAAGTAGTCGGCAGATCAAAGAGGAAGCGCAAGGAGAAATATGCTATAGGACCTTCTGTGAATAACAATTTCATCTGAGAAGAATTGAAGAATTACTTACTGCTTCACTTTACCCTTCAGTATTTCACCACCTCTACATGTGAGCAAAAGTAGCACCCCCGTCTACTAAACAGTAAAAGCTAGCCAAATACAGGACAGAGTCACATTAGAGAGGCCAACGGAAGAATTCAAATAGACACAAACACACTCTCTTGCTCTCTCTGTCTCAAAAAAACACACACACCACATACAGACACCCACACACACACACACACACTGTATACTGTATTTATACATTCACAAAGCAGTGGCTTTGGAGACTTTGAGTTAGAAGCTTGAAATACTGTAGAAGTTACATCATCCCAATGGATGATAGAAATAAAATGGTTTTCTAATTCTGGACCACTTTAATGACAGAAGTCGTGTTGTATTGAATAACGCCATCAGGTTTTTCAAAAGCTGAAGAAAATGTCTCCATTATGTCTGTAATGATAATTACAGTTCATTAAGGATGAATTTCAGGCAACACACAGAAAACAGCAGGCATGTTGTGTTCGAGATACAATGAATGAGGCCACACATGGTCATTAGAGGTCCAGGGAGAAAAAAAATGTTCTGATTCAGTGACTTCTAACAAGTTTGGTCACATATAGGGTTTGTGGGAAATAATTCTCTGTCTAATGCTGTTCTAATCAGTAGGTCAACAATTATCCTCAACTGAGCTGTAATAGTTCCTCCTCTCCCCTTGTAGTCAGCAGTAAACAGACCATTATAGCTGTTGTGTGCTATTCACCCAAGCTAGGAACATTGTGTAGTAATAGAGTACGTTAATGCAGGGACTACAAGGACACAAGAACATGATGTTCAAAACTTGTATCTTACAATGTAATTGTTTTATCATATCCTGCCTGCATGCTGACATGTGTGCTGTTCAGTTTAAAACAAAAGTTAGATTGTGGAATGGCGTAGGGGTACAGCATGAGATGAGATACTGTACCAGTTTATAAGAGATTCATGTAGGCATGTAGGTCATGAGAACTCGACAAGATTAGCAGTGGATAATTCATTACATATTGCCTCACTGCACTCACGTGTGACAGAAAGTTGAGCCGCCAACTCTGTGTAGAGCACTTGACTTATTCATCAGAGACATTATCCTACTCAAGCTAGTGTGCAGTTGGATATATACAGTAATTGGTTTACCGCATGGCTTTTTCTCAGTTGAAAGTAGGGGCTGGCAGTACACTGATCTTTAACATAGTAATATTACTGCACTTAATTTGATAATAGTGTAAATTCCATTAATAAAGCATGTTTTGAATATCATAGTAATCATGTTTCACAGTGATTGTGAAGCAATGACCCAAAGGTGTGTGTTATAAGTATATCATGTCTGAGTATAATCACATTGTGCTACTAATGGAGTTATTTTCCACCATGAAAATGTCATGGTACACAAACTTTTAAAGTATGAGTGACAGAACATTTGTTGTTCTTTCTGTTGGCCATGATTGAAAAGCTAACTTTTACACGATTATCCACTGCATATCAACTTCATTAAATAAAGAACAATATTTTCTACTGGGATCAAACAGCTACAGTTAGTACAGACTTGCACCACCAATGAGAATAGTTTCAGCAGAGGACAGGTCACTGATGCTGATGTTGATCATAGCTCAGTCTACAATCAACCTTGACTAGATTTCAGACTACATATGACTTATGTGAAGATGAGAAAAATGTTCCTAGTATGACTAATTTCCCTGTGTGTCATCACAGTAACAGATGTGATTTATCAGATTAGACTTTCACTTCGCAGAAGAACCAATGCACTCTGGAGTCCCATCTGCCCTCGACTCTGAGTGAATGAATGGCTCCCTGAGGTGCTGGGAGAAAAATTCACATGGATTCACTGTGTTTTTATCCGCAAAGATGTTAGAGAAAGCAGAAAAGCTTAGTGTGTGTGTGTGACATAAACTGCAGTCTTGTTCTAAGCATATTCTAAACTAGCTTGCTATCCCTGCATATTTCTAACTTACTGTCCTCACAGGTGATACAGATGTATACTTTGAATTTCTACAGTTGAGGTTTTCCTGAGGGTTAAAGTTCAGCATCATTCACGGGTTTTTACATATTGAGGAACAGTAAGTATAGAGTATAATACAGCACACTGAGCCTAAGTACATAGTCAAAAATTGATAGAAAAGACAAAGGACACTGTATTGGTTTGTCTATATATGCTACGTTTTCAAAGAACTTTGTCGGGTTATACATTTTATTTACCCGGGAGATTTTTGTTTAACAGGTTCTGGTTCTTTATCATGTTTTATGAATGCATGGTTACCTGATTTTTCATTTTTTCTTAACACTTTGGTAGTGTTAGTACATGTTGTAATTCGTATGTGTAAGTGCAGGCCTCAGGACTACAACACTTTGGGACTTTGAACCCTTTAATGTCCACTATGTTTGGACTGGAGACCAGAGAGAAACACTAACAGGTAATCTGCTGAATATATCTATGTGCTCTGCAGACGAATTGTGCATTGGCGTGCACTAATTTAAACACGCAGACACACACACAAACACACACACATGCACACACATACAGAGAGTGAGGAGCCTCAAGTCTCCTTCCTTAAACTAATATAGCTACACAAAATGGTGTAAAGTACTTAATTTGGCAACAAATGTAAGACATAAAATGAGGAATTATTTGATTTCGTAGGCAGACATTGAAAGGAAGAAAGATACGCCAATGTTCCTCATTTGATTTACTCCCTTTAGAGACCTCAAAAACTGCTAAAATTGAAACACAAGTACAAGTAACTGTGATGTCTATATATAATTGCATTCAGAAAATAATTATGTATAAATTGGCAGCAAATTTCTGCAGTCCCGTGTTACCACATTGATTTGAGGTCTGTGCAACCAGTCTTCCTCTTCTCTTGACAGTAGCAAAAGAGTCTGTATCCCAAAGTACACAAATAATCCTGTATTGCAATATGGAAAGCTCCTTTAAATGTTTGGTGAAACCAGATATTCAGATAAAATATGTAAAGCACAAATTTCCCCACCCTGTTTTTTTTCTGTATAGGCACACATTTCCCAAACATCTACAGTGTTGTGTCTAAGTGATGTGCTGGCAAAAACGTCAAGTCAGTTGATAGGATAAGAAAACAAGAAATACTTCTTCACGTCCTTGTCCTGACCAACTCCATATTTCCCATGGGCTTGTTCACTGTGGGTCCCCCTCCGCTAGTTCCTCCGGAGGTTTAGAGTCTTCCTGCGGAGACACCGGCCACTCTGGTTCCTCCACGCTCTCCTCTGGATCCTCTCCTTCTACTAGCTCCTCTCTGCTGCCTGGCTCCTCTTCCTCCTCATGAATAGCCAGGATTGGCTCAGCTACATTGTTTAAATGGACAGACTCTGCTCCTTGACCCTGTTTCTGGGTCTCCTCTGCGATCACCTTCTTCCACATCTCGTGGTTCTCCAGCAGGTGCTGGGTGATGTGGCAGAAAACTTTCCTCCTCTTCTTGGGAGCTGCTTTCTCTGGAAATAAGAGAAAGAATTTGATTAGAAATGTTCACTCATCACTAATGACTGGTATTGCTTTACATTTCCTAGATTCTTTGCACTTTACCATTATGTTGCTATTATCTGTGTTAGGATAAGGAATCTCAAGAGAGCTGCTCATTTAATGAATTTTTATTTGATATAAATATTAAAGCTAGGAAGGATGGCTATGTTGTATAAATTATAAATACACTCTACAAGATGTATAGTATTACACTCAGGCTGGTCTTGAGTCTTAGTAGAAACAGCACTTCCCTTTGACTTTCTATGTATTCTGATCAGAGGATTTGTAATCCAAACTTCAAGCTACGAAATGTTTAAAACTCATCATTCAAGAGGGGAAACCACTGTTTAATGCTCTTATTAAAAATGTAAATGTCTTGCAGTATATTACCAAATCCATATAATGAGAGTAAACGGCAATAACAAATAATTTCATACATGGCCAGGTTTTCCAGGCTACAAGTTTCTGCTTACTTCCATTTTCAGATTTATAGCTTTGTTTTAGACAGTTCTTACGTGATGCTTCTGAGCTGGTGGACGTGTCTTCCTCTGCAGTATCCTCCTCATCCTCGTCCTCCTCCTCCTCATTCTCCATGATCTCTGGCTCGTCTGCTTCTGGGTTGGGTTCCACCCATCGTCCAGGTATGAGGCAGGCTGAGTCGTAGGAGTTGCACAGTGGTCCTACGATGTGTGTGATGAAAGATTCCTGGAGTTTGGCCAACTGTGGTGCCGCTCGGTCCATGAAGGGACTGATGGGGAGGCCCAGGCTCGACTCCTCATCGCCCTACATAAAGCATGACCCACATTAGTGCAAAATTATCACCAGCTGAATGAATGCCATGGCAGACATGGCATGATTCATATTTCAACCCACACATTATTCTGACACAACTGAGCTACATGGATTAGGTTACATTTGACAGGTTTGTAATGTTTATATGTTTCCTATAAAAGATTTGTGGAAAAAGCCTCTTATAGCAGTATTTATTTACGTCGAAGGAATAGCTAGCTAGCAAGGTTTGGACCAGCTAAACTCCAACTGAACCACAGATGCTGCAGGCTTTTATATCATTATAGTGTTAAAGGAGGGGTTGTGTTATGTATGGCCTCAGTGGTGAAAGAAACATTTAAGTACTACATAGTTCACTACATGTTTCTACATGTTTTCAGCAGTTATTTTCCAACATGTGTTATGTGTTTCAAAAGAAATCTATGAATTTCCATTACACTGATTTTAATAAGTTGTGTTAAGTTCATAAGCTGTTGCTAATTTCCTTGAAGGAACTGCCCCAACTGAACTCAAGAATAATTATTACCCATACATTTATTCATCATTTATTTATTATTATAGTCGTTTATTCTTTGCTTTATCCTCTCTGTAAATATTACTTGTATACTTGCCTGTAGACAAACATTCAGACAAACCTTTTTGCATGTTCAATAGACCTCCTGAGCACTGACTAATAACAATAAAAATCTACTCAATAGACTCAGCTGGATATTAACTGCAATATTATCAACAGAACTCCATTTTCCCTATATTTAGTACATAATTACAGTACTTTCCAGGAACCTTCCTATGAATTTATGATTACATATCAGCTCTTTTCTGGGAAATTACTATAAAAGAAGTATGGGAACCATTAAGTGAAGTGTTACCAATAATATACCATTGGTTGCATATGAAGCAAATGCATCTAATATTTAAAAGTCACACCTAAATAATATAGCTGGATAGTGGAAATGTTGTGGGGCAGCAGCGTCTGTGCTGTCGATGACATCCACATGGATGTGAATAAACAACTATAGCAAGGTTTCCTGGTTGCCCTGGTAACTGACCCCAAGTGTCATCCCATACTCTATACAGTAGAATGCTTTTGTTCCTGCAGCTCTGCCTGCTGCTAATGCAAAGCACAAAGAGAGCCATCAAAAGATGGGATCTCACAGATCTCACATCTGCAACTTGATGGAATTTCTTCACAGGTGAGCGGACATGAATGGGTGAAACTACAGATGCATTGCAAGGTTTGTTTTCATAAATCAATATCTCATGTCTTTGTGATAAGAAGCAACAGCGTTATGAATACAGTGGGTAGATATATTCTAACCAAACTATGCAAATAAATACAAGACATGTAAGCCCACAGATTTATCTAGTGTTGATAGATACCGACTGAAGACACCCAGATCCCGGTTTATCATAATCAATTTCAGAAGGCCTCTCAGAATGGTGAATAAATCCTATCCTTCACACTCTGTCAACATGTTTTCTTGTGATCCATGACAGAGTGTTTGTCTGCGTGTGAGACAGTGTGTATGCATGCCTGAACATGTTCTGTATACAAGAGCACTTGTATTGCTTTGCTGCTTTTTTCAAGGTTGTTGGTCTCTCAAGGCTGTCAGTGTAATCAGAGGCTGCTGCTCCACCTGAATGACAGTTGCCTGGGCACCCTGCTTGCGTCACCACATCCAGCAGCACAAAAACTATTGTAACTGAAGAGCATTTCTCCTACGAGGCTCCCGCACTCTGTATCTCCCCTCATAGACCTCAGAGTGGCTTGTAACAAGGTGGTTTGCGTCACCAAGCTGAAGTAACAGGGTACATGAAGGTCTGAGTTTGACCCAGAGGCAATTAGCAGAGATTAGCAGCCATACAGTGCCAAGGGGACATACTGTAACAAAGGTCACAGACGCTGAAGGCCTGACTAGATTATGTTTGTTTCAGCAACACTGTACACTCAGTGGCCACTCTATTATAGATATCTCATGCAAAACACCACGACAAAACACTTCTCAATATAATGGAGTCCTATTATCTTAATAATACACAATATTCAATTTATACATTTCTGTCCAGTTCAACAGAAATTGAACATTAGCATTCATGGCAGAGTTGTTGAAAGCTGAATTGCAATAGAGTTCAGACGTACCTAATAAAGTGGTGACTGAGGATATATTAAAACTGATTACACATGATTTTATTAAAGCTAAACACATAAGGCATACATGTGAATCATCAGCCCATTTTTACAGGAAAGTCTACAAGATGTGTTTACTGTCTCTACCGTTCCCTTGGCTTGTAGATAAATACAATGTAAATATATAATGTAAAAGAAGAATACATAACTGAACAGATATCTAAATCTTGTCATGGAGTCATGACAGCTCCACACATAATAACAGCTCTCAGAAGGAGCACTCCCCTTAGTATTTCAATATGTCAGAAACATTGGCATTAAAGGGAGCAAAATAAATCAGGTTTGAAGTCTAAAGTCTCTGTGGAGAAAACAATGCAGAGGGGAGGACTGTATTTTAGATTCTCTACTTGTTTCTCTGGGTTTTGAGACAAAATAAAATGAAGTGGTCTGAAACACACAGCATGCTAGCAGGAGTCATTTTGTTCTGCTGCTCTACTTCATTTAACTCTGAGAAAAAATATTGTGAGAAATTCAAGCAGCTAAAATATGTTTTCTACCTGTGTGTCTATGTGTGTGTCACAGTTTGATTTTTAGACTTTTTGCATAGTAAGGACATTCTAGCTTGTTCTCATTAACTTTTAAAGCAGAGGTTCAGCGTTTGGCTTTAGAGTTTTTTAATTTGAATTCACTTGGTGTTGTGGTTGTGGTTATATTAGGCATGTTAAGATTAAGATAAGGCATGTTGTTGTGCTGTGTTAAAACAGCCAGCTACTGTAGTTTTCAACAAATGTAACCCAGACAGGAGTCAACAGAAAATTTGTTGGAGACTATTTTTAGCTGCACATTTGGTGGGCTGGTGAGTATTAATGGAACCAGAATGATGTATACAGGATCAACTCCAAAAAAACTTTTAACAGGATTCATGGACAGCAAGAAATATCTGAAATACCATCAGACTTATCCTTCAAGATAAGAGTTTGTGGTTAATGAATGCATTACGTCAATGACATTCATCACAAGTAGGCCGATACAAACATGCTCATCCACCCGTTTCACATTCTCCTTGTACTGTTTCTGTTTTTACTGAACCTAAAAGATTCAAGAATTAAATAGGTCACAGATCAGCAATGATATTTGGCCAGAGGAGCACCAATTATTTGGGGAACAACATAAGTAAAGACGCTTTTGAATTATTTTGTTGTATTGTTGTTTTTTATTTATATTTATGTAAGTATTAAATTATTTTTCTGTAGTTTCAATGATGAGGCTAACTGAAAGAAGAATTAAAATATATGTTATATTAATATATAAAATAATACAAAAATGATAAAATTATGGCTAAAAAAAACTTACTACAGTACTACAGTATTATACTGTGCAGGTGTTTGTGTTTTTGTGATCCCCCTGCATGCAAACATGACAGCACATTGAGCTTTAATTTAGCAAATACAAAAGAGGTCTAAGTTCCCATCAGAGACGGTTCACACACCTGTTCATAGAACTCGTTGACAATGCCCTCTGTCCACTGCAGATGCAGGTCTTTGCACTTCAGAGGCCCATTGATGTCAGCCAGTTTAATGCACATCTGGCAGACCAGCAACCTGTCGTTCTCATTAGTCCAATCAATACCTGTGGATGGATCATCACCCACCTAGGGGATTGACAAACAGACATGTTGACATTTAACACATTCAAACATGTTGGCAGACATGGCATGTGATATGTAGATATTATGTAAATGCAATGCCATTGATCTGCAGTTCAAAGATTGTGTATTCATATTAATGTCTAGAGGGTTTATTAATCAGGGAGAAGAAAAATAGCAACACTGGAATGCACTGTTGACGAGACGAAAGAAATGAGGACTGTATTATGAGGTACGTAAACAGACTTTGTGAGATTTTTGATTATCAACTTATTTCTATGGTGTGGCACCACTCAAACGCATGAAGTCAAAGCTCGATTGAATCTCAACACTGAAAGATGAATTCATTTGAATTCGTTATTTCTAGTTTTGCTAAATGAGCTTCAGATCTGGAAAAGGAGGACCACTGACTCCTGAGTCATCAATCTAATCTAATAACTCGGGAAGCTGAAGAGATCAAGTGCAAAACTGGATTGGTACTTCACAGAAAGCTAATTTGTTTCCAGGAAGATAAAAGCAGGGCGCACTGCGGTGAGAGACATAGCTGCCAAGCCATCTCAACACTAGCGTACAAGCCGTGGTCATCCAGCACCACCGCCGTACTAATATTACTAAAAACTTCAAATCCAAAGCCAACATTGTGTCTGCACTTAAAGTTCTTGAAAAGCTGCAGGGCGCTTTGTATTGTTCACTCGAGCTGAACATGCAAGTGGTGCAATGTTCTGCATAAACAGACCTGTTCCTCGAAAACCACTGGATATTTCCTTTTCAATAAAGCTTTTTTTCCTTTAAATATTAAAACAGCTGAGGTATGAATGTATGAGGCAAGCTCCTCTACAGAATACACCTGACTCATAAAAAATAATATTGATACCAGACAAGTCATTATTCCGTCTAGTTTCCAAAGACGACAAAATAAAAGAATTACTCAAACATGAACTTTTCACTTCACATATCTGAAGATAGCTATTCTTAACCCAGTGCTAGCTGTTGTCAAATTAATTTTCAAGGGATCTAATCACCATATTCATGACCTCTTTAGATCAAAAATACATATATTTTTAACATGTAATGTCAAACAATTATGTTTTAAGATCTACCTTGGCATTAAACTCTGCAAGGAAGTCAAAGTGCTTCTTCAGATCAGTGGCCAGAATGGCTTCAATGACCAGGAAACGGAAACGCTTGAACTCCACGTGGTCCAGGTTGACGAGGAAGTTGAACTCCGGCCGAGACATGAAGAGGTTCCAGGCTGAGGCAGCGTGGTGGTTTTCCAGGACGGATCGATCATTGTAGAGCACTGCCTGCAAACACATAGACACATTGCATTTACATAAACAAGCACAAGAAAGCCCACGTATGAATCCTGCACATACAAAAATAAAAAGGGATATAAAAAGTGAGAGTGGAGATGATTCAAATGTTGCTAAATGAAGAAAGAAATTAGAAAACCACATCGTGCTTCCAAAGTATTGACAAGAAAATTAGATTCACAGTCACTGTACTACATTGCTCTGTGATCTAGTGATCTATCAATATCATGATAAATTAGTATTTATGTCCAAACAGAAAATACAGTATACGTTGAGACAGAACAGAACAAGCACTGAGGAGTTACTGTAACTGGTGATTGTCTGAATACACTGTCAAAGACTGATGATAAGCATTGCAGTCAAACAGACAAAGTGGAAGAAAATAGGCGACCAAATGATCACAAACGGAGTGCGTTACAGTAAATCAACCAAATGAACTTCTACTTACTTTGATCCTAACCAGATACTGTTCTCTACTATAGGCTGAGTAGCACGAGTACCTGTGGGGCGCTGGTAGCCACGAGGAAAGCGTTGGTCCGCCCGGGGTGATCGTAGTCGTGCATTGCGGCAGCCACATAAAGGGCCATGAGCTCCAGAGCAGGTATGAGGCCTGACAGGCAGCCATAACCATCTTCGGACACAGTGTAGGTCTTTGAAACCAGGAAGCCCATATGACTGTGTGTTATTCCACTGTCGGAGTCTAGCCACAGGGAAACAGACAAAGTGAGCAGGGCGGCAGAATTTACACAAACGCACATACTGTAATTTTATGTGCACATGCCTACACACACTCTAGAACACACACAGAGGCAAACACACACTTGAACATTCAAATCCACTTATATGTGGATCAAAGGGATGGCCCTAGTAAGGCATACAAATGAGGTTATGGAAATATGGGTGAGAGGGAACTCTAATCTGCCTGCAATTTCATGCTGTTCTAGACTTCAAATAGTGTTTGGTACGTAAATGCAAGCGCCAAAAGCCTGAGTAAGATAAGACAAACTGTGAGTAGGATAGGAACACACACACAGTGCAGGTTTGATGCTCTGACATTAATGAGATGGTTCACAGTAAAGCTGCGAGCAGATGGATATATAATGTGAAAATAGACAGTCCCTCTGGTTGTAAACGGCTTCAGAAAAGTTAGAAAAATGTAAAACGGAAAGGTTTTGCTCATGTGGCAACATATAGAAGTTACATTAATGGTTTCACATACACACCAGCACCCCCACCAGGACATGCAAATGTTTGTCTGTGTGTACTAATGGACACACCTGAGTCACTAGCTGAGCTGTGGTCAGTAATGAGGCTGGGCAGACCAGGCACAGCCTGCGTGGTGAGGTACCAGACTGCATGAAGCACATCTGTGGCGTGGACCCTGTTGTGATCTGGGTCAGGTAAAGAAAACAAGCATATTCAGTGCATGTAACCTTCTCCACCAGGGTGCACTGTTGGGCCACTTATGTTTCTTGTAACCAAATAAAGGCTGCATACAGTCATACAGTACTGTATATGACTGACACTGAAAAAAAAAAACAGTAGGATATTTCCCTCTAGTGGCTGAGTTCATTTTTACAGCTGCAAATATTAGTTTTAGGTGAACTGAAGCAAAATTAAAAACACAAGGAGAGAGACTTATTCAAGCTTACATGGTATGTCTCTGTAACCATTCTCAAGGGCATGGAAGTAGTTCATGAATTCTTTTACAGGGATCTTGAAGGTCTCAAACAAGCCAGTGTCTTCAAAGAGCCTGTAGGAGACCTGAAACACAAAAATCAAGTTGTCTGTGACCATCACCAGGCCTGAATACAACACAGTACATGTAAGAAGGGTACGATCATTTAGCAAACTGAAAATTCTAATCCATAAATACTAAGACCATGTTATTGTAGATCAAATTATGCAATTACATTCATTGATCAATGCAAAATGTCTCAGCAGTTTTGTTTTATTGCATGTATTACTGAAAATGTGTCTAGATCCTATTTATTGTGCAAACAATACACAAGACATCATCCAAATAATCAAAGTTTTATTTATTTATGGGTGACCTCAGAGTCGGATTTGCTCACCTGACTGAGGATCCGTCCACATTTCCCATTGGTCTTCTCCATCAAGCTGAAGATGGGGAAGTTCCAATTGTTTAGCTGACTCATCAAAGGCTCTAAGTCCTCCATTATTAACGGCTCTGGAGCCAGAATTGGTTTGTCCTGTACAAGTGATACGCAGTGAAAAGTGGTCAATAGATATCACGTAAATAATGTATATTCCAATATGATGATGTTGTGTGTTCAATAACAGAGTTATACTGTATCAGCAGTCGTTCTGCCTCGCCTTACCTCAGGAGGTATTAGTGGGTGAAGGATAACATTCTGGGCAGGGTTTTTTCCTTCCTCTGTGTCCCCCTCTGTATGTGCTACATCACTGCTATCACTGTGATTGGCTTCATGTGTGCTGTCATAGTCTGATGACGCAACCACTTGGTCCTCTGCTATTAAAAGAAAAAAAAAAGAGAGATTTCACACTGTGGCCTGAAGAAAACAATCCACTGTTAATCTTCCTCAAGATGGTTCATATCATTAGGTGTACTGGGAATTTACTTCTCTGGCATATCCCCTAATCCCAGTTTGTTGTTGTCAGTAATTTTCTGCAATTGTCAGAATGAAAGCGCTCAGAGATGGTGAGTGCTGTTGTTCGTTAACACTGATGCATCAGTGCAGTGATTGCTGCCACGCCCCTTTCTCAAAATATGTGCGTGTGTCTGGTGAAAGCAATGTTTTATACAGATGTCTAAGTTTGTATCATAAGAAGAACTTGACTAGCATGTCTGCTTTTTAAATGTTGGATTTCTAACTGATTGGTTGCTGAATAATGGTGCAAAACGGTGAATTTCTTGCCCTTTGACTATAAGTGGCCAAAATCTGATATTTACATTAGGCTAAAAAATTATTATGTTGAAACCATCTTGATTTGACATCACAACATCTAGATTAACTGTACATTAAAAAAAAAAAATAAATAAAAAAAAAAAAAAAAAAAAAAAATATATATATATATATATATATATATATATATATATATATATATATATATATATATATATATATATATATATATATATATATTCACACACACACACAGGCACACACACACACACACACACACACACACACACACACACGACGACGACAGAGCAGAAACAGCGGAGGCAATATCAGTATAAAACACAATTAATACAACAACAACAAACAGGAGAGGCAAAGCAGTAACTGACTAGTGATTAGTCCAGTTATGCATCGAGAACTAAAGAAAGAAGGGAAATGCAGGACACATTTTTCCTGTTACACCAACACTAAATCTGAAAGTTATGGGTTTGTTA
This sequence comes from Sciaenops ocellatus, assembly GCA_033000465.1. Lineage (NCBI taxonomy): Eukaryota > Metazoa > Chordata > Actinopteri > Sciaenidae > Sciaenops > Sciaenops ocellatus. Next base: position 10,158,128 of record CP136871.1, read on the forward strand.
GAGGTTTGATGCAGTTACGCAGTTATGAAGTTTTCTTGTCTACTGTATATATTTGGCTCATATATCAGCAAGATGTAATGGACGGTCTCAGAGGGAGAGAGAAACACTGCGATATCGTGCATATGCCCACAAACACTCATTCCACGCTGCCTGGAGGTAGTGTTGGTAATGACAGAGAGAAAGAAGACTGAGAGCATACCTGTCCGGGGTATCCTGTCTCCCTTGTCTATTGAGCCCTCCCCATGGATCAGTTTAATGTATGGTCTCCCACAGCTGTAGACAAGAGAGGTTTGACAGGTTAGAGGTAAAGTGCATAAAAAGGAGACGTTTCATTCAGTGCCATATGACATTCCTTGTTGTAATGCTGTGATATTTGCAGCTGGTGCTAGTACTGCATATATGTCAAACTGCTGCATATATATATGTCAGAGTCAATCAATTTCAGTGATTTTTAAAGGAGAAAACGTTCAACACCAATGCTAGAGCCTTGAAAAATGTCATCAGAGTCGATTTTATCCATTGCTTAGACATTTACATCCAAATGTATATTAAAACAGCTGAAATGTTTTGTAGTTTTTGAAGGATAAAATGAAATTTTAATTGCTCTTGTGAGAAAATGTGGTGTTTATCATAATGCTGTGAATTCTGCGTAGTCGGTTTGGTATAACAGATTGTTAAAAAGTAGTCCAGACCCCAAAATCACCAGGAGACAGAATAGTATATGTGTGTGTTTGTTTGTTTGTAGAAAGCAAAATGTCTGTAGCTGTGCCAAAGAATTGGGAATAATGCCATTTGCTGCATCTGTCTTTGATGTCTAACCAGTCGGCAGAAGTTGTCAAGAAAAAATCCTTAATGGGATTCCTACTGTGCTGTCCCCACATGAAACAGACGTTGTACAGATGCTTGAAGAAAAATACTCATTAATGAACTTAATGGATGCACATATTAACACAATGCAATGAAGATAAACAACAAAACAAATTCAAAGCAGGCGCTGTTATAAATGACTCATTAGAAATTGAGCCCACCCTCTTATGACAAATCAGTGTCACTGTTAGAGACGGCTTAGTGCTAGCTACAATCTTAGAGACAGATGAAAAAGTTCACATTTATTGACTAGTTTATAAATCAAACAGCAAATATTATCTTTAACCGAAAGAGCCTTGAGTCGGCCAGCGCTGGCTAGCTGTGTGACACCATGGGGAGTCTCCCGAGCTGCTCGCAACAGCTTTTCCATGTTTCTCCACTGAGGCCTCTGTCAGGCTGTAGGTGGTTCCAATTAAAATACCTCTCCCTAAATGTTGTAAAACCTGCCTTCTCAGGGCAGGAAATGCCTGCCGTTAGAGCATGGTGTCACAGGGAGCACAAAGACCTGTAGTGTGTCTATCTCCTTCTGATAAATTGTTTCTTGAACACTTTTGAGCTGTACCCACCCTGCCTAATGGTCCTGAGGCCCCAACAAAGGCAGTTCTGTTGTGTTTGCATGGCCAGGTTGGACCACTGTGTGTAATGCCTAGCAGGTGTGGAATATAAAATAGTTTGATAGTTTGGCGGGCGAACAGTTAGTACATTATTGTCAGGGGGGTCTGGGCAGGCAGCAGCGCTTGGCTTAAAAGGTTTACTTTTAATGAAAGTTGAAGAACTGGCAGACACTCTTCCTATTTTGCTAATGCAGCAGAATAGCCTCAGCTACTGACATTGAGCCTTCAGCGCAGAATGTAAATAAGAAGGCCGGCCATTTTCACTCAAGGAATCTGTCAGTCACGTATTAAGTGACTCTGCTTTTATAAAAAAAAAGCTTTTAAGTGTAGTTATAGTAGTTAGCACTGTAGTTACAGTAATTTAACTGTCCCAGTGAGATATACCCCGAGTACGGACAAAATATTTTCCTGTCTGTTTTTATTTCTGACCTGTCATCACAAATTAAGTTTATATACTAATAATTTTGCCTCAAACCTTTGAGAAAAAACTGCTGCGTGCAAATATATTTGTCCAGTCAAGGAAACATCCTGAATTTATGATTAGATTTAGGCAACAAAAACACTTGGTTAAGGTTAGGAACAAGTCATGGTTTTGGTTAAAGACTGAAAAAATAAACATGTCTTGTGCTTCAAGTTAGTATGTAGTTTTTATATTAAAGCGAAACCACAAATTTTCTTTGTCTAAGTGCCTTTGTCTAAACACAACCATCCAAACATAGCAGCTGCAACAAGTGGATACCATATTTCTTTCAAGCGGGCGCTCTAGGGCAAGCAAGTTAAATATACTCTCAGTAAACGTTTTGCAAATGCATTTAGAGCTGCAAATGATGATTATTTTCATTATCAATTTATCTGCTAATTTTCTCAATTAATCAACTAATTATTTGTTCCGTAGAGTGTCAAGAAATTGTGAGAAAATGACTTTTTTTTGGCCAAAATATGTTAAAAGTACAGTGTGTAAGATGTGGTGTAATCTGGTTGTCAAATTTCTGATATTTGTTGTAGTAAATTTAGTAGATTTATAGTATACAAACATAATTCTTTTAATTTGACAGGGCAGTGTTTTTACAAGACCATACAAGATCATACAAAGGTCAGAGGTCAAAATTGGTTTCTTGCTGTACACATCATTTTCACAAATTTAAATAGTAAATTGTCAACAGCCAATTGGGAGTCTCTCTCTGAAGTTGAAAATGACTCCTGTTCTCTCAAACTCACACAAAAGCACCTTGGCATTGTTCATTATAAATCTTAATCAAGTTAATTATCCTGCAATAGGAAATACTGTATAAATTGCAACATTGTCTGATTTTTCTGCTGCCTCTCCCCCTCCCATGTTGCTTATCTTAATGTTTCGATCTGTGCAATAAGCTTTGACTGGCCTCTGCCCGATTTTAAACTCAACCACTCACAGCAGGTTGACAGATTACCTTTGGTTCGGAGCCCAAACGGACAGTGTCCAAGCCACGATAAACACAGCAGCCATTATTTCTGCTTCCAGTAATCTACCTACTCTTGAGCCAGATGACGTGAAGAAGATAACAGCACAGTGGCCGGGGCTAAGGGAAATGGAAGGTATTCAATCGCCCTCTTTTTTTTTACTGGGCATGTCCGATAAAAAGCAGATATTGTAGCTTTGAAGTTTGTGTTATTCCTTCTTAACACTGTACGTCACTGAAAGCTGACATGATGGAAAAAGGAGGGAGAAAAAAAAGAAGCCTAATGTCCTAATTAAGATTGTACAGATTTGATGATGGAGCAGAGAGAAGGCAATTGAAGCCATGTGTTCATTTTATCCCAACCTCCCCTCCATGTGTTCTTTCTCCTTCCCTCCTCTCCAACCATTTCTACTTTTCTGAGAGGTCTCATTACATATCTGGAATAATTACTGCTGTTTTGTCTGATCTGTAAATAAACCTATATGTTACTGTACATCTTAAAAGGCACTGATAAATACAGGTTACAGTAGATACATTACAAAAACACTCCCGTCTACTCTCAGAACTTGTGATTGTTGTATTAAAGCCCACTTGAGAGATGATGTGTTGGCAGGTTGCCCACCGCTAAGAGACCATCACAGGTTGGATCCCGACAACAGCAAGCAGTTGTCAGTAGGCATGGGCCCTGTTTGGGAGTCTTTCAGGTTGACACTGGATAAGAGGGATAAGAGCCAGATGCCTAAAACAAAATTTAAATAAAGTGTTACTCAGAAGAGAGCCCTCTCAGCTGCAGTAAACGAAAACCCAGGGACTTTCTGTACTCTCAAATTGTGTCTGTAAAACCCCCGCCAGAAGAAGCAGCTGTGACAGTGTGTCTTAGCATGTGTGTGAGTGTGCGTTAATTGTGGGGTTCTGGTGACTGGGGAGAGGCCCAGGTGTTTGTTTATACTCACACCACCATAAGTGGCCATAGCTGGGGCCTGCTGCTGGGCCGGGCTGAGCTTTAAGACCAGGCGACAGTGCTTTGTGTACAGAAGCTGCTCAGTATGCTTACATTTACAGAACTTGTTCAAGTGTCACACTGTCATTGTGCAAACAGACCCAAACAAGCCACTGACAGATGCAGCCCACACAGTTCTTCAGAGGGCTCAAGATACAAAACAAAACATTTATATATATTTTTGCAGTGTTGCTAACTCAGTGCGGTAAACAATATCATTTAAAACTAAAGGTTGGCTGTACTGTCATCATTCGTTGGATGTTTTTGTCAGTTTTGTATTAAATTTAGCAATATGTAAATTTAATGTAAAGGTCAGTAAGTAAGCATTTGTATGCTAAATATTACTATGATTAAATCTACATGTCACAACTTTCATTAACTCTGTAATGTAGGATGGGCCAGGATGACTATAGAGATAAGTCATTAATTTTTAGTGTTTTATGCAAATATCCTGTTAGTGTAATATGCTATTTATACTGGAGTTTGTTTGTTTTATGTTTTCATCCCACATTGGATTAAATGTTCATTTTTTAAAATTATTTTCTTTCTTCTTTTTTGATATGTAAATATTTAGACAAATTTAGACAATTTATTATTAATATCTTTCAACCATCTAGCAGATACACACAATGTAACAGTTATGTTGTCCACTGATACATTATGTGTGTAGAAAACTCCTCTATGACCAAAGCTACATAAAACTCGGCCCACATCAGTCTTAAAGAACAAAATTCAGCTCAGATGATACACACACACACACACACACACACACACACACACACACACACACACACACACACACACACATCTAGAGGCCAAAAATGCATGGAAAGTCAAACAAAATTACTTGATCAAACACCTGAACATGACAAACGTAATTGTTAAACATCTAATTCCAGAGGCATGAACGTTAATCTGCTACTGTAGCTGCCACCAGTCTCTCCACAAGGTGTTGGAATCTGGTTCCTGGGATCTTGTCCCATTCAGCCAAAAGAGCATTAATGAGGTTAGGCTCTGTGTTGGCATCCAAATTCATCCAAACAGTGTTTGATGGGGTTAAAGTCTCAGCAGCAGCAGCAGCAGCAGCAGCAGCAGCAGCAGCAGCAGCAGGGAAACCCAGAACCCCTCTCTGAAAACAATTTCTTTCCAGGCCGTGTTTGTGCACCAGGGCACTGTCATACTGAAACAGGAAATGGCCTTCCTCAAACTGTTGCCACAAAGTTGGAAGCAAACTATGGTCTAAAAAAAATCACTGTGTGCTGTAAAATTAGGATTTCCCGTAATTGAAACAAATAGGCCAAACCATTAAAAAAAAACAGATCAGACCAAAAGTACAAAAAAAGTCAGGCGACAGAGGAGTCCACCTACTTTTAGTCTCGAAGTGTGTATTTGTGGTAGGAATACTTGAATCTAAAACCACACAAGCATTATAATGGCCATAAACTAAGCAAACACCGAAGGTATAGCTACCACAAGTTGTAGGCATTGTCTGACTGATTGGCTGATTGCCTCTCCAGGCAGCTTGGCACAAACAATTACTTTGCAAGGCAGGAGCCACATGTTTTTACGGGAACAGTTTTACAGTACAGCCATAATCAATTAATAGCTGCATGAAACAAATCTCCTCACAACAAAAAACACTTCACAATACACAGCTAAAAGTTGGCTGGCTTCTTTTACTGGCAACAACACGGATGGATTAACTTGAGACAGACATCAGTTCAAGTAAGCTGTACGTGACAATATGTACCAGCTAGACCAACTGCACTGTGTCTCACAGAAGACCAGAACTAGAACCAGTCTTAGTCTTAAACATAAACCCTTTGTACGTCTGATTGAACAAACGTAACACTTGCTGCCCTGTGACTGGTCTTTGCGTTTTCATTTGGCAATTCATCTGGAAACATCAAATTTGTCCCAAACTGTCTACCCAAAATAAGTTTCTAAATTATTTTGAGGTGGGAAATAGGCCATGCAGTTACAGAGTCATGCCTCATTTTACATCTACAATACCTAGTTTTAACAATTGTTAACAAGTTTCAGGGGCTTTGCAAAAGCAGTGAGTTTGTTTGATTAGATTCAGATCTCAAGTTCCTGACATAAAGCTTGTAGTGAAAACTAAGCTCCTGAGATGCTGTCTTTGCGAGGTTCAAAGACATTGAGGTTGTACCCGAATCCTCATGTATTAAAATGGGAGAAACAAGATACATCTATTGTTGTTCTGAATGTCTGCACATACACTTCCAAACAAATGCCAGCGAAGACAAAGAAGACACAAAGCTTGTCACCAGTTGAAGTTATTGTTTGAATCCATGCAGGCTGTTTTCAGCGTATCTTTGAGTCAGACATCAGATATGTCTCCCTGAAGTTCTATTACACATTAATAATTAAACTCTAGCGTCAGTTTAGAGATCAGACAAATGTTCTTATGCAACATAAAATAAAAACTTTGAACAACACACACACAAACCTACACTATGTACTAACTCCCCTTGTTTGGCACACCGCGAGCATCTGTGACGCCTGTTTGCAGAGACTGAGACACCCAGAAGCGTCTGTATTTTCAGACACGCTGGCGTCCATCAGAAGACTTTCGTTCCCGTGACACGAACTCAATGGGAGAGAAGCTGAATTAGGTAGATGAAACACGAAGAGACCCTTTCTTGTTGAGGCGCAGTTAATATTTTAAGGACAGGGAGCGCATGCAGTCTAGCGCTGCTTGTGCACCCACATCATAAAAACACTGTATGCACGATAATTCATAATCAAGCCCATGCACAAACACGCACAGCTGAAAAATTTCTAGCTGAATCCCCATTTTCTACTCCTTTGAAATCAATAAAAAACCTTATTTCCCCTGAGCTGTTTTAAGATCATCCAAACATAACGTCACAGTAATCACAAAGTAATTGTAAGGAATGCAATCTCTGCACCGATCGCAGTAAATTATGCAGAAATATTTAACTTAGTAATCATGCCTACTCTAATAAATTAAGATCCTATGTTTATTTTAGATTTAATGCATCAATTGATTCACTAGCAAAACAAAAGACAATAGAAACAAGTTATTTGTTGTGTTTTTTTTTACCGATTTTCTGTATCCGTATTAGTCCTGTTTGAACACTATCAGGCCAGATTTTCTCAGTGCATCCAGGCACAAACCCATGAATGCATGCAAACGCTCAGCACTCACACACAACCTGCAACCTTGTCTGTCCCACGGCACTTTTCTCCCAAAAACTTTCAAACGCTCCAAATAACACATTGTCTGTTATATCAGTACATACAGATCTACATCTGAACCATGACACTTCTGTGAGTCTCGTGCTATCTTCAGCTCTAATGTGCTGAGAGTTGATGTGTATCTTAGTTATTCAGGTTAATGTGTTCGCCTGCAGGGCATTATTCCATTCTGGCTCCCACTGCACACACATCCTTTTCTGAACTGCTGCGCCATTACTGTTCACTCACAGTATCACTTTTTGGTATAACTCTTGGTAGCCACACTGCTGGGAGTAGACCTCAATAGAGTGACGTGTAATACAGTGGTAGCCATTGTAGGAGTCCTCCTAAAAGCATTTGTACCACCGCTGTGTATACCTAAATGCTGCACAGTAGGATGTAATTAATATATAGGAACATAAAATTCTGTTGCTTTGCTTCAAACATAGTAAACTTTTTTCCAAATAACTCCATTCAGGGAAGGAGAAAATAATAGGTCATGCCAAAGAAAAAGAGTAAATGGACTGTATTTGCAAAATCAACAACTTGAGCAAAGGTAAGTAAAGGTTCCTGAGAATAATAGAGGTGTATGTTGAGAGAGGATAAAACAAAATAATGACACACAGGCACACATTAGTCAGTAGCTCAGGTACCTGCAGGTGAGTGTTTCATGGTAGGGTTTGATGCTGGCGCTGCGGTCTCGTCGGACGGGCCCAGGCTCGATGGTAGGCAGGCCTGTGGCAGAGGTGGTCGTGGTCCATGTGGAAGAGATCCTCCTCAGAAGCCCAGGATGGAGACTCCGCCTCAGACGCTGCACACAACACACACACACACACAGTTAAGACGACTGGAAAACCTTTCTCATTACTGTTTTATAAATGAATAAAAGCCTCATCCATAACTAACAGCAGGAATAATAAAAAAAACAAGGCAGCAATTGTGTTTGCATTTAGATAAAAGCTTTAAAAGTACTCCCACCTGTAAGATAAAGTTCATGCTTATTTGCTTTGTCTGCTGTCAAATGGATCATTTAGATGAGACAGTTGTTTTTCCTGAATCTGCCCAAGTTGAGACAAATGATGCAGGTAATATAACCTGGAGCATTTTTCATGACTGGAAGTGCTTTCATTTTTTTTTTTCATCGGAACCAAAAAGAATCAACACTGCAGTCATCACTGGATGATATTGGCAAGGAGCTGTGCCAAAGATGCCCCTCGTGGTTCATTCTTAGGTACATTACCAGTATTGACATACATACTGTATATACATTTGATCCTAGATATTCTGCCTCTCTGCTTCTCATTCTCTATTTAAATTTTCTTTTGTCTCGTTCTCTCAGTCCCTTACTTCATCTGTCTCTTCTTTGCTCTTTCTCTGGGATTCCCAGTGGTCTCTGCCCTTGTGATGCCACCATCTGTTTGGTGCCATGCAGCAGCTTGGCACAGCAGCACTAAACATGGCGGGCTCTTTCTCTTTCTCTCTCTCTCTATCTCTCTCTCTCTCTCTCTCACACACACACACACTCTCTATCTCAGTTTTCTGCAGGGTGACCTAGTAAAGCTCGCCTCAGAATCCTGAATGAACCCATTCACAGCAAGGTGTCATATAGTGAGTGTACGCACACACACTCGTGCACATGTTTAGGTCACATTTGTGAACATTTTTCTGACTTAAATTCACTTTGGAGAAGTTACAATAATGTTAATTTAAGTCCATGAAAAACACATGTTCAGTTGCAAATTTAAAAAAATGCAAATGTAAATGTATACTTGAAACACACACACACCTATGAAAGGGCCATGTGCATACGACATGTACACACAAGTACTGACACATTTATGCACACACAACTGCATATACCGGTATGTATAACCACGGACAAGGGGTCTCCCAAAAAATCCTGTGTTTGATGGCACTAAGTTATTATTATTAAGGTGTTTTTTTTTTTTTACACACACACACACACACACACACACACACACACACACACACACACACACACACACACACACACACATCACCATCTACAACAGCATGGCAAAACCAGGCCATCCTCACATGAAAAAGGAAAAAATTACAGCTGATCCCGGCTGCTGTCTGTGTTGACTCAAAGAGAAAAGTGAGATCAGATTGTGTGTTTTGTCGTTCGTGTTTTTCTTTCATTTTTGTACATTATGTGGTTCTAATGCACTGTGTTTTCTTTTCACAGTAAGAGTTTTGGAAAAGTGCTGGAAAGGGATCAGTATTCATCACAATGGACATCAAACTTATAGCCAGGAGCCAGAAAAGCAAGCGCAGGGCTTTCCACTACTGCACCAGCCACCTCCACAGCTCCTGCTTGGGAACGGTGTCTCTGGGGAGCACTGTCCTAATGACTGCAGCCTCACTGACCACTCAACAGGCACAGTTTGTCTTAGCTACTTTTACAAAGTTCAGGCGATGTAAAATTGCACCTGTCAGCCAAGCGACTGGCTTTATAGCATTGCAGCCGTCGACCACACACCAACTTCCAGGCTAAGTATCCTCAGATAAATAATTGGATTCATACTCGTGGTGGGGGTCCAGTTTTGTTCATACATACTCATCCCTCTCTGTTACCTTTTGAGAGGTGCATTCACCTTCATGTTTCCTCTCCTCTTCTACTCAGTTCAGATACACACATGGACACTGTCTGGCTCTGCACATCTGTCATGTTGACACAGCTGTGGCTATGAAAGGGAGAACAGTGCTCCAAGCTCTATTTTTCTTCGCTCAACTCTATGAAAATACACTCCTTCATTTGATGCTAAAAGCTCTGAGAGCAGGAAGCACTCATTAGCTGAAACATGGGCTGAAAGATTAACGTGTGTGGAGCGCTGTGTGGTATATAAATCATTTGGTCGTAATAAGCTGGACTGCATTTCCATCTAAGGATTATTTTCAGCCATTTCCAAAACAAAATGTTATTTGTCTGGCCCATGACTACTTTTGATTAACAATTCTAACTTTTGATATTTGGGTGAAATACCTCCCTTTTATCTAGACTTCCTAGTACTGCATATCTTTCCAGGAAAGTGTAAATAATGACACTCGGTCATCTTTCATTTCTTTACCTTGTGGATGGATATCTTCTCTCCTTTCTCAGGTCCCTCCTCTGAGTCTGAGAGGGTGTAGGCATCGCTGGGGTTAAGCAGGGGAGCAGGGCGTGGCCGGTGCAGCGGCTGGAAGGTGAGCTGGGTGGTTAGCAGGTTGCTGACGGCCCGCAGTGAGGTGCAGATGTTGGGGGGTAGAGAGGGATCAGCCAGCAGGTCTGTGATTAGTCCGTGGGCTTCTCCCATGACTGCTATGTCCACCATGACGGTGGTGCCTGATGACTATGGGGGAGACAGAAAAATGAGAAATAAACATCATTGCTGCTGTGGCAAATGTGAGTTGATGCTAATTATTGGCTGGGTCTGGCTGTTTGTAGCTTCTTGGTGGCAGGCGTGAAGAGCAGGTGTGTAAACTACGTCAGCAGCTCCCATGTGAGGACATAATGTGGTTAACGGTGACATTGGCATCGCTGAAAGTCAAACTATGCTGAAGTTATACAGCAGTTTATGTTTTAGTCTTAAGATAAACAGTTTTGACTTTCTCAGTGGTAGACAAACCCACAGAGAATCATCACCTGACTACAGTTTCTCTCACCTCTATGTGTCATTTTGGCATCTTTAGGTTATTTTTCGTCTTTATTGTTTTGGTTCAGGCTCACTGCTTTCAGCAGCAGCAGCAGACAGCTGATAGCTCTAACAGACCTGCTGTACGCAACGAAACCAAACCACAGACAGAAAAGGTTAGCGTCTGGCTGGAGAGCATAGTGAAACATTTAGCAGCTAAAAAGCCCAATATTTTCCTCAGAATTTGGTGGAGAACAAAACGGAACAAAAAGGATTTAGGAGTTACTTTTAGGCGCTCTTTTGTCAACACATTGGACACAAACACAACGGCAACTTTTTGCTAACATGTTGGTAATAATAACTTTATCAATATGATAATATGTCAGTGTAGCGCCCCCAAGTAGCCATAAAAAAGGGTTTAAGTATTTTGATGCTGCTTTCTATGTCCTATCTCTCCACTGGGTTTAAAACAAGTAGTTATCATTAGGTTAACTGACATTAAAGACATTAAACATCAAAGAGCAACTTAAGCAAATCAAAATCTTGTTTTTGCTGATCTCCAGTGGCTTAACTTCTCACCTTGTGTGCGATGTCATTGGTAGATGTGGTTACAGATGCAACAGAGGACACTTGTGGCCATACACAACTACACCCACTGTTGATGCTGACTATAATTGGCAATGCTGCTTTTCTGTCTGGTATTAAGTCACCCTTTAAATGTTTATTGCACTACAATGCATCACAAATAATAATGGAATGGTATGGTACATAACAATATGACACTGATGTAACTTTGATACTTCTATATTTAACTTTTGCTGATCATTCTAGCGTACATTTCTTTACATGAGATTTAATGTGGGATTGTACTTGTAATGGATTATTATTACATTGCTGTATTGCTACTTAAGTAAAGGATCTGAATACTTCTGTCACCACTATTCCTTCTCCACTTACATCACAACAGCAACTAGTGCTGCATGCAAAAATAATGTGGCCAATTGTCCTGCAAAATATTTCGGCATTAGCTTTGTTCTATCTTGATAGAGAAGGTATTATATTATTATATGAGAACAATGACAGTGCACACAGCCATAACCAAATCATGTTTCAAAAGTGCACTTAGTTCAGGGAAACAACAACATGGCACAAAATAAAACAAATGATTCCCAACAAACAATACCCAAACACAATATGAAAATAAGAAAACAATAGACAATTGATTTTGGACCACTATTATAGGAGACGTATTCAATCACAGTGTCGGACTGAGATTCTGCCAAGCTTTGGAAAGTGTATTTCATCTGTGGTATTACACCAGGCTACGCACATGCAGGCGCACACACGCACATGCACACTTAGATCCATTCACACATCAAAGGCTTTATTATATACCTTATATGGCTCCTTTTAGCTCTGAGATAATAAAAAAAAATTAAGAGGAGCAGGGAGTGGTACTTAACAGTAGTAGGAGTTGACATACTTGCAGTCTTTTAGACATCAGAACAACATTGTGCAGCTGTGGAATAATTGACGCTTAATGAATAGACACATTAGTGATGTCTCAGCTTGAATCTGGCCTTTGACTTCCTCACTCTGACCCCTCAGACAGCCAACAGCCGAAGTCTGTTTCTGACCGTCCGCCCCACGGCTTTGAAGGCACCAGCGTAGTGTGAGCTGGCCTTGTTTTTGCAGACTAAAGTGAAAAGTTCACAACCCACTCTTAATTGCTGTGCCTAGAGCAGTTGAACAACCACAACTAAACACAGGTCAGTCTTGGCTGCCAGCAAATTTATCTAATAAGCTCACGAGTTCCCTTTTTCCCCAAAGAATGTTATCAGATTTTTCTTCCCCAATGTCCCATTCACTTTGACACCAGCTGCCAGGCACCCAGAATTATTCTGTTTACACTGGCTAAGTGGCAAGAGGTTGACCTGAACAACACATGTGTGAGCACCTTTCATTCGTCTCCACTTGTGGGAACAGTGAAGGTTTCGCATTTTATTTTCCTAGTCATATCAGATAAGTCGCTGTGTTTATACAATTTTCCTATTGGTCTGCAAAAATACAAAAGGCGTGTGTTCACGGGGTGTTAGGGCATTCCTTCATGATGACACACATTTATTGATAAATCTGTCACATGACCAGCACTGGGACCAAGCTAATCTCTTTTACAGACAAGGAGATGTCCTCTGGGACGGCTGATGGAACATTTCTGGACAGACGACTATTGTACTCCTTTCATGCTTCATCTCCCCTACATCTTCTTTTCTTCTTCTCCTCCCTCTCTCCTTCCTATAGCCTCCTCTAATACATGCCGTGGGGATAAGATGTAAACACCTGTCTCTCAGCTCATTTACAGGCTGATTTAAGAGTTCGCTAAAGAGGGGGTTTAAGAAGAATATCGTAGCTGGAGAACATCTGGCTGCTCTCAGCATCTGCAAACATGCATGTACGCACACACAAACTCGTGCGAACTTTTCGCCTAGTCCTCATACCACAGCCAACTTAAAAGTCAACAAAAACATAAGTAACATATACAAAAACGTACAAACAAATATACAGTGACACTGACACATAAACAAATATGAGTTCTGAACATGCAACACAGAGACACACGTGTGCATCCAGATAAACACACTTTTTCAAGGAGGATGAGCAAAATTGGACCCGAGTGGCCATAAAAAAGGGGAGGGAATGATGAATGTGTTGAGTGTGATTTTGCACTGGGAGCAAGCCACTTAATGCCCAAAACCTGACATGAAAAATAAAGTGTGGAGAAAGGCTTCAGGTGTATAGGTAGCATTTGAGACACAAGCTTTGGGACACAGTGGGGATCTTGCTTTCACTGAATTTGTACTATTCTTACTGACCTGAAAAAAATGGCAATCTCTCTACAGAATGTTTATGAGTCAAGGAATTTTGAGCTGTTAAATGAAGCTGACTGTGGGGAAAGATCAAGAATGTAAAGTCCAGATCATCCCTGGCTCAAACTTTTATATATTCCTTAAAAGTTGTGTCTTGGCTAGAAAATACCTCCTGAATTTCCTAATCTTCCAACAATCTGCAACCTAAAACTTAAGAATCATCAGTGGACATCCTGTAACAGATCAAATTGTGAGTAAGTTACATAATATCATAAGGTTATATAAGCATTTCCTGTCAGGTTAGATGATCAGTTTCATTCATCAGCTATGACCACCTCTGTTTCACTTTCTGAGAGGATAGCTCTCATATGAGCCCCACAGAGTGACCCCTGCCTGGGAAAAAGCACTGAGTATCATAGAAAAAAGCTATTGGACAGATGTTATGATGGAGCGTTTCAAAATTCTCAATATTTTTCTGAAAGTACCATGGCGTATGTTCTTACCTTGGACACATCTGCAGTGTTTGTAAATTCCATTAAACGCTGTGATTAAAATCAATGTATTTTAACCTTCCAGTCAGGCTTTTTATGTGTTTAATGACTTATTTCTTAATGGTTCCCTTAGCAAACATGCTCTTTTTTACTGCTGCCCTACACCGCATTCATAGTAACAACACACATTCACATCTGGGAACTGTCAACAACCGTCTGCCACTGGCTCACACTCCTCTCTGCAGAGATTTTTCTGAGAAATACACCCTTCAGGGTGAGTCAGGGATCCAGCACCTTGGAGAGTTGTATGGAGGAGATATGGGAGTAACTGCTTTAAATTATAGAGCAAAAAGAAAAAGTTTCCTCTTTGATCATTGAAACAACGGCTTCCTTGGTATGAAAATGATTCATTATTCCTCTGTTTCCAAGTGAGATGGATCAATACTTCTTTTTAAAGGCAACACATGAAAACAGTGGTAGGCCTGCATGTTGAGAAAGTGACAAACAGAGAACCTCTCATCTGGTCAGATTAGAGGATAAATGTGTAAAATTTATTGGTATTTAGCAGTGTCGTTATAAATTGATTCCCTCGTGCCGCCCATTCCTTTTTTAGCATGAAGGAAAAACCTGTACCTAAACTATATCACTCTACAAATAATGCGAAAGGCCTTATCGAGAGCCAGTGTTTAGTTTGTCTGGAATTCTGTAGAAACATGGTGGACTCAATGGCAGAGGACTCTTGGCATCTGTAGATATAAAAGGCTCATTCTAGATTTGTATATTCAGGTGATTATATACTAATGAAAACAAAGTAATGAATATTATATTAAATTTCTGCTATATTCTGTAAATATATCCCCCTAAATCTTACACACTGGACCTTTAATTCACTGGCAAATTGTTGCTCACTAGCGTATTGAGGTTACACTTACTTTTGGATGGTTTAGTTTTACTATTGTTTCAAACTTTCATGTTTGTTTTTTGGACAGTGAAAACTATGGCCTACTGTCCTGACCCAGCAACACTACGAGGGTGCTAAAGGTATAGTTTGACATTTTGGGAAAAAAACACATTTGCTTTCTGCCAAGAGTTAGATCATAAGATTGATGCCACTCTTTACAGTAAATATGAAGCCACCACATGCAGCTGGTTAGTTTGGCACAAAGATTGGAAACATTGAGCAAAATCTAGCCTGGCTCTAACCAAAGATAACAACTACTGCCTAGCAGCACCTCCAATTCTCACTAAATAATACGTTATATCTTGTTTGTTTACTCTGTAACTTTAGACAGAGCTAGGCTAGGCTAAGCAAGCTATGAAAGCAAACTGTAGAACTCTTTATAGATTCATTTTTACCTTGTATACATGATAGTAGTATTGATCTTCTTGTCTAATTCTCAGCAAGAAAATAAACTGGGGTATTTCCAAAAATGTCAAATATTGCTTTAAATAAATACAACACTCTTTATAGCCTGTGAATTGGTGCTCTTAACAGTCATTTATACGTCATTTATAGGATTCCATTTTTACTACTTTTACTGCCAACTTTTGTTCCATTGCAGAATAACTGTAGTGACCTTGTGTTATCCAAGAAGTTATCCAAGAAGAGCATGTGGATGTTTTCCTGCTTGCAGCCGTTTGGTATTTTTGTGGCTGGCCAAACTTTTGCATTTAACTGGCAGGAGACACGCTGCTTTTAAAAGGCAGGAAAGTTCCTGATGCCAGCACTTGACACACCCACTGATGTTCTTAATCCGGCCCTTTTGCCAATACCTCTGGTTAGGAAATTACCACAAATCTGTGTGATATTTGATCACAAGCCCCAACTTCTGTTGACATCCTACATTTGATAAAAATGACTACCAGCATCAATAAACAGTTTTTATGACTACTCAACGAGCCAAGTCATATACCAAACCATGCATGAACATTCTGTTATGACATTTTAGTATGACTAACAACAGTGTACATGATCAATGGTCTTAATTGCCTGTGTGAACACAGTTTGGAACAGTACGTCAATAGACATGCCATAGATTAACACCCGCGCAACAGTTCATGTAAACCAAACCAAGGGCCAGTCAAAACAAACCAGCAATCACTCCTGAAGAGTGAAAAGCTGTTTGTCCACACAGTGTCTCTGCACTCAAGGCTCTACTCAGCTGTGTGTGTAGCTTTACTTTCAGTAATGTGTACCAAAAATGGACCAAATAATATTTACATATATTTCTTAGTGTTGTTAATCTGGATATTGTACCAGATCACTGAAGATTTGACTAGAAAAGTTGATTTAAAATCTCATTAACATGAATAACTCAATCACCTAAATGCTGGTGTGCATACATGTATCCACAATATTTTATATAATATAATATATACAGTATATAATATTTTAACAGGCCATCACTTTGATAAACAGTTAACACCGTACTGTGTTAGGAACAATCTCTGTGCCAAACATCCACTAAATTATTTATTCTCATTGTTTGAATCCAGTTTTTGTTCATTAAACATGTAAATATTACCACTTATACTCAGTCTACTCAGGCTGTTCATACTGTATATAACGTCATATCCACCAACCTTATGTACATAAAGCAACCTGCTACATACACCAAATTTAGCTTAGCACCCTTGCACTATTGTCCTATTCTGTCTACAAATTTTTGTGTTTTTTTACATACATATAGATCTACATATTCATATATTACATCTGCACGTAGTAGTTTAATGTTTATGTTTGTCGAGCTCCTTGTTTTGAGCTGCATCTATGTCTATATCTGTGCATGTGCACTGAAAGCAAAGTGAACATGTGTGAACACATCTGGCCAATAAAAGTGATTCTAAATCTGATTCTGACTAACTTCAGATATGTATTTGCACAAAATGTACGTTTCACATGTGAAACATAATTTATTACAAACGACACCATCGACCGTTGCAACAACACTGAGCAATGGAAACATGATTGTTGGTATTCCTGCTGTGTCCACATGTTTTTTGCCAATAACTGTGCAGAAGACAGATGAAGTGCATTTGATGCAACAAACAAAACGCTGATCCTTCTGTCTAATGATGATTATTAATGGGATACACAGACAGAAAGGTCACATTTTTGCCATTTCCGAGACGGTCCACTTCATGCACTTTTAACCCCTCGGCTCCCTCATCTAAACACATACCGCTCTAAGCCTCGGGTAAGACAGCAACAATATGTGGGCTTCTTAAAATTGTGCAATGGTGAGAATATAATGTATCCCACAGGAGAGCTAGAGATTGGACAAATGCCTCGGGGGCCTATGGGAGAAAGAAAGGTAACTGATGCTCTTAATAAACACATTTCAATAATGTAAGCAACTCTGGCTCTTCATAAGGCACACCGCTACACACACTGTGTTTTTTTTTTGTTTTTTTCAGCAAATGCTCACACTCTTAAAAATGCAGGAATGTGCTGAGCGAGAAGCTGGGGAATATGTTCAAGAAATACTTAAGTGTGTCCATTATTTTTTCTTAGGTTGATTTAATTTACACAGAACTCTCGAAAAATCATTACAGCTCAGTTTTCTATTATAGTGGCAGTGCAGTTAGTGTAATGGCCCTGATTATATCTGTCGAGATGGATTAGTTAAAGAAAAGCCTGGGAGATGGCGATGTTCTCTACTTAAAATAACAGAGCAGTGATACAGTGTGAATCATAGCAGAACAGTAACACAAAACTCCACTGAGACAGTCCTCGCTCCCTGCCTCAGCTCCTATAGCCAAAACTACGCCCAGCAGCACTTCCCAACCAACCCTCACCCCCACCGCGACCCAACTCCCCTCGCAAAACCCTCCGCCAGCTCAGACCGAAGCCGTGCTGAGCCAGGTCCTCGGCTGCAGCCAGGATACAATTACACGCTATTACATATTTTATTAAAAGTTGGTGTCTTGGGGAACGTGGGGGGGGGATCAAAACAAAACAAAAAAGAATAACTGCCTCATTAAAGATTTACTGGGAAAGGTCAAGCCAATTGACCCCTAACATACAGCCATCTCATCTCCAAGGAGAGGCTTGTTTTTCCTTCGACATATTTCAGGGTGTTTGATTCCAGCAAAGGAGCCAAATAAGATTAAAAAAACACAGATAGAGACGCAGACACATGGACAGACTGGTAGAGGCAGAGGCAAGAAATGCTGGCATGAAGGACAGAGCAAACAAAAGAGATGCATGAGATAAAACAGATGGCTTATGCGGGACGATGAGTGAGTGAGGATTTACCACATGATACAAGTGGTTAAACATATATCCATCATCAGTACTGCAGCGGGCACAGTCACGAGTTTTTAAAAGTCTCACTAACTGAACAGTCATACTATAAATAAAACCAAGTTAAAATGTCATCCTATCAGTTTCTCTCGGAGAAATGGCACCAGCTCAGAGGTGTTTTACTGTTGCACGTCAAAAAAAAGTAGGAGCCTGAAAATTGCTAATGCCGCAGTATCATTTGTGGCAGATCCAATTATTTCCCAGGCAGGGGACAGTCAAAAGCGTGTGTTTTCAGTCTCTTTCAGCCTCAAATTTTGTCTTGCCACAGGATCCAATTTAATGAGAAAATACTGTCATGATGGGACCAACCAGAAAAAGGGCAGTGACCTTTTTCAAGTCCCAAACCCGCAGTTTAAGAAACGCTGATCTTAAGTGTTTGAAGTGCTCACAGTGATTTTGAGAAATCTTCAACATGACTGTAATGTCATGGCTTGTCTGCCTCACAGACCACTCTTCCAGCCTTTCTGTAATTTAGAATAACAGTCACAAGATCCGGGCCTACAAACACTCTTTTCTCCAATAATCTCCCCGGGTAATGTTCCAAAACCAATGTGTTTTCAAGTTGAATACAAATATTTAAATAGCTCTTTCCATACATAACTTCACTGTCAATTCCTAAGCTAAAACATCCACCGCAAGCTTTGGACGAGAAGAAAAAAGAAAAAAAAAAAAAGACGTGGTTTGGAAAATGAGCTTGCTAATGTGTGCATGTTGGCCAATACGACACAGAGGAGATCAATCAAGCGCTATGGTCACCGGCTAAAGAATGGAGTGTGTGATTTACACACTCAACGAGGTGCCATGCGCACCATAGTGAAGCACTACAGCCTTTCTGACCAACAACATGGTCCAAGAGAGCAGAGCCAAGGGAAAACAGCCACGAGATGGAGAGGGATGCCAACATAAGCCTCGACTTCTTACATGTCTTGTCAGTCTCTGGACTATTACATGATTCCACTGACGAACGCGTAGCACCAATCCAAACAAAAAAAGAACTGAACTGACCACTAAAGTCTAAATGGCAGCTTAGGGAATGCATCAATCAAAAAATATATGCTTGCCTACTAACCCCACATAACAAATTGATATGAGCACTGGACAATATTTCAAAAGGGTAACATACTATTTAAAAATTTCTCTGCTTTGAGGGGATAATACTGTAAAGCTGATTTTGGGAACAGATGTACCACTATATGAGACTTTGTAACTCTAGGAAATTATATAGTGTGCAATTTGATTTCAAGCCCAATCCTGCGTTGCACAGTTATGATCGCTATCCATGTAAAATCCCCCAATTTCCTCCCAACCACAACTTTTCAAGCGTCAGCACAGACGCATTGTCTATTCATTTCTAAAGGATATCCTCCTGATAGGAGAACATGCTGTACAGAACACACACATACTGTATATGGCCATGCCAACGCCAAGGGCATTGTTTGTTCTTTATGTACTCCTGAGCCCTGCCCCATGACTCTGCTGCAGCTCAATACATCAATTCCCAAAACATAACCACCCTCTTACAAAAAGACGTGAAAGGTAATCTCAAGGATATGGCTGTGTGTGTCTGCCCTCTACAAGCTGCGACCTCTCTGCCGAGTCCCTCTAAGTTTCAATTCCCTGGCCTTTAATGGCTTGTGCAGAGCCTTACAGCCAAATCACAGACCTGCGTCCTTTAGACTAACAGAGTACAACAAGGACTCTGGTGGAAGTGACACCTCTGGACATGCTGTTTAACCACAGCTAAAATGAGTGGGTGAACAGGCCTGTTAGTGGTAGGATTTCTGCTATTTGCGTCATTTATAAGGTGTGTGTAGGCGAGTAACAGAGATCAGGGAGCTAGTTTCTGCATGTGTGTGTTTTACTGTCAGCTGCTTATCATTATTGTTATTACTGGTGTGTCTCTTTTTTTCGGTTGACAGTGCTAACCTGTGATCCTCGGGAGCCTCTTTTGTGGTCCCAATCTGAGCGGGGGAGCATCTGTAAGAAAAAACAGAGACAGAGACATGTTCAAACCACAGTCCTGCACATCCTGTTTCTATTAGCATCCTACAACTTCTCATAAAAGGCGACACCATTATGCAAATATACTGTGCTGTAGCGGAAAAGAGGAGGAGCAGTCTGAGCGATGATGCAAAGAGTCGAGGAAGTGTGGGGGGGAATGGAAACGCTCATAAATGCAAAAATGGGTTTTGTCTATTTTTTTCACTTTCCATTAAGCACAGACGTCTAATGCAATTTCACACTCAGGTTTGGTTTACTTTAGCTCCTATTCACTGCCTAAGGGGCTGGTGAAGGCTGAGGATTTTTACGCTGTCTAATTACCAGCCACTGTGTCCTCCCACAGGCCTCGTAAACCCGTTTTCCACTTTCTTGGGAGTCACCAAATGCATCAGTGCAGCTCTGTCACTGATTTTGGGTGAATATGTTGCAGTAGAGCCAAGTTAACATTAGACACCCTCGCTCCCCCGCCTCTGTTCGGGCTTTCTGGCCCAGAACTGAGAAGCCCAGCATGTTGCTGTGACAAATTGCTGCTGCACACACTGAGTCAAGGGGCTCAGTATAAGAGCCAAACTGATAATTCAGGTGTAATTTACTGTGTCAGTGGAGGTCATTGAGTTGTGTCATGCTGTGAGCGAAAACACTGGGAAAACAGTTGGTTTTTTTGGTCACTGTCTGTTCAGCAGTGCTGTTCTGTGGAGTGTTTTTCAGCAGTGCTGCTTAGTTCTAAACAAATACGAATGAAGAATGTTTCTCAATGTTTACACAGTTTTCTCACTTACTGTGCCTCTCATAGTGACTAACCCTGCAGATAGTTCCAGTTTTATGTGCTAAGGTTTTACAAAATCTGGCTTTGGTTTTTCCACCATTTCCTATTCTAGGGAGGTGAATGAAAAATTAGTTTGTGTTGCTAATCGAATAATCATTTGGCAAATATGCCAAACATACTCTAGTTACAGCTTCTCAAATGTGATTATTTATACTTGTGCTTTGCTTGTCTTAAAAGATAGTAAACTGCCCAAGGAGAATACATCTCTATGGGGTATTCTCTGTGATTTAATAGCTTAAATAATGAATCAGTTAATCAAGAAAATAATCGTTAGTTATAAGCGTAGTGTCAAATATGAGTAGAGTATGAATACTTTCATTAAGACCCTTTCTGGTTATAGTCCCTGTATTCAAAGTCCTGGATAATGTTACACCATTTGTCAATAAAACAATAAATATTTACTCAATAAACAACAATCAAAGTTGAAGTTTGGAGGGAAGTCCTTAGATATTATTTAATAGATATCTCTCTATATTTTCTCTCTTTATAAGAAATATAATTGACATCATAAACAAACATTTTAACTTTTCTTTAACTGAAAACTGATTTCAACCGTATGGTCACTCACTCTGACTCAAACAATCTAAAAAAATGCTCCAGGTTAGGCTACCAAAACTTTTGTACAAATAAAATCCAAATGAAAATAAACAACAGTTCCACCTCCACCGCATTTTGTGTTTACTCACAAACTACTAATCTGCTCACCTTGCTCTTTTCCTCACACACATCTACACGTCTGCACTCCCACCAGCTCGCCCCGCCTCTTCCTGCTCCTCCCTCCCTGTCACATCTCTCTGTCTGCTGCGTTTATGTTCATAAAGAGCATATCTTTAAAAGTCACCCACGATTTTCACAACAGCAGGTGAGACGCTGTTTCAATGTGTGTGTGGCTGTGACGTGAACGATCAAGCGGCATCTTCAGCTTTGATCACATTTGAGTCACAGTGGTCGACATAACCAAACAACCCCTCAGCTGTCACCACATTTTGATTCTAATGTTGCTAAAATATTGCAAAGTTTTGAAAACCCCTTTTGCTGGTCAAAAATCAGCAAAGACAAACAGAAATCTCTTCCAAAATTGTCCCAACTTTGGTAGAGAGTTAAATGCCTTCACATCCAATCGCCCTCAGTAAGAAGCTGAATAAGAAAATGTTTTTTCAAGGTCTTTAAAGACATGAGACAAGAGTCATAGCAGGTTTAAATCCCGTGTTTTGAATTTTGATGATGACTCTGTTTACATTTTGGTCATCAAACGTGCCTTTGACATATTTAGCTGGGCAAGACACAAGATCTGGTCTGTTGGCTACTTTGTGGGATAGTTATTGTACATCCCATTCTTAAGTCAACAATAGGTACTGCTCCGCAGAACATTGTGACCCTGACAGTCAGCAAACATGGTCGCCATCATAACAATCACACAACATGATGTACACCCATTCATTAAATGCAAACCGCTTTTCCACAGTTTGCCATTTAAGAGGTTTGAAAAAAAAAAAAAGCACGAGGGATTTGCCCTTTCTCAACAAACATCTTCACTCCCTCATCCTTCATTTTCTAGGCTGTGGACTGCAGCTATGAGGAGCCTAGACTGTCCAATCATCAGCACGATAATATCTGTGAGCCACTTTAAAGCTCCATCAAGCGTGCATGACTCTTCTCATGCATTAAAATAACCATACTAGATGGAAAGTCAACAAGCAATCAGCTGTGTAAAAGGCTCGTGTATGACATGTAAATTACTGTAAATGATAGTATCAGCCAGCCAGTGAGCTGCTTGTCTTATTCTTTACTGCTCTGACGACAGGGTTCTGCTTTTACAGTATAGGATCTGGCAGCAGCTCCTCCATGGAGGAGTCCTGCTCCATTAGAAGGTCCTAGTATCAGTTAGGCTCTCCAGGCGCACACACATAAACAGCCTTTCAGTCTTACAGTCTTATGTAACCCAACCTTTCATCTCCATGCTCAGAGAGACAGACCCAGACTACACAGAAGTCTACATGCACCCTTTGATGTGCCAAAACAAAAAACCCACACAAAATCAAAGCTGAGCCTAAAATTTGAGCGCCGCAGATAGCCCCTCGCACAGAGTGACTTTACAGGCCACAGTGGAGTTCATTTCCTCTGAGACTGGCAATTTGATCAACAAATACATGTGGATGGTGTGCTACTTACTTACTAAACCAAACAGTGGGTGCAGTCTGGTGCCACTGCGTTCAAATGTTTTTTACCAGAGCTGGAAAATCAGTAAACAAAATATGTTGGTGTTAGTGCTTTCAAACTTCAAACCGCTAGTGTTTGAATAAACAAGGAATTACTGTAACACAAACATCATCTATTTTTCAAAGACAAAAATGTCAGTCATGAGAGAGAAAAAAAAACCAAAACAGCATAACTAGACGATAACCTCACAGACGCTAAACTATGTCTAAATGACTGTAAAAGAAGAAGAAATGTGACAATATGAAGAGGCTATATGTCAAGCCAGATAATCCTTTACAAAAAAATACTGATAAAAACAGTCTTTATTACCTTGTTTTCTTTCAAGAGGATAGAGGAGAGCAGTCTAAGATTATACTTAAAACATGTGACAGTCCACTGCCAATATTATGTCTGAAGAGCTAAAACCACACATGAATGATTTCTTAGATATCTCCAGGTTTTTTATGGACACCCTCCAGGCAGCATAACACAGCCGAAGCAGTAAAATTTCCAAATGGATTTGTTTTTGTCCTAAAGCTCGAGTGCACCTACTGGGAAAAATAACAACTTTGTAGAAGTTATGCCCTTTGTTTCACCCTCTGCAAGATTCATTATGCTACCCCATAACTCAGAATAAGCCAGGTCTAGCAGTGGCTTTCCATCACTTATAGCAATACTCGTGATTTATAAGAGTGAAACCAGTCCTTGGGAGAAAAAATGCTTTGTGTCTTTGAAAGTGGAAGTATGTCTTTCAATCCCAATGCTACAGCTACCAGAGTAACATGACACACTCAATAAGGTCTGAGGCATTTTTATGGGACTCTGGCTCCATTGTGAAGACATTCTGGAGATTTACTGTACTTCCATGCAGAGTGATACTCTCAAGCAACAAACAAGAGAATTGTATTTATAAATTGACTTTAAACTGGATGTTACTGTCTTTAACACTGATAATGTATTGTGAAGAGAAGATTTTATCTCTTTCTATCTTTCTTTCAGTGGGTTTGGTCAAGTGGCGGAGGCTAGTTTGAACCCTTTTCCCATTCATTTTTCTAGTTGCTAAATAGTTTTCATGCGCTCTCAATTGCAGCACATGGTGTTAAGGTGGTGAACTCACTGAGTTAGCTGCTTTATATCCGTGCAGATACACTACAAAAAGCAAAACCAAACTTAATTTCAATGAAATTTAATAATAATGAAAAAAGAAACTCTAAATAGTTACAGTAGTTTTCTGTTTTTTTTTTAACTGTATAAAATTATGGACAACCACTGAACTGAACTCTCATTAAAGTATCATCACTTTATTAAAGGTGTTTGATCGTAATAATTAAGGGAAAATCTTTAAAATAACAATGATACTTTGCAAAAACTTTACTTCTGTAAATCTATAGTTTTTGACATTTAATTGAATGTTTTTACTTTCATTTTATGCTTTTTGTTGGGCAGCTGCTCCTGCCAGTCACTTGACCATTCTTTTTTACAGTGTAGTTTTGGTTTAACTCGTCCATGTTTTGAGACATCTGTCCACCCCAATACCGTGGACATGAATGGAATTTCGTTTGTGGTGCTCACAGCACTAGAGAATTACATTTGAGAACGTCAACAGCAATGTGTCTTTCCAGGAACATTTTGTTTGTGGATAACCCACAAACCTCATTGTCAACAGTTTTCTTTGGCACTATTTTCTACCTATGAAGCCTGTGCACGGTGAGGTCTGTAGAACATTCAGAGTCACAGAGACGTTGTTCCTGGAAAGAGATGTTGCTGTTGAATTTTAAAATGTCATTTTTAATAATGGGAGTATCAAAAACAAAATTCCATTCACATTCATTGTATTGGGTTGGGGGCAAATATCTAAGACAGGGGTGTCTCAAAACTGGGACAAATGAAACCAATGCTAGATACCACAAGAAGTAAGTTAGAAATACTTTTTTAAAGTGAATTTGAGTCTGAGTTAGCCAAACAGAGTGAGTGTTTTCCAAATGTTACACTCTTCAGCACACAATTCCCTTTTTATGTTACATCGGGTGATGTTAAATTGCTAAGCTGCGGCAGAGTGATACTTCCTGGGAGTTTCGCATAGGTTTGTTGCTGAAACAAAACACCAGCAATTAAACTTCACAAGACTACCAGGACGAAGATACAGAATCTAAGATGGAAATGCTTCTACAATGTGAGATGTTTACAGATTTAGATTTTAACCTGTCTCCATACAAGACGTCTTAAGTCCTGTCTTTTCCTGTCCAGCTCCAGTTTGTATAGAAACGTTTATAGGGCATTAAGGTAAATAACGGAACGGATAATCATATGTGTCTCATATGAAAATACAGAAATACAAAGAAAGCCAAAATATGCCTGCTGTCCTCTGCAAATGAGCTGCACTTTCATGACTCAAAATATTGCCAGCCAAGTAAACTCCCAGCCTTCCTCTCACCCAGAGTGTTAAGAGGGCAGCAGTGTGGATGCCAGTATGCAGCCATGCCCTGTCCACCACCATGGCTCTGAGCCACAGCCCACAGCAAGCTGCCGTGCCTCTGAGGTGCTGGGTAAACACCATGGTGTCAAAGCACAAACAAACTACTGGAATATGCTTGTTGTTTGACTTGCTCCCGCCAATAACCAGTTGAGAACCACTTCCCTGTGGGTGTGAAGTGGTGGGAGCTAGAGCAGCAGTAGCAGCAGCAGCAGCACCCATTGTGTAGCTCAACTTTCAGTCTGATCAACCTAAAACCTCGTAATGAGCCCAACTCAGTGTCATCAACTCTCACTACAGAGCACTTTTCTAAATCTGTCTGGAAAGGGAACCGGAAACTGCCTCGTCCTAATATAGCTCAGTGCAATTTAACTGCTAGCAGTGTTTCTTAATCACTCATTCATGATCTGGCCTTCATTCTTCTTCCTCTGCCTCCTGCGTCCTATTTTGTCCCTCATTACTGGCTTCATATGAGTGGAGTTGATGTGTGTCGACTCAGATCTTCAGTAGCCGTGTTAGCTTGTTAGCGCACTGAATTTACTGGGACACAACCTCAGTGTCCATTGAGGACACAGTTACTAAGAAGTGCCAACTAGAGATTTACTGGATAGAGAAGAGGGTAGGAGAAAAAGAGAGATTGCTGATTTTACAGTATGGTTGGGTTAATTAAGGCGGTGTTGAAAGACCGGGAGATCAGTCTGCAGGATTTCCGATCAGCTTGACCCAAGGGTTTTATGCACCACCTCTCTGTCCAATTAAACTTCCACTTTGCTCACTTACAGTCAGGTCTGCAAAGTCATGAATTCACACATATGCCTACTGACGTAAATGCACGCACACACATGCACTCGGATTCACACCCACTGCCTTGAGGAATATTTTCTTACTTCTCCTTTGTTCTTTTATCACTGCTCTCTGTCAAAGATATTCTGACGTCTGCAGTGCTTGACTCAGACATCCCTGAACTCAATTTCATTTCAGCCAACTAAAAAGAAAGTAGGTCAGATTCTACTAAGACTCTCTATATGACAGCTTCAGAAACGACAGTGGCTTAGTCACCATCAGGACACCATCAAGGCATCGATCAAAGATTCTTGTACTCATTTGGATGGGTGTTACAGCCACAGTAAACTCTATACTGCTCATCAAGGCCTTGAAAATGAGGTGCATTCTTGTTTTGCACCCCCAGGTGGAGATATTCTCATGATTAGTGTCATATACTTAGCTTTCTGTTTTCTCTTGGGACCCTGTTTGGCAAACTGTCATTCTTGTTTTATGACAGTTTTTTAAAGAATCATGACAATGTATATTTATAGGTCTCCCTTCTTGGATAATGGGAAAGTTTTGCTGCACCAGTTGGAGAAACAAACGTCATAAAATACTTAGACATGCATTTTAAAGTCTCCATTAATTGCTCCCTAAGCTTCGAGTGCAGGAAGTTTTGATAATTGAACCTTCTGGTCTACCTGGTGCTCTTAATCTATTTCTTACTCTGAAGTGTAGACAGATACAGACTTTGATTAAAGCTGTCAGCCTTAAAGATTTAATATTAAATTTAGCATCTGAAGAGCCTATTTCAATTTGAAACATCACAGACACATAAATAGTTTTTTAGTTTTTCACAAAAACAGATACAGTAGACGTAAATGAGAATTGTTTAGGTCTGAGTCTAAAAGTCGTTCTCTCCATAATGTATTTACTTTCTCATTCTGTATACTTTCCACTCGCATTTTTATTGAATAAACTATCACACTCCTTGGAAAATACTTTAATAAACCGTCCTGAATTTAATTGGACACATGGCAATAGTAATGCAAGAAGGCAAAAGGAAAATAGATATTAAAGTGCTAAAAATTAATAGGGGTGTGTTCTGTATACAGTAAAACTGCAGGAATAGAGTGTGGAAAGGCCCAGGTCCAGGCAAACACAAATTTCTGACCCAAACTGTCTGGCTCTTTGTCCCTCTGACTCCGAAAACCTTGCCGCACCTTCTCCTCTGCCACAATCACCCCGAGCACGGCAGCCGTCTGCTGTGAGGACACCCATAAATCCTTCCCTGCCTGCCTGCCTGCCTGCTGAGGGGAGAGTATGGAGAGTCATTCCTATTCATGCTGGCTAATGTTTTACAGGTTTTACCGTGGGGGTCAGTCATCGTGGGTCATTTGCGTCATTGCTGGAGGGAAGGGAACTATTGAGGTGGGCTGCCAAAGCGGAGGGGGCCGTGCACAGGGAATGAGGAACACACTTGTGTGTATGCGGAGATTAGCGCACGCACACCTAAAAGCTGTTTGGCATCCACAACCTCTCACATTCTCTGTCTCATGCTTGCAAAGCAAACACACACACACACACACCAACAATTAATGAACAAAACCACGTTTGCATGTGCTTTAAAATATGATCCCATGATATATTAGACACACCAGCTTCTGTTTAACCGTCCCTTACTCATCACACGTTACTCAGACTCTTCTAATTTCTGAAGTGTGACTAATGAGATTTATTGTCTTCACGTTTCCTGGGAGAGACTTAGCCTGATCCTAGAAGAAACCCAGTGCATGAGTCGCTTCCAGAGATAGATCTGTCAGTCTCCCAGGCTGAGAGCGCAGGCTGCAAGGATGCTGTGACCCAGAGAAAACCTCAATGGGAGTACCCCATATTCTGACCTCAAAAACTGTCAAACACAGCTGCATGAGATGTGTCACAGACAAAGTGATAATCTCTTCATGAAAGCCCATATGGATATTACAAAAATATCTTTAAAGCCTCATCCATGTTTTCTTCCAAGTCATATTACTTATGTATGTGCCGTCTTTCTTTGCTTATGAACACTGGTCCACTCCTTCACAAGCAGTTAGGTTCCCAGCTCTGCACATTCATCTGGGTGAAAAAGAGGGGATCTAGCTGGGTAGACCTGGCAGCCAGTCTCAAAACAGCATGCCAACGCCATTAGTGTATAATGGTCCAGTCAGGATTACTGCTGGGGCCTGGAGAGCTGAGAAGGGAACACAGCACTCACTTGTTTGTTTGTTTTACAAGCCTCTGCTCTGTTCAGTCTGCAAGGTGCCAGTGGGCTTTGTGTGGTTTAATTCACAGTTGATTCAAACGGTGTACAGTGTGTCAACAATAGCCACTACTATATGGCCACAGCACACTTGTTTCGAAGAGTTATGTCGGAGTAAATAGGCTATGACATTGCAATTCATTTCATAAATTCAAGCTAGCGTCCTCTGAAATACTGAAATTAAGCTGCTGCTGTCACTCATTCTGCTGGTCGATAGGTTTCCCCAAAGGTGATTGCACCTGCTTGTTAATTCCTTGTTAATTGACCATCGAAAGCACAACTTATTCTCTCCTACGTGCTTTTCGTGTGTTATTGGCCTGGCTCATGTTCATCAAATAAGATGGACAGCATTGAGATAAAGAGTGCATTTCCCCATCATCCATCAACTTTGGGATTCAGCTCTTCAGCCTGCTTTAGCCACTTGGGTAGTTTCCAGCTGAGCTTTCATCACAAAATGGAAATGGCAATATTGATCTATGTGTCTTCTTGAAGATTTTCTGTAGCGTTTATGAATTAAATTATGAAAGGCCAGGCGATTAGAAGTGTAGGCTGATAAAAAGGGTTAAACCACATTTTTCCCTATTTGCCTGCACACAGGACTTATTTAAGCAATGAAAAATGGATAGATTTGTGCTAGTTTAGTGCACACTGCAGGTCTCAGACAACAGGGCTGGGTGTTACAGTTCCACTGTAAAATGTTTTTATGAAGCCATAAGTCTGACTGGGACAGGAGGCAATATTTCTTTTGGAGGAGGCCGTCTACGTCAAAAGGGGTTTTCAAAGTTAATGAACAGTT
Organism: Sciaenops ocellatus; assembly: GCA_033000465.1. Classification (NCBI taxonomy): domain Eukaryota; kingdom Metazoa; phylum Chordata; class Actinopteri; family Sciaenidae; genus Sciaenops; species Sciaenops ocellatus. Next base: position 10,187,928 of record CP136871.1, read on the forward strand.
GAACAGCAAAACAATTTGGACCTGACTTTGACATGTGAACTGAACCGAACACACTAAACTTCTGAATCGTGTCAATTTTGGCTGACTAATAACACGGAAATCTACTTTTTGATTACACTGTTCTAGCTTTAGTATCTCGCTTACACTTTAAAATAATTTAGTGAATAAGTAATAAGAATCTGAGAACACAGTGTGCAAATCAAAAGCAATGTTATGAAAGCAGCATGGAACTTTGTGTGTGCATGTTGCCTTCAGTGCATACATTATTTAATATTTTATACACAGTCCTGACTCAGCAAGGTCTGCGTTCTGTGTTTTGTCTGTGCTCATCAGAGAGAGGACCACACACATATCTCCCCGACCATTTCAGCTGCACGTAGAACATTTACAATCCCATCAAGATTCCCACAGGACTCCAGTAAACAAACAGACAGCGGCTGCCCGCGCAAGCATATGCCTTTAAATCACATCCCTTCATCCTTTTATAAATCACTGATGTAGAAACATAAACGTACAGTCATGACAGCACCTATGTACTGACCGATGTACTCAAATCATGTGTGTGCATGCATGAAAGTGTGTGAATGCAAGCCTCTAATAAACTGCATGTGTACCTGCGTGGGGGTATAAATCTCTGCTTCCTCTTTTTGCAGGTGGAAGGATTTGCATTACAGAGCCTGTTCCCCGAGGAGAGGCTCAGGTCAGCCCCATGGGCAGGTTTTCCACCATTAGCTTGTAAAACGTTTGCTTTGTCAGTGAAATTCACAGAGGGCTCTAGTTCCCCCATGTAGAAGGAATGCAGGGGTCTGCAGGGACCATGAAGGTACAGGGGAACAAGAGATGGCCTTCCATGACACACTCTGTTGGGCTTCTCTCTATGAGGCAAAGCACAGAGCCATTAAGAATGGGCCATCGTGCTGATAGCCATTCTGGAAACCTGGCTTAGAGCAAAGAAAACAGGGGGATAAGATATGGGAGATGCTGGTTTGTCCTCTGGGGATATAGGCTGCCGGTTCTATGAGTGACAGAAAGCCATCTTCTTCGATCACACTCCTGCTGGGGCTCACTGAGGCTTAGTAAGCACTACACACTATATACTATCTTGGAGCTCTATGTTCTGCTCGCTAAATGATATATGATGTGATAATAACCGAAGATATTGTTGTAATAATATGTTGTCACTGTGTCATGCAGCACTTTTGCCTTTGGCAAAGGTATATCATGATGTATGGTTTTAGTAGAGCTCTGCTGAAAAGTGACAACAGCTCTGTGACCTGACCACCCAGAGTGACTGTTCACAGGCTCACTGCAGGGACATATTTATTTCAAACTGTGAATATACGAGTCGATACACGCTTTATATGTGTGTAAGGCCGTGGTGGAAGAGGTATTGTGCTCCTTTACTTTATACATTAGCATTAGGACGCCATGTTTGGAGCCATATTTCCGGCCACCAAGTCCAATATTCATTCTCCCTTTAGCCCTGTTTTAGGCTCCCCCAACTTCTGGGAAAAATATCCATCCCTTTAGCTGCTAAATGCTATACTAATATGTTCACCACATTGTTGCTAACTTTGTTTCTCTGCTATTTGGTGCTGGGCAGGTAGTGTATAGTGGGTTTATCAGAGCTTGTTTGCTGAAAACAGCCACCTGCAGCATCTATAAATTGCAGAATTTGCTGAATCAGGTGATAATTCTCTGTGTTTGTCACCTTTCACATCACATGTAGATCTATTGTTAATATAAAAGTATGAACAAGTGCAGCTGAAGTAAAAGGGTGGAAGTTTTACCAGCAAAGTGTATTGGGCACACGTTCATATTTCTACAGTTTACCTTGTGATAGTTGCAACATAAAATAAAATAATTATCACCATGAGTTGTAAAATCTTTTTTGGCATCTAAGAAGCCTTAAAATTCACTGATCTGCTACTCAAACTGATCTCGACTTCCTGGATCTTATTTCACATTGCCCTTGAGGCAACACTTCCCCACCATCGCTGATCCGTTGTTTTAAGGGCTATTTTCGGAAAGTATCACAAGTAAACATATTCAGTGTTAAACACCACTCCCCCTGTCAGTTATATGTATTTATTTATTTATTTTTTTGATTATTGTTTTTACTGATGCATCTTTGTTTAAGGTTATCAGTCTACCTATCTTCCTATCTACCTGAGATCTATCACATAATTAAACAAATGTTTGGAAAAGAAGACTGAAAATAAAAAAATAAAAAAAAATAGAAAAAGAAGATTGAGTTGTCCCATGTGTCCTTTTAAAAATGATCCAGGCCATTTTCAAGTTTGGGCAGGAGTTGAGCCAAAACCTAGGAGGAACTTGACAATGTGTAAACTATTTTCTAATATTGCACTTGGTTTTGCATCTAAATTTGTAATCTCATTATATTTTTTGGTGTAAAATCCTGAATATTTATCTTCAAAGTACCTCATAACTGTAAGTGTCAGATAAATGTAGTGGAGCAAAAAGTAAATTTCCATATGAAATGTTGAGGAAAAAGTATAAAGTAGCATAATGTGGAAATAATCAAGTAAATGTACTTCTAGTTACATTCTGTAATTAGTGTAAGCATGTGAGCGAGTTAAAATTTTGTTTGTTTGTTACAGTACATGTCTGTAAGAAAGCTGGTCCTTTATATGTTTACACTGTATGTCTTTGAGTTTATCCATGTATAGATGTACAGTAAACGTACAGTGCATTATATCCCTATACATACCCCTGTGCTCTGTTTTCATGTCTGTGTGAGCATACAGATGTTATGGTGTTCATGTATGCATGTGTGCTCAGGATCTGGAACAGCATGAAGGCCAACCACAAGCTAGAAAAACATTGTTAAAAAACGTTGTTAGTCTGCTGTTCAAACATGGAAGGAATCCTAGTAAAAATACACAAAGCATTTGTTTCTTTTTTTCACACTCAACAACATGGACCAAAATCTCTTGAACCTTCTGAATCTGCTTGATCATAGCCACTGGTGCCACCCACGCATACACAATCATCACGCCAAACGGCTACTTGTGTTTACCTAGCCATGTGACTGAAGCTACGGTACGTCCAGTGACGTCAGCTTACATTCCACACATTCATCAGTCTTAGTTCTCACCAATACTGTCTCAGATGCTGCGGAACACAAGGAGCAGAGATCATACATTATAAAAGCAGCAATCATTCACTGGGCCTGTGTTTGCTATATTTATCTTTTACTGATAAAATAAATAAGCACTACTTTGTGTTTGCCATCTGTTTTTATAAGCAGTTGTGTGTTATGAACAGCTATCGCCTGAAATAGTCCTCCTGTTCCACTTAAAACATGGAATCCATAAATAATTGCAAAACTGCTGTCAAGAGATGGATACAGGGAACAAACAACTCACTACATAAGTATGCATGAATGCTTCAGCTTTAAACTACAGTATGTTTGGTGGTGGTGCTTTTGCTTGACGCGTCGACAGCTTATTGTTAAATTAGTGTAAGTTTCTCGCTTGTATTACAGAGGACAACACTGGCAATAAGAATCCTGCTGTATATAGTATGTATGATAATGTACAGTATAATTAATCAATCATTGTGTGGTGGAATAAAAGGTACTGAACAGATGGACTACAATATTTCTCGCTGTACTGTAGTCAAAAACATTGATTGCTCAATGTCGGCCTAATGTGAATAATTTAGTTGACACGTCAGGCATGTACTAATCAATACAATATGACATGAAGTTAGCATCATGTCCTCGAAACAACTCTGTCTCCTAAAAATCACATTTATATACAACATATATACTAACTTCATCAACTTAATGAGGAAAACATTATTTCAAAATGTTGATTCTGAACATACTAGCAAAATCTTCCATTTCATTTGCTCTTATCCACTCATGTAATAAAATACCCACTTGTAGCACCTAAAGCAAGGGTAAAGTGTTTAGCATCCGGGTCTCTACATACAGGACTCAGGATGGATAACCCGATTCGTAGTGTCCTTGCTGTTATACGACTCGCACCTATACTGAACCACCTCCCTATACGGATTTCATCCAGCACTAAAATGAACTTGAAAAAGTGTGCGGGCAGCAATTACACTTCCTCCCACATGTAAATAAGATAATGAATTAGTTACCTACACTTCTTTGATACGTGAATATGTATGTGAATGATACATTTGATCAAAAACATGAACACAGGAGAGTCACATGGCTTCATACTGCAACACTTATTATGATTACTGTTATAATGCATTATAGACATACATACTTGCATTATAATATGCTTATGTATAGTTATAATTATAAGCACTCATAAAAAATCATAATATTTTGTAACAATAATTGTAACCCATAAACCATAAAACATTTGTAATGGTCAAATATTAAAGTAGTTCATAATTTCTGGTCACTCACTGACATTTTTTTGGATCACAGTTGTAACACATACAACTTTATAATGCATTATGATCCATGTGAAAAAAATGCCACTATGTGTCATTATGAAGTATTGAGTATGAATACTACTTATAAGTGCAATGCACTTATAAGCACAGTGTAATGCATGCTTATAATGTCTTATTTACAGTACATGGACATCACAATGAGTTATGATTAATGATATAAAGCATTCTGAATTTTTCCAACTATACATACTATACTAAAACACGTTATAAGTATGTTTAAAATGCATCATAATGCATTATAATGCATGGGTATCATAGTGTGACCCTTCATACTTTACATTCTGTTGCGGAAAACCACAGGCTCTCAAAACAGAGAAACTTTAAGACAACATAGCTCTAAAGGGGCTTCTAAATTCTTAGTCTATCCTAAATAGTCCACTCTGCAGCACAGCTGAGGAAACAATTAGCCTGAAACCTTTGACTCTCAAATTCTGCTCCCCACCATGTGGTCCAAAGACACCACAGAAAAGAAGACATCATCTTGCTACCAGAGAAAGCAGAGAAAACATGATGGAGAGTGTGATGGAGGCTGTGTTTAACCTCACTCAGTCATTACACTGTCCAAATCCTCATTTGTTATTCACTTAATTGGCCAATCAGTAATGATGACAGGATAATTAATCAAACAAAGAAAAGAAAGATTAATCCAGGTTTTAAGATCGTGTTCAGCAGAGGTTCACATACTGTATATGTCCGACAAAGTGGGTCTGTAGCCCAAAGCTAGTGTGACTTCTCATCTGTAATTGCTGTAATTGCACTTTCCGTAGACCATGGAAAAGCAGAAACAAATAACGTCTGCTGCAACTCTGAATAAATGACGACCATCAGGATTGTTTTCACAATGCTGGCTTAAAAAATGCACAATTGGAAAGGATAATCCAGTATAATGGGAAGTAGTTCAATTAATTAGGGAGGTAGACTAGAAGAGAGGTATCATAAAACTAAGCCATAAACAGCTTCAACTGCATGGCTGATAAGGCTGTACTGTGTGGGACTTGTAAATACAAAATGGCCACCCTCAAGTGAAAAACTGTGGAAAATTGGGCAAATGGTTATTTTTTTCCATCTGAAAAATCTGCATGTTTATTATCTGCATGTGCGCATTAATTTAATGGAAAACAGACCCCAAAACAAATTAGTTCTCCCCATATAACCTGATTAGTACAGCTGCACCAGCCTGAACCAAATGGATCTGGTGCAGACAACCAGCGGAGATAAAGAGGAGAGGTTGAGAGCGGGAGCTCACAGATCTGGCAATAACTACCACTGTCACTCTGTGGAAAACCCCGAAAAAAAGAAAGGGAGGAAGAAACTGCAGACAGGCCTCATCCAACCTGCATCCACATCCAAAACATTCTCTGTCAGTGATTACAACATTACAGAGCTAATCACAGCAACAACAATGAGCTGTCAGAAGTTGGAAACCAACGGCTAAATGACGCCTGTCAGGTCGAAGGGAGATTGTTTTAGTAGAACAGTGCATTTTCCATGTGTCACATTTCATTCCAATCTTTTATACACTATGATACCAACTGGTAGATTAACAGTGATGGGCTGTTACTTGACTGCATTGTTGATGAGAGGGATTTGCTTAAAGGAACAGTTTAGTATTTAGGGAGAGAGGTTTTTGCTTTCCTGCTGAGAGTTGTTTTTTTTTTTTGTTTTTTTTACTATAGGATCAATGTCACTCTCTTACTATATTTGTCTGTAAAAAGACAATTATTTGAAGCTACAGTCAGGCAACATTAGCTTAGCTTAGCATAGCAGAAAGACTGGAGAAAATATGTTTTTCTTCTGTCCCTGTCCACACCAGTGCAAAGCTCTGCTCCTGTGCGAAGATCCCTGTCAACCGTCTTACTGTAGGTAACAGTAGCTCATACAACCCCACTTCAAAATGCCTGAACTATCCTTGACTGGATTTGATCCCTCTGCTGAGTTGGCAGTGCCATGCGAAACTGTGGGCAACCAGGGGATCTGTGTTGGCCTCGGGCAACTGTGGCTCATTGGGTTATGGTTCAATAGTGCTCCTGGGAGCTCAGGTCAAAACTCCAGTCACATGCAACGATGCACTAATGGGCATGGCTCTGTTTGTCCCTGGGCTTCAGAAACAAGTCAAGGCCAAGTCATCCAGAAACCCAGCCGTGACTCAAAATTGTGCTGTAAGGCGGCACTTTTTTACAGCCGTCATCTGGTACGGCTGCCTTTTTGGCAAACCGCACAGAATCACACACGCTCATGAACTAGCCCTCATGTTTCCTCTGTCTGCCTCTTTTTCCTTTCTCACACACAACCACACATGCACAGAGAAACTTCACACACACACACACACACACACACACACATGGTGCACATGCACCTGTGTTGGATAGTCTGTTTTCCACTGGGGTCTAATTGATTGGAAAATGAAGACGGACGCCTGTGCAAACGGAGCCCTGTTGATTAGCAAGAGACACAGAGTCTATTACAGTGGTCCTGCTCCCGACCCCAACACATCACCCAGACAAGCAGTCAGTCCTCACTGTTAGTCACCAATCACAGTCCTGACGGGATGAGTGACGAGCATCCATATGACAGAGAGGCAGCTGTAGATCACTGCTGGTTTGGGGGACAGCAATGCCCCTTTCCTCAGCAGTTATACACCACTTACAACAGGGGAAGGAAATTGGTTGGAAATGGGCAGTGTAAAGCTTTCAGCCCCAGACTCTCTGAGCAATGACAACAGACATAACACAGAGCCATTAACGGCTTCACTATGTGAGTGTTTGGCTAGCCAGACAAACCGGCTGCTACTAGCTAGAGATTGAGGCTGGCCTCATTATTGACATTTTGATGGTTTTCAGCCTTGGAAAAAGTCAGACTCTACAGGAGTCTGATAGATTTCGGCCATCATGATTACAAAGCTTTTTCTGCATTATGAATTACACATGTACACTGGTTATTAGAGTGGTCCACCAAAATGTATCTAACTAAATGTGAAACTCATTATCAGCAAATTAAAAATAGTATATGTGCACTCCAGCAACCATAAAATTAGACAAGTGATAATTTTTCACAATACACCTAAATCTGAACTTGCTTTTTTGTCCTCTGGCACCCTTGGGATCGCTGGAGCTGCATTAATCTTATGTCAGCACGGACACACAAGCGAGTATGTTTCTTTTTCATCTGAGCCTGTCCTCTCACAAGAGCGAGGAAAGAGAAAGGAAAAGGCAAATCTGTAAAGAGGAAGAGCCTGTAGAAATGAGAGGGGTCGGCCGTTCAGTGGAATTCAACAGTGCATGAAAGGCAGGGAGAAAAATGAATACATCTGGCGTGGAAATAGGAGAGGTGGTTTGTCGGGCATTACAGAGTTTGGAGAAGAGAAGAAAGGAGAGGGGAAGGGAGAGGACAGCGAGTAAAATGGGGGCTAATCATGAAAGAGACAGAGCTGGGAGGCAAGAAGAGACGGAGGATGACTAAAATAGGGACAGTGAAGTAAGAGAGGAAGAGGCTCAGAGCGAGACACAGAAAGATGGGGATAAATGAAAAAAAAAAAAAAAAAGAAGAAGTAGAAGGTAAAAATGTGAGGCTCTAATCATATGAGCACGTTGTGAAACTATAGATTAGGGGGAGGTGATTTTAGCCCGAGAAGTAATGTCTCCATCCGGAGCCGGAGCTTTGAGCGCACATAGGACGAGATGTGGGGGAAAGAAAAAAAAAATGAACGCACCTCCCCAGAGTGGGGAGCACTGTGTTACCATGGAAACAGCTCTGACGTCAGGGCAGGCATTATGTGATTACTCATAGAGTCTGTTGAGGAGCGGGCCAATAAAACAGGGACCATTACTCACACACAGGGAGATGGCCAGAGCTCATGTTACACTCACATGCTTGCATATGCACGCGCACTCAAACACACGTACACGCACAAACAAAAGCATATAGAAACACGCTTGTATCCGCACAAAAAGTACCAACTCATTCTGGCAGCTTCACCTTAAATAAAAGCAAACTGATGATACACTGTGTGGACATTTTTACAATCCAGACTCAGGAAAATCGTCACAATTTTACAAGGGCTCCTGATTTGGAATGCGAAACGTGCAATTTCAGTGTTTGCTTGATAACCTTGGAGCTGAGGAATGAGGCAATAACCTAAACACTCAGCAGTCAGCGCAAAAACCTCAACACAAGTGTCCCCTCGATGACTGCAGACCACAAGTGTGACTCTCCGTCCCGGCAACGAGGAGCGCAAACACTACCTCATCAGCACAACCACAACCAGAATATCGCTGGCAGAATCTGCGTGTTCTGCATTCCACACACTCTGACCCATGTCTGACAAAGTACATCAAACATGCGCACTGACATGTACACTATTGTGCGTCACGACACACACACACACACACACACACACACACACACACACACACAAACACACACACACTTCCTCTCGCCATCTCCCACACATTCTCCGCTGGGAGTTAAAACACTGTTAGGGCTGATAAGGATCCAGGCAAACAGTGTGGATAAACAGTCACTCTGGTAATTAAGAACCACGAGCCTATCAGAGAGGAGTATGCCGAGACAAACATGTGATCCAGAGTCCATTACTGGGGCCGTAAGCATTCCCACCACAAAGACCATTAGGTGTGCCCAGACAGACGGCGAGAGTGACCAGAACTCAAAAAGCCGAGACTGGCTCCAGTGGTTTCAGCTGTGATCATATTTACTGTGTTTTCACCCAAAATGTCTACTGTTTATCTCTGGTGTCAAGAAAAATTATGTTTTCTGATACACAGCGCACAAAATGAAAACAAATAAAACAGCTGCACATGTACAGCATCTTGATAAATGTTAGGCAACATAAAGAACTTTCCTGACATGAAATAAGTAACCTGATCTCTTTGTTATTGTGCTGGCTTTTTTGTCACGCAGACATAAGTCTTCCTCATGTAAATGCTCCGCGACAGGTTTACTCAGATGCGACGGGACGGTTACAGAAAGAGCTTGTGTGATATTTGGTATGTAAAAGGCTGCCACTGCTGGAGAACAGCTGTGAGTTCAAAAGTATTCATATGAAGGAAGCAGAGGATTTTATGGATGGGATTTAAAACTTATTTTGTTTTTGAAGGCTTGTTGAATGAGCATCATGGCGTGGGATGTGGATGTGTGTCTTATTTTTACCTTTTTTTTTTTGGGATTCAATATGGTCAACAACCTACAAGTGGCTCATTAATAGTGTTCTGTAGTTTATAAAGCTGATTTTTTTTTACATAGGAAATTACCAATGTATTGCTATTTAGTCTCATCCATGTCACTGCTGTGGTCTTCATGTTAATGTGACAACCTTCAACTCAGACTTTTGTTGTTATAAAATAAGCTGTTAATTGTTCACCACATTTCCTCTAAATTAATTAATTTTTTTTTCACTTGTCTTTTAGACACAGTATTCACAATAAACAGATAAACATGCTCATTTATTCAACTATAAGATAAAAATAATGAGCTATTATTATGTGCAAACATCTTGCCAAAACATCAATACTATTCCAGCTGTGTACAAGTGTACATATCAAACATTGCAAACACTCACACTAATGACACTCTGACACCTCACACTGTTTTTTCTTGAACAGTGTGAGTGGGACAGATTAGCACTGATCAAAAGCCTGAGTGACTTCAGCAGCTCCAGCCAGAAGTATCTGTCTCTCTCTGTTGATACATGAAGTTACATGTGCGAGTCAGTCTATCATCCTGTGCAGTATCTGTATTTTCAACTGTGCTTAATGTGCATGACGCAAGTTCAGTTATTGCATTTGGGACAAGTGCTCCATGTCACTTCTCTGCCACAAATGTGACTGAGCTCTGGCCAAAACCTGATATACTATACTCTGCACCATCACTAATTTGGTTACAGTGATACCATATCTTAGTTGATCTGATTAGAGGGTTACAAGCTCCCTCCTTCCGTCTGTCCATCCCTGCAAAGTGTGTGAACGTGTCTTATTTGTGCACCTATTAGCAAGCACACATGTATACATTCATGCATCACAGTGTGAGTGCGTGTGCACCAAGCGTGTGTGTATGTGCTGAAACAAGCTACACTCCACCTGGCAGCCCAGTGAACTTAATGAGTCCCGTATTCATGCAGCATGTGCAGCCACATCCGCTGCCTGAGGCCCTGACCAGGTGCTCTGACACAACACATATTCAAACAACGTGAGCGGGATCTTCGCAGAGGGTCGTGTGTCTCGTAATATCACTATGACTTACAGCATACCACCCAGAAGGAACACTTTTGTTTAAAACTTCACTCTAATAACATTACCTGGCAATAGGCAACTTTATAAAATGTGGGAGGCTCTCCGAACATGATCAGAAACAGGGTGATTGAGTTACTTTCCAAATGTAATTTATTACTGACTAACTTCTGAAAAGTATAATCACATTGCATATAATCATATTGCCTTAAACTGCATTTATAAACATAGCCCATTAAGTTAAATGAGCAATCTACTCCAATTTCATCGCAGTAAAATCATTTAAAGTGCTTGAGCAACCACTACCTAACTAAGTTAACTTTATAAACCAAATGTCAAGTGTAAATGTTGCAAATGTTGTTTGTATTATATAATTGTTGTTGTTTGTATTTGTATTATTTAATCTGATTATTTAAAGTGATAAAAAAGTGTAATGTAATTGCTTGCTATAGGTCAACCAAGATTGTACTCAACTACCACTCAACAGAAATGACTTTCTCAAGCTACATCATGATGTACATGATGTTTTAGTAATAATATTACGATCATGATTAACCAACGAAAGAACCAAACATAGGCTCAGCTAAATACTGTATATAAAGGCTAACCCATTACTTGATCGCCTGAGAAAAAACTGAGCCGGAGAGATAAAAAGCATCTTTATATTCACCAGCTGCTTGTGCACTAAATCAAAAATTACATATTAATATATAAAATAAAATATTCATAAAATATATGGGATGTCCAACAGAAGATAAAACCTCCTCCAGCATCTCGGATGAGGACTTGCCTGATTTTTGTGGGGCCCTATATGTTAGGAGAATAGAATTCAACTCAATTAAATGCAATACAATAAAGATTAATTATAATTTTTAACAAAATTAAATGTTTTAATATAATATATTACTAATAATAAACTTTAACCGTTCTTACTCAAGGACACTTGACATGCGGCCAAGAGATCTACTACTCTACCTCCTGATCAACAAGCTGTACTAAATTATTTATGAGAAATGGTTAATAAATTGTTTATACTTATTTTAAGATAGAAAAATAAGAAAGAATTCAGAAAGAATTTCTTCCCATGCATCAAAAAACTTTTAAAGACGTTGTCGCTCAAAGCAGTTCATCTTGTAGCGTGAGTTTAAGTGGTGAAGGAAAGATCGGAGAAAACATTTAAGAAAACCCTCAAAGTATCAAAAATAATTTAGGAAGCAAAAGTACAACATTTCTATACAATAAGTGCTTAAAATTGATTTTTACCATGATTCTTGCAGTACTTACTTAATTCTCAAGTTTCCTTATATTGTTTCTCAACCTTTGAAAAATTCAAAACCAACATGTATGATCCAAAAATTCAGAGCAATACAAACATGTTTTAGCCATTACACATTTAACAGGAATGTCTGGATGCACGCTGAGAAAAGTTCAAAGATTTGGGGGCAGAACAGTTGGCCCAGTAGGAAGTATCCCAACCTCATCTGGACTGGGTCCATACGTGGTCCAGTCAACTCAGACCTAGCAACACAAATACACTAATGAATCACAGCTGCCTTCTCCTTACTTTACTTCACTCTCCCACTCCTTTCCTTCTTACTGTCTCCTCTTCTCTCACTAAAGTCAAGGACGTAGACCTCCAGAGAGACATTTAGCAATCATTACAGTACGGTGGACTTTGCCTGCAATAATAACTGTGTTGCTACTGATGAGAGGCCTCTCACTTTCTTTCCCAGCCCCTTTTACTCATGAGTTCCTGAGAACAAATGTCAAATTTTTTCAGGGCTTATGAGTTAAGGAGAGACCCAGGAGGAGATGAGTGAGAATTTTTGGAGGCTCCAAATGTGTGAAAGTGTAGGGTTTTTTTTTTTTTTTGCAGCTCACGCTAACTGTGTGCAACCTGCAGCCAGGCCCTGCAGATACGAACGACTTGGCCAGAGCAATGCTACTGTGGCAGCGGTGAAGGGCACGACAGGACTTTGAAGTGTGTGTGTGTGTGTGTCTCCAACATGCATCATCTCCCCTAATGTTTTCTCTCAAATGTGACCCCTGGTTCCAGTTCCTTTCCAGCAGCTGACCACCATATGTAAAAGGCCCGCACAGGTCCACTGAATCCCTGTCTAATGGGCTGCACAGATGCCACTTTCCTGGAACAATTCCTCTTGTGTGGGTGTGAAGGTGTGTGTGTGTGTGTGTGTGTGTGTGTCCCTGTCTTTCTCCATGCAAACAGACTCTAACGTTCCACACATTTCCCACAATATGTTTCACCACTGTCTGGAAACAATGAAAGGTGCTGGGTGAGAAGTGGGGAGGGGAGAAAAAGTGGAAGAATTGTGGAAAATGGCAGTGACGGGAGAAAGGGAAACACATGAGGGTGAAAGTTATGCTGCTGTTTGGACAAGCGTTGTTGAGGGTAAGTAAAAAGGGAAGTACGTAAACTAACAGCAGGTCAGTCGTGAGGGGAGGAGGAGGAGACGGAGAGAGTGAGGGCAGATTATTGACTTAATGGCAGAATCGAGGCTGTCAAGGGCTTCAGAGACACTGTTTGTGTAGTTTGGACTGGGCCTGGTAGAGCGTGCGGAGTGATGATGGAAATCTTACACTCACTCAAAACAAGCCCACTGACCTTTTCATCTACCGGCCCCTGAATCAATCTTAACATTCTGCCAACATGGAAATGAATGAGTGCTTATTACATCTGTGGCAACATCACAGGAACCCAGCCCCCCCTTTACACAGGTGTGGGCGTGCATGTACAAGTGTGTTTTTATGAATGTTGTCTGTTTGGACTGCCCTCGACATCCAAGTGCATTCCTGCCGTCAAGCAACAATATCGGCACATGTGAAATGAAGTAGGAATAATCTTTATAGGCATATAATCTTATCGGGTCTACTCTCAGCTCGCTGCCCCTCAGTATACATCCTCAAGGTGCCTGGCATGACGACCATTTTGTTTTCTGGACATTGTTCTGAACACACAGAAACAAACGGCTCTGACCAAACATCTGCCTGAAACGATATAGCCTCTGACTTGTCCCCGGGGAAAAACATAACAAATGAAGAGGACATGGCTGCCAAAACAGAGCTAGATTAAAAACTGAACAATATCAACATAATATAGCACACAGCCAGGGTTATAATTGAAACCAATAGGTATTGATGTTTCCCTTTTCCATAGATCTGAGATATTTGGCAGATTTCTCTTCGACATTTGGAAGTGACTGCCAGCTGCGGCTTGGCAGGTAGTGCAGCAATGCAATTTTTTGAAATCGAGAAATGCTCTGACCCTGTTATGGACGGAGAAACTTCTATGCAACACAGATGAAATCCAAAAATATGTATCAAAAGTGTCCACCATGATCGCAAAGAACGATTCAAGAAAAAAATGAAAATCAATGAGGTGAAATTTGTTTACATAGAGTCAAACCTGTAATGTTATATACAAATCACATGATCTCTCAGGTTGTAGGCTGGACTTCAGCCCACTACTTTCTCCAATAGAGGATGGCTGCGAGCATCGTGAACATACTGTATCCATGATTTGCTTTAATCAACTGAAATTTGTGAAATGCCTGAGTTTTTTCCCCCTCATTACCACAAATTACTGTATGTAGAGGATTGGTTACACCACAAATCGTGATGTGTGTATCAGGTTTAGGGGATGAAATCAGATTAGATGAAACATTATCATCTCCCACAGGAGACTGAGTTCAGATTCACATGGTGGCACATGAAAAACCAATGAACTGGCAAAAAAAAAAAGAAGAAGAGGAAGAAAATCGGAAAAACTGATGTTTCGGCCACTTGAGGCAGCAGAAACAATCTGGGAATACAACACTGATATATTCTCACCATTTAAGTTGATGTGCCAAACTTTTATTAAATATATTCACTATCCTTTTAGCTCTGTTTTGGTCTCCATCACCTCCTCAAGGGAAATAGTTGTCTCTGTAGCTGCTTAATGCTCCATTATGTTCATCAGTGAATCAATTCATCTGTCTGCTGTTTGGTACTGAGCAGGTAGCATACAATGCGTTCTTGAAGGCTTTCCCGCTGAAAACAGCTGCCTGCGATGGCTGAAAACAACACTATGAGAGTGAACCAGAACAGTAAAGTAGTGAGCCGTAAAACCAACACAACGATGCTAAAATGCTCCGTGAGGGGAACTGAAGCGTCTTACAACAAGTCCAATGATAATTCTATGTGGTTTCATAACTACAAGTGACTAATCTCACTTAGATGGGATTCCTTATTAGTTAAAAAAATATTGATTATAAAATGAAGAAAATAAAAGTAGCAATAGAAACATCATTTGGTTTGCATTTTGTGGTTCTCCAGTGGGAATCAGCCTGGAGCTGATCTACCCAGTCTCTTGGAACAATCGCAACAACAGGCAACTTTACAGTTTCAATAAAAGGTGCAGAGAGATAAAGAGTGCCTATTGCACTGTAACATGTCTAACTAACTGACAGACCAGAACGAAAGGCTTTATGTAACGTCTGAAAGCAGGGGAGTGATGGCAGAGAGGAGGAGGAGGAGATTGCCCCTGGCTGGATGGAGCCAGCGGAGGACTGAACTAGTCATTCTTTTGGGCCCAACATCACCTTGTCTTCCACCTTATGTAACAGGGACAACGTAGCTGAAAGGCATACTGTAGAAGCTTCTTCAGGTTCCTTTCTATCGTACTCAGATCTTTTTAGAAAAAAAAAAACCCAACCAGATATGACCCAAATGACCCACTAATACCGTCCCTTTTGTCATGCTGTATCTCTTTTGCAAGTGCACAATCTGACGACCACATCAGTTCACGCCTGTGCGCAACCGCAAACCCAAATGAGACCCGGCTAAAGTTCCTATGCCATTCATTCTTTTACTGTGGGTATTTTAATGGAAAATAAAGGCAGAGTAGAAAGTGTGCATAAGGGGTAGGTGCACATGTGTGCGTGTCTGTGTGTGTGTGTGTGTGTGTGTGTGCGCGTGCGTGCATGATTGCAGGCTCATCTGTGCAACATCTGCTCAACCAGCCCAAGGCTCCTTGCCTCTTGAGAAGTGGGTCACGTTTCCCGATGACGTCAAAAGTCCTTCTGCCTCTCCAGTTTGTGGAGATTTGCCAAAACCACCACATGCCATTCCTTGTCCTTATAATGGAAACGCTCTCTCCAAAGCCTTGATGAATCACCTGCCAAACCTCTCACAATTCTTAAATCTTAAACACTGAAGCGGGTCTGACCATGACAGCTAGACACAAGGTGAAGGGTTGATTATTGATCATAAAAAAAGGTCAACACACATTCTCACATTTGCTCTCGAAAAAGACCCATAAGAAAGAGAGAGAGAGAGAGAGTTAAAAGAAAGGTGCCAAATTACAGAGAGGGCAATGTCAGTAGCACTGCTCTATAAAAGAGCGAATCTGCAATGTGCTCCCAGAGCAATCATTGTGATCCAGGATGTGAGGCTGCTAAACTGCCTTGAGCCTGAAGACCTGAGACTAAACTCTTTCCACTGTCAATGGAGAGGACAGATCAGAGAAAAATAAAAAATGACTGAGAGAAGAGAGAAGGGAGGAGGTAAGGTATCTGCTACAGTAGGTATAGAGATTTCATTTAAGCTGTCCAGTCCTGCAGGAGACGCAGGATCAGTGAGTATGAATGGAACAGCAGCTAATGGAAAACATTATGGAGAGAAAGAGTTTGTGGAGAGAGAAACCTGAGGCAGGCCAAAGCACATAACCATTAAAATAAAGGCTCAGTACGCCTATTTTAACCTCAATCACAATTTTCACCCTCTCTTCACACAGAGCATGTGGCTATGTGTTATCTGGGTGGACCAAGGCCCGTAGGCGCGGATTCATTTGAAGTTTTCTGAAACAATGCCATGCGTCTTATCACGTGGCTCACATGTTGTCATGGCATGTCTTTTCTTACTTCTTGTTTTCCAGGCAAAGACGTGACCTGAACCAGAGTCCATGGATCAGGGTTGGCTTGTGCTCCATAAAGCAATTAGCTGGTGAGCTTGGCTATCTTAGGCAGGAAGGGGTGCATGGAACCAACAGCCCACTATCTCCACGACACAGGACTTGTCTGACCACATGCACACACACACACATGCACAGAAGAGCCTGCTGTTCATAGCCATCAATTGTGGCTGAGTATAAACGGATGTCACATACACAGGAACACGTCAGCCCTGACATCGTTTAGTGTCTCCAGGCAATGTGGAGCATAGCAGCAACAAATCAATAAGACCTTACCTAGCCAGTCTGTTGGACTGTGTGTAGGTGTGTATGCGTGTGTGTGTGTCTATTAGCAGGTGGTTATAGTGTATAGAAAAGATGTACTTGTGGGGGTGGGGTGGGGTGGGGTGGGGGGTGGGGGGGGGGTCCAAGAGCCTGAGCAGGGATTTGGGAAAAACGGACTGAGGACAAGCTTTAGCTCCTGCCTTCGTCTCACCAATTCTCTAACAACTGGGCTGAGACTCACACTTTCAAGCTGAATAATACAGTGTGTAGTTAAACTCTTAAAAGTGTGGGAATAACTCCGGGCCCTCTGGATGTCTCGTCCTCACCATGTACCTAACGAGTGAATGCTTACTTAAGACGACACTTGCTTTAAAAATAAAATTAAATATTTATTGCGCTTAGCACATTGAAAGCAAAAAAAAAAAAATTCCTGTAAACTTATTCTCATGTCCCACATTAATACTTGATAATGCACAAACTTCCAGACACTTTCCACACGCACACACAAACACACCTCTTTCTACAAGGAATAAATGCAAAGAAATAAAGGCAAAGAGGAAACACTAGAATCACAGAAATGTTTCTAAAATGTAAAAAAAAAACAAAAAACAGCTGACTGCTTTTTAATTTTTGACATCTTTCCCCATTTATTGCTATTTTTAATTAATAAAAATAAATCATTTCCTTGAGCTGACCATTAGCCATTTCTGTTTGCAGAGTGGACTCAGAAATGTGACCAAAGTGGTGCATAAATGGCTCCACACTGTTAAACTGAGCATCTTAACCAGCATTCCAACACCGGTATTTGTTCGTATACAGTGTGTCCATAAAAATCATAATCATACACCGCACTGTATACCATCATGCAAATTCAGCACTGCACTACAGCTATACATTGCACTTTTAATATCTGACTAATTGAAAGTGACTGCGCAAAAACAGCCCTTAACCCAAACCCTAAGACTCTCGCCCCTGCAAGGGGTGAAATAACCTGACTGACAGACAGATGTACAGACAGATTTTTTTTTTTCTCTAACATATTTAGAGAGGTAAAACATAGCATTGAGCAGGGAACAGCAGAAGCCTTGTTGGCTGCAGGGACAGACAGGCTCATGGCGAGCCAGTGAGGCAGCGGGCTGGACGGACGGGGAGGGCTCACCAGGCAGAGGTTACAATAACACATTTCCTTTACCATGCCATTGAGCTAGACAGACATGCAGCATGCTGACAGAGGGAAATATTTTACTTTTTACTCCACTACATTTAGTTGACAGCCATTAGTTACTTTTCAGATCAAGATTTTATACAAAATATAATATCACTTAATAAAATATAATGTAATGAAAGATTAAATTACCTTACAGCATGTAATAAGTTGTAAAAATGAGATACAATATATAAAATTAAAATCCTAGTCCTATAATATAATATACTGTTATTTTTTATACAGAAAGTACAATATGCTAATAAAACTTTTAAGCTTGACAAAACTTAAAGTTTAATACTTTTACTTTTAGGACCTGAGTGCTTCTTCTACCACTGGTATTTTTGAAATAATGTGCAACAGCCCTGTGGTGAAATGGAGAGGTTATAATGTTGAGAAGAAAATGTATACCACATGAACAATTTGAATCAAATAAAATATATGCAACAGCCTGTCCAATTGTAGCCAGGCAATTGATTACTAAATACAACCATCCATCAGTGAAAACAGCCTTGTCATGCTCCTGAAATATATAATCAATTAATAGCTGACCATGTTTGGATTTATTGGACGGCCTCAGTCAGAGGGGTTCAAAATGTTCCTGCTTGTTAAATGAATCATGGCAGCAGCAGCAGCGACTGTGGCCTGGTCTGTTTCTAGTGGAGACACAATGGCCAGACTGGACCTGGGGGATTAGCTGCACTTCCTTCTGAACCTGGACACCAATCAAAGGCCATGAGATCAATTTTTGGGACACCGCTTTTTCAAACGTGCTTGTGCACACTCTGAGAGGGGAAATTAACAGTTGTTTCTTCCATTTGTTTTTCACACATTCTACTGACTGCAGTTATTTACGTCTAAGACTACTCTCCTCCCTCTCTCTGCTTCCCCCTCCCTCTCACAAACATGCACACATACGCACTCGAGCACACACTTCCCGAGGCGATGTGAGAGTGTCTATTCATTCGGCAGAGGCCAGCTGCACACCTGGTGACAGCCCAGGATGGTGGTGTTGGCTCAGGTCAGGGTGTGCGGGGAGGGGAGGGCCAGGAAAGGGGAGGGCTTGGTGAATGAGCCCACAGGCCTGTCCTTCAGGGTCTGCTCAACCTGCACATTCCAGTTCATTTAGTGCTGGGGCAAGCACAGGAATGTCCCCTCATGTAAGGGATCACTGTCTTAAAGGTGGGCTCCTCGTGTGATTGAAAAGGCCCTTCAGCAGGATACACAGAGATGAAAGCCAAACGTGTTGTGTTCAGTTCCCCAAAGTGATGTCGTACCGGATATGTGCTGGCACCTATTAACCTGCCCATCTTTTAAAGAGCGAAAACATTGCTTCAGCATCATACACACAAGTGCTTGTTTTGCACATAAAGCTGTGGATCGAACGTTCTTTTTGGTAATTCTTTGAACAGAAATTTCTGATTTTAATAATATTTTTTTTCCAATTTATGACTAAAGAGTTTATTAGAAATCCATCAACAGCAGTTTCAAATTGGTACTTGTATAAAAAAAGCTAACAGGGAAATTTTCTGGCACTTACTGACATGTGCATCCTTTAAAGATCCTTTGGATTTAAACTTCAATATTTTTTCAGCATGGTTATAACTGGGCACAGAAATTACCAGATGTTTGACCTTGAAAATACTGTTCTTGGAAGGCTGTTTCTCCCACACTCTACTCTACCCCCTTTTGCCACTGCGCGGAAATCACCTAAGAGTTCAAGATGTACCTGTTTAAGTATACAGTGATTCAGTTTACTTTGGTAAACTAGCAACATGCCAGAAATTAATTGTACAGTACATCCTCTGGTGCTGCTCAGTTCCTAGCAGTAATTTTAGTGATGTTAGCCAGACAGCAGCCAGAAGAAGGTCCCAGTTTGGAAACGTCCCCACCGAAAAAAAAAAAATCACAACAAGCATATTTTAAGCTTGAATAAGCACTACTTGGAGTTTTCTTTTGCATGCCTTCTATCTGCATTTGGGTCCTATGAGCAATTCCTATCATCGTGCTGATTACTAATACTCATTTTTAAATGTTGAAATATTTGATAAAACTGTGATTGTTATCGTTATTAAGTGTCGTGAAGGTAACGGTACAGAAACTCAGGTATCACATTGGTTATAGCATCAAAAAACTTCAAACAAAGCCCAGCTCTATTCGCACATACACATAACATATGCGCATACGCAAGTGCATCCAGTTCTTCAAAAGACGCACTCTCCTCTCTCTCTCTATCTTTGCCTCACACACTCATGCACAGGCACACACACCCACGTGCTGTACGCATACACACATTTCTGCCAGGAACATTCTGTTCACCTCCATCACTGAAATAGTCGGTCTCTTATGGTAACACAGAAAACTTGAGTGACATAATTGCCTTAGTCTAGAACAGACAGCAGAAGAAGAAAGAACAGCGTGTAATCTAGCCTTCAACACGCACGAAAAAAGTCCATAATTCACTTCAGATTCTAGTATTCTATTCAAATGTGAAGCAGTTATTAGGATCCTGAGGTGTTAATATGTGTGCTGTGTGTCAGGACTGGAGGCCTGTGCCTGTCTAGCAGTTCCAGCTGCGTTGGGTTGTGTCTGTGGTTTGAGGCCCTCCGTGTTTCTCCGAGCGGATTCAACCTCTCAGCCTGCAGCAGCTGGCAGCCATCAAGCTCTTGGCAACACACAGACACACACTCACACATACACACATGCTCACACAGACGTCCTTCCATAATTTCCATGGTAATCAGTAAGGAGCCAGATCGTGGTCATGCCAGCGGGTGGATGGAAGAGGGGTGCCCAGCTCAGTCCTGGACCTCTGGTTTGGTTGGCTTAGGTGATCAGAGACACAGGGCAAGAACCAGGATATGAGCTACTCTTGTTGCTGTTTAGGTAATGAAACAATTGGACACAGATGGGTGAGCCATGTAATGTAGAGTTTAAAGGATAACTCCACTTCATTACAACTTCTCTTTCAGTAGTTTTGCCCATCTTTGCTATCTGTAACAATAACACTGTTGTCACCCAGTTAAATGCTGAGATCTAGAAACACAGCATGTAATACAGCAAGTAGATAATACAGGTTTTAATAGTGCTACCTTTTTGGGAAATATTCTAATTTGCTTATGGTATAATTGCTAAGGCTGCAACTAACGATTATTGTTTATTGCTGATCATTTTCTCAGTTAATCAGTCATTTGGTCCATAAAATATCAGAAAATGGTGAAAAATATTTATGACTGTTTCCCAAAGCCCAGGGTGACGCCACGATGTTCAGTTTACTGTCGCTAAAGAAACCAAAACATTATTTAAAGATGTTAAAATCAGATTCTCGATCAAATTCTTGAAAAAATGACTCAAAACAATTAATCGATTATCAAAATAGTTTGCGATTAATTTAATAGTCGACAACTCAACTTATCATTGCAGCTCTAATAAACGCTACAGCCAGCAGCTGGTTAGCAACATTAGCATAAAGACTGGAACCAGGAAAAACAGCTAGCTTAGTTCTGTACACAGGTGAAAAAAAATCTGCTAACCCCCACCTCTAAATCTCATTATTTAACACATTATATGTTGTTATATTAGGGCAGATTTTTTGCATTTAAATCAAAGGTGAGCTAGCTGTTATCCCGTTTTCAGGCAGTATGCTAAACTAAGCTAAGCAACTGTAGCCTGAGATGTAGGGGTATAACACGTCTCATCTCTCTGCAGTTAATAACCATTTTTTCCCAAAAATGTCCAACTATTCCTTAGTTAGTAATTTTTTGGAAGAGAAAACAAGGTGAATGGAAAAAATATTACCCAAACTGTGCATTGCAAACATTCATCACAGTTTGCAGATGACTTCTTGGTTTTCCTATGCAATGATGAATTGTTACCAGCAGTTCAGGTGTGCTCACTTTTTATTTTAACCTAATGTGGTTTACATAATCTGGCTCAACTGTTGGTTTGTTTGCAACCTCTATGTCACCAAATCTTAATGTATACTGTAATCATAACAAATAAAATGACTGCCAAAACTATGAAAATAAAACCCAGGTTGTAAAGAACCCAAATTCTCCTCCCGCTGGGAGCTGGCCATCTCAGCACTTTGTCCAGAACATGTCTGTTTGGTGAGACAAAAAAATTGGCCAAGAAGCTCTTGTTTATGCCGCCACAGACCAAAACCCAGTGTAATGTGGCTTCACGCTGGGTAGCCAACATGGCAGAGGTAACACATACAAATCTGGAGCACAAACACGCTTAAAGTTGCTACACTGCATCAGTCAAACGCAAGACTCTTCCACTGTTCAGGGGGGTAAGAGTAAGCCTGCTGTTTTGCCTGGCGACTAAACAAAACCTCGAATGACCTACTTTCATTCCTACCCCAATTCCTCCACTCCTTGCCTCCTCACACATGCACAGTGCAGCTAATACACTGAGGCTGAATGGGGATTGAAAGTGTGAAGTGGATCACCCAATCATAAGACACACAACCCCATGCTGATATCAGCTTCCTTTCCAAATGCAAGAAGAGGCTTTCAATGAGAGTGTTTCCAAATGCAGCGGCTGGTCCAGTGCAAAAAAAAAAAAAAAAAAGTAAAGAAGCATCACATCCCACGAGGCTATGTGTTTAGAATACAAACAAGCTGTTTGGGATGAGAGTGCACAGTGGCTCAGTGGTAAATCACTGCCCTACAGGCTATCAACAACCTCCTCCATCCAAAACACAATTCAATTATGGACGGTGCAGCAAAAATAGAGTATCAGGAAACATTTACAACAGCAACAGTAATTATGTTCGGATCCCATTCCACAGGAAGTCATTACCATAGATTTCAAGAATATCTTTATCATCCAAGTTAAGAAAGAATTTCCTCCTCTGGTTGGGATAATATTTGTGTTGGTGTCAGTGAGAGGACAGAGAGCAGAGCGCTGTGAGGAGGGGTGGAGTTACTGACAGAAAAGGGAGTGGCTTCCAACGCCTCCTGAAGAGAATCATCTAAAAAGCAGAAGCTAATGTCCACTCCCCTCTCCTGGATAATCAGCTCTGCTCAAAATCTGCAGCTCAGGTAGATGCAAAACATTCAATGTGCGCTGGCCACATGACAGACTGCTTTCCTGTGCTTTGAGAGGAGAGAAAGTTCTATGACAGCGCTGATGTCTGCAGCAGGATAGCCTTGGACTCAAATTTCCTTACACACTGTGAAAAGCGATCCACACCACAAGTCCACACCTCTTCCTTCAGCTCAATATCCACAGCTCAAACCCAGAGACTGGCCTGTCATTTTGTATTACCCCAAGAGGAAGAACTATCCCGCAGAGGCCCTTGCTAACCACTATCAGATCAGCTGATAATGACTTTCTTTTATTACCCTGATGATGGGAAGAACGACCCCAGCGTTGCTGAATGCACCTACTTAGTGAGCTGATAGATGCTGCCAGCCAATTTGTGATCAAAAAGGAGGGAAAATGGCTGTTTATTAAAACTACAGTCGCGCAGACTGACGCACTGCCTCGGAGCGTGGCTTTGGCAGAGTGGCGGAGGGCAACATGGCAGCTTTTAATGTTTGTGAGGAAGAAGAGACAGAGGGATTCCTCTTTGCTCTATTTATTTTCTGAATAAACACTTTTTGCACAGTGACCATCAATCTGAAGGGCCTTTACAGAATATAAGACTCTAAGGTCTGTGGGAGAAGCTTCCTGAGAAAAACAAAGTTAAGTATCATCTGTAGCCCTTAATCCAACCTCACGCAATTCTTCAAACACTTCAGACGCACAGCACTAATGCAAACATCGTCACGTCAACAAAGTGCAGATCTACTCCTTGTCAAGGCGTTCTTTAAAACATCATAACTCTACTGAACACAGCAAAAGGACAGGGCTGCTAAAACATCATTCAGCCTCTTTAGGTCATCTAACTGAGAAGCTGTACCTGGAAAAATTACAGCCACGCAGTTAGCCTATATTTTATCCCTCAGGCAGAGTCAGTAAGACACTTAACGCTGTCTGGCATCTCCACTGTTTCCGTCACCATGTGGTGGTTGCATTGTGGCCCCCATACGTGTGTCTGACCCCCCTTAGGGAGGCCAGAGCCCCATGTGAGCGAGGTGATGACTAGCATGGGCTTGTTTACACATTAAAGACCACACAGACAAGACACGGTTAAGACAGCATATGTACGCCATGTGTGTCTCAATTACAGACAGGCCATGGCTGGTCAACTGCTTAGCACCGCCGCCAGAGATGAGAGTGAACGGTAGAACAATCAGAAAAACGTCAGAAAATCTATTATATTCTTAACTTTCACTTTACTATCAAGACAGTCTGAGCGCTGATGTCTTTTTCTTCCGTCCCACAACAAAAACATGTAATAGAGATCATCTCTCGCATTTTAATGCCTTTGCTTTGTTTGTCTGGTAGTTCCATCCTGCTCAGCTTTTATTGGGACATTTCTGTGAGAGAGAAAAAAAAATCTAAAGCAGACAAAAACGTGTTAATTGCTGCAGCTGCATCAATGAGAGCTGTTTACGACTAATGTCTTGATTTTGGGGCTGTTTTTATTGTTCTCTAAGTAACTCCATCTTGAATCTCTTAAAGTAATGGAGTCTGATTTCAAATGTAATGGTATCCATCCTCTTTGGGTTTTTGTTTTTTTGTTTTTTTACACATTTGGTGTCTCTGAAAAGAAGTTTATTTATTGCAGCTGGACGCCTTTGCACACTCTTAATATTCACCACAAGGAAAACACCACGATGTGAAAAAAATGTGTTGTTTTGTTTTTTCACCTACAACAGTTTCATTCTTGTTTTTAATGTATTATCACTTCATTATCCAATGCAACAACAGCACGATAGACCAAGATATAAACAACAATATATACTCAAGGTTTTCTTGGATATGTACATAAATATTCAGAGTGAAAAAAGACATTTGTCTTTCCAATTTGCAGCATTGCTCTTTAAAACACACCGAAGTGTAAAATAATCTGCCATCTGTGCACATGCTTGTTTATAGTTATAATGTAAACTATATAGCCAGCCATTTTCCAGCTCATCACTCATTCAAAAACAAAGATACATCCTAACTCACATTTCTGCAGCAAACCAAATTCTGCTTATCAAATTAATAATGACTGACACTTGGATAAGCTTCAGCTGAGACATCAAGCTTAAATAAGAATAAAGTGTAAACTGTAAAATATCTAAGAGCCTTTCATATCTGACTTGTGTATGTGTAGGAGTGTGTGTTGGTGTGTGTGTGTGTGTGTGTGTGTAGGTGTGCACGTGTGTGTGTGACCACAAAGAAAAACAAACAAGCACACTACAACGCTAACTAGCCCTGAGAGCTGAGGGCATCTTTCAAGTGGCTGAGCCGACAGTGCAGCCTCTCATCTCTCAACCTAACCGCACTCACAGGTCACAACGAGAGCTTTGATCACTCCAAAAGTTTGTTTCCCATTGACATTCTCAGCATGCTCATTGATTTTCCATAAGGAGGGTTGAGGAGCTGATATGAGTATGCTTGAATGATGCCCCCCCCCCCCCCCGGTTTTAAAGCCAGAGCTGCTACATTCCTGGGACAGCATGCATTGATAAGTGATGAGTGGTATTAAAAGTCCAGGACAGAAAGATAAAAATGCATTTGTCAGTTTTGCGTCAGTGGTTCAGAGATCATCCGAGGAAAATGTTTGACATAAATAATTACGTATGAGATGAATCACTGATATCGTATCCTCAGCTTCCCTTTCTAACCAGCACATAAAAGATGTTTTTAAAATAGCATCCCTTTGGACACTAAATACCAAATTTGGCTTCTTTTTTTTTTTCTTCAAATGACAGAACAGTTACACTTCCATCTATACTGTATATGTCTGCATAAATTAAATCATCACCTTTGTTGACAGGTGTAATGTTTTCAGAGAAAAATGTGAACATTTGTGGCTTAATCGATGATTTTAGTAGAAGTTAACATATTAGTTTTTATTTGAAGAGAAGAGGCATTATATAAATATGTTACTGTGAAGGTAGAGTAGACGAAAAATATTGTAATTAGTTAGAAGTCTATGTTTGGATGCAAGTGTCTCTGCAGAATATAATACTCCAATTACAGCAATAAGATCAAAGAACACCCAAACAAATTGTAGTATCCACACTGCAAACAATGTGGATATTACATAATATTTCTACTAATAATAATAACAACAATATTAATAATAACAATAATAATAAGAATGGGTTGCTATTTTGTTGTTGTTGTGTGTCACACTGCACATATGACATACATGTTTGTTTTTTTTAACTCTCTTAATCCTCAGTATTATATGATGTTCTTAATAGCCATGATAATAGTAAAATAATACTAAAAATTCAAATCACAGTCATAAACAGCCACCATTCCTCATTTCATTACCATATCATTGCTCCCTCCTTTCTCCACTTCGCCTCAAACACAAACCTAGTCATTGGGAGAAGAAAACAAGCCAAAAATATAAAGTTGAAAGGGACACAAACTTCTTACCTGGTCCCTCTGGATGCATGGCAGAGAGGTCCGGCGATGTGACTTACTGTTGGACTGACTGTGCGCCATGTCTGAGGCTATCACAGAACTGGACCTCCTGCGCCTTTTAAATACAGGGATCTCTTCCCTGGCTCCAGTCACGGGGGTGCAGCCCTCCTTGTGTCTCCCTTCGTTGGGAAGGAGCTTGTCAGCATACCTCGCCAGCAGGATGCCCAGCACTCCAACCAGGTACGCTACGTACGGTCTCCAAGTGGCCCGTACTTTGTGCAGCGAGAAGAGTGAGATAGTCCTGACAATGCTGATGAAAAGGATCACAGATATGCCCTGATTCAGTCGTGCTACCATGAGTGCGCCGGTGGCCACGCAGATGAGCACGACCACGGCTGCTGTCGTGAATGAAAACAGCTGATCATCTGTCCCGTCTAGGAGAGACCACGCCGCTGCTTCACCCAGGTGGCACAAGGTTAGGAGGGAGAGGGCGGTCTGGATTAGAACCCCGCAGCGGATCAAGTAGACACCGACCCAAAAGAAGGCACATACGAGGGTGAACAATGGCGAAACCACACTCCAGCAAGTTTGCAACAGCTCCGCCGCGCAGCCTGAAACGAAGTGAAGGGGAGACGATGAATGCGAGAGTGTGTTGTCAGCGCTGCTGCTGCTGCTGCTGCTGGCTTCAGCTTTCCAGTCTGCACATTTGACCAACAGAGCGAGAAAAACCGAAAGCGACCCCGCACACACCGCACTCCGGAGTCTCTGGGAACTCCATATTTTTGTGAACATTAGCCTCACCCACGACTCGTAATCTCGGTCACGGCACAGTGGGATGACACATGTTTTCACATAACCATTGCGATCCTGTGCGCTGTAGCTTTTTTCATGAGTGCTGCTTTGCGCACCGGTACTGTCAGATTCTGCAGGCATCGCCATCACTCATGGCAGATATGAAGTATGAGGAAGTCTATAATGCATCTATACCGGTGTGGTCATGGGACAGGGCATGAGTTAGTGACAAAACAAACATAATTTATTGTACGCATAATGAAAAAGTACAGCGAATACGCACCGATGCGTCTCCATTTACGCATGGAGATGTGCTGCCACTGAACACATTCTCTTTGTTTTTCCAGGTGCAGGTTGAGAAACTGCTGCCTGAGACGGCATGAAAGGAGTCTGAATGACAGAGTAACTCAGATGTTATACTGATCTAGGGCACTGCTTCTCTGCACACACACGCGTCCTGCTTTGCCCTCCTTTGTTGAGCGCTGTCTCTTTGACTTCTCTTGTCCTTCTCCTCGCTTTGTGGCTCCACGGCCCGGCCCGTGCAGCAGCAGCAGTAGTCTTTGCAAAACATCAGTTCCGTTCCGTGAACATTCAGCGATAAAACACGCTCTCTGTGTCCATTGTTTGGCCACTTCCAGGTCTCTCTTGAAATGGTAGAGGCTCCCCCGTTACTTTCGAGGATAAACGCTGCTGAGGAATTTAAGCAGTTTGAGTGAGTGTCCGTCCGGTCCTTGCTCGGCGTTTTGAGGGGCAAATCCAGAGTGTTTGTCACCAGCTCTCCAACCAGCCGTGAGTCTCAGCTCATTCACACCCCCGAGTTCCGACTCCACACAGGGAGCAAGATATTGCAGCAGCAGAGAAACCCTCAAATCTTTCCTCAGCCAGCCCAGCAGGCGTTGTCCTCACTAGATCTGATTTAACTTTAGATTTATTTTATGTCTCTTGAAAAATTTTACCTTATTTTTTATATAAAATATATTTATTCTAACGTTTTTTATTTAAACTGCAGCAAAATCTATTTTTGTATAAAATAGGGTTGACCTATATATTTTCCTCATGAGCTCCTCTGTGAATGAAATAAATATGGTGTATTTGAGAGCAAACATTTCAGGCCATGTTTTATCTCAATGGCTGCAGTTTGATTTGCGGCTTGGTCTAATATTTATGCAAGGTTACAGAACCAACCTGGGGGCTTTTAAACTGCCTTGACATGAATTCATGTTTAGTGTCTGGATGCTGACGAATGGAAGAGAAATGGAAGCTCTGTACGCAAACTGTTTTGCAGTGAAATTCCCAGAATAGTTCCGTGGTTGCCCTCCAGCTTGACTCCCAATGTGCCCGCTCCACCAGGTCACTGAAATATTCATCACACTTTAAGTGTCACTGATGATGTGTTGCGTTTCCATCAATGTTTCAGCATGCAGATCTTCCCATGTGCATAAGTACTTGTGTTCACAGTTCAGGAGGCACACGTGTGTACCCTCAGATGACCATAATGCTCTCATGGGATCACACCCTCTCGCATATATAGACCTCTACAGCCAAGCAAGCACATTTGCTCTAACTCATGTTTGCTGATGCACAAAGAAGCTGACGTACATACTGTGTATGTCGTCAGCCTCTGACTCTTTCTCGACTCTGTAACTCTTTTCTCTCTCTTTCTCTCTCTCTCACACACACACTCCCTGTTTCATACTGTATATTTAACCCTGAAGCTTTTCAACATCTGGCCTTCTCACAGCATCTAAATGAAGACAGAGCGTTCTTACAGACAATGATCTGTCATGCCATGGTCTTGTTTTTACAGGTCCTTCATTAATTTATGGAAATCCTGCAGCCTTCAAAACAGAGAAGCAGCATATTTGGCTGGACTAGGATGCTGATGTTCTTGAAATCACTGGGTTTTTCTCCCTCCTCAATCCTTTATCCGTGTCATTCCCCCAGACTGAGACGGGTCAGCACAACTCTTTGAATCCTGTGTATCCCTTGTCAGTTGTGATTAGTGGGAAGTACGGGAGGAGAAAAAGCGCTAACAGGGAGTGATAGAAGCAGGAGGAGGCCAGGTCCTGTCCATCACCTCTCAGCACATGCTCACTGAGTGCCAGACAGCCCTTTCAATGCAGTGTATCACACAGGACAGCTGCTGGCTCCAAGTGTGAGCAGATTTTTGCGACAACATCTTTGTTTTTCACCATATCAGAGCCCATGAGTAACTTTTCTTTGATTGCTTCATCTGACTGGTTTATTTCATAGGAGACAGGAACAGAAACATTCCCTCTTTATAAACAGAAGATAAGACCAAGACAAAGGAGAGAGAAGTTGAAGTCAGTGAGAAAACAGGGATATAACAGCCATTCGTTTTACTCGCAAGATACCATGGTGCACTCACATTGTGATGCTGTTGGCTCTCTTTTATGATTCACAGGCAAATACATCATATAAAAGGCAAATGGTTGTCCAAAATAACTGCTTCTGTGTGTGGTAACGTGATATAAAATAATGCAGATCTTGCTATAGGCTGTAAAACCAGAGAAAAAAAAATCGTTTTCTACAGTTATGTCAGTTGTGAAATATCTGGAACAACACCCTTGTTACCAAATATGAAAGCCAACAGCTGTCCTTGTTTCCCTGCAAACCATCAATAGCCAGAAAGTATGAAACTCATCATAACCTGCGTATTTCCCCAATGAAAAGCATCACTTCTGGTTCAGATGTAGTTTGTGGCAGATGGAGATGAATCACGACAGTCCTCAGCAGCCACCAAACACCGAGCATCTCAGGACAAGATTGTGAAAATTTCTTTCAACTGTCTCTACAAATGTCTAGAGGCCATTCTGAATTACCCGTAAGAATTTTAACGACTGACGGAATGAACACGTAACCGTCTTACCCTATTTGGCAATGCCACGGTCCATTGTAAAAGAGGAATCCTTTTATGAGGAGCAATTCATCAGACATCTGGTTTGGATGTTGCATGGAGGGAGGGCAGTCATCTGATGTGACCTCGCTCAGACCCACGCTGGCCTCTGGTGCTGCAGCTGATTGATCTGATGTACACTCAGGAAGTGTGAAAGTCTGGTTTCCTGCAGAGTTGTGTACCCTTGAACCACTTTTGATGACGTACCCGTATCTTCTGACAAATATAGTTGTAAATAGTTTTCAATAATCTTAAATATAACTAAACATCAAGAGCAGTTGTCTTTTTTTTTTCATACAAGATTTGTCTTGAGACACAAAAGGCAGATCGAGCTATTAAATGTTAGATTATCTATACATTATTTACTTTATTCTATACATTATACATAAACTACAGCCTGTTTCAGAGTTGAAAGGAGTTGTTCAAAGGTTGAACAGGAGGAAAAAAGCAGAGCACGAGGCTGAATGGAGTGATGGAAACAAGTTTACATTGTGTTTGGCACTTGTGTGCAGAGTGAGATTCATCACAGCGTGTTTACCAGCCCTCATGGGCAACGGTCGGCTCAGGGCCAAGTTTCCACCGAGGTGCTGTGGACACCCATCTCCACACACACACACACACACACACACACACACACACACACACACACACACACACACACACACACAAATGCCACTGCCACCATATACACAGACATGCACGTGCACACACTTTCTAACAGTCATTTATCAGCATGTGTGTGTATATACTGTTACACGAGTGCTCAGCGAACAGGAGCCTTCTGGGCAGGACAACCGGTGAGCTTCCTCTCTCTTTAGAAACAAGGCTCTGACCCGACGTCATCACCCAAACTGTAATTAGTCAGTGCTATCTGGTGTTACACAATCAGAGCCAACAGCCGAGTCAATAATAATTTCAATATCTGCCAAAGTGTTCTAATTCAAATCATGTACATCCCAGGGATTCATTAGCACAAAAGAGCCACACAACATATTTTTACACTGTATATACATGTACAAATATGTGTGTATTTATGTATATACATACAAAAATATAAGATCTAGAGTGGCAATGATTAAGAGATTAATTGATCGTTAAGTCAGTTTCAAGCAACCTTTCTAAACATTTGATGATCCCAGCTTTGTTTTTCATTCTTACATCATAGTAAACAGAACATTTGTTTGGCTTTTGGACTGTGGGTCAAAAGACCACAAGACCAATCTCAATCTGATTTTAAGATGAATTAATTTGATTAATAGAGAAAATTATCTGCAGATTAATCGATAACAATGATAATCAGCTGCTTACAGTTCACTACAGTTTGCCTCCGTCTGCCACCTTCCTTCTGTGCTTGTTGGTAAATAACACTGCTGACTCTCCAGACATGGCTTGATTGTTGTTCTTCAAGAAACAGCATGTTACATGATTGTAACATGCTGTTTCTTGAAGAAGGGTTATGAAATGTCACACCAAAACAAAGGTCTATATACAGTACATGCACATGCAAACTAACACAGACGGGGGGTGGGGAGTTAGCAAAGAAAAGTTTGTACAACGGCCTACTCCTGTTTTGGTTTTGATATTATGTATATGTGATATTCAGCTTCTTAATTACTTGTTTTAATGGTAGGAAACGTTTGGCAGATTTAGATCTGTAAACTGATCTGATGAAAAGATTTTAACAGACTTCTCATGAAAAATGCATTCATATAAAACATGACTGAACTACTAAACAAATCAATAAAATGTGCACAAAACTGCTTCAGGAGAAATCTTCATCATACAGTTGATAGTCAGTATCATAAAGGTCAAATTGACTGCTTACTTCTACACCTGCACATTGCAAAGATAAATATTGTACTTCATCTACATTTATTTGACAGCTATAGTAACTACTTTATTTTACATGTTTTACAGTTTTTACATAACAAACATGATGAGGTCATAAAATATGATGCATAATTATAGATTAAACTACCCAGCAGTTAACAAGATCAGAACAGTGAAATGCTGCTTACACATGAATGCATTAATAATTATACTACAACATTATCATAACATAACACTCACAGATGTGCAGGGTGGTTTGATGTTTCTGCCATGCACTTACAGACAGAACATGTGCACATAAGTAGGGCTGAGTTTTTGGAGAGAGAACGATGGGGAAGAATATTGGGATTGAATTAGAAGACGGGTACTTAATTCACTGGTGTGGGTGGGAGCACTGCGGGCAGAGAAAGAGAGAAAGTTGAAACACTGCCTCAGATGAATAATGCAATTCCAAGGTTTGAGTGGGAAAGAAGCCACACATTGTATTGCATATATATTCAGCAGAGTTAGGAAAGTTGCATGTATGAGTTTTGAATATTTCAGATCAAAGTTTTCAAAGCTGCTCTGCCACCGCAGCTCGCTCAGACCATGTGGCAGTTAGCTGGCGAGGGACGTGCTGCTTGTCTTAGACACTAGATATCTGCTTGAGCCTGGGATTTATGCTAACCCAGGGAAACTGCAGGAACTTCTATTATATATCTCTTGTTCTACGAAGTAGAGATTTACTACCTAAGCCTTCTCAAATAATGCAAAATAAAACTGTAGATCACGGCTTGACACACCAGGCAGCCCAGTGTAATTGGTCTGTGTTTGTTCAAGACATGCCAGGAAAAACACCGGCCGTCCACCTTGTATGAGAGTTGTCCAGCACACAAAAGTCAGCTTTCATATGGGCATCTGGGCCAGGCGAGAAAGGCCAAGGGAGCTGACTGCTCACTTTTATTTTTTCGACGTCAGTTTACATGTTTTCCTAAACATGAGGAATGCTGTTGGGAGCTCAGGCCCAGAAACAGATCCTTAGGCTCTATTCACTTGTCAAGGAAACAGGGGGTCATGGGTAAAGTGCTTCACGGCAACTTTCCAGTTGGGAAAAAGGATGAGGGTAATGGACAACCTTTTCCAAAAGCATAATCACAAACAACAATCAAACAGATCCTTATTGACTGCAACATACTTCAGCCTTGTTCTGTATGTTTAAATAACTAATTACCTGGAACAACCCTCTAAAGGAATCATCACTGTTGGGAGAAAGTGTGCAACTGAAAGATCACAAGGACCTTTATGGGATGACAAAATCCCATGACACTCGTGCTGATGAAACTCTTTCCGAGCCAACTGGATGAAGTCAAAAATGCATGACTGTCAAGCTAAAAGCCAGCTTGTTTTTTTTCAGGGTTTGAGCAGTTGACATTTTGGAGGCCCAGGATTTAACTTTGTAGCAACAAAATATGAGTGGTAGATTATCTAAGACTATTTTTGTTCCAATATTCTCAATCCATTTGGGATGGACACATAGCAGTAAAAGTCAGGATGACTGGTTATTGTCCATATGTCACAGAGCCACAGTTTTTCTTCAATGTCGGTGTAAAAATCAGTTTCTGTTATCACTTTAATTCATGCAGCCATAGCTGCACTAGTGATCAAGAGGTTGTTTTGAAGCATTGCATGGAATATTAAAGAAAATAAGTGTGTGGTTAAAGACAAAAGAGTGAGTTTTGACTCTCAAATAACTGGTTGTTCAGGGTCATGCAAGTGACAATTATAGTGATAATTCTCTGAGCAATCAGTAGTGTCCAGGGTTTTCACTTCATTTCACAACTTTTAACAATGAAAAAGCAGTGCCTCTCCCCAGCGACTAAAAGTCAGTTCCAGATTTACTCTTGTCTGGCGGTCTCTTGCTAGGTTACTCTCCACTTTTCTCTTCTTAGCTTCCTCCATCATCATCCTCTTCGCATCTGTCGTTATGTCCATAGAGGCTACTGAGCCTGATTACATTGCATGTTTACCCAGCTCCGTTTCTGGCACAACACCAACCCCGCTCCCTGTCTGCAATCCTCCACACTCTGGTGCTGAAAACCTCCTCTTCTTGTGGTACAAACACTAATATTCCCCTGGTGCTCTGAGCTCACAGTTCAGGCAGGCCGGCTATCAAACTGAACTAACCTTAGCTAACACTAACTAAAAGCATCTATAGTTCGTAGCAGTTTATTGTCCATCAGGAAACTCTGCAAATCACAAAGTTGATGCGGAGGACATCCGAGGGGACAAAATCAGTGAAATAGTTGGTAGTGTGTGACTTAGTACTTTACGCACTTCGTAGTATAGTGCAGAAATAGGCGTATGGGGTGCAAAGTGGGAATGCAAGACACATTTGACCTGATTAAAAATCAGTGTGGCATCAAAATTATTTAAAAAACTGTTATTGTTTAAGGTAGAAAAGTTACGCAATGAGGCTTTAAGAGCTGACAATATGTCAATGTTGTGTTCACAGCTGTTTCTGCTGCCCCCAAGTGGCCAAACCATCAATCATCGAAGGTTGAAGTCTTTCAGGCTAAAATGCATGTCGTAAACATTTCCATTTCTGGATAAGTGTTGCCTTTTGACATCAAAGCCTCATACAGATTATCCCAATGAATTCTGGGCAGTGAGGTTTACAGATTTACTGGAAACGGTACTCTATATTGACCCAGAGTTTAGGTATCAGAATTTGTATCAGAGGAGAGAGAGTCAGATTCCAAGCTCTATGTAATAATTTAGTGACATTGCAGGCTGGCAGACAACTTTATTCTCCTGGGGTGTAAATATGCTATTGGAGAATGTGTCTGGCTGCTTAGGGAGGACTTCATACTTAGAGGAATCTGAAGTACATGCTATTGGTCTTTTAAATGCCAGACACAAACAATCATCAAGGATGAAAAGCTACGGAACAATTTAGGGTACCACTCAGAATCAGCCAACAGCTGTGGGCTTTCAGTGAAGCATGCAAGTCAACTTTCCTCTCCTGAGGCCAAATCCTACAAACTTCACCAGACCTTCATAAAAGTCAGTTTTTCTGAATCACTTGTCAGGTTATTTACTGTAAAACACGATTTAGCTCTGTGATGAAAAGGAGAGAATGAGATTTTCAGCTTGATGTTGGCTGACCTATGGAGGGTTGGCGCTCAAAAGAGCACACAGACAAAGACGGCAGACAGGCAAACTGGCACCCAAACAGACAGAGAGACAGAAAGAAGACAGGACACCACAGCAGACTTCCTGTCCCAGAGAAGCAGCAGCAACAGACTCAGCCTCATCCCGGCTCTGTCCAATCAGCTCGCATCTCACATGGCTGGTCTTCATCTCTAGATTCTGACAGCCTCTCTGCCTGTTTCTGTTTTTTTGTAACTTTTATTTGGGACAGAGGCTTTTAAGCTGCCATGTATCCCCCGCTGTTTGTACCGTTTATCCTGGTTGCCATCACAGAGCATGGCGCCGAACGTACGTCAGACTGTTCTTGGACCAGAGAAGAGGAGGAAGTGATCCATAAAGTGTGTGGCCCCTCAAGAGGAAGCAGGCAGATTGAGGCCTCCATTTACAAACTCTCACTCTCTACTCTCGTCCACTCTCTCCTCTATCAATAACATTTTATGGGAAACACCTACACGGTTGATATCCCAAAACAGAGACTTTTAAGGCAACGTTTTTGCCTCTTAAATTGAGAATAAAAAGCATCCACGCCCCTTCACTCTCTCCCTTCATCAACTGAGGAGGAGGGACTGAAAATCTCCCATTAAGAACAGTGTGAGGACAGTTGTGTAGACGGCAACAGGCTTTAAAAAACCCTATTTAGTCTTCCAGTGGCTGTTTGACGTCATTTAATGGAGGAAAAGCTGTCTTAAGTAAACTGACAAAAATGAGAAACCTCTCTAACAGCTTACAGTTGTCATTTGGTTAAGCCTGAAGGTTGTAAACATCAGGGAAAAATCGTACATGATCCTTGCCGCTCATGAGCCTCAGTCGAGTACAATTTGTGCTATATGCTATAGGTTTTAACACAGCAGACTTTAAAAGGCTTTAATTATTCACATCCTGACAAAGGAATGAAATTCTCCTTACTCCATAGCACCCTGTTATGGTCTCCAAACAGTTATATCTATCATGTCATTGATAAGTGAAGTCTGACTCCAACACTAAAAAAAATAACAATAATTGCAAATCCAGATGTGCCATAGAAAGAGATAGGCGCAGTACCTGGGCCAGGTTTGCTTCTTTTGAAAATGTACTTTTCTTATATACATATTTCCTGCAATCTAAGCATTACTAGTCCCAAAAGCCACAAGGTACTGCCCAGGAAAAGGGAGATATTTAAGACGTTTTGGATACAATGTCAAACTGATGGCGGTGACAATGCAAGCACTATTCTTGTTTGTCGAAGCACTTTCTCCTCCCCACGTTTCCCTACATTTGTTCTCATTTGTTCATGTTCATGTCGAGTCATTTTCTCTCAGTACTCAAAGCCTAAATATGTTTACTAGATTGCCATGGAAATTTACACAAATATAATACAGTTAGCAACAGCTCAGCAAAAGCATTTGACTGGATTAATCTATAAATGCAGTGCTTTGTTGGTAATAGGGATTTCTCTGATTGACGTTGTTTAAACAGAGACTCAGAGTTGGCACGGAGAGAAGACATGTGTTTAATTTACCACGAAACCCTAGATTTCATTGCTATAATTTAAGGCATAAAATTACAAAAATTTAATTTCTTGAATCAAAGCTGTAATATTTGTCTTTCCATATGCCCTGATGATAACTGTTTAGAGCAAAAGAGATTTGGTACAATTTACAGAAGGCATGTGTGCCCCAGGATACACTAAACATTACCCTGTGTCAGGAGTGTTTATAAGAGCCTGGTGCATACACAGTCTCTCTGTACCAACAGATCCCTGTTACCCTTTAAAGGCAAAGCCAGCAGAGATACATGTTATTGAAATAATGATTGAGAATGAGGGGTACGCATGTTTTGGTTGTGGTCTGAGTTGCCCTTAACCTAAAGCACAGAAATAAAGTTAGCAGCAAATTTGTAAAATTTTAGTAAAACATGAGCAAGAAAAAGGTTCTAACTTTGCACTTTAAAAATGGTGTACTTTTCATCGCAGTCAGTAGACATTTAGTTTGAATCTGTGGGTTTAAGCTGGGACAAAGGACATGAATGGCATCTCTGTGTCTTCTGTAATCTGTGCTGGCATGCTTTTGTATCAGCACAGATACATTTACAATGGTGTTCACTCAACTACAGGAGGCCTGATGAATAAATCATTAAGTTTTAAGTCAAGGTCATCCTCTCTATGAATTTGTTTTCTTGTTGACAAAACATTTTGTTGACTTTCCTCTGAAACAACAAACCTATGACAGTCTTTTTTTTCTCTCATAGAAAACTGTAACGAGTACTATATAGAGTACAGACCAAAATTTCTCAGAATATATGGCACTGAAGCATTTCTGTGGGTCTGCATGGACAAGTTATTCACGCCTCACTGGGAGCGTTCAATAATTGAAGTGCTAAAATGGCATATATTTAAAAATTTAAACACCCCCTTTTGCCAGACTTGTGCACTGCACTGTTCCTCTCACTATCCTACCAGTTCAATGTTCTTGGGGGTTGTGTCAAATAGTCTTCAAGACTATACATAACATTTCTCTAACACAAAGCAACCAAAACGAGATTTAAAAAAAAAAAAAAAAAAAAAAAAGATAAAGAAATGGAAAATATCAGAAAACATTTCTTTAAAAAAAAAAAAAAAATAGGACTAACTGTGAGTTATTCTTAAATTTCTATCTCATCTCAATTCTTATTATGATTTCTCTGGTAAGATGTCATCAGAAATCAAATCAAACAAATTTGATCTAAAAAAAACTAAAATTACCAAAAACTTCTGGAAAGACGGAACAAAATTTCCACAGGAGAGGCAATGGGAGCTGCTGAAGTGTGTCCTATCCCTGTGGTATCAGATTAAGGGTTTAATGACTTCCAAAGACCCAGGTCATTTCCTGTCTGTACTTCCTGGTGCTCAGACCCCTGTGTGTTGGACTTGGACTTTCCCTGCAGCACTCTACTCTGCCTTGCCTTAACCGGACCGTTCCCTAGGGAGAGGGCCTCCACGTAGTCCAAGTGGTAAAAGCCAAAGCCTTGGAGCTCTCATGCAGACCAAACCATCAGGCTCTGGCTCTGATCTAATCTGTGCTGGGCAAGAAAACCCTGCACAGCTTGTTATTACTCTGGTGCGTGAGGAAAGTGCTCCTTCCTATATACATGCACTCTGATATTGGCCTCGGTGGCCAGATAAGCCTACAGACTAACTAACCACTCAGGAATCCAAAGATTAAGTCTGTGAAGATAACGTATGCCCGTGGATAGATGTATGAACATATAACTATGGCTGAGTGTGCGTGATGTGTATGAGAGCAGCTGAGGGCACATGCACATCATGTTTGGCTGATACAGCAGGCAGACCATCTGGGAAGAACATACTCAGGACTTTCAAGTTTCCTTGGCTGGATATTTTGCTGATCCATGATGACTGGCAGAGAGGCTGTATGGCGTTTCCATTGCGTGAGAAAGGCGAAACACTTGCTGTGTAGCTCTGTATAGGAGACATTGACATCATGTGATTTCATACACTGACATTGGGCTGACCAAGGTAAGCCTTTGAAAAGCACACATGGTCCCTGGTGTAGTACAGCATATACCCAGGTATTCAGCATATAGCCACCCTAGACTTATTATATCCACCAAAAAAATAACAGGAGGTCAATGTCCACCAATCCAGTGGAAGTTGCTGCAGCTGATGAAATCATGTTCCAGCTCTTCAGTGTGCATGTTTGATTTAGCAGTGCATTGGAAAATATACTCAGCAATACATTCAATTTAACACAGAGAGAAATTATTTGTCCAATCATGAGAACTACAACTAACTAACCCGTTTGTGTTTAACAGAAAGAGCAGTAGTCAGAAAAGTAGCGTAATGTGACTTACAATAATGCCAAGAGGAGGCTGTTGTGCACCAAGATTTTATAATCATACCACATGCAGCAGCCTTAATTAATGAAAATTCAACAAAAAAGTTCCCATATGGCTTTGACAGCATGCTAAGGGCTTACCAATCCCAAACACCAACTCTTTCCCTCAATACACCACTCACAGCTACCATTACATCCGTATCACAATTGCAAGAAACACATCAGACTTTGTCAAAATATGATGATTTTTTTTTTATCAAGTGTTACATTTAGAAACAATATGAGAAAAAGGTTAGTTTTGATTTTGATTTGTTTTTTTGTTTGTTTTTTATGGGCCAAAGTCTGAGCTGGTGAGTTTTCAGCCTGTGATGCAAAATGTGCAGTTTCTGCAATCCTGATGTCAATAATGAGCCTGTTTCACCATATCAGAGCCAGGACAGCAGACAGCTATGTGCTGAGTAGCAGCTGTGCCCTCTTCGTTATGTGGGAGTACGAAGCTGGTTGGCAGTTGCAGAGCATATTGGACATACTGGGGTGTATGGTTTGACAAAGTCCTGGATGTAGGGTAGGCCTGGGCCATTCGCAGCACGGTAGGCAAGTAGCATTGCATCATTTGGATTTGAGCAGCCAGGCAGCACCAGCAGCCGGTGCAGGGTGTTGAGGGGCGGTGTAGTGGGAAAGAGCAGATTGAAGACTAGATTGAATGAGGTGTAGGGGTCAGACGCAACATGCAGGCACACCTGGAGAGAGTTGCAGTAGCCTCGGCTAAGAACACACTCTGACAACCTTGGCCAACACTAGAAAGCTTAGGCTGCCTCGTGCCAACATTCATGCTATCCACTAAAAACTACAAAGACACTTTGAAGATGGTCGGGTCAAAAGATGTGCCTGTAGGTAACAACAACTCTTGGAATCCTGATCATGTCTGCAGCGTTGTTTTAATGCCATTTTCAAAGCCTACATCAAATGTAGCTCAATGTGCATTAAACTGTGTGAAAGATCTGAACATCAGTAGTATGACTAATGATACTCACGTCTGTTCAAAGGTACCATTAAAACATGCATCTTCTGTCTCAAATATTGCGTCATTATAACTATTTGTAGCATTATTTGGAAAATACAGGAGACTGTACTGATGTAACAAAAAAGGCCTAACTATCTATCAACTATCAATACTGTGCTCCTGTTCTGTTCAGTTCAACTCTGTGAAAGCACAACTGGTAATTAATGAAAATTAAACAACATTCATGTATTTCTCCACACCCACAGATATAAAATAGTCATTCTTATATGTCTCTGCCGCTCTTACTGCTTCAGAGCCACTACAACATGGCTGACCCTCACCTTTGACCTCTCTGAAGAAATGTCACACTGTATATACAGTATACTGTGGAGTATACAGTACAATTAGAGATACAATAATAAAAGCCCAAGACGCAAAAAGTTTAAATATCAAGTTGGCCTCAAAATACAGCCTGGGTTGACGAGAAGTTTACATTTCATAGAGGAATAACGAAGATGTCATTTTCTAAGCATGATGCTGTGTCCACGTTTAGGCCATAAGGTCCGGTATACCATTCGCTCTCAGGTTCACTACTGGAGATAATAACAACTCACCACCACTGAATTTTATATGATCATGTTGGTTGACTGAGAGACATAACATCTACTAGTATTTATTTATGTAAAAGGACCATGTCGGAAAAAAACTGCCATCTTATATCTCATTTTTGGAACTGTGGTCCATAATCAGTTGATGCTGAAGAAGAGATGTAGGAAAGACTGCTTTTGCTGTAAGCACGCTGAAAATAAAACATGTATACTCTTCTGTAACTGAAAGACTGTGCAATAATAACTCCATACGCCTTTAATACAGGCTAGGTAAAAGAAAATATAGTTAACTTTTACATATCTTTTTCTGCAGCTACAAATAAGACTTTTTGAGCTGCACTCGCCGACGTTCTCCAGCTCACATAACAGCTGCTGGTAATGCAAGTTGAGAGAGCCAGGTTTAGTCAACCGACCAGCAGTGTGTATGCAGCATGAATGAACACTGCATGTGTGGACACTAGGAGCCATGGGTACATATCGTGAGGTGGGTAGTAGCTGGCTTTCTTTAAGCAGGCTCATGGGTTAATTTTCACAGAAAAAGTCATAAAATATATACAAAGTAAAGACACTCATATATACTATACTTCTATATAATGGCACTTCATTGGGATAATGTTGGCTAATTGGGTAAATCCACATTTCGAAAATAAACAAATAAATTTTGAGCATGAAGACTGATTCTTGATCTTGGGGAGATATTGTAAATATTAGTAAATATTGTAAACACAAAGAAAAACAACAGCAATAAGTTTTCCTCTGTGTTTTGTTCAGATTGTTTGTAAGCTTACATTTCTTAAGTGCGTAGGTTTTGTGATTCTATCTTGTATACTTTTTTGAGTGATAATTCCCCATTGAATACCACATTATCATAACAAACAACTCAGAATTGTTGATGTTATAATAATAATATGCTGAGCTCTTGTCGTTAGTGACCTAATAGTTTGGTTTCTGAATCTTAACCTGACGGTTAAGCAACAAATTCCTCTCGCTGACTCACATATTGTAGCAGTGACAGTATGTGACTTGGCGAGAGGAATTTGCTCAGGCAACAAAAGGATTAATCGATTAATCTGCTTGTGTGTTCTTGGTTGAGCCCAGCATAAGTGAACCACCAGTGAACCTACTGGTCAGTAACAGAACTATGGCTGCAACTAACTGACTAACTGTAACT
This sequence comes from Sciaenops ocellatus, assembly GCA_033000465.1. Classification (NCBI taxonomy): domain Eukaryota; kingdom Metazoa; phylum Chordata; class Actinopteri; family Sciaenidae; genus Sciaenops; species Sciaenops ocellatus. Next base: position 10,229,876 of record CP136871.1, read on the forward strand.
AACTGTCTTCAAATTGCTTGTTTTGTCCACCCAACTGTCCAAAACTGAAAGATATTCTCTTTACTATGATAGATCACTACAGAAAACACTAAATAGTTAAATTTAAGAAGTCATAAACAATTCATTTCTGACATTTTTGAACTGCTGAAAAAAAGACTAGATCAACTAATCGACTAGTTGTTTCCAGTCCGAACAAAATGAATTGTAACAATGTTATAATGCTAATGATGTAAACCACTTTCAATGTAAATGACATATTTTATAGTTTATTTTGAATCGTAATACTTCATGGCCCATTAAATAGTTCATAGTGATTATAAAGTGATATCAATGAACATCTATTCTTTCTTTATACATGGGTATGGTGTGGATGTGTTTATTTGTATGTGCACATGCTGGGATGGGATGCATTTTGATCTGTTACAGTTATAGTTAGTTAGTACCCATCTACCTGGACACCTAAGCACTCAATAATAATGACAAACAATAACAGGATATCAAATATATATATTAAAAAAGAACGAAAATACTATCACATAGTTGCATCTCAAATCTAAATTATGTCCCTATATTGACCGAGTCAACACAGAGGCATTTTCAATTTAGAGGTCACACAAGTCACAGCTAATAGGGTTCTGTCGGGATTACCAAGGCTTAATTAAGATTAATTGTAGCATTTATTCCTCTCCACTTAGTGTATAAATCAAGTGTGACAGCGCAGTATTGAGTCTAGCTGCAGGGATCGTGGGTATTACTATAGTGAGTTGACATCCACACACAAGGCCTCTCAAGGCAGGTGGTTTTAGGCTACAGGGATTTTGACAGGCTCCATTAGCCAACACTTGACTCTGACACTGAGGAGTGAATGCAGACTGGAGCTCCCAGACCCCCCTGGGTCCTGTTTACCTTTCAGACCACACTAGACGATAGTCTATTTGACATGGAAGAATGTGAGAGATACAGTCTGTCTCTACGATGCAGGACACCCACACTGTGATACACATGTAAAAAAATGTTACAGCAGAAAAGGAAAATCGTGGTTTGAACCATCTATTCGAATATTCTATCTGCTTACGGTATTTTACTGCTGTAGGTGGTCCTGTGTGGTGGGAGTGCAAATAATATCCCTGACCCTTCAGTTTTGGGAGGGTATCTCTGAACACTAGGCTACCCTGCCACCCTATTACCCCACCAATGTTTCTTCTGTCTGCTCCTCTGTCTTCAGTGCCAGATATAAAAGGGAAACTTTCCAGCTGGCCCGTGTGTCTGTGCAGTAATCAACAAAGGAATCTGTTTGGTTAGCAATGTAGAATTAGATGGTTTTTAGAGATTTTTGTAAGGGGACTGGATGTGATGGCTGGGAAAAGGCTCAGTGTTGAAAGTGGAGAAGATAATGTCAAGAGATGAAAGGCAGTTTTCAAAGAGCATCTTTGTTGTTAGTGGATTATGATTTGAAAAAGGATAATATTCACACATCCACTCAGCCAAACACTGTCAGAGCTTTATACGCTCTGTCCCACTAACCACTTCTGAGAAACTGCACCATGGCTGACTCTGACCTTTGACCCCCGAAGAACTGCCTATATGTATGCATATATTGTATATACTCTATGGGATGTAGTCTCTAAAATTAAAGGTTATGCTTCTCTCTCCACATAAATATTTATTATTGTGAAGCTACAGAGATGCAACTTTATGACAGTCACAAAACAAAACAATCAGACCTCATTCTTTGTACAATGCGTAACAACCAGACTATTATGACAATACAGGTCTAAAATATCTTGCTAATCATCACCTGATTAACTTGGTCTTTCATCACAAGTGGAGAATCGATTTGTTGTTCTTGGATCAACTGTGCCCGCATTTTCTTCTCTAAAAGCCGTAATTACTGCAGCAAAGCTCCATCGGTAAGTTCACAGATGGAGTAAACATAAAAATGCTCGATCCATTTAACTTTGAATCAGTGTATACTTTTGCAGGTTACGGTCTTCTTGCTCTAACAAAATCCTTGGACAGAGATTGAGCCAATTTCAAAGACCTGAAAAAATCCAGGATCATGTACATCTATCAACCATCAAATCGATTTAACTTGGTTATCCATGTATGAAAAACATAACACTAGTGGTAAGGGATGTGGTATATAAAAGGATTTTTTTCTCTTTATTGTAATTTGTTAATGTCTCAGAATTAAACAAAACCAACAGTGTTTACTGCTCGGTAAGGATCACCCTGGTCTCTGTGTTAATTATACACTTCTTTGGTTTATTTTCACGACAAGAGAGACAGATGTGTTTTGGTCATCATCCACTGTTCTTCAAGGTCCACTTCATCAATATGTCTGTTCCTGGTCCAGATAACAAAGCTCAGACATATGAAGCAAACAGGGAGTCCAGATTTATCCAGTGAGAGATCTGGATTGAGCTGCCAGAGTCTTGGCACGTGGTGTCATCCCCATCAGCAGCAGAGAGGCTGGACCAATGTGACAAAGCAATGCCCAGAGAGAAAAGCACATTTAAGTGCAACGGTGCATTTAAGGCTGCTGTGACGATGACACAAATGTTGACAACAACTGATCGGTGGTGATTAATACAGAGGATTCAACAATCATAACTTGTCTGTTTGATCAAAATGCATCACACGTTTCCATAATTTTTCTTCTCTGCACTGCTGAGAGATTGAAAACAAGGTGCCTGGATCTATGAGATGTCTTGCTTGTGGCAAGTCAGTGATGTCAGGAAATACCAGTGTGGCTTTGTTTGAAAATCCATTAAATTCTCAAGTGCAATTAATTTTTTATGGAAAGAGGAGAGTCTCAATGTGCAACAGAACAAAGTAGAAACACAGTGGACATAAGCTGAGATTTACCTAAACAATAAGAGGCCACGTGTATATTTAAGTAAAATTAGGGCAGAAATTAATTCATATTTTAATTGGTTCATTATTGTTACTTAACACTTTTGTTAGGTTTTTCCTGAAAAATGACATCATTCCTAGATGCCATGGTAAAATAATTAATCAACTGATCAATTCAACTCTATATTAAATAAAATTTAAAAAAAAAGCGTATCATTGTTGAAATGATTACGCAGTAAAAGTAATCAGCAACTTTAAAGCCAAAATGCAATTAAATAAATACATTTTTAAAAAATGACTAGCTCTAGCTTCTTTGATGCAAATATTTCTATTACTATGTTGGAGAATATAATATATTTAAGTTCAAAACATCTGAAGAGGTCACCTTTGGTGCTGGGAAATTCTGATGGTCATTCTTCACTATTTTCTGATATTCTTTTATTTATTTGACAGACAGCTGAAGAGTGACAGGAATGTGGGGAGAGAGAGATGGGGAATGACGTGGGAAAGAGCCACAGCTCGGATTCATGGGGCGGATGCTCTACCAACTGAGCTAAACGACACCCTAATTTTCTGATATTTTACAGTCAAAACGATCAATCAATTCATTGACCAAAGAATGAAAGATTAATGGATAACTAATCTAAAAATATTTAGATTAACTGTAAATATGAAAAAGATTAAAGTCTGACACTAACGTTTATATCTAACCTCAAAGATGTAGGTGACCTAGAAGTTTCACAGCAGATGACAAATAGCCTGTCAGGGATGTTCTATACAGCCATTTGTTGTGCATGTATGAATTAATAAAAGGGTAATAAGAAATGTCTATGAGATTATCATTCCCAACAAACCAACAGCAATACCGCAGTATTCAAACGAGATCACTGCACTCCTCTGCTGTCATCCTCGTTTGACTGAGGCTCTGTTCACTTCAATATTAAGAGTGTTCACTGGAGCTGTAGTCTTATAGTTGCTGACTTGGCCTTACTTGACAAAGTTTCACTGAGCTGGCAGCGATGATAGATTCTGTTGGTCGCATTGTTTTTCCAACATCCCTATTTGGCTGTTCTGACCCTGTCATTTATAATGGCCCTTGTCCATGTTTAATTCATACAAGCACAGCAGAGCGAGGCTGCATACAGGAAGCTGGCTTTACAGGCAACAGCCATTCCACTTTCCTGCCTCAGATATTTTATCAAGACGGAACTTCACAGCCAAGATTTATGTTCAGCAGGCTGTACATCAAACATGAGGGATACGCCAAGCCCAGTTCCTGCAACCCCCCTGCTAACCTCAAATCTCAGATCAGTGTACTAACAACTTAACAACTTCTCCCGGCTATTCTCCAAAGCGCTCAGCAATAAAATCCTGGATGTAAATCCGTGCTGGATATGTAAGTGACACAGTGTAAACACTGATCAGTTATTTTTGCAGGCTTTATCTGTACAGTGTTACTGCATGGTGGCATTAGCCGGGTTCCTTCCAAAGTTGCATCAGAGAAGCTCTCACAGAGGTGCAGTCTCTGCAGCCTAATTAGGCGCTCCAGTAGCTGCTGTCAACACCACCATCGTGGGCTTCAAAGCACGGGCTCAAGCTTGTGATCTGTCTAAATATTTCTTTCATGAAACCCTCATCATATCAGGGCTGCTATCACAAAAAAAGGTCAGTGAGAGAAAGAGAGGAGGAGGAGGAGCGAGTGGAATCAGGTGGTGTGACTGAGCCAATGGAAGTCAGCTTGACCCCCCTGAAAATATTTGAAGCTCTTGTGCATGTCATGAGCAGATCCACAGGGACTTCTGTGATGCATGAAAAATCTCCTTTCATCTGTCCTCACTTACACTCCCTGATGCTGTACGGCAATGCTCGAACGGTCCAAAACTGGCTCTTAGTTTGCTGTTGCCACCACATCACCCATAACTCAGTAGATGTTTACACCCCGATACAAAATTGATTGAAAGGAATTCAATTAAAATCTATACCATATATCATACTATATGAAGAATTTGAGGAGTTTCAGAGACCACAAAGAAAAGAAAGGCTTACCTAAAGAGCGAGCACTGCGGTTTAGCAAACATACTGTACAAGCAATCCTTCATAACAATCCACATTCTGCAGGGGAGAATTAGCCTACACTGCTCGAGCTGAGGGTGGAAAGATGGTTGAGAGTGAGTGCTACAGACATTCTTGGAGTGTTAATGTCATCATGATGGCCTGACCATGGGTCCGCAAACTGACAGACCATCATCTGCATCTGGCCTCCAGGCACGCTTGTGGTCCCGTGTCTCTCAAGAAAGAAGCAGAGGGAGAAATCTGCAGTTGTTTAAAGGTTACATAACACAATATTTGGAGGTGATCTATTTCTTAGAAGGACTGTGGCAGCGGTGGTGACGGCAGTGGTGGTTGTGGTCAGGCTGGAAGATTCTAATCATATACCGGCTCTGTGTCTGCTGCAGCTGAAAGCGTGTATGTTAAATATCCTGAAGGAGAGCAGCAACAAGATGAAAACAAAAAAAATGCATGCAAGAATCATATTCCACTAAATGTAGAAGGCCTGGATAATAGGCTAGCTCACTATGTTTCCTTCATGATCTCATGTAAGAGATGAAATAAGACAACGTGATGCAATGTGTAAAAAAAAAAAAATGCCGGTGGCTGTGGGGAATCACTCGAGACTGAGACATGCATGCATGCACAAACAGACACATGCACACACAGACACACACAATAATGTATGCAGTATATATGCATGACCCCATTAAAGTCTTGCCTTATCTTGTTTTTCAGTCTTTTCTTCCCTCTGTGTACATTGGTTTGTGTAACACGCTGTGTGGATTTCAATTTCAGGCGACAATCCTGGTTAAGTAAGAATAATGGTTGAATAAAAAAAATCAAAATATCCACAGTAATAAGGGACACAATCACACAAACAGAACGTTCCAGTTTTGCGAATGGAGCCAATTGTTGCAATTGCTGGAGAACACATTGAGATGTTTGCAGAAAACTGACGTCCAAGCCCTCGTTATTGATGCATGTGACAGAATATTACATTTCATCTTTTTTTATCTACAGTTTCATTCAACAGATTGCAACACAATCTCTATTTGTAGCCATTCATTAACTTGGCATTAAATATGTGGCCCCGGACAAGGACAACTTGTACGTCAACATCTATAAGAGATCAATAGCACATGCCTGGTCACAGTAGATAGTTAACACTACACCAATTCAGATGATAGGAATTTATCAAATCAGATAAGTGAAAAATGTCAGTAAAAATGTGATGACAGCAGGTCATCATAGTTCACTGTAGTGTCATAAAACTCTCAGCAAATCCACAGAGCATTTCTTCTCAGACTCCCTATGAACAATCTGGTAAAGTTATCTCCGGTCAATGATGATGATCAGAAAATAATCGAAGATTTGTTTAAGAAATTTCAACACTGTTCTGTATCTATAATTCAGGCCTGAAAAACAAAGGATTCAACCTTTTAGAGTTGTTTTTAAAAAATAATATTAAAACTTTCATTTGATATTTTCAAAAGCAGATCTTTCTTTCTGATTAAAAAAAACGAACAAAAAAAAAACAAACTCTTGAATAGCGAGCGACAGTAAAGGCAGAGATACACAGAGGCATTGCTCCCAAAGCAAACAACAAAGACTGTTTTTCCTTTTCAGCGTCTCCATCGTAGGAATGTGATGCAGAGGCCAGACTGAGATGAGCAAAGGCTGCTGTCACCATAATCAACCCCGTCAGAGATGGGAGCATGTGTCATCAGAGGAGGACTTAAGGTTATCGCAGTTCAGGATGCTTTGCCCTCACATTTTCTCTCCATATCTCTGTCCATCTTTTTCCCCTCTCTTTCTAACGGCTCCCCAGCCCCCTTCTGCACCGCCTTAAGCAAACAGACCCTTTCCATCAGCCTCTGCTATCACTAAATGTCAATCAAATAGAGAGAAGAACTGCAGGCAACACATTTTAAACAACCATCGTTGTGTCAGCTTCAGATTGACCACGGGCAGGTCATAGGAGATGTGTTTCCTCATCTCCTATTAAATCGAGAAACCCTCTGAATTTCAAAGCATGAATAAAAAGCAGCAGCATCACCATCATCTGTGTCACAGCAAACTGTGAGGCAACATGTGCCACAGGCTGGCCTTTAGTGAGACATCAGTCAGCCACCTAAAGGACACTACGTTCCAGGTAGCTCCACGTTTCACCAACATGACAAAATGTATCAAAGCCGAAAAACAGAGCCATTAAGGAGGTGACAATTACTGCCAGGAGGCACAGTGGATAGAGCTCTCAGAGGATACAATGCTGGATACATGTTGCGGGGAAGTCATTGCACTGTGGCCCTGAGAATCACAGATCTTTGGTGGAGGACAACCTAATAAATCAGCTGAGTGGCTGTTTTTATGTGGGCCCTGCACTATATGCTTTTATCTTCAGTATTTACTGTGAGTCTGATAGATGCAGGCAGTAAAAAGGAAGAGGTCTGACAAACAGTACAGAGGGCACCACAGTAATCTATCACAGCCACCTCAGGGTTTGGCCTTCCACTGTCGTGCTGACAACACGAGGAGATTATCTACCTGATCATTGGATAACCTGAGGGGTGGCAGCCCATGAAAGTGTACAATTTCAGACAAACAATTAGTAATGTAGGTTCTAAAGCTTTGTGTGATATCTCGATTATCACATGTTGATGTTTTCAAATTACTCAAACCTCCATTAGACAGACTGACCAAAAAGGGCGCTTAACTCAAGGTCTACTTACTAGCTTTTTCTGAAGCTTTCTACCACATCTTACAATATTCATAACTGTGGATGAAGTTCACTAAGTTGTTGGGAGTCTTGTTAGAATTTATTTATATACTTTACTGCTGATTAACTGATACATATCTACTACTTACAACTAACTAATTCTGATTACAAATAGTATAACAACAGAATATCAATTTGTACCTAAAATTGTTGATGCCTACACCAGTGGTATCTACATTATATAAATCATTAGATTGATATTGTGGTCATAATCCAAAGCTATAACCAAATGCTGTATAATGGAAAATGGTACAGTTATACTGAAAATGGACAATGAAGTTAATTGTTAACTTGTTAACTTGGATCAATGGAAACACATAAAAGAAAGGCACTTAACCTTTGTTTGCACCTCTGTCAACTTTGCACCTGCACAGTAAGTCATTTTTTCAAGCCTTGAGCAGTTGACGTTTTGGAGACCGAACTAAATGAAGTAGATGTGCCTGATAAGGAGTCAGTATTCTTCAAACAAAGTGCTTGTCAGATTGTCTACCAGCATCTGGGACCTCCTACTTACAAATTTCCAATGTGGCCATCTGTGTGCCATTTCCTTGGTGGCTGAGTGTGCAGTGTCCTCAATTAGTATGCACTTACTCATGTGTTATCATCAGTCTCTGACACTGTAGTGGGAGCTGTTGACAAATATCTACAGCAATGTGCAGGAAAAAGGCCACTCTTGAAGAAGAAATTGTGAAAAGCTGTGCGTGATATCTTTGTTTTGCCATTGTACAGTCTGGATGGGGCTTTCACAGACCAACGAGTCCTCAACAGTCAATCATTAACTGTTAGGATTGCCACAGAATGATGTTTCAAATTTCACTAGGCACACATCGGGTTTCAGTGCCAGCCCCAATTATGCAGCTGTAGAGGTTTGAGTGTACACACGCGAGTTTGTCCAAAAGTATAGACCATTATCCCCATTTGTACAATTCATACAATTCATTGCAATTCACTCTATGTTGGCAAGCTTTTCTCCATGTCTGTACAGCCATTTGGAAGAATTACAAAACCTTAACTGTGATCTAAACATTTATGTCTGTCAGTGTACTGAATCCTTAGCTCATCAGAAGTTCATGGATCAGTTAGTAGTTTGAATCACTATCGTACGGTGTCAATCTGTAATAAGCAAAATAAAAGCACTTTTTTCAAAAACCCAACTAATTCCCAAGACATAGAACAACAGGTGTAAGCACAGGGACATTTTCACAGTACATACAAACTCTTTGAAACAGTTCATATAGTCATCTTTCTTCAGTCGTCCCAGTAAATCCTCACCAGCTACACAACACAGAATAATGGTTTGTTGTCAGAACATCATAGTTTGGTTTTCTGAAGTGAACTGGACAGCTTTTATTGGCTGGATTTACTGTAGTAATCATGTAAAATTCTGGTGTGAATCATGTGAATCTTCATTCAGTTTAATACACTCATGAAGGAGATGTGTAATCAGTGAAGGGTGACTGATGAAACTGAAGTTTTGGGGCTATCTGCCGCCTTCATTGACCTGTTTGATTTCTCTAGCTCAGTAAGGAAAGCATCTTGCCAAAGCAAACTGAGGACACGATTATCTGTCTCCCATTTTAAGCCTCCAAACTAATCTCTTTCCTGTCCTCTTTAAAGTTGTTACATTTGCAGACAGTAGGTTCTTTTGATGTCGAGAAAATGAAGAGATTCTTTCTCAGCTCTGGCACTGTCTATGCCTCATGTGACACCTCTGATCACTGAGAAGAACCAAACTTTCCCTCTCGTATCCCGCTGCCAGGTTAACAGCTAGGAGCTCAAGAGACAAACACCCTTTTTCAGAACGCTCATTTCTCACTTGTCACTGTAAAGGAAGGAACTAAAGGCTCTCCAGCACATCTGAAGCCACAGAGGGATTGTGGTCGCTGTCCCTCTTCTTGCTCTCTCCTTTGACTGACAATCACATGAGCTATGAATCACACTATCAGGCCTGCAGGAGTGTGTGAGATCCCAAAAAGAAAAGAACGTCATCACCACATATTGCCTACTCTGCGCCAAGAGTCGATTGTGCTGCCTGGTGCTGTGTGCGATGTTTTGAGCGTTCAGGAAGAAGAAGCCCAGAAATATGAAAAGATCACTCTTGCAACTTTGAAGCTATTCACATTTCCATCCATTCATTCATTCGTTTACATTATTCTCTTTGGGTCATGTGGACTGGACAGCATAGAGCTCACATATGAATGCATGCATTATAATAATTTGATTGATAACATCAAGGTGCGCTGCACATTATATGATGTGACAGGACAACTGGATGATGTAAATTCACAAAATTACCATTTAACTCTGGGATTCAGCCTGAGCACTTTCTATTTGGAGTGTTATGCTTCAATTATTATTTGGATTGGCATCTAATTCTGTGTGATCCCATCTTGACAGAACTGCACAGAGTGTGGTTGGAGTCTTGAGCTGAAGCATTAAAAAATCAAAGTACAAGCATGCCCATAAAATCTTTTTCAGAGTCGCATTTTTTTTATCTGTTTCTCCAAACATGGTGAATATATTATGATAGTGAGTAATCAGAAGTGACTGTCAGCATTCTCAGGTGATTTCCTCCTATTCATTCTCCATGTAATCAGTTGACTGTGCGTTTCTGTCAGTTGTCACACTCATGCATTGTTTATGGAAAATTGTTTTTGCTTCTGAATTACTTATAAGTTCCAATAAATCAGGGTTAGCACATAGATGTGGACCCACTGATACAGAAATCAGTACATCCAGAACATTATGGAATACACCAATGGATGTTGCATAATTGAAAGAGAACTGCAGCACAGGTTCATATGTTACATGTGAAAACTCCCTTGTGTGTGTTGCATAAATATGGTGTGACTGCAGGCTCACGTACAGCAAACTACAATACAAACACAGTGAACAAACAGATTCAACAAATAACCGGATTGAAAATGTGTTTTAAAATTCAAAGTGACTGTATGTATCTTACCAATCACGTCATGGTGAAGGATACAGTATTTGGGGAAGGGAGTAGGCAACTTCCTGTGGTATAATTTGGGATGATCAGCTCCCAGCTGTGATATTTATTTAATGGTGACACGTGTGAAATACTATTTCTTGGTCACTTTTGTTGTGAAATTGTAAAAATATAATAGAGCCTGACTGACATTGGTTGATATATTTCTACCAGACTTAAACTTTCCAAACTACCTGTTGATGAAGACCATAATATGTTCTGTACACTGCTCAAGGGCACCTCAGCAGTGCCCAGGAGGTGAACTGGCACTTCTCCAGCTACCAGTCCACCCACCATACTTTGGTCCATGCTGGACTTGAGCCGGTCTCTAAGCCAAGGCCCTACAGACTGAGCTGCCGCCACAGCAAAGCCTCACCCTGGGTGAACCACCTTCTTGAGTAAGTAAGAGTCACATAATTGTAATTTTATCTTTCCTCCCCAGAGCTCAGATTCAACTAAAAGTGGATGAACAGATGGAGAATAGTACTATGAGCTCTATGCCCCAACTTAAAAAGAAAACTGTGATCCGAGTTCTCCTGACAAGCTGCAAATGTCACAAGGTGCTTTCACACAAAGGTCATGTTCAAAGTGCTATTCTGCAACATCGCTAACATGTCTACTGTGTGCCTCTTCTCCTTTGCTATGTTGCATCATGGCTGGCTGACGTAAGCTGGTGAACACAAAGGAAAAAGCAGCAGCTCACACTCGCCATCATTACTACAGGGAAGTCTGTCCTGCTGTTTCTATCAGGCTCTAATATAGTCCCTGGCCACACCTACACACCACTCCAAACATCTGCCTGTGTCTGGCTGTCCCATTCTGGTAAGACTATGGATCCATGTCAGCCAAGTGCTGGGCAGGATGCTGATGATGACAATGTATCCTGGGAACAATTGTGTGCAATTGCAAACAAAACAATATGAAATTTGGAACATTCTTTACTCTTTTCGAAGACAGCAGCAGACGATATGAATGTGATGAAATTATAATAAAGAACAGGATGATCAAAACGCATGAACGTTGTGGGTGGTTGAGTTTTTCAGTTTCTAATGGAGGTGGAGGCTGTTGGATACAGCTGTCTCTGCCATCGCTGGCGATGCCAAATTTTGCGACACATCTAAGAGTTGGCATCGTGTCCTGATCTGAATTCATTGAAATGGAAAAAAGTGGGCCATCCAATTTTATTCATCTGAATCCCACCCAAACCCACTGAACTTCACCATTGCCTGATTTTCCACTTCAAAGGAATATTGAGATAGCGGCCCATTTTTCTGCTTTGTGAGTAAAGGTTCCAATCAGTTTGGGACTCGCTTAGGGTTTACTCTAAGACTGACTGTAAATGTGAAATCAGGCATTGGAAATTTTATTAGAGAAAAAAAAAGCTTTCTCTTCCTGTGGTGCTCTCTGTGGAACTGGTGTACTTTTGACAGCACCTCTGGGATAAATGCTGTCACATTAACAAAGAACATGAACAAAGCTTACCTTTGTAGTAGAAGCAAGGCATACTATGGGAGGTTCAAACTGGACAGGACGACAGGACATAAGGGACTGAACCCGAGAGATCGAATGAAAATGAAACAGAGTTTGACCTACTTTAACCCTCATACAGCCATTACTATTGAAGGTGTTTTATTATTACATATTTTGGGACAGACATTGAAAAATTAAGACAAAAAATAAATAAATAAATAAACTGCAAGAAAAATAAGACATAAATGACAAAGAACAATTATGAATTTATATGCTCATTAATATCCAGTACACAGAGAGCCTAATTACAAGCTGAGAGTCTTGATGAAACAGCTGTCCAGGGGTTGGTACCTCCCCATCCATCCATCATGGATAGTCTGGGTCCATTGCCTGCCTTAGAAAACACAGTATAGTACAGCACGGCACACCTCTCCTCTCATTACTGGAGGAGATGGTGCAGCAATGGTTTAAATTAACCCCAATAATGGTCGGACAGCTGGGATACTTTTCCATTTGGAGCAGGGCCTCATTTGGCAGCTCATCATGTATTCTCTAATGGTACCACTGCATCACATTCACAGCACTTGGTTTTCTCATTTATTGCATTTTTACTATTATACATTTTATTTCAATAATTGACTGTTGATTATTAATTTACTACATCTTTTTCTGCTTTAGACTAGAACTAGAATTATTCACTTTGTAAAGATAGGATTTATGGAACAGCTGTTGTATTCAACTACAAACCTGAAACACTTACATAAGCTGCACTCGTTAGATTCACAAAATATAATGGCTTGCAGCGGACACAGATTGATTCATCAGCAGAAAATGGATCCAAAACAATTTTGATAATTGATTGAGTCAGATGTAAAGGGAAAATGCCAAACATTTGCTGGCTTCAGTCTCTTAAATGTGAGTATTTTCTTCTTTTCTTCTTCTTTCTTGTAAATAAAACATTGTTGTGGCTTTGGACTGGTAATCGCACAGAAAAAGACATCTGGAGATGTCACATTAGGCTGTGGAAAACTGTGATTGGCATTTTTTATGATTTATTTTTGACATTTTGTAAATGAATGATCAATGAATCCAGAAAATAATCAGCAAATCAGTCAATATGGAAAATGCTTCTAACTGCCATTATGTATGAAATGTGCCATATAAATAAAACTGACTTGCATTTAATTTTTATTTTTTGGACAAGCAATAAAACTAAAGTTAACACAACAGCAATATCCTGTGCATCAGTACGAATCAGACATGTACCACCTATCCATCATCTTCCCTCAATATCTGTTTTTGTATGCTTTTTTTGATTAATTTTATTTATTCCATTTTTGGATAATCACAATAATAATGATTATATGAACAAAGAAAATAACTAAACTTTTACTTCCTCAGTTTCTCAGTTTGTGTCACACATCCTCAGTTGAAAATTATGTATTCAAGACTTCATTAATCATTTCAGAATTTATAGTATAAAGTAGGACAAGTCATAATTTTTGCATATGCAGTACGCCTGATCTGAACATACTCAACTAAAAGAATATCTCTTCATTGGTGGTTGTTTGAAATACAAGTGCAAGACTAGCTGTGTGCATTTCACTATAGCTGCAGATGTGGGAAAAGGATAAATCTTGTATGTTAATGATTTCATGTAAAGTGTGACTGGCATGCAAGAGGGTGGCGCTAAGACATGCGATCTGATAATTGGTTTGGGGTTTTAGAGGAGTGGAACGTGACTGCATGTGTGTGCATTTGTCTCCTACGCTGTAGAAGCAGGAGAACTATAATCATGATGGTTGTGCTTATGTGTAGCCAAATAGTACTGGTGCAAGTGTGTGTGTGTGTGTGTGTGTGTAGCAGGTCTGAGTTCTTCAGAAGGACAGCTTGGAGATAACCTGGTGACGTCACAGCCAGAGTCAAGTCTGCTATCTCTCCCTGACAGCAGGGCCGTGCGTCACTCCTTACATGCCGAGCCAGCCAGAGAGAGAGAGCAGGAAGGAGAGAGGGAAGAGAGGGAGAGGAGTTAGGGAGGGAGGACGGAAAGGAGTTGAAGTGGCTGGAAGATGCCTCGGATCAGTTAGTGACAGCGAATAAGACCTGAGCCAGGGCAATACTAAAGTGGGAGAGTTTTAATAAGAATAGGGAGGGAGGAGAGGGGATGGAGAAATATTACGTGAGTGGTAATTAGCGGGAGAGAGAGAGAGAGAGGACAGAAAGAAACAACAGTGTAAAAAATCTTTTTGAAGAATAAAAATGCATAATGACGAAGGGAAGGAAGAGAAGAAGAAGTGGGTTAGTGACAGAAAGAAACAAAGAGATGTGAGCAGGAAGAGGCAGGTCCACAGTTCATCATATGATAATGAATATTTTAACAAGGGGAAAAAGCAATATGAATCAAATAATCCGGAGCAAGGTTCGTCATTGTGCTAAAGTGCACCAGCTTGTACTCCTGCTAATTATAAGCATTGTTGTGTGATAATTATATTCATGCCCGTCTTTTGAAGGGAATATTTCTCCCTATGGATTTCCTCCATCACATTGTTCAAAACTCCACTATCAACGTGACCACACACATACTGTATGTGCTTTTCATTTACGGCATTGAGGATTGAGAAAATAGAAGAAATCTGAAGAACGTTAGATGAGACAGGAATTCAAGGAAACATGGTAAACGCTCAAGGCATGTGTGAGACCTTCCAACCTTGTATTTTTGTATGTTTGTGTGAATATACTGTATGTACATGATTGTACTGACACCATGTCAGACACACAACCCACATCAAACAAATGATGTGATTTCACAATAATAATAGTCCAGAGTTTGGTGTGTGTCTTCGACCTCCTCGCTCTCTGCAATCTAACATAACAGTTTTAGCATCGAGGTTGTAGCTGCTCTGGCGGTGATGTTGTACTATACTGTGATATATTCAGTTGTGTTTTCTGGCTCCCTCATGTATGAAAATATGGAGGATTATATAACACAGTCCAGTACAACAGCACCTTTAATTATGACCTAAATTATAAACAAATCATAGAGATATTAGTAGTTATATTAATAGTTAGATAACAGATTAGGGCTGAGACCTAAACCATGTCTTGGTTGTGCATGTCTATGCTGCTATAGAACTAGACTGCAAGGACTTCCCATCATGCACTCAGCTCTTCTCTCTTCCACTCCCACTCCATCTGTACATATTCAAATCCCATTAATGCATGTTATGAATGTAGCTTTTTCCCCAGAGTTTTTGTGTTTTCTCGTCTCGCAGGTTCCCACCATGGTTTAGTCTAGAATGGGGATTGCTGTTGCACGTGCTGTTGTGGTCCTGCTTGACAACCACTTCTAATATTCTTACTGTGATTCTTATTCTTATTACTAGTTATATGTTTTAATATATATCAACTTGATATACATTATTGTTATAGCTGTGATTGTTACTATTACTGGTGCTGTGTCCTGCGGCTGTGGCCCAGGAGGTAGAGCAGGTCGTCCACTAATCAGATGATTGGTGATTCGATCCTCAGCTCCCCCAGTCTGCCTGTTGAAGTGTTCTTGAGCAAGATACAGAAGGCTGTACCATTGGTGTGTGAATCTGTATGAATGGTTAGCTCCTGGAAACATGGCATCTCGCAGGGTAGCCAATACTATCAGTGTATGAATGTATGTGTAAATGGGTGAATGAGATATGTGGTGTAAAGTCTTAAGTGGTCGAAAGACTAGAAAGGTGCTATATGAGTACAGTCCATTTACCATCTGTGTATCTCTGTTTCTCTAAACTAACCAGTCGAGGAATATGGCCGCTCACTTTGAGTTGGGTTCTGATTGAGGTTTTTCCATCTTAAAAGGACATTTTTAGTTGCTACTGTCGCCAAGTGCTTGCCCATGGTAGGAAATGTTGGGTCTCTGTAAATAATACACTTAAGAGTACGGTCTAGCCTGCTCTATATTCATAACTTCTGTTATGATTTGGTGTTATATATGCAATTGAATAATTGAATTTACACATTTCCAATGATGTTGACAAAAACTGGAATGTTTGAATTGCAAACGTAAAACAGTTACATAAGCTACACTTGTTAGACTCATAAAATATGATGGCTTTCAGCAGACAGTCCAATCCAACGAAAAGTTATGTAGCATGATAAACAGATGACATTCGCTGAAGGTTGGCAGTGACTGCAGCTTTGTGTAGAACTAGAGCTCAGCTATTTAAATTAGCAGCCAACAGAAATCAATGCATCTCGCAGAAGAAGATATGTGAGAAAGCAAATACAAAAAAGCAAAACAAAACGCAGTGTTGTCAGCCATATTGGCAGCAAACAGACTGCAAAATGCATGATTCCAATAATAGCTAATAACAGGTGTGTTTGCACCATACAGGTGAAACGAGAGGGACTGCAACAGCAGAAGCAGGAAGTCCAAATCTCCAAAAACTTGTACTGACATACCATCATCAGGGTGTTAGGAGGCAAGCTTATTTATCAACAGACAGAAAAGGAGTGGCAAAGACACCGAGATTTGCTTTCTTGCAAACTTAGATAAGAAGATGCATATGAAGTATGCAGTATGAAGCTTAAGAAACCAGAAGGCAATTACCCCACATTAGCATAAAGACTAGAGGCAGGGGAACATGGGAGATATGAGAATGCTATAAATCATTACATGTAATCCTCTGCAAGAATAAACAATATTACTTTAACAAATATTCCTTTAAGTTGGCCATATTCTGTATGCCACGTGAGTGTAGCAAAGCATCTCAAGTTGTGCATGTGAACTAACTTTAGGCCTTACACCTGTACCCAAACACATTTAAATACTGTATGCTGGAGTCTGGAGTTCATTCTGTCAACATCACAGGAATGTGTTTGCTGATGAGGAAGCTCCTGCCCTCAGTTCCCTCTCCATATCATTGAGCTTGCACTGGGTTGTGCGTCATCAAAACAGATCACAGTGTTTACAGTCAACCTCTCTGTCTGTCGGTGAACACTCATGTGAAACCTGTATCTAGAGAGAGAGAGAGAGAGAGAGAGAGAGAGAGAGGGGGGAAGAACTGCAGTCACACAGACCGGAGAGTCGTCTGTCACAGATGTCCCTCATAAGCAATCTGTTTACAGCTGTTGTAAAAATCATGTTAACAGTAAAGACTATGAGATATTGATGTAAAGTGAAGTGCATCAAGGAGTAAAAAAAAAAATATTACTGTATGTATATAATTATACGTGACATCAAAGATCTTGCCAGTAGCTTCTGACGTGTTGTGCTTGATATATCAACGATTAAAAAGACATTGTTATTCCCCTTGGGGCTGTCAGTAATTCCAAAGTGTAGGATGCATCATTAACTTAATGGTTCATATGTTGGAGCCAAGCCACAGTATAGCTTTTAGAACTTTCTCCGTTTATAGTGGCCCTCATGAACAATCACGCTTTAAGAGCAAACGCTTTAAGAGCTTAAGCATAAATATTTAGGAATATATGCTCTAAATTATGTAGGAGTATATTAAGAAATGATCATATAAATATCAAAAAAGGGAATGCTAACAGAACACAAGCAACACCATAAATAAAGAAAAGAAATACAATATTGTAAACACAGATGCAAAACAAAATGGATAAGTTCACACAAGTCCTTTTCTGTGTTTTCTATTCTTGCCAGTTGAGCCATGTTTTAAACTCCCCAGGCTTGTGGAAGTGGACTTGGTGTTTTAGAATTTAACATTCACTTCATTTGCTTTTTTTCTACCTGCTGCAGACAAAATCTGCTGCAGACAAAACTACTACTAGCAAAAAATACACATACGTTATTAAAATTATATGGACTATTTCAGAGGTAAGTCAATTGATGGTGTATTCCTTTAAGGCTGTGTAAACATGTTTACATACATGAGTTAAGTTCCTGTGTTCTCTGGACAGCTAAGGAAGAGAGAGGGGGGTCAAGGAGACTTATGACTTCCTTACTCACTTTCTTCTTTCCCCTCCACATGTCTGTCTTTACATTTTCTCACACACACACCAATTCCTGCATGAGGAAACAGGCTTTTATACAGCACTCACAACTCAAGCACAACTACTATTTTTGCACTTTAAAGGAAGGCATTTCAGTACTGAAAACACAATGGCTGAAGTCAGTATCGGCCATGTTCTGGACTACTAGTGAATGAGCAGATGAATGCATTAGAAGCACATGAATTTTACATGGGCAATGCATTTGCTGGTGAAGCCAGTTGGTCTGTGGTTACACTGCAAAAACACAACGTAGTCCGGTGTATTGTAGGAGAAACAGAATGCCATTTCCCTACTTTAGACAAGTTGAATGATGAGTGAGAGAGAAAGAAGCAAAGAGAGCATAGGCAGAGGAGGGAGACGCAAAAGAGAAATAAAGAGAACAAGTGTGGAGAACGACTGTTTATTTGACAAGGGGTGATTACGATCAGACAAGGTGAAGCGAGCACTTTTGTGAAGGGTGTGATCCCTGAAGAGAGGGAAAATTGGAAGGACAAGCAGACGGAGCAGGGCAGAATATGTGAAAGGAGACAGAGACAGAGGGGGGAAAATATAGAAAGAGAGCAAATACAGAGAGTGGCTGCTTTAAAAAACATCTGGGAGCCATCAGGGAGCGGAGAGAAAAACGCTGGACTCAGCTGAAACTCTCGGCTCCCCTCGCTACACTGCTTGCGTACTCGCCTGCTTCATATCCAACTAACACCTTCCTTCCCCCAAAAGACACAAAGTAGAGGAGGAAGTGGACAGTTTATCAGAGAGCGGAGAGAGTCCTCGAGCTCTGCGAGCTCCTACTCTCCTCAGACTGCATGGAGTGCTGTCAAAGTGGACCATGTATTGTTAACGACTGGGATTCAACTGAGGTCAACACGTTGCAAAATGTTAGCTGTAAATGACATTCAGACACGCAACTTGCCGTGCTTGCTGAGATTCATTTGAAGCTGTAAAATGCAACATATAAAAGCTCCACCATGTGGTGTTTGGTTGGGCCACGCAATGCCCAAGCATACAGTACACTGTACTCGCCTGCATTTCCTCTGTGCTGTCACCTGCACTCATTGATCATTTGAAGAATTCAACATATGACGTTTAAGGAGGCAGCTTGCTTCCATAGATGGCCGTAAGAATTTACCTCCGCAGGCCTTCACTTGAAAACACAGAGAGACATGGAGTTTCCTGTGTGGTCACAGTGGTGTGAGCACAGGGTGGCATCTGTCCATGTCTTCATTGAAATGGCACGGCTCATGTGATGGCATTAGCAGAAATGTCAGTCACCCTGTCCCAGCGGTTGTGTAAAGGGCAGACTCTCTTTCTCCATGGCACCACCACAGCTATCCACTAAACCAGCAGATTCCCATCGCATGTCTCCATTTCATTTTCAAGGAATCGAGCAGACAGACAGCTATAGATGATATACGCATACGTATGTGCCGGTCTTTGAGCAATTGGGGAGCCTTCCTCTAAAATCTGATGTCTGTGGCACCATTTAAGGAAAGTGTCTATTTGAGAGGATAAAGAAAAAAAAGGAATAAGTGTTCTCCAATGGCAGCCTGGAAAAAGAAAATGGAGTTTATTAACGAGCATCCATGTGTTAAACCATGACCATCAGATATGGACTTCTTTAGTACAACTCACTATTTTGATTCATCCCCTGAGGGCCATGATTAGTCACAGCAAATCTAACAGAAATTTAAAAATTAGTTTTTAAGACTCCTTTTAATGTAACAAAATATTATACAAGGATGATTCTGATTTGATTGCAATTTTACCAGCAGTTAAAGTACAGAGACAGACAGAGATACCAAGATGGATGGATCCACAGATTGACTGACAGACTGACAGAAAACCATTTTTAAGGTGCACTAAAATTAGATTTTAACAAATTATAGACTAGAAAAGGATAGAAATAATGAAATCATGATATAACACTATGTAAGATACAACTATAGCTGAAGGACAACAACCAATAACTTGTGGTTAATAATACAACAATAGTAGTTGCACTTATAATACTATATTTTTGAGATATTTAATGGCTATCTGAGGTGATGTCTTTCTTATTTATAATTGGTACCGTCAAAGGTTAGAAAATATTAATTTGCATATCCTAATTGTAGCAGATTATATTGTACTTTGAGACTAAATTGTGGATTTATGGACAGTGTGGATTACATACAAAGAAACAGTCACCATCTGATTGTTTTCATTCATAAGGGCCCATCTCGTGAATCGTGACCATGAAATAGCAATTTTCGGTCAAGTATGTTAGTATGTATACGCTCAAAGTTACACATAGATCACATCTTACACTGTTACCCTCATTAACTGCAGCGGGGAATTATCATTTATGTCTCAAAGCTGCGTCAATCCCTTAGCTTTCCTTAGCTACCTTGCTGCAACTTTGTACATGGCTCAGTTATCTCTGGACACTACAATGGCAATTTAGCATCAGCATTCATGTCAGGAAGGGAGAAAATGCATTCCTTCATGAGCCATTTCTTTCCATCAAATCTGTAACAAGTCCAATTTCTGTTGGTAATCCCCCTCTGAAGAAACACATTGATATGTAAACTGTTGTCTCAGAATGGCAGAATGGTTATTAGAGAAGGGGCATAGATTGAAAATGATTCAGGGACGACCCCGGTAATGTATTCATACCACAGCAGCACACTGCTGTCCTAACATCTCCTACGGACACCTGCCTCTAACAATCACAGATATTTTCTACACAAACTGCCTCCATTTCCTCAGAGATACCTAGGAGGAGATTGAAGAAATAATAATTTGCCTAGTCAACTACTACTGCGAACTAGTACTGCTGGTAACAAAGCTACAACAATAATTTCTAGCTGCTCAAATATATAATTTCAGACTGACTCTAACGTCTTTTTTGTTCTTCAATGGAATGCCCCTCTGATCAGTATGTTATTATTTCTTTTAGGTGATTTTCTCCACTCGCTTGCTGCTTTGGTCTTCCCCTCCCCCACTCCTATCCTCTGTCCTCCTTTTATTCAACTTCCTTTCTTGCCTTCTTTGTCTCCCCCCCACACACTCCAACCCCGCCTCTTGCCTCTTTCTCCTCTCCTTGCCTCTTCTTTTCTGGCACGTCCCTCTGTCTTTGTGTTGCTATCCAGAAGAGGTAGCAGTGACGATAGTGGTGATGCACGGCCCGGGCAGAGTCCAGGACAGTGTCGTGGAAGAAAAACAGGCATCATCATCACCATCATTGTCATCATCAGCCAGATGAGGAGAGCCAAACTTGAGCTCTGTCCATCCCCATCAGGCTGGCTGACAGTCACAAACTCATCTCTTATTCACTCCATTCATCAATTATACACAGGCCAAAGGAGCCCTGAGAGGCAGGAGGCTGCGAAGGCCTCTCTCCACGTGTCATTCCCAACTGCAGCACAAGACACGTCGCAGTGCTCTGTGCTCAGCCCTTATCGTCAATGTCCTACTCTCGTCTCTCTGAGAGCAGGAGGCAGCTTGTCATCATGCCTTTAGCCACTTCTGCTATGTGCAGATGTCATGTATCTCATCGTAAGGTTAAGGTTAGATAATCTGGCCAACAATGACATGATGATGACAGAGTGTAGACGTGAGAACAAATAAAAATTTCCATCAAATGTTTGTGGTGTCCTACATTGGAATACATTAAAAGAGTACATATGATGTCAATATTTATATTTTGAAATTAAATCTGCAATCTGATTAGTCGTTCCCTCCAGATGAAAATGCACTGACCAAAACAAAACTGACAGATAGCCAACATCAATCCTGCGCAGGTATTTATACAAGCCTCCATTTTTCTGTCTGCATGCTAAACTATTGTTTCGCTTACTGTGATTTAAAACACAATTGGGACCAATAACAACTAACAAACATGACATATAGTCGTGAAAATCAGATTTAGAAGGGAAAAGCAACATTTAACAGTCGAGACAGACCATTAAAGGCTCCATATTGGGCTTGTACCAGTAATGTGTCAGCTAGCAGAGTAAAATAGTGCTCAGAATTTACAGCTTTGTCATCAAAGATTACATATCTTTTGATGTTGTGTTCAAGGAAAAATATTTTATATGAGAAGAGCTGAGCCTCATGATGTTATCTGGAGGATACAGCTGTCAAGTGGTCACTTCTAGCAAGAAAGATCAGAGGTTGGGTTAGGTATTACCTGTGCACAAACACTGCTAATTCTGACATGTACAAAACCCTCCCAGCCATTCTTGTAAAGATACAGACTACTTGGCAACAGAGCGGCTCTTGTGTTGTCTAGGGCTTCATGATCCAAACTCTAAAAGTGCTGCACAGACAAGACTTTATTTTTTTATACACAAGGGTAGTTTGATGATTTTAAAAAGACACAAGCGTCCTCTCACACACACCGACAGTTTTATAGTCACTGGTTATTTCCATATCAGGCAATGTAGCTGGTGTTGCGGAGCCCATTCAGAGAGGTGGGCTGGCCCTTAGATGAAAGAGGTAGCATCCATGCCAGCGTTAGCGTGACATGCCCATTCCTTCTGTGTGTGTGTGTGTCTGTGTAAGGGAGAGAGACTAGTCACCACTACATTAAGTAATCTGACCTGATCAAGCAGCTAAACATTATCCTTGCAAGTCAGCTGGATCTAATAACCTTAGCTCAAACAGTTTCACTGCATGAGATGTGACTGTAATAACCAGAGTACGATTAGCAGAACTCTTGATTTTTTAGTAAATATCTACATATCTATACGACCTAAACCAACCTGACTTCCCACCTGGACAACATTAACACCTATGTGAGATTGATGTTCATCCACGTCAGTTAAAATTTCAATGCTATCATCCCCTCCAACCTCAGCAACCTGGGCATCACTGCCTCCTCTGTACCTGGGTACTTTTTAACCAACAGACCGCAAACTGTTTATCCTATCTGTATCCTATCTATGCTATCCCAATCTGTTAGGTTAGACAACCACACCTCGTCAACCCTCACCCTGAATACTGGCGTCCCACAGGGCTGTGTGCTGAGCCCTCTCCTCTGCTCCCTCTTCACTTGTGACTGTGTACCTGTACATGTTTCCAATACTATTATCAAGTTTGCAGGAGAAACAACAGTGATTGGCCTCGTCAGCGACAATATGAACCAGACCACAGGGAGGTCCAGCACCTTGTGACATAGTGCATTAATAACAACCTGTCCCTCAACACCACAAAGACAAAATAGATCATTGTGGACTCCAGAAAAAACCACCACATGAGCCAGGAAGATCAATCTGTCTCTGCAAGCAATGGTGAACTTCTAACACTGCACCACTGACAGCCATATTACCAGCTGCATCACGGTATGGTATGGCAACTGCTCTGTCTCGGACAGGAAAGCACTGCAGAAGGTGGTGTCCAATGCATCACCTCCACTCCCCACCATTGAGGCTGTCCAGTGCAAGTGTGTCTGCGGAGGGCACGAGGCATTTTCAGGGACATCTCTGAGGTCATAGATTGTTTGCCCTACTTCCCTCTGGGAGGCACTAAAGGACTCTCCGTCCCCCTCCACCACCGACCCCCTCCACTAACACACTACTGCACACTAACTTGGACATGCTAATATATATTTATAGCTCTGTCCTCTATATATCTAGCACGTGCTCATATCTAGCTTTTTATTCTGCAAGTCTACCAATTGCATGACTTACATTGCAGCCGCACTGAATGACACTTATACCTGTAATTGTTAATTGTAACTGCTGCACATGCTGTATATATCTTACTATATTATTTTTTTTATTTAATTGTTTATATCTTCTCTGCAATGCTTACTTGACAAGATGAATAGTTCTCTGAGAATGTCCAATTTCTGTTGGGAAACAAGACTTTAAATCCTTTAAATCTCAAAAAGTTGTACCTGTTGTCTTTAGGACTGCACTGCTATCATAAAGGTACAATTCTGTGGTTTAAAAGTGTCCAGATAAATTCAGAGATATTTAGCTTTAAATAAACTATTTTACTACTAATAAACCAGCTGTATAATTAATGTTTAAACTCAATCCAAGAGCCATAAGATTACCAAATAAAACATCTTGGAAGCTTATACTTTGTTTATTGCTGTTGTTGATTTTGTATATGACAGCAATGTTTCAACATATGTACATGGCAAGTTTCTGTGTAACCGAAGAAACATACTGGCGTAGAATAAGTGAAAAATTCACACACTCGGTAAATCACGCACGTCACATTCCATTTCCTGTTTGCAGGCCTGCCAAATCCATATGGGATCGATGGGCTTTCATGTAACTCTGAGATATTGCCTAATGTGAGAAGGAACTAGAGAAATAGAGTTGTAGCTGTCAAGGCGTATTGCTCGATAACGTAAGAAGATAATGAGGGGAGGACGGGATGGAAAGAGGGCAAGAGATACAGATAGACAGAGAGAGAGAGAGGGAGAGAGACCACACAGAAAGTTGGGCAGCAATTCTGACAAATCACTGAAGCCTGGAAAATGGGATCCTACAAGGGGAGAGGCAGCAGGCCAATCACATTTCAAGATTTTAAGAACAAATGTATTTAATCATCAGAGAAAAAGGGGTCCAGCTCAGACAGAAGAGGAAACTGAACACAACCAGTAAGCCTCACTTATACCTACCAACCTGTGACATACGAATGGGGTAGATGCCAAAGATGTGGAGATAATGCTGATGAGTGTGAGCCGTACTGCTCTGGCAATGATTAGTGTATAACTTAAGGCCCTGTGAGTAATTCCTTTTGACATTATCTTGCACAATAGTGCAGTGTTGCTCCATTTCTCTCACGTGTTGCCTGTGCCGTAGAGAAAGTAGTTTTTATTCTGTCTAGGGATGATCTGAAGCAATCTGACATGATGGAATTGGTTAAAAGGCAGGCAAGAAGCATGATATTATTCCCATATGGCGACCTCAGTCACACACAACCTCCATCCTCCAGAGAAATATGCATGGGAAATATGTGGCACAATACCTAAAGGATTGAGATAAACTTATTCTATTTCACATGAGGTACAAGGGATGCTGACGCTAGGCATCTCTAATGTGCCTTCACTAATTGGCTCTCCCCAGGGCCTGAGTTCAAAACACCGAAAACAGCCCTAACCATTTATTTCTGCATCTGTCATCAGTGCACAGCATGCTGCAATCACTATCATCCCATCCGCTTCCCTTGACCCTCATGAATCAGCACGTAAACCTGCCACGATTAAGAAGCATTGTCAAAAATGAGACATGTCAAGTGCTGTCAGGAACCAAATATGCACACAGGCTGCTAAAAATCAGCTTACACAAAAAAAATTGCACATCCTCTGTTGTAAACTCCCCAAATAAATCTTGGGTAAATGAATTCTCACGTCATTGTGCGTAGTACAAAACCGTAAAAACTTGATTTACAGATAAACAAGAATAAATATAAAAAAAAAATAAATCATAAGTGGAGGTCAGAAACATAAATTAATGCTAATGTCTGGAAGCAGAGTATAATTGGTTTATGTTTATATTGGTGATTATTTGTTGTATGATGATCACCAGCTGGAAGTCGTACAGTTTTATTAATCCCACAAGATTCTCCTTTTTCCCACCAGAACCAGAAAACAAACATGAAAAAATAGATACTGCATGACATATGAGCACATCTTAATAACAAATCCAAAATACAGAACGTTACTCTGAGCTGAAAGAGGAAACTCGTGATGCTCCAATCACATGCACTGTGTTTCTTCCACTCTTCAATGTTGCTGTTTTTCCTCTGGTGCTGATGGCACACTGTGGATCTGATGAAATACTATCATCTATAAATAAAAGCTTGTACTATCGTTCAGCTGCACAGCCTGATGGGAGAGTAGAGAGGGAGCGTGACGCTGGGTAAATGGCCAAAGGGCCATTCAACACTGTGACAGAGCCTGAATGTTGAAACAGCAGCAAATGAGTCTTGGGCAAGCACAGAGATGGACATAAACTCATTAATGCAGACCTCCCATTGCTTTCAGGTCAACTGTAATTACCGCTTACATAACCTCTACAGGCTGACTTCTCCCCGTCAGAGTGTTGTGTTGTCATATTTGCACGATGACAACTGAGTCTATTGGACTAATTGTACCGAGGGAGCAACCATGTGCTTGAGCCTGGACAGTCAATGTAATACTGACAAGGAATAGTTTTGACATTTTGAGAAATATTATACACAATCTTTCAGAGAGTTTGGCTGTTAAGTATGAAGCTTGAGCCAGGAGGTGATTAGCCTAGCTTAGCATAAAGACTGGAAGCAGCCCGCCCCTCCTCAAACCTCAAAAACACCTCCAAATTCCACTAATTAACGATGCATCTTTTATTGTTTAATCTGCATATAAACTGTGTAATGTAAAAATTAATGCACAGACATAAGAATACACATAAGCAGAAATAGGTACTGTAACACTTATATTGAATATTCTACAACTGATAGACAACTACCAGGTAAAAGGACACAGTAGTCAGAGTGAGGTTGTTATTGGTACACCCCCCATGAGCATTTGTGCAGACTTTTCATTGTTATGCTGCCATGTGGCGTTTATCCTGTAAACAAAGTGTTGTCTTATTTTGTTGGAATAGAATCTCGGTGTGCGCACTGACCACCAGTGGCAACTTGTGGATGTAAGGAGATGAGAACAAACATTTTGTGCACAGAAACTACTGGCTGGCAGGATCAACATCATCTTAAATATGGTGCAGGGTTATTTTTCTGTTTTGTAGTTTTCAGAGAGTCAGCAGAAGCTGAGATTGTTGCAGAAGTTTACTCGATTATATGGACCACATTGTTTATCCTGCTGTATGTATGTATTTCCACACAAGTTTCAGATTTAACTACAATAAATTTGACACTACATCTGTCTCATGTATAACATGTACATGCATGATAACTGTTCCAATGTAACAGTTCATCCCACCTTTTTTTTTTTTTTTTTTTTGGTCAAATTGCTTCGTGCTGAGGACAGGAAAATTCCCTGAGCGCCATACAATCAAAGGATAAACCGGAGGAAGGGATACCATGCACTGTAAGATGGTGGATAGCGAGCAAGAGACCCCAGCTGGAAGATGTTTAGACAGCATCAGTTTCTTGTGTTGACAGGATGGGTCAACAGTCAGGGCCACTTAAGGATAGATTATTGACCATTTCTCCATGCAGTCTGCACTAATGGAAGAGTCCGAAGCTGTCAAAATATATTTGTGCGCAATGCTTAAACAAATGAATAAGCCATCAGAATGAATAATACAAGGAGATGAAACCATGGATGGACAGTTATGTCACAATACAGACTTACAGCATCTCACATAGACTAAAGAAAATTACCGAGATGGAAAGACCACTCAATAAAAAGACCATTAGGGCTTCTTGCTGTAACAAATGATTTGGAAACATGATGGAAACCCAATTAAAACGACATTTACAAAGGAAGAGTTAAGCAGTTTACAAAAACTCCCGCAGCTGATATGCCCCGGTCCTCTTTTGTGCAGACACACACCATGTGTATACACCCTGCATGATCCCTTATATGGACTCTTGTCACACATGTGAAACTTCCATATTCATATAATATGATTTCACGGGTTTGGTTATATTTAACGTTACTTTGTCCAAAGGAGGAGGTTGTCAATATAAATGAACAAAAGCATGATTATCTACACTAAAGTTAAATCTTAATTCATAAAAATAAGTTGTGCAAAATCAGTAAGTCTGATGACCACTGCTCCTAATTTTAAAGACTGTTAATGGCCTTTAGTATGGCACAATAATTAATCAGTCTCTAAAATAACACTCTTAACTGAACTCTTCAGGTTTCCTGGTGAACAACATTCATTCCCTAGAATTTCTTTTTGTGAAATATGTGAAAAAGTGAGAAAAAACAATTCCAGTCCAGGATTTAGAGCGGCAGCTCATTGCTTTTGTTCTTGATGTAATGCCTTCATTCTTTACGGAGACAGCGGTGCATGTAGCCAAAGCAAAGCGAAGATTTTGTGCACAATGAGAAAGTCAGATGGATGATTCAGGACCAAGTGTAAGCAGTGCTGCAGACGATGGAAGAGGTCCAGATCTGAGCAGTTGGACCACAGAACCAATGGACAACACTTACAGATACAATGTCACACATGACTAATGGACCGGCTTAATGAGGTTCACATGTCACGGTACAGAATGTGCTTCCATTACTGGTGCAACTTCGATCAATATTAAAGAATGTGACATCAATAAGTTCACATCTGTGAACATGCTGTGATGAATCCAAAACAAAACAGTTTATCTGAGATTTTCCAGTGGAGACGGAGGCGAAGGGATTGGCATCACACTTGGTGTTTGGAGGAAGAGAAGATGAAGGAGGAAAACTCATCTCAAGGGTTGAGCGAATAGACGTCACTTCAGTGTAGCATCCCAGCGTTTCCTTCACAGACAGGCTGAGGCAGGATTAGATTCTGCAGGCAGGGCTGCTGTCCGCTTTCTAAATCTGCCTGCCAGTCTTTCTATCAATCATTCTGTTCGCTCCAAATGATGTCACTTCTGAAGTCATGGTTCGGGCAATCCTTAGTAACAATGTGGTATTGTTTTAATCAAAACATTCTGCAAATAATCACTTGAGGCACCAAAGAGAAATGAAGGCATTACAAAAACATGAATCCAATCCACAGGGAGAGATTATTAGACCTTGAAAAGCTTGTAAAGGTGGAGATTATAGACAAATGTTAATGTTATAAAGTGGTTTACAATAATATTTATGAAACTCAAGGTTTCCAGATTAGGATTATAGTTTAAAAAATAATGAAACCACGAAACAATGAAATAAATGTCTGTAGTTTTGAATGGGCACATACAAGTAATTCATAATAAAACATGTAATTTTCAAAGCAACAAAGCATAAAGTACGTTACAAGCCTCGGTGCCAGATCAACACACACAGGCAGGATAAAATTTTAACTTGGGCTGCCAAAAACAATGATGCAGTTCACAAAAGTAACGTGCATATGTGCAAAAAGGTCCGGTCTTCATACTGAAGCGATATTGATCCCTGTTGGACAAACTGCACTGCAGATATGGCCTACATCCTGTTTGTAACCATCAGCTCCAACTTTGTCACAGCCAAACAGTCTGTGATTAATTAGTGGAATGTTGTCAACAGAACTGCAGGAATGTTATTTACTCACTGCTACAAAAAAAAAAAAAAAATGATAGGTCTATTCAACTGTCTTATACTTTGAGTGTGCAGTCTAACCTCACAGTACATGCTTATCGTGGAGAACTTCCTGCTTACCAATGGCTTTAAATCTGTGATCCTGTGATAAGTCCTACACTTATTTAACAAACCACAAGCAACAGTGAGTGAGTGTTAAATGCAATTTTAAGAGGTTAAAATGGGATTAACCAACCTTTAACCTTAAATATTTGTTTTGATCTGTAGATAGTATGTTTTAATATGTTTGCATCTTAAAATCAAAATGCAGTGAAGTATAAAAATCCACTGCATTAGTCACAATAAAGATCAATTGATCGGTAACGATTGAATCGGTTCTGCAGCCTGAATGACTTTTCTTGGCTCAAGGAATCTATAAAAAGGTGAAAAATATCATCTGTAATAAGGGTTTTAAAGGTTACACTGGCCTGATGGTGCTGCTACACAGCTCTTTGTTATTAATATTATGTTGTTTTTTATTACTGCAAATGTATTGTTTGAAAGTGTTGACATTTCTCTCTCGTTCTCTTTGCTCAAATATTTGTTCTTTTTCAAATTTAAGAGTCCGTGAAAAAGATATTTTTGTTGACACATGAATTTACTGTAATTTAACTCGAGCTGATGGTGGAGTTATTGTAATAACCCCAAACTGTGTTGCCTGCATATTTTGGACATATCTTATCAGTTTACCACAAAACAGTTCTATGTGCTGCCACAGATCATTGCAGATATGAGAAAGACATAAAACAAAGCACAAAACATATACTTTCAGTGCTTTAACCCCACAAGAAGAATAAACCAGCACCTGAAGGCCTCATTATATCACATGCTGGAGTCCTAATGCCCATGAATGTTGTATGTGTGAGCGTAGATTGAAGAGCGGGACAGCCATATTGTAGCGGACCTCTCCCTGAACTCCGTTTTCTCTGCAGGCATGTTCACTAACAGCTGAGGCCGGCAGGGGTTCTGCCCTGCTGGCCCAGTCATTAGCTCCTCCACAGCATGCTCCCAAAGCTGTTCTGCTAATGGACGCCAAATACCTCAGCCAATCCCTCCAACGCACACATAAGGAACTCATATTCATACCACAATGGATGCATTGCTCCTTTCTGTCATTCCAACACCTTGCATACTCATCTGTACAAACAACTAGTGTTCGTCAACATCCGTCATTTCCCCCATTTTATTACAAACACAGTATTAGATTTCCAACAGGGACAAGATACAGTAGAAAACACACCTTTTTTAACAATAAAAAAGTAATAATGTAAAGTTATCATTGCAACTATGATAAACAGTTCATGTTACTTGGGGGGGAGGTGGTGGGGAAGTTAAACTGGTGTGATTTACATTTTTAAATGTGTACTGAATGGCATTTCTATGCTGTACTGTCAACAGTGCGTGTAAGATTAAGAGCTACACGGTAGTGTCCTTAACTACTTAGTTATTGCTCCTGTAACAGTTTGCATTACACTAAATACAAATCTGACATAACTGGCAAAACCTCACACCCCAATGTCATACACACGGGTAAAAGTACTGCATTCAATAAGTATAAATAGGATAATCTGTTAAGACTTCTGTCATGTACAATGTAATTACAACTGGAAATTGTTCAAATACTCCTACATGTGACAGTTAACATAGATTATCACAGTAAATACGGTTCTATTTAAAACCTTCACAAAAATCCACATTACACCAGAATTTTCACTGTAGAAAAATAAGTTAAAAATCTGCATAAATATTTTACACAAAACAGTTATAAAATATGCTGTATTTTCTGACAAGGTTACACAAAACAGTATTTTTTTTTCTACACCATTGGGTATTAAGCATATTTTGGTGCTTGTTAAAAAAAAACAAAAAAAAAACATTAATTTAAGTTTTTAATAAACAAACTTTTTAAAAAATGGTTAGTCCCGTTTTACACCACACTTGGCTACAACAGTCATTTCAGATGTACAAATATGAAGAGGGAAAACAGGAGAACTGCAGCATAGCCAAGTTTCACTTCCTTTTATCGCCACTTCACTCCCCCCGTTCGGCAGAGACAGATGAAGAGCGTCCCATCCTACACAGATAAACCTCCTATGAACAAGCAATTCCCCTTAAGTATCGAGTCCACAGATGACTCCTTACAGGCTGAGCACAAAGACAGGAGAGAAAGAGAGAGATGGAGAGAATGAGATGTTCTCAGTTCGTCATGAGAGATTACAGTGTGAGAAACTGGCTTCATCCTGGACGTTCAGACATTAAACTGTCTTCCTTTGCAGACACATTACAATGTGTGTTTTAGAGCCTTCGCTACAATGAACTACTGAGGTCAAGTCATGGAATAATGAACAATGTCCAAATATGACATCACGTTTGAGTGAGACTATGCCAAGGGTCGTGGCTCCAAAATGGCTCGTTTCCCCAATCAACTGGCTTCACAGTGCACAGGAACTGTGAAACTGTGGGCGATAAGTAATCATCTACAATGATGTTTCGCCACAGGAGAATCAGAGCCACGGGTAATACTTCTGATGCACGAGCCATTACCATACTGTCAAGGCATCTGCACCGTTTGATCTCCAATATAGCAAAAAGAATACGGACATTTTAAATGTGGACGATACAGCAGTATAGACTTGTGGCAGCTGAGTTAACAAGTAAGAATAAGGCGGCAGCTCCGTGTGGTCCGCAGATACAGACCAACATTACTCAACTTCAAAAGCTGTACACGGATGTTGATATAAGATACCTTTTTATGCATCACCCTACTCATTTCATACATCTTTGACTTTCTGCCACAAACTATGGTAACACAGCCCTTATTAAAAATACATTTAACACTTTAATTAAGACCCGAATTGTCATGGAAAAGAATTCAAAATAATCAAAAGGTAAAATTCAGTCATTTTGTTTGTATGAAAACTTCTGCAGTTCAAACTAAATGGTTGCTAGCATTAGACTTTTTCCATCTTTATATACTTTGTGTAGTGTGTACTATGACTTTCTTTCTGTTTGTGTATTAATAACGTGCACGTATTGTAATTGACTAACACGACTATAATTGTTGGCTGTGAGCTCCTACAGCACTGTGTTTCAGCCAAAGACACACCGCTGTATCTGTACGATCTATACCTAAATATATCTTTAGGTGTTTATCAGTATATTTGATCATAACACATACACACATGTTCAACTGTTTCAGCTTACCTGCGCTTTAGACGCTTTTGTGGAAGTGCTCTGAAAAAGACAGAGAAAGGTTTGTGAGGTCACTGCGCAAGAGGATCTTTGGTAAAAATGTAACACAATGTGATCATGTGTTTGAGCTGATTTCAGTCCAGCGTGACTTGTGACAGAATGAAGAACTTCGGCATGGAAACATTGATGAAATAATACAATACTAGACTGCCACTGGTTTCTTTCTAACCCATCATATTCACATGTACAGGGGTTCAAACACCATACTATATTTACTGCCACAGGCACCAACCACCTCATTTGTTTGGGGATTTCATGCATTAGGACAACCTTGACATAAATTGGCTGAGTGCTGACGGTTATATTCAACTATGAAACCAGAGTCCAGCAGCAGCCCCTGCAGTTACTGAGCCTTCAGGTCTAATTAAAATCAGCCAGCCTGTGTGCTGATCAGCACGCTTGTGTGCCATATATCTCCAGTACGATGACCACTCTGTTATTTTAGGCACATTGTTCCTCTTTCAGGATGCATTTTCAGCCTTTTATGGTATACCATAAAGCTAAACTTGTTTTTTTATCTCAGTGATGAGTGTAATAAGTCTGGCAGGGCTGCGCATGACTCAAATAATATCAGAGCTAATGTTTAGTGGAATGTGGTACACTTGAAGACAGAGAAAACATAGGCTGTGGAGTTACATTTGCACAGACGCAGGAGATCAACCTGGTTTAAAATCTCTAACTGTGACCATTTCTATTTTTTCAAATAAACAAAGTGATTTTGATGGCATCATTTCCTCAAATAAATATTTGTGTTCATATTAAATCAGCTGAGAAGGTTTTACATTGTGAATATAGCTCTAAATGAACAATTTAATACATTAAATAACATATATATATATCATTATCATTGCACAATATCATTGTCACATTACACCTTGATACTTCTGATCACTGACAATGATGATCAGGCTGTAGCAATACAATGTTTACCTCATCACACACAGACAAACAAACAAACAACATGTATTTTCTCTGCACTTGTCTTTTTTAATTCTAATTGCTGAAGGTGGGAGTTGGTGCCACCTGGTGGAACAAAGTGTTAAGTGTGTAGCACACAAGCAGAGCCTTAGACGCACACAAACACAGGTATGGGGGGCCAGAGGCAAAACGCTTGCAAACACTTTTCTTGCGGCACTTAAATGCTTCACACAATGAATCCTACTGAGGATTACATAATGTTTACACATGGGCAACATGTGTTTGGCTAAGGCAAAAATGGATCTGCAGCAGCGTGTGTTTGTGTGTCTATGTGTCTGTGTGTGCATGTGAACAAAGAGGCTACTGGCATCGTCATCATCATTATACACTCGCATACACACACTCACCTATAGATATTTGGGTCTAGCAGCATGGCTGTGTCCTGTGGTAATTGCGACAAGTGCACCACTTTAGTCTTCAGCTGCGATCGCTCCGTTTCATTCACCCACACATCAGGTAGTCTGCAAGACAACACACGTACACATGCACAGAGAGGACATGTGGTCAGGGTTTAAGCTCTGACAAGAAAGAGGGAGAGAAATGGGGGGGGAAAGGAGTGGGGTGAGAAAGATGGACAAAGAGCCTCATTGAGTCCAGCGCATATGTTAACACCTTCCTCTGAACACTAAGTACATTTCCATAAGTAACATGGCCTTGACCAAAGCACTGGGACTGACACACATGCACATGGGTGTGCAGGTCTGCATACAAACACGCACACACAGAGGACAAAGCACACTGTCCTCTTGTGTTATTAATTATCGAGTAACTTCTACACTGTATCTTCATGATTAGCCAGAATTTTAACCTCTAAGCTCGAGGCTAACGAGGTGACTTTCCAGTGACAGGCACGCACACACACAGACACACGTGCACATGATGTATTGTACTACTCAGCTGCACCTCACTGTACCCGCAGCAGCTTGATCCCCCTGTGAAAGAAGGGTTAGCAAGCACTGGCGTGGCAAGTCGAGGTGCAGGGGAAACAAAGAGCTTAGCGAGTCGACTGCGCCTCCCCTCCCTCCCCCAGCCACCCCGTCTCCACCCCCAGCATTCCCCCCGTCACTATGTGCGTCATCGCAGGAGCCCCCAGAGATGCAGACACACACGCACGCACACACACACACACACACACTCAAACACACTCACTGCAGGCGGCAGTTAGGCAAGCAGGCAGCCACCCAGCCAAATCACTCATTCACATGCCTAGTCAGCCCATTCAGTGGGATGGTGTGCAGGTAATGCTCCACATGCAGCATATTCAGCACAACTGTGTGCAGGTAGAGATGGAACAAAAGTGACAAATGAAGAACAGGGAAAAGGAAAGTGGAGAGAGGGAAAAAATGTTAAGTGGCTCACGTTAATGTACAACAAGTCGCTTAAACAGTGGTTGCAAACCCTTTTATGGCATGTTTAAATGCCTGGAGGGTGGGACTAGCAAGATAGGATAATTTACTGCAGCTATAAAGTTCGGAAAGCCACAGTAGTGCACTTATAATCTACAATACACATCCTTGGATGCTGCATTAAATTAAGTCCTTCAAGTTATCACTGTTACACAAACAATTCGCAATTTCTATTTGTCCTCAGCTTGACTAGGTGTTCATCAGTTCAACAGATGAGGATTTCTGTCTGCATCTGCCATTAAATGTACAGACAGCCACAGAAATAATGTTATTTTAACAAGTGTGTGCACACTTGCAAGCCCGACTCACCCTTTAGCTTAAAAAACTGAGGGAGGAACACGACAGACAAAACGAGATACAAATAAAACTAAAACTTGCACATGCACATGTGGAAGTAATCATGCATAGGTCTAAGGGATATGATGGCAATGATATCTGATCACTGTACAGTTCATGGCAGTTTTCGCCCATAAGTATGGATGTTTGTTGTTGTACTTTTCAATTCATGAATGAGCAGTAATGGGATAAAGAAATCCTAATTTTGGAAAAAGCATAGAAATATTTTTATAGCGCCATTATGCAACTTTTCAACCATAAAATAACAAATTTTAAATCATTTCGATGTGACACTGACTTGTAATCAGGTGAATGGTGTCTCTGTCATTCCCTGCACGGTCACACACCAGAAGCACGTAACGCTTACGCACCAAGTCACAGACCACCAATTATTTCACTTATTATGGTGAAACTGGATCATGTTTTATGGAGAAAAAGTTTTTTGGTTTTGCCTCT
Source organism: Sciaenops ocellatus (assembly GCA_033000465.1). Lineage (NCBI taxonomy): Eukaryota > Metazoa > Chordata > Actinopteri > Sciaenidae > Sciaenops > Sciaenops ocellatus. Next base: position 10,265,650 of record CP136871.1, read on the forward strand.
GATGTCCTGCAGCTGCTCTGCATCAACTTTTTTTCTCTGTTTCCTGATGGACAGTAAAGTAAACTGCTGTGAACTATAGCTGCTGTTAGTTAATGTTAGCTCCGTTTATTTCCCGGGCTGCCTGAACTGTGAGGTCAGAGCACCAGGAGAGTGTTAGGGTTTGTAGCACAAGCATTTCGGACCACCGAGGCAAGGAGGTTTTCAGGACCGGGATGCTGGGGAAAGCTGACAGGGAGCCGGTGTCATGCCAGAACCAGAGTCAAACAAGCAGGTAATTTAACCGGGGTCAGCAGCTTCTATGGACACAATGGCAGACGACACCAAAGAGGACACTGACAGAGGAAGCCAAGAAGAGTAGAGTGTGACTGAGCAAGAAGACGCCAGACAAGAGTCTGGGAATAGCTTTTAGATGTTGGCAAGCTTCATTATGATGCTGAAAGACAGACAACGAGTTGAGCTTCTTCCTGTTGCACTGGTAAGTAATATTAGCTGGCTGCTATGCCTCGTCTTGTTGCACTTACTTGATGTTTGGCCGTCAAATATACATGTACAACTGCCCATATTTATGCCGGTGGTATTGCACTCTAAAATACCAATACTTAAATGATTATTTCTAAAATGTAACCCTCCATCTGAGTTGTACGTCAAGTTTCTCTCTCTTGATTTTCATTTCAAAAGTGTGTGTATCCTCTTTAATGGTGGGGAGAGGAGAAAGAGGAAGTTGAGAAGAGGCAGGGATAAGACAAGAAACAGTTCCCTTCAAAGCTGCTTCAAAGTTTGGGTTAGCCTTGAGTTAGTGTGCTTGTGCAAAGCAAACCTCAAATGACAGAGGAGGACCTGCTGAGTGTTAAATTTGCAGTAAACACCCATGTGTTTTTGCGTGCGCGCACGTGTTCCACTCCAGAGTCACCGTAAACATGTCAGGGTGAGTGTGCTTTGGTACTGATGAGTAAATTATATTCTGATGAATGTGAGGCCCAAAGCAAGGCTGAAAAATCTGTTTGTGCACACACACACACACACACACACACACACACACACACACACACACACAACACACACACACAAACACACACACACACACACACACACACACACACACACACACACACACACACACACACACACACACACACACACACACACACACACACACACACACACACACAAACAGATTTTCAAAGACCTCTCCACCCAAAGACTCCATTCAGTCACACCAAGCCAAATAAAGACAAATGGATTTATTTTATTTTCCAGAGGACACTGTTATTTGACTTGGCTCTTTATGAGCCAGAAATGTATATTGTGAGTGAGGCCTCTGTAGGGAGAGCTACCGGGGGTGCCTGCCAGATAGAAGCCCAGTGTTCCAGGCTAGATTGATGGCTGGCTCCAGGCCTTGAAGCTCCCAGTGGTGACAGGAGCAGTAAGTTCATCACAAAGCAGCAAAGTGTGTATTAAATCGCAAACACATTAAATGGCTTTATATGGAACTCAGCAAGAATGACTGCAGGAGTTCAATGCCCTTATAAACTGCATCATTCTGCAAAGCAGAAGAGAGCAAGCTCACAGGGCTGGGTCAGGTTGGTAAGGACATTGTAGCCTAAAGGAAAAAACGTCAGAAAGAGTGGCACTGCACAAATTAAGTACAATCACAGCACAGAGAGAATTGCTCACTACTGTGACTGCGCTCTGAAATGCCCTATAGATAGACGCAGCTTGTTCATAGTTGAGTAAATTGGGCTTACATCAAAATTTAATTGAAATTTTCTACTTATTAATGGATTTGGATGAGCTACTCAGGTGGTTATGCATACGCATTGAAATTTCAAAGAAGAAAAAACAAAGTATCATGAGTTACTACTGTTCAGACTTTTTCCTTGTGTGATATCCACTACTGCCTGCGGCTGTTTTAGGTTCAGTGCCAATATGTGACACTATTCTTTCAACCGCAATTTTCCCTCACAAAATGTCATGTCTGCAGGCAAGAAAGCTACAAAAAGAAGTTAACATAAAAGGTATACAACTTCCTTTAAATGAAAAATAATAACAAGACGTGTACATGACTAAAGAGAAGGCCGACACAAATCAACCTCAAACTGGCGTCTTCCACAGGGTCAGGCCCTGGATTGTATTGGGTGAACCAAGGGTCCTGCTGGATACTGTCATATATAGCCAGATATGTGATATATAGCCAATTCTTACATGTTTGATTGATGTCCATGTTTACTGAGGTTAAAAATTGAAGATCGTTTCTCTACTATGACATGAAGTGTTTTCTTGCAGTCCTGTTTCTGCAGAACAAAATGATACTCCCTTCTTTCGTAATATCACAGCAGGAATGCATTTAAACTAGCACAAATTAGTCATATATAGGCCTACAACTGACTCACCGTCAGCTCGTTTAAAATGCCATTCATGTACTGCTGTTCCTCTACGATCAAAGATACGCACAAAGTAAGGGAAGCATTTCCACACCTCGAATGGATGTCGCTTACAGACTTTAAGTGTATTTAGAGATCCTTGATCTCTGCCCTGATTCTGCACGTTAAATAAGTGTTACCAACTTGATGTGACAAAATTCCCAGGATTTTCTCTTCTCCCATGAAGTTTATAAGGTTTTCCTAGACAGGGTTATATTTATATTTATCAGCTATTACATTTTATAAGCCTATATATTAGTTGTTACTATCAAATGTTTAGGTTTAGCGAAGAGTTATACCTTGTTTGAAGTGTTAGAATGAATAACGTTGAGTCCATTTTGTTCAGAAATGTTAAGTATATACTTTTCTTATTACATATTAATTTGATTTTGATAGCAAACTAGAATGCATATTCTGATATTAGCCAACTAGCTTGTGATATTTTTGTGCATTATGGGAACTGCCTAATTACAAACAAAGCACTGAAAACAAACAAATAAAAAAAAAATCACAAACTTGCTAACAAAGGTTTATGAGATAAATCCATGTCGTATGTTGATAAGTAACGTGTAGTTTTGTCCACAATGATGTGCTAGGATGCATCCAGGGGCTTGAGGCATTCACTATCTCTGACGGTGTATTGTACAGTTTGTATTTCAAAAGCATTCAACAGCATGTGTTGGAATCCATTCACCCATTCATCAAAGATTAGACAGCAATAATGGTTCTCTCTGTCTCTCCCAGCCCACCCACCTCCCTTCTCTGTCCTTAGTGAGCCGCTGGTGGTTCACGTTAATCAGTTACTCATTAATGAGTTAATGAGTATCAGTTAAGACCTGAATGGTTTGCTCCAGCATTAATAAACATGACTTCCCACATTCACAGGGCTTATCATTAACTCGGTGACTGGGACACATACATGTACACAAAAACAGTGCGGCACTTGATGTTGACCTCTGTGTTGAGGGTCATGACACTTGATGGCAGTCAAAATGACCACTAGACTGTTTCTCAGATACTCAGACACTGAGTCAAGGACTAAATATTAACTTGGCCGAATTGACACAGACTACCAACCATGTCACAGAACAATTCCTTCCTTGAACAGCAAATAAAGGCGAGGTGAGGTGCATGAGGCTTTACTAAAAGCGTTAGCTAGCATTTAAAGAATATGGATAGTGGGCAAGTCATAAATGTGACAGTGCGAGTGTCTTTCCCTTCTTATCTGTTGAAACTTGCACACGCACAGTACTGATCAGGATGTAGCGACATCATGCCTAATCAGTACTCAGTTAGCTGCTGAACACAGTTGCAGAGACTGATGGTGGCCAGTTTGATACAGAATCCAGTACTAAGGTATTCTTTTGGCACCCAGGCTGAGTTTCTCTTGACACAATTATAATAGTCTCTTGACAGCCAATGTCAAAACGAATGTTACAGTATAAAATAATGTTAACACATAAAACCAAAATAGTTTTATAACAAAGAAATCATTAGAAGTGACAATTGATTGAATGACACTTAAGGGTCACAGCCATAAATACCCGAACAGTCATGACAGGTGTCGGGGCGGGGCTTACCGAACAGTAAATTGTACGCCTTATAGAACAGATACTTAAATCAACGTCTATCTGATATAATACAGCCACCTTCACTGGTTAAGACATTGTGTATTTCCTTCAGCACCCCACTATAGATTGGTTATGCTTATTAATCACCAAAGCACTTGCCTGCTGCAGGGCAAATATATGACTCAGTAGCATCACTGATTTCTCCTGCACGGATGGAGCCAAAAGGTATCTCACTCTTGTTTTCTATCCCTCTGTTTAGTTCTCTCCCTATCGTTCACTCTCTCTGGTTTCATTCTGCCTCTTCGCATTTCTCTCTCCCCCACAACCATTTTGCTCCCACTCCCATTTCTCACTTTCCTGCATTCTCCGTCTCCCCCATTCTTTCCCTCATCCATTCTGTCTCTATCTGTCTTTGAGTCTCAGTATCAATCTCCATCTATGTCTCTCTGTTTGGAATTAATCTGAGGGGTCTTTCCTGATCACCAAACTTCATCTTTCTCTCCCTCCCCCTTTACCTCATTATTTCTCTATGCACAAGATTAAACTCCCACATGCGGGGTGAGGAGGAGGAAAGCAGAGGTGGATCAGAGAGGGGAAAAAGAAGAAGAGGAAGGATGGAAGGACGAGGCAGCAGAGGACTGAGAACAAGGTTTTAGCTACAGTATGTTCATCGGAAGCTGTCAGCTGCAATCGACTTTATGATGCATCATCCAGGTTCTTTCTTCTTCTTTTTGCCAAACCCATTTTCCCTTTTGCTTTCCAACCTGTTCTTTGTCTCCTTTGACCTTGTTTTTGTTTCTTCCTTTCCCCTGCCCCATCCTCCTCCTCCCTCTTTATTCACCTCTTTCCAGTCTTTGCTCATTTCTTCTCATCTCCCAACTCTCGCACCCTCTTTCCTCCTCCCTTTCGTTCTTCCCCTCTCTGCTCTCTGATCACTCTCAGAGGCCGTGCAGTCAAACCCTTTAATGGCAGTGTGGGAGTGTTGCAAGTGTGGTGGGAGCTTCCCCTGAGCAAGTGCCCTGCTGAATATCACAGCGCTCTGTGAAGCTCTTTCTCTCTATGAGACAGACACATTTCATAAGCACAGTGCCGGACGTGTGTGCCATTCTGCCCAATTACTTAAATAAGCTGGGGCTTCACCTCAAGTGAGCCGAGCCCAGTGAGGCTAAGCTTAAAAATAAGTATGCAGCTAGTGAGGACTGGGCAGAGCAGCTCAGGCCCCAACTGGCTGAGCATGATTTTTTTTTAGAGTAAGTTTATACAGAGGTTACACTGAAATGCTGTTATGAATTTAAGACATCTTGGTTGATCATATCAATGTTTATCCAAGCAAGACCAATCCAAGCTGATGGTAAAGAACCAACGACAGACCTAGAGAGGAACAGAGACTTTCAAGTCTTCTCCAGGCATGAACGTGCGTATCATAACACTGAGTGCGGATACTAGCTGATAATCATGGCGGACGCCCTCAGCTCCCTTTGTGGAGAGCTATGTGGACTCGAGTAGAGGTGCTTGTGTGACTTGGACTATATAGAAACTCCGGCCTCCTCCCACTGAGAGCTCTCCACAACAAATATTGGATCAGCCAAGAGAAGAAGGTGGGGAAGATTTATAGCAGGCCCTGATGTGAAAGAATGCCACCATGCTGAGCGCACAACTGGATGGAAAGGAGAATCGTAAAACTATCAGAGAGAGAAATGTATATATTGTTGATGTTCGCTTGTACGTGCATGAACCCCTGCTGTTCATAAAAGGAAATGTTTGTGTGGCAGGCCCAGACTTTAACGGGTAAGCATGTGCTGGAGATTTGTTAATGTCATGTTGAATTTTCTATTTGTAGATCAGTGACATTTTAAAAGGTTATCTACAAATGTGTCTCCTCTGTCATGCACACACACACCCTTTACTTGTAAATACATACTGAGCAGTATTTCAAAGCTACCTTAACCAGTTCCCTAATAGGAATAAAGCTAATGATTAACTTTAGCAGGTAGTGAAGTCATCCTGTAAGTTGACACAGATGTATCTGCTATAACATGCAGTTCACTACAACAGCCACAGGGTTTTCTAGTGCACAAATTGCAGCGCTTTCTATTCTTTCGGGCTCTCAGAGTAATAATGATGAACTAATTAAAACAATCATAACTTGATCTTGAAAACTGAACTTGATTTAAAAAGAAAATCTGCTCTAAAGTCTCAAATTATCTAAATTATTGTTGTAATTTTGCAACAATGTACAGGCAAGTTTACTCACATGTCTTCAGGTGTCCAATGTAGGAGGACCTTCACCTTGCCCGACCCTTCTTTCCTTCTGGCTAGCACCTACACAGAGTCAATCAAACAAAAACACAAATTTCATAAGACACAAAAAGAGCAAAGAGGATAAGAACATGGCTCCTGTCTTTTTTTTTTTCCGTTTGTCTCTGCTGTACTGATGTTTGGTATTTGCATTGCAAAGTAACGTGCAGCTTTACCCATGAAAAGTCACCACCAAAAATGGACATAGGCATATTATTCAACCTATATATTACGGTTAATTTCAAATGTCAAGAAATTTTGTGATGTTACAGGCATCAGATTAGCATAAATGTGTTGGGTTTGGCTCCGATAGCAGCATTCTCTCTCGTCTGTTGAGAAAAGGCTTCAAAGACATGCCCCCATCCTGGCCTCATATCACTAATGAATAATGAGGCTACATGCTTCAAACATCTCACCAACTGATACAGTGGCTTATCATTACACTAATAAGCAATGTGAGCACTCCTAATAATGCATGCAAGAGCTCAGCGAGAGAACAGGATCTATCCAACATTCCCCTGCAACATACTGTAACCAAGGAATTCAAATCCAGACAAAAGTTATTTATCTCCTCCCATCGCTGGACTTGTCTGAGAACCGCTTATCGCTGCAGACATTCTTGAGAGAAGATAGACATGGGGTACGCACTGTGAGCAGTTATCACCATAAACAAGTCCCCCTGCTCTCGTTGTGGATTATGTCAGCTCCAAAACGCTCCACGGCTTTAGAGATGGAGACTCTTATAACATTTACTGCAGTAACATGGCAAGTTGTGTTCATTTGATCTTTTATCGTTTCGTCACCTGGTTTAACTACTCAAGACTGAATCTGCCAGCACAACCTCAAACATCAAGGCCTTTCTTCTTGTGAAAATACAGTTGCGACAATACCAGATTTCCTGAATAGCTGGCTCCTTTTTAATGCATAACATTTCACCGATCACGCGGTGTTGGTTTATAGTAAAACTAGTCTGGAATTTGCACAAATATTGTCAGTAGGGAAAAGAAAATTAGAAAAATAACCAGGAGTGTCAAAAATAGCTACAGATATAAGCTCTTGCGTCAATTGGCTCTTTTTTGTAAGGAATGTCTATTTTTAGGAGAGGGAATGAGCTCACATGTGAAGAACTTCTCTTACGCACATGGATATCCGAAATTATTTTTGTGACTCTAGAGACCGGCTGCGGCATTGATGGAAATTGGTTTGAAGACAGGAGGGAGAAGACTCCACTGAGACAAGAGACACAGACCTAGAATTACTCTCCTCCTTAGCTTTTCTTGACCTCCCGCATCTGAGCTAAAACGTGTATTGATTTCTCTGATTTCAGGAACCTCAAACTGTTTTATTGATATCACCAGTCTGATAATTCAGCATATAGACTCATGTTTGTCTCCTGTCCAGCACAAATCTTTGTTGTGAACTGTGACGTGTGCAAATTTACATTTATTTTTTGATAAGATTCCAGGTATAGAGCTTTTTGGCAAACTTTGAGGACAGCAAACAGGACACAAACACACGTTTAGTTTCAGTTTGAATCACTTTTTGGAACCATTTATGCTCAGTTAGCAGATATGAATTTTGTTGTTGCTGGCTCAGTGCCTTAATATTTGTGTGTTGGAAGCTTTACAAATAGCAGCCAAGTTGGCAAATCACCCATGTTGTTGCCTCTTGTCTGTGATACATTGTTCAGGCGTAAAAGTCCTTAGAGTGGAAGAGAGAACAAGTAGGCTGAGCAAAGTAGCTGTAACAACAGGAGTGATGAAACAGAAAAATAACTTGAGCATCCCACACTTTAAACAGAAATTCTGTTGGTGTGAAATCTAAACCCTTTATACAACTTATAAAAACAAATATGTGTAGTACAGTCTAACTTCCTGCATCCGTTTCCCTGTCAGTGAATTACACTGTAGAAAGGTCAGGACAGAGTGATACCATGTACATGTCGTAGGGGCATCCTGCTGCACCAGCAGTGCTCTCTGATGCATGTATGAAAACATGTAGATATGACATTATTGATTAGATTCTGATGTGATCAGTGGTGGAAAAAGTACTCAGACATTTTGCTTAAAGCATCAGTGTGTAGGATTTGGTGGCATTTAGTGATACTCCCCATCCTGTTCCCATCGTAAAAGAGAAACTACGCTGGCTACTACGCATGGAAAACACAAACTGCCCCATGTAAAGCCAGTGTTTGGTCTGTCCGTAGAAACATAACATAGGAACACCGTGGATGAATTCTTACTGGATGTCATCTCCCTCTGATGGAGCCATCTACATGCAACTAAATAACTGAGTGCTGTCCTAATTAAGCAGATTTCTTAAACATCATGTAAATGAGATAAAGGGTTTCTGGAATTGGGATGGATTTCTCCTCAAGAACAGATTTCTGTGTCATTTATTATACGAGAAATCCTGTTTCTAATCAGAAACAGGAAACAGCAGACGGGAAAGTAACAGCTGACGAAAGGAAAGAGTGACGTGTCCTTGTATTTAAAACAATTCCATCCATCAGAAAGCAGCATCACAGCATCTTCTACCATTAATACAGCTGCAATCTGCGTGTTCTTTTCCTCCTAACTTGGTTTCTCTGAGTAATCTCGTTATTTAAGTGCATGTAAATGTATTAGATATTTCCTGTCACTAAATGTATGTGTTGTCCAGACTGATTAGCAATTATTACTTCCAGTGCATTGTCGCATTTATATATTTCATGGCTAAATTTTATATTCAAGAACACAAACTAAATAAATCCACATCTAGTTTGTTGCCTTTACTTCCATTGTCTCTTGTGCCTGTTAAGCCCCGTGAAGAACCACAAAAGTTAGTTATTACTGTCTCGATACTCTTTAAAAGAAAAAAATATATACTGGCATTCACCAGATGCACAATCAAAACTTTTTCTTGTTCTTTGTTTATACAGATCAACTTAAATGCTATTAGAGGCCTCTCTTTGACATTTCCAGCTCAATCTTTACAACATGTAAAAACTCCTTCCCAGCTTTTTAGAGCACCTCATAACTTAACACTGGGATTGTATTTTGTTCTTGTTTGTCTGCCCTTGCCTTTATCTGTTCACTTTCCATCAGGGCTTGGCTGGCTGCTGCTGCAGCTCCACGGTAAACCCACACGTGGGAGAAGAGACAACTTTTCAGAGACGACAACAGGCTGCAGCACTAGCATGAATGCTGTGCTGGCTGCAATGAGACCTACAATAAGTGTCCTGAGCCTCGCAGCAAAGACTACACCAGCAGCTGCTTTACTGCCCTTTTAATTAAAAATGCATAGCTGTTAACCTGCACCCTCGGGCTCCTCACAGCACTAGGTTAATAATCACAAACCCAGACTACACTTGAAGAGGCCATGACCATGTATGTAAAGGCTGAAGATGAAGTAGTGGTCCTGTGTTTAAGCAGCATGAAGTGATTTGTGAGCTGAGTGGTTTGATGATGGAAGCTGGTGCTTTAAGGGACAGATCTTAATCCTCCTCTATAGACCCAAGAGAGGGAGGTAATAGAGAGAGAGAGGGAGGGAGGGAGAGAAAGAGAGTGGGAGGAAATAGGGAGTGAACAGTGGATATTAGTGTGGCTCCAAAACAAGGCAGTGAAAACTGCAGGACCAAAGGCGGGGGAGGGCAGGCCTGCTAAAACTGGGTGCCTGTCTAGTGTCAGGGGGTCAAGCTGTGGATGACGCAGATTGCCGCAATAACAAAAATATCCCATCATAAACATGACTGAGTTGCTCTGGCGTGTCAGCAGGCCCACTGGCCAAACTCCACTGGACCCCTACAGCTCTGCTCCCTCTCCCCAGGCCTGGGAGGGTCCACTGGGGCCTGGGGTCTGACGCAGCACCGCAGTCTTTCTCCGCCACAATCCTCCAGGGATTATAAAGAAGAGAAATGTATGTCCAACTGGCCAGATCTCCTTCCGATTCCATGACCCTGACCTTCACTTAACCCCCTTTTTCTTGTCCTTTCTCTCCAAGACTCTGTTTCTCTCCCTCCCCTGGCTGGCTCTTCCTCCTTCTCAGTCTGTGTCCAAATATGTGGTTACCTCTCTTAACCTCTTCCCAAGCTTTATCTTCACTTTTTTTTGAGCTTTTCTTTTAAAATTCTTGGCTGCTGGTGACTTCTGCTCTGTAGTAGGAGGGGAGCACTGAGTTAAGAGCAAAACAATACGAGTGAGCATAGCACTGATATCAACACTTGAATTACACTCTAAGATGAACAAAAGCATTAACCGTGAGTCGGTCTAAAACGGCACTCATCACTGTATCCAGAAAAGCTTAAATTATTGTCGGTGGAAATTAATTTCATGGGAAAGAGATGCATGAGATGGCTTCATGGCTTTCTGTTTGCATGGTAATAAAAAAAATGTACATGCAAAATTTTGGAGACACCTGTATAACCGGCAGGTCTATCACACACTTACATCATCTGCACCCCACGGTGGGTTTCGTGGACACACACACCTTTAAAATTAAACTTCTTGATTGGATTAGTTTTGTTTCTATTATGTCTGTGAGTAAAGCTAAATCTACTCTGGCATCAATAGTCTACTGGCTTTCAGTGCAATTTCTTTGGAACAATCTGATCTTCATGTATGATGTTTGTTGTGCAAATTAATGATTCTGCAAGCTGCAATTAAAATAAAACAAAATATATTAGTAGTTTTTAATCACAGTGATTTATGTGCTTTTGCACATCATAATGTGATGTAAATGATCATAAAATGTCATTACTATTATCGTAATAATTCCAACAATATTGCCCATATCTTCAAACTACCCTCCTGTCTGTGTGTGTCTGTTTGTGCCTTTTAAAAGTAAGTCATGTATCAAAGTGGTTTAAAACACTTGTGCGGTGCCCCAGGAGATGTTTTCACTTTTCTCTTAGGGGAGAAAATGAAAATTCTTCTGCTGAGTGCACTAATTGTTTCTGCTAGGTTAGTCAGTGGTGGCATGCTACAGTAGCACAGCACATTAAATAAATAATTTATAGGAGTTAACTCACTGAGGGGGAAGAAAAAAAAAAAAAAAAAGACACCAAATGGCAAATTTTGTCTGCAACAAACCGATTATACGGGCCAAATTTCTGCCCTAATGCACCCCGTGTAAACAGAATCAGTTTCTATGATTAGAATGAAAGACTGTGCTGAGAAACAAGTAAAGTGTGTTTGTAGATGTATGGTGTGTGAAAGAACGGGGAATTTGGCAGCAGATGATTGTTTTTTTTTCACCGACATGCAACGTGAAGGTCTTGAACAGGAGACAGAGTGCTCTCTAGTGGAAATGCACCAGAAAGGCAGTCATTCGAAGAAATATGGTCCTCACACCCAAAATATAATTAAAGTTAACTTCTCTTAATGCAGGATTCCTTCCTACGCTCTATGTCAGTAAAAGAGAAAGAATCTTTTACTGGAAAAAATAGTTTCTCCTGCGAGTGCTCACATCTGACCTCGGTAGTAAGGCGCAAAGGCATTTTAGAGCTCATTAATAATGTATCACACACTGGGATCAGAGTGGACCGAGTACGGTGCACAAAAACAATCCAATTGTCTTTCCTGAGACGCCTGATTCAGAGAAAAACAACATCAAGCCTTGAGGCGATTCACAAGGTTCACTTCAAGTGCATCGAGAAAGAATCTGCAGTGATCGGAGACTGACTTTAAAACAGTGACTCTTTCATGCCCCCTGTTGTCTAAAGAGAAAACAACAGAACAGACAAAAAAGAAATGGATGCTAAATAATAGGGAAGATTCTGTTTTTTCCATAGATAAAACAGATTATGATTTAAACATGCTGTAAGACAGAACAAGTGCCAATGATACCCTTCCCATATATTTTTTTATCAAATATGAAACAGAGTAATGCTGCTACTTCATTATGCCTATAAGCCATAAACCTTTTAATATATAAATACAGAAATGTGCTTATGAAGTAAGTAGTTTCCTCCCAATGAACGCAGAATCCTCACTATATCAGCATATTTTGAGTCACTATGGTGGAAGTTCTTAATTGTTGTTGAGACCTTTCTAACTTGAGGTGATATGAAGCACCTCCAAAGTAAATGGATCAAAATGTAGTTTATCATTACCACACATGAAATTTCTCTTATTGGGCCGCATGTGTGTACATAACACTAAACCTGAAACAAGCCTCTTCTACCTTCAGTTTTCATGTTGTGACATCTTTGGTTAGATTCAGTTTCTGTAGTACAGTTTCACCTTGTCAGAGAACGCATCCTTCAACCATCAACTCATCGTGTTGAAACTCATTCGAAAAAGAAATAGTGAAGCTGTACACGGACTCACCGTGCTGTGAAAGACCACACTGTGGCCATTGCCCACACTTTCGATGTGGGTGGTGAGGTTCAGACAGATGGCCCTGTGGCGAATAGCATCCATGGTTTGGGCATCGAAGAAGTCGTGGGGCCTCGCTGGAGGGGTTGAAGAACAGACTGAGATGAGAGCAAGAGTCAAACAAACATAACACCGGAGTTCCCACTGTGACCCCGATATATAAAAATTCCACAGCTTTTCAAGTCTTTCTGTAACTAACCAGAACTACGTCAGAATCATCCCATGAGTGAAAAATGCTATTTCTTTGTGGTTTTTAAATGTTACTTTGTAGCAACAAAAAAAACAAATGTGTAACAAAAGAGGCACAATTTTCTGTTGAAAGCTGCAGTAATGAGATTCCTATGGTTTAGCTGCTTTGAATAACTGCCTCACTGCACATATTCAGTGGTAAGTATACTCGGACCTTGTGACATTCCAAGTTATTAGAAAATACATTTATTCAGGATTTTGGGCTGACATCTATGCAAAGTCGTTTTTAAATTTCATACTTTTGGATACTTTGACACTTTGAGAAGTTTTGCAAATGAATCACACATTTGGTCCAGGCAGAAACATGATCATGTATCACTTTGACCTTTTGCTGCCATCACGTTTAGAGGTCCTACCCAGTATTTGCTTTTTATGATATATTTTTTTTTATGACACATGTTGGTGAGACTCTGCACTGAATCTCAAATTGGCATTCAACGAGATAATGTATCAGTCTTGATTATAAGACTTAACTGAAACATAAGTATACAATCTTGTCGTTTATTCCGTGATTTATATCCATACATTTCTTGTTTTCTGTTTTCCCTTTAGGATATTAGATGAATGCTTGGCATAGAACTTGCCAGTGTCAAATATCTAAGCTAAAAATAAATAAATTAATTAATTAATTAATTAATTAAAAAAAAAAACTCAGCCTCATCCCCACTAACGAGCATGTTGCTCTGTTGCAAGAGTTTAAAGTTTCTATAAAAGTACATGCAGCCCCACAGAAAACAGTGCTTGCAACTGTTGCAACTTGCAAAAAAAAAAATAAAAAAAAAAAGACAACAATCAAGAGGAAGTGGTGCATGCATGAATATTTAAATCAAGACAGTCATTGGTTTAGAGCTGATTCGATACAGTGTGAAACAACCTGCAGAAAGAAACGTTCCCTGACCTGTTTCTGAATTCAAAGACACTTTGACATCTGAAAGTCGTTTGACAAACATCATCTCTTTTTGAAAAGGCAAGATAGATCTTTGTCTCCACATAATATACCTTTTTCATCATTTGCCTTCTGTGTTCTATTTTCTAGCATCACATCTCAAACAAAATGCCTTTTCTCATTTATATATCAACTGTCAGATTTCAAGAGTGCCTCTGAATGCACGACTTAACGGTTTTCTTGCATCAGTGCAAGACTTAAAAAAAACAAAGACAAGTTAATTCAGATGGATCATGACCTCAGGCAAGGCTTACTTCTCAGCAAGTTTATTCGTGTTCTTTAAATGAATGTAAGCTAATGGGCATCTAGGAGGTTATCAGATTAAACAGTTATGCTTGGGAAAACATAGATGATTTTACTTCCGGGCTTCACGCATATTTATACATCAATAAAACACTATAATTATCTATATAATGTAGACAAAAGCCGTCTAAGCTTAAACCTGTCACAAAGAAGCGACCCATCAGTACCAACCTGAAAAGCTGCTGTTAAAGGCTAAGTTGCTCTTTAAAAGGCAGAACACTAACGTGATAGAATCTGTCGGTCTAGGTGGTTCAAGCCTATGTACGCATGGCGATACCTCAAAAATGTGTTCAGCTTGTAATCCTTTCCAACAAAGAAAAGAGTGAAACCACAACAAGAAACATTTTGAAATGGGGTTAGTTTGTGTGCCTGTTAGGTACGTACGTAGGGAGCACCTGCGTTTGTTCTTGAGTTTCTTCCTCTTGTTGAGTCCAGCTTTGGAAGGTGATTCCTCTTTAAGTTTTGCCTGGCTGGACAGTTTGGAGGAGCTCTGCTGGCTGAAGTGGCTGGGGACATGACGAGCTAACCCTCCTTGAGAAGCGAAGCTTGCGTTGCAGCCACCAACTACACACTGCATCAGAAAAATGTGAGATATTAAACACTTAAACAGACAAGTTAGCAACTAGTACATTTTATTTTAGCTAAATGGCATGGCAGAGAAGGCACTGAAGAACTAATGGCTACTTTGATGTAATTATTGACTTCTATATTAGTGAAACAACAAAGAACAGTCAGGCGCAGTCTAGATGTTGATAAAATAAATATTATCATACAGCAAAGTTCACTCATTATCAGACTCTGGATAAACACTTACAGGTGTAGACTGTATCAGAGTTATTGTTTTTACCTTAAAGGGTTTATCGCCGCTGTGGGTCAACATGTGTCTCTGGAGCCAGCTTTGACTGGTGGACGGTGTGTTATACACCTTACAACCCTTCCATAGACATACAAACACCTGAGGGACAAAGAGAGACAGACATGAAGAAGAGAGAACAAAAAGTTTATGTAGTTTGTGATAAGCTGCCAAGACAGCTTGCAGATGGATTGTTAGACAGAAGGACAGAGAAAGATTTCTTAAATTATCTGTTAAGTTGCCTAACTTCCACTTCTGACTGCAGCCTAGAGGTGGAAGAGATCTGAGAGTTTTCTTATCTTTTCTTGTCTTTTTTTTTTTTTTTTTTTTCTTTCGTCAGTGTCAACATGTGAGCATCACGGCTGATTAATTTTGCAAACCTTTTTCCTGATTGTGCAGTCAGAAGTGTACTTTATAAAAGGGCGCATTAAAACTTACAAAAAAGAAGAAAAACTTTTGACATAAAAACGGCACGGACAACAAGACCAAATCTGTTGACTGCTGCATTCAAAGGTTGGTCCTTAAACATGTTTATCACATTTTTGTACATAAGATATATTCTGAGTGCACAGTATTTTAATGATGCTGCCAACTGGGTGGCATACAGTAATGCAATTAATAAGGATTAGTTTACACAAGATACACTCTATGTAGCTCCAGTGGTACTGAGTCGGTCAGAAAGTTTGGTTTAGGTTTAGTTTTATGGTTGTTTTTTTTTTGGTGTTTCTACCTCAACTCCAAAAAAATGACTGTGAACGTAATTACATTTGTAGTGTTTGCATGATTGATAAATGATATTTTGAAAAAAGCAGAAAGAAAGTCTGTTCCCAAAAATTGTTTCATTTACTTCAGATAATCCACAGAACGCACAGTGAACAGTTTTCAAAAGGACTACTTCCTCAGCAGAAAGTAGTTCCAGTGAAATTCCAATGAACTGCCTACACTTAAACTGTTAAGCTTTGTCTTGACTGTCAGTGTTAAGCTACAGCAAAAAGTGACATTCTCTCGCCTGGCTACCTGTCAGGTAGTATAAACATGAAGCTTGTCCAAAGCTTTAAAGTATACTGACCCCTCCTCTCTGTCCATCCACGTGAATACCCCTGATATGCTCTGCCAGGTCAGGACTTGAGTTGAAGCACTGTGGACAGAGGTCCCAGCAGCAGGAGTAAGCTACTGTCTTAGTGCTGGAGGAGCTGGCACTGCTCTGTCCATTCATCATAGCAGGGGTGGAGCGCCCACTGGACACTGTGCTCTCCATCTCCATCAGAGTACTGCTGATACTGAGAAAGAGAGAAAAGAGGGTGGGGTGAGTAGAGAAAAAGAGGAAAGAGGAAGAATCCAATCCCAGTGCTATAAAACATGGGCGCTAAGGCCATCAAGAATAGCTTCATAGCTTAGATCAGACTTTGCACAGCCGTCAAGAACAGGTGCAGATATTACTAGCCACATTAAATAGTCACTATGCGTGAAAGACTTCTGTCTGGAACAGATTTTCCATGCATACCACTTTCATCACTCATTCCAAATCAATTATATTGTTGTATTCATTGCTCCTACCACTATATTATTCATTTAACGTGCTGTCACGTCACCAAAAGGGCTCATAGGCAATGGTTTACTCATCACTCATTCAACACACACCAGTTACAGATGATCACCCCAGTTTTATTAATTTGATCAGTAGCGGTGACTTCCAGTAAACCCCTTAATGTTTAAAGTCCCCGTTTGACTTTCACTGTGCAGACTGATGTCAGCTTGTCAGCTGTTTTCCCATTCATCTGTTGAAGCTGGGAAGTTTTCTCTTCAATCTGAGCTGATGGCCTGTCAGAAACTAATCATGGTCCAATATGGAACTAGAACAAATGTGATAGGAAAATCTACAAAACCTCCATCATGTGAAAAGCATGCTGAAAATGGACTTTCATGTCAAATAGGAGAGAGGAGAGAACTTTTGTGGTTTTGAGGTTGTGTGAACTTTTTTTAGTGGGAAAAACATAAAAATCACAAATATTTTTTATCTTTTTATCATATTTTTTTTATTTTTTTTTTTATTTCCTCTTTTAACTGTCTTTTTCCATTACCATCTTCTTAAATCTTATTTTAATCCTGCTTTTATGGGTTTATGAGTATCCTGTTTGTGCTTGTCTGACAAAGCCCTTTGTAAACTGTTTTTAAAAGTGCTATATAGATAAAGTTATTATTAATTATCCAAGCAGAGTGCTTTCCTGATCTGGTTAATTAACTAAACTGATAATAACTGAAAAAAATGACATGTTAAAATGAAAAATAGGGGTGTGTGAGTTTAGTAAAGTTTTCGCTGGTAGGTTGATAACATAAACAAGTGCATTTTTTTTTAACTGCATGACCTATAAACTATAAAAACTCAAATTAATTGTTATCCTGTGCTGTGCAGGGATGGGAGAACTACTACTGTCCACAGCTACTGTAACCCGTTCACACCCACACCGCTCCAACCTGTCCTCCGAGTCCATACGGCTCAGCGGTTCACCATCCGAGGATGAGATCTCCACACTCGGCCGCCTCTTGTCGCCCAGCTCCCCGCCTCCGCTGCTGGGTTTCTCCCCATCTTCACAAACGGTTTTGCTGCTCTTCTCGCAGTCCAGCCCCGAACACCGGCTGTCCTCCCCCGGTTCCTCCTTCGCTTCTTTCATTGTGTTATCGCCGGTAGGTTCGTTGTTACCTTCCCCCGGGCTTTGCTGAGTCTCTGGCTTTTGCTCCGCTTCTTCAGGAGCGGCTTTCGCCTCCTCGTTGACGGTTACGGCGCCGTCGTCTGTCACCGCCTCGCTCGCGGCCTTGTCTGCCGCTGCGGCGGGCTTCTCCTCACCGGCCTCCGCGTCCACCTCTTCCATTTTCGGTTCTACACTACCACTGCGCGGCTCCTCCGTTTCCTGTTCGCTGAGGCCCTTTTCTTTCTCCTCAACCGTACTCTCGTTTTTCTCCACGGGCTGTACATCGCTCTCAGCACTCAGTGCGGGTGTTAATTCTGTAGCCGCAGCAGCCATTTCAGCGGCGTAGGACACTTTCGGTATCAAAATTTAACCGTGGCACCGTCAGACAGTTCACTGCAGAAGAAGGGCTGGGTCAAATCACACTGTCTGCTCTCTGATTGGCCGGCGGCGGCACGAGGAGGAGAAACTCTGACGTTGGTATTTAAACTTTCCATGTGTTTCCGAAACAACACAGCTCCGTTTAAATGAGGGAGTCACTGTTTACTAAAGCAATCAACCCAAATTAGGGCCAGGAGACCGTCATTCACGGATCGTGTGTAATGATAATTTATTTTAATTTTGGGTTGCCAGGTTGTGGAAAAATCCCTTTAAGTCCTCCTCCTCCTCCTCCAGGAACTCCAATTTATGATTTATATTGATAGTTATGTGGTCTCACTGTAGGATCACGTACCTTCTAGAAAAACACTGAAATGTATCCGGACACAAATCAATTCATAACATATTATTAACATGACTAATTCTAGACTTTACGGCTTATGAGAAAACAAGAATTTAATGGATGATGTATTACTCAATTATGCCAGAGATAACGCAAACATCGGCGTTTTGACTATCTGGCAACCAAAAGGATGTTCTTGAACTCATTTATTATAATTTATACCATATTATTAACATGATTAATTAAACAAGCAGTTAATGGATTATTTATTACTCAATTATGCCAAAGATAAATCAAACATAGGCAAAAGAAATGATCTTTTTAATGTCATGATCTTGAACTGACTTATTAATCAAACCATTTATTAACTATTGATAAAATAATTGATTACAACCTATAAATTCTATTCACTCTGCCACAGGTTAAGCATGAATAACTCAACTAATGCTGGATTACTAACTGGGCAAAGTGGGTCACTGTCCACCCCAGGCAGGTCAATGCTGACATTAACTCAGCTGGTATATGTTTGGTCACCACTATGTGGAAATATGGAAATTGACAAAGGATATGCTGTGTTATTTTGGGTTGCCAAGATGTGAAAAATCATCCCCCTCCAGGAACTCCAATTTATGATTTATATTGATAGTTACGTAGTCTCACTGTAGGAATACTTACTTTCTAGAAAACACTGTAATGTATCAAGACATAAATCAATTTATAACATGATTAATTAAACAAGCATTTAATGGATGATTTATTAGTCAATTATGCCAAAGATAAATCAAACATAGGCAAAAGAAATTATCTTTTTAATGTCATAATCTTGAACCGACTTATTAATCAAACCATTTATAAACTATAAATAAATAGTCATTGATTACAGCCTATAAGTTCTTTATGAATGATGCCATCTTACTCTGCCACAGGTTTAGCATGAATAACTCAACTAATGCTGGATTACTAACTGGCCAAAGTGGGTCACTGTCCAGCCCAAGCAGGTCAGTGCTGACATTAACTCAGCTGGTATATGTTTAGACACCACTATGTGGAAATATGGAAATTGACAAAGGATATGTTAGTTTTTCTAAATGAAAAACAGAAATTGGATTCTGTAAAAGATGAGTTGATACATTTACACCAATATTGCAGCAGCAGAATGACCACAAGAGGGAGCCATAGTTCTATATTTAAACTGGCTGTTACTCTGAGGACCACATCCCCCATATACCTCGTCTGTTCGCTACAAATGATCCATTTTATATTTGATTATTTCCGATGAAGCCAATAATCAAAACTAATAGTCCAATAGGTATGTTTATGTGGCTTTATTGTCCACTACATCTGGCTAAAATGATGGTAAAGAGCCCAGTGAAACCATTTGTTAAGAACAGCAACATTTATTTAACATGATATAAAACAGATGGAATATGAACATTTGCAAATCAAATCTAGTTTGTAACCATATGTTGGATACATCCTCCCATCCTGCTCTACCATGTACATTATATACACAGTAAACCTCTGATAATTACACTTTGTACACACACACACACACACACACACACACACACAAAAGAATCCTGGATTCACAAACGTTTTATTTTTATTGCTTTTTACATGTGCTAAATTGTTTTTTTCTTATTGTTCCAAGACTTCAAACCAACATATCATAAAATAGAACCAAACTATTTTTTCCTTCTCTCAGTTTAAATATATCTCTCAGCAATAAAAAAAGACAGTATAGAGTGACTAAAGCCTTAACATTCACATATGTGTCGGCAACAATGCGACAGGGACTGCAGAAGATCCCGATTTTAAATAATTACAACATGAGAAATTACAAATAATCTTCATCTGCTGCAATAAAGTGGCCCCTCCTTTCAATATAATGGAGGGATCTACATCTCTTATATGCCCGTCTTTCATATCAACAAATGTTCTTTACAATAAATTGATAAATATGAATGGTTAGCCAATGAACGATGTCTGAAAAACAAATTGTGTAACTTATAAAAGATTTAACTGAACTAAATTTATGTGAAACTGTGTGTTCTTGAAACCTTTTCAGACACGTGGTGAAACATAAATGCAAACTGTGGCAAGGCCCAAAACATTTTGTCACAGGACCTTAGGCTCACAACAGAGCTATTAGCCTCATATATACTGTATACATACAGACAGACGTTGGCCCATATTCAAATAAGAACCTAATAAAACCATTTAAATAATAAAAACAACCGTAAAAGCCTTGTAAAAACTGAAAATGGAACTGCAACACCAATGGTATCAAAGCTGTATTGTCTCACCAGGTTGAGGGAGAGTGTGGGGCCCCACAGAGCGGCAGTAACAGAGAAATGTCACATAGGGGAAAAAAAGTGTTGTTGGTGGCATAGGAGCTTAAGACGTCACAGTGAGCATACAGAAGTCAGAGGTTAGAGTACAGAGTGGGCAGTTTCTCTCTCTGTAGGCCGTGGCCTTGTGCTGATGTCCTTGGGGAAGTCTTCTGAGGCGTCTTTATACCTCCACTGCTGTTTCCTTCATGTATAGGTTTTCACTGAGGCCAGAGCTTGTGCTGCAGAAAGAGACAAGGAGAGTTTATTATGGAGGTCAACAATAGTACTATGGTGTCAAGAGCAACACAGAATGCATGCAAACTTGCAACTTTTCATCAATCGCTTCATTCTGACGCACCCTTTCTCCCCAGAGACAATAATTACAACACAGAGAACACTTTAGCATTGTGAGTATGGACAAAACAGGTTGATGAAGGCCCTTACTGGTGCTATTACACACACATGAAGTGAGACCCGTCAGTGAGTTGAGGGGGTGAGTTAGGAGACTGTGGAAGGGGTGGGGAAGAGGACGACGGGCTCTTCACTGCAATGAAACAGAGCAACATGTTGAACACGCGTCAGGCACACACAACATAACAAAAACAAATGACCACCACCATCAAACAACACACAAGATGACTGAAGTGGAATTAATGAACAAACTACTGAGACAAAAATGATAAAGGACTGAACACATACACAATGGAAACATCTGCAATAAAAAGTAGTGATCTTGAAGAACAGGCTCACACCAGTTTTTTGTTTTATCACATGCATTCTTTTGATCCACCTCCTCCCAGTTCTCTCTAGAGATGTACCTGCTACCAGCTTGCTGCGTTTGGAGGCCTCAGCTGCCAGCTCGTAGGAGATATTAATCATCTTCTCTTTCTCCTGTACGGTAACCTCCTCTTCAGTCTCCTCCTCTGGGCTAAGAGCCATACTAGGCAGCACATTCTGCATGCTAGGAGCACACACACACACACACAAAATGGTTCATATAATATAATGCAGCTGTGACTGTCAACATCGTTTGAGAATAAACACAAATACCTCGGGACAGACGAGATATCTCTTTTAAATCAATTCAAGAGGGCTGACATTTAGAATAAAATGTCACAGTGGCAAGGAGATAAGAGCAGGGACATTTCTGCACATCTAAGGCACTGATCTGCATGGGATCTGCGTGGCTCCTTTTGAGCTTTATATGGTGATGCCCTGTTATGACTGCAGACTTACCCCTCACTTCTACAAAGGATTACATGCATGACATCTGCAGGTAAATATCAGTGGTCACCTACAAAGATAGCCCTTTCACCAAAGGATTTTTGCATGACATTAAAAGGTCTGAGCAGCCCTGTCCTTGCTCATGAAACGTTACTGGCACAGACTGGTGTGTTTACCTGTTTTTGGCTATGAGGGCTCGGATACGATCAACTTTCCTCTGCTTATCAGCCTCCTGCTCAGGGCTCAGAGCCTCCTCAGGATCTGACTCCACGTAACGCTCAGGAATCAGCACTTTGTCAGGCACAGAAAGCTGAAGAAAGGCAACACAAAGAAACACTTTAGATAGCACACTTCACACAAATGAGTGAAATACTGTGTGCCCTACAATAAAAACAAAAACAGAGATAAGCTAAAAGTGTCCACAATAAAAAAATATGCAGATATAAATTAGAAAATGACAGTTATAAATAGACAACAGATGCTCATCATGGTTTATAGTACAGGGAGGCTGTTCCACATTTTGGGTGTGTAAGACTAAATGGAATATCACCAAAGGCTTTATCCTAGAGGGAGAAACGCTTAATGTGAGTCACTCTGCACCATGCAGAGATCAGTTGAGAATGCAAACAGTTCACTGATGTCATCTAAAAAAGGCTGTGAACTCCTTCAGAAACAACAAGAAGCAACTTAAAATCAAGTGTCTGGCTTAAAGGTAGTGTGACGTTCATCTAGCTAACATCAAAAAGTTTCCTTTTCAAACTATCTCTGAAGTGAGACAGACATTGGCACTATTTCCCTATTTCGTTGGGCTTTAAGTAACCAGATGTGTAACACTGAGTTACATGTGTTACATTCAAGATATCAGCTTTTAATTCCAGGACTAGCTGAACAAAGTTTTATTTTTTAGAACATCATTTATGACAAATACTTTTTGGCTTTTAATTGCACTAATGTGGTTTTTAGAATCAAATCCACAACACCTGATGTGCTGTGGGTAAACAATTTCTAAATAGTTCGCCTGAGATAATATTAGCCCTCTCAGTGTGATAACTAAGACAGCCAGCTGATGAGTGAGACAGCCAACTGCTGTGCCGTACCTCTCGGTCCACATTTAAGTGGTCAGCCTGCGAGGCTTCTTTGAGACGCGCAATCTCCTCGGCAGGCGTCTCCTGCTCCCTCACCACCTCCTGTTGCCTGAGCGAGGCCTCCAGCTCCTGGATGTCACTGCTGATCACCTCATCTCTGCGCCTCATTTGAGACTAAAAATGACAAAAAAGCAAGATAAAAATGATTCCAGAGTTTGATTTCAGCCTACTCTGAACTGAAAGTGCTGCCTTAGTGTCAGCAGCAGTCGCTCAATACCTGCATGCTGCGAAAATGGTTTTCTTTAGTAAATGAGTGACTGCGGGAGGGCGTGTTCTCCTGGCTGCCACCCCGGATGCTGAGGCCTTTCTTTTTCTCCCTGAGGGCACCCTGCTGGTGGCGTCGGATCCTCTCCAGCTGCTCCTCCACGCTCATTCTGGGCCTGCCACTCTCCCCAGCACACAGCTGCTGCTCCACCGCACTGCGTGGACGTTCCTGTTAGCCAGAGCGGACAACCACAGACATACACAAACACCACAGAGGGACACAGACAACAAAGCGTTACTGTCAGATATTCAGTGCTAGGAGACAAATACCACCACGCCAAAGTTCAGGTGTGTAGCACAGTGGCATCAAATTGTGGTTGGCACAGATCTCATCTCTTCAGCTGAAAACAGTCTAAACTTGTCATAATCACATCTTCTCTGGCAATACTGCACGCACTGGAACAACGTTTTGCTTCTTTAAACAGTCGAGATTGACATAATAACCACAATAATGACTATGAAATGGCTCTTTAATGTTCACTCTCTTAGAACTAAATTGAGCACTAGTTCAAGTACATGTGGAAACGACCTGACAGGCTGCTGTGCGCGCACACGTGCTCACACACTCCTGCTGGCACACATGGGTGCACTCAGAGAGGCTGGAGGCCTGTTAATGCCTGAGCAGGAGAGGCTGATGATATGAAGTGAACTGTGGAGAAGTTGTTCACTTTCAGGTTTGTGTGCGATGCTGGAGGGCTGACAGACCTGGATGCAGTCCAGAGCCCCTCCACTGTCCATATTGTTCAAAAGGCTGGTATCCAAGGGCTTAAGCTGAACTCTACAGACCGGTGACAGCCATGGGCTCTATGGCCTACAGGGAAGACTACAGTATGTGTGTACAGCTGACATTTCACAAAGTTCACATAGGTTCATTTATACGACATGTCCATCTTTTTTTCAAACACATATAGACACTTTAAAAACAGGACCCACCCTACAGTGCGGTGCACTAATGACATGGTTAGTATATTTAAGTTGATAGTGTTTGAGGCTGGAAACTGTCTAAACCAAGCTCAGCATCTATTTTACGACAGCTTGGTTTTAAGAGCATGAGTCACACCCTGGCCACGTGACGAGTGGCCTCTTCTGCCACATGTTGGCTTTCAAACAACAACTTAATGACCAAAACAGCCAATTAAGAAGGGAGTAAATACAATTTAACAAAAGTAAGTGGTGGCCAGTTTGCTACTGCCGACGGGAGGCTCTAAATTATAAGATAACAAGAAAACACGAGAAAAAAGCATTTGTTTTTGTTATTGTTTTTCTTGCTTAGAGACAAAAATGTCTGGCCTGTCATATAGGAAAAGTTTATCTCCCAGAGCAGTGAGGACTCACCGTCCTGAGGTCAGGCTTCTTGCTCTTCCTCAAGGTAACGTATGAGGCTATGGAGGAAGAGTCAGGCACTGGAGATTTGGTCCTTGGTGGGACTATGCCAACTGGGTAGGACATCCCTGGTAAGAGAAGACAAGAGGCCAGTAAGGCACGTGGTTTGATGATAGATGGTTTTATACAATACATGAACAAGAATTCACTGAGTATACCATATTTTAGGCGTTTCAAACACAGTTTATGTCATGATGGAAAATTCTAAATGGAGAATTATCCAAATTGAAGACATATTAGTAGATAAGCTTGTATGAGAATGGTAAAAATTACAGCAACTACAGTTATCTCATCAGTTTGATTATTCATATTTTCTTAGGTCTGTCGAATAAAATCGTCTGTGTACCTTGGCCTGGGAATATACAGTCTGGCAACAAGTACACTCGACCGACAGTATTTTTTCCACAGTGTTTGCAGGCAGCGTTGTCAATGTTGCTGCCATTGATTGTGTACCGGTGTGGAACAAGCGCGGAGCTACAGTGTAATCATTCAACTTCAGAGCACCTGGATTATGCTGTGCAAGCTGTTTCACTAAATTCAGGTCAATTTGCTCTTTTGGAAATTCTAAGCCTTCTTTTCAGGGAGAATGTATAGTCACATAAAGTCTAAATATAGCCAACTAAATAGGATAACTAGGTTATTTCAAAACTGGTACACATTTCAAGCTTGTAAAAAAAGAAAAGAAGTTGGGCTATGTTTTGATTCATAGTGTAAATTAAATCCAGACAAAAACAGGGGAAAAAGCCAATGTATCCATGGTAACCTCTGCACACCAAATAATGGTTGCCATGAGATTTATTTTGTGATATACTGAGCTAGCCTTTGTTGAAAAGGCTGACCTTGTATTTATCCTCTATTCTGTGCTATGGTAACCATCAGTGCTAGAAACAAGTTCAATATGTCACAGAGTAAAATTCAATCAGCCGAATGATGAGTTTTTGCAATTTATTGGCAAACTGCACAAACTGGCATCGCTGTTGTTCGACTCTAATGTACCTTTGTTTGCAGAATGTTCAGACGGGTGTTCAGATCTGTCCTCTCCATTGCTCTCATCCACTTCGGTCACTGTAGTGAGCTCTGGTTCACTCTTATAAAGCCTGTAGTCTGGGCCCTGTCGGTGAGGAAGAAAGAAGTTCAACACACATATAGAACAGCTCTGATTTATAGTTATGCAGAGTTTTGTTCCAAACTGAGACATAAAACATTCAAAAATGTGACATTTTCTCTTACAGAACGACTTCAGAGACAGTGACACATCGACAAAATAATGTTCTTACAGCCTATTCATAAATATATACAGCTTGAACAAAAATGTGGCATGTTGTCGGAGTTCAAAACAGTTTTCCAGCAAAATTAAAAAGTAAGTGGCAGGCAGACTCATTTAAACTTAGAAATTGTTTGCAACCAAGGACAGAACACAACAAAAGAGAACAAAAGAACACTTTTCTTCAGACAAAAGAAAAGAAAATGAAGACGAGGCAATTAAATGGAAAAGACTTAAAATATATACGAATGAGGGTTCATCCAACAAAAAAAAAAAAAAGTGATGGCAAGTAAATTAAGGGATGATCCAACCAGAAACAAATCCAAAAGAGATGAGATGTCCATCAAAATCAAAGTGAAAACCATCACAGCAAGCAATGATGTGATGACACAGCTGAGGGTCAGGGTCAACCGTGAGTTCAACTGGTCAACAAGCTTACGCTGTGTGTTCCATTCCTGTGATTGGCCTTCCTGTCCTCCGGCCTGTGGAGGGATGAAGGGCGCACACCGGCATGAGAGGGCAGAGGGGGCACGGTGGGGGGGTTGGGCTCGTAGGACTGTGGTAAGGGTGGCCGTGGGGGTACCGAGTCCTCCTCCTGGGGATTATACAGGGCATGACAGGACAGGAAGCAAGGTGACACATGGTGCCACCATGCACGCTCAGGGCAACCACCATCTGGTACAGAGTACTTCTGGCCAACATGACGGCCAATCCAGCTGAGAAGCCAGAGAGAACGCTCCATATGCGGATAGAGGGTGACTGACACATCCAGTCAGATATCACCGTTCTACCACTGTAGAGCTGTAAGGCTGCAACGTCTGATTCTATAATGATCAGTTTTTTCCCCAAATAATGCATTAATTATTTTGTGTATAAAATGTCAGAAAACTTGAATAACGAATGACATACAGTCGATTTACTATAAAATTCATGTCGATTCATTTTCTTTTAATCAACTAATCTAATGAACGGCTAATCGTCAGAGCTAAAGAACTGAATGACCAAGTGTACTGTTTAGCGTCTTTGTTTGTGGTGCCTCACCTCATTTCTGTGCTTGCTGAAGGGCCCATAGGAGCTCATGCCATCAACAGCATTTCTCTGAGCTTTATGTTTATTGAGGGCCTCCATCACATCCTGAATCCTCCAAAGTTCTTTCTGGATGCGGACGTGCTGCTGGCTGGGAGGCTCAGTCTGAGTGTGCACAGAAAATACACGCATTCACAAATCAACTATTATTACCAACAAATGAACACTTAACTTGGTGTTTTGGACATAGAAGAGCAGAAGAGTTAGAGATACAGATGCATAATTATCTCCTCCTTACTGATAATAGGTTTGTCTGTGAGTGAAGGACACTTAAGAGGAGGATGTCCTCTGACTTCTCTACTCTGAATTAGCATCGCTCTGACTCACACAGGAATAACTGTTCTCCCTGTCTCTACACCTCTCCCATGATGATGGACTAGATAAAAGGCAGACTTAATTAAGACCTGCTCTATCATTGCTACAGTCATCAATCACCCACAATGTTGTTTTGATCTCTCAGTTCCACGCTGGAGCTGAGGGCACTGGAGCACAGAAATCCTCTTTCTCCAAAATGAAAAAAAGTGTCCACAAAAAGTTGTTCAAGGTAATCTTTCTTTGAAGCTCTGCAGTACATGCACTCCAATTATTTCTCCATGCCAATGTTAGACAGCAGGAGGGGTGAAAGACTAACACAACACTGCTTCAGTCAAGATTTATTCTACCTGTGGGCTTCCCAGTGCTTCAAGCTGCTCCAGCAGGTTGTTCTTAGCCAGAGTCACATCTCCTTCCAGCTTGTCGTATTCCCTCCACGACCGCTCCAGCTCCTGGTTTGGAAGAGACACTTTGTGAATGACAATGTTAAAAAAAAAAGCAAGATCACAAACTCTCATCTTACTTGCATTCCTGAAGAAAGAGAGCAGCAGTGTCCAGCATGAGTGTGTGTAGTGTGCTTGAATGTACTGTATGACTCACAGCTGTGACTCTGGAAAGCTCTCTGCAGGTGCTGAGCAGGCCGCTCTGCAGTAAGTCTCTCTGCTGGATGACACTCTGCATGGCAGCGGGGTTATCAGAGCCCATCTCTATCTCCTGGCTGGCTGACAGCAGTGCTGTCTCCAGGGTGTGCTGAAGGAACACGCAACATATCAAATACACATACAGCATGACTGTGCTATTTGTCACCGTAACCTTTCACTTCAGCAAAGTCATAATGGATTTTTCAAGCCTCCACAACTTTTCTGGTCCATGACTTTGTTTTTAGCTCCCACACTTCTCGTAAATAAAGCACAGCTGCATGTAATTATTTTCTTGTATGGGAAAACTGCATTTTTTTTTTTCCTTTTTGATTAATCAAGCCATTGTTTACCCCATCAGCCATTAGAGCCCAAAGGATAGTTTTGAAGCGGTTTATTTTGTCTTGTCATCAGTCCAAATCTCACGAGATTTAATATCCAATAGCACAAAACTCCACCATGAACCAGCGTTTTTGGTATCCTTACTTGAGCCATCACTTTATTCATTAATCAATAACCAATTTATTATCTGTCAAGTGGCAAACGTTTCAGAGCTCCTTTTGAGAAGTGACAGTTTATTTTTTAGTTTTTATGGGCATGGCAGGGAAATTTGACAATTTGTACTACATTTAACAATTTATTTATTCATTAAATTAAACACATAAAAACATTTATGTGGGAAAAAAGTTTGCATAAGTGATTCCAACGATCTTTTGGTCAAACACAGCACATTACTGTTCTTGCAGTGTACTTCTTAACTTGATCGTTTCTCCGAATGTCTGTCAACACTGCACAGCGATCAACACAACCAGTCAGCTGACAGTGGACAATCACATGTGCTAAATATGACATGACCATGCAAGCCTTTCAGAGCAAAACAAATCTTTCAAGCTGATGACAGCAGCTAGGCTATAATTAAGCATTATAACAAATATACAAGACTCTTCAGTTTGTTTGTTCTGTCTCGGTTTTGTGCATATACACTTAGCTCAAGCTATTCTTAGAATTTAAAAATGTAAACTGTATACTCTTTTAGTATATTTTTTTTCCACCACATCTTTTCAAACTGTGTGTAAGAAGGTAATGATGACAGATGTGCATTGTTTCGTTACCTTCTCTCTGTACAGCTGCTGAAGTTTGTCCTCCTGTGTCCTCACCACTTTATCCTGCTCACACAATCTGCTTAGTTTGGTCTGAAGAGAAACAATAAAGAGTTTTGACTCATTATGTACAGCTGGATGTGGCATCATGTCATGCGCGAGCGCAGCATTGAACTTACATCAATGTCCACCTCCTCTGGCCTACATGTGTAGGCGTGTTCCCTGTAGTCTTCTGGACCCATCTGTGAAGACAAAGTGAACATTAGACAGAGACACTGAATATGCACATACACATTAGAATCTGGAGATCTAATGCAGTGTCATGACAAGGCTCTCTCACTGAGCCACGGGATTTGTCCTTGAGTGGAAACTCATATTTCACTGAATCAGACAATCTAAGTTAGCAAACCAACAGTGGGAGAGCAGCCAGTCTAAACACAGATCCTGGTGCCTTGTGTTTCATCACCCACAGTCATTTGTCTCCATCAGCACTGCGCAGTGGTTTTATTGGAAATGCAAGGGGAAGGCATGTAAAACAATATTGCTTACTAAACTCTAGAGTCAGCGCATAAGCTGTGTCCACCAACTGTGTTTTCTCCAGCTCATGCTCTGCAGCCAAATGGTCCAAGGACGCTGCCTGTTTTGTAGCTGTGATCAACTGAGTGTATGTTGCATTAAGTCTAAGTGTAATATTACTCAAAGATATTCCCAGAGTGACAACATAACCACAGATTTCTTTAGGACTCTGCGTGTAGTAGCAAGTATAGTAGTAGTAGTAGTAGTAAGACTCAGAACGTTACTTAAATCAAAGCTAAAATACAAACAAAAACTGTTACTGTAACAAACAATACTATTACAACACTTTTGTTTATCATGTTTCATTGCCTACATTTATGCAGTTACAAAACCAAGGAAAACTCATCTTTCTTTCCACTTATTTTCCAATGTATTAATACCACTCATCGACTTATTTAAAAAAAAATAATAATAATAATAAAACATTGATCAAACTGGGGAAATAATTTCAACTGCATTGGATCCCATGTTTCCAGAAAATCCATTCATAACATAATGCCTCATCATTCACACACTCTTCTACATCTAAAATAAAATACATGTGCAGTCCATAAATAATAGGACAGTGACATATTTCAGTTGTTTTGTGTTTGTACTCACACTGGAGATGAAATCACATGATGACTATAAAGTCAAAGTGTTCAGCTTTAACTGACATCATTGGGGGAAGAATGATCGTAATTTTATGATTAAAATTTAAGTAACTACAACCTACAAACATCAGCAGACACTTGGTGTCTTCCCTTGTGATGCTCTGTCAGGCCTAGACTGCAGCAATCTTCCCTTCTTGCTTGTTTTGGGGATTTTTGCAGTTCAGTTTCTTTTTACAAGTATAACACGTGATCATAACCAAAATTCAGATGGTCTTTGTTCATACATTATGTTTAGGTTTATTAACACTTAAAAAGGTAAAAGTCGGCACTTCAACTTCATAGACATTATTTGATTTCAAATCCAGTGTTCTGGCCTACAGAGCCAAAACAAAAATAAATGACTCACTGTCCAAATACTTTTAGACTTCTCTGTATATTAGCATTCCACACTCACACCTGAACTCTTCCACACACACTTTCCTTCACACCTTTTTCCTCAGTTAAACCACACAGTACAGTTAAAGCAGGTGGGACCTGAGAACCACATGGCATTCCACACAGAACATGCAGACTCTCCCACAGCTCAGGGAGCTTCACTGTGGTGTTGTGTGGTGTGGATTACGAGTGACATGGGGAAGAGGGAGACAGACTTCTGGCAGCTGAACAGGTGGGGAATGCAGCTGTTGCTGGGCTGGAACGCCAATGAATGGGTCGGAGGGGTGAGGGTGGGTGGGGGCAGTCTTCGGCGGCACTTTTACACCCAGAGAGGTGTTCGCAAAAGTGGCAAAGTGATGTCATAGCCATCGTCACACACAAGCCGGACCTCTTTATCCTTTCCACCAGAAGAATGACAAGAGGGGGTGAGAGAGAAGTAATGAAGACAGGTAAAACTAAAAGAGGGACTTTACCTAGAAGACATCTGTCTTCATCTTCATCACTAATGTGGCTCCTTGGGCAATCATAATGTCAAATAAACACTACCTGAATTAACTGAATATTTTTGTATCCTACTCAAAGTGAAAACTTATAGATATTTTCTTTATTGCACTTAATTTGTGCCATTAAAACAATCCTCTACAATATTTTCACAGAAAGAAATAGTACTTGGTCATACACTGGACTGAGAAGTGACATGTCAAGCAACATAGATTTAAATCACACTAATTAGAGTCCCCCTGCCAGGTCCAGGTGGCTTGGCTAATGAGAGGGAACACATTCTACAAAGGGTTATGAAAAAATCACACACTAACCTTCACTGGTTAGGACTAACCAGACAAAACAAGATGAGTAAAGACTTGAGGCTTTGTTACATAAATGATCTGGGTGAAACCGCAGCTTTAGCTTTTGATTAAGGACAGTCCTTTGTGTTCTCTAAATACATGGAAACTTCTAGAGTAAAACTTTATCCAGCCCCCACACACAAACCTGAGAGTGACAAAGGGATTTAACTGAACAGTGAATACATACACATCGTACTACTCTTTTACAAGTCATGCCCATATTGGCATGACTTCTCACAATAAGAGGAGAACAGTCAAAAGCAATGGATGAGGAGGTGCTGGCGATACAAACGATACAGGGAGACCAGTCTCAAGATGCCATGAGGAATTGGACACCGGAGGAGGAGCATTGCACAACAGACCAAAATAACAACAGCGACTGGTGAGGATGAGGCGGAGCAAAGCCTTTGGCTGGCCTTACTTGCTGGTAAAGTTGAGGCCTTGGGGCAGAGTTCTCAATCAAAGTGTGAGTCATGACGATTAAAGGATCATTTTCCTTCATCTAGTCCAGTGTGGAGAGGAGCAATATAGCAAGTCAGTTCATAGCAGTGCTTCACTTCAGAGACAACACCGAAAATGATGTCACACCTCGCTTGCTCTCTCTCATGAAGCAGACTCAAACACAAGCATCCAGAGTAGACAGGGATGAGGTAAGAGACGCTTACAAACAGAATCAGGAAACTATTGAAGTGCAAAGCTCCAAGACGTTTAGTTATTAGCAGTGTGAAATTTATTATAATGATGCAAATATGGTAAAAACTGTTGTTGTGATGTATGTAGTGTTGTGCAGTACATGGTAAATGCCAAGCCTCATCACCTTCAGTATAAAGTTTCAGCATAAAGAGCAAAACTGCACATCCATCAGTGGTTACACAAATCTTAAGGTAGTTCATTTAAGTATGAAATTATGTTCCCTATATTTATTATTAAAAATGTGTTACTGTGCCTTTGTGTACTACACATTGCACTTTTGTAATTACTCATACTCTCAAAGCAATTTGGAGCAATAAAAAAAGAACAGAAGATGAAAGACATGGTACATGCCTCTCTATGTGTACTGAGCAGAGAAAACACTAAACTTGTCCACATCTCCCAAACTATACAAAACAGATTCCCAGATATTCAGTTAGTATAGCTGACAGTGAGTTAGGGGTACATATTTAGACTAATGAATGAATGAATAGGTCCATTCATTCTACAACCTGCTATGTAATTGTCCCTGCAAAAATTAACATAACATTAAATAAATTTAAGGACAAGTTAGCTAGGCATCAAACAGGAAATCAAAGGATTTTTCAGCAGACAGTAATGTTTAATATAATAATTAGCAATGCATTAATTGAGTTCAGTTCATAACAGGAGGAGACAGGGCCATGCATTCATGCATTACCCCACCTGATTGTCCAAATACATGAGGTTCCTTTGGAGGTGATGGGAGAGAATGTCGTTCTAACGTCAGCAGCAAAAAGGAGAAGATAGAAAGGCGACAGGAGAGTGAGACAGAACAAAAGGACGTCGTCGCATTCTTTCTCTGATGCTCTCTTTGTCTCTCTCACACAAACACACACGACAGGTCATGTACAGTATATCCAAAGATAACTGGACAGTCAAGGTGAGTGAAGACAAAAGTTCAAGTAGAAGAACTATATAAGGTAACAGAGTGAGTGTACCATGGGACATGAGCGAGCTACATCGTGACCACATAGCCAGGCAAAACACAGAGAAAGCAGTGAGCTAAGATTTAAAGATCTGCATTACTTAAACTGGGTGTGGGTATCTTGATATGAACCCAATAATCTACATAAAGTAGTGGCTTTACTAGTACGAGGAGAATTCGAATTAGTAAATTTGCAAATTAGAGAAGTAGCTAAATAAAACAACCTCATTCTCCACTGCTGGCCCGTTTGAGCAACATCAGCAACAGTCAAATCTGTAGTCTGACATCTTGGAAGAGACTTAAATTGCAAAAAATCCTGAATTAACATTAACATATGCCAGTAGCCTTAACCTCTTTAGCTGTCACTTTTTAAGCTCACCAATGGCTTTAAGTTTCATTTCTGGCAAACATCTGTCTGGAGCCTTTAGGGAAGTAAAATGACAATTGCTTGTCTGACAGAAATGGATCAACTGCAAGGCGCTGATGAACTATAAAAAGTCATATGTTGGTTTTAAAATCCGATCATTTTTGTTTCAAGGCATTCCACGCGTTTTCGGAATAGCTGAAAGCAAGTTAGCCGATCCCTAAACATGATGAAGAGACAACTTCAAACCAAATAATCCTTTATGGAGATGATGCCTACTGTGGCACCTTTTTTCCTTAAATCAGCCAGGTGTGAAAATCATAAAGAAAAAAATCCTCTGGATGCAGATGGATAATGGAAGTGGGCAAAGATGGCATACACAGCACATGCTAACACACACCCCTGCAGGGGCATCTCTGGGGGCCTGACCTTTGGGTTGTCGTCATCCATGTTTAGTTGCATAAGCTGTGCTACAGTGTGCTCCCGGATACTGTTTAGCTCTGCCTGCTGCCGCCGCAGCTTTATCAGCAGCAGAGTCAGTTCCTCAGGCTGCAACGAAGGGAGGAAGGGAGGGACATACAACCACAATGAAACAGGGACACACCGCAGGGGGAGTGGGAAAGGAAAGGAGAGAACACACCAGGACAGGAGATTTAGAGGTATCAGGCTCCCAATAGGTGAACAGTTGTTATATGTAGGTATTGGGTTTTCATGCAGCTCAGGACCATGAGATTATCCAAGGTGCTGTCTCTGTCAGCAGCATGCAAATTCTACACGTCCACTCTAGACAGATGAACAGTTTAGCATTTATTACAGAATCCAGTTCACACTTTACCAGCTCCATGAGGACATAGCACTGTGTGCGGCTTTGACATAAATTCCTGATCTGGCTTAGAGAGTTGTGAGTGATGGAGTTTTTAAGTCTCCACTGATGTGAAGCAAGTCAAAGGAGCTCCTGAAGTGAACGAACCCTAAATCCTACCACTTGGAACATACATCTGAGTTCTGCCTAAATCTGTCTCTAGAGATTCTTTCACAATGTCTTCTTGGAAGGAAATGAAGGATAGAAAGAGGGAGAAAGGGAGGGTAGGTGGTGTTATGAAAACAGCCTTGTCGCTCTAAGAAGTCCAATTAAAACTAAATGAATAAGTGTGTTGAATTTACTGGGCGGTGTACTACAGAAATTCAGTTAAAAAATAGTCATGGATGTCATAGTCAGGGATGGATGAGGACTTACTGTTTTGCCTTGGAGAGACTGGGCAGTGATGGTCTGAACTGGGATCCCTGCAGGCATAGACCTCCTATCAGGTGGATAGGCATACTGCAGGACACAGTGGATTGAAAACACAACAGTCTGTTATCTTATACTGTGGAGTGCTTTAAATAATCATTCACAGCCAAACAGTTCACCTAAATACAAAGAAACATTTTGTACATACCCTCGCTGGTATTAAGATATTTTTGTTTCATCTGGCAAATTACTGATATATCCATCTAAAATCTGTCACCACAAATACAATAAAAGATGAAAAGAATTTTGTTTGTTCTACGTAACATAACAAAAATGACTTTATGGATGGAAACTTAACATTAGCTACTAGTGTTTCCTGCTACGCTGGATAAAGTACATGCAGCCAACAGTTTTTAAGTCTGTTTCTTAAATAACAGGTCTCTCTAATGGAAATGTTGATGACATGGTCTGACAAAGTGTGGAAAGAGATGTTGGCTGCTTATTTTCTTAAAATTACATTTCTTAATGTTGTAAGCACCACAAGCAAAATTCAACAACCACCCCATTAGTATTGATGTGTGCCCGAACTGACCTTGTTTGGTTGTGGCCTGTGCCGTCTGTCAATACTCAAGTCTCTTCTGTAGATGGGAGAGGACACCTCTGAACGAGCACTGTTCATGTTATAGGATCGCATTGGAGAGTAGCCACCGTACATGGACAGGGAGCCGTGGGAGGGCGAGGGAGGGATGGAGTGGCTCGGTGCGGCGTGCTCCGACAGGTTGATCATAGTTTTGGGACTGGCCATATTGCTGTAAAGCCCCGGCTGTCTGGTGTAGGCCTGCCTCTGCTGCCACTCAAACAACTGCCACATGGTGTCGTCGCGCATGGAGCGCCGTTTGTCACCCGGTGAGGGACCGAGAGCCTGGTCATACAACGACGGCGACATGCTGCAGATGCTGTCGCGCTGTGCCATGCTATTCCGGGGCATACTGCAGTAGCCATCGCCATAATGAGGCATGTAGGGTACCCGATGGCTTGGCATGTTTCTGGGCAGTGTCTGGTATGATGTAATGCTGAAAGAAAAAACAAAAGTCGTTATAAAAGGGACCTGAATAGACTAATAGGAGTACTATTTAATAATTAATCAAGCATAATAAGTATCTCATTTCAAGTGTTGTTTGGACAAAGCTTTTTATTTTGCTGCTGCAACTATATTATCTTTATTTAATCATCTGGAACAACTTTACTGTTTGTTTATTTGTGTATTTTTTTTGTTTAGAGTCAATTTATTACAGAAAATTATAACTAACTCATTTATCAAAGCAATGTTATGTTACGAAATAACAAATTATTGGAAGTTTTTGATTTGCCTTTTTAAAACTTTGTACTTGCAAAACATCTCATCTCTGCAGTCTGTGTAGGTTTAATTCAGCCCTTTCTCTTTCAAGAACCTCCCCAGGACAAATTAGACCTTTCCAGTGACAGCAAAGCTTTGAAAAGTTCCCCTCCCGAAGTGGGTTCAAAGTAAGTGCAACTGGCATCGCAAGAGCTTTCTATTGAGACTCCCTGACAGATCGTGGCTAGAACACTCACTGGTCTGTAAAAACCCAGTAGCATTAAAAAAAGAAGCTTGTGACTACATGGAAACTAAAGATCATTCTGGAGGACATGCGCGTAATGACAAACAGACTGCTGAGAGAGCTGAACGGAGAGAAAACAAAGTGTACACGCTTATCACAGAGGACCACTACAGTAATGATGACTAAGGCCTTTGCTGTGGTTTTATCCGAGATCATTTTTTTCATGCACTGCTCCAAACAGATGGGTATGTCCATTTATTAAAATAAACTTATTCGAGAAATGAGTGGAGGTAAAGAAGCAAGGCTGTGTCAAACATGAGCACAAGCCAGCCAATGATAAAGTGACAGACAGCTAAACATATGGAGAGGCAGACACGCGGACAGACGGGCAGGCAGGCAGACGGACACAGTGAGGGAGCAAGTTTAATCTCAACCAATTAAAAATTGGACTCTCACAGCAGGATCAGTGGCAGGCAGTAACTCTGGCTAAAAGCTCTGCTCAGCTATTGTGTATCCCCAGTTGTATTTACAGGTACACTCTATAGAGTAATATCAAAGTATAATAACAAAATCATGGGGAGTAGCGCGTGAATTCTTTGGCTTTAAACAACAGAGCTTTAGAAAGAAGTGACTAACAAGCTTTGAAACATTGTTGTCTGCATATGTGCTGCACTCAGTTCTCTTGTTTTAAAGTTATCTCACAAGAGTTCAATCTTGTCCTACTTTGACAACAAGTTTTGCTGGCATATTTCCCCCTCTTGCAGCACACACAATATGAGATCACACAATTTAATAATTAAGGTAGTTTCAAATTGGCAAGAGGTGATGTAATCAAACCAACCTCCTGGTGTCGTCATCCTGGTTGCGTCCTCTTTGTGTGCGGACCCACTGCTCCAGCTGCTGCATAGAGCTGGTCCTGCTCAGGGCGCGGTCTGGCTCGTGGCTGGGACTTCGTTGAGTAGGGACTTCAGTCCCATTAGATGGACACTGTTCACCAGATCCATTGACCTGGGGGCTGCGGTGTGACCCATCCGTTTCTGTTTGAGTCTGCGGCGTGGTGATGCTAGCTTTGACGGCCGCTGCCTGGGCTGGCTGAAGTTTAATACTGTTGATTTTGGTGAGCGGACGCTCACGCTCTGCCCCATCCTTCTGGAAGCCGTAGCGCTCGGCGTCTCGCTGCTTCCTCTCTTCTTCTGTGGTGGTAGTGGTGGTGGTGGTGGTGGTGGTAGGGGCTGCTGCAGTGTGCTCACGGTCCACCTCACGGTTGCGTTCATTGTTCTGGATTTCAGGCTGTGTGAGTGCTGGCCTGTTGTTGGCCACATGGTTGATCTCTTGTGGTCCACACTGTTCTACTTTTAGCCTATCCAACCTGAAGGCAAAGACAAAAAGGAGGCCTTAGAATAATTCAAGACATAAGATCACCTACTCAGAGGAGGAATGATGATAACTGCATCAGACTGAATTGGCAGCTGGGAAACTCATCTGTGTCATAGATCACCAATAAAAGGTGACGTTATATCAAGTATGAATAAAATATACTATAGACCTAATGCACTACCTTGGTGAACTGTGCTCATGGGGGCAGCTCCGAAACAAAAAGAAAGCACAAAGAAAATGGGTGGAGGTGCACAATGTTTCCCCCAGCTGCCAGAGGAGGCCAGGCGTGTAAAAGGAAATCAGATATCCCCAATAAAACACCGCCTCAGCTAGGGCACATCACTAAAGGTGCTGCTCAGACTCTGGTAATCCATTTGCAGCTCCCTTTTGTCCCCTCTCTAGAAGACCTATCTACAACTCTGTGGTCCTTAGGGAGGCCTCCTGAGGTAATAGACACTACTACTCCTTGGCCTAAGACAGACTCAAGGTCACAGCTTCAAAGTTTGGCAAATTCCCCTAAGCAGCATGGCTCACTGAGTTAGCAATAAGAGGGCAGTAGGAAAGGGATTCCTTCAGAGTTTCCACTTGTATCCTTTTAAACAGCAGCTCTAGTCACATAATGTCTTCTCCAGCCTTCTGTGGCTCCACTAGCCCAATAGAGCACATTTACCTGCACCAAAGGCCTGTTTGTATTTACTCATACTGTTAGAAGAATTTGAGCTACTGAATCTTATAGAATACAAGACACTAAATACTTTGAAATTACTATATATAAATATCACAGCGCTGTTATCCTATATAGCCTTTTAACGGCATTGCACTGTCCAATGCAACAGTGCTATTCAGTTGATTTCAGGCACTACTGCTCTGTGTAATTACAAAGCACTTTACCATTACGCCTCTGCTCGCCCATGTAAAGGGAGGGCATTAGACAGGCAGGCTGCCAAATGACAGATATTTAACACAGTTTAAAAGTAGGAAGGAAAAAACCCTATCGCGATGAGTCAGTGATCCTGATCAGCTAGCACAGCTGTGCACAGCATCCCCTGAACAACCTGCACCATACATTCACGCTATGTACTGTATATACCTACGCGTGCATAGCATTCTTGTGTATTTTCCTCTGTAATAAACTTTGACAGTAAAAGCAGTTACATAACATGAAAGACACAGTCGCAGCTTCTACAACAAACCCCCAGACCAGAAATGTCAAAAGCTGCCGCTGAACTGTTGCTTAAGAAGTTAACAGGCTTAACAGAGGGATTTAAAGGCACTTACTTTCAGTACAAATGCTAAAAAAGAAATATCAGGATGAAGAAATTAAGCAAGGAATTCTTAGATGAATCAAACAGCTGTCCTCAAATGCCTTCTTTTAAACCGTTTTTCACAATTAAAAAGCAAAAACAACCCACTGACATCTCCCAACTTCAAATAAAATGCAAGCTCTCTGGAAAAATGACTATTTTAATGATGCTTTTACAAACCTTATGACTGGCTCTGCGTGCACAAGCGCAGCATCTGTCATTGCTTTCATCCATGATTCCATCTCTTTGGCTGTGTCAGTGCAAAAATAGTATGTCCTCATGTTGGGATGTGTCGCCTATTTTGACAATGGAAAGGGTCAGGGATAGGAACAGTGACACACAGAGAAAGCAACCTGAAAGAGAGAAGAGAAAACAATCAGATAACTCTGACCGGTGAGTCAAAGTTGGTTGCTTTTATGTAGGTTCATCACTAGTCGTAGAGAAAAATGAAGAGTGTAGAGCTGACGAGACACATATCATGTTTCTTAGCAAACAGTGGTGAGGAATGCTCGTGACGGCTTGTGAAAAACTCCTGGCTGTGGGCATCTGGTGTACCATCGACATAAATCAAACCATGAGTCACCTGAGTTTCATGCATACCACAAGATTAGGGCACTAAATCTGCCATAATACTGTAGGACTTACCATGCATTGTTCCGTAGATGCTCTGTCCGCTTGCAGTGAACAAACCAATTTATTGTTAGAGCCAGACGTGGAAAGAGAAAAACAGATTGTTTAGTGAACAACCTCAATATCCTGTGTACCAATTTCTGAAAACAAAAAAAGCCCTGTTATTACTCCACTTACTTCAGAATAATCTTGAAAAATAAAGAACTTTTAATGACATAGCTATTTTGGCCACAACAACAAGGGACGGGAAAAGTTTAGAATGAAAACTATGCAGTCAAAAAGTCATCACGTTCCTGAGTGAATCACTGTAAACTGAAGAGGTCGGGCTCTGCTCTCATGTTTCTCTCTTTACCTCAACTTGCTCTTTTGCGGACTGAGTCTAAGTTGGAAAAGGAGTAGGCTGTGTGGTTGGAGAGACCTTGAGCAGACTCCCGGGCGTCTGTGTTTGGCTGTACTTGGCAGGTCAACTTTGTTGTCTCTTAGGGTTTGTGAAGGACCCACAGTTAAATACTGTACACAGCAATGAAATCTCATAAAATATCCCTGTTGCAGTATCGCATCTAGTACTCCAGCACAGACATTATCACTGTTGGCGAGAACTTTCTTTGCTTTTCTAGCATTAGCAGTGTGCAGTGTTCAAGTTTTTAAAATGACTTGCAGCTTCACTGTCAGTCAACTTAAAATTATTTCTACAGTCAAGACAAAACATGTTCAAAGCAAAGTAAACCTAGAAGCTGATTTACACAGTATGTTTAAGAAAACACTGGGGAGATAATACCACTACAGCTTAAAACTATGTTCTAACTTTCAAACTGTATACCAGTGATCAAAAGTACCTTTTGGGAGCCTTTACATGCAGCTGTTATCATCTTTAATGCTCTCAACCACAGAATGTGCAGTCTAATGAAGTTTGACAGGAATGAAAACATGCACTGACCTTGAAGGCATATTTTCTGTTAATGTGATCATCCACAGACAGCATGGATATATGAAAGCTTGGTAGGAGGATGCTGCCAAGTATTCCTTCCTCTTTTTCATCTGCAGAGACAAGTCAATACAACACATTAGGGCTATTTATATCAGTCAACTTAAAGTTGTCCACGATACTACTCTTAAACCTCTTTCGTGGAACGCTAATTTGTAAACATCAAAAAGGCCAGAGCTGAACCAAGTGGCTTGCAAGATAAAACTTGAATAAGGAGTGTGTTGGTCTGATGAGCAGAGTGCAATCAGTGGAAAAGATGTGCATTGATTCAATGTCCAATGCAGCTAGGCTGCTCTAATCCTCATTAAGTTAGCAGACAGGGCTCCACATTGACAATGGAGCTCTCTCCACAGGGGGCATTATATGAGTCCCGAGTTACAGAGAATTGCCTAACCTCCTAATTTGATATAAGCAATCTGCATGGTTTACCCAAAACAGTGCAAGAAAACAAAATACATCAGGGAAAGGATAACTGCAGTCCCACACGTGCATTTGCTCTTTCTGCATATTTGTGTGTTGACTAGGGATGTTATGTAAAAATCTCTTGTGGCATACTGGTAGCAACTGGAATCATAAACGGTTGAGTAATATTTGTGGGAAGAAGTGAACTCTGGTCAGCCTCCGGTAGGTTAGAGGTAAAACTGTTTCCCCTTTAGCTATGTTTAGAGACCTGGCTCCAATACTCAAGTCTGAAGAATTGATGGATTCATCTATTCGCCAGCAGAAACTGTACCTGCAGCCCCGTGGCCCCACATTTATTTATTCATGAAGTCTCTATATCTCTGCCTCTCTCTGTAACAGCCACACAAACACAGAGGATTCAGCAGAGCAGCTTCTGAACATAATCTAACATTGTGGGAGATCTTAGCGCACAATAATAGATCGCAAACTACAGCAGAAAGCAGTTGTGTCTAGTTGAGGGGCAGCACAGTTCATGACCTCTCTGCCCACTCTGTGCTGATGGATGGATTTCTCAACGTGTCCATCTGGATAAAGCCTTTGGGTCTGCTGCTGTCTGTGGCTTTTGTCAGTCAGTGGGCGGAAAGAAGGCGACAGGGCTGGCAGACACCAGAAATAACACAGACTAGATGTCATCCTGATCAGCAGAAATGATGACTGTATCCGCATCAAGTGTGCAGAGGGCATTGGGATGTGCAGACCTGTGCCAGCAAAGACTTATATTATCACCCTTTGCACCCTGGTGCAGACCTACTCTACATTTACCTTACAGGCCCCAATGATTCACAGTATTCATTTCATTTTTTTTGAATAGGAAAGCTCACAAACATTCTCTGGACACAGCTGTGTCAATATTTGATATGACCATTAGTACTGCATGAGAGGATGGAATGCCCAGTCAATAGCAGCTCAGTCAATAGCACCTTATTAAAAAAAAAGATCAGTAACACTTGCAAATATTTTCCTACTGTGCAATAGTAGCAAACAGTCGAATGGAAAACCTTTAAACTGGACTGGGAGTGGGATGACAATAAGCCTATCATGAAAAAACATGGCTACGATTATGACCAGCGATAAATGAAGTGCATTGGCCTATTTAAATAAAATTGCAGACTCAATAAAAATTCACTCAAGTTTCCAGTTCAGTCAAAATAGAAAATTGTAGGACTTGGTTATGAAAAGTACGGGGTGTCTTCACTAAATTACAGATCCATTAAAATACCACACAGATTCAAACGTATTATCAAAGTGATTATAAAACAGTGGTCCGTCTAATGTGGAAGTGGAGGTGGCTCTTTAAATATTAGCGAGATAAATTTTGTTTACTGCAACTGAATCCAAGATTTACGCTAGTCTGCAACCACTGTAGAAAAACAGCATCCTCTACGGAAACTTGTTTATGACTCAACATTAGTGTGAAATCCAATTTGCTGCTGTGCTTTCTCTTTCAACATTACGGCTGCATCCAAGCTTTGGTTAAAGCCCTGGCTTTGCTTGAGGAAAAAATGATCTCTCAAATGGCAAATCAGACGACAGGGGAGCCATTTCAATTAATACGTCTCCTCAGTTGGTCCTGACAGGCTGCCGACCACAGGGACCTGGATCCAGATGTATTACAAATAGCCAAGAGTGCCGCTTGTGGCTGTGAAGGTCACAACAGCACTTTGAACTACCGATAGTAGCAATAGTAAGCTATAGTAGTAATAGTAATGAAGAGTGTTGGTAGCTGAGAGGGCAGGACTCACCTCTGTAGTAGAAGAGGCAAAGGTCAGACAGCACAAACCACCTCTTTTTCCACAGCTTCATCCCTGTACTGTCCTGAAAAGACACCAGAGGAACGGGGAAACAGTTACTCCGCAAACTAGTGGGAATGGTTTGAAATGTGAATGCATTTCTGCACATCGTGGTCCAAAATGTGTCCTTGGAAATGTTCTTAGTACATCCTGCACATGTTTTAATGAAGACAGTGTGGAACTCAAAGCTTCTGATTCTTACATATTCTTGGCCTGAGATGGAGTAAGGGTAAATTGTTTGGTTCGGGGGAAACATTTGATTTCTGGTAAGGGATAATCATAATAAAGAAAGTGCACCACTGTGTACATAATTTAAACCAAATAAACAGCTTTCACTTTTAGAAGAAAGTATCTTCAACGGCCAATAAAAATAAACCTCTTTTGCCCGAGTTGTTCTTTGGTATCGCTATGCTGTGATCAAAGGGGATTTCAGGCTGCTGCTTGAAAAGGATGCAGGGTGAGGAAAAGGGTATTACCTCCCCTGTTCGCTTTATTGTAAAATCTTGAGCAGAGTCCTTAATCATGGATTCAACCCGGAGACAAAAGTAGGAGGAGGGACCTCAACAACTCTGTCATTATGGTCAAACAGCATGTGGGCTGCAGTTTACTTTAAATGGAAATTCACTTCCATGAACCAGCATGTTTAACACATTAGTATCAAAAAGTCACAATACCAGATGCTGCTCAGTATGTTCATAATGGAGGCAAATGAAACAAAAAGATTCAAACTTTTT
Organism: Sciaenops ocellatus; assembly: GCA_033000465.1. NCBI lineage: Eukaryota > Metazoa > Chordata > Actinopteri > Sciaenidae > Sciaenops > Sciaenops ocellatus. Next base: position 10,309,366 of record CP136871.1, read on the forward strand.
GTGTCTGTTAATTCATCACCTTCCATTAAGGTCTTAACCACTTATTTTACAATGAGTGTGTGTATGAATAAACTTTATCAAAAGTTCCGTCAGATCTCGGACTGTTCAGACGGGAAGAGAAAAACGAGGCTTTCACCATCACATCAATCACTGTGGCATTTTGTTCTCCCAGTGGATCAACTGAAGGGCTGCAGCTTTTCCTCAGCCAAGGACCTCAATAGCTTCCAGGTTTCAATGAGGCAGGAAAATAAAAGTGCAAATCCAGCTTTTATTCCGTGTAGCAGATTTGTGAGTCTTCTGCTTGATCTACGTCACCCTGATTGAGGTCCCCAAAGAAATAGCAGCTGGCAGCTGTACTAAAGGAAGCCATCATGTGTTCACAAAGCTGCGCCAGGAGGCTGCAATCAAAACTAAATGAGTCTCCCACTTAAGAAGCATGAGAGAGTCCTGTCTGGCCAAGAGCTGCTTAAAGCGCCCCCTTTTCACCCTTCTGTAAGTAACCAGGGAGCTGTGATGAGGGACTGGTATTTAAACACTGCCCGCACTGACTGGCTGAGCAGAAACACTGGACAAAGAAATGCTCAGATCCTGTAAGGCGTCAAAAAGCTTCCTTTGTGCTGTGTCTTAAGACTGGTGCTGCTTACACTGAGAGGGAGACCATAACCTTGTTCGATGTGTAAGAAAAAAAAGGGAAAGTGTATAAAAATAAAGTTTGCATTCACAAGTTGAGCTTCTGAGCTTATAAATACATTTATCAAACAAATGACCAAACATACAATAAACTAATATGAATATGTGTATTACATAGGCATCAGCTTACAGATAATATATAGAAGAATAGACTCTAGGTCCTGTCTTTTATATTATGTTTGTATTATAATTAGTTGCTTGCTTTTGCTGTAATAAAAATAGGTTGCTGTTTCATTACTTTATTTTAGGGTAATGTTAAAATACGCAAAAACAGCCAGGAAATAAGGATTTAATTGTTTGTATGTGCTATGAATAGACTGACTTCAATTTAACAGCAGCCTACAGGCATGCTAGCGGCTCGGTTAGACTGCACTTAGGCACAACAGCAATTACAGCTGAGCTCAAATGTTAGCACACTAAAAAGCTCCCAATGACAATGCCAACAATTGATAATTAGCACTAAATACAAAGTACAACTAAGGCACACGAGAGTGTCATGAGTATAGGTATCCTAAATGATTAAAAATTTGACGTCATTGTGGTGCTACATGAAAAGTCAGGAGATCACCAAAGTGTCTTTTACAGATTTCCCAGAAATCCATCCAATAGTTGATGAAACATTTCAGTCCCAACTAACATTGCCATATGTGAAGATACGCAGTTAGCATGGCTAATTGCACATTATAGAATTTATCTAATAAATGTAATGTTTTACTTGAATTCATACAAATTTGCTCACCTGTTTATAAAGCCAGTTTCTCTTGATTACCGGGGCACCAGGATTCCTCCTGATGGAGTTGGATCTCTTTCCAAAGTTATGAATTTTTTTGGAAGGTCTTGAGGGCTAAAAATACAATATAAACAGCAAAGTGGTCTCAATCCACAAAAAAATGGATTTTTCCCCCCCAAACTTTTCAAGGCATTAAAATATGTCATGCATGATAATCCTATCCTCATGTGGATCACTCACTCTTACTGCTGGGCTACTGGGGTTTGCGGCGTAGTCCGAGCCGCCTGTGTAGTTGGAGGCCTCACTCATGGTGCTTAGCGGCCGTTCCTTCTTGTCATTCGTCGGCACTTTGGAGACGGATCTAAACAAAAGACACAGAGCATGCCAAGAGCACATAGGCAAATCATCAGTCAGAAATAAAGACAGCCGACGTATGTGTAATGACCTCAATAAAAGAAGGAGAATAGAAAGGAAGCAGACTTTATTGTCTGTTCTCCCATCGTTCCTCTGACGTTCAAACTCTCTATATAATGAGATCTCAACATGGGCCTATGAATCAAGCCAATTACTCCCACTATGTCACTGCAGATACATTCCTAGTCCTCTAACAGCTTTAAATGATCTGCTAAGTCTGCCCGACATACTACATTGCAGCAATGAATCAGGTCAGGATGCCACTCAAAGAATGTTGTTAAAGCAAAAGCTAAAAACATAGCAACTTCAACATTCGTCATAGGATAGAACACCTTGTGAAATAAGTTGTCTGTGGCCGATGGAGATGTCCTATATTCTTTAGGAAGGGAGCAACGTTGTAGTCTAGAGGGAACAAGACAGGAGAACCAGAGTAGAGCAGAAATACTGCAGCAGTGAAACAAGTGTAATCTCTCTGATGTCCTGGTTTCAGGTCACTGAATAAGAACAGAAACTGCTAACCCTGCAAACTCCCCCCATTTAACCTGCCCGATTGATCAATGATGGTACCATTCAGCATAAAAAAGGCACTCATCTGACAGTCAATAATTAATCCATCCATTCTGTATTCATTCTATCTATACCACCTAGACCAATTGTTCAATCTATCCATCTGTTAGACATGAAGACAAGACTATTAACACTCTAAAAAAGGAAACTCAATTTAATAAAATGGTTTAACAATTCAAACTTCATGCTCAAGGTGCACAAACATGAAAAGGGATCACAAGGGATAACATCAGCTCGGCTCACAACAGCAGGCAACACTCACAGGATTCTCATTCCCGTGCAGCATAGCATAACAGATCTGGTACTACCTGCAGACCCTTCGAGAGAATGACAAGACAAGACAAGGACGATCACAGACTGACTTTGTCTTACCTGTATTTACAACGTTAGTTACAAGGTAAGGTTTAGCTGCAAGAAGCAGCGACATCTTAGAGTTCACTGTCTTAGGTGATTATATAACGTATAAGGAGCTGTGTCTAGTTGACACTCCCCTAGAGACACCATCAAGCAAGTCATTAGGTGGACAAGAGGGTGACTAATGCTCTCGAGATGAAAAGCACACAATTTTCAAGTCACTAAAATAGCTGCTTGTGCAGAGTGAGGAGTAGCCAGTGAGACTTGCCTTCTCCATCTAATGAGCTCAATCCAGAAAACGAAGCTCTGAGGAGTTTCAGCACTTCCAGTGACAGGCGAAATCCTAAGTGAACCATAATCAATCGTGTGTAGACACCCAGGTTTGGAGACGTGGAGAAAGTGGACTGACTTTGTTGTAAGAGAGATACTGCTCTATTTGATGCTCTATTTAGCCAACAGGCAATTTCCAGGCTTCAATCTGCAGTTTGTTATTTTGTGAGCTAATACTGTGCTGATACAAAGCACTTGTAATTAATACTGAATCAATAAAAACTGAATAAAGTCTTAATGATGTGAATTCACAGGGCAACTCTCTAACCAAAGCACTCCTCATTTGGACCTCTCCAGTCAACACTTACAGTGATTACAATGCCCACATGCAGTGCAGACCGCCAAATGTTTCAAATCTATATGAAATTAACTTTGCTCCAACTGACTTCCTCAAAAATGTTAGCATGAAATTCCAGATGGATTATGTCAGGGTTCATATCCACAACATGCGGTTGTCTGTCTGCTTTAAATTACTATTTTCTTTTTTAGCGTAGTGCTTATCTCCTGCTAACACCAGCCCACAGCAGATACGACACAGTAACAGTTATAGCAAAACACCAGAGCTAAACAACAAACCATCTTTGCATTTAGCTCCCATACAGCTCCCTCTCAACAGCAAAGTCAAAATGTCTCAAATCGAGGCCTGAAAGGGCCACAAGGGGAGCATTCTCCTAAAAACATTACTATACATCTATCTGTAATAATTTAGTTCATTGGTAAGATTTTGTTTGAGTTATATAGCTTAGATAATGTCCAAATATTGCAGCGCAGGTTAGCATGCATGCTTTTCTAATGCACCAAACATCTATCTGCAAAGAAACATTATGAACATGCTGCCTGTCCATCACAGGACCAACACACAGGCAGACACAAGCACATTTTATCTGATACCCAGGTGCAGTTTTATGTATGTGTTTAGTTGATCCAATATAACTTATATCCCTTTAGTCTGCTGAGGCTGGTGCACCAAGAGAAATACACACAGAGAATTTGCCAACTCCACACATCGAGGTCGATGAATCAAACTCAGGACCTTCTCACTGTGAGATGAAAGTCCGATTCACTGCGCTTCCTCAGGAAAGAAGACTGTAACTGGTCTTATAGTTAAGGGCTTTAGACTGCAAAAGTGATAAGTCAGTAGATTTTAACTTAATGCATAATGCAAAACATTAAATTTAAGAAAGATTGCTTCAAAGAATTACACCCAATTTTCTCAGTTCTATAATATCTGCAAGTTTTCAGTTCAACATGCATGTTACACTTACTTTAATACCGCTATAGCAACTGTACTAGAGCTGCGACAAATGGTTTGTACGGTATGTGTTCAATAAAAACATAAAAATACAGTGCTCTTCTTATGTTGTCTCATGAGTTATACTACAAGACAAAACACTTTTATCAATTCCACATACAAGGCTAACCCATATGTATTAAAGTGTCACATCACTGCCTGGTCCTGCATGGATTTGTGTGAGTCTGTGTGTGCAAAAAGAGTGAGGAGGGATTACACTGCCACTGGAGCTTGGCGCTCTAAGCACACTGTGTGGAAACACTGAACGGAGTGGCTGAGAGTGCATTTTAAAATGACCACACAGCATTTCTAAAGAAATAAGGGTTTCAAACACTTTTGTTAGGTGCTGAACCTGACCTTTATCTTTTTACTGAACAAGGGACTATTAGACAGGCCATGATATCCATGGATACATTGGCACAAGTTCACAATAATGCAGTGCAGAGCTGGGTGATAAACCAACATTATTAACCAAGCTAATTAAATGACTCATGCCTCTGTATTCTGAAAAAGTGTGAGCTAATGCTAAAGCATGTTTGTTAGTGGATTATTATGACATTGTAATGCAGACATACAGTTGTCCTATAGCTGTGATTATAGGTTAAAACAATATTGTGTTTCTAATGTATTGTTATTTATAGTTTTAATCATTTCTAAATGTATTGTCAGTTTAGTGATGAAGAACATGTTATTGATTTTTTGGTCATATCACCCAGTTCTAGCATAGCAAAGGAACAGAGTCAACACTCTTACCTGCGTATATGTAGTCTATACATCCATAAGGGTCAAAGCATAAAGGGTTGCTCACAAAGTCATGGTTTTTGACAAACTGAACAGAGAACTGAGCTGTGTGTCACCAAAGAGGGGCTCAAGAGTTTATGCTCTCTGAGAAATCGGTACACTGCCAACTAAGTGGATTGAAAGGCAGGGAGTAAAATATTTGCCCAAAAGCTCAGTGTTCATCAAGGATGAAGAGCGTGACCTTCAGCTCAGGATAAGTGAGTAATGACCTCCCTGTGGTTAGTTGTTCATTAAGGTTCAGATGAACACAACAAATGGTTCAGACAGTAAAGTGCAACCTTACAGGACTTTGGAATGCAAACGCATAACATGTCATCAGGCAAGACACCATTCAAAAAACACCCAGTGTGCAACAACAAGGATTAGGAAGAGACAGACACGTTCAGGTGTTTTACAGAAAAAAACAAATGAGAACACACAGTGATCCATTTGGCACCTAGTAGTGTATTACCTGCTAAACGCTGGGTGACACAATTTTCCACAATTCACACTACAAAACAGAGGAAAGACAAATTTGTTCAGAATGAAAGTTCAAACGTCTTGACAAATGAGGAGATTTGAAGACTAGCTGCAACACTAGGCGGTATATTGTGTTGGTAAAAGGACACTGGCACAAGTTAATATTCCAATCATTATATTTTTCTTGGGGTTTTTAGGATTTCACTATTCACTATTATTAGGATTCTTATTTTCAGGTGATTATACATGCATGAAAACATAGGTATGAATATTATATTCCATGTTTGTCTTATTCTGAAAATAAAGGCCCCAAATCTTACACACTGGTCCTTTAAGTGGTAAATTTTGAGTGAATACATAAAACAATCAAGCATTAAATACCTTTATTGAGTTCAAAACCTTATAGGTGAAGATAAAATGAAAAAACAACCATCGATAAAAAACAATGGAGCATTGGGGGTCATATCCCCACCAATGTTCAAAAACTTTATAATCAAGAGCGGCTCGAGCTCATAGTTTTCTGTGTTGTATTACACTCAGTCCAGTGGAGGCAGCATTTATTGTTCAAAGGGAAGTGTCGTACCACAAAAGAAACAAGTGCATGTGTGTATTTGTGCGCACACACCTGCCGATAAAGAGAGACTGGAGAGAACAAAGAGGCAGACAGAAATCAGACTGATGAGACACAGGTTCGTGATGAGCACCAAGACATTGTAGTACTCAAACAACACTCACATAACAGTATTACTGGCAACACACTGTGTGTTGTTTTGAAGATAATTATTTCAGAGGTTGTCTGGGATGAGAAAAAAAGTTTTTAGAAGTTGTCTAGTGGCCAACTTCCATATCTCAACCAGTTGTCCTGAGGTCTTATTTGGATAACTTGCTTAACTAAAACTAACACGGGAGATCCTCAATAAGTATCATGAAGTCGGTTATTACCTGTCTCTGTTAACACTGGGGTTCCCAGCTTGTTAACCACTATGTTATGGAAGACATAATCAGAACCATGAATGAAGTTATAAGATAGACAGAGAGAAAAAAGCTCAGGTGATACAACAATTAAAAGTGATATTCATCCAAGTGAAAAATAAATAATATAATCACTGGATTAGAACATAGAAGCTTTAGAATTTAATCTAGATATAAAGCCCAAATATTAAAAGTAAAAGCAAGGCTCAAAATAACAGATGATGTCTTTTATATAAGAGTGCATGCTTTTTGTTTTGTTTTGTTTTTTTGTCAGATGATGAACAAACTATTCTGAGAATGTGCTGCACGTAAAAACCATACCGATATATCCATTGGTCCTTATTATTGTCACATTATTGTAAATTTAGAAAGACTGTAGGACTGTTTTATGAGTGATCTTTCACATGTGAGTGATACAAATATTCCCTGTCAGCTTGCACATGATCACGTGGAGCACTAAAAATAGGCACAGGCACGTATAGTATGTATACACTGAGGTGGGTGAAGCTATGGCAGGATTGAGCCAGGACTCGAGCAGTAATTTACATCACGGCATAGCTGAGGGTGTAAGTCTGAGTGACAGATCTATACATTGGTATTTGCATATATTGTATTTGTATTTGTATGTTATTATATAACCCAATGTTAAAACAGATTAGGAGAGCCCAATGTAAGTAATGTCTTAAATTGGTCTCTCAAAACAGGGGGTTGTGTACCAACTCCACCAACTGTGACGAGGTCACTGAGGCCCCGGCGTCACTGAATCACCTGTTTTTGTTGTGTTCAAGGTCAGAGGAGTTTTGCTTATCTGCATCAAAACTTTTTAAGCATGTGATTTATTCATACTGAGCAGACATCTGAGTGTGTTTGCCCCTCCTGTCTGTTGCCTCTTCACTGGAGGCTGCCACGCCCTCTGACAATTACACAACTCATTATGGATGCATTTCACACATCATGGCAGACCTTCATTTCATTCCCAGACTGCGATACAGCTGCAGTCTCGGGGGTGGAAAAGACTATTTGTATTTTCAAATCTGTTAATTTAAAACTAATCTACTTTTCCCTCCTCCTTCAATTTCTTTTTAGCTGTGCTTTTGTGCATTTTATTACTCCCACTATATATATGTCTGGAGTTTATGGTTGAGTTTATGTTCTTTATATATTATACTAGACTGGTACTAAAAATTCTAACACCAAGTTTAAACTAAATTTCATGTTTTGGATTTACTTAAAGTGCAGAGCAGATTAGTCAGTGATTTTCAGTCTGGCCTCTTTATCCCTGTGGCAGCTTAAATCCGTCTTTGCCTTTTATTACTCATCCAGGCTGAAGATTTTCCCCCTTATTAGTTTTGCTAAAACAGATCCAACTGTTGGATGAAATGCACTGTAACAAATTTAAATATAACAATGAGTCAAGTAGTTCACTTTCATGTTGTTTTCCCACTGATGTTGTTGTTCTAATATATGTGATACAGATTATATTGCAGATTATCTTTCAGTGATAAAACAGTAATACTGAATTAGATGTCATCTTGCTGGGGCATGTTGTGCCTCTCTGCGCGAGAAACAGCAGAGATGTGAGAGTAACGCAGTGAGGGGAGGAATGTGTCAAGAGAGTGCAGCGTGACAGTTCTGGTACAACAAGCTTCTTCACAACCATTTTCCAATTATTCTATCTCTGCTGAACAAAATGCAGCTCTCAAGACTTTGGTGAGACAGAATCAAAACCAGAATTTTAATTTCTAAGCCACATACCGAGAAATGCTGAAACTGGTACCCATGATGGGGCACCAGGGAATTCATCCTCCGCTAGTTATTGGACTTTGGCCATTATTCATTATGTCATGAAGCGGAACATATTCAATTAGCATTCGTTGCTCAATAAAATAATTAACACCAGTTGTGATTATATAAGTGTTCAACAATATAACGTTATGGAGAATCTGGGCGGGAAGTGAGAAACTGAGTCGAGCTGACACGTGTCATGCAGCATTAAACTAGGATGGCTAGGGTGGGAGATGAAAGTTAAAGCTAGTGTCAGAGTGTGGGTTGTGAGGCAAACAGTTTGGTACATGTACATTTAGGACGCTTACAGATTAGGACGCAGATATAAGTGGGAATCTGCAAAGGAGGCCAAAGTTATAAGTCCGTTATAAACCTGCCCTATTTTTTTATGTCTTGTACATCCTGCAAACCTCTGGACAGAGTACCTGACCATGTCCACACCTGACCATCAGTGGCCCATGGGTGGGATTAAGGAGTTAAAAGGTGAGTAAAACTGAAAATAGGAGTGCAGATGATTCCTGAAGTGGAAAGAAACTGACTACGTTTGGTCTGACAGATTCATAGAGTCATTCTCCCTGAAGTGAAAGTTCAAGATGACTGATGTCACCCAGTCATGTGGGCAGACATGTGATGACTGTTGTGCTGAAAACAGTGTGGATGATCACATGGACGTAACATTGTTGGGGGACAGATCGTTGTACTTATGACAACTGCAAAGGTCATGAACGCCAGGTCAAAAAGAGGAACTGTGAATCACTGCATTCCCACTAGCTGATGTATGCATGATACAATGGCTCTTTTATCGTCATTCCTTTGCATCAAGATTACTAGCCCTGGCTTGACACTTTTAGAGAACAGCAGCCCAATTATGCAAGAAATAAACTGAGTACAAGAAGTCTAAAACTGACATTTGCATACAAACATAAGTTCTTATAAGACTTTGTTTATAAAGATAGATAATACAGGAAGCACTGCATAGATGAGACTTTAAACTAAAAAAAGGCAGTGCTGCAAAGAGAGGGTGGCAAGGCGCAGACTTGTGGTATGTTGCCTACACATCAAGACTTGCAACAACATACTGTAGAACTCAAAAATGCTACCCAGTGGCATTCTAAAAGCAAAAAACAAGAGACTTACTGTTCGTTGACGACAAAGATGCAGTTGTCTTGTGAGGGTAAGCTTGAGACAGGATGCTTGCAGGTCACCTTCCGCTCATTGTGACTATTGGAAATGGAGAGGGGGGAAAAGGAAAGAAAAGAGTGATCAATGTTAGAAAACACTGCATACACCATCACTAATACTTAATCTATCTCTAAAAATGGTTCATCGAAATGCTGATTATTGCCCAGAGAAGCAGAAACATATGTTCAAATAACTCCAGCTGCAATAGGTCGGGAGAACATTTAAGCTGCAAAACATGAGAGCAGCTGAGGTAGAGTTTGTATTGGCTGGGTAGAAATAGGAATATTGAGTGGAGACAGAACTGATACACAATATGGAAATAATATTAGCAAGCTGTGCCAAAGGAGGAATTCATCAATCAAAAACTGGTCCAAGCTGCAAACTGTGAAAACTGGTCCAACCAGACATACACTGGATCGATGTGACACAAGAATAAGCACTCAAAGCACACAAAAAATACAGACAGGAACAAACAGATGAAACCTGTGGGGAAAAACAACAGTTTAAGTACCCTGCGAAAAGACAAAGTACATATTATGACATAAGCAAAAAGAAGCTACATGAGGTATAGCAAAAAGGTCCACAGCCAAAAATAACTCTTTCCTTTTAACAACAAGAGGAGGAAAGAGAAATTTAGTGTGTGTTTTTCAAGTGTGTACTTGAAAACCATTAGAGCTCATTCCATCTTAAACAAATCAAGACACAGAGGCTCCAGCAGGTTGTTGTACCATCCTACACTCGACATGTAATCACAAAAACACAGAAGATGCCGCCCACCCATCCTGATGGTCAATTACAGCGACCCACAGTCACTACCATCCTAACATGATTAAAACACCAGGACGCAGACCACACAGTCTTTGGAGTCCAACGACTGGGGCCTTCACAACAACAACAGCAGCTTTCCAGTAAAGTAGAGCGTGGTCAGTGTTGTATGTGATCTGGATGTCCTAGGGGCGGAAGGCTCAGTAAATTGAGTTGAAGCTTGTAATTCTTCCCCACTGTGGTAAATCCTAAATCAAACTCTTGTTTAAACAGTGTCACTGGAATAGTGACTACACTGCAGAAATAATAAAAGCTCCATAGTATCTGCTTCCTATCTTACAACTCATCTTAGAGATGGAAAATCATTATTTTTTTGATTATACCCTCAGTGAGTTACAGCAATAGGAAGTTCAGTAACTGTAAAGAGTATTTCGTCAATATATTAATCAAATCTATTGGCAGCAGCAGAGATCAAACAAGACATTAGATAAGGAGTAAAAAGAAGAGCTGTACTGTCAACACACAGTCTTCAAAGCTACTACTGGCTTTACGTGCCGGACAGTATTCTATATTTCAACTCAGTCCGGCCGTACTATAAACAGAAGAGAGTCAAGCTACAGCCCAAAAATAACAGTTTTTAAACATGGGGTACTCATGTACTGAAAAGAGCGAATACCAAGCATGAAATAGGGGGTTTAGTTTCAGTTTAGCCTGGAGAGCAACAGTCTCCACAGCTCTGGTCTATAATTACTGGAGGCACTGTTGGCAGCAGAGCACTTTGTGCGGTCTTGGGGCAGACCAACGGCACCATTTTTCTTTGGTATCCCTTCACACATGCCTATACTGCTCTGCACATAGGTTGGCTATAGATTTAAGAGGAAGGAAGAAAGTCTGGATAGGTGTTTATGTACACACATGTGGCATGCAAGAATGGTGTTATGTGTAACTGTGTATAGGATTTAATCATCAGTTCCTATCCAATACTTGAGAATCTTTTAGCTTTGATACTCTTGATTCCTTTGCAAACAGTGACTTAATGCATGCACCACAAGTTTTCTTTCATGTGGTACTTTAGCCATGGATAAAAGGAAAAGAAGTTTAAATATATGGGTGTATTCTGCAAACCTATTAATTGGCAATGCACGCTATTTTATTACAAGGAAGCAGAGAGTTTAATACCTTTTGGGATATTAAAAAAGAATATTTAATTAAATACCTCCTACCTAAAAACCTCCACTCATCTCCTGCAGAGTGACTACATAAAGCACTGTCCACCATAACCTCATATGCTTACACTGCCTTTACTGCTATAATTTGGACCAGTGTATCACCATGTTTCCTGGTGTGAAATGCCATGCAATCTAATAACTATGCAGAAGAGTATCTATCTTCTCCATGTGGACACATTCTTTTAATGTTCCTATAAATGTTGTTCTATACTATCGATTAAGAATTTTGTATTAACACTGAATCATGTGATTTTGTGTAATATGGAAGTTTTGCTAGTATTGCCATTCCCACTGAGAATCAACACCCAGTGTGCACCTCTTCACAGTTTTCAGCTGGTTTCAGCTCATTGTTTTGGTTTGGTAATCCATGTGGTTCAGTCCCAATTGCTTTAAATGATGGTATGGTGAGTATGAACTTAGCCACACTACTTGCCCAATGAAAAGTGGCAAAGCAAAATAAGCCCAGGAAAACAAGTTCAAAATCTACTGCAGCTGGCCAAAATAGACAAAGACATTTTTCTCAGACGTAGGCAGAGTGATGACCCCTACTCAGTCTATACTAAAAGAGGGCTTCAATATGATATCCATGTTGCTCTTTTCTGTTGATGAAAGTCATGTTAAACAAGTGTTAAAAATATTAGCCATAGGTAATTGATACCGGAACTTGGCATTAGCCCAAAATCGCCCTGATTGAAAGAGAGCCCCATTAGCAACATCAAGACCTTTGACAGGACACTAAGTCAAATAAGATACCTCAATGTATTGGCTAATGTACCCGGCTTCCTTGAGATCACAAACCGTTTTAAACTTGTTCTCTGGAGCACTGTAGTACATAGCTAATTGAATTTGTTTAATGACTCTAACTCCTTAAAATTACGATCATTAATCCTGACCAGCGCACCCTGCCCACTGATATACTGTAAGGATAATGTGTGAATAACAATAAAATGTCGTGTCAAATTAATTTCAAAATATGTCTATCAATGTTTGACTTCAGTCAAGCAATCAACTAAAAGACACAAGTTATAACTGTCAGGAAGTCGCAAGCATCCTTGTGTCTTCATAAAAGTGTTCAAAGCTATAAGTTAAATATGACCTTCAAAATGAAGCTGACCAAGGTTTGTTAGGGTTACAGCTATAAAATTAGAAAGGCCCACCCGACGAAAGGAAAGTTTTTGCAGATGTGCGGACTGACACGTGAGCGAGGTCAGTATTTTTAAAAGGGGGGCGTGTGACATCAAAGAGTCCCTCTACCTATATGGACAGAAGCTATTTGAGAAGGTCCTAAACATTCCCAACATGATCCATGTGGCATGGGAGGACAGAGAGTTCTTAAACTTCTGTGGAAAACATGGGGGCTATGAGGTAACATAGCTGCGGTTGTGTGTAGGCGAAAATAGGCATATGACTAACAGCAATACCCATGTTCCTGTTTAGCAGGAAAATCCCTTTTGGCCAACCTACAAAAGAAACCCATGACAATTGCTGGTTGTCGCTTTTGAACTACATTTGAGCTCTCTCGTTATCAGGTTCAAATTATACAGCAGTAGCATTTAGTATACCACTTTGAGAGGCTTGACAATGCAGAGAAAAGAATAAAAGGCAACCCACACTGCAAATGTATATTATTTAAAATCAGTTCTATTGCCCCCACATGGCGTCAATAGCTGATTGCAAATATGACAGGATCATGTTGCAAAACAATTACTGACATATTAAGTGGGCGAGTTGCTTGTCTCACGCAACACAAGGCCTTCTGAAAACACTGGATGATAATGTAATCAAAGCTGATGACAGCACCTATTGTCACACCAAGATCAACTGATGCCGCACAGCTACCAGCTCAAAATCAAATCTCTTTTTGAGTAAATATGTTTTTCTAAATACATCTGCCAACTAAGCTCACAGCACCAGCACCATTTAAAATGGTCACACATGCTCTGGAGGATGTGGTCTGTGGTCACTACAGTCAAGATTAAGTTTGCATAAAATCATGGGGCTGTAGAGTAAGAGGAGCATATGGTAACATTTTTGCTTCAATAGATGGCAAAAACATTGCATGCTCTTCATTTACGTTTAGGATTTCTTCTTGTCTTCAAGAGAGAAATGTTGGTTTATTGGGCGGGTAAGAGTGAAGGGCACCAGGAGGTTCCTTCTTGACCTCAGATGTATACAAGTGGGGAACTAAGAGGGGCTGTAAGAGCTGACCACCCTGTAGTGAGGAGGGTTTGGCAGTTTTCTAGGTTCTGCACTGTCCTGTCCACAACAATTAGCAGTGAGCTGCAGTAATGAAGAGCTTAAGGTCTGGGGGTCAACACTCCACAGGCTTAGCTTTTATTATTCTGGATGGGTCTTTGATCCCTCACTCCCCCTTCCACTACAGTTTAACCGCAAACAGCTATGAGGCACCAAAAAGGATCTTTACATTAGAGAGAGGGGAGAAGGTCCTTATGAGTTTTGACAACATGTTGTTGGACTTTAACACCAGAGCTTGGGGGCCCACTCCTTTGTGTGATTATTTTATCTTAATATGTTTTTAAAGATGACTTGAGGTGAGGGAGATTTGGTTTCCCATTCCCCCTTGTTCATGTGGCTAAAAACAGCCCTTTAATTTTGGGCTGTTTTCACTAGGAAATTATCTCTGATTTTCATTCAACTGTCTGAACTTTGGCACCCCTTCCTCGACTTGTCTTTTAATTGAAAGTATAGTGGAGTAAAAATAGAAATGGAAAAATACCAGACCATTTTTCAACCCCTAAACCCCTAGAGTAATTAACAGACAGCCTTACTTTCTACACACCAAATGGAAGATGGAATACAAAAATATGACTTTCATTGTTTTCAGTTTTGTGCAACTGTAAAAGCCAAAGGGGATTTCCTTGTGTTGTGTTAAAAAACTAGAACTAATTTCTCAAATAACTTGTGAGAGTTTAGAGATGTGATGATGACACTCATACTCAGGAAAATGGAAAACCCCAATAGTGCATTGTACGAGAAATGAAAGTGGCAGGAAGATTTTGACTGATGCGTGACATAAAACACATCTATTAATAACTAGATTTGACCATTTGTCATTTGTGGCAGGTAAGCTGTGCTCTAAAAATGGACCAGGGATCAGCTTATACACCAAATATTAAAACATAAGATATGCAGCATCTTTATTCTTTTATTTATTGGTAACATATTGTGGAAAAAAAGTCAGCAGATTGTCTTATATTGCAGAATCCTTTTATCTGCATCTGTTTGCCTCACAACAGTCATGCTGCTAGGAGATTCAAGCTCTGTGCTTTTAACTACAAGCCAAGAAAGCCACGCCTTTCTGTCTGTCCTCACAACTTCTATAAATATATACTACCTTACCACAGCCAATGTATCCTAATTATTTTTAAATGAATGCCTGCCCAGGCTGATTCAAGTCCTCTACTCATGGGACATCCTACTGTATGGACGTGAACAGTGCAGGTCAGAGCAATCAAGCAATACAGCCTCCTTTGCCAAGGATGTGATCTAATGGCACATACTCCAGCACTGTAGATGCTTTAATCACAGCCCGCACAGAAGCTTAAGTGAGAACATTTTAGCACACATTGCCCAATAGGATCACACCCTTATCCTAGCAGTGCTGTGCTAGTAAAATCATACCATTCCATTTAAACCAGGCTGCACAGCTCAAGCTCCCTTAGCCTATATCCACTTAATACATCTGCATAAGTCTCATTTAACTCTATGTGGTGACTTCTTCGACAAAAGAAACAGGTAAAATCTACAAAAAAGTCTACAAAGTTGAGCCAGAAAAGCGACTGGTCCCTTTAACAAATCTAACTGCAAATCAACAAACCAAGCCTTTCAGTGATAATTAATCCACCTGTTAATGCTCATAAATCTAATCCAATTACACAGGAAGGAACTTGTCCAACAAAGGCCAGTGAGAACTGATTAACGTTTTCACATTATTATCCGCATTATAGGTGAGTACTCTTAACTAGCATTAAAAAAAAAAAAGAAAAAAAAAAGAGTTTGACTGTAGAAAAACTCCTCAATACCACATGGACATTGACTGGAGGTATGAATAGCTGTCCTCACAAAAGCTGAGCTGAATAAGCAGAATAGGCAGTTTTTGTGAGTGGGCATGTCGAGGGCAGCAGGAGAAAAGACAAAACAGGGGCTTTGCAGTCCCCGAGAGGCCACATGAAATGCAGCGCTATCACAAAATGCTAATACCTGGACTAGTGTAATATCCTTTACTAATTTGGGTGTACGTATGTATCTTTTAAAAAGCAAAAGTAGTGGAAAACCTGCATCACACCACAATCATTACTCAAGCGGTAGCTTCAGCTGAAGGAGCTTTGACTTTCACCTTAGACCTTTTCATTTAACCAGAGAAAACAGCTGCTCATTCAGGCTACAAATCAGATTTTTTTTCACAAACAATTCAATTAGCAGCCCCCATGAAGCAGCTGTGACTGGGAACCAAGTGTGTCAAGGTGACACAGCTGAACGGTTGATTCAAGAAGATTTCAGAACCATGGAAACAAGCTGCTTTCTCAAGGAAATATGAAGCACTGATTGAAAGGAGTAGTATTTTGTATTTATGATGAAATTTCAGAAGGACACTGGAGTAAAACTGCAGTGTACTGTAGTATGAAACCAAGCCTCACTGTGACTTTCTGACCGAAGACTGTTCCTCGTCAGACAAAAGGATTGGTTCCCTAAAAGTCTATTTATGAAACAGAAAGTATTCTAAATATTGCATTAACCCACACGCATCTAACGTTTCCATCTTTTTCATTGTCTGTAAAACTTTCTTTGTCAACCATTCAATGTTCAATTTCAGGCCTCATTAAAGACAACAGCAGGCAAGCATTCAATGTGGCTTTCATGGCAGATAGTAGTACATGGAAAAAACCCAAAGGCAGGATGTCCAAAGAACTGTATCAAATATGCAGTGATGACATTTATGTTTTTTATTTCCACAAAGTGGGACAAAATTCACATGTAGGTCCATTGCAGGACAAAGAGCAGAAGTGTAGCACCCAAAATAGTACCCAGACTCTTCTAATCAAGGTCATCTCCTTAAAGGAATAGATTGATGAAAGACTGGGGAGCTGCAGGCAATTAAATAATATGACAAATGGCATGATTACACAACTCACTCATTTTTAAAGATATGTGAAAAGGTCTAACATATTATCTTCAGCACTGTTTGATACCATTACAAACTAAACCACTGACAAGAAGTTCCTCTTTTTACCATATACAAGAGTGTGGAGGCAAATTAACTGAGAAGCATTTACATTTATGCAAAACACAAAATGTTTCTTTACAAAAAGCTCTACACACGAGCTAGTGTCATGCCCCAACTGAAAATTTCTTACAAAATGTATGGATGCACATCCCTACTGCTATCATGCTAACTGAGAAAGTTCAGAAAGCACATGTTGGAGGGCAACTTCTTACATTCATTTTCTCTATATCTTTGTAAAAATACAAACATCTGACCAAGACAACCAATAAATTGGCTGAATATAGGAGTGGACACCTCGTTGCAGTTCTTAACATTTTGCTGGTTGATCTCAAAGCCTGAAATCAAACGCAGCTCCGCCCTTCTCTCCCCTTGAAGTCTCTGCTTAGTGAATGCTGGGACTGGTCCAGCAGCCAATAACAGGGCATTTGTACATATCCATTACTGCTGACCTGCTCTTTAATGATATCAGTATCAGATTTTCAAGTTATTTGTATGGCTCATCTGAATAGATTTGATTTTATTGAATATTAAAAATAACAGTCCATCAAACTGAAGAGTCTAAAAGGTCTGCAAGAATGGTGTATTGATTTGATATAAAAATCATAGAGACTGGTAAAATGATCCTTAAACAAGAGTCAGTTTGTGAGTGCAATGGTGTTTTGCAGTCAGCTCAAGTGTAGGATAACAGAGCGCCCCGCCCCCCGGCTGAATCTCACAAGAAAATTATGTCTGTAGGAAATTGCTGAAACATCAATGTTTCCAAGAATGTAGGAAACACTGAACATTGAGGACAATGGTCACTGCATGAGCTCTCAGGGAAAGTGAATATGTAAGCACAGATTGGTTGTTCCTTCTCTCCTTGTGGGTGTCATGCTAATACTTTGGCTTTGACCACATTATACTAGAAGAGGTTTTAGTTAGACGTTACAAATAATGTGCTGTATGCAAACATCTACTTAGTATTCAACTAATCAGACCATACAGGCACAGTCTTGACTCAAACCCTGACAGAAACTGTAATAAAGCCATGAAGATGTCCCATATTTTTACATGCAGACACAAAAATAGTGGCCAGCTTTATAGAGGACGTCTGTGCATGGCAAGACTACACAAGAGTTCAACAAAATAAGACAGTTAACATTCTGCCTAAAAAAAAAACTACTGGATAATGAGGAACAGGTTCAACTCCTCCCTGCAGAATTCTGGCATAAACCACAAGATAAAAAAAAACGAATACAATAATACACATGCTGTCTAGAAGATCTAGTGGTTGTGATCTGGTCTACATTGGTTATTAAAGAGAGGGCATAGTCTGCAGTAGGTCACTGCAGGAGAGACAGTGAGCAATGCTATAATTATGGCTTAACGGGCTGTGATTAACAGATAAAATCTTTTAAAGAACAGCACCCAGAACCACTGCACAGTTTAGTACCATCAGAAATAGAAACTAGCAGCTGATGCAAAGTAATAAAATGCAGTCCTGAGGGGATAAACAGTGGACTTCAGAAAGATGGAAATAAAAATGCTGTTTCTATAACTGAAAACAGTGTATTAAAACTGGCAGGACATACTCTTTTCTGACTGACAATAGATTTTGAAAACTTAGACAGCACTGAAATACAAGAGACATAGAGAGTCAAAGATATTTTCCCTCTGGGGTTTGTTTTCACTGTTGTGTACCATCTTTCGAAAGTCCTGGGGCTGTGGCTGAGCCTCACAAATCAACAGAATATGAGTTTTTAAAACTACGAAAGACCAGAATCCAATATTTTGACTTGCAATTTCCTTTTGGCTTTGCCAGTCCAAAGTAAAAGGACCAAAGAAGAGGCGGTTGTTACACCAAACATGCACAATTTATCACACATTGTTATCATGGCTAACTTTGAAGATATCACTAAAAAGGCTTCTATAACATGCACATGCCAATATGTGAACCCCCCACTCTCCCCTCAGCTCTCCAACTTAACAACACAGAGGTGCCTTGACAAAACGATGGCAAAGTCCAGTGCAGGAGACGCTGTTTGCACATGAAGCCATGTGAGGAACAAAACGCTGACCGTAAGGGAGCTGGTCATATCTGCAATACAGCAGGAAGTAATCACATGGGGGCTGCATTTAAACAGCCTTCTGATAGCATCAAACATAAAAAAACCGCACTGAATTATCGCGGTAAGATCAAACCTGGCTCAATACATGTCGCACGCATCAGCAGCACTGCAGGTTTTCTTTCTTTTACTTACAATGAAAAGCGTCCATAAATGTCCAATCTCGGTGAAAACAAGTAACCGTTTTATCCAGATGTGGACGTCGCATGTAACGACGTGGGAGTTTCTTGTTACTTTGTGTTGTCACTGCTGCTGCTGCTGCTCGTGCTACTGCTCACACCAGAAGCCCCCTCGCGCTGACTGCTGCGCCGCGTGCGCCCGTAGTAGACACACACTGAAACCCGAGAGGCGATGATGTCACGGTCCGGATGTAAAAGCAAGCAAGGTGGCCGGTGGCGCTTTTATTATGCCCTCCCAACATAATTACAAACCGAGCAAACAGTGAATGTACACACAGACTGAGAGGCTACAGTTATTGCCATAGTGTCCCGGTCTACTTTCCTCTTTACAGAAGCCGCGCAGGGATTATTCTTTACACGCAGTTTTACTAATTTCCTCGAAGAAATGTAAAACAGCATGGAAAAATATGAGACACTCCGAAGCAGCTAAAGGCATTATTACGAAACCGCATGGAAGAACTGAAGTGACACCGTATCCCAGATTTAAAACTGTTCCATTGTTTATTTGGGACTGTATCCCAGCAGGCAGGTCAATAATATGCACATGAATGAATTTGAGCTTTATTTCCTCAGTGAGCTATGTTATTTCTGGCATTTGCTTCCCTACATATGAATGTGGGTAGCTGCACCTCCTTCAGCTCGTTCTTCAGCAAGTCCTGACAAAGAGGTTGTGCTCAAAAATTGAACTACAGCTGCATGGGGCTTTAAAAGGCTCATCATGCAAGTATTCATGAATCATCCTAATAAAAGTGTGGTGATTTGTTGCAAAACACTGTGGCCACAGTTCAAGGTATTGTTATACTGTATCTTAGGTCTTATTTCCAGTCCCCGGTTACTGGAGCTGTGCTATCTAGCTGAAGCTTGTTAGTTTCAATAGGATAAAGTGAGAGAAAGAACTGAATACCAAGTAGGTTCAGCAGGGAGCCTGCAGCTATTGAAGACATGAAAGCCGGGACAATGACCTCGGCCCAAACCTAGAAGCCAAACAGCTCCTCCACTCATCAACCTGCTGAGTGCAGTCAATGGTGCAGGAAGACACCCAGAGACAGTCAGTGCTCTCTTAGTGGCTTATTTTCTCTCCCTGTTGCCTCCTTTTAGAGATATTTCAACAGTTCTTAAGAAAGCACTGTAGCTCTAAAAGTCATTGTGTTTTAACAGAAAAACAACACTAATACTGAATTAATTGTTTATGGATTAAAAACACAGTAAAGAGGCATCACATATATATTAACACCACCTTGACCAGCCCTACCACATAAATAATGCATTGCGCTTCCATTATAAAATGAAGGAAGGGGCGGTGGGGGTGAGGGTGCACTTAAACATTCAGTCCTTAAGCTACCCTTCATCCTCCAGGGAGGGCCTCCCATGCTGGAGCTTGGGACCAGGGGATATGGCCACCACCTGGGGTGCAGAACGGACACCATGTCCCTTGAGAAAGTACAGAGGGAGAGAGGGGAAAACGAGCGTCTGAAGGATATGTGATATGATATTTTGTGACCCAATCCTTGGAAGATGAATCCATGGCCAATAAGGAGCTTGTGCTCCAACGCCCACAAAAAAAGGTGTCAGAGGGGAAAGTCAAAGCAAGCTGTTCAGCCATCTGTGTGTGCGTGTGTTGCCACGAGAGAGATTTTTTTTTTTTTTTATCCAGGAAAACTGAATCAATGTTTGCTGTCAGCGCCCAAATCAAACAACAGTCTACTGTTCTAAAGAGTATTATTTTCCAGTGTTCCACTGTCAAGCCCTTCACATTGTTCTATTAAAAAACAGGACAACAGCGCATTGGTTGTTTGATCCTCACAACACCAAAGTTGTATTTAACAACTGCATTTTATCAAAGTGGTCACCTAGACAGAGTGTTCCTAACTGCTTACTCACTGTAAGTCAGTCAAAGGGCATCTGCCAGATGATTAAACAGTGAATGTCACCATCACTTCCACCAAGCCTTCCTGACTTACCTCACACGTTCATCCTTAGACTGGAATCAAAATCACAGATGCCGTAGCTTAATTTGCTCACATTTTTTGTGCCTCGTAGCTAAAAACGTCTTAAAACTAGAAACACTTGTGAAATCAGTCACGATCAACTCAGCATCTGAGCAACTGTCAGCTATTTGTCGTAATTCCCTTTTTAGAAATTAGGAAACATGCCAAGTTCAGTAATGATAGTGGAAAAACCCAGAATAGTCCTTACATCAGTTTATCAGGCATTCGATGGGAGTGGGAGAGCTAACTACTGATCCAAGAATCTGTTTGGGGGGGGGGGGGGGGTCATACAAACTCTGTTTCATCTCAACCCAGGACTTAACTACACTCCGTTTTATGGCCACACACCACACAAAGTAAGGATAACATGGTAGGCAAACCTCATTTCTGTTGATGTTATCACAGCGGTTAGGCACCACTACTCCTGTCTTGCCATCAAAGCTGAGGGCCTTGTAAAGTAACAATGCACTGTGTGTGAAGGTAGATACGGAGATTAAGAACTAAAGCAACACCTGTACAACATAATGCAGTCCAACACTGTAACCCTGAATATATAATACATATCAACACAATACAATCTTTGTTAGGCCGTATCAGGCAGGTGATGAGTCATCTCTGTGGTATATTGTTGAAGCCAGAGTCTGTGTTATAGTAAAGGGAATTATTTTGTGCAAACACTTGTATATAAAAATTGTAGAAATGTAACTATTTCATGCACAAACATTCATAAATCCAAAGAGGTGGCTGAGGTGTGTACAACATGCTGTGCTATAATTGATATCCTGTGGTGGTATTAGAACTACAGTAAAAGACTTCATACTGTGAATTGCATAATATTCTTGTGTGTCTAAAAAACAGTCATGCTGGGCAGTACAGTACAGGGCAACATCATTTACTGTATAGTTTAGTCTATGGATGAAGCTGACATAAAAAGAAACAACTTCTATACATTGTACCAATTATCAATGAGCAATAGAGCGTTTCTTCTCAGCTCCAGCTTGCTCTAGAGGCTTCATCCGGTTCTCAGCTGACAGATGCCGAGGAGAAGCTTTCAGACTCATTAACTGCCCACACAGAGCAAGAGAGAGACAGGAAGGGAGAGGGAATCGCTAAGTGTTCACATGTTTATCCACTCTCAGAGGATCCTCTTCTACCTGCCCACTCGCTCTCGTCTCTGGCTCTTTCCTCTTCCACCTACACTCCCACGCTCTCTCCTTTGTCACTGATTTGCAGGTTATTACCTGCTGGTGTTCTGAACCGCTGCAGGTAACGGTGGCTGAAAGCGACAGTAGACTGAGGTTGATGTTTGAGAAGCCAGCCGAAATCAGAGCGTTTGCCAATACTCTGCAGGGGCTCTTTTCCAACTGAGCGATAGCGAAAGAATACTGCATGCATAAACAGTTCTGTTACCAGCTTGTCTTCAGGGAGCCAGTGAGAAGATGGGCTGAAATGGCCACCCCTCTTGGTGCATTGGTGTGCAAGTGCATGGGGAAAGGGGGCGTCTTCTATTCCAGTAATTAGTTGTGTGTGTCAAATGGAGCTGAAAAACAACAATAGACTCATGGGTGCTTCAGCAGTCGCATCCAGAGAAGCAAGGCCGAGATCTAGTCACTCCAGTGACACCAATGAATTGGAAACTACTCTGCAAAGGTCAAATATACAATGAATATTAACTTCTGCTGATTATGCCGAGGCATGAATGCAAATACAGTCACATTTACTTGTGAAGTGAATCCTGGAACAAGACACTAGATAAACTGAAACACATTCACTTCAAACTAATTTATAACAAGCCACGGCAAGCTCCAGGGAAGATACAAACATTTCCAAAGATTTTTTAAAGAACAGAGCAGCATAGAGAATCCTCTTGAGCTGTTTCCATCTATGTGATGGAAACAAGGTTGTTCCGAACTGAGAGATTTCAAGATAGGTTTTTTATTGTCTGCCTTTCAGTTTGCATCTGATAGTGAAATGTATTTCTCTCAAAACACCTAAAATCACTGCACCCACTCTGCATCACTGTATTGAATAAAAAGGTCAGCCTTGATGCTCTTGATTTATTTAAATGTTTTACTGATTCGTCGGTGTCAAAAAGAGACACATTCCTTCACAGTTCACATAAAGTAAGAATATTAAAGACAGAAAATCGACTACTCTTAACAGTTTTATCCATGACTTTTTTCCAAATGCCTTTTGGGGTGGAAATAATGGAAGTGTGTTTACACTAGAACACTGAAGAAAATACTAATTAGAAAAAGATCAAAAGAACACGGCTAATTTTGCAGAGGCTAAAAGCCAAAATGGACCAATCAATGAGGAAGTCAAACTCACAATCCCCCCAGGCTGTCAGGAAGTTTAGGAGAGCTGGATCCTCTCATGAATTACAACACCCCACTGACCATAATTACATCAGCAGGCAAAAAAAAAAAACACTGTGCTACTGACACATTGAAAATTGAAAATCGAAAAGGCTGTTTCTAAGATCTGTCTCATACGAGCGTGAGAGCATATATGCTAGTTGGAGACAAAGACAGTGGGATTAAACCAAGATGCTCAGGTCACAGCAGTGATCAAGAAAAAGAGTAGGAGGAAAACTAGGCCTGCAGATCAGTGAGTGTTTTTCAAACACAATGGCTCTGGAGAGTGACATCGGAGAAGGTCAGCCGAGAACAGTGTGGTCGGACACACTCGCTTCACTACTCAGGCTGCTTTGTGAGCCTTGGCAGTACTGACAGTTACAAATTCCAACGTTTGCAAGTCAAAACACCAATAGCTATGCACTCTAGCATGACTCCAAACCCAGCCCCCTTCAACACAACTCAGCCAACTCATGACTGCTTGCTGACCAGGCTTGACTTTATTTTTCCAGTATCAGCAAAGGGTACAGTTATTCAAGAAATATTTATAGTCTTTACATCTCAGATCATATGACTGACAGCATCAGTCTGTCAACTTTATGTTTGCAGCCAGCCCAGAGGTAATTATTTAGCTATGAATAATTTATAGTTAAACTGCTCAAGATAAACACAAAAAGCTTTGGGTAAGCACAGCATCAATCTGTGGGCTTTCAGTTTTGTAGAATGATGAGAAAAGTATGTTAAACTGTGTCCTATGGGGAAAAAACTTTGGAGTCTGATCAAGTCATATAAATGGGGCCTAGCAGAGAAAGATCATGTTTGTTTCAGGTCCTGCATATAAATAAAAGATGAGGTGTTCTTGTGCATAGATTACAACACTAATACTGCAATTAAACTGGAATTCAGGCTTCTGATCCATACCATTGTCCATTTTCCAGATATCATCTTATACGCCTTTCAGATAAACGCAGTGATGCAAATTAAATCAGAGCCAACGAATCATTTGAATGGGTTAACATGCACCTTAACCCAGTGGACAGGTGAGAGATTAAACTTTGTTCTTGCCCTTTAAAAATTTAACTAATGCTGAGCAAGATCGCACAAGCAGGCAGACAGAGAACTAACACACATGTAATCCTGTAGTTTTGCAGTAATGTACGTGGATCTACAGCTGCAAACTCGAGACTGAACAGTAATGACTGGGGATTTACCTGACAGCGCAGCTTCATGTAACTGGATCAAACTTGGGTTGACAATACATTCAGTTGACAATGGTGGCTGACCTTCAATAGTCACGGTAGACAAAATGTTTCATGGAGTTGCAGAACATGATAAGAAAATCATGGATTGGACATAAGTCCTCTAATGAGAGGATGGTAAAATCACCGCATGATTAAGACATCGCTGCAACCATATACAGTGTACATGCTAACAACACAAACCAATACTAAAATAACTCTGAATGCATGGCAAACAATAGTATCGTATTCATAGTGGTATCATCATTAAGCCATGAACTAATTATAAAAATGGTAAAGAAACCACACTGACTTCCTCAAGGTAAATGCTAGCATTAAGTGTTATAAGTCAGCCCTCACTCACTTTCAGCTTCCTCGGTGGGCACATAAAAAGATGCACACAGTTCATTGTGAGCCTAATGAATGTATAAACTCTCATAATTAACCAGTTGGGATTGGACAATGTTGGCCGTGTTGGTGATTTGAGAGCCAATAACAGCACACCGGTGCACATACATGGGGAGCCTCCATAACCATCTACAAAACTGATGATTATATGGCAGCGGAAAAACACAGCACAGCGTGTATTATCGCTCATTCTATCAGCTCATTTCCCTCCTGAGATTATGTTGTAGTTTCAGATTGATTACAGAGAAGCCTTCGGATGAACAATCTGCTTCACACGCACAAATGTCCTCTATACTGTATACAATACAGCAATAAAGCTGAGACAAACTTTATGCTACAAATGTAATCAACTCTACTCCTCTATACTTGAGGCGATGCATGCCTGCATGTAATAAAATATTACTTATGTATGATTCACAAAATAACATTGATTTCCCTCTTGAAGAATCATAACTTTATTTTCTCAGTGAAAAGATCGACATTAGATTTTCATTCATCACAGCCAGGAGAACAATTTACTGGCTCCAAAGGCCCATTTTTCTCTCATGACTACAGCTACTTCTTTCATTGCTAAGGAACTGAGTGAAAACTGCCTATTCAACTGTTCAAGTGGATTTTATGACACTCACTTATTTGAAGACCAAACTAATTGCCTAAATGCATTTGAATGGAAACAAAAGAACAGAGATGGGGAAGAATTTCTTTTGAATTGTCAGAGCCCCAAAACTGCTTCAACAAGTGCAACAATATGTTTCAGAAAGAGGGACAGGATGAGAGTGTCAGAGGTAGGGGGACGACAGCAATGGCTATAGTGGATGTTTTCAGTGGAGATTGCTGTTGTGGCAGATCTTGGTGAGATCTTGGTGCATCTTGGTGCAGAATACCCCCTTTTAAGTTTACGTGTGTGTGGGAACAAAATCACTGTGTTTATATTTCAATAAAACTCACTGTTCCCCTACTTTCATGGTATCTATTAACACTTAGCAAGTTTTGAGTATGCAGTGTGTTCACCTTGACAAAGTGTCAAAATAAAATATGATCAAAAAAGTGTGTGTGCTACAATAATGTTTGATTTGAGTGTGCTGTTGATGGACATTTCTGTCCCATATGTTATGCACGGAGGAAATGGAGAAGCTACTCACAGATGCAAAATATTACATAGAAATTCTAATAAATATGAATGCAGAAGAATAAGAAGCACATCTTTAGAGGGACATTTTGTTTTTTTCCTGAGTTTAAAGTTTAATTTGAAGAGAAGTTTTAAAGTTGCAGTTTGACTGACATCCAACAGCTCACATATTATATAATTTCCTGTTAGTATACAATGGTAAACTGACAAACACTATATTTATTGCCTGTATACTAACAGCAGAAACAGTATTCCATGAAGATTAGTGCAGTTTATACTTTATGCAGTATTTAGACCGTATTTAGCATATAATTAGAATATTGTGACTGCCCTATGGCGATGCTTCTCCTCCTGCTGTTTGTGTTTTATCTTACATTCTGACTGAAGCTAAATTTTATGTTGAGATGGGAGGTCACCTGACCTGATATTATCCATGTTATGTAAGCTTTTTTTCTTCCTTGATTTTCCTACACGGCACCACATATCCACTCAACAAGGCAACGTAACTGACTCAAAGACTAAATTAAGTTAGTTTTGTGTTAGTTCTAAATAAAAAAGATGTGAAACTATTAGATAAGAAATCTTCAACCATTTATTTGCCGGTTACACCCAGGAGCCCCCCCACTCCCACACTTCCCTGCCTAATGAACCCTGACATGAGTAAGTCAGTTGCTTCTTTTGAATTTCTTCATAAAACTTTTCTCTTTGTTAAAGCTTTTAGAAATGGTTTATACGTACTGCTGCTAGGACAAGATGAGAACGTTGTTTTCTCATATTTTATAGAGCAAAATATAATTAAAACAACAATAATAGTGAGTCTTGCTCATTTAGCTTGTGCTGTGATAGACCCACAGAGAAAGCGACAAAAATGTGGTGGTAGTAGTAGAATGAGGTTTTGATCCACTACCTAGCCTTCAGCAGTGCTGAGCATGCTCAGTAGGCGTGCCAGAGGGCCAAGCTTTGGCCTACTTCTGATAAAGCCAATAATGTCACGGAAAGTTTCTCTGCAGCGAGTGTGTGTGTGTCAATCTGACAGAGAGTGTTTGACAGAGAGAAGTGTGTGTGTCCTCAATATAGGAGCAAAATCCAATATCATCAACCGCAGCCACAAACAAATACCACCCCTGGTGATGGCTGTTATTGATCCGTCTATCAACCAGACCTTTAACAGGCAAAGATATGGACACACAAAAGCCACGACCAAAATTGCAGCTGAAGGAAAAATACTTAAAAGATTGAGAGAAAGGCAGCCTTTAACTGACACTGTAATGATATGTAATAAAGGATCTGTTAAGTTCTAGTTCATCTAGTCCCCAGGCAAAGCTTGTAGCGTGAGCAGAGAAAGGGGGCAGTTGGACATTGGTCTAACTGATTATAGAAAAGATGACCAACAGAAGTGGGTCAGCCATCAGAGAGATAGTGAAGATACTTTGAGAGACAGAGAGAGAAATAAAGTGTAAGCCACAGGGACAGTAAATGTGAAAATTATCTGCAGGAAATTAGAAGGTGGGAGATTTGTGGCTTAAACAGTTGTTTACACCTAAAAGACGCGGCGCCTGCAATCATGCAGGCCGATATTTACTGCAACATGAGTGTTACCTTGCAATTAGATGTGCATTTGTTGATTACATTCATTATTTTTTCAGACCTTTTGTTTCCTAAGCAGATGAGCTCTCCGACACCAAGCACAAAAACACTCATCATGCGTTGTGGATTGTCAAATGTAATCACCTTCGGGCTGCAGGAAAGCAAACAGCAGATGACTAAACAAACACCAGAGAGCACATATTCTAGTTCTTGCTCACAGTTTCAGTCATGTGAAGTATAAATGCCATACAGCACATACGGTTACGTAATCAGTTCCACAGTCTACTTTTTGGTGACCTATCTGATGCTGTGCATTTACTCTGTTGTGTGCATAATTAAGTAAATCAAGCAAAATGGCACTACAAAATATCACCAATTGATTACAGATCACCGATTACAGGAGCCTACTGAATTCTGAACACGAAACACGATAGTGCAGACACAACAACAAACAATTCACGACACGCTGAATGCTGAATCCTGGAAGAAAAGGATTGGCCACAGCATCAGAACTCCGAGCTGACTGCTGTCTCATCAGCAAGCCTAATCCAAGACAACAGATGTACACAGAGAAGCAGTGGTGAACTGGAAAAACACACTGGCACAGGACATGATTGCTCCACACTCGCAGGGACTCGTGTTTATTTAATTTCGCCATCAACAAATCTGAACAAGTTACTTATAAGGGTATTAGCATGTTCAGGTTATTGCCATAAAGATATCTGAGACATTTGGCAATCATGGTCTGCCAACTGATTTCAAAACAGTGCAGGGAGAATTACTCATTTGCTACTGTACTTGTACCTCATCAGTTCTTGAGTTCTTTCAGTGTAAAGTACAGATAAACCTGTGAGTGTTGCTAATAAGACATGCCAGACTAGGTCCCCACTGAACTTTCCCACACCCTGATTTGACATTTTATTATAACACCCTGTCAATCCATATTTGAAATGGGGGCGATCAATGCCACTCTAAAACAAGACCTGGGTGTGTACAGGGGAAGGCACAGCTGACAGCTTCCAGTGCTCGGCAGTCAACAGAGTTAGTGACTCAATGGGAGTTTGGCACACTCATGATTTTTTCCCCCTCGTCATCTTCCCTCATATTCCTCATTCAGATCACCAACGTCTATTTCTAAATTTTATAGCATGAAGCAAATTTGTAATGTTCTCAATTTGAAAGATTGACTCATGAGAGGGGGAGGCCAAATGTTTTTTTATCACTTTTACAGGGAGTGTCTCCTCTAAGTTCACCCGCTGCTCTTTTTGTAGGTGCAGCTGCATTACTCAACCCCACTGAGAAAAAGAACAACAAGCTGCTTCTGTTGGGGGGGTTCAAATTCTGTTCCTTTACAGCTCAGCACGCCTACAACTGAGCAGGCAGGTCCACCTTATTCATGATAATTCTAGGGGGGATGATATCGTCTGAGATAAACAGGCTCCATGAAAATCTGTTGTAAATTTCTCGGCTGCAGCTCCCTCCTGGTTGCAGCCCTCTGAACAACAGCTGCATGTGTCAGGTGGAGAGTTATAAGGGGTCACAAAGGCAATACATCAACATCCTGACAAGCGCATAGATTATCAGAAGGGAGGGAATTACTTGGAAAGACAAACATAGAAAGAGAGAGAGACAGAGAAGGAATTGAATGAGTGGTTTAGCCTAGCTGACCTAGCAAACTACAATAGCAATATAAAAGCTAAAGTACAAATACTATCCACGTTTCTTTAAGGAAAGGTGAAGTTAAAAAGACTTATCACAAACGGTTTCTTATCATGGGACACATTCACAGGGCCATTTCCATAAAAACAGGATTAACACCTGTGTGAGGAGCAATGAACAATGTTCCCTGTTAAAGAAAATGTTCCCTGTTGGGCACCACACTCTACTGTAAACATCTCAAGGTGAAATACAGACATCAAGTCATCCTCTTACTCTTGGCAGACACTAGGCTTTTTTTCTATTTAAAAAAAGTAAAGTAAAACATGTACTTAAGTGCCACTTACCTGGATTGATGATGCAACAAACACAACACAAAGTGGGGGCGAGGAGGGAGAGAAAAGAGAAAACGGAAAATACGTTGTTAATAAGAGTGCACAGCAATGTCAAACAAGTACTGTGCAGTTGTCATACTCTGTATACTTCTCTGTAATTGAAGTATATTTCTTAAAAGAGTAAAGTTTCTATTTATAATTATAATGTCTAAAGAGATGCTAGATGTTATGGCCAAAATCCAACACTGCCCTCCAATGGCTACAATCATTTGTTACACAAGAAGTGTACAAAGCAGTACACAATATGGCAAACACTTGCCAAATACAACAATAAAATACAAAAAGAATAAGAAACAGACCTGCTGGAAATCGTCTCAATACAACAAGATATGGTTTCTGTTTATCAAGTATGTGCAACTCCAAAACAAATGCTTGTTTGAATGTTAAAAGTATTACAACCATTTACAGTTTACTGGCACCAGCTTCTGCTTAAAAAATACTTATGCTATCTGTGAGATAAAATATCCCTTTTAATATAAATTGGACTCTCCAATGAGTCAAAGTGACAATTGCAACACAGATCTCCTGTCTTCCACTGTCATTTTGAAACTGGGTTTATATCATAGTCCATGTTGTGAGGCCCTCTGCTGGTTAAAATTAGTAATTACACTTGGTTAGCAAAATCACTAATTGCATGCAGGCTTACATCTGGTCTTAATCTCAATGCTTATTTCTCACTTTCAGCAGCACAGTCAGCTTCCCCTACAGCTGGAAAAGGACGCAAAGAGCAAAGCACTTTGTGGAGATGAGCAAAGGAATACATGCAGGCATAAACAATTAACCCCACATGACAGGAGGCATTGGATGATCTCAGTTAATCTATGCATATTCATCAAAGAAATCACAGAGGGAGATTTGTGAGCACAGCTGCTTGATTGTTAAGACTCGTCTATGTTTAGGAGAGGAGCCTCACAAACAGACGTACACAAATCCAAAGCAGAAATGAGTCATTTTTTTTTGTCAGTTCCCTCACGTGCACATACCCAACGCCAACGTCTCACATACTTTCAGCCATGAATGCCCACACTAATCCAGACATATGCAAAAATCTTCCTGTGTTTCATTGACAACTGACAGTACATCAGCATTTTGCAGATATTGATAATATGAACATGAAAACATATTGGATTATCTTGGGGATTTTTTGCCTGGACAAATGCAAACCAAATCATACGCAAGAGCGATATTTGGGATGTTATTTTTGCATCAGTGGGGAGCATAAACTACATTAAAAATCTGACTTAGAGTTTTATTTTGTACATGATCATACTTTCGTGCATTTTCAGCTCCAGCAGAGGCTCCGAGATTATTTAGATCAAAGAATAGACAAATGTGTAAAACTCAATCAGACGATGTCAGAAACTAAACCTTGCTCAAATAGCTTACATTTAATTTCTGAAAATATCTTCAATCAAATGAGAAAACCTCAAAATAATTCAGATCAAAGTGCCTTTCATCTCCCTGCTGCACATATAGATGTGCAACCCATTCTGCTAATGGCTGCGCTGGAGGGAAATAAAATAACAGCAGCGTGTGTCACAGACACAATCAGACAAGCATGCATAGACAGCCGAGGCAATGTCAAAAAATTTGCTTTAATGAGGACTTCCAAATACATCCTTTCTTCCATGTTTCCTCCACTCCAGGAGGAACGTTACACAATTTCTCGAGCAATACCCTCCAGCTGCTTCGGGGGGATCCCCAGGTGTCCCCGGGCCAATTTAAACATATGTCATCTCCACTGAGTCACAGGTATGCACTCGGGCTTCTCAACACAGAGTGAATAAGCTGCTCAGCTCCAAGGTCCAGCAGGGTCACTGAACTCATCCTGTCATGAAAAGTGATGCAAGCTTCTTTTTTTGGCTGCTTCTATCCCAGATCTTATTTCGGACTATAGGTGGAGGTCAGCACAATGCTGACTGATAAATCAAGATGTCTGAATCACCACTGTGCTGTCTCAATTTTCCCCACAGTCAGATAGAACAATCACATCAGTGTATCCTCTGAATAAATCCTCTCAATGTCACAATCCCTCATACTATCTCTCAAGCCCATAGGCACCTCTAACTGTGACATCTGCTTCCTTTGTAAATAGGACACACCACACTTTTTGCAGAGGGAAAATGGTCACAGATTAAAAGATGTTGGATCTTATTGTGACTACATCCCACTCAGCAGGAAAACAATATTATTTCAACAGGAGGTAACAGTCAAAAAACAAAGCCAAAAAAGGAAACAATAGTGAGACACTCTTGCTCTCTGGGCCTCAGCTGTTCCTTTGTGTATTGTATATCAATATCACAAATAAAGGGGACATGCTGCCACTGTGCCAGTGCGTAAAGACCAAATGGCTTGCCTGCTTTTCCCTGCTTGTCTGAATATCGTTTTTTCAGCAGGTCACCATTCTGTAAATGCCATCCAAACAGCTGATCAGCAGTGTAATACAGTGTGTGGCACAGTTGCACAGTAAAGCAGTGAAAATATTATTAATATAGTGTAAATCTAAACTGATATTGAGCTTTGCTGCGCCCATCTACAGCGTGTGCACAGTTCTGCTTATGTGCCGGGATGTCTGTCTGCTTGTGCTGATCGCTGTATAATGTAGCTAATACACCAACTATGAAGTACCTCATACAAACCCTCTTAAGAATACCTTTAACTTCCAGTGAAGAAAAATATCCATGTTACAGTGAAGTCACACAGTCTTGACTGATCGGTTTGGTAACTAGCAGCAGCTTAGCAAAGGTTAGCTAGGATTTACTTAAAGGTTTGTTGAAATCTACATTTAGACATTTCTAACCACTTTGTTGTTCAGGGATTCAAACTGGTTAGGTGAAAAGCTGGCCCACACTGCAGTATGGTCACAGATTAAACTTCAAGTAAGCACAATCAATTTATTCCCTGCTTTTTCCTGTGCCACTGCTAGGGATGGGTCATATTTCAGCCAAAAAACAGCCAAGCTAACAGCCATCTTCTCCAAGCTGAACATGCATTGCAGGAGATAACTGATGAACAAACATAACATTAACACTAAAGCAAGTATAATGTCAGCAAAGGGGACACATGAAAAGTATACCCCTTCAGGGCTTTTATCCATTCATTACAGCATTTGATTAGAGTACTGCAGCAGACCAAGGGAAACCCTTGCCTCATACACCCACATCGCCTCCTGCCAGATCCCTTTGGGAACTGTGACATGGGCCTTTCCTATAAACAAAACACATGTAAACAGGATTAGCAGACTTCCATGACTCATGGATAATCAGAATCATCTTTAGTATGTTTTATAGGGTAAAGGCAGCTAATGGCAAGACAAAATAAGCGCTGTGTAAGCACCGTCCATTAATCACAGCATAGGACTGAAGAGAGATGGAAAGGGGACAAATTCAGCAGACAGAACATGAACTTGTTCCCAACCAAACCTGATTGATTTCCCCTACAACATCAACTAACCTAATTGTAAAACAAGGTGGTAATTGAGATCCACTTAAAGGGCAGAGGAATTCAGTTCAGTAGCACGCAGACATAAGCCAAGCAAGTACCAACTTGAAGCACTAAAAAGGTAAAAAGGAATGTCATACCTTGTTAGGTCACATTAGAAGAGTGGAAGAAAATCTCTCCAGTGGCAAAGGGAAATGTATTTTATGTAATTCCTTAAGAAGCCTCTAAAGCATTCACTGTATTGGTCTAAAACAATACCGCACCTTATAACAAACAAGGAAATGAACATATGAGCCATGGACACCCACGAGTATACTACATTTACACAACAATAGGTCTGCAAACAAAGCACTGGTTGCACCATTAAAATGCCTTGGGCAATACTGCATGATTTCATATCTCCAGCCATATTGCACCTTTGATATGGGTGGTGACTGTTAAAGATTACATGAATACAAAGAAAGCCACAGGGCCGCCCCGACTTTGTGACGCGAGGGACGTGACTAATGTCGCTTGTAGCATGTCACTGATCTCTCCTTACTGTGCAGCATTAACATTGACTGGCTTGTTGTTGATTTATTATAAAAACCAACATCTACTGTTGCTCCACATGCTTTCTCCCTGGCAGTGACCGAGCTTACACTAGTCCTCCTTCAGTCACCAAAAAAAAGCTCCTTTCTCAGCAGACACACTTATCTCTCCCAGTGTTGGATATTATTGCTGAAGTTACATCAGGTCACACAGAGTCAGCGCATTCATCGAGGAGAGAAATGACTCCTGGCTTAACCAAAGCACACCTCTCCGCTGTCGATCTCTCATCTGAAGAAAAGCTGTAAGACTGTGATTGAAGTTCATAATGTACATCCATGACATTTCACAGTGATGCTAATAATTTATTCACAATGGGAAAGAAAAATTGAGGCATGCTAATACCCTGAACTGTAATGCATTCAGCTGATTTTAACATTGTGTGCGGTGTTGCAATGCGACGTGGGAGTATAGGAATGACAAGATGGTCTAGTTCACACATACCTCTCTCATCTTTCCCACAGGAAAGCTCTCGACATGAGTGCCTCATTACTAGGATAGCTCTGTTGCTGGAACAAAACCGACAACCTCCTTGTTCAATATGGCTGCTAGACTGCTATGGGACAGGGTGCATGAGTTACAATGCTGTGATTATGGTGCTTTTGAGTCGTGCACCACCTGAAATCTGAAACGGCATGGACAGCATCGAAGTGCCTCAGTTCAGGTTTGACTAAGCAGGTTTCAGATGTGTGGTCATCATAAAGACAACAAGAAACATGAACACCAAGGCACACTGATATCAGTGTGTGTGTGTGTGTGTGTGTGTGTGTGTGTCTCACATATCTTGCCTAGCCTGGCTCCAGACGTGAACTCCTGCCCACAATTAAAATACTGTTAAACATGTCAAATAGGTCTGGTGTGTCTTTGGTGAAATGCTGGCTCATATGAGCCTGTCAGAGTCACTGTAGGCAGGACATAAATTGGTCACATTACCAAGGTGAGTCAGTATTAGTGGTTGCTGAATTCATCCAAAATAGACCCAAATTCAGAAACTGATTTAAACACCTGACCACCAACTGTTAGAGATACAGGAAACAGTATTTCAGCTTTAAATGGATTTTACTAAAATGCTGCTTCGGAGTCACAGTTTATCTTACTGTAACTAGATTTTAGCTTTCAAACTAAAAACCAGATATTTTCTAACACAGTTACTCATCTTTTGTACTGATGATTCAACTATGAGAGTTTAATGACCAACCAAGCGTCAGTGCTGAGTACCCTTCACCTAACACTGTCTAAATGAACTGCTAGTGCTAGGCTGGAGTGTGTCCTTAGAGCTTTTTGTTTTCCTTCTGCTTGTTTTGGATTTTGTGTGTGTGTGTGTGTGTGTGTGTGTGTGTATCTGTGACAATATCATGTTTAATTGCCACACATAAATACCACTAAAATAAACAGTAAAAAATCTGCACTCTGTTCTGAACTCTCTCCTCTACCAAGGACTTCAAGATGTTAGACCAATCTGCCAAACACTACAACAATTACTGTCAGGCACTGTCCTGGCTTGGTTTCTAAAAAAAAAAAAAAAAAAAAAAAACACCAAACATGTTTTTGAGAACGCTGCCATTCTGACTGTAGGTAGGGTAAAGCTAATTTTAAGCTTGGCGGTGAGCCAGCTTCAACTGTGCTTTAGTTCTTGGCAAAGAGCAAACTTCTTGTGTACACATTTACACTGCCACACTGAATGACTAATGAGCCCCCCTCTTCCATAAATAAACAATGAAAACAAATAGGCAGTGAGGCAAATCTAACAGCTCAGAAGATCTTACAGTCCACTTATGCCTTGTTCCAAATCACTACACTGAAACCTTTTATTGATTTGGGGAAGGTTTCACATTCGCTAGACAAACAGATGCGAGTCTGCAGCCTCAAGAATCAGGGTCCGCATTCATCAAGTATTTCAAAATCACTCCTAGTAATCATCCGCATCAAGTCTGGCTAGCAGTAAAATACTCAAAGAGACTCGAGAGTTATTTATGAGGCTTCCTCCACAGACTCTCGCCACAGAGTAGAAGTTTTCCTTTTGAGAGTAAATGACATCACTGTTATACAAATCTGAGCCAAATGTAATTAAAGATAACATCTCATACTTTATTGTGAGTACTCAAGACATTCAAAATACTGACTGCTTTTAGATGATGTGAAACAGAGAAAAATAGCCTTATTTGTGAGTGTATGATGTTTGTATGTATCTTGTGGGTGTACAACTGTTGACATGTTCAAACAGAGACACAGACTGACAGACACACAACATACAGACAATAATTAGGACTGTAACTAGTTATTATATTAAATTAATATTAATTAATATTGCTCTCTATTAATAAATTGATTGTTTAGTATATGAAACATTAGAAAACAACGAAAAACCACGACATCCCCAGAGACCAAGGTAACTTTTTTGTCAGTCCAAAACCTCAAAGTATTCAATTTATTATGATGTAAGACCAACAAAAGATCATTGTCACATTTGTTATTTGATTATCATTGCAGCTCTAATCACAACATATCATTTTCCTCCCGCATTTCAAGATAATATGATTTAAATGCTATATACTCGCTTTTTAATATCCTGGAAAAAGCATGACATCGATTACATCTGCACTCTTAATACACAGTGAGTTGTGCTGATTCTCCCACTGCACTTTATGTGATGTGAAGTCCATCTTATGTCGGTGCAATATTGTCAGATTTAAATTGTGGCTTGTCTCTGCACCATTGTGACATTTATACCGGTTTCTTTTTCTCACCCCTACACACACACACACACACACACACACACACACACACACACAAACCCTACCACCCACAAACTCAATAAGATCCATCATCAGTCCAGTGGCAGGCAGTAATAAAGCTGTCACACATGGAATATGTCTTGAAAAAAAGTCAGACTAAATCCCCCTACCTTACACAAGAAGCTCAGAGCCAAAGACATTTTAATCATAACATCACAGTCAAAGTCGAGGGCGCATTTATCTGAACCACCAGCAGAGGTCTTTTAGTGAAAAACAGAGGAGAGCAGCGGGAAAGCCTGCACACATCAGTTTGTGAATAGCAGCACAGAGGTGGGAAGGCTGCATTTATCCTTGAGCAAGTAGTGCAAGTATTTAAACCAAACTGTTGACTTCCAGAGGCATTCATCCCTAATGTTGCAGAGGACTGACAGATGATTAGACTGATGGATCACTATGTGGAGCAACCACTGCTACAGTTATGAAGGCCTTGTCAGCTTACTCCACCACGGCCTCATCTCTCAGACTCTCACACACACTCTAACTGAAACTGAAAGCAGGCTGCACAGAGCTGATATGCAGTATGAAAGGGAGGGACAGATTGATTTCATTGCACCAACTCTTTAAAAGGTAACCTATGGAGTTTTTAACCACTAGTGGCAAGGGAGAGTGATGTTTTGATGAGTTCGTCCACATATTGTTTTGAGGTTTGCCACCATGAGCGCCAGGATGCACGTACAAGCTTGGAGTAGAGTGATACGCATTACTGCAGACTGCAAAGTGCACTAACTGGTGATGGTGGTAATGTGTTGTAAAAGATGCAAGAGGAAAGACAGAAAACAATGCAGGGCTGAAAATATTTAAAGCAAACAATCTGCAAATGATTTAGGTAAAAAGGAAGCTAGGAAAATAATATAAAGATAAAAAAATCTAGAAATATTACGTTACAAAGTAAACTGGCTTCAACAAATCCAACTCAGTTTAAGCACGTGGATTCTGACAAGGAGGGACTGTTTCCTAAAATGTTGGTTCTTCTACCGAATAAAACAAAACACAGGCTACCTCCGACTCTGATGAACATTCAAAGTGAGAGTTTGGCTGTAAGGCTATGTACACTACCTAGCCGTGTTATTCTCTTCAGCTATCTGTGAATCACCTGACCTCAAACAGATGGCTCAGACTCCTAGAGGCAGGAAACACACAGCGCCTCCAAGGCACCAACTTCAGATCAAAGGTTGTGCGTTTAGCACGTTTGTCCAGTGAACACAAAGCCCTGGAAAAAAACAAATAGTTTGTGTTTATTTGTAAAGAGGGACAACAATTTTAGCAGGTTTTTTTGTGACTCTGACCCCGCTATGGCACATTCTTCTTCTGGTAACTCTAGTGATGGCATTAAGCTCGTGAGAAACACAATTGTACAATATCAATCACAGCAGGTATACTTTATTCAATGAGAGACTTGGCACGGAGTTCAAATATTTGTTTAAGCAGGGACAGCCTGATTCTAGGACAGAGCGTGGGAGAGGACTCTGACAGCAGAAGAGTCACTACCAAAGAGTTGAGCAATAAATGCAGTGTATTATCCAATCACTGCCACTATCTACCCCTCCCTGTCCCCGGAAAGAAAATCTCCAGCAAGTAGCTCTCTTTGCATGCTCTACAGATATAATGTTGGCATGCAGACCTATTTGCAAATAAGTTTGAAATATTTCCACTCTCTCTCTCTAATCTGATGGGTCTGACGGTACGAATACACATCAGAGAACTTGGTGCTATTTGAAGCAGTCGTGATGACCTGGGTACTATTTATATCTGTCAAGTGGCCCAGCTAGCAGCAGAATTTACAGAGCACTCAAGTCATGATGGGACTCACATTAAACCACATGCACACAGACATACAAGAGACCCGAAGTGGTTGTAAAAAGCAGTTTCACTTTGAGTTGATGTTTGTTGGTAATAACTATGGAAGTCCTTCACACAGTTATGATATTACATAAGGACTCTTTACATGAATGGCTTCTACAAGTGTCAGCACTGGAGATGGACTGGAGACAAAATAAACCTACCAGTGCACAAAATCTCTCCCTTATTAGACAATTAGAGATAAGGTAAGGGTTATCACGTCTACATACGGGTCAGCCAGCTATTTATTCCCTATTATTAACTCTCAGTGTGGTTCTTATGAGCTGGAAAATATCCAAGGGTTGCACCTAAGGAGCCAAAAGCATTTGTGCTGTCACTGAGCTCAAGCGACACAGACAAGAACTGTAAGAGGATTAAAAACTTAAAGAAGAGTCATAGAAAGAAACAAGTTCGTTCCGCTGATAGCATACATTATGTAGCCTGAACAACATGTGCCGGGGAGAGACAATCGCGGGACATGTGAGGTCTGCAGGGGGAGCGGTGCAGCCGACGCCGTTGCCAGGAGAGAAAGGGAGGGAATAAGCCAAAGCCACAGGACCAGGAGGGTACGATATTAATCCCTTCACTGCTGCTGCTAAATTGAAAACTTGGCAGCCTCCTGTACATCAATATAGAACTACACCCATTTTCAATCCTCGGAAAGAAGATACACTGTAATATTTTATAGGACCCGTTTTATGACGGGGTGATCACTGTGAAAACAGAGGCCTGGATCCTCTTTCTGCGCAGCAGTTGGGGAAAAAAAGGAGAGTACTTACTGCCTGTTTGGATGTGGATGAAGACAAATTCAGAGGCTTTGTAACAATTTGTTTCAGGAAACAGTGCGTTGTTCCAAAGCCCTCTGTGGACATTTTAACATGGTGATCCAAGAGCTCACAGCTGTAGAACATTTGAGCAGAGTGACGGCTTCCAAAAGCTCCCTAATCATCACAGACCATCTGGAAAACAACTGGGCTGTGCACTGTCCTGCACTGTGGACTGAGGTAGACAGACAAGAGAAAGAGAGAGAGGGAGAAGGAAAAAAGATAGAGGGCATAGGTTCGGGATGCTAAACCATTTTAAGAGCTTAAGAGATACCCATCACCTGGATCACAGAACAGATATCGCTGAGCCAAAGTAAAGGGATTTCATCAGCTAATACAATTTGCTTTCCACTACCACATGCAGACAATAGCTCTGGTTTTGTTTTTACATCATATCACTATGAGAACTGCTATGGTTGCCTGTTTAAGCTTCAAGCAATATTGAGTTCTTTAATTAAAACAGGCCTTTTAGAAGCAGTCAGTCAGGCTGGATGGGTATTTAAAACAGAAGATGGAGGAGTCTCACACATGGCTTAAGATCATATCCTGCAAAAGCTTTCTCACTTGTGCCTCTCTGCCTCCACATCCCTCTCTTCTCTCCAACGACATGGATAAAAAAAATAAAGGTAAGTGGAGTGCATAGACGAGAATGCAGGAGACTGGCACTCTTTCTACGGCGAAGCTAAGCACTTTCCCAAGAAACATTAACTGTGAGAAGACAATCTGATTCCAAAAAATTGAGGCTGGCATATCATGTTCTCATATCCTGATAAAATGCGGCTGACCAACAGCCATGGAGGCAGCTGTCCTCAGATTCAACCTGGCAGTAGACGATGGCTCATTGCAGATTACCACTGGGATTACTTAAATTCAACAGCTCTATCAGCATTCAATCAAAGACGCCACCCAGCTAAGAAGCTTTAAGACCAAAGAATTACTGGTGTGGTACTACTGTGTGCTCCACATATTCCGAGTGTTAATGGTTGCAGTTTTAGCATTGATAAAATGTGCATTTTGTTCGAAATAATTTGTAAAATGATGCAAGGCTTAGGTTTGTGCACACTACTAAAAGTTCAGACGTCACCTCCTTACTGATGGCAACTGTGACCAATGCAGAGAAAGAGTCTCTTGATCCCGTTAAAAGCAGCCACACCTTTAGTTTCCAATCCTGAGAAAATGATCTTTCCAATAGGATAACAACAAATGCGTCAGACATCTCTGGAATAGGTAGCCAAGGATTAAATGAACAATAGCTGAGAATATCTTGGTCTTAATCAGCACCTGGGGTGGTTGCAGACATCAGAGGATTTCGAACACATATGTTCACACACAGAGCATCCAAACACCAAAACACATGCACGCTTTTCTTCCAGTGCTAGCCAGATGGCAGGGACCTCACAGAAACTGAAACGCGTGAGAGCAGTCTGAACTGCTCAAAGGCTGCCTAGTTGAGTGTCTGTCTCCCAGTCAGCACCAAGCCTCAGAACAGAGAGTTATGGGGCTAGAGACGGGGATGATGTACAGCAGATCCAGGTCCACTGGTTTCCCTCTTAAATCACATTACACACACAAGTGAAATGCATGAGTGCCGAGCACTGACAGAGTTAGTGAGTCAGCAGCCACAGCCGTCAGAGCCTCGTCCTGCCAAGGGGGTGACTAAACACTCTCTCAGAGCTTTACAGTTTGAATAAGTCATTGTCCCTGCTGTGCCATTTGTTAATGTTGGACATGTGTACAGGAAGGAACATCTTACTTCTTTACAAACATACCATTAGAGATTGCATATGGGCTTCATAATTATGGCTAAGATGATCATGAGGAGGATTATTTCATTAAAATTGATTAAGTGTTCAATACACATCCAATACCCTTTCACATTAAATCAGTGCATGATGATAATGGATTAGGCAGAGGCAAAGATCGACACGACATAAGACAGAGTTCATTATTCTCAATCAGATAATGTTATAATATGGCAATTTCCCAAAGGCTAACTTTAACCTCAGATTAATTTTTAGTTAGTTTAGAAATTTGCATATGGTGTCTGTGTGAATTTGCTATGGGTGCTCAGGTTTCCACAAACATGTAAGACATGCAGGTTAAGTGAATTGAAAACTAATTTTCTCATAGGTGTGAAATGCACTGTCTGTCCAGTGTGCCCCCTGCCTCTCACCTAATATGCACTGAGATTGGCTTTGGCTCCGGCAAAACAAATGAAAGAATCAGGCTCTACTTG
Organism: Sciaenops ocellatus; assembly: GCA_033000465.1. Taxonomy (NCBI): domain Eukaryota; kingdom Metazoa; phylum Chordata; class Actinopteri; family Sciaenidae; genus Sciaenops; species Sciaenops ocellatus. Next base: position 10,350,945 of record CP136871.1, read on the forward strand.
TTGCCTTTATAATAAATCTCTTGAAGTACTTCAAGGTGCTACCAGCCAGGAGACACGCTGAGGAAGGCAGAGCCAGATACTTCTATGTGGGAAAGTACTGATTTAATTGAAAGAAAAAGAAAAAAAGTGGAGCATTTGTGAGTGTCGCCCTGGCAACACTGCACAGGATGTGGTTAATTAGGCTTCATTAAGGTTGAGGTTAGGTTTAACAGTGAGAGTTAACTAGTAACATAGTATGATTGGTATAAGTGTTTAGACAATACCAAATATAAATATATAGAATAGTCAGTTTCTGTTTGTCTTCAAACGCCTGAAGCTATATGATGTTCATGTTGACTTAGTTGACTTTTTTGTTGTTTTTTTGGCTCAAATAAAATGAGGGTTATGGTTTTATTTATAACTTTGGTTACATATTTGACACTTTTTTGATGCATTTATATGCTTGCATAAAACTAGAAGCGCATTTTACATGAAAGAGCACATTATAAAGAGTCACTGGTGGTGCATGTGGTGGCTGGCAGAGTTTCAAACAATATACCATGCACTCTAATTTACAACAGTCATTTAACATTTAGTTGTTGATTAGAGCTATATTTGCCATGTCCTAATAAATAATTTTACACCTGCCAGCTAATCATACACAAGTATTTATAATGCTCATCGTATAAAAGCAATTGATCTATACATAGAAAATGAAGTCACATTACATGGAAGGTTAACTGTGTCGTGACAATGCTCTTGCCTATAGCTGCAATGACATTTTGAAAGCAACCGTTAATCACAGTGTGATAGAAATAAACACTTGTGATTGGTTAACGCTTTCTTTACACGAGGAAGCACTTGATTTGATGCACCAGAGCAGGGTGCTAACTATAAAATCAATACTTCACCTGATTGAATTCAATCAGCCTAAATGAGGAGGCCAAACTTGTGGTCATTAAATATACAGCCCTATCTTGGATTTAATTCAATTCCCAGTCTAAACACTTGCTCACCTCACTTGCTCTCACTACTGTGACTGGATTTTCAGGGTTACACACTCAGGTCTGATATAAGGCTTTGCTCACAGATAGACACTTGAATTATTCCCTGGAGAGAAGTGAGAGCCTTTAAAGTCTGCCATAACTGTGTGTCAGGCAGTTATGGAGGTTTCACAGGGTCTCCCATCGCGATTGCCCTGAAAGATTAAAACCTAAACCCTCAAATCTCAAACCTTTACTATATTCCAGGTGAAGCTACAGATAAAGCCACTGCAAACTCACAAGGACAGAAATGAGAATCTCAGTGTGAGCTCATTTCTCAGATAGTCCCCTGGTGTTTTGTTTTTTTTGTTTTAATTCACCAGCCGATGTCAGCCATGAAAATGAAAACAAATCCTCTATGCTTGAAATCTGTGACATTTTTCGGATCTCTGATAAAATGCCTCATTTTACTGAAGCCCTTAAGTGTCAGTGTCTGGAACTGCAGAGATGAAACTTAGACAGAGAACAGGCAAGACAAGAACAAAAATACGACAAGACTATAGCTGCTACAATTAGTTGAATAATAAATTAGTTGAACCATGTAATTCATTTCAACAAGAAAACAAGACTTATTTCAACTGTTGGTAACAAGGCAAACAAGTGTATCCACTCAAGTAGCTATAATCAAGATTGTGACGATAACAATGCATCAACCGACAATATGTAATATGAAAGGAGCTGCTTGTAGTGACAAACCCATGATTCTGTAGTTCCCTGAAGCATGCGTCCGTGTACAGCAAAAAAGCTCTTAAAACGTACTGTACACTACCTTCTCAGCACCTAACGACAAAGTTAGCAAATAGCTGGTCACCACAGTGGAGCATTTAGTAGCAGATATTTCCTCCACGAGTTGGTGGAGACCAAAAACAGAGCGAAAAGAAAGTGAATATTTGAATTCAGTGGGTGACAAGAAACTCATCTTCAAATTAATGTTAATGTTGCTTTGTATCTGTTCCATGTTTAAATAGGAAACTATGAGAAACAAGTGATAATAAGACAATAATTACAATGTGACAATATGTCAGTATTGTGTTGCACAGCTTGCTTCCGCTGTTATTGCAGGGTCATTATGACAAGCGGAGGCTCTAATAGGTTATCAATAAGAACCACAGAGTCATCAAAAAAGACGATTTCATTATTTATCTTTGAGTGGCAATTACCACAACTGAATATCGATCCACATCACTGTAACCCGACACTCCTACATCTAAATGTGCAGTCAGCCAGTGTGTGGGCCTTCAAAGTACAAAATGAGCCAACAGCTGAATAGAGATCCACTTGAGAGATTTTTGTCATAATTGGCCAAATTTCAATTGACATGCTTTCTTCTGTTCTGAGTGATGAATTATGCATCAGTAAAAGTGAAAGTCGTGGTTGCAGAGCAGATAGTACAATATTTATATTTTATGTTGCACTTTATCCTGATGAGGACTCGGAAGTGTCAAATTGCCCTCAAAGGACGCCGGCAAAATGTCACTAAATGAAACATTAATAACTGGGCAGCAATCAAGCAAGACTCCTGGTCTAACAGCACAGTGAGGGTCAGCTGTTTCAGCCTCACTCATTAGCCTCAAAACAAGATGTCAGCTATCTCATTGTGTAACGTACTGTAATTAGCCTTGGCTTCAGCAGTCACCCCCTGTCCCTTTACCAGACAGAATAAATGAGACAAGGACAGCGAACAAAGAAAGGGAACTGGCAGGAGATCTGCACCTGTCTTTTCATAAAGATAATTGCTATAAACACTTCCTGCATCCACAAGGCAACAAACTTGTAATTAGAGTCATCAATCTCATACTAAAATATTTTGTACCCGTTAAGCTGACTTACCCCCATTTATCCCGATATACACTTGTGAAAGGTTGTCAAGAATCCTCATTAGCAGACAGTGACAAACATTTTGACAACATGCTTGTTCAATTGCCCAAATCATATTCCCCCCGTCTTGTTCAAAACGAGGCTTAAGTTAAAATGTAGGATTATGTGCTACAGAGATAAAATGGGGGACTAAAATCTGCCAGATGGCACGGTCTCATCAAAACGCTTGTTACGTCACAAATAAAAACAAACTGAACAGATACGGCACTCTGGGTGGCTGTTGCATTTACTAGTAGACCCAAGTCAGGGATACAGAGACAATGTCATAAAAGTGAAATGTCCAGTGGCTTCTCTCTCCCTACAGGATGTTGCACAGGGCCTATGCGGAGTATTATGTGCATGTGTGAATAACATCTTCAGCATCAGAGAGCCCAGCTGCAGATCTTTGCACAGAAGTGTCGTTCACTATCAGATACATCTCCCAACTCTCAACACAGGGTACAAAGTAACACACAGGTAATGTAAAGCATTAAAGGTCTGTTAAGCTAATGTGCAGTACGACTGGATGGAGCTCGGTGTTCTCTGATTTATCGCCAAATTCAGCAGTTGAGGTAAGGGCCAAAAGCCACTGGCTCAAAAACTTGAATGTATTAGGACTAATGGGTGGGTGCTATTGACCCGTTACTCTCTTCTCAATGAGCCAAAGCAGATGGGGAGATACAATGATACTGCGGGTTCTTTGCTTTTGTTCTTCAGTCAAAAGCAAAGAAGCACATTTGAAAAGAAAATAGTTAAGTAACAGAGGCAGCACACAACATTGAAAGTAAAGTTTCAATGCATCTTAAAACTTCACAGAAATTTCACTGCTGGAAAGATGGTCTTGTCATAATACTGGGCTGTCTATGCAGGACAAACATTTTGAAATTAGAGCTATATGACCGGAGAACACAGAGAAATGGGCTGTGGTATTCTGTTTTGCTCGAACGGTATAAATCCCACAACAACCAGAATGCACTGGGCCACAACAGACCAATAAAAGCTCCAGCTGATGACTGACATACTGCAAGTTATACGCTTGCAGTTTTTTCTTAGTGAAACAGTACACGAAAATATATAAATCAACAAGAAACAGGCAATGTGGTAACAGAATCTTGATTCGTTTTTGATCAGAACTGCTGTTTGACAGTTCAGAGTTTTTTTTGCCCGCTGTGGCTTGACCTTGTCACATGGCCTGACCTTCTTGTATTCAAGGTAAACGGTAGACAAAAGTATGTCCCACCACCACTCTCTCTGTCTCTTGATCTGACTCTCTGTGGCAATGGTGGCAAGGTCTGCAGATGCAATGTGGTGTTGCAAAAAGACTGCCCCTCAGAGCTGGCAGGGTGTCACCCTGCAGACTTTTTCTTGACAGATGGGTCAGGTAACGTGTTTATTTGCATCTGCTACCCACATTGTAATGATACAAAGCTGGTTAGAAATCAGCAAAGTTTCCCTTCAAAGGTCCAGTGTGTGAGGTCAAAGGGGCTCCATTTACAGAATCTGGCAGAAATCGTATAGCAGGCAAATATTTTGGATAGATTTACACCTCACTCTCTGTCAGTTGGCTAGCAAGTACTGGACAATTGACACATAGTTCCCAAAACTAAAAAAAGGTGTGTTGGCACTGGGCCAACTGCAAACAACCCAGAAACTCAGAATAGACTGCTCAGTCTGAAGAGAGCACTAAGCCGCGACTGATTCAATTAACATCTGCGCTGACCTTCACTCATTCAAAACTCACAGTACCATAAAATAATCAAATCTTGTGATGGGCCATGCCTCTTGTCCACGCTATCACAGCAACAATCTGCGCCTCCATCCTCCCAAACTCATCTAGTCAGAGGACAGTCTACGTCAGCACAATCTGCTTCTCGATGCTCACACTGTGTAACCTGATGGTAACAGCCAAGCCGCACTGCCAGCATGTGAATGGGCCAGATCCTTTCGCAGGCTGAAAAAAGCCTTGAGTCACAGAAATGACTCAATGATCCAGAGTCTGAAGACAAAAGGAGTGTTGTTTTTTTTGTTTTTGTTTTTGTTTTTAACTATTTTCCCCTTGTTATTATGTACATTCAAAAATCTAAGCTTAAACTTGCAAAACTTAACAATACTAAATTGATGACAAAGTAATGATAACCTACTGTAAAATATAAGGAAAATACTTATCCAGCTGTCATCAGGCTAATGGTCTTGGACAGATATCAGAGGCTTTCACTGGCAGCCTTGCATAAAGCCTCAAAATGCCCCAAGTACTGTCCAAGACAGTTATCACATAAACCTGTCAACAAGTCTCTATGTCAAAACAATGAGTCACAATGAAACCAACAGGCACGGTTTTACGTAGCCCAATTACTCAAGTTTAAGTACATCTAAGATACAACTTCATCATCAAGGACTGACTGCCTTGAATTTCACAAAACCTGCTGAAAACGTCATATAAAACATGTACGAGCAAAGCTGACAAGGAGCATTGCAGTCCTGGGAAGAACAAGGCACATAGTGAATCACAAAACGCTGTATATTCTTTTTTGTTCACTTGTGTTGCCATATCTAATTTATTGTGTGGAGGAGTGGTGTAGCGCTACAAAAACACCCAACATCCATTATGCATACTGCAAAAAAGGACCGTAAGGATAGTAAATATTGAGGTTTTTGCAAACACACTATTTTTTCTTGAAGTTTGTGGGTCTAGTAGAATTGAACACAGCACAAATTATGTATAAGGAAAGAAATAATTTATGCTCAGGTAATATACAAAAAATGTTTGCTGACAGGGAAGGTGGTCATAATTTGAGAGAAAATTTAATTTAAAGAAGCATTGTGTCCATACAACTGTGAAGAGTATGTGTATTTCAATATGCAGGGTGAAATTGTGTAATGAGTTGGATGAGGAAGTCAAGCAAAGCACAAATAATGCTAATTTCAAGACGATACACAAACAAATGTTTTCCTGAGGTATAAGAATGAGAAAGGGCCATGATGTTGGTACAACATGTATGTATAGGTACATGTGTGCACATGGGTGTGTATATATGTATGTATATGTTTGTGTACAGGAGTTACGGTCTGGCATGACATGACATGAAACGACAAGTAGCGACGAAGGGGTAGGAATAGGTAAGTGCATACTTCCTCCTCTTCAAACTACATAAAAGGAAAATTTGTTTAGCAGTGCTCACAGCCAGTGTAAAGACACAAATATATAGTGGTGACACACACTAAGTAAAACAATAAAGTGGAACCAGAAAACCTGTTGGAAAAATGTGTCTTATTCACATGTCACATGTACGCCAATTATCTGCATTTTGCCAATAAAATCTGCATCAGCATTCAGATTTAACTGGTAGTCTACCCAATGAGCAGCAGTACAGCATGTTGCATGGCTACAACATCAACATCACACAAGCTCGCAGTTTAGCTTTCAGTAGGTTGATTTCATGCAGGGCTGAAAAATAAATGACAGACGCGTAAGTGACAGGCACCACTAATGTGACAAAGGGGAAACAGAGGTGAGAGAGGATTGAGAGACGGCATGATGTGAGCGAGGGGAAGGTAATCTATTGAAGTGCAGTGTGTATTTTTTGGGGGGTGGGCATGCTAAATTAACAGTATCCTGCACAAATGAATGAATATGTCACGTTGCTCTATTCTAAAAAATGTTTATATTGCATAAATTTGATCACATTTCTGGTCAGATTTTGATTAAGGTCCAAACAAGGAGATATGCTGGGGCTGTTTCTCTGTGGCTTAGCTAAACCAGCAGAACATGATGTTTTTGTTTTTTTTTACACATGGTTCAGCTTTTTCTTTGCAGACAAACAAATAAAACCACAGGTCATCTTTGCTGAGAAATGGTGCATCAGCTAATACACGGTTGCTGCAAATGTCTATTTAGTTTCTCAGATAGTCAATGGCCTTCTTATAGCAACTAAGATGAGAGAGATTTGAAATGTCTGACATAACACAATATTAAATTAGTGGCAAATGCAAGTGTCAGCAGCTGAGCTAATACATAATGAATAGACGATTTAAGATAATATATTTATCATTCTTGGTAAGATCCTAATTGTATATATATATGTGTGTGTGTGTGAATACATTCCCTCAATTACTACAGTTAACAGTCACTTTAATCCTCAGTTATACCTTGTGTTTCACACACAGTAGAGTGACTTCTATTGAACGCTAACTAATTTAAGACACGCACAACTGGGTTTAGACTAAACACAAAGCGGCAAATTCATCTGCAGCTTCTAAGGACACAATATTTGAATACAAATGACTTCTCCAACATAATTATAAACTTGTCTTCAAACTTAATGTGTCGAAAATGTAGCTAAAGCATTTTACACTTGCAAAATGCAGTTTGTGACTTGTTTTACAAAGAACATTACCATGTCATTGAACTGTGCCAGAATCACAGTGATCAACTAATGAATGTGGTCTCCAAGTCTGTTTTGCGCTGAGAAGCTGTGATAAATGCTGGAATATAAAATTACTGCCTTTCAGTCAGACTGCCTGGCAACCTGCCACGTGAAGCGCCTCAAATTCATGAGGAAGTCAAAGACGAAGAGGGGATTCAGTGAGGATAATAAGGCATAATATCCTAAATTCTTAGCCTGTGTAATGCAGTGTCTTCAAGCATACAGAAGCATTTTGGCAGCGGACTTCATCTGTAAAATATCCATACCTGCTGTTTGAGAGGAATATTTCATTAGGAGATGCAAAAGAACTAAATAGTTGAATTCATATCCTTGGATTTAAAACATTTTGAGTACGGATGATGAATCTGCACTGACTGGAAGACAGCACTTGTGATCTTTTTCATTAGTCGAATGCATCACACTACCACAGAGGATAGAGAGGAAAATGTGAAATGTACTTCAACGACTTTGTAACAAAGCCAGCTACCGATGCAATTTATGTAGTTCCTGGCCCAAACAGAGAGGGGCACAAACTGAACAAACCAAAGTGTTTTCATGGACATGGATGATATATCACATTTTCTCCTGCCCACACACTACAAACTGGGGATATGATGTTCAAACAACATCAATGGAAGGAGATAAGATGTCTTTAATACTGTAGGTTGGCATGTACCTCAGAGATATGCGCCAACATCTACTTAAGACAAATGTCACTTTAAACAGTAAGTAAACCATATAAACCTAAAGAGGGAGGATAACAGTTTTTTGACAGAAAAAAGAGAACACATTATGCTTCGGATCAACTCTTCAAGCAGGCTTAGCTCTGTGCAGGGTAAGTCTCAATTTAAAAAACAGCTCTCAAGAAGACAGCAACCACACTTTGCCCATGTCTGTTTAGTATTTGCACAATGTTTCTGTGTAATCATTAACTTTTGCGATACGCTCCTGCAGTACAGAGACAAGGAGTAAAGGTTCCAAATTTATGGCCATGCAATATTTACTTCTACTACACAGCATGTTTTCAGGTATGTGAATGAGCCTTTCATTCAAAGTGATAAAACTGGTAATAAATAAATTCCCGTTTGTGATGAGGCATGCTGCAATCATGACAACATGCTTTGAATTTATTTGAATGCAGGTTCTTTCTTGTGGGGTGGGGGGGGGTGTTAAACTCACTTGATAAAGCATCGTGCACCCTCGAAAGTATATCCTTCTTCCCATCCAGTGGGTAGGTCTGTGAAAGAGGGAGAAACATGTGAACACAAACTGGCGGAACAAACAGATGTTGTGTGCATTAAATTAACTAGGGCTATGCATTCCCAGCTGTCAATTCACACAGTAAGATGCAGAGATGCAATGATTAGTCAAGTCAAACTATTAGTCAACCAAAGAACACAAATCATTTTATCATTTTTCAAGCAAGAATGCCAAAAATGTTCTGTTTACTCTCAAGTGTGAGTAATTTGTGCTTTTTCTTCAAGAAATGGAGAAATTGAGCAATTTGTTAACACTTTTAGGTTTGTAACTATTATTTTCATCATCAGTTAATTTGTCAATTATCTTCTTAATCAACCAGTTAATTGTTTGAAAATGGCCAAAAATACACACAAAAAACTGTAAAGACTACCCATCATAGTGTCCTAAAGCTTCTTCGCATCTTCACATAGCTAAGATATTCAATCTATTACAAAAAAAATAATAATTAAAAGCAGAAATTTCTCATAAATGAGAATCTTGAACTGAGGAATATTTGACATTTTTGCTTGAAAAAAAGTACTTTTACTATTAATTATAAAAATTGATGATCAGTTTTCTGGCAATCAACACATTTGTTTGGGCTATGGGAAATTCTAGTTGCCGTTTTTCAGACTAAATAGATGCTTCTATATTGAAAATAACTGTAAGTGAAAGCCATATTGAGATGCAGCAGCAGCAGCCACTCAATAACATTAGCGGGAATGCTTTGCAGAGAGGTAGAGAGTAGCATGGTGCGGCAAGGAGCTAATTTTATCATGTAACACACTGCGTTTGAACTTGGTTAGGAGATTTTTAAAGTGTTCTCGTCGAAGAAGCTAATTTAATAGATTTACAGCTAACCTTTACTAGCTCTTTAGTCCACGGCAACTGTTGCTGTGTAGCTGTCACACTAAATATCACTGTTTAGCGCGCTCTGTCTCTGTTAACTCATCAATTTAACATCAATTGCACGCCTGGGAAAGGCTATGAGGTCAACGGAAGCAGTTAGTTTAATCATTTGAATAAAAACGCGTGTGAAATTGGTTTACATACTGATAAGTCGTCGTTTAACAAGTTGACAACTATAGCTACCGTCCACTCGTCAACTTCACTAAACTGACCAACGTGTGGGGGGGAAGAAAAAAAAAGAGGCTGAGGTTCACGAGGAGGTGGCACGAGCAAGGGCGGAGAGGTGGGCACGAGGGGGGTTCACTTTTCACATCACGAGCGACAAAAGCCCACTCATGCGTTAAGAAACACAGCATGGATGTCACAGCCTTTTCTCTCACTGTGGTGAAGTATCAGGGGGTTTGTGTTTTTTTTTCGAAGGGGGCAAACAGCAGCACATGACGGCCAACAAGAAGGACGTTTAAACACAACAGAGAAACTTGACAGCCGTTAAGTGACACCTTACCTGGAGTTTTTCTGTGTCCGGTTATTACCGCTTCGCCACTCACTGGATGCAGCCAGGTTGTACTCTTGGCTTCTTCGCTGTTGGAGAGAGGGAGAGAGAGGGGGAAAATCATTCATTATCACACGGTGACTTTCGTTCGAATGAGAAACGAACAGAAATGACTCGAGTCCCGTTTTCTTTGGCGGGATAGTTACTTAATGAAGAAGACGCGTCCATCCCGAGTAACGCCATAACTCCAGGAAGAAGGGAGACAAGAAATCCACTCGGGTTGTAGATCCGCCGCCATGTCTGGCAATACTGTATGACAATCGCGCGGCTCCGCTCTCTCAGGCAGCGCGTACACGGAAACCTTGGCAACGGCGGATAGCTGAGAGGAGGGCAGGAGCCCAGGGGGTAGGGCAGGCAGGTACAGTCAACTCATTTGTCTGAGGGATGATTTGATTGACAGCCGTGTTAAATAGATAGTCAGATTTGTTATTTTTCTTTGTGGGCTCATCTTTAAAACTTGTTTTTTTTTTTCTTTTGCTGTTTGACTGTGTCTGTGTCATTGTTGTCTTTTGTGTGGCCGCTGATGCACTTTCTTTTACCCCTGCTGTGTTATTGTTGTCTCTCTCATGGCTGTGGATGCACATTGTTCACAACAAAGACACCTATCTGTGTAGGGTGAACAACCATGGGGGCAGGGCAGGATTAACCATCCAGGGGGGGCCCCAGGGCAAAATTGATCTTCTGGGCCCCTACAGTATTCACAGCAGACAGTTTGACTTGTTATAGCAGGGAAAGCACAGGTGTTACTAATATTATTAACGATGGCTCCTTTGTTCGAGTGTCCCAGTAAGACACAAGAGTGTGACAGTGAGCCAATATGCACGCTACAGGGACCCTGACAAGGAATAAGCTACAAGGAAAATCAGCCATCCTCAGTGAAAAAGGCCTATTAAGGAAGATGGACTTGTACTCTCTGGTAGTGTTTACAGTTTTTTGCTGGAATGACATTTTCTGTGGTAATTTGATTAAGCGCATCAATTTATGGATTGTGCATTACCCACCAGGGAAAGTGGGCACCTGCCCAGGAGGCCCAGAACCTCAGGCTCATCAAAAACCTCAGACTCGCTGCATTCACGTCACTTGGTTTTGGTAATTTGATTAATTCGACATTATTATCTGAACTGGACCGAAATTAAGACCTTAATTGGTTTAGCTTTAATTGCACTTTGATTTAAAAAGAATTACCCAGATTGTACTAATCTGCCGTGGTAACCCTAGATTCGCGAAACTCTCGTGAAATTTATACCCGCTGTTTATACATGTGGGAGAAGTTTGAGTTCAAGGCATTCTCCCAAAAAAGTGCTGTTTATGTCCCATGTGAAACCAAATCTTAACATTGACTTATTATTTTACGCCAAACCACGATCTTTTCTTAAACCTAACCAAGTAGTTTAGGTGCCAAAACCAAACTGCAACTGAAAACTGAAAAAAAAAATTACAAACAATAAGACAACTAAGGCCAATATGAACACTTGTTTTCAGACAGGAGGCGAACCCCCTTATTTATGATGAATATGCCCACCTTTCTGTATGGACTTGTATGTCACCTGACTTCCTTAAATAAATGTACTCTTGGTTTTCTCCTCATATGACCACAGACATGTTTCAAACTCCAAAACAAGAATATTTCCAAGCGGAAACAACACATACAAATCTAACTAGAGTTCAGCAAATCTAGGGTTACCATTTAGACATGACCGTGGCTGAGGCGTTCAACAGCAGTATATCATCCCTCATCTCTCTCCCTCTCCCCTCATTTCCCCATTACCATCTACATTTAAATGCTTAAACAACTCACACAAGGCCTCTTTTCAAGACAATGCCTTTAGGTCAGCTAATAGCAGGAGCCACCTTGAGTCCCTTATCATGTCAGATGGTATTGTGCGTTTGTGGCACATCTTCCAAAACAAATGATCAGTTAAATTAGTACAAACCAGATGACACACAGTAAGCCTGCAGCTTTTGTGGCCCCTGGAGTCCTTGTATCCTGGGGAAGTTGTCTGCTTTGACTGGTTGGTAATCCAGCCTTGGCACACACAGACAAGACACACACAATGCACTGGCGAATACGCACTTTTAACTCTACCTTTAGGGTCTCTGCCTTCTGTCATTATGCTGAGAAACTGCAGCATCAGCCTTTCACAACATACAAAGACGAGTCATCTAACACCACCGTGCCTGGCCTGTTTGTTGTGTTGCATTGTGTTCTAGACACATGGTAAGCCACTGTTTTTGAGGTGGCTGTAGGTGGTGGTGGTGGTGGTGGAGGTGGGAAGTGTGGACATATCTGCCAACTGCCAGGTCATCCACTTTGGAGAATAACTCAATAGAGAGAGGAAGCGGTTAGGCAGTTAGTCCCTGATGCCCCCCCTGGTCAGATGTCAAACACTAAGCCCTTTGTTTTATTTACCTGGGGTAGAGCAGCACAGCCTTCTGGTTATACAAAAGAAAAAGAACCGCTTGTTTTTCCCCTGGTAGTTAAGACAAAGATCCATGAGAAGAAAGAACATAACAGTATTGAACAAAGCTAAGTTTCATGTGCTGTTTTGATTACACAGGCATACATTTGAGACAGGTACACAGCTAAATACAATCCACTCTCTAACCTTTTGATAAAATCTGTAGAAAGATTTTGATTCTGATATTCAGGCGTTTTTCAACAGTTAAAGTAGGAAATAGGTACAATATCTTACTTGCCCAAGCTCTAGCTTCTCCATCACTATTTAATCCCTTTCAGAACATCTATGAATGAGTTCCATTAGGTGGAAATAATTGGATTAAAGCCTGCTACCTACCTGTATGTGCTAGTATACCCGTGGGATCTGAAAGTGAGGTAGTGTCTGAAAGCCAGAGTCTCTGCTTCTCAGTTTTCCAACAGGTAAATCTTCTCATGTCTTGCCATTATTAGCATTCAGAGAAGAAAAGTGAAACATTTAAGCACTATTTCCTTTTCCTGACTGACTGGAAATTATAGGATAACCTGATATATGACACACAAAGCTTTGCACTGATAGGTATATTAGTCAAAAGTACTAAAAGTATTTCTAGTAAAGCCAAGAAACTTATTTCAACTTTTTTTATTCAACTTTTCGCAGGTGCCCTTAGTCAATATACAAGTTTCCATGGACTTCTGTTTTCAAGGTCTGACAGTACTGACATAACAGGTCCAGCACTGTGGGTCAGTTTGTGTAATTCTTCTTTTGGCAGGAGCAGACATTTCTCATCTGGAGCCTACAGTTGCCAGGGTGAATGATAAATGCTTCGCTCCGCTGTAGCTTATCAACAGCACTCAAGCAATCCAATACCATTTAGTTAAAGTGGGAGCCTAAATGAGAGTGACATAGTATGTTTGTCTTTCTGCAAAAAGGTGAAGCTAGTACAGGACGTGCATGTGGGGGCTGTGTGTAAACCTTTTTCAGCAGCACTAAGTTGTGTAATAGAAAATGGAAAGATATGGAGAACAAGCCAAGACAGATCTGCAGCCATTAAGCCTTGGCCCCTGCAGATTTGCTTATTCATTTTGTCAGGCACTGATTTCTCTGGGATCCAATAAATGTCACACTATACTAAAGTGAGACTCTGGTCATAATGTCATGCAAAGCCAAACTCTGCAGAGACTTTGAAGATCAGAAAGAAAGAAACATTTTCCTGGCGCTTGTGAAAACAAGCCTATTTTACACCCTTGTTTTAGAATCAAAGAAACAATACAACCATCTTCTCAATTCAACTCACAAAATATTAATACATATGTTAAAGGAGGCTTGGGTATGATTACAGTGTGAAATAATCATTATTGAGTATAAACATTGTGTCTAGTTCACATTGTGCAGCGCATTCTTACATAATTCCTGCATGCTCGGCAAGGCGAGCGTTCTCTGTTTAGCGGCACAGGCCAGACTTAAGGCATCAGAATGTAATTAATGGTTACACATTATCAAGCAGCTGTTGGAAGGCTTTGTTCTGGTGCCAGCTCAGCAGTAGCCTCGTGCCTGTCTGTGCTAGGTAAGAGGGAGGACTCTCCTCTTTAGACTGGAGCCACTCTGAATCTGTGCGGACCTCTCATCTGCTGGCATCAAAAGCCTTTTGCAGATAGAGCAATCTTTCATCCTGAACACAGCGCTTTGAAATTAGTGGATTGGAAATGAGGGAAATTTTATCACATTGCCACTTAACTACTGCTGAGGGAAAATTACTCATTCTTTGATTAGATAAAAATAACAGTTCCTAATATATCCTCAGGAGGTAATGTTCAGCCCACAAGTACAGTGTAAAACTAACTTAGCGGTCACAATAACTTCCTATGGTACTGTACTATTTATCTTATCCTTTACACATTGCTCAGTGATGTTAACATGATGTCATCTGTGCTTCTCCGATTGCAACACAGTATCATTTGACTGGCATGCAAAACCCACAGACCAGTATAGCTACTAGCGCCAGTCAAGTCAGCAGGAAAGGGTAAAAGGCAACACAGGAAATAGGACATAGGAAAAATTGGATAACACTTAATTCAGTTGTAGATGCAAAGGTATTCGGTAATAGCAATACATATGGTGGGAATATGGGTCACTAGGCTTTGGAAGCTTGTGAAAAAATAAGGTGTAGTTCTCACAACTCACCTCTGAATCATTAAACATGCTCCCCTGAATCACTGTTAGTCAGCCTGACACACACCCAACCCACAAATGGCTCTATGTTCACCACAGCAATGACCTCACCGGATCCATAGCTTTTTTGGATGCAGTCCAAATGTTTTTCTTTCCATCTTTTATGAGATTTCCACTAGTGATATGTGTCATTAAGACCGAATGAGTGGTTTCTCTATTTTGTAATTAGAGGATGCTGTAAAAAATTCAAGCAAAGTTATTTCCCCCAGAACTGCTGGGTTTTATTTTGCTACGTAAAGTAAAAACAGAGCTGGATTTGTGTTCAATGTGATGTTATTATTCATGCTAAAGTAAAGTGAAAAAGTTGACTGCACAGCTCAAGATTGAGGTTGCGAGTCTTAGCCATACTGTAAGACCAGCAGCAGAACCAGACGGTAATAAAGTGGCATACATCTGTATGAAAGGGCCATAGCTCAACCTCTCATGATTAATGTGTCTGATATCTAAACTAACATAATCATCATAACCGTAACCCACATGTTTTCATTAGGGATTATTGGTTTAGACAAGAATTTCTGTGTAAAGAATGAACTTGCTTTCCTCTACCTCTCTCTGGATCAGAAAACTGAACTGCTTAATTAATTGCTATCTGTGCTTAGTAAGCGCTACGAAAGACTGCTGTAAATGCACTGGACTTTAAATCATCCACACGAAACATGAGTGGGTTCCCTATTGATTGCAGCTGGCACCATTAGTCAAAATATTCCACTGTGTCATTTAAGTAATGGAGTAGATTATTAATTAAGATGAAGGACTACTTAACATTGATCAGGGTCTTAAGCGCCACTTTGGTATAATTCATAAATCACTTCACATGGGTGTGATTCCCCAATATACAGTGCTCATTAAAGCTCATCACGTGTGCTGACATCACAATTCCCGCAGCATCTCCTGGTTTCATCTTCATGAGTGCAAGGCTGCTTCACCCTGCAGCGTGTTTATGCTTAAGTAGCAGATTATAGATCAGTTCTTGGAGAACTACTTCAGGCCTAGTGCTGCGTAATGTGAAAGTGCTGTTTCAAAGGCATGGTTTTCTGGTGGGAGTAGACCAGGCCACATTCCACTGCAGACATCTTTAACGTCTGAGCTGATATACAAATTTTATCAAGGTGTGGATGTGAAACCAACCAAGAAAATTCATCTTTCTTTTTATAAAGAAGCTGATGATATGTACTGTATAACAGTGCAACCACAACATCTGTTTGTCTTTGCAATATTCAGGATGTCTCAGCATGCAGTCCTCCCCTGTTGACACACATATCCTGTGTCTGATGGGAAAGCAGAGCAGTGTGACAAACAGGTCATGAGCATCTTCTCGGGGCAGCGAGGGTCATGTGAGCGACAGTGAGAAAGGCTCCAGTCCAGGAATAATTCTCTAAGGCGGATGGCAAGAAATCCTCAAGGACAACATTGATATTCCCAAATGATCCTGGAGTTAGAGACAATAAACTTTTTAGAGTTTTTAATGATCTGACTATCCCTCCCACTCTGTTACAATATAATATAAATTAAAAGGAACAATTCAATTTTAATAGGGTGCACATACTGCAATACAGCTCATACACAGGAGAGAAGAAAAAAGCCTTGTACACAGAATATTGTGTTCATATGTGAAGGAAAAAAGTATAAGGCACACAAAGTAGCTGAATCAGCAAAAGAACAGAAAGTCTTATGCACAACAGCACCCTTACTGTGCTTCTCTGTCAAAGCGTGGCCTTGAAAGAAAATCTAACTGAAATGCTGTATGCTATCCATGTGAAACAAAGTAACCTCCAAAGTAATTAATTATATAATAAGGTCTAAATTAGATATTCTAGAAAATGAAGGAAACATATGACCTAGTCTTTGACATCACAGTACACATATTTATGTATGAACATCTGCTCTGCTTGCGGCTATTTTGAATCTGGAGCTTTTCAAATTCAAGGTCATGTAAAACTGCAAGATCTGCACAACACTCGACTTGGCATGATCAAAGCGTCTTCACGGCCTCAGCCTCTTGCTTATTGGTATTACAGGAACAGTTGTTTAGTCGTGCCTGGATGAGTTTCTCGAGACACAGGAAGTTATTGTGAAATCCTGGATTTCCTCAGAAAAAATAAGTCACTGTCACATTCATGACTTCAGAGTGTATATTCCTGTCAATGTGTCTGTGTGCTTAATCACGCTCTTCAGTGAAAAGTGTGTCAATTCAAAAAGAAAGTGGAAAAAACAAGTGAGTTTCATTTACTGTACTAAAGCAACAGCCTATCTGTCAAAGTGTCTGTTTTTCTCAAATTAATGTTTTCTTCACAATCTGACACACACCCTTCAGCGCTGGGTGAACGAGCTTTATGAACTATAGAGAGAGCTGAGTGGGAGCTCTTCCATCTTTATTTGTGTATACAGTGACGCCACACTTCGTAGTAATTTCACAGAAGAATGGATCGGCCTGTGATTGATGAAGTATGCAGTTAGAAACCACACAGCCTTATACTCATACTCCAATGATCTGTCCTTAGAGACCTCTTAAGGCTAGCACTTTACATCATGTTAATAAAACTACCCAAGCAAAACAGGGAGCTTGAGTCATTTTGCATCAGAAGCCACTAGTGAAACTCCCACACAATGTGTTTTTTTTTCTTACTGGAATACAAAAATGAATGTAAAATATGAATCATTTAATTAAAACCTTTTTGAGCATCTCCCTTTTCCTGATGCACTCAATGACTGCTTATGTCTATTCTGCTCATGTGGCAGATTGCACGTTGTGCTGAGTCAGTGACACAGCTTTTGGCTTTTACCTCCCACTTCACACCTGCTCCGGTGTAGTGAGTTCAATTTTTTTCCTTGGAATATCAAACACAGAGCTCCCAACTACACCACAGACTGAAAAAGAAACATACATATATACATGTAGTTAAGCCACGTGGCAAGATGACCGGTGTCAGCAACAGTAAAAAGGGCTGGGGCAGTAAATTGGCTCTGAATCAATGAGTAGGAGTGGAGGGTTGTGGGAAATGTGAGCTCATTTCCTCCCTTGTCAAGGTCCAGCAAGCATATGGGTAGTACAGTACATCAACATCCTGGCATTTATTGCGCATCACACAGAGATGTAAAGAATGGTTTACGCTCACTCTCCATAATTAAAAATATTTTCTAACACAGGATTTTAATCAAGCATCCTGTGATTACATTTTATTTTATAATAATCCTCAAAAACAGAAGATTTGTATTCCTTGACATCTCTTTCTGTGGGATAGTGTCACAGTTAGTGTGTGAGTGTCTGCATACACATCTAAATTTGTCAGTCTGTTGGAGAGGCAGTAGGACACAGCTGAGTCCTGGGGTGAGGTTGTGTCTGGGCCACTAAACACATCCCGTGTGCTGAGCACCATTGGGTACTTAGGGCCATCTGCTTTCTATACCAGGACGCTGAGGCAGAGCAGGCGAGGTAAGGCAAGAGTTTCTTGTGGTAGCTACCCTAATCAATTAGTATTGATTTCTCACTTATCTCAGATACAGCCAGGCTGATGAGATGTCACACATCTGACCTCCTGCAGGGAGCATTGTCTGCAGGGTAAGCGCTGTGTGGAACAAAGACACAGCATTACAAATACACAAGCAAATGCTTGCATACCTGTGGTTTAGAGGAAAGACAGATATACTGTATACAAGCACAGGTATGCACAGATTTGGATTTCGGCAATACATATGTATACACACACAACAAGGAGGCGCTCTCCTTTTTCACATTGAAGTGTCAAGGCTTGCTTGGACCAGTTATCCCCCTGCTATCCTCTTTAGCGTCCATCCTCTACACCTCCTACCTCTGCAGCTCTCACTCTCTCTTGTTGCAGACAGACAATTAATCAGTGCTTTGTCGGCTCTGTGGCTCACATTCACTGCAGCTGCTGTGCTCAGCAGAAAGGTAAAATAAATAAAGAGCAGGCAAACCTTCTAAAATGATGTCATGTGGATGGGCAGATGGATGGATGGATGGATAGACAGACTGCTGTATGACAGCTATGACTTTTGTGACAACATCCTTTTCAAAGCCACAGACTAAAAGAACGGGTTAATTCACACAGGCGTCATAATAACAGTACTTAGTAACATAATGAACGTTTTTGACAAATGACAATAAAAATCTACAGCAGGCACAGAAACAAATGCAAATGTGTGTATGTATGTATAGCCTACAGATCAAAGAGCTCACTGACAATAAAATCTACAGGGCAGAGGAAGGTGGTGAAGTTGTAGCAAAGAAAACTGCCTGATTATTAGCAATAAACATTAAGCAATATTTCACCTGTCCCTTCTCCCTACCTCAGATTTACATATGCATCAAATCATAATTCCTTGGGTTGAAGACATCTTTTGATTCTCTGTCTAATCCTTTCTATATGGAGAGCTGGATAGTGACAGTACACAAAGGGATGCAGTTGATTTCAGTGGAAAGCTGGGACCACACTCAGTCGCAATGAAAAAATATTCAGTTGAATGCACTTGGGAAGATTTGCCCATCCCCGGATTAAACTTTACTGAGTATGGTGAAGGGTTCATTTCACAACCAATGAAATCTAAAGTAACCACAGTAATCCTCCCTATACTTTATGCCCATTGTAGAAAAACAAAGCTTGGACACTGGCAGATCAAGGATGATCCAATCCTTTTAAAAATACTTACATGTACATGCCAGGACAGAACAATATCTGATTGGCAAACTTTCTTCACATCATGGCTTACCAGTTTGATGTGGAGTCAGAAGGTGTAATATCTACTGTATGCAGTCTCTGGTGGTCAGCAAAAATAGTAACTGATCTATTTTCAGTAGGTTCACTGTAGCTGTTTAATGACTTCTTCTCAAATAAGATATTTATTTCAAATGACACCAATGTTATTCTTTCTTTCTCTAAAGAACTTCATTTGTGGACAGTGTCAAAATAAATAAAATCGTCACAGAAGACATTGGGAAAATGACAGAAAAGGCAAAAACTGGCAAAGAATCAGAGCAGAAAGGATTGGAATAATTGCATTTGTGACTACCATGCAATTACAGTAGTGTACACAAAATGAGCTCCTTGATTCCTAATTTGCAGATCATGACTGCTTTGAAATGCAATTAATGGATTCCTGATTTATTTAGTGAGCTGTGATGAACGTGTTCCTCTGAGCTTACTGAGGCAGACTGCAGCATACAATGCTCCATCCTGGCTGAACATAAGGTCTTCATTCTGCGAGGATGTAAGAGGAGACAGAAAAAGAAAGGCACATTCAAAGAAATGTAAATTTAGATATAAGTAAAAGAAAATGGCCTACATTCACTGTTAACACGTGTTAACAAGTTTAATATAGAAACAGGAGACAGAGCTAGGTATCACCTGACAGATTCAATAATCGCTCTGAGGTCTCTGTTAGGTGACGTGGATGTCAAAACAGCAGCCTCTTGTTTAGAATGAGTTTGGTTGAGTACTATGCAAAGGGCACATGCTATCTTTCTTTTTTGCAGCCAGACAGATGCCAGGGGAACTGTCTGCAAAATCGAGACAACACGATTCCCTGGATGACTGCCATGTCCCTGCAGGTACAAACAAGCTACTTGATTTTTGGGGAGGAAAACAGGACACAGCTTGGCAATAATTGGAGGTACCTTCTGGAAATGTCTGCTTTGTTGTTAAGTTTTGTTTGAATACGATATGAGGGATTAATGAGGATGTGGGGGAAATGTTTATGAAGTCACATAGCTTTAGCATTTATTTTAGCTACACTTGCATAAATGCTTTGCATGATTTTCATTTAACCACAGCAGTGCGTGCTGTGTGATCTGATGAAGCGCTCCTTGTGAAAAATGTAGAAATAAAACTTGAGTTGAAATATCCTTAAGGCTATTGTGTTCATTTACAATAGAAACCCAATTGGCTGTTCAAATCCAGAGCAAGGGAGGCCTAAATATGTAATTGTCCCTGTCAAGCTCCATTCTGCTGCCAGATATTTACACAGTGTGAGAGGGCCTGACGGGTTTCACAATAACTCAACTTCCACCCATTCCTGTCTCAGCATAACAGGTGTTTAGATTGTTTGTCATAAATTATATCTCCGCCAGATGTTGCCAAGCAACTGATTAATTAGTAGAGCCTCCTGAGTGTATATCAGTGGAGCCAGAAAGGGAGAGCTCATGTCAGTCCCAGTGGTCCGAGGAGTCCACCAGCTCTCACACTTTGGCTTAACAGAGACACAGAGTAATCTATTGTATATCTATGGGAAATGATACCCTAACAGGACAGGAGAGCATGGTAAAGTTTAAATACCACATTAATTAGCACTCTTCCCTTTATTGTTATCTGTACACACTTAAAATTTAATATCAACCTTGTGGTAATGAAATGTTTTTAACTTCAAACCCCATTCAAACACAGCAGATGTTTGCAATTCCATACTTCTTCAATGAACAATTACTCTATCTGTGGGTGGGACAGCACAGGTGGTCAGGAATATTCTGCTCATTGGTTGATTGATGACAACAGGAAAATACAGCCATGGGAAATTTAAGGATTCTTGTGAGTAGATTCAAACCCTAATGAGGAGGGAAGGGCTAAAGAAGGGTCAGTAGTTTCCTTCAAGTAATGAAATTCAGTGTTAGTAGGAAATTAATTTTAAAGAGGAAATCTACAAAACATTGTACTGGATCTAGGAGTGGCATTAACATGGGTTACAATTAACCCAGGCAGCAGTACACTTGCAGACACACAGGTGATGTCCTCTAATTAGCCCCTTGACACCAGCTGTTCAAGCTGTAGCTACATTTCAGATCTATAGCAGATGTACCTAAGACAGAAAATATTAATACACAAGCTCACTTATACCTTGATTTTCTTGTCACTGCTCTGTGCCATGTCATACACATACATGAATATATAATAAATATGAATATGTCCTTTATTTATGTGCCTGACTTAATATCTAACAGCTGATTGGCAGAGAGAAAACATGGATGCAAAGTGTCTGACATATTTTCTTGTGGGCCAAACTTAACAAAACTAAGGGCATGGTCTATGAACAGAAATGGTAACAAATTTAATAATATCACAATGAATAATTCAAATGGCTGTGCAATAGCCCCCCATAAAAGTACAAGTGGTCATAAGAGTGATGTGAATTTAGTTATTAAACTCTGCTAAAGAAACTAAAGATATTCATATTATGAAATTTCCATGTAGGCTTGTTCCTTTGACATGATCCCTGACTGATGTGTGTGGCCCAGAGCTCAAGAGAGGCCCTTAAATATGCTATAAATATTTTTTGGGCTTAAAATGAGCTCTTGTCAAGGGGCTTTCTAGCGGTGCACAGAGCTTCAGGCTGGGGTGACGATTCTCAGTTGGATCAGCAATGGTAAGAGACCTTCTCTCATCACATTATGCACTTTTTGCATGCTTCCCTGTCAACTAAGGTGGGCTGTGGATGGCACTAATCTTAGTAAAGGACACCAAAATTGCAGTATTCTACTAGACTGCCATATACACACTCTGCTGTGTTTCTAACTACATTCTGAAGAATAGAGATTCACCAAACTGCAGTGTGAAGTACAGGCATCAAGAAACTAACATTTTATAAAGCTGTGCCTTGCATAGTGTGCCTACACAAAAATATGACCTGTAACTTCAAAACCCCCAATGGCCCCTCAAAGCAGTTCATAACTTTATACTCATTCATGCCAAAGCTGCATTTTTAGAGCCTCTTACTCTCACTAATGGGGCTTACAAACTGAATCAGGCTTCCTTTTTCATAGCATCAGGATCTGATATGTATGTGAGTTTTGGCAGTTTGTTGCCACTGTGAGAGGTTGAGAAAGCGCTCCATCTTCCTGTAATATGATGACGGTTTGCTGAGCCAAGCTTGCCTGATGAATGGTATCCAGTTTTTTATGTGCCAGAAATGGCCTGCATCCACAGGGCAGTGGACCATACACACACACACACACACACACACATAGACAGATGCTTAATTGACTCACCCCAAACACTCTCAGTTCTTCAATCATGTACCAGAGTCCAAGCTGTCTAATAGAGAGTGGAAGTCACATTTCGATGCCTAACTCTGTTTAGGTTAATATGGGTGCATGAATTAGTTGGGAGGATGGAGAAGCTATGTGAACCATGATAGAAAGCTAAATGGTCCAATTTTTCCTGTGAGGTGGATGCACTTCCCTCACATCACTCTTGGCAGTCAGCAAGGGTAAAAGACACCAATTAATCTCCCATGGCTATTATGGGGCAGGATGGCACAGAAAATGGATGGGCAAAGCACACTGAGACAGAAGAGGATATGTAATTTGCAGGGGATCACTGCACATTGGCTGGAACCAGTTATAATTAAAGCGGCAGTCAGCAAAAGTTTGACAATTATGCTATGATTTGTAACAACAGTAATTAAATTAACACTCTTCATAGTAGTGCTTTCTAATTATAGTCATATTCTGCATAAATTGTACAAAATGTTGGCCAATTCATTATATTTAGCTCAATTTAAGTGGCTTAAGAGTCTTTTGACAAATTACAAAGTGACATAATGAGAGAAAAGCATGACAGCTCATCAGAAAGTTTGCTGTGTCAGCTTCCGCTTCTCCTGCCAAAAGATTTTAAACCGATAGAGACAGACATAAAAGAGAGACTGCTAGCATTATTTGAGATCTGCAGTAATTATGTCCAAGCAATCTGTCTCCATTGTATCAACAGGAACAGCACTTCTGTTATTTATGTCAAACACTGAACGTGGAGCATTTATCTTTGGTGGGGTGAGCCGGATGTGGAGGACTTGTCACAACATGCAAGCTCCTGCATACAGTGTACAGGTATCATCAGTGTTACACATTCTTTACAACAGATCTACGTAGATCTGAATCACTGTCTCAATCCTGAGCTGAATAACAAATGAACGTTTCTGTGTGCCGTTTTGACTCGCTGATTTCCCTTGGCTAGGATCTCTCCTAATAACCAAACGCCTGCCTCTCCACACACCAGCACTGTCAGAGAATGATGACTGTGATGCCTCAACAACATGCATGCTGCTGGATGGTGATTTTCTCCAACAGATGGCCATTTGCTCAGGGCTATAGCAATATCTCTGGATGGAACAGAAAGAATACTAAGCAGCCATGAATTTAGATACATCAAGTATAAAATGGAGATTTCACAGCTTTCAGATTTTATTCATTTAAAATAAACACCTTGTTTTACAGTTAGAAATCATTTCCCCCTTTTTTGTTGGTTGTGTTTTCAGTAGTTACGTATGTGCTGGATTTCCTGATAATAAAGCAATTGTTCATAATAATGAGCCCATCAGTATTATCTTACTCACACAGCTGGCAGCAAACTCAGTCAGCATGCAATTTATGTGTCAGTATGTGTTTCTGTGATGTTTTGTGTGCGCTGGGTTATATATAGGGAATCCATTAAACTTTGCAGATGCTACGCTGTTTTAAAGTTGGCTATGCTACAGGTGATGAACAGCCTAATTATGTTTTTTAGTATGCTCCAACTAATGCATGATCAAGGGTTTTATTGTTATCTTTAGGCAACTCAAAGCACTTGGCAAAGTTTAAGAAATGGTTACAATTTTTGGTCCAGTGCTTGTTTTATGTGAGTAACCACCCACACTGACTTAGCTACTAGTAAATAAATAAATTTTGTAGGACACATGGGTTTCTAGATTACTGTACTATACATGCACCTACTGTAGGCCAATGCTCACAGCTCCTCACCTCTCCAGTTATCCCCTGACATCGGGCATTACTACTGGCATTCTGCCGTCTGACTCAAAGCTCCAACAGGCCAATGAATACCAAATGAGCTGGTGGAAATCCAACTGGGAACAAATTGTCAAAAGGAGTCTGCTCTACACCGCCCGTTTTCAAGCACAGAGTCACATTTCAAAAAGATGTGTAAGTCTCAGCTCTTTTCATCTTAAGCATCTGAACAGGTGCAGTTTAAATTTGAACGACGGGTTAAGATAAAGGCATGAACTCTGCACATCAAAATGTAATAAGAAGCAAAGCTAGGTGATTTTCCCACAACGAGCAGCATTGACAGTGCCGCAGCATGCTGGGGCATCTGAGCTCCACATGTGTAATCTTGTATTCCCCCCTCACACACACAAACACACGCACGGACTGCTGATTTTTTTATTCAGTTGACCCTCCAGTATGCACAGATGCACATGAGCACAAGCAAAAACCGACAGCTACATACACAAGCACAATCTGCTCCCAAATGAGCCCAACTAACGGACCGTGGAGAGGGAGGTGCAGTGATGCAGAGACAGGGGCCACATACGAGCCTTCATGTTCACTGCCTGGGAATTATCACATCAAACTTGTGTGCTCAATGTTTCTGACAGGCCCGAGGCCGAGCCATTACGGCCTGGTGTAGACAGGAATGACTTTGCTGGACTATGACTAGGCAATGACTATTGTTGTGCACCAGTGATTACACCACACCAATAACATTCAGATTTACATAGACAACCAGGAAGTTCTTGTCAAACTTGCTAAAACAAGCAACACAGAGTCAGTTGTAATGTTCTTTGAGCTTCACTGACATAGATCATAGATCATAGTTGCATAGATGAGTTTTCATTATGTGTTCACACTTGTACTGTGGCTTTGGCATTTCTGAGGATGTGGACTTTATTCCATGTAATTAATACTATTTACATCAATCTCCACACTGTGCACACTGTAGCACACATTGGAGATGCCAGTACTTCAATTTACCATGCTGTAGTACGAAATCGAAAGCAAGAAATCAGTCGGACCGGATGACTTAGTGAGAGTTTAGAGAACTCAAACAAACAAAAACAAGTTTTAACCTGCATATGGATCTAGATTGTAATCAAAATAGCAAAGCTGATTGGCTGATGTTGGCCAAGATTTCTGCGGAAAAACTACATCCTGTCTAGAAATATTAGGCCGTTAGACAAAGATGCCTTGTGCCGAATTTTCATGTGGGTGAGACTCATAACCACACAGTTCCGAGCATTTCTTTCATTGTGTTCCAGGTGTACCATTTACAGAATAAACTCAGTAGAAATGTATTGCTAAATTTAGTAGCAATTACACGCGTAATGGCAGTTTATGTCAAATAGGCTGCAACTATCAGGTATACATATCAGAAAACGTGAATGAATGAATCAACAAAGACGCTAACAGCTCTACAAGGCTGTACTTGGGTACAATGGTGCTTTGAGCTAAATGCTAATGTTAGCAAGCATGTGCACAGTGACAATAAACATTTTTCACAGCAGCCACTTTGACATGAAATAGTAGCGTCAACACAGGTTTAATCCCATTTAGTGTAACAGAGACTTTCCTGTGAGCCAACATGCACCGCAGCAGCACCTTGACTCTGTTTGACATGAATGGAACAGAATCTTTCATGAATGGAAAATATCATTACGTTTGCAGTTATTTGATCAAAAAACAAAGCAGTGGGCAGATTCTAATTCTGACCTGATGATGACCCTGATTAAGTGGATCACCAAAGTCCTAGGATTCATCTTTTGGGAATCATGAACCATGATGTGAAAAATTTTCAAGCCAATCCATCCAATATTTGTCATTTCACTTTAGATCAAGTCATGAAATCTGAAACCTCCATGGTTGACTCAGCTTGGCCTAAATTGGACTTTTATTGTGTTTATTTGATCACTATGTTGTGTTGTAGGTCTACACTTATTATCACATGGAGATATAATCAGTTTGTCAAAAATACCAAAGGATAAGACTTTTCACTCACTCCAGACAGATCTTTTTTTTTTTTAGAAGACGGGAACATGAAGGCAAAAGTTCTTTCTTCACATACTGTATTCTGTCTGTGTTCTATCACCAAGTCCACCACACATGTCTGAAAAAATGAGAGGAGACAGGCACAGAGTGAGTTTTAATATTCCTCTGCCATACTTCAGAGAAAGCTGTATGCAATGTGCTTATGATCTTCAGTTCTTTTTTTTCTTTTTTTTTTACACAACATACCCATAGAATCCAAATGTTTTGTCACAATAGCTAACTTCCTGTACCTCCGCAGAAACCTCAATGAAATGTATTTGTCACATATAATCATAAAAGAACAATTTATTCACAATAGTGAAATGTATTTCTGTGAGCTCCTACTATACATTCTGAAACTAAATAAGTATTAGTAAGGATATTAGCAATAATATTAGCAATAATAAATAGCAATAATAACTAAAACAGTCTTGGGCAGTGTCCTTACTTAGGATTCTAGTAGTCTAAGGGTAGAAGCTCTGCCTGAACCTTTTAGTGCTGTCCTGGTGTATCCAGATTCCTGGTGTATTCCTAATTGGAGAAACAGCTGTAATCCATGTGGTTGTTTTTTCAGAATCTGGTACAGATGTCTTTTAGGCAAGGTAGAGCACCACCTGTTGTATATTTAGCCGAATGAACCACACTTCAGAGGGTCTAGTGGTCTTGTTTGGTATTGTTTCTGCACCAGACAGGGGTGTTCAGGATGCTATCAATGGTGTAGGAGTAGTAGGAGTAATTTCTCAGTATTTGAGGGGATAAATAGAATTTAGTAAAAGTGTCTGAGGTGAAAGAGTCACTGCCGTGCCTTTCTCACCACAGGGTGCAGTGCCTTGGCCAGGCCCCCTGTGATGTGCACACTTGAAGTTGTCTACTCGCTCCGCAGAGGACCAGTTGATATTAAGAGGGGCATAATTCCTTCCTCTATCCACTATCATCTCCTTAGTCTGGCTGACATTCAGATTGTTGATGCGGAAGGCGCCGCTCCCATCCACAGTCCTCTGCTTCAGCTGCTTGTTGGCTGCTGGTGGCCTCAAAGCGAGCATGAAAGTTGTTTAGCTCACCTGCTAAAGACACATCAACACTTAATGAGAAGGAGAGGGCAGGTTTGTAATCTATCATAGTTCTTAGACCTTTACTTGCTTCTTGTATTGCCCTCCTGAAATTGTAGTTCCCCCTTTTTCCTTTAGTCTCTTTATGTCTCCATTACTGCTCTCCTTACATGGGATGCTGCTGCTTTCGACCCGTCCATGTTGCCAGATTGCAGATCTAATTTGTATGATTAACCATCATGCTATAAACTCAAGATGGTTTTGGTAATCCATGGTTTCTCTGTGGAATGATTTCAATGTTGTTTTGGGTACTGTTGCTTTTGTTGTTTTACAAATTAGTTCAACCACAGACTAAATCCATTGATGTCCTTGAATGTGCAGAGAGCATTTTGAGTATTTTTATACCCTGCTTATATCTTGTTAACTAAATATCTACTCAAAGATCATCAATATCTGAGGTAGGCTGGTGTTTACATGATATGTTATTGAGTTTTCTGGAAACACTCTAGCTAACTCAGCTCCTGAGAGACAGTGGTTTACTGTAATTGTTGTAAGTGTGTGGAAGGTTTATCATTTATCAGCATTTTATGTAAGGTTGGTGATTTGTTTGGGTCAATGGACAGTTGTTAGCTATTATTCAGGGATCTTCTGATTTAGATGATAGCGGAGCGAGTTGCTATGTGTTGATCACACTGAGGTGACAGATGCAGCGGGAGGCCGGCCCACTGCAGGGTACCCAATGACAGCACTGGTTTAGGCATGCGCCTGAACCGCCAAGGGCTGCAGAACAGCGAGATGAAAGGCATGGAGAGGAAGAGAGAGACAGAGAGAGAGACAGAGACATAAAGCCAGGGAAAGTCACAGATGCTTTTGTCTCACTGACTGAGAGAATGACAAGGAGAGAAGAGGGACTAAAATGAGGAAGTCACACAGACGCTGCCTTAGTATTTGATGGACGTGAGATACAGGGTGAAGAGGGGGGGGAGAACTTTGTGCAGAGTGAAGACCCTGACTACTCTTGTATTCTCTCTCATGCTGAGTTTGAAAAAAAAAAAGATTTTCAGCAGTGAGCTCAGGTAAAAGCTGGGGTACATCTCTGAGCTGTCATTCCTATTCACCATTTCTTGTATATTTATAGAGAGCAAGTGATGTGCTATGTCCTTGAAACACTTACAAGTGGTTAAAATAGCTCAAGTGTTATGCTTTAAATTGATCAAAAGTCAACGTTTTATTCCTTCTAACACTGTCATGGTGGACACTCTGCCTTGTAGAAAAACACAATGCCAGATTTGCATGTTGATGTCATACTCGTTGGAGGTTTCACGAAGAAACTAAAGAATAACCTCCCAGGATCAACAGCATGGGATTAAGAGGCTATAATGATTGTGTGCAGGGCAAGATGAGGAGAAGCAAGGCCCCATCCTCCAGGAGAGCTGAAATCCAGCATATGTACCAGTGCTACGCCTTAGGCCAGACGACTTTGCCTGCCTGTGCCCTCCTCAGGTTCCTTCGCAAGGAGCAGATGGAGCTCACAGCAAATGAGGAGACGGCAGAGAGTTTGATTGATAGATATGAGATTGAAGAGACAGGTAAGTGAAGGGAGAGCTGTGTACCATATCAGGCTGCTTGCTGCTCATTACTATGGATAAAGAAATATTCTCTTCTTTAAGGACTAAGGCTTTGTCACATAATCATGCTAATTTGGTTATAACAGAAGTTAAGGCCTTAAGCTCCAGTGGTGCCTGGCTGACAAAGTGATTTGCTGTAAGTCCAGAGGCCGGGGATTGAAATGACAGAAGGAAAATTAAAGTCAGACTTGTCAATGGACTAGTAGACCAGATGTTCTGTAGAGCCCAGTGCACTTCTGGCAAATTTACAGCATCACAAACAGCAAAACAGGAAAATAACACAATTAAGGCACACAACTAGTCTGTGCTGCAGCTTGCATGCACAATACCAAGGCCTGGGAACTAGTTCACCTACGTGGAATTCCTACGCGGATCCGATTTGTTTGTCCCAAACACCCCACAGGATTCCACTGGGTTGAGATCTAGGAAATTGGATCAACACATTGAACTCATTGTGCCCCTAAAACCATTCCTGAACTATTTTTTGCTTCGTGGCAGGGTTAAAATGTTCACTTGCTGCCTAATATATCCCACCCACTAACATGCCATGATAATGAGATAATCAGTGTTAATCACTCCCCCTATCAGAGGTCATAATGTCATTGCCGATCGATATAGACAGATCCCATGGGTCCTCTTCCACAAAGAAAAGACAAACTAGAGTCATAAGTCCTTTCACTTTTTGTGTCCACCATAGTTTCTCCTTCAACCTAATGTCTGCCATAATCAAGGTCTATTTTAAGCTCAGTGATTGAATACCTTTGACAAGTAGCTATTTTGAGTGAACTAGTTTAAGCTACCTTGTCACAGTTTAGTTCAACAAAGTGAACCCAAATGCAGACGTGATGGTTGAGTGAACATGAAGGTAACTTAAATCACTTAGAGAAAAAGGGAGGAAAACACAAAACAACAAAAAAGCATCCAGGCAAACCAAACACCAGATGAGTCCAACAATCCAAGGTAAATCCAATCGAACTGAGAAAGACTAGAAAAAAGAGCAGGAACAAGGGAAGAAGCACGAAGACTGAACAAACCAGGCCTGGAGAGCAGACAGTGAAGACAGAACAAGACCAAGGTGGAAACTAATCAGGGTGGAACAGACAATCAAAACTGGTGGGAAACACAATAGAGATAGTAAGTGATCTAATAACAGCTGTTTTGCCATTAAACAGGTAATGCGAAAACAGAAACGTGAAACAATGACGATGCTAGCTAGTGGCTCTAGAGATCAAGATTGGTCTGGTATCAATTTGATCTGACACACTGAACATGACTTTTGCTTGAGGCCAGTGTAGTCCTTTTTTACGCATGGTAAAGACCTGATTTTGACTGTGTTACTCTGCTTCTTCCTCCTCTTCCAGCCAGAGAAAGCAGGTCCATGACATTTGAAGGATTCCTCAGGTACATGGAGTCTAAAGATTGCTGCATATTCAACCAGGCCCACACAGCTGTGTACCAAGACATGGACCAGCCTCTCACCAGTTACTTCATCTCCTCATCACACAACACCTACCTGACTGGACATCAGCTAGTAGGAGAGAGTGACCTGGATGCCTACGTTTGGTAAGGACAGACTGTGTTCTTCTTCACCATGCCACACTTCAGAAAACCACCCAAGGTGCCAGGGAAAAGATCCCAATGTGACATACATTTAGCATATACAAAAGTAAAACTCTACTTGTAATTACAATAAACTAATCAGCTGAATATATTTCACTAATTTCCATTTTATGTAGGTTAAAATAAATGATAAGGATAATTTAAACACCATTTGGCTCTGATACTAATCTAAAGTGCCCTTCAATACACCATTACCTTCTCTGTGAAGTCTCTCCACCGGTCCTACATGTGTGTTATCTAGATACTCACTTTGCCACTCATTTCATTGACCCACTCATGTGCTGAGGCAGACAATGAAATTGCTGTGGTCCCTTTATGGAGTAATGGAGGTGATTACGAAACGGGCTGATGGCAGCAGAAGTGCTGTATTTATGGTCCCCGTGAAAGTGCTGAGTGCCCTGGCTGGCTGGTAGAGTGGAACCATCCAAACCAGCGGCCTGGAAGCTCTGGTTTACTTAGATAATGAAATAATCACCAAGAGAGGAGAACAAAGTGGCACGAGTAAAAGGTGGCTTTTTAGAAATCCCAATACTGCACAGGTGGAGAGTGAAGAAATGCAAGATTAACAGTAATACGTTGTGAAAGAAGGAATTTACGAAGGTGACATTTGAAAAAGTAGTTTACACATTTTAATTTATCACTGAAACTTTTAGTTGTATATGATCAAAATGTTGATATAACTGTGCTACGATATTGCACACCTGCCCTTGTGGCATAAGAGTGGTAAAAAAGTCGGATGAATAGATGCCACGACTCATGACTGTGCGTTAAGGATAGCACTGGCGTTATTGCTAGCCTAGCTTAGCATAAAGAGTAGAAGTAGGGTAAACAACTAGCCTAGCACCTTTAAAGGTCACAAAATGAACGCACTGTATACTGTGTACGTAAACTGTATACAAACAAAAATTACACCAACTAAACATGCTCATGCTTAACTAAACTAATTACTACCCAGCTCTTGTTCTGCTCTCAACACACAGAAAACAGAATGAGAACAAACTCATGGTGTACCTTGTAAACACATGTTGCAGATTTAAATCTCATTGATAACCTTTGTTACGTGACATGACATGTTTATTTCCCTGCAGGACTTTGCTGTCCACAGTCAGCTGTACAATACAACACAAAAATGTTATCAAGAAGAAGAAACAAAAAAGATAACAAAGCAGAGAAAGTGAAAGTGGGACCTAGATAAAAATGAGCTCAGCAGATGTTGCGCTGTCCGGTCATCCATCCTCTGAAATGCAATTACAATGTGACTTGCAATACGATACCACTTTACTACAAAGCAACTCCGCAATGCACATCTTAGAGCAAAACAATCAAAATCAAACAAACAAAATCATGACATTTTGTGAACAAAGACAAAAATATAGCTGAAAGCTGAAGTGAAACATGCATGGACACCAACTCCTGAAGAAAGACACAGCAGAAGCATGTCCATACGTGCCATCATTTAAATGTAAAACAGCAATCATTTGGTAGAAAAGTTGGATTTACCAAAACGCAGAACCATTCCAGAGTTAAGCTGTCTGGAGGGTCTAATCGTGTGGGTCTAAAAGAGTGATATAATTTCGCATCAGGGTTGCAAGAAAATGTATCATAGCCACAGTGATTATTTGCCCCATCCCTGCTGTGAAAGTAATATAATTCTTGTCCACTGCCAACATAAAGCAAAGGCACATTCTGTTCTGCAGAAGAAAGCACAGAAATGGAAATGTAACATCACCATTTTGTGGTGTTAAATGAGGAGTAGATCCACTCAGAGGTTGGATGAGGAAGCTGATGGAATAAATTACTAGACTGCATTGTTTGCTACATATTATGCATATATTGATATACAGTAATATGTCATGTATATGAAAGTGGCTATGATGGCTTGACTTGTGAGAACTTGACTTGAACTTCTTGTGAAAATAGCTCAGCTTGTGCTTCAGCTCTACACTTCTAATTTCTGATGTAGCACATCATAAGTGCTTATCACAGCCTTGCCACATGCTGATTGTGTGTGCATGTGCCTCTGTATGTATGCATGTGCTTGTGTGTGTGTTTACATGTGTGTGGCACAGTGCTCTGAGGAAAGGCTGTCGTTGTCTGGAGATTGACTGCTGGGATGGGCCAGATATGGAGCCTGTAGTCTACCATGGCTACACCCTGACCACCAAGATACTCTTCAAGGATGTCATCACGACTGTGAAGCAACATGCCTTTGAGGTATATAGTATAGTTACATGACATATACTGTATATCCTGGAGCGGTGCCTGAGGCATCTAACTATTCGCTCCTGCTTTTGAAGACCCCAAGAGTCCCTACTTAGCTGCATTTGCTCTAATTAATAGCATCTCTAGTACTTGCAGTGCTTGCAAGTTGTCTTTGATTCAGGCCATTCAGGCCATTCTCTGTGATGTGTTTGGAGAATTTAGAGCTTGCAATGGAAGCAGTAGATACAGGTTGATGCTAACTGTTGATGATAGGGGTTGAATCATGAGTTTTTGTGTGTTATGTGATTATTTCTTGACAGGTGTCTGCTTACCCAGTGATCCTGTCTTTAGAAAACCACTGCTCCAAGGAGCAGCAGGAGGTCATGGCCCAGTACCTCATCTCCATCCTTGGGGAGAAGCTTCTGAGAGCTCCCTTGGATCACTCAATCGCTGGAGACCTCCCAAGCCCAAATGTAAGACTCAGAAAAGTGAGAACCCGGCCATCTGAGTGGTAAATCAGAAACAGAATCTGTGTTTAATGTCAGAGCTGCTGGCACAGGCAGAGGGATGATAGCATTTGTATGTATAAATCCTCATCGTCTGTCATAGCAAAGCAAAACAAGGAGAAAATGAGACCTTGTCGTTGTCACAGAGGGCCTCATTAGTCTTTTTCTAAGGCTTCCTGTGCCTCTCTCCTCCACTGGGACTAGAGGGGTAGATGGACATCTGCATTTGTAAGCCTATTTAATCTCTCTGAGATTCATAAAATCTAAAATGATGTGGTTGATCCAGAGAAGCGTCCATCATTTTAAGTGTGCTGAGGCATTTGAGCTGATTGTTCATTTAGATTTCCCTGTTTGGTGTCTGGCTTGAAGCTTCTGCCTCAACCCATGACTGAGCGACTGGCCTGAAAGATGCCGGCACAGTCACTCCAGTCTATTGAATATGACAAGAAGGATGAAGGGTTTTTTCTCTGAGGGGGGATGAATATCTGAGTTTCTTTGCTGCCTCTGACTTCTGCTGCTTTGGAATTTACTGCAGAAAATGAGTTGTGTTTTATCCTGAGTGTGCATATAAGATTTTCTCCCCCATATTGCTTTTTATCTTTATGACTCAGGAAGTGGGGGCTTACATATAGTAGAAGCCTCAGCACTAATGGCTTCATCTCAACTATTAACCCCAAGCAAGTTGAATAGTGAATCACATTCATGCAGCTTCACACTCAAGTTACCGTCCAATTATGAAATATGCTATATCCAGAACTGTTTATTATCTTATATACCGCCCTGACCACTTAGATCAAAGGTTTTAAATCTGCTTGCCAAATCGTCAAAGCCACAGGAAGGCTGGAAAAGCCAATTTTTTTCCCACTATTTTTCCATTATACCGTTTTAGCTTAGGATTATAAATAAGCTATAGTTAATTAACAAGTTATTACTCTACTTTACTCTATTTTTATCGTAAACACAGGCATAATTCTCTTTAATACCCTCATATGATATCCAGAATTACATCAACAGAAGCAAAGCCTCTGCTGTAGCTCTCCAGACTGTATCATTTTGTGTAACGGCAATGAAAAATGAAAGAGTGCAGTGCCAAAGGAAGCTTATAATTTTCATACTATATGGATTCTTACAGGTTGTTAATGTTGGCAGATCTGTAATTATTTTGGCACATTTTGCCTGTGCATACAGTATGCAATGCTGACAGGGTGACTTACCACAGAGCTGCTTCCAAGTCCAGACCATAATGTTTTTTAATTTTAGCATATTGCTGCTCATCTGCATAAAGAGTCCTACAGAGAACAAAACCGATTTGGAGTCAGGACGGTGAAATGCAAGCAGCAGATGTGTGATTGAGTGATTCGGTACACCTGCTGCTTCCTTGCCTCTTTATCCTACCAAACTCGGCTGTGTTTATGCATTGATGTGAACGTGGCCACTGAGTGACTCTTTGAAGAATAGCATCTTTTTGACAAATCAGGGAGGGGGCGGTTTGTGTGTTTTGATGTTTGTGTCCTAAGTTTGAGGATGCAGGAACAGAGTTGATGCAAATGTGTGAAGGTTTTATGAGTGCGGGGGTGAATGTGCTGTACGTATGCATGATTAAGGTACCTTTGCATTTATTTATGTGTGAATTTGTACTGCATGTGTTTCTGTGGGGATGCTAGGACCTGAAGTATAAGATCCTCATCAAGAATAAAAAGCTAAAGCCTCAGATAAACACAGAGGGAGAGGAGAGTGTAGATGAGGGCGAGGAGGAGGAGGAGGAGGATGATGAGGAGGATGAGGAACAAAAAACCAAAACAAAGTTTTGGTCTCCCAGAAAGGCAGGGTCAAAGACGAAAGTAAGTCAGTCTGAGTTAAGATCAGTTTGTATGAGGAGATGCAGCACAGATATAGTTTTGAATGTACACTGCAGCCACTAAGACGATGAGACAAATCTGCTTTAATCGTCTTTTTGCTCTGTCTTTCTCATTACCTTAAATATATTTCGCAGAAGAAGAAAGTGGTGGTGGCAGAGGCTTTATCTGACCTGGTCATATACACCAGGTCTGTCAAGTTCGTCAACTTCAGTCACTCCACAGACAATCAGAACTACTACGAGAACACATCTATGACAGAGAAGAAAGCTCGGAAGCTGGCCAAAGCCTCAGGTAAAATGTTATTGAGTTGAAATTATGTGAAGAGAAAATGAAAGCCTGATTTTGGAGTAATAAAAAATGTGTATAATTGAATGCAAATATTACAAAACATCAATCTGATGAGTCCAGCAAGATTCATAGTTTTATTGCCCAAAGGAGAAAGTCTATAGGTTCTCTTTGGATGTGAAATGCAATTACGTCTGATGCCATAAACCTCCGTAAAAGCGAAAGTGCATTAAACGTGACTTATATGACATAGGGGAGTACTTTTTAGGGAATAAAGCACAACAGCCCAGAAATGTGCCTTATAGTCTCACTGCTGGGGAAGAGGAAAGAGCCCACAGAGGTTCGAATCAACTGATAATCAGTTAAACTGTCACTGCACTGCTGTGCCGCAGTATATTGGAGAAGCAGAGTGATGTGAAGAAATGAAATCTGCGCCTGCTGAGGACTGACATTTTCCAGACACACAGCTACATTATGAGCGGGTCGGCTTGAGACCATGAACAGCTCGACTATGCCGGAGCTGTAAAAACCTTGTAGTCTCTTGTCATCATCAAGCTCCGCAGGGAAACTACACAGCTATGACAGATGCAGGCTGAAGCTGTGTGGGAGTCTTTTTTTGTCTATCCAGAATGAGGATAATTATACAGGCGTCAACACCTGATCAATTTCCATCTTCTCATGTATTCTATAAAAAATCCATTTGACATGAAGCTAAATAATGCTTAAATTGCATCTTACTTGCAGTAATCCATCTAGGGTTTAGGATTAGTGTTTAAGACATTTACTCTCCCTGTGCTGTCTGACGACTCACACAGTTTGGTGTAGGGAGCCAAGGGCAGTTCACGGGCCATCACAATCAACCAGATAATCCCACACCGAGTGTATCGTCACCACATTGAAGAGAAGGGGGTGAAAAAAGACAGAGATGTTTAGAGTTGGTTTCTTATCTCAAAGCGTTGGTTCGGTTTAGGCAAGAAGCCAGAATGGTTAAGGTTAGGATAACCGTCTGAGAGGCGTTATGTTCTAGGGTGTCAACATACAAAAGCCAGGATATAGATGCGATGTTAGGCTTAGGGTTAGGGTTATATTTCAACACAAGCAACTCAACAAATAAGTCACAAACAAAACAGAGAGCCAAGAATCATCTGAAATGGCAACTATAATCAGTTATGATGACAAACAGATACTATTAAAAAGTGACCATGTCCCTGTAGATAAACAAGCTTTGCCATCGTCAGATAGTTAGACTAAAACTTAGAGGACCACAGGACATCTGTTAAGTCTGAATCAGTGGACTTTTCTCATTAATGACTCATTAGTGCGTCAGAGATATCATTTGACCTTTGAGTGCTGTGCGTCCCTCTCTCAGGTGCAGATTTTATTCAGCATAACCAGAAGTTCCTCAGCAGGATTTACCCAGCAGGCTCAAGGACGTCTTCGTCCAACTACAACCCTCAGGAGTTTTGGAACGTCGGTTCACAGCTCGGTGAGTTGGAGAGAGCGAGTATATGCCTGTCCAAAATAGGAGCTCAGAACTTTATGATCACGGTCCGTATGCACACGAAAGGTATGCAGTAAAATGTGCACACATGCCTATATTGTGTACACACACACACACACACACACACACACACACAAACAAATCGATATGGTTCATACATTTAGTACATGCAGTCTTCTGACATGCAATTATGGATTCACAGAAATGTTTATAAAGCAGTCAGAAAAGCAGAGTTATTAGTGCTTTGTTGTCAACTCTGTTTCTATTTTGGCCAAGATTAATACATTCATTCAAAAAGAGACATGAAAAGAGAATCTCTTTGATTCCTCTCCTTTCAACAGGAATCAAAAAGAACAACCACCACAATCCATTACAAGACTTTTTTTTTCTTTCTCTTTTCTTTTCTTACAAATGGAGAGAAATTCAGTTGGCAAACTAAAATTGTCAAACTTCAAAGGGAACAACCTGGCCAAGTGTCCCGTCGATTAGCAGTGAAAAGAACATTTCATTCCAGTCTACAGCCTGACCGCCTCAGCTGTGTTTTTCCCTGGAGCAAGTCCTCTGCTGGACCTTATCATAGCTCTTCTAAATCAATTTGCACCCGTCCAAATGTGTTTTTTTTTTTTTTTTTAAATTTATTTTTTTTTTTACTTTGGGCCACTTCCTTGTCCAGGTGACAACTTAGTTTTTCCTGTAGATATCGTTGGGTTTGACCATATCACACAGTGCACCTGTGATCCTGATAGAAACTATGTTTAAAAAGATATGATGCAATACGGTGACGTGTGATTATCCATGAACTCAGAGTCACATCCCTGATCCGTCTGGCAGTGTCTCGGCAAGTCACTCCACTTGTCATTACACATCCTCTTCATCCGTCTCCATTGCTCAGTCAGCCAGCCACTGATTCTGACACGGAGACCTGCTGATCGCTGAGCAGACTGTCTACGTGCTTCAGTGGCAGCTGTGCACACGGTGATAGGCACTTTTCACAGTTGCAGGAGACTGCAGTACAAAGCAGCAGCCTGGATGGATCAATTACTGTTAGATGAGCAGGGACCCTGTGACATTCACAGGGAAAAGAGGCAGAAGAATCCATTACAAAGGAATTAAAGGCATATCACATATTTATCTTTGTTATTGTAGACTCATAAGTGTCTGCAATCCTCCCCCACAGAGACCTATATTAAACCTGTCAGCAGGATTACATCTGCCCATTTCTTTCTTTATCTGATGGTCTATTCACAGGTCTGAAAAGTGTCTTTGTAATGCACTGCAGAAAACCCCCTACAGATGCACTTATTGAACAGCTGGTGATTGTCAAAGTGTCCCTGATGCAATGTTTGCTGTTGTTCCAGAAACATTTCAAGTCATTGTATAATTTAGTTCCCTCCTGCAGAATGAACAAGAGCCTTAAAATAATCTCATGCTGCTTGTTTTAGCTCAACAAACTTTTGGCATTCTCAGTCTTGTTCCTATAAATGTCTTTACCACTGCTCTGTGGCTCCTCATTTTCATTGTTCCAAGACTGTCCCATTGGTGTTTTGCAGTGGCTCTCAATTTCCAGTCCCTGGGCTTTCCTATGGACCTTAATGATGGCCGTTTCCAGGACAACGGGGGCTGTGGATACGTCCTGAAGCCGACGCTGCTCTTGTCCAGCCAGAGGAGCTTTGATCCCAGCTGCAGCCAGCGCAGCCTCAAACCCACACACCTGCTGCTCAAGGTAAGGCTATGGAGCACTGAGCACTGAATAATCCTGTTATGTTACAGGACTGTGTGTGTGCTTTACGTGCATGTATGAGTGTGTCTATGCCTTCATAATCTAGGGATTGTGTAGCATCTTACCCTCTGCCTTCAGTTAAATGCCTTCCTGCCGGATGCTGTAAACCAACAATGATGTAAAACTCCCTGAGAGTGTCTCCACTTAATTAGATTATCTCCCTCAGAAAATAAAGGGGAAGGAGAGAGAGGGCTAATCTAATGCAATTAGACCCAGGGTCCAATTAATAAATCACCCTTTTTCCATTATTTTAAGAAAACTGGGAACAGCAATAGCAGCACTTGTAATGTAAAGGGGAATCAAGTCACATCTCTGTAGTTTGCCATGAGGACGACACCAACACTTCTACGTCCAATCACAGAGATACAACGGTTTGCTCTGAGTGGGACTGAAGCATTGTACCGCGAAGACAATGTGTGGAATTAACTGTGATCACATGGGACTTACTGCTTAAGAGTAAGACAAGGAAATGAGGGAATTACTGTGCTGGAATCGGACTTCAAAACAGTAATGAATCATCCATTAAAGGGTCAGTTCACCCAAATTACATTAATTGACTTTTAAACTGATAGCAGATCAGTCTGTGCTTCAACCTGATCTGGTTGAGGTTGCGACTGACCTCGCTGACTAAACAAAGTAACAACTCTAAATGGACCAGTTACACCAGTACAAGAATTCACATCATGCAATCTGTTGCTAGAAAGTCTAATCACATGGGATTGTGGTTGATGAAAACAAAATATCTTTATCAGACAACAGTTCATGAGGATGTATAAACTCTCACAATTCCCAGAACAAAAGCACATCAGACGTTGTCTTCTAATGAAGTATGCACACTGTACATCTTCCCAGCAGTGCATGAAATATAAATGCGGTGTGCTCTGTTTTTTGAATGCCCTGGGAAAAACTTCACCTTTATTTATTCACATCACCATTCTGTATTATTTGATCACTTAAGGGAAAATCCTGCAATCTTGACTCAGTTCTAAACTCAGTGGGAATCAGAGTCATGAGCAGCATTCAGTGTTGTAACTTAGGTTTTCAATCTTTGAACGGTAAATTATTCATCTGCTCAGGAAAACAATATTTCCCCTTGAGCTTTCACAAGGCTGTTTAGCATAAAACTGTCAACTATATGCAATGTTGTTATTCAATAGCAAATCTTTATAAAATGATAACTCCAGACTTACATTTATACACAGAATGGACCATTGTAACTGTGACTGAGCATAATGCAGGGTGCTTTGTAGCGTGACTTTAGAAGAGGAAAGGGGCTGTAATTTTGGACCGGACACTGTAAAGGTCCATCAGTGCCAAGCAGGGCATGTCGTGATAAGTACATGCAGGTTTGTCTTTGATCAGAGCTGGGGAAGAGAAGGCTCAGTGTGAGAGGACTGCAGATAAGCCTGCCTCTCTCCAGACTAGTGTAGTTACAGCGGTCTCCTCTTCTTTTCTCTACTCTTTCTGGCTCTCCTGTTTTCTCTTGTAGAATTTCTGTTTTTCCCTAATATCAGTTACATTTTGATACACCCCCTCTGTGACTCTGTGTTGGTCTGTCTACAGGTGATCAGTGGATCCAACCTGCCTGTACCCAGGAGTGGCAAAGCTCTGGATCCCTTTGTCAGAGTGGAGATTCATGGGGTTTCCTCTGACTCACGCAGAAAAAGCACACATACTGTCAAAAACAACTGTAAGTACTGCAAGACAAACTGTACGTGGCCTTGACATCTCAAAACACAGCTTGACTGGTTCAGATATACTGTGTCGGACTTGGTTTTATCAATCCCAGATGTATTTGGTCATACTTAACTTATGTTTGAGGAGACTCAGTGTTTAACTTTAAATTTTCTCGAAATTAAGAATGACAGAAGAGATTAATACATTCTGAATTTTGACATTGTGACAGTTCCTTGCATTAAAATGCTGCTACTGTGGCAACAGCCAAACGCTATAGAACAAGGACTTAAAGGACCAGTGTGTAGTATTTAGTAGCATCTAGTGGTATAGTTGCTGATTGCAACCCCCTGGCCCCACCCTTTCCTTCCTAGACATGGTCACGGAAACTCTAGAGGCGCTGCCTAAAGCCAGTGTTTAGTTTGTCCATTTACCGTAGAAACAAGGAGGTTTAACGTAGCGAAGAGGACCCATAGCGTCTGTAGATATTAAAGGCTATTTCTAAGTTAATAAAAACATTACGATTTTGAATTTTCAGGTGATGATACACTAGTGTAAACAGAGTTATGCATATATTATATTTTTGCCATATTTATTAAATAGAGCCCCCTTAGTTTGACACACTGGACCTTTAAATGCATCAAGCTAGAGCTTTGTGAGGCTGCACATTGCACAGTGGTGCTTTACGCTAAATGCTAACATTGGCATGCTAACATGCTCACAATGACAATGCTAACATGTTAATGTTAACATCTTAGTTTAGCGATAAGCAAAAGCTACAGCTGAGGCTGACGGGAATGTCTTTTGTTTGGCTGGTCATAAACAAAGTACTGGACAAATTTAAATTTTGACCCAATCATGGTAATCCATCCAAATATTTCACTCAAAACCACAAACGCCAACCTCAAGGTAGCTCTGGCGCAAAAGTCAGGTGACCAGTAGGATTCATCCTCCAGATACAGATGACATACCTGCATACTGTAATACCTTCAGGTGAAAACATGGCATGATAACCATTCAAACTGGATTCTAGGGAGTTTTCCATGACAGCGGCATTCCTTTTGGTTTTTTTCTCCCTTTCAAATCCATTTCCAGTAAACTGCTGTTGGGCTTCTGAGGGGAAATGTGCTGATGAGTTTCTTCAAAATGTACAAGTGGATTTCCTTTGAAGAGAATTTTGTCATGCACTATTGCACTGACTAGAAACATGAAGCTGACAGTCACTGCACACAGGATGAAGTGCTACGGCGTCAGTTGATGGAGATTTTTTTGTTTCATGACACCATATCACAAACATTCACAATGACTAGTTCATTATTGTTTAGAATGATGAATATGAAAAGGACTGGTTGGGTATTAAATTTACTGCCTGTAACTGTCATCAAGTGAGGAAGCTAATCCACCAGCTGCCGAGGTTTCTGACAGACTCCTCATATTTCAGCTCATGTTCACCACAGAAAATGCAGTATGTCACTTTTGATTTGGAGCTTTTGTTT
This sequence comes from Sciaenops ocellatus, assembly GCA_033000465.1. Lineage (NCBI taxonomy): Eukaryota > Metazoa > Chordata > Actinopteri > Sciaenidae > Sciaenops > Sciaenops ocellatus. The sequence goes on from CP136871.1 coordinate 10,393,016, forward strand.
TTAAACAATGGCAATCTGGAAATTAACTTAATATCTAGACATGACGTTGATGAAATACAACAGAGAGCAGAGAGAGAGAGAGAGAGAGAGAGAGAGAGAGAGTCCTGGAGAGAGCAGAGCACTTATGCATGCAGGCATAAATCATAAAAATCGTTTCACACTATGAAATAGATAAGGTCACTGGTGAATACAAATGGATGTGGATTTATATTAAAACTCTGGATGTTACAGAAGAAGTTCAGAAAATAGTTTTGAATCAGAAATGGATTTAGAATTGCAGCAGAGATGATTCATTAGTCGTCCAGGTCAGCTCTCCTCATTTGTCACTGCTCTTCATATCATATATTGTCTGCGTACTGTGATTGTCGTTGCGGGCACGTGGCTCAAAACACAAAAGTGTAGCCCCCACATAGCCCCCAGCAAGGCTGTGGAATCTTGATCTTTTTTAACAAGCTGAATAAATAAAAAAAACAAAAACAAAATTACAGAAGCTGAATAAATGAATTAATAAGTTTTTGACAGCAGAACCTCTCTATTGGTCTCTAACTCCTTTACTCTAGTCCTCTTCTATGAGGTGCCTTTGGCTCCAGAGCAGTGTAAACAAGAGTGTGACTAAACCTCATCGGTGACATCTTGAAGTCTGGAAGTTCTTCCAGAGTGTCTTTAGTTTAACTTGTATCTACAGTTTTGGTTTAATAATAATAATGTCATATTTTAAACCTGTAGCTGCAAATACAACACTGACCTGTCATCAGCCGATAAACATTCAAACATCCACTACATAATGAGTCCAATATTTGCTCTTTTCTATCTCTGTTTTTGGTCTCCACCAACTCCCGATAGAAATATCTGGCTGTGTGAATGCTAAATGCTCCACTGTGTTTATCAGCTACTTGCTAACTTCCATTTGGTGCTGAGCTGTCAGTGGGCAGTGGGTATTTAGAGCAGTTTTACTGAAAATAACTGCCCATAGCATCCAAAAATGATACTATGAGGAGTGAAAGTGAATCAAAATGGTTGCCATAAAACCAAAACAATGAGTTTAAAGAGGCTCCATAGAGCAGAAGGGGGCTGCAGATGTCAAATGTGATGAACCCACAGAGATTCATCACATTTGACTCATTGTTTAGAATATATAAAATTTTGATTATAGCTGCTTTAACTACACCTAATGATGCTTATTGATCCCTGTGAACTGGTTCATTACAGCTCTGAGTCCTCACTGGGATACCGACATGAACTTCAACATCAGCGTCCCTGAGCTCTGCCTCATCCGCTTCTGTGTCCGTGACCAGATCGGCCTTCTCAGCAGTGATTTTATTTGTCAGTACACCCTGCCCTTCACCAGCCTGAAGAAAGGTGAGCCACATAAGCGGAAAGAGAGACAGGGGGTGGGCGGCGGGTCTGGGAGTCAGATGAAGAGCTAAATTACAGCAGGTGACATTGTGTGATCATCATTGTATTTCCCTTCAGTCACAGTGTCAGCAGTACTGAAGGTTGCTCTATGGTCTTTGGAGTTTTGATGAAAATGCTTCCACATATTTTATATGATGCTCATATATTTAGCAGCTATACATACATTTCTTTTCCACGTCCCCTTTCCTTCCCCTCCTTCAGGCTACCGATGGGTGCCTCTCCGGTCCCGAGATGGATGCAGCCTGGATCCAGCCTCCCTCTTCGTCTTTGTTTGGTATTCCTAAAAACAGATCTCGGTATCACACTCACACACACACACCCAGTTCGCCAAGAGATAGAAAAGCGTGGCTGATGCAGCAACAACAACAACAAAGATATATAAATAAATCAAAAGCACCATTTCCTCAGATATAAATACCAGTTTTATTGTCAGAAAATAGATGTGGCTTTTCTCCGCTGCCTGCACTGTGTGCTGCAGAGGAAAAGACCAGAAGGTTCCAGCAGGGCTGAAAAGACACTCTGACGACGAAAAACTCTGTGCTGGAGAAATCCCTGGAGTGGGATATTAGATTCTTATCACAGGTTTAATAATTGATCCAAGTGTAATTATAGAGAGCTGAACACACCTAAGATCTTACCCAACCACGAGACACAGTGTTGTTTTGGGTTAATCATCTATTCCAAAACAATAGATTCAGTTCTTCTATTAGGTCTGAAACCGATGAGTGATTCCAGGATGTATTAATACTCCATTAGTACTACTATGAAAGAATAGCAGCCAGTTTTTTCCTCCAAGAGAGACCCAGCAGGGAATAATATAAATAGCATTCACTGAGGTATACATTATTGAACCAGATCCAGTGCAAGAAGGTCTATTTCTATCCTCGTTCATCATTAAATCCTGTGAATGAGGCGGAGGAGAGTACGGGTCAGCGGGCCTGTCAGGAGGATGGCATTAAGATAACATGAAGGCTTGCCCTAGCTCTTACAAAGAGTATGTATATGCGTCTGTGTTAGTTTTTAGGTGTATTTGTGTGGGCATGTGAGCGTCTGCCTCTGCATGTTTGTGCATGCATGTGCATAACTGTGTTTGAATGCCACTGATGGATAAGAAAAAGGATGGAGTGAGGGGGAGAGTGTTAACTCAGCCCCTCAGGCCATAGACGCAGTGTTGTCATCCAGCTCACACACTCTCCCCCCCACTTCTCCTCTCACCTTCCTGCCTCCCGCCTCCAATTCCACTGGTCAAGGACATCCAGTTGACACAGCCTAAAGGGACAAACACTCTCAGTCTGGGCAGGTATCAGGCACGCAGCTCCTAACAGCACTGCATCACCTTCTCTTTAATCTGTCACACCGGGAGTCTCGACCACACACATTTACAAGGACACTTTTGACTCACAGAAAGAAAACAAAGTTAAAGTACAAACAAAGAGTGCAAGTATGGTAATAAAAGTTTCTTTCCTTCATCCAACATCAATGCCACATCCAGACTTATTAGCAAATTTGACTAACATTTAAGAACGAACACAAAAGTAAATGTTTCTTCACAAAGTAAACAGTCTCCTTCCTGAGTCTTTTACTCAGGTTTGTAACTTCATCCAAGTGCATCATCCGCTGCCAGCATATTTAGCTCTGGAGTGAGGTTCATTTACATCTGATAAATAGGTATAAACGAGAGTGTACGGCTTCTCGGCTCAGGTGAATTTGTCTCACTCAGACAGTGTGAGAAATCTTTGGCTTCATTCTTTCTGTCAGTGTGGCTGTACCCCCTGCTGGCAGCAGGTCCACAGTGCAGCTCTCGCTGAGGTCAGATTGCACAGTTCCCGAGGGGAAACCAAGTCTCCTTGTCAAGCAACTCATCCTCCAGTTTAATGTTGGTCGCAGCCACAAAAGTCTTCTTGCTCTTCACTGTCACTTCCAGCACCATCCCATACAGTAGTGGGACGTAAGTGTACTCCAGCTGTGAATAAGAGGCAGATATCTTACACAACAACTCAACATTCACAACATCTAGTGATTTGATTTGTGTTTTGTAAAGTTTGTCTTTTAAGTGTGGCACAGGGGGTTTATTCTTTTGTTTCGTTCCTTTCATGTGGCTCTGTTAAGGCCGGCTTTGCAACATAAAACTTGTGGCAAGAAGCTGTTCAGTACATGGGAAGCTACTGGTCAAAGTCTGCAGGGTTCAACGCCCAAAGCTCACATCAGACTCACACAGTGGGGAGAACATATATTAAAAGCTAGAGTGAATGTTTAAAGCTTTGAGTGACAGCAGTTAATCTCTAGAGAGAAATGCTGTAGTCCATATTCACAGATTATAATAAAACAGCATTTATGAATATCACTAATGTTTAAGTTATGTTTGGCCATTGTGGAACAGGAAGGTGTCATCTGTAGGTCCTAGAGGAGGAATCCTTCCTCTGTTGCGCTTCCAGAAGTTTCTCCTTACCTAAATCAAGGGTCTAAGCATTTGTTTTGAACTTGTTTTGTTTGTACTAAATTATTCGAAAGGTACATGGACTCACAGTACTAAGTACCGGCTCATGATCAAAGGATGAAAGCATTTCTTATGTTGTTGTTAGACTGCTAAATCATTGATAGAGGATAGGATGGATGGTAGTCGTACCAGTTCATTGAAGGTGGGGTTGTCATTGTTGCGAACCACCTTTGTCTTCTTCTTGGAGCGCTGCTTAGGGTCCGGTCTTAGACGTGTGACCACGTAGGCGTCAGGGTTAGAGCCGTTTGCCTGCTTCTGTTGAAGTATTTTTAAGAGAAAACACATTTAATATGTATGCTTTCTTGTTACATGCTATAATATAACGATGCAATTAGAAGAGTGGAGGAAGCTCACAATGTTCTTCAGGTGTTTTACCAAGACTGTGAGTTTACAGTCAGAGTAAGAAATGTAGAGCTGGATCTGAGGACGGGCTCCTGCAATAGATCACCACATTGGTGACAGTTAATCACATGATTTAAAACCTTTATGATCTTTTTTATACACCAAAGAGCAGAAAATTACCTGGCCCACCACCTTCTTGGACTATGTTGGGACCGTCCAGGAACAGGCTGCACACAAATTCATTCTGCAGGTGACAAAACAAGATTTGTAAGTTAGAGCAAAGGCATCACATGAGATGAGAGAGAAATCAACCAGTAACAAGAGAAACTTACTCCTTTGCATGGTCCATCAAAAAGCTGTTTTAGGTATTTATTGAGTAGAGACACCCTCTTGCCTGGTGTGAAAGACCTCTTATACCAGCTAGGAAACCTATAAGCGAGAAGAAATGAAGACATGAATAATTATTGTGAATGAAAAAGCTCAAAGAAATCAAACTTTTTTTTTCTTCACTCACTGAGGTAGCATGGACTCAATGAAGTGTTTCTGCAGCTGCTTATGGATCAGCTCAAACTGCCCAAATGTCTTCTCACTGTTCAGATAACCATCGTGAATAGTTACTCTGAGGTCATAGATCTGTAAATCAAACACAAAATATATATTCCATTCAGCTGCAGGGTGAATAAATGAAGAGACTGTTGATAGTCCGGGATCCTTACTAAAGCTTTCATGGTGGGTGTTAAATATCGTTTACATTCTTAAAGGTGAGGTAAGCGATTCTACATAATCAAATACACCTTTTTTAATAAATTCAGTAAATATCTCCTCACAACCTGCTAGTTTTCCATTATGTGTGTGCTGAAAAAAAATCTAGTGTTTGTGTTTACACAGCTCTGCTTCTGTAAATGGGAAACAAACAAAGTGGTTCAGTACTTATAAAAGTGCTATTTTAACTGGCCCAAACTCTTTATATTAAAACTTTTTTTTGGACCTATGGAAGACCTTATTAATACTACCTTCATGCAAATACCTGAATGAATGATAATTGTCATTGTCACAGATACTGCTGCTTGCTGGATCTAAGTAATTGGGCAACTCTCTGTGTGTACTGTATACTGCCAAGACACCCCATCTCTGCCTCCAACAGTTTAACTTGATATCAGGAGGTCTATCCTGATCAAAGATCAGTGAAATCCCAACAAACACCAGTAACAGTCCTCACCCCTTCTCTAGAGAGTGAGGGGAATACTTTCTAAACACAGCGCTGCTACCTAGGAGGCCATAAGTGACAGCAGACCCAACACACAGACATGCGCTGTCAGCTGTGTGCCAGGGGTTATTTCTCCCCGAACAAATATGTGTGAACCTGCTGTCAGTTCCAGGTGTTTCATAAGCTCCCCTGGATATTAGGATCTAACACAAAGCTCTGAGGTGCGTCGGGCAAACTTTGTCGGTGACATTTCATCTGAATTACCACAGCACAAAGAGCAACATGCAGCCTCACCACATCTTTTCCCCTAACGGTGTATCCCTGGACGACAGCTTCTTGGATGTTGGTGCTGGGAGCGGGGATACCATTCCGGGTTAGCGGTTCCTGTTTCTTCCCTTGAGCTATGCTGTGCGTCAGGAAGTTAAACTTGACTGCCACACAGCCCATGCTTTCCTTGATCTTCCTGCATCAGGAGGGGTACAAACCGTATGAGAATCAGAGTATATGCATGTATAAATAAAACATGGGATATTTTAAATAATTTGTTTAGTTCAGACAGAGTGTTTGTATGTGTGTGTTGTGTGTAAATTACTTTGTAAAATAGGATGTGGCCTCCAGGTCTGTGTCATGAGGTCTGAGGTTGTTCTGGACATACTGCAGGTCATTATGGTCCTTCAGTTCTGGCATTCTTGCATGTAGCATCTGGAAACCACAGGCACACCATGAATGAAAAGGTGTTTTATTTAATATAATCTATACACAGAACAAAAGAGTCTTGAACATAGGTTTTACCAGCTCCAACATGCTGAGTATCAGTGCAGAGCGCCCTCGGATTACATTGTAAGCTTCACAGCAGAGCTCCACAAAGCGATGCAAGCGCTGAGGCTTCTGCCCTCCGCCTGTGATGAAGTGCTGCATCTCAGATGTAAAGATGAATGGTGATCGGTCCCTATCATTGCAAAAAAAAAAGAGGATGTGAATGTTCTTGTTAATTCACATTATTGTCTTTGACTTTATGCTTGCTATCTCCTTGTTGCTCAAACGGAAACTGTTACTTACGAATGCTGCTCGCTTTTTTTATTCACTTGCCTTTTAAAACTTCCAAACTTCTGTGCATTGCCCATAATTTTGCCAAAGTCGATGTGAAACATGTGTCCAGTGTGCTTCAGCATGATGTTGTCATTGTGGCGGTCGCAGATCCCCAGGATGAAGGTGGCCACACACCACCCTGCACACGAGTGGATGAAGTTCATCACAGCCTGCACACACACACACACACAGTAGGAAAATGTTACACAAAAGCAAAAGTGAATATTGAAGTTACCAGAGATTTTGTTGTGGTCTTAACCTTTTCATAGTCCTCTTTAGTTTTGTTCCACATGTGGAACCATTTCTCCAGTGTGTCTTCCCGAAGGGTGCCACCCAGACCCCACTCCTGCTGAATCTTCCCTAGGGTCACTGCCTCTGGAACTACTTCCACCAGGCCTGACAACCACATAGAATACATTTGAAAAAACATGAATTCACAGCCACAGAGATATAAGACAAAGTATTAATGTGCAAACAAATAAACTGACCCTGAGCTCTGCCCGTAGAAAGACACTTGTAGGTGATCATTCTCAGGTCCAGCCCCTCCTGGAGCCAAACCCTGTCCATCACACGGACTATCTGAAGTACCAGCATGTCTTGACGCAGGTTATCTCCTGTCTGAACAACACAGTTAACTGAGTAATGAAAGCGGTTTACTAAAAAGGATGCAAGACAATCTAAGTAGATATTCTCTTTGTGTTCAGCGTTTGTACAAGCTGCTCTGCAACAGACTATGAGCTCTTATTTTCCTCTTGAAGCAGACAAGTATAAAAGACAATCGGCATCATGCAGGAACACCTCGTTCGAACAGAAATAGCACGAATCTGTGACATTCATCAATTTCCTTGTACTTAGAATTTCCTCTAAGGTATGAACAAGGTACAAACACGTGTTATCTGTACTTGTCTGCCTTTGTTCACAGGGGGAAAACACACCGGTTTGAATTTAAGAATTAGTACACTTAAAAGAAAGAAGTAAGAGAAAAAAAAGAAAGTTTAGGAGAAGAAAAATGTTACCAACCTTGCAGATGACACTGATGTTCTTGGCCAGAGGGTCAGAGCAGATGAATGAGATCCCCAGAGGAGCAGCATTGGAGTTGTAAAACTTACAGGCCTGTAAGTAACATTTCAAACAATGAAACAACTCCTGCTATAGAGGTGGATATTATTTTACAGAAATGATATAAAAAGGTGCTGTATAACGTTCTTACATCCACGTCCAATGCCTTTACATGAATTACAGGATCCAGTGGTAGGCGACAGCTGACCCCAGCTTTAAAGAAGTCCTCAATCTTCAACTTTTCTTTCTTCAAAACATTCTGCAGAGAAATGCATAGAAAAAAAATTACTGACAAAATAAATTCATCATAATGGAGGATTACGAACCAGTGAGTGATGAATGAATAAAGGTTAACAGACCTTACGTCGAATCTTATCAGCAGTGCGAACCTTCTCGGCCACCTGTATGAGCACAGACACCAGGCGGGTTTCATGATCCAGCTCCTGCCTCAGTGCCCGGCCGCAAGAGTGCCGCAGGGCAGCCTGGACCTTACTGAACCAGCTCTGGTAGTAGGGGTCAGTGTGGGCATCCTCCAGCAGCCTGCAAGCATGTAAAGCATTAATAAATGATAAAACAGTGTTACCTTACTTTCATTCCTTTTGCAACATTACAGTGTTACAGTAATCCAAAACTACATTCCCTCAGTTTGATGTCTGACTCCGCTGCTCACCAGTAGAGTTGCTGTGCAATCTGTATGTTCTTTAGTGATCTCTCCAACAGCAACATCACCAGAGGTCCATCCAACTCCCACTCACTCTTCAGAGCCTGCAGGACAGGATGACTGATGAAACTAACATCAAACTACAGAGGACGTCATCGACTCTAATCTGATGGCTTAAATCAATCATCAGCTTGGTCTAGTGCTGAAATATTAACCAATCAAGACACAGGTACAGGGAGGGTGGTGTGGTGAGGTTTATTGCATATTTAGTGTGTAACGGTTAGCAGGTGTGTGTTAGTGTGTTTACTGTACCTGGACTAGTTGTGGCAGAAACAACTCTAGCTCTCCATCTGGTATCTGTTCAAAGTAGTGAACTGCAGCCTTCCGCACAGTCTGATCATGAAAACTGAAAAACCAAATATATATAACGAACAACATCACAAAACAACACCACAGACACGATGAGTGTCTAAAAGTGTTTAAATTGTCTGCTATTACAAGTCCTTGAGTACTATGTTTGATGACTAAAGAGGCACATATACACAAAGATTGCATCCTCTCTGCAAGCTGAACTCTTTTTCCGAGCGTTAGGTTATTGATAATCATTTTTACCCTTTCAACCTTTCTTTTATTCATCGATTCTACTGCGAGAGAGTCAGCAAGGAAAGAAACAGCTGGAGGAAAACTCTGCATATACTATAGAGTTCTTTTTGTGATATATGGAAAAAAAACATTGGAAAATCAATGAGTATATTTAAACGACCTGAACACATTCTGTTGCTGCAGTGGTATAATACCACTGCAGAAGAAGTAGAAGTAGTACAGCCAAAAGTAGTGTACTTTAGTATAATTGTATTTGCATATTCCCAGTTTATTTTTTCACTACATTTTAGAGGCAAATATTGTACTTTATTCTTAATATATTGTTAATACAACATAAAAATCAACTAATAAATGATGATGCATGATTATGGGTTAAGCTAACCAACAGCAGTGATGCTTACACTATGAACCATTTGGTATAATAGGTACTGTTTTTGGTACTTTTTATTTCGATGATTTTAATTAAGAAATATTTTAAATGTATTAACAGTATTTCAAACTACTTTTACTACTTTCACCTCCACAACTGCTTGTATGCTTGTACTTTAACTATGAACCAAAATACAAACAACAATAAAACAGTCCTTTCTCTATGCGCTATATGTTATCTCTTAATGTTTATCCTTGGAGCATTATATAATTAAGGTGTCAGTATTTCTGTATGCGAACCAAGTGTAACCCACCTTTCACTGAGCAGGAAGAGGGCCTCCTCAGGTAGATGGATAGGCCAGTTCTGTACGACAGTATAGATTTCTGTCAAGTCTTCAGGCTGCCAGCGGTGGGCTCCACCCAGCACTAGGTGGAGGAAAGTACTTCCTTCGTCACTGCAGTGACGCTTACTCCAGAGGAAAGCCTTTTCATTTTGTGTTAGACTGGATAACGACAAATAAAGTCATGAATGTGAAAGCAAGGATTAAACATGAGAATGAGCGATAATGTGTGTTGTGTATTCTACTCACAAACAGAGGCAGTGTTTCTTAGAGACATCCAACATTTTCTTTTGCAAATCCTCACATGGTTCAGTAAATATGATTGAACCGGGCAGTGCAATGGGCCTCAGATACTTCCACTCAAACTGATCTTGAAACTGGAGCTGGGGAAGAAACAATGTGTGGATGAACGACTGAGCAGGTAATGTGGTGCTGTCTGTGTTTTGGTCAACAGAGGGCAGAGTTGTCCAGTGTTACTAACCTGCAGTATGATCCCGACAGGTTGTCTGTGGCTGTCAAACAGGGCAGGCGAGGGAGGAGCAGGAAGCTCAGACAGTGTGGACATACTGAGCAGAACGGTCCCCATTACCAGAGTCCTAGACACACAGAGTACAGGAAATGGTCAAAAAGAAGTTTGTGCAAGAATAGAAAGTAAAAAAAGCAAAGTAAGATAATACTTACCTTTATTTACGTGGATTTAGCACTAAATATAAGTATAATTAATTATATGCAAAAACAAATCAACCTTTTAACCAAATTTTATCAAGACAGCAAGAAAAAAAAGGGATGACACATATCATCTTTAGTTTTGAGTCTTCACAACATTAAAGGGGCCCATGCTGTGATCTACTACGACAAAGAACTATGATTCTGATATATTGTAACAGATACAGAGACAAGAAAACTGGGAGAAAAATGGTTTCTCCATTTGGCACCAGCTAAAAGTCCTCATACAGCATCCTGAGTGATTGCGAGAAAGAAGCACTCAAAGGAAAGAATAATCCTTTCAAATGACTACTGAAATTGTACATCTTTCTTTCATAAAGTATCACTTAAAAATGAGTTACAAAAATTTGAGAACACCCTCCAATCATTTATGTCCACAATTTATTTTGTAGTAGGCAGTCCACAGAAACATTTGCTGCTAATTCAACACTGAGCTCGCTGCTACAAATGTAACTCCATCCACCTCCCCAGCCTCCACATGTGTTAACATCTGGTCAAAAACTTTATGAAAAGGTGTAAATGTTGTGTAAACACCTACTTGTTGCTGTAAAGAGGTAGTACAGCCCAGCCTAAAAGCTCTGGGTTCTTGCCTCGCTTGGAGCCCTTGAGGCGAAACGTCAACATGGACTCATATGGCAGCTGATGTATCGGAACAGGGAACACCATCCTAAAATAAAAAAATATATATATATACAATCATTGTTTTCCTTTCTTCATGTATTTATGTTGTATTGTAAATCTTTTTACATCCTCTTTTATCTTATATTTTTTATCATCAGATGGACACAGTGACAGTAACCTGTCCTAAAAGTGAATCCACTTTCACTTTCTTCAATGACTAAGGATTTTTCATGTGAAGGAAAGAGGAAGTTGAACATCCTAAATTAACATTTACAATCAGAGACTCTTACATGCGATTACACTGGAGCTTGTTTCCATATGACAACGCGGTGCTGATATTCTCAGAAATGCCCGTGTCACAGATCTTTGTTGCTCCGTATGTCACGTCACAGGAGACAGAGAAGCACTCATAACTAAAAAATAATGAAGAGGAAAGAGAAAGCAATAAAACCCAGTGATCTTATTGCTACTTATTTGTATCTGTATACATACATGCATCTAAATGTATGCAAGTCTGTCTGCGACTAGAAATGCAAACATACTTGGTCATCCAGTTGAGTTGTAGTTGGTAGAGAGCAGCAATATTAAACTGGAAGATTTCAGTGTTGTGATCCACGTCATGTATTTGTGGTTTGCTGGTTAACTCCTGACCTCTGAAGTCTGAATGGAAGTTGTCAAAAAACGTCTGCAGCACTTTTAGCAGCGCCTTGTGGAGCCTTAACATGGCTGGAATACGCAAACAAACATCAGTTTAGACCAGTCTGAGATTGTGAGTTTCCCCTCATATAAAGCTCCATGGTTTACTTGTTTGGTTTTGCTCAATTCCTGCCTGGTTATAGGGGCATGATTGTGTCATTTGATCCCATAGACACACAACTGAGACAAGATATGGCTAATATTGCTGTTGGACATAACTTCAGTCTATAAATTCATAATAAAAGGTCTGTCCTAGGGTATTTATTAGTTTCTAACTCTGGGAAAGTGTAAAAAACAGTAAAACTCTACAGCTACCGTATCTGTAACTACCTATTTAACCAAATCACACACATTTAGGCTAGTAGATGCAAAAACTAATGTTATAACTGGTGTTTTCTATCCTGAAACTGTTTGAAGCACCCCTGATGTATCTGCCTTGAACTTTGAAAGCTTCTGGTTTAGACAATCAAACTGCTGATATACCAGACAGGCAACATTTTACTGTAAGTACCAATATTTAGCATTAATAAGTAGTATATAAACATTTGGCTCATAACAAAATCTAATCATATAGTTATATGCAGATATGTAAACATCTCTTAAGTGTTTTTTTATTAGGGGGACACTAAGGGGTGCCAAGGGGGCACTCAGTACATTAGAGTGAAAACAAATTAGGAAATAAAACAAAATCAAAATATCATGGGAGGTGTCCAGTGGCTTAGTCGGTTAGACATATGACCACGTTGTCCCCAGTTTGGTTATCAGTCAGGAAAAGTGTCAAAAATAAACTAAAAAAAAAATCCCCACATATAACAATGGTGTGTTTGTTCGTATCAGTTACTCACCAGTTTCACATTCTGACATCTCATCGTGACTCTGTAAAAAAAAGATAAGGAAACACAGCTACGTGTTGATTTCTTTGGTGCACTGCAGTGTGACAACTCTTTGGCAAATGTATACGACATCCTACCAGGGGTATGGGATTGATTCGGTTGAGTCCACCAATAGCGTCCTCCAGCTCCTGACATGAGAGCCCACAGAGGAGATTGCTGATGGAGCGAACACAGCCCACGAGGACATTGACGTTCATCCCGGACTACAGACACAAAGAGAGAAATGTCAGCTTAGGATGCATCACACCTACAGATATATCTGAATTATCCTAACGTGGTGAATCTCAAATTATACGTGTTTGCAGGTTAAAAACAAAATGCACTTTTGGATATGTGTGTGAGAGAAATAAATGTCCCACTGGTTATTCTGTCTTTACTGACCTTACACCTCATCAGCTCTGTCACCTCTCTGTTGTAGCTGGTGAGCACATTCTGCAGACTCAACCTGAGAGAGGAGGAAAGGTTAATAAACACACACACAGGTGACAAAGTGGTAGAAAACCACAAAGCAAAGCTACCTTTGCCTATGTTTTCTACAAACACATGGCAGTTGACACATGACCCACTGAACAGTCGTTGTTGTTATTGAAACCATGTCATGAATCCGGTGTGGGATGCAGGACTGCTTGTGATCTTACTTGCAGGTGTTGAAGACGCATACAGGACGCAGGAGCTGGTACAGTTGGCATGAGCTTATGTCGTCCTCCACCTTGGAGAAGAAACATAAGTTGAAATACTGCTTGCTGTGTAGGATTATGACTGTTTATAATATATTGTTTTTGAACAATGGCACTGACAGGTTCACCTTTATTCTATTTCAGTGTTGCTGCTAAATGCCACCCTCCGTGACGTGATGTGTAAACAGAACAAAGTCAAGAACTCAGGGTGGAGGTTTTTACAGCCTTGATAATAACAAGCTGGCCTGCAGCCAGGCACAGGTGTGTGTGAAAGCAGCATTTCAAGACTGAAGACAGGCCAGCCCTTTTTTGTAAATGATTTCTACTGAGGGTGGGAACAGAGACGGCGTTTGAACTGACTTACATCCCTGACCAGGTTGTGTTTGAGATTGTTCAAGCGGAGCAGTCGGAGGGGCACTGCTAGTTTAACCTTGGCGTACTTCTGAATAGTCTCATGCATACCCAGCAGCTCTTCACTAAGGAGAGATGTGGCATCAAATTAAACAATGTATGTTTGAATAAAACATCATAGACCATAGTTAAATGTTAATTTCTGGATAAACGTCTCACTTTTGGAGGTACTCCTCAGAGTCACACAGCTTCAAGACATAATCTCCACTTGTGTTGGGAGCGAGGTCCAGCAGCTGGAGGATTTCATCAATCAGACTCTTCACTGTCCTGTTCACTGGAATAATAAAGCATTAAGAGTTCAGAGTCCACACACGTCTGCCAACATTTGCAGTGACTTAATGGATCAGACAGTCAAGTGTCCTCAGATACTGTAGCACATAACCCATACAGTGTGGCAATGTTATAATTAAAGTGCTACACGAGTACATTTTAAATGTACTGCTCCACCAAATTTCAGAGGAAAGAATTGTGCTTTATACTCCACTACATTTATCTGACTGATTTAGTTACATATGAAACTGTAAAACAGAATAAAGGTCCTGCACACCTGCCAAGGTGTATTCAGTTACGTGGCTGATTAGATCTGCTCAGATTGGATTTGTGCAATGCTCTGATAGGATTTACATCCGATCATCATGTACTAACAGGAAAGATATAGTTGTATACTGTCCCGTAACAAAATTTCAGGGAGCTTTCAGGGACTTGAAGGAGCCCCTGAAGTCCCCAAAATGTTTTTATGTGTGCATGATCTCTTTTGATGTCCTTATTCACACGAAATAAATACCTTGAGGAACTCCTAAAAAATTCCCTAAAAAGGGGACATTTTTCTCAATTAAAAACTTACATATAGATGATATTTTAACATTGTTTTTCTGGTAATATTCAAGTAGAATTGTAAATACAGTATCTTTATTTGTTGAAGTATTTTTAGATTGCAGTATTGCTACTTTCACTCAGGGATCTGAGTACTTCTTCCACAACCACAAGTGTCTGTGGTACTTTCTTGGTTAATCTTACCTGTGGTGGGTAAGGGAACCTGGTGATTGTCCCACTCAGTAGCCACATTGACATCCACTTCCACCTGCTGCATCAGGGCAGGGTGGATTTGTAACAATCGACCCCACACCACTCCTGAGTTATGAACGCTGTCTGTGTGCTTGTACTGTGACATTAACCTGAGGCGGCAAAGAAAAACAGGTTGCTGGCGTGAAAATGAAAGCATGACGAGAAAAATGTGGCTCAGGAAGTAGAGCGGGTCGTCCACTCATCAGATGATTGGTGGTCCGATCCCCAGCTCCTCCAGTCTACATGGTGAAGTGTCCTTGGGGCAAGATACTGAACCCCAAATTGCTCCCTGTAAGCCGCTTTGGATAAAAGCGTCAGCTAAATGACTGAATGTAAATGTAAGTGTGCTTAATACAAACAATGACATGACAAGTTGCAGCTCACTGAAGGTACAAAAACAAGAGCACAAATCATGTTTGTGTTCATGAAGATAAGCTGCATAGAGAGAATATACAGTACTTTATATTCACCTCATTTACATGGAAAGAAACTAATATTGAAAAATGAACTACTGTAAACATGTAGGAACTAACTCTCATGTGTTCTCTTACTTTGAAGTTGCAGCACAAAAAGCAGCCAGACTCTTGGTGCTGCCTTGTGGAGTGTCTATTAGTTTGATAGCCCATGGATCCTGATAAAAAGCAAAAAAAAAGATTGATTTTGGTTTTATTGAATTATAAAGGGAGCTCTTTGTCTTTTAGGAGGGAGAAGCTACTCACATGATTGTTTATTTCTGTCCTGGAACGATGTAATTTGTGAGCAGACTCAATAGAGTCAAAAGAAAACTGTTTTGTTCTGAGGGGTAATCGTGTCCTCGGGGGAACAGGAGGGGGTCCATTGCCTTGTCTGCTTGGCAAAGATGGATTAGGAAGACTAGGAACCCTGGTTCTGACAGGGGGTGGAGGTCCACGGACTGGTGGAGGCCAATTTGTGTTTTGGTGGTCAGTATTCTGAGGAACTCCTCCTGAGGGATGGTCTGGAGGTTTGGGCTGGGATGAAGTTATGAGCCCGGAGATGCTCTCATACAAATGTGGTTCATTATCTTCTGGAAAGATTTCAAGGTACTCGTAAGTTTGCGTTCCATTCGGATCCTCAGAAAGAGGCATGTGGAGGTCAGAGTCGCTTGCATCTTGTCTCTGGATTGATCTATTTCGTCTTTGAAGAGGATCCATCACATTTTAGGGAGTTGTACAAGTCCACTCAGATGATGCTGCTATATCTCAGCATTTCCTCACTTCATATCATGGCAGAATGTAGACCTATTATGACACAAAGAGAAATACAATGAAAAAACTGCAGGCAGGACAGGCATGCTGTTTTATGGACTGGAGTCTAACTGAACTGGATGGTTTAATAATTAACAAGCTTTCAAATCTTAACAGGAAATCCACCTGTGCGCGCCTTTATGTCTGTGCCAAAACTCTGGCACACTTGTGTAAAGTAAGACATGACAAAAGTCTTTAACACCATCATTAGCACTAGATTATAGCTTAAAACTTCCACATGCTTAACTTGGGATAACTGTCCAGTTAAAACTGTAATCTAGGAACACAGACCAGTATTTATTCAGTAAAAAAACTCATTTATTATAAGTACATAGAGTAACAGATTACTATTTTAGACTCCAAAAAACAAATTTTAATCTTGTAAAGTGCCCTTAGCTTTTATTTTTGTTTGCAACTTACCCTCAAGGTTTCCTCCCGGTGTCGATGACATGAATGCTTGTCTAAAGCCATGCTCGGCGGGTTAGACCTGTAAAAGAATTGGAAAGATTCCTGTATGTTTCCTCACTCCTGCAGGAGTCCCTCCCCTCTTCTACCTCCTGTCACCTACAACAACTCCCTCCCCCTGCTGGAGGAAAGAAAACATTACATGTGTGTATGACCTGCTTCTTCCAGCATCAAATACAAAATTTTATCATTATTAAAGCAGCAACATACCATTGCACAGTAATTACTCCTGCTGGAAAACTTTAAGGATTAAGTATTTGTATGTAAATTATAAAAAAATTTTTTTTAAATGTATATAAATAAACAGATCTGTCCAGTTTAACCAAAGAACCAGATTTCCACTCCTCACTCAGGAATGTCATTGAGCAGGTTGAGGTATGTGAGCGCTGTGCTTCTCATGCAAAGTGAAATGAAAGCAGCAAACAGGAAATGTGTGTCCACATACTCTACATGACTGACAAGGTAAGATTAAATTACTACTTGTACTATTAGTCGTTTTATTTAAAATCATGCATACTGATTCTTGAATTATGAATTTCTATGTGACTCTCTATAGCAAGAACTATGAGTACTCCTGGGGTTGAGAATCGTGGCCTTTCAGTGGGAATGACAGCAACGGCACTCTGAATGTGTCACAAAGGTGTCAGCTGAGGTGCACAGAGCAAAGCAGTGTATGAAGGAGGAGGTCGAGCAGAAAGAAATGCATTTCAACAACACAACTCCCCATATTTCACCCTCAAACCCCAAGCCTGAATTTCCTGGATACTATGCACTCATCCCCTTTGTACTCCTCACCCTGATTGGATGCGTAGTGGCAGTGGTAAGATACACTCTGTATTTTTAATTTCACATGAATGCATCATAAGTTTATCTTCTCATTGTTTCTCTTCAGGTTTTTTATATCAGGAGGAGATCAAGGTAAGTTTGTTTCTGCAAAGCGTCACTTTCAGATTAATTTGGCATCTTGTGCTATGTTATGTTGTGTCACTGTTTGGTTTCTTTTGTATGTTTTGCTTCAGATTAGATGAGTTACGTCACAGGCTGATCCCTCTGTACAGCTACGACCCCGCAGAGCAACAAGAAGACTGGGGGGACACAGACAGGGAGGATAATGATGAGGACCTGGCTGTAAGCAAGCCACTTTACTAATCACAATAATCCTCCATTCTCTATTATATACACAGGATAATGAACTCACAGTTTCTTGTTTTTTTTTTTATCTTTACAGGAACCCTTGTACAAGGAGGGAAAGCTTTCCTTTTCATCTGAGTACAGAACATGAGCAGAAAAATCAAGAAATAATATATTTTGTGTAGCAGATGTTGTGCAAGTACATACTGGCCTTATTCATGAGGTTTAAAAACAACATCTGGGTGACATTCAACAGCTGCAAGCACCACATCAAATCAGTTTCTTTCTGACATATTCTGTGTAGAACAACAGATGGCACTATAATCCTGTCTTCAGCCTCAGCTGAGAAATAATCTTTTTTTTTTTAAGGTGTGCGTTTAAAGTGTTTTGAAGAATCAGGTGTTATTTTTGTGGAATAAATTGAAAGCTAAAATCCAATTTAGATTTTGTGATTTTGTTTAGAATTTGTTTTGTGTGTGTGTGTGTGTAAATTATTTATTAATTAAGCACAAAGAGGTTCAAAGACACACCTGTTTCTGTTTGGCAATCAGAGGGTTTTCTGGTGTTTGGAGGCTCTTCAGGTTGACACATCTTCACATGTTCTGAAGGGTTTTTACAGTTCAGAGAGATGGGATACCAAAGAAAGACCAGGTGAAGTTGAATCCCATCAAACAGAAGATGATGCACATCATTATATGAAAGTATGTTTTCAGTCTGTATTATTCATATCTAATGCCGTGTGTGTGGATGTACATTAGTCTGGGTTCACGCTGGTTCCTGAACTCCATCCTGTTGGCCACAGCTGCTCTGATCCTCCCTGCTCTGAGCCTGGACAGTCTGCTGTGTCACTTCTGTCCACTGCAGCAGAAAGGCAAGCCCTGCCCCAACATCACAAGCCAGTGTCTGCCCGATCAGCGCTGTTCCAGCTCCAGAGGCCACTACGGCTCCGTCCACATCCTGTCTGCTCAGGGCTGCGTGGATGCTGAACTCTGTGGCTCCCATGAAATCATCTCTTATCGGGGGGTCGAATACAACGTCAGCCATACCTGCTGCTGTAAACACAAATGTAACGTCCCACAGAAGTCTAAAACAAATCTGAAGATGCTACTGGGGATAATTATAGACAAAGTAGATCACACCAACATCACTACTGTTCTTAGGGAACAGCCTTGGGATTCATGTGCAAATTACACATCATTAAGGAGCTCCACATGATCTTCCACTGCATCATAGAAGTGCTTGTAGAAAGCTTGGGGGAGGCCTGTTAGCCATAGGTCCTTACCCTGAGTCTCCACAAGGTGTATAACATTTGGTCAAATGTTGACACATTTGTGCTTTGTGCTGAGTATTTTTGCTAAATCAGTGTGTAAATTTAAAGAAATGCATTATGGTCAGTGTTTTGTGTGATTACATTTATACTCCGGAGAGAAAAAGGTGGACTTGTCAGCCATCCTCCTGGTATATTAGAGTAAAATGTATGTGTGTATGTATGCTTCTACAAAATAAAAGCACCATGATTAACACACTTGTGTGTGTGGTCGCTCTGTGCAGATTTTGCAAGCAGGTGCGCTGAAGGGTGTGGCCTGTGCAGGAAGATCTGGAGTCAGTGGTGAGATAAGAGTTCATGAGGAGAAGCTCTGAAAAGTTTTACCTGTTTGAGTTAGAATCTTTAAAATGTACAGGTGAGTCTTCGTAGTACTGCTTTTATTTAAGTTGAAGGCTGAAATTGTGTCTGTCTTTCAAGCCTTGAGTATTTTGAATGTGACAATCAGTAGAGATCATTGACACCTGTGTATAAGGATCAGTTAACTTGATGAATTTCTTTGGTTTCTGTGTTTTTGGAGCGATACTGTTTTATTTTAAATGTCTCCAACAAGTGCCCAAAATATCACTGGTGTACTCTTTAAGTTCCTTGTCCTGCCAGTGAAATAAAACTCTTCAACTTGCAGGTCGAACATGTTGCAGCTCCTGCGTGTTTCTGTGTTGTGGTTCTACCTTCTCCCCTCATTGCTCTGTGACAACCTGTATTGCTACTTCAGCCCCATCCTGGAGAAGGAGGTCACATTTGAGCTCATTGTGACAGTGTGTCCTCCAGACGAGCTGTGTTTCAAGGCAGACGGTCGCTATGGAAACCACAGTGCCCTGTCGGCTAGGGGATGCATGGCGAAAAAGGACTGCAGCCAGGTGCACAGCCTCAGTCTCAAAGGAACCGTCTATACCATGAGCTACAGCTGCTGTGATCAGCCGTACTGTAACTCCTGCCCGGGCGTCACAGCCAAATCCCTCTACATCACTGTAACACTCGTGACTGTAGCTGTGACGGTCGGCAGCTTGTGACCGAAGACTCCTGGTGTGCTATGTTATGAGCATCTTTAGGGGTTCATGTCAAGGAGGAAGGGTTTGCTCAACAGTGATCTGTCATCTCTGCAGACTCAGCATGGAGTAATGCAGATGGCCTGCAGAAATATATGGTGAATGCCCAGTTTAAAGACACTGAGGTGTGCACCAAGATGATGGCAGATTTCAACATGTATTATTTTATAATATCTTAGTAACATATCAAGTTTTATTCTGTTTTAATGTCTTTAAATAAATATTTAAATGCTCTTCTGAATACCTCTGAGCTCTTTCGCTTTCTCTCTCTCACACACACACACACACCAGACAGGCCTACTGATATTATGTATTTCTTATTGTCAACAAACCAACCAACAATCAGCTGATCTAAGTATTATGTGTGTCATACCATGATATACCTTATTCCTCTGTGCCATATAGCTCCATTGTTGATTCACTGTTGCACTGGGTGACTTCATAATAAACATGGACATTGTAGCATGCACCACATACACCATCCCGCTGCTGTAAATCCTCATTTGGAGTGCTAAATTGTATAAATTCACTGGTGAAAATAATCCAAATTCAGAAAACATACCATGTAACTGTAATAATTGTGGGCAACATTTAAAGATCTTTGACCAGGCTTTGGGCTTAGTGCAACAGACGTGAAAAGAGATAGCAGAAAGTACTGAGAGACAACACATTGTTGAGATTTGTTGACAATAAGACAAATAAATGAAAGTCTTTAAAGAGTAAAAGACAGCAGCTCAAACAATGTGTACAGTATGAGGTTTGGACAGTTCTTTATTTCCCTTTTATAAGGCTGCTGGGTCTCCCCATAGTGGATATACATATATATACAGGAGATTGCTATACTGGAGTTACACTGAGGGCAGAGGGTCCATATTACACAGACTTCAAAAAACAACACTAATAGAGCCTCACCTCCAGGTTTCAGAAATCAGCAGAGAGAGATGGGAAGGGGGGGAAACAGCACAAGAGAAGAGGGAAGAGAAGGAAGAGGGGAGATGATGCAGTCTGAGAGCTTGACTGCCTAATAACTTAACACTAGAAAATAACATACAGATTTCACGCACAGTGCATCTTAAATAGGTTACGTGAAGAACCATTTACCATAAATATCTGTATTTTCGGGAACCAACATATATAAAAAAATGATTTAAAAAAAAACAAAAACAAAAAAATCATTATTCAGTCTTTAATTTTTTTTTTCTTATTTTCTCCTTTTCCCGTCGTGCAAATCATTCTTTTGTTCCTTCTTCCCATCGAGGCTGGGCTTTTCCCGCCCTGCTCACATCCGTTCCAGATAAACGAGGAAAAAGGAAACAGAACCCAGCACCCCCCTCCCCTCCCCCCCGTAAAAGCATATGAATTAGTAGAAAACGAACAAACAAATGAACAGAACACCACAGTCAACTCATCACGAAAAGAACCCACAGACACACAGAACAGCAAGAACACAGTACTCTTTTTTTTTTTTTTTTTGTCTTTTTCGTTTTTGAGCTTCTTCATCACCGTTATTCCTCTTAATGGACAGTATCATCGTCGTGGTCTTTCTCCTGGCGTACTGGTTTGGCGGCACTGGAGTGGTCCTCCCCCCGGCGGCTCAGTGGAACTGGGAGGCAACTCTCCAATCGGCTGGTCAGTTCAGCAGTGATATATTATCTCTCAATTTCACAGTGTGGTAGGAAAAAGGAGGATGAGGAGAGGGGAAGGGTGAGTGACGGGAAAGGTAAGCCAGAGGGAGGGTTATCGGAGGTGGGAACAGGAATCAGAGGAACCACAGCAACAATTAGAAAACAACTAGAAACCCCGACCGTCCATGAAAAAAAGTAAACAAAATGGCCGCTTCACTCCTTTCTTCTGAGTTTCACTCCCGCCGACCCGTGTAGTTGGGAAGGCCTTGATTGGCTGGCGTAAACTGATTGGATGGCCCGTGTTTGTGGGTCAGAGGTTAGGGAGAGGTGGGTGAGGGAAGTCTAAGGCTGACTGGAATCCACTGGTGGATGGGACTCGACAGGGCGATATGTCGTCAGGAGAAAAAGGATGAGTGTGGCGGGTCGATGTGTGATTGGCAGGTCAGAGGGCGAATCCCTTCTTGGTGGGTTCAGGCACGCTGTAGCAGTGCCCGCCTCTTGCGGCTGTAGTAGTGACGCGCGCCGGTCTGTCTGGCAAAGTTCATCATGTAGTTTTGTTTACGGGTGCTGCAGGGATACAAAGACAGTGAAAGAGGGAGGGAAAGAGGAGGAGTGTGAACATTAGTGACCGCGTAAAGGGCGCTACAGATCCACACATTCCCATGCACACACTCTCATCCATGCACGCAAATACACAAATGGTCGAATGCAGCTTTCGTACTCACTCACACTCAGGTTCATGCTGGCATTTTTAATCCTATTTCAGCCATAACCTCAAACACTCAACAGCTTGATGGGTCTCATGGCTCGGAGAATGGGTGGTGCTACTCTACACGACTGGATTTGTTTACGTTCTGCACAAAAATGAGCAGCTAGACGGTGAACATGACGGTAGAACTGGCTACATGTATCCAAGACCAAATGTCACAAGACAAAGACATGGGACACAGAGTCTACAAACATACTACCACAAATACTAGAGGAAAACTCTGACTCTGAGTGTTTGAGGTCAGAGTCAACAGCCATCACTGGGAAGGAAAGAAAAAAAGAACTAAACCAAAGCCATAAGAGTGCAGGGTTGTGAGCAGAGAAGGGGTGGTTTTGAAACTAGGAGACACAGAGAAAAGCTGCGGAAGATCGCTCTTGCTTAGCCTGTTCATTGCCTCTTCCATCCAGCAGGGTGGTGCCAGTGAGCCAGGAGTGCAGCCAGGGCAGGCAGGGGCCTCTGCGAAGCGGGGGGTGGGGGGTGGGAGGGGGCTCAGGAGGGGCACAGGGCGAGGGTAGAGGATGGTTTGCGTGTGTGTGTGATGGGCGATGGAGTGGAGGTGGAAGTGTCAAGGCGGATGCGAGGGATGGCTGGTAAACTGTGGCTGGCTGTGTTTGAGAGAGAGAGTGTTTGTGTGTGTGTATGAAGACTTGAAGGTTTCTGATGTCTGGTCAGAAACAAGATGGTAGGGAGGAGGGAGCTCCTGGTTCAGAGTCATGTTGTTTGTTGACCACAGACAGACAGCCATGAGTGAAAAAGGGGATGGAGAGCTGTTGCAACAGTCGATCCGTAAAGCCATGCAAGGAACTGGATGGAGGAGGTTAGTCAGATGAAACTCTCCCGCCAAATGGGCCTTCATTTGAAATCAAAATGATGCCAGATGCCCTGCATTGCAACTGATGTTTGCATATGAATGTAAAAAAAGACTTTCAGTGCTTAGGCTGGAGTGAGATAAATGCTGGACCCACAAAGACTAATCATAGAGTAGGAGCGTTTGAATTGTGTATGTTGCCTTGTAAATTAGCAGCTAGGTCAAAAACACTGCGACAGTTGCAGTAGCGGTCGTAGCAAGAACAAAACAAACAGATAAAGGTATAGTGATGGATTACATCACACATATACACACAAACACAGTACCATTGACATTTGTAGTATTTAATTAGAAATGCCACAAGGATTGTGTAAACAAGGAATTTGTTTTCATCTGGTGACGTTGTGTTGAACCCTTTCAGGGAATGTAATGTTTCTTCAAGATTTTACCGCCCTGTTTATGCCTCTGTTTACAGCGTTGTTGTGAATATTGTTCTGCTTTCTGTGCTGAGAGCTGTCTCTTAAGATCTGTGTGTTAGCGAGCCTCCACCTGGATGCTGTGAGCAGCTGGCCCGCTTGTCGACCTGTCTGGTGCTTGAGTTAAAGCGAGGGCATGAATATGACTGTGGTGATGATGAGGAGGGCTGGGTGTGTCAGTGAAAGTGAGGGAGGGTGTGCACAGTGTAACTGGGAGAAGAAAGGGGCCGGGAGGAAGGTGAGGGAGGGGGCTGCATTCAGGAAGAGGCGGAGAACTTACCTGACACTACAGCCATGCCAGAGGGAGCAGAATACAGAAGAGAGCAGAGGTTAGAGCGCGAGAGGGGAGAAGCAGGAGGAGGGGACTGCTGTCTCGCAGAAAGGTCTGGGGGGGTAGAAGCCCCAGCCTGGGGAGGCAGGGGCCCAAAGCGGGGAAAAGGGAGGAGAGAGGAGAGGCATAAAGATAGTCAGAGATTCAAGGAAGAAGGAGTGATAGTGAGTCAGACAGAGAGAGGGAATGAAGAAGAAAGAATACGAAAGAGTAGTAGGTGGAGATAGAGAGTGAAGAGACAGCAGAGAAATGTAACAAAGAAGAAAATGAAAGACAACCACAGGTAGAGGTGATGAAAGAGAGCAAGATATACAGAAGTAATCCATCCGTTGTATGCCAGAATGGGAAGAGAAAAGGGGCAAGAGAGAGTTTGAGGGAGGAAAGGAGAAAGAGGAGGAGGAGAAGGAGGAGGAGGAAGGAGGAGGAGGAGGATGAAGGTGAAGTAAGGTAGGATATGATGCGGCACAAGCAGAGGAGTAAGCATGACCACATGATCAATAACGTTTAAGCAGCAGGGAGGAAAGGCGTGTGGAGCAAAAGAAAAGGTTGAGCAGGAATAGGAGTGAGAGGAAGAATGTGTGAAGGAGTGGAGGAGTGGCGAACAGAGAGAAATAAACAACAGAGCAAAGTGTGAGGATCACGGTCACTCTTTTCAGCAGACACTGTTGAAAACCGTGCGAGTGCGAGGGAGGGAGTGGGACAGGTCACGACCACTTAGACCAGGGACAGCTCAGGTTAGGCATAGGTGTGTGTTTGTGTGTATGTGCAACTTTGTGACTGTTGTACGCAGCATTTGAAATGCATTGGGTACACATCTGAATGAACAATCAGCACCCATGTGAGAGGGAACATTGCTCTGATACCCGCAACATGCAGAGAATGCATTCAAAATGCTTTATGATGCTGTTACATGTTAAGAATATGCTAGCTGAGTATAAACCATGATATCTTCAGTGCCCTGCAGAATCTCCAGCTTTGCCATTTTTATCTGAAAACTGGCATTGTCTTCCACGTAGAGAAAATGTTTACTGGTCCTGGTTACAAACAAAAATGCAATATAAATGTAAAAAGGGAAAGAAAGAAAGAGAGAAACAATCAGTGAGTCAGTGCAGGGTGTCTGCAAATTGCATCAAATTAAAAAAAAAATTAAAGATTTCTTTATTCCCAGTAGAATGAAATGCAGGACCATTTTTGCAGATGAAATGAAGATGAAAACAAAAATAGACCAGTCGGATTATGGGCCCACTGACAACACAATAAAACAGACACTTCACAGTTTCCTGTAATGTACACAGCATGATCTTTGGTTCAGTGTTCTCTGTCATTATACCCACTAGGGGCCGATAGATTTACCGTAAATTATGGATAAGTGATCGTGCTTCAAATCTTATGAGTGCTTCAGTACAAAAACAAATGGCAACTATATCTATGACCTTTGAAGGCTTTAAAAGTTAGATTGTATAAGACATTTTAAGACTTTTTAGACATTTCAGTGCAAAAACTTCTTGATTTTTTTTATCTGAGAGATGCATGGGTTCTACAAGACACTGAAAATATGATGATCTGACAGCAGGAGTTGATCTGTCATACACAGAACAGCCATCCACAAACAGCAAAGCACACTGCAGTCATTTTTCTATTCTGCTTGCCTGACACCAGAAGCCGTGATGAGCATTTTAAACAACTGCTGAGAGGTTGGTTGTAGGTGATAAGCAGCACACATGTAGATATTACAATATTAGAACGTGTATACTGTATCCCTGTGTTCGTGTGGAGTAGAAGGGACCGTTTCTACGGGTGAAGCTGAGGCAGAGGTAGAGACAGGGGCAGATCGGGGCTCTTTTTGGGGGCCAGTCTGGGAAGCCGTGGGCCGGCTGGGAATTGGGTACTCACAGAACTACTTCCACATGGTCCAACGCCCACTGGTCATGTCCTGCACCATCGTGGCGTGGCTGCCACCATCGCAGCATCACCCCTTTAACCCTCGCCTCTCTGGAGAGACCATGGGAAACATTGTAGGGTCAGTGAGGCTCGACAATGTATGTCAAGTATGTCAATGGTTAAGTGGCTTCAAAACAGCCTGATGTTTACCACACTGATTTAAACAGAACCACTTTCTAATGAGGTACCTTCATGAAGTGTGTAAAAGCTGTAACTGATGGCTTTATTAATGATTAATCAATCAAATTCTGTTTGTTTTTCTCCTCCTACTGTCTGACATTTGCTTTGTTTTTTAAGTAACTCTTTCTTCATCAGGAATATTCCTCAAATGGACTTACCTTCTGGAAAACAGCTACAGATCATCAACTTTTATTAATTACTTATTAACAGGTGTAACTGCCCATTGCTTACTAGCTGGTGGTTTATTAGAAAGTGACAACTTCAATTATCTTTTATCAGTGTCTTGATAACATTTATATAGCATTAGTAAAATATTAATCAACATTAAAGCCATTAGTTACATCGTATAAAAGTGTTATTAAGTGGAGCCTTATTAGAAAAAGGTATCTCAGTGTGACTGTCACTCACAGTGGGATGTTGTAGGAGACTCTCTGGGCCTTTATGAAGTCCTTAGGCTGATGCTGGGCGATTACATGCCAGCTGACGCCATTGTTGACGCTGTATTGCAGCAGCACGGCCCGGTCAACTGTGTCAGCCTGATCCAGAGCTATGTTACAGCTGTCTGTCTGTGCCACGCTGCCGATCTGCAGCACAAACATGATCTTACTGTGGGGAGACAAAGAAGGAAAGAAAAAGAGAAACATTAAAAGTTGATAATACACATACACACGTGAAGAAAACTAATCCATGGTAGCTACAAGGTAGGTAGGTGTATGTTTACATAATTAGTTCATGTACAATATGTTTTACGTAGTACCTGTACCTGGCTCTAGTGAGGTCCAGCGGTTTTGTAACTGCCTGCCTCATCTTACAGCCATTAAAGTAGAGTGAGTCTCCATGGGCATGTGGTGACAGCTGTCCACAGCCGCTGCCCACTCCGCCACCCTGGATCAGCTGCCAGCTCTCCTGAGACACACTGCCTGACTCAAAGTTGTCCTTGATGGAGCTCGGCAGGTCACTGCTGGAGAGGGAGCAGTCATCACCTGTGAGAGGAAGAATAGGGGAAGTGATGAAATTGGAATAAAGGACAGTTGATGGTCGGTTTTATTTACTTGCATCAAATAAACTCTATTTAGTACTTTTTCTATCAACAGTACAAATGACAAATAACTCTTGTCTGTATCTACTGGAGCAATTTGAACATTATATGCTATTTGTTGCCCACCTTGGTGTCCCTCATCACAGATGCAGACCACTCCACTTGTACAGTAGCCGTGGCCGCTGCAGAGCCCTGGGCAGGCTTCGCCGATATAAACATGGTCCACTCCCCAGCTCTGTCGCTCTCCGGTCCCATCCTTTTGAATCCAGCGGAACTGGGTGGCCCTGAAAATATACAACAAATCACAAAAGGCTTACACTGCTTCAACTGGCAACAGAGAAAGGTATTGCTATTCTGCTCATAAGAATTTAGACTAATGCACAAGTGTGAGGTCATGATTTGTGTGCTCCTACCCTGAGGAGACATGGTCTGGCAGCTGGACAGTGACCCTAGTCCATATTGAGCTGTTGACTGGACTATAGATCGTGGACTCATGGAACTGGAAGGGAGAGCAGCCCACGTTGTTGACTGAGGAGGGGAGGCACTCTGACTGCACCAGCTGCCACGAGTCAGACCTAAAGGGAGAGAGTGAAAGCTGAAAGCTGTCCATGTAATAATACAAAACAGTCATTGATTTAAACTAATGGGACTATTGGCCTGATAGTTCACATTTCTGTTTTAGATATTGTCATGACACCACCATCTGGCTGTCAGGTCAGATAATTAATAAAGTCTTTTTCCACAATAGCTGCAGAAATGTTCCTTCATTCTCTACAGTTTGGTTGTTAACTGTTTAAATAGGAAAGACGCACCACCAAATAATAAAATGAAGGTATTGTCCATATAAAACAGTTGTTTTATAACCATGTGAAAGTGTTTTCCTTTATTAGGGTCTGTTCTTGTTTTTCTTACCTTGCATCCTTCCTGTACTGCAGCAGGACAGAATGATGGTCTTCACAGGTGTCTGCCTCACAACCGACAACAATCTGCATCAACAAGAGAGATGTTTAATAAAGCCACTACGTTTTAATACAGCATGTTTGTGACTCATTTGTAGAACTGTACCTTAAACTGTAGAATATATCCAGGTTGCACTATGAGTTCCCGAGTGGCTAGGATGTTGTGTGTCCTGTCTTGATTCTTGTTTGGCCAGTACAGGTGGAATGAGGGGTTTCCACAGAAGCCAGCTGTGCGCACAGCATTAGGGTAGAAACTCCAGCTCTCCTCATGAGAAACACCCTCTGGTGAAAGGCAAAGACATGCAAAAATTACATCCACATTTTTCATGATAGGTGAGTTGTCAGGCTCTAATTACATCTACACAAACAAACTCACCATCATCAAAGGTGTCAAGCAGAGTGGATGGGTTGATGTCTGACCCCCCCACCAAGATGTTGTCTATGGCCCACTGCGCTCTCTCCAGGCTAGGGGTGGCGAGGCCGGAGGAAATGGTAAATGGTTGCCACCAGCGCAGACGAGTAGCGTTGGTCAGAGATCCCTCTGGGAGGACGATGTAATCTCTCCGCACTGACACATACTTCAGATAATCCATCTCATGCAGCAGTGTCCAGGACACACCTGAGGAACAGATGTACACAGAATGAAATAAAAAGGAAAAAAAAGATGGAAAATACATAATGCACTGTATACACGCATGTTGTTAGTGCACCTCCATCAGTAGAGTAGTCCAGCAGCACCCCCTCTTTACGACAAGTTGGACGGTGGCACATGGTCATGTTATCTTCACTTCCAATCCTCGCCCAGTACTCCACAAACCTATCCACAAAAACACAAATCAATGAATGCACTTAGAGTAGCAAAATATTTAAAGATTAACAGAAAACTTCTGGCTGTGGTTGACAGAAGAACTAACTTTGCTCCACGGAGGTCCAGATCAGCAGTGACAGCCTGTCTGGCATCAGCTCCTCCAAAGTACAGGGCAGTTCCCTCTACCAACACACCACAGTCTGTGCATGGCCTACCGCCCTCCAGCACCTGCCACTGAGGACCTGCTGCACCCTCCCAGTCAAAACGCTCCTTCAGAGATGCCTACGGTGAAAAGGAAATCATAATCTGAATCACTGAACAATCTCAGACAGATAAATTCTGCTTTTTTTTAATTTTTAATCTGTGACTGAGAGGCAGACTCTACCTTAAGAGCAGTACTTGCGTAACAGTTCGGTCCAGTGAATCCTGGGTCACAGAGGCAGCGCTGATCCAGACAATCTCCATGTCCCCCACAGTGGCCATCGCAAGCTGGCCCGATGTAAAAGTTCTCCACACCCCACTGACTGTCTGAATGCTGCTGGTAAAACCTGAACCTCACCGGTCTGTGGACAACACGGCATAGGTTATTCAAACAACATGCACACCATTTTCATGATTTATGTGGCAATGATTTTAATAATTTATATGATGACAATTATTTTATGTATCAATAATTTAGGTGAAGCATGCTATGACAGTACCATTAAATATGAAGTAGAGTGTATTTTTTTTTGTCAAAAGCAATGTTGAAGTAGGATGACTCACGTATCAGCCAGGCTGTCAGGGAGGGGATAGACTGCCCTCTTCCAGCCTTCAGCGGGGAAGAAGACTGACGGCTGGGAGACCTGACCTCCACAGCGGGGGTCAGCGGGCAGGCACTGGGGCACTAGATACTTCCAGGTCACTCCAAAGTCCACTGAATACTGGGCATGAACTTGTCGGTCTGCGTGACGCTCTAGCACAGTGCAGCCTACAGCAATCTAAATCAACACACATGTGTTAACAACATTATTTTAACATCACACAACTCAAAGAAATGTTGTCTGTGTCATTTTAGGCTCATTAGTTACCTTGAACTGCATGACCCAGCCCTTGTCGGGAATAATATCATGTGTAACAGCATACACCTCTCTCCCATCAGCATTGCCACACACCATCACTCCATCAGGAGAGCTGCAGAAACGCTGCACTGAGCAGTCCTCTGAGAACAACCAATGGTCGCTCACTAAGAAAGAAAGAGCAGCAAAACTTAGATACTTACAAGACCAAGAGGTTCTGTTAAAAGTGATAAAACATTATAAAATTTGATTGTTTAACTGAGGAATTGATTAAAAAATACCTATGGGTGTTTCCTCCTGCTCGCTCAGTTGCCCTATCCTTCCTAAAGTCCCATCAGCAGGAGCTCTCTCATGATTAGGCAGGGCCACCCCTCCAAATGTGTCAGATATTTGCGCTCGTGGGTCTGAGCCTCCGATGAGGACATTATCCAGAGCCCAGTCACTGTGGTCTGCTCCCTCATGTTGTGGCTGCCACCAGCGCACACGCACTCCTTCCTGACGGGCAGCAGGGGGCAGCAGCACATTTACAAACCTGAACAGAGACAAAAACATAACTTAAAGAAAGTCACAGACGTCCCGCTTCACTCAGCGTGCAAGTAGTTAAGTCCATGTGACGTCAGTTAAAAATTCAAAATTCTCACCCAGGCTTGGTGTACAGATCATAGAAGATCTCTGTCAGTAGGTGCCAGTTGATTCCTCCATTCAAACTGTACTCCAGGAGCACACCCTGGTTACGGTTGCTCGGTGGGATCATGCAGCCGTACATGAAGTAGAATTGGACGAACTCAGCGTTGGTGAGATTCAGGTCAACTGTCACCAGCTGGCGGCTGCAACTCTGTAGACAACAGACATGGAGAAATGCCGTCTGAGTCGATCTGGCCTGTGATGGATGGATAGATGCCTCTCTCCATCCCTCTAAAAACATATCCAACAGTCTCAAACATGATCTGTCATGTTAATTTGTGTTACAGAGAACATTACTGGAACATTACCAGAATAAAAAAAATGACTTAGGAAAAAATACTTTGGATGAACCAGGGTGGTGTTGGTCTTCATACAGCTTAATGCTTGACCTTAATTGCTGCTCTCTCTGGCAGTGGGTCCGTCCAAGATCTGCCTGTCAATAAGTATCCATTTACAACACTGCACTAAGTGCCTTGGGAAAACTTAGGCTGACAGCTACTTACTTTGTGTTCTTTTATTCAACCGATTAATACTTGAAGCAGCATATTTCCGATAGTGTTAGATGTCTCTCTTTTCTAACTATCTCTGTATCACCTGTTCGGGTCAGCAAATGTGCAGATGTTACTTTTACTTTCAATACCTACCTAGTGAGTGGAAGGTGCGTTAACGCATAGCTCACAAGGTTCCTAGGTCTTCTAGGAAAATTTTTATCTGATCGGATTTTAATCTGATGCTTTTGATCCATTACCAAGTCCCTAGTTGGGGAGCATTTCATGATAGAATATGTTGTAAGAATGTAACAAGATACAAGGAAGGATGAAAAAAATATATAAAAAAATCAAACAACAAGGGTCGATGTATGTTTACCCCACTGAAGTGAAGAGCAGCTCCAGAGGCCACAGCTCCACACACAGTGCTGAGTTTCCCACCGGTGAGTATGTGCCAGTGGCTGAGCGAGGGAGCTCGACTGAAGCTGTCCTTCAGCTGGGAAGGCAGAGGAACCACAGGCTCGTCACAGTACTCTCCACCCCACTCTGGGTCACACCTGTGGAGGATGGTTGAGTCAGACACAAATAATCAGTGTCAAGCTGGCCATCAAGTTATAGTTAGGTTACTGACAATATTCTGTACGCACAGAAATAAAATTACAAAGCCACATGTAGTTTTACACAAAGCTTCAGAAAATAAAGTGTTTTGGATTAAAACACATTTCCATTTCGTTTTTACGCTTTTATTTCTAGCAGTTAACATTCCAGACATTTGCAGTAAAAACTTTGGCGTATGCGTCCATGAGCCTGTCGTTACTTACACACAGGAGCTCTGTTGGCAACGTCCATGTCCCGAGCACATATCTGGGCAGCCATCTCCAATGTAGAGATTATCCAGAGCCCAAGTCTGCTGTTTGTCAAAGGGAGCCTGCTGGAACCAACGGAACCTTGTGGCTGGAGACCTAAAGACATAAATAAGTCGCAGATACAGTTAAGTTAAAATAATAAAGCAAGGAATTAAACTATAAATACTGACATGGCACTATATGATTTGTATCAGATTGGAATTTAGAACTGTGTCTGCAAAAGAGCACCAACATCATAGACGGTTTTGAACTGGAAAGTTAAGAGTGTACTGCAGAATCAGTTATGTTAAAAGCTGCTACAGTACAAGTTTGTTCAGGTGTCTGAGTAAAGTTCAGGGCAGTGCTGACCTGGCATATGATGGGATAGGCAGGGTAATACGGCCCCACTTGTTAAAAGTGTCAGAAACCAGAAGCCTCTGCAGGGTATATGAAGAGCAGTCAGGGCTTGTAGGCAGACAGTCTCTGACCACAGGCTGCCAGGTCAGACCCAGATCCAGAGAATACTCCAACTCTACGGCTGCAGAGAAAGAAGAGAAACACAACTATCAATGTTTTGTCTACTCACGTAACTGCATGAACAACTTCCAAAATAAAAAGTTGTATAAATATAGAATATTTGGAGTTTAAAATCACAGCTGTGAAAACAAAACTCTTCAATAGAATCAATAAATCAAAATAATGCTCTTGGTGGTTTCAAAAAAAACACCTTGTAATTTTCAATGGACATTTTTCTCTATTTTTTGTAACATTTTATCATCAAAACAATAAATCATGGATGCTTACAGTAGCAGGAGTTGGTGACAGAGCAGGAAGCAGAAAAGTCAAACTGGATGAAGGCATCTTGACCCAAACTGATGTCGGTGGTAACAGCGTAGCGAGTGTTCGACTTCTCTATGAATGCGAATGCAGGCCCATCAGAGCCACAAACAGGCATTCGGGTTCCTCCAGGATGGAGAAGCCATGAGCGCCCATCAATTGAAGAGAAATCATCTTCCAAAGGTCCCCAGCCACTGGCACTACCACCTACTACCACCTAGGGAAAAATAAATGTTTGCACTGTTAATGTAAAGAAGGCAGATAAAGTGGAAACTAAATTCATATGGGATAAAAAATAAGATGAAAAAATGTTGGAATGGATAATGATGTCTCAATGCTTGAATGACAGTGATTAAAGGACTTATAGATGGATGAGTGGTTGGATGGATCCTCACTTACTGTACCTGGTCAATGACCCATGGACTGTAAAAGTGTCCATTTTCAGAGGGCTGCCACCAGCGGAGCCGAGTGGAAGGTGTGCGGGCACGCAGCGGGATTTCCAGAGCCACCAGTCGTGCCTGATTACTGCTGTTGCTGAAGAGAAATTCCTGGAGGAGGCCCCAGGTAAGACCTCCGTCTACAGAGAACTGCAGCAAAACTGGCTGCGAGCGAGGATCTGGAGCCGCCTTACCACAGCCAAGACGTAGGAAGAACTGAACAAACCTGTAGAGTACAGCCATTAACACATTAGATTACTACTGAAAACTGAAAATTCAGCAAGAATAATATTTTGATAGTGCATATGTGCAAAGTTGTTAAGTGCTTTTCTTTGTTTGTTTGTGAGGCTGTAGCTTTACCTAGCATTTGACAGGTCCATGTCGTTGGTGACCAACATGCGCAGACCATCCTCGCTAAAGAACAGGTGGTTGCCGCTTGACATGATACCACACTTCCTGGATGGTTTACCACCACTCAGTAGTCTGAAACGCTCCGCATCCACAGCTCCTCCTAGAGACACAAGTACAAACACACACATCAACACACAATCATTAATACATCACATAATATTAACTGAACTGGAAAACTGAAGTCCTAATAGTCCTAATATCAAAATAGTTTATAAAATATCAGCATTAATTCAAAATATGAGGAACAATCAACCTTGAAGTAGATCCTAGTTTTAACTCTACTATTTATCAATGAATATTACACAGATGCACAATCCATTTTGTGCTTACTTCCTAATGATGTTTTGTGTACATCTGTATATTGGTGTACCTTCAAAGTCCTCCTTGAGGAAGTCAGGGTTGGGGGTGTCAGGCACGGAGCAGTCAAATCCAGAATAACCGGGGTCACACACACAGTGGGTGCCACCCACACAAGCCCCGTGACCATTACACATGTCCTGACACTGTGGGCCAATGTAGACGTTGTCTAATGCCCATGTTGGAGGAGCAGAACCAGTTGCAAAGAAACCCTGATACCAACGGAACCTCACCGACCTGTGGAGAGGTCAAAATGCAACGATTAGAGAGTGAGATGGACAAAAATAACAGATATTATCTTGTAACCATTTTAAAAGAATTTCAAAAAGTTTCCCCAAAAGTTTCCCCTTGTTTTCTTTGGCGCATCTGCTGGACAGGATTTATCTGGTTCTTACCCACACAGGCGAAGCTTGCCAAAGTGGATGACTTCCCTCCTCCAGCCCTGAGTCGTACCAGGGAAATAAATGCTCGCAGGGTGGAGTTCTGTGGAGCACAGTGAGGAGGGTTGGGGTGCACCGGCACACAGGGGTACCAAAAGGTGCCATGTGGCACCGAAGTCCCGTGAAAACTCAAGGCGCACTGGGTTGGCAGAAGAGCTCTCAGCTGTGCAGCCAACATTTATCTGGAGAGACATAAATATACACAACATCAGCGAAGATGACGAGGCATGATTTATGTCTCGAATGACTAAGTATTATGATAGTTGCTTTGGAAACGTAGTCATCAAGGTTCGGTTTGTGTACCTCAAACTGGATGATAGTGTTCTCATTTACGTCAATGTCCCTGGTGGTGATGGAGTGCTCTCCAAGCTCGCTGGAGACAAACACCATTGCTGACTCATCCTCCTCCCTGTACCAATCCCACACAAAAAAAAAAAAACACAAAGATTAGTCAAGGATAAAAACATCTTTTTTTGCAAGTTTTATCATCACTGGGCTCTTAGCTTAGACAAAAACAAAAACACTGTTACGGTGCCGTCATTGTGAACAGTCAAATCTAAGTATTTTTCTTACAGTCCAGTCTTCTGGTAAGGGCAGTAGAGGCCAGTGTTTCCCCCGGGGAAGAACAGCCAGTTGGACTCATTAGGGCCCTCCTCAAAGCTGTCTATCACCACCGGTGGGTTGTGTAAGGAGCTGCCATCAATGATGAGATCATCTATTACCCAGACCTCCTCCTTTTTCCCTGAAAGGCATAATATTGTGGAGATTATTACACACAGATTTTTTTTTACAGGTTTAGGAGGCATGAAGGAAATGTGGAAAAGAAATGGACGAGAGATGTGAAGAGTACAGATTATGTAAATTTTAATGTGCAACCACACAATGTGTCCACACACCGCTGTTGTAAGGTTGCCAGAGTCTGAAGCGGGTGGCGTTGGTCTGAGCGCTGGCTGGCAGTGGCAGGTGGAGGAACAGAGTGTCTGTGGAAGCTGGGAAGTAAAACTCATCCAACATGAGCCAGCTGATCCCTCCATTCACAGAGTACTGCAGCAGCACTGAATGAGAGCGCTCTGGAACACCTACACCCACATGATAAATTATTACAACTATATCCTGATAAAAACACAATATTTAATCAAAATCATAGGTATACCGAGAGAAAATAGTGGCAATTATGTATCACCTTTAGTGATAAATTTGAAGGAGAATTGGATGTAGAGAGTGTTGGTGCAGTCCAGATCCCGTGACACAATCATTCGCAGACCATCCTGCAAATAAACAGACAAGGATTACATTGTTGGTCAATGTAAATGTATTGTTATTGATCTGGAGTTTCTCTGGATAATGTTTAGGACCGCCTACCCCTTTAAAGATCAGGGCAGTGCCAGATTTAAGAGGCTCTCCACTCAGAGTTCCCCTCTCTGCTCCGTACACCTCAGGCCACGTCTCCTGCTGCAGGTTTTCATTAAAGTCCTCTCTCAGCACTGATGGCAGGGGGGCCAAAGGTACGCAGTGCGCCCCTCCATAACCCTTGTCACACCTGTGTGAAAGCAGGAGAAAAGTAAAGGTAAGTAACATTTCCTTGTGGGGAAACAATAAGTATAAACAGACAAAAATTCACTGGCTGTTCAGAAAAGCCACTTTACTTACATGCAGCGTCCATTGTCACACAGACCATGACCAGAGCACATCCAGGGGCAGCCAGGGGCAAGTAACACGTTATCTAGAGCCCATCCTTCTGCACCTGGGGTGAAGTGGGTCTGGATCCAGCGGAAGCGAGTTCTGGGGGAACTGAGGGGTTCAATAACAATAAGTTATAAGGACAAATAGCTTCAGGAGTTTATGCACTTTCAGAAAATATCTACTAATTTTGGGTATAGAAGTTCAAAAACACGTACTTGGCAGCACTGGGCAGGTAGACGGTGATCCTCCTCCAGTGTTTGTACTGAGTCGAGGTATAGATTGAACTCTGAGTATAACCAGCGCAGCCGATGGCTGGGGGCACACACTCTGGGGTGAT
This sequence comes from Sciaenops ocellatus, assembly GCA_033000465.1. Lineage (NCBI taxonomy): Eukaryota > Metazoa > Chordata > Actinopteri > Sciaenidae > Sciaenops > Sciaenops ocellatus. Next base: position 10,429,436 of record CP136871.1, read on the forward strand.
GAGAGACCAGTGATGACCGCAGTCTGTTGAGTATTCCAGTCGCACACCATGGGAGAATGATGTGGACTTACTGCAGCCCATACTCAGCTCAAACTGCAGGAATGAGGAGCCTGAGACCTCGAAGTCCCAGCTCTCTGCATATCTTGGCTTCTCTGTAGACACAGTGTGAAAACACATCACATTTTCTGGTAGTTACTACAATTTTAAAAGTATTTTAAATTATTTAACAACACCTTAAGAAAACACGTTTATAAATCAATATGTTTCTGCTGTTCGAAATCACATCTGGTTACTACCATAAACAGGTTGCAAATTTAGCAGGATGTGAAGGTGACCATTCTCAGAACAGGGATGAACTTTTCTATGTTTGCCTATGATGGTAATACAGGTGATTTTACTATTATTATAATTTGTTGTTTTGAAAAAGAAAAAAGTTTTTTCTGCTCAAAAATTGCTGGTTGGTTGCTTGAATTTTAAAGTTTGGTTAAGCTATATTTTCTGGCCCCTATGTTGACCCTAAAAGAAAAACTCCAGACCTTATACAGTCATTGCTCCCACATTCCTTGTTTAAAAACATACAGAGAAAGAGGGTTCTGGCAGAATTTGAGGGTGTAGTTAACCCTTAAACTCACTTTAGACAAGGTCACTAAAGGAACATTTCAAGTCACAGCACTCAAAAAAAAAATTGGTTGAACATGAGGTCAAGGAGTGTTCTGCATCAAGTGCAATGTGTCAACAACACTACCACATAACTTTCACATTTTCACACAAATTCGATACAAGTCCAAATGCGAATGCAAAAATAGCCTTGAAAATAATAGTAAAAAAAAAAATAAAAAAATACTGCTGAGTTATGTGCAAAATGTGTGCATGTTTCATATAGGAACAGCCATAGAGTCTTACAATCAGTGCTTTATGTGTTCACACAGGGACACAGAAGCTTTATGTTTATAGATATGTTGCCAAATTGCTTTTGCTGTGCGCGCTTAATGAATGGGCTCAGTTGTAATGTAATATTTGCGCAAAGTAAATCCGCTCGCAGCTTGATGCAAGCATAAATAACAAACAGGATGTTCATTCAGGTTTGCTCCCATTAATAATTCAGGACCCAAAGCGCCACAGTAAATGGGTGATTCAATTTCAGCCTGTTGTGGGGGTATTACTGTGTTGTCACCGTACAGGAATTTGTGTGGTTTGAGTATGTGTGTGTGTGAATATTTGTGTCAGTTGTGTAGCAGATGTGTGTATACATGTGTGTGTATATTGTTTTATGTTTTACTTTTTTTTTCATCATGCAAAGTCAACTCAAATAGACTAGCTGCTTCACAGTAACATCCTGCTTTATATTCATTCACTTTTACACTGCTCACTACAAACACTGCAGCTTCACTGAAGCGCTTAAGTGTTAAGTGTCTTACTCAGGGGCCACTTGACAGTGATTGTCGAGGGAGCAGCGAGTTACTCCTTCTCTTTCCAGGCACACAATTACAACTGACAACCCTGTCGTCATACTCCCTCTTCTCCAAATGTATTTCCTTATGAACAGTAATTTGTTTGTGTGACTCACTGTCAATGGCTTCAGAGTTGAAGGTAAGTGCTGTGTCCAGAGACAAACAGTCCACAGTCACTTCACCACCCTGAATGCGGTACCAGTTGTGCCTCAGAGGGGTCGTGCCGTCAAACTTGTCATGGAAACCTGTTCTGGAGCTGTCGTTCATACCAATTAAGACATCATCCAAAGCCCACTGGGCAGAGTGTTTCCCTGCAAGGAAAAATGAGTAAAATGAAAAACAAAATTAAAGCATGTAGTAGTTTTATTATTTGTATGTGCTTTTCTGTCGTAGTCATGCACAAACCTTGCTGTGGCTGCCACCACCGAAATACTGTGTAAGAAGTTTTGGCTGCGGGAGGCAGCTCGATGGTGACCACTTGGGGCTCCAGGAAGGAACTGAAGTCCAGCTCCCTCAGGAACTGCCACTGGACACCATTGTTGGTAGAGAACTGGACAATGACACCTAAAATCACAAAAAAACAAGAGAGTGGATAGCACGTTTAGGTGGGAAATAATGTTTCATACACAACAGTCCAGGGAGCCTGATTATTAGAGACAAGCTGTTTAGGAGGCTGGTAGTGTTTTATCTGATGCTCCAGAAATGATCAGACTGAGCCTTCAGCACTGCTGCAGGCTACAAATCCACAATCTGCTGACTGATCAGCAGAACAGAACAAACAACACAAGTCTTTGATTCCTCATTAAAAAAAAAAACAACAAAAAAAACACTGACAATGAAGACCAGATCTGTACCACACATCACAGGGTTGATCAAAGAAAAGGGGATGGAGACAAGCCAGTGGTGAACTCAACAGATCAGATGTGGAGCTGCTCTCTACATGCTGCACTGTTAAAGAACAACCACATGAATGCAGCAGAGGGCCTGACTACAGAATGTGATAATTACCTTCGTTGCGGGAGCGAGGCCTGGTACAAGTGGGGCCTAAACTCTTGCTGCCAATTCGGATGTAGAATTGGACCAATCTGTATGTAAACAACAACAATAACTACATTTCAGTTTCGCGTTAAACAAACAAACACACATGAGAGATTTATAGGTGTGAATTACACCCACCGTGTGTTGGTGGTGTCAAGAGGCACTGTGTGTGCTTCTCTCCTCCCAGGGCTGCTGAAGTACAGAGCTTTGCCCTCACCAATGATGCCACAACCGCCTCCAATTTGTCCCCCACTTAGGCTCTGCCAGAGTGGGCTCAGCTTCCCCTCAAAGCCCTCAGTCAGCTCAGTGGGGCTGGCTACGGATGGGACACAACTATCCTGCTCCACTATGGAAAATAACAGGGAATTATAAAACATAAAGATACATGAAAAATATAATATTTGTTTAGCACACAGTTTTCCTTTCCTTGTTTTTCCTCCTATCTGTCATTGTACCTGTGTATCCCATATCACAGAAGCATACTCCAGAGATGCAATCTCCATGTCCCCCACAGTGGTTTGGACAGGGCTCAGAGATGTAGACCCCATCTAAGGCAAAAGGTGGAGCATCTCTGTACATGCTGCTCTCCTGGAACCAACGGAACCTGGTTTTACTGGGAAAACGAGGGGAGGGGGATTTGGGGAGAGATGCAGTCGACATTTAAATTATATAAATCACTATTATCAATATAAAACCACTATTACAACAATTGCATGCCTGTTACCATAGCTACCTGGCTGCAACATTGCGTGGTATAACCACAGTGACCCTTGTCCACTGTTCATAGTCTCCAGTGTTGTAGACAGTGGGCTCTCTGAGCTCACGACCACTGCCCTCACAGATACCTGCCCCTGGGGTTCCTGGGTAACAGCCCTCTCTCACCAGGGCCCAGGTACGACCAGCATCATGGGAGTATTGCAGCAGGACCGGGGCAGATGCGCTGAACTCTGACTCGCACCCTATGTTCAACTGGTAGAGGAAACAATAGACAGAAATTTAAAGAACAATTTAATTCTGGTTAAGTACGACTGTGTGCCTCCCTCTGCCTTTCTAGTTTTTACACTTTCCATGTGGTTACCTTAAACTGAAGGGTGTAGCCATGGCGCAAGGCTAGGTCTCTTGTAACAGCCACCCTATCCCCATCAGAGCGTCCAAACACCATGGCAGAAGGTGTTGGGGCACAGAAGCTATTGTTGCTTTCTCTCTCCATGCCTTCATTACCCAGCATCAGCCACACACTCATCTGGTTCAGAGGGTAGTCGAATGCCGGCTTCTCGTAAAAGTTCTGTAGGGACAGAAGACAGGTGATTATTGTTTACTGTGGTGTTTTGTGTTACCAGGTACCAGCGCAGCAGGACATATTTCTCTGAAAATAAATGGATACACTTCTGGAAAGATTCAAGATTTTATAGCTGTTCTATGTCAGTGTGGCTGACACTTTCCATTACAACAAAAGAAGCAATTTCTCAAGATGAAGCAGAAGCTGCTGCACGAGGTCAGACAACAACAAGTTAAAGGAAAAACTCCTCAGATTGATTCCTGACCTGTGGTAGAGTTGGATTGGCCATGGGGATAATGTGTTTCTCCCTCTCTGACAAAATTATCACATCATCAATTGCCCACTGGTCGTAACCCTCCCCAGAGTGAAGAGGCTGCCACCAACGAAACCTTGTGGAGGGTGTCTTAGAGGCCAAGGGAAGCTCGTAGTGGACAAAGCTGAGAACAGAAGAAGAGACAGATTATTGACATTTCTCTTCCAAAATACACAGCCACATCTAAAGCTCTTTTCACATACAGATGCCAAAAAGGAGTAAAAGGAGATCTTGTGCACAGGTGAAAATACTACATATATATTACATATATAACTTTCAACTTTCTTCATCCTCAGGTTTCTCACCGAGGCTTGGTGAAGTCAGTGAAATACATCTCAGCGATGAGGCCCCAGCTGATGCCTCCATCATTGCTGTACTGCAACAGCACTCCTTCCTCCCTGCTATCTGCCTGGTTACACTCCGCCCAGTCTCCACCCACTCGCAGGTAGAACTGTACAAACTCCGCCCATTCAGTGTCCAGGTCCCAACTCACCAGCTGCCTTAGCCCAGCCTGACAACACAGACATAGACAGACAATAACATTATTTTTCATCATTTTTGTGTCTTCAGATCAGAGAAGATGTACCACTTATACTGTATATTATATTATTTTTTACTACTGCAACAAAAAAAATAAGAGGCTGTTTCCTTGTACCAACTGCTACAATTACATTTTCACCTATGTATACAAATTTAGAAAAGCGATGATTACGCTGATACAGTGCAGCTGACATGCACACGCTCCATCTAATCAGAATCAAATATTCTATAGACCCATGGTATGATTTCAGGGTAGAAGTAATTCAGAGGTCAAAGGTCAGCTTTTTGGCAGTAAAAAGTAGAAAGTAATCAGAGATTCGAGGCTGTACCTCCACCAAGTTAGCACAATCCTCTAGATTACTTATTTTAACAACACAAAATATTTTTACATTTTTAAGATTTTAGATCTGGACACTAATATATATATATATACACTACAGAAAGGGTGTTCATGGTTTTCATTTATTTTGTGGCCACTGTAGTTTCTTCTTCATACTCCTCATAGGAGGAGACGATGAAACAAGGGAGTTGCAAATCTGTAACTGCACAGCTAGATGCTACTACATCTTACCTCATTGGATACTCTGATGACTAACAGAAAGACCAAACATGTGACATTCCTGATGAAGGAACTTTTGTTTTACTTGTTTTACCTTGCTGAAGTAAAGGGACGATCCAGATGAGACCACCCCACAGCCCATGTCAGGGGTGACCACCTCTCCACCAATCACCTCCTGCCATGTGGCCAGGAGTGCATCCTGGGACTCAAAGTCAGACAACACACTGGAGGAGAGGGGGGAGGAGGGCTGGCAGTCTGTTCCAGAGAAGCCATCATCACACCTACGAGAGAAGATAATGACTGAACTTTTTATGTTTACTCTGAGTTCATCTATGCTTGAAAGCATTATGTAACTTCTTTTCCACATCAAAACAACAGCTTCACTATCATTCATAACAAAAGCGCATGTAGAGCTATCCATATTTACAACAGTGGTATTGCACTCAGAAACTAGGGGCATCAAATCACAACAAATACAAATTCATATATATTCTTACATATTACATATGATTCAACATATTAATCCCACAAACATGCTTCAAAAGATTTTAAGTGCTTCCATACTGAGTGAAAGTAATACAGAACAACCTCGAGAAGTTAATATGTGATACTGACCTGCAGTGTCCATGGTCACACCAACCATGTCCATGGCACATGTTAGGACACTGCTGGCCGATGTAGATGTCGTCCAGGGCCCACTCATCCTGCTCTCCATAGTAGTTCTGGATCCAGCGGAACCGTGTGGCACTGGACCTGATCACACAAGGTAGACACACACAAATACTTTACTTGTAACTTCATTCATATGATAGAAGAAGAACAAAGTGTGCATAGATAGAAGAAAAAACTGCAAACTGGTAAGTGACTGCTCAATTTTAATTTAAAAAGTAATATAATGTTAAAAATGCATAAGGCAGACTCGGATGTTATACTCACTAATCTACTTTTCTACTGGGGATAGAGATTTGTAGATGTGTTCTGGCAGGTACAGATTAACCTTATCACGTGTGTGTATGCCTATTTTTCTACATGACTGTGTGTGTCGGTGTGTGTGTGTGTGTTTGGGAGGCAATATCATCATCGCCTCAGCTCTGTCAAAGGCAGGCTGTAGATATGAATTTGTGTGCAGTGTGGGCACATGTTCGGAGCATGTACAGCAATGACAAATAGTTGTAAAGGCGTAGATAGACAGGTATATTGGGGATTATATAGCAGGGAGGTTTCTTGGTCCGCTGCTTCGGTGACCCATATTAACTCAGACCACCTCCTGATCATACAGAGCTAGCCACGACTGCTTTATTATCATTTACTGCCATGACCCTGTGACCTCTCATCACATCCTGCAGGAGATTAGACCACCTTTATTTAGGAGCTGGGTAGAGGAATAAAATGGAGGTGGAGGTTGCAGTACGCTCTGTGAGGGAGGTTTATGTGATTATTTCAGTTGATATATGTGTGAGCTAAGGCTGTTAACAGAGCATGTATTCCTCATGAACTGTTCAGTACAGGATGGCCAGTTCAGGAAGGGACTTTCAGTTCTGTTTGTCCTTTAAACTGAAAAATTACAGTCTTGTTAACCTAACACAATGTATTTACATTCATACATGCAAAACACAAATTCAAGTTTGAGTTCATCTGGCAAAGCTTTGGCAGTTGTTGCTGTTGTTGCTAACACATGGCTGTCATCGAGCAGCTCTTATCACTCGTATCACAAACAAAAATGAGCAGCCAGTGCTGGAGGAATGTCCTATATTGGTGAGATTACATATTTAGGAGAACTGTGTTTTATATTATATTCTTATATTTCCAGACAAGAAGAGATAAACATTGTGTGCCTCATTTGTGTTGGCATCTCTCAAGTCACAAACCCTCCTTTCACAACATGAGAGTTTAAGGCTGAGGATATTTTACCATACTCAGTTGATTAAAAAGTCTTTGGTCCTTTCTCTGTGTGCATATTTTCATAATTGAGTTGGCAAGAAATGCTGACATGCTGCTTTTTTGAGTTCTTTTAGATTGCCAGATTGACCAGATGTTAAAGACCCATGAGACACTTTTTTTAGCGATGTTTTAAAAAATAAACAGAACGAAATTTTAACTCTGTTTTTACATCTGTACCAAAAACATACCAAACCAATCTCAGAATAATTCTGTAAATATTTGAAAGGACCTCTGTGTGGGTATCTGTTGTGTGAGAAGGAAGAAATTTCCTTACTGTGCAAATTGTGTGGTGTGATTCTTGTTTTTATTGCTTGTACAGCAATGTTTTTGTTTTATTATTTATTTTAGCTTCATTTTTACCTTACTACCTGAATTTCTGTGGTTGTATTGCCTTCTGAGTATAGCACATCTTTAGTATCAAAACAAATTGTAAACACTGTTTGCTACATAAATAAAGTTCTTATTGTTATTATTATTCATTGTTGTGCTGTTGCACTGAAAATGTTCGTGAACAAAACCTGCTCCACTTTTGTAAAGCAGAGTTCAATCAGAAATAGTTAGTGCACATGTTTGTAGCACATGTCTGATGATGTGTGTAAGGATTGTGTCTATGCATGTCCAGTATGTGGGGACATGCAGCCATAAACATGTGTGTATGATTCCTAATGTCTTCTTTTTTAGCTCTATGTTATACATCTCCCTATTGACTATTGTACAGATGTGTGTTTTTTTACCATGTCTTCTGAGGCAGAGACAGAGTGATACGTCTCCAATCTTTGAACTCTGATGGGTGGTAGACACTGGGAGCTGTAAACTCAGAGCAGCTTGGCATGCCAGGCAGACAGGCCTGGGTGAAAGAAACAAGAAGTTTCATTATATTACAGGTTTTATTGCATACCTATTCAAGGAAAATGGCATTGTTAATCACTCAAAATTTAGTTTAGTAAAATAAAGTTTTTCATTTATTATTGTGGATTTTGATTTGTAGCCTGACATACTGCAGATACATCCTTAGGGTGCATTAGCTCTGGAGTATATGCATATAAAAGGCTAAAGCAGGATAGTTTCTCTGACCTTGAACATTAGACAAGCAAGGATTAACAGTACATTCAGTGAGTTACATTCTGCACTTGCCAGATGACTGCATTTTTATGCACATGGGAGAATTAGATAAAATTCACTGATGGAGGACTCATTACGCCCTATTCAATTCCAAAGGCAATAAAAATCTTGGCAGATACTTTGGTGCCTTATGAATATTTATGAGCCAGTTGTGATCACAGAAAATCTTTGTTGAATCATGGGAAGATAATCTGCTTGCTGATTCAAGTATTGCCATGTATTTGCTAATAGTAGGATGATAAAATTGTAATTGTGATAATTTCTCATCTGAAACAAAGTGCCACATTTAAAGACTCTCATTATTTACACATTATTACTGAGGCTGTAATGAGTAAATCAATATTCATGATCATGAATAAATGATGTTTCCTTGTCTGTCTGCAGCATGACCTCTACAAGTTTAAGTTGTAAACAAAGATTTGAGCCAGACTGTGTAAACAAAGGGATCGAATGTTAACAATCATTTAACATGGCTAACAATGTTGAATACATTTCATGCTTCTAACCTCTTTGACTAGGTGCCAGGTGAGGCCGTGATTGGTGGAGAACTCCAGGCGGACCTGAGTATCAATGTGAGGGGAGGGCTCACGGCCACAGCCCATGACCAGGGAGAACTGTAGACTGTAGGAGGCTCCAATCTGCATTGACTGAGTTTCCACATAACGAATGCTGGAGCCAGGGCTGGGCTCACCAGAGAAACTAGAGTATAACGTGGAGGAAGAGAGGTTTTCATACAGTATGCCATATTCTGTTGCAGATTACTGTTGTAATAGTAACTAGAAATGTTTAACTTTATCTTTCACAAAACTAAAAACAAAAGCCAAGTACCCATTGCTAAATACTGACCACTATTTACGTCAGAGCAATAAGTCTCCTACCTGAGGGTCCAATCATGCTGACAGTAGGGCTGAACATGGCCAAGATAGAAACCAAGACTCTGGGTCACGTCCAGCACGTTGCTGAAGTCGAGACTTATAGTATTGAACAGCACAGACGTCATGCTGATTTCATCCAAGGCCCACACATCGTGCCCCCGGCCTGAATGGTACGGCTGCCACCATCGGAACTGCACGCCAAACTTACGAGCACCAGACGGGAGTTCAACCGACACAATCCTGGATGAAGGAGAGAGATTATGATTGACAATTGATGGAAAGTTTACTTCATGTAGATTAGATGTATTTGGTCTGGAATTGTAACCACACAGCCCACACAATATTTGTAAACAATGTACATTTCTTCTTCTACAATTTTAAACAGGTTCTGTCTTCTGTCATCTTTCTTATAGCTCACTCTGTTTGCCAGAAAGACCCATTTTCTCTTAGTCTAGATTCTGTTATCAAGTTGTTTTGTACAAACATACATGCTGATAAAGTAGGAAACTCCACTTGCACTGCAGGTCAGATCATTGTGGAGAACTTGTCACTGACCCTTGCTGACCTTTCTTGTGCTGATAAAGAGCTCTGAGACCCGGCCTGCGCAGTTGGCACCCAGCCCACTTTGTCTTCATTACACACATAGATGGCACTAACTGACTCAGTGGGTCCCAGTGGCTTACACCTCCAGCACGCCATTAGCAGCGTAAATGTGTGTGTTAATGGAGTTATAGGGTCTCAGTGGAATCATAGGCATACAAGCGTGTGCAGGTCGACACACACATCACATGCACACACACTCTAAACAGAGGAAGAACCTTGGCTCGTGGAAGCCTTGGTAAGCGTAGTGCTGCAGCAGCGTCCAGGTGATGCCGTTGTCCGAGGAGTAATGCAGCAGGACACCCTCCCCTGGCTGGTCTGGGGCAGGACATGAGCTCAGGGTGCTACGGCTGCCCAGGCGAAGCGTAAACTGTAGGTACCTTCAGAGAATGGAAGCAGGAACATGACGGAAAATGAAAACAAGCCAGTTGGAGTGATAAGGGAAGTACAGTAGCAGTTGGGGCAAACAAAGGAAATGACACAGAAAAGGACAGGTTTATAAATGAGAAGACAAAAAAGTAAGGTGACAAAGAGTGTGTTCAGGAAGGAGAGGTGAGAGGGAGAGGGGTAAAAGGGTAGATAAACAGACATTCATGCAGAGCAGAGAGGTGGGAGGGAGGTGGCAAGATGATGGATGAGATGATTAAATGAATGAGGACAAAATTAGATGAGTGGAGGTGGAGGGAAAGAAAGAGTAAGACAGAGAGAGAGTGAATGAGAGTGAGAGTTCACATCCATGTACTCATGTCAACTGTACATAGCTCTAATGTAGCATTCGTTTCCATCCTCTTATGTGTTCATCTTTGTTTTGGCAGCCATGTCATCATTTATAATAATGTAATATTTATTCTAATTTCCATCATCTATCTCGGGCTGCCAGTCACCTCCCAGCTCTCTCTGTCCTTGGCTGAGCTTTGCTTTCAATAGCACTGCAGTTTCCTCTTTCAGGCAGCTGTTCACTCAATCAGCCAGGAAACTGGCATTAAATATGGCCATCAGGTGGCATACTCAGAGCCGCAACAGGCATAATCAATCTAACACAGATGCCATATCTAACTTCATCTCTCGCTCTCCATCTTTCTCTCTCACATTTTCATCCTCCCCTTTCATCTCTCCCCTCATCTGCAGTCCTCTCCATGATCACAATCCATCTCCCAGCATTGGAACACAAGAGTATGAGGGAAAGAGGGATTGACGAAGGAGGAGAGTGGATATCTGACTGGAACATTTGCACTATAAATCATAAGTAAAGACACCTGATGAGGACATGCCACGATTTTACAAAGTAATCTACTGATGGCAAAATCAGCAGAATCTAGATCTGCTTGTGTGCACACTGAACATGTACAAGAGTGTACATGTACGTTTTTCTCATGTCTATGTGTGTATGTAACAAGTCTGCTTTTACATTCAAGATCCTGTTCTTTATCAGCATTTTCATTACCTGGCCTGGGAGCTGTCTAGAGGAGCAGTGACCAAGTGTCTTCTGCTATCCCTGTTGAAGACCAAGGCTTTGCCGCTGGCCAGAACCCCACAGCCAAAGCTGACCTCGGCCCCACGGAGTGAAGAGAAGCTGTGGTAGGAGGAGAGGCGTGGGCTGGAGAAACCCTCCGACAGGAAAGCTGGGAAGGTCTGGGAGGCAAGCTCACAGGCTGGACCACTAAAGCCTGGGTCACATCTGCAGAGGAGAGGAGAGGAGAGGAGAGGAGAGGAGAGGGGAGACATGAGACATTAAAAAGAGTGAAGAATATAAACGAGGAAAAGAAGACAGAGATAATGAAAATCCATTAATAAATCATAGCCATAATACAATTTGATTAATTTTGAATGGTGATTGGTGCTGTAAGGCATTAGGTGGATAATGAGGAGACTCATTTTGAAGGAGAGACGTTGGATTTATTTGGTTTAATAAAAAGCAGATCCTTACTTGCAGCCTGTGCGAGAACAATGTCCTCTCCCAGAGCAGAAACGAAGACAGGCAGGACCAATATACACTGAAGAGAAACACAGGCATGGAAATTCAGTTTCTTTTACCACAAAAAACTCTTTTTTGTGTATTTAGCTGAGCTTTAATAAACAGTATTTTGTAGACCTGAAAGGAGGAGGTTTTGTGGCTTTTTTGTTGGGTCCAAGTAAACAACAAAACAATGACTTTTAAGAGTGTACCATGTGAACTGTATATATAATACTAACCATTGTCTATGGCCCACATGCTGCCTGCTCCGGTGCCGGACTGTTTCCAGCGGAACCGTGTAGTCTCTGTCAGGGCAGCATTGGGCAGCGGGATAGAGATTCTGGTCCACCTAGAGAAACAAAATACATGTATGTGCATAAATCTGCAGTGACAGGCTGATAAAGGTATACTTATATCAATCATACACATACAGAGGTGCAGACTTTCATACCCGCTGTAGTTGTCAGAGGAGTAGATGGTGCTGTGAGGTAGATGGGGTCCGGCACAGAGCTCTGGCAGACACTCGGTGTGGAGCAGAGACCAGGAGCGACCATGGTTGGTGGAAAACTCAAGACTGACACTAATGAAAAATAACAGAGGACATCTTATCTCAACATTTAGATTTTCAACCTGAATTAGTGCAAAATGTCTAAAGTTTACAGCAGGGTAAAAAAAAGAGCAAATGATAATAAATTATTCCCTCTGCTCTTTTATTAAAATTGCATTCTGAAATTCAATACATGTGCAGCATCAAATGACAGCAACAGTTTGAACTGTGGGGATTTACATACGTAGTCTAAATGTAATGTGAACTTTAAAAACTCCTTGAAGTCACGTTTCATATTCTTAGAGACCAACTGAGCTCAGCTGACTGACTGACAGCTGCTGATTCTGCTGTTTAGAAGCATTATTTCCTTCAGTTTCCTGTGTGGACCAGTTTACCATCACAGTCAATCCAGGGTGTCTTATTTAGTGTATGGAGGTCTCCTTTGTTGCAGCCCAATTTCATAATTTTGCTGAGAAAAGTGGTGATTTTTCCACATAAAAGCACTGCCTAACCTAGTTTTAAAATGTGTCACACCTGTTGGCAGGCTGGTAGGAGCCACAGCCGAGGTTGATGGAGAACTGAGCGACATGTGTGTGAGTGCCAGGCAGCACAGGGAGCAGCTGCATGAAGTCTACGGCCCATACATGGCGGTTGGCACCCCCATGTGACCGCTGCTCCAGGCAGAATTGGGTGACTGGTGTTTGTAACTCAGTGGGCAGTGCCAACGATACCACCGCAGGAGTCTGAGATAAAAGAAACGGAGGATAGAATGAATACATTAGACCAGAGGGAAAATATTAATTAGAAAACAGTGAAAAGTCATCCGTTTTTTGCAATCACAATTTTCCCTAAAGCTAAAGATGGTGTCTTCAAATTGCTTGATTTGTTTTACCAAAAGTCTTAAATCCAAAGATAACCAGTTTACTATCATATAAGACAAAGAAAAGCAGCAAATCCTCACAGATTACAGACTGGAATAAATAAACATTCTGCTTTTTTGCTTGGAAAATGACTTAAAAGATTTATTGTTTGTCAAAATACCTGATAATTATTTTCTAATTATTGAACAGTTTTAGCTTTGATAGAAATATATCAATAAAATCAAATAGGAAAATTGGACTAGGAATTAAAAATAATCTAAACATTTGATAGAGAATACATATTTTGGGTGTGAATATGTTTTGTATGTCTCACCCTGTAAGAAGAGTATGGGAGGGTGTCGAGCACCACACGCTCCCTCCTGCCCTCAGACCTTCCAAACACAATCACATCGTTCTCATGGGACTCTCCTGGATCACAGTCACCACCACCTGAACACAAACAGTCCTCACTTTGTTTATGCAATGTACTACACAAGACAGCACAAAGAGCAAAGCCATGTGCAATGCATTAACCAAAGCTACTGTATGTCAAAGTCATATAGTTGGAGGATTTCCGTACCCATGGTGAAGTAGAAGCGAAGGTTTCCGTAAGACGTGGTGTCGAGATACGGGGTGCACACTCTCCTCCGGCCCTCCTTCTCAAACACTAGAGCTGAACCCGACTCAATCTCTCCACACTGAGTCCCATAGGCAGCTCCCTCTATGTCCCAGCTGAGTATGAAAAACAGACAGGGCTGGTTTAGTAAGTAAAAAACATTTCTCATCACAAGTTGTTTGTGTCTAAATGCTGTATATTAATTTGGGAAAATAAGTGGCACTTGAAATTTATGAGGCAGTATTTCAACAAAATTAATAATAAAAAAACAAACAACATTCACATAGTCGTACCACATGATGAATTACTCCTAAAAAACTTTAAATATAGTTTAAAAGTAACAACAAATTAATTATTGAGAATACGTTTAGTCAGAGGAGGAAAATTAACCTTAAAATAACAACATGACTACTAATGTGATTAAATAATTTACAGCTGAAGAAATAGAAATCTTAAGCACTTAACCCCAAATGAACTTTACTGACATAACAGCACACAGACACAGACAGAGAAATTATAGCATGCAAACACTTGTGTTTATAGATTGCCTCTTTTACACTGTATCTCCCCCTGGAGTGTTCCTGAAGTCAGTAAACAGTTGCCATAATTCACACCTTGCCAGTGAACAAACACACAATGCCAGCATAAATCACCTGGAAGGGGGCTTACACATACAGAACACACACACACACACACACACACACACACACACACACACACACACACACGTGCAGACACATATTTCTGCACAGTGGAGAGAGGATCCTCATTAGCACTGACAGAAGTTAACTCAGTGTGTCAGCCCTCTCCTGTGTTCCTCTATCCCCCTTTCCTCCCCCCCGTTCCTCTCTATTTTCTGCCATGCAGTATATAAGCTGGTGTGTCTCTGTCACAGCCAGCGTTGGGTTAAATGACACTTAGTGGAGTGTGGCATTAACACAAGCAAAAGCTCTTCCTGCCTACCTTACACATGTGTCAACCCATGATGTCTGATGGGTGAGAGCTAGCATGCAGCGTAGCATGTTGGCATGCTGCAGGAAGGTGTGAGGGTGTGGGGTGGCCGCAGAAACACACTCCTGTTTGAGGTCCTTCTCATTAATGGGAAAATGTAGTGACAGACCTGCTGCATGAGGCCTGTTAATTACTCTCTGGCTGTAACACTATCTATCATCTCTCCTCTTTTATCTCCCTACCTCTTGCAGTGCTTCTGACAGTGCCTCTGACAGTGTTTCCTTGCTGTCTGCTGTCCAGTGTGTGTTTGTGTGCATCTGTGTGTGTGTATGTGTCTCAGTCTGAACAGATGGACTGCTGTCTCTGTAGCAGTCAGAAGCATGGCATTCACCTGTGTCAGCCCTCAAGCTTGACTTATACTTGTGCAACACGCTGCATGTCGCATCACTTGACATATGACTAGTGACAGGTGTCAAAGCACGTGCTTGTATACAGATACAGAGACATACCAGACCACTGATATCCTACCAAAACCCCTCCCTTTCTCTTAACTCTCTCTTCCCCAGCTAATATGTCACCTGGTGCTCAAGTCAAATTTTCATCCAAAACTGACCCTACATTGATATGGTAATTTTTTCTGGGTCATTTTGGTTTTAATGGTACTTTTTGGTTACTTTAAACCTGTTTGATCCTTTGAAATGGGTTTGGCAACCAGATTTGGTTTTACTGTATTAGCTCATTCCTGAAGGGGAGCAAACTCCCCTTCAGTATCAAGTGAGTATCACATTTGAAAGAGCTTTTAAAAACCTGTAAATCTGCAATGATTGGCATTTTAATGATGTATTAACCCAGCTCTCTTTTGTTGTTTAGCCTAATTTGATCTTTTCCAGTGATTGTTGCATTTTATGTGAACTTTTAAACCACTTTGTAACTGTGATTTTGTGAAGTGCACTAGGAATGAAGATTACCTACTTACTTATTTAAAATACAATTAGATAAAATGATCTAGTACAGGAGGTCGTGGAAGAAATGAGACCATCATCTTGACTTACTTTGAGGGTGAACTTTCAAAGTCTTCCTCCCAGTAGCTCCTTCCCTCCTCACGATGCAGGTCGATGTCTTTGGTCGACGCAAAGCTCTGGCCAACTCCTTCACCGCCATGGAAATACATAGCATTGCCTTCGGACTGACAGGCATGCTGGCCAATAAGAATGCAGGTGTTAAGACATGCAACCAGTTTTAGAAAGCAGTGCCTTAAGAAAATCACTTGTAAATTGAAACACTGAAATCATGTGTAAAGAAGTGAATCCATGTAAATGTCCACTGCTTTATCCATGTACCTTGACAGTAGCTCCAGGGAAGAAGAGCCAGTTGGCAGTGTCTGGAGGGTCCAAGTTGTCCTCCATCAGGGGGGCTCTGTGGGCAGAATTGACCAGCAGCACGTTGTCCAACCCCCAACAGGACTCATAACCTTCAGGGCCTTGGGGGGCTTCCTGAGTCCAGCGGATACGAACGCCATCAGCCTTGGAGTGATGTGGCAGCGGGAGCAGGTGGACGACAGTGCTGCTGTTGGTAGGGGCTCTATAGGTGAGGAAAACATATAACATGAGGGTCTTGGTGCATGTGTGTGTATGGTGGTGTTTATGTAATTAAGTCTTACATGCTTATACATTTAAATAATGCTGAAGTAGACGCATTTCAGGATGAGTTATGTAGTAGATGATCTATGAGTTGGCTTCTGTGTCTACACAAAAGAATAATATGCACCCACTGCAGTTTAATATTGTAGTTAGAAGACAGGATCTATACATTATGGCTCTGTTTGAGAGCTGGCTAAACGTAGGGAGGCAGGGATAGAGGGATGAAAAACAGGGGGATCACAGAGACACAAACAGGAGAGGAATGACAAATTGAGAGGGGGAGGTGTGAATGAGGGAAAAAAGAGAGGGCGGGTGTTCATAACAGATGGAAGGACTGTGGGATGGATGAGGAAGAACGAAGAAGAGGATAGAAAGAGAGAGAGACCTGATCTTCTCCAGTGTGATCCAGTCATCTGAGGTGTTGGCGTTACCGCTTAGACTGTATGACACAGTGATGCTGGGGTCTGAGTAACTGAACCGACAGGAACCTGAGCCTGGGGAATACAAACACACACAGAGGACAGACATATATGACTGTTAACACACTCCTGTTGAGGGAACAGCTAAAGAATGTGTGAGGCACTTTCCTTTTTTCAAAAACTGAATTTTATCAGCAGGGCAATGATCCTTTCTATGGCCAGAGGGGCAGCCAGGCACAGCGGGGTGGCCTCTTCTGACTGATTGCTTCCACATTCCCTCCCTCAGCCAAGTGGAAAATTATGTCTAAATGGTATCATGGTGGAACTAAGTGATCAGCAGCTTAACAGGACTGAGAGAAGTTAGGAGGCGTATGAAGGGGTTGGATAGAGGTGATTGGAGGCGAAGCGATGTGGGACCGAAGACTCTGTTAGTGTATCTGTGCATTTGTGTTTAAAGAGTTTGCGTGGCATCAGACTATATCTGCGCCTTTAAAATACAGGTTTGTGAGGGTTATGTGGGAGCTGGTGGGTGTCAAAGGTTACTAATGGAGGAAGCAGACTAACCCCCACCTTTCCTCTCCTCCATCCCTGCTCTCCCTCTCCTCCCACACCACCTGACGCTTTGTAGCATCCATGTCAGGTCAATGTCCTGCCGTGCCGCTCCATCCCTACTGGGTAAAGCCGTGCATTAACCTGCCACCACTTCATTGCACTGCTCTACTGAACTGCTCCATACACAACAGTGCTGCATCACAAACTCATATTAATGACCTGCAAACGAAAGTGCAGCCAGACAGAATGAGAGGCAGGAAAGAGAAGGAGAAATAGAGGGGTGCGGGTGAGGAGGGTTTTCGCTACAGTATGTACTCTTATTTCCTCTCAGTCGTGTTCCCATGAGAACTGCCGGATGCGTGTAATGGACATGAAAAATACAACACCTCTAAAAACTCAGCCATGGCCTTCTGGGTGTCTTTCCCAGAATATTGTAAATCATTCATTATTGTGATAGGAGAGGGAGAGCAGAGAAAGGAACAGAATTACACTGTGACCAGCTGGCTTACTGACATGTGACAGGACTATTTCCTAAAGATTACAAAGGGATCTATTGTCCTGGATGGAAAAGACTGTTGCACGCAGGGCTAAGATGTTTGAACAGGGTTAATACAGGGTCTCATACATAAGCCTGTTACACAAAATCTCACTTATTGTTTGCAATGCGTGTGGAGATACTCACCCAGGGCAAACTGCAGGACTGAGGCTGTGCTAGTGTTGAGAGGTACAGTGGACTGGGGAAGATACACAAGACAGTTCAAATCTTTGAAATAATATGAACTACAACATCCAATATGATTTGTTGCACTTGTAGCAAAGTATTTTAAACCTTTGACCAAGCTGAAAAAGTTTTGTTTTATTGATGTTTTCTCATTTTAAGTATCAAGTCTGTTGCAAACGTAACCACATTCACCAATGACGTCAAATGTTTTCAACCATTCTGAAGACATTTCTACGTCACTGCAGAAGGGTGACAACTCCAACCACTGGAAGTGAGTGAAACAACACGCTTTGGGCTTAAGTTAAACTCTAAATGCAAATTGGTGGAGCATTGTTTGTGTGTTCTCATTACTGACGATTTTCTGTTCGGGGCTATCTGTGTCAGTGTTTCTGGATATGCATGCTTATTCTGCTTGACAGAAGAGCTGCCAGGCAGTGGCATCAAACATTTGAAACAGTGACAGACAAAGCAAATGCTAATCAGAGAAGTACATAGAATCATGAGCCACTCAACACTTTGTTGCTACTGACTGGCTTTTATCTCTTACAGCAGAATAAACAGTCATAAAGATAGAAAGAGGGAATGAAAAGGTTTGATTAGAAATTATGAGTGATTGTGTGCTGGCATGAGGTATGTGTGTGCCACACTGGTTGTCAGGCAGTATCCTGATACTAGTGTACTTTACTCTAAAATTGTATAATATTCAGTCCTCTGTGCTCTTCCTGTATTTATTTTTACTTTTAAATTCTTAAAACTTCTGTGTCCTGCAGTAGTACGAGAAGTTAGTTTTAGTTAAAAACCCTCCAAAAACTCACAGATGCCAAACAGGTGCAGCAATGTTTTGAGTTAAAGTTGGCAGATGACTGAAAGAAAGTCATTGTGTACAAGTTATATACAAGTTTATGTAACCAAATCATGAGACATGAAATTGCTTGTGCAAATGTGCACACATCTTAAGCCAGGCAACGTCAGCTTTTCGTTTTTTTTTTACCACAAACATGGGGCAAATAATAAACTGTTTCATGATATTGGCTCCTTTTAGTTGTTTTTGTTTGGGTAGGCCAGATATATTTGGTTTGTTCAGTCATGCCGAGGCTAACACATGCAAACAGACCAAACACACATGTGATTTTATTTTATCTCAGCTCGCTTTTGCTGACTAGATGCACATAAATGCTTTAGTTCTCACTATAAATGGAACCAATAATAGTAAATTGCAAAATGTCTTATTTGTTTCGTTGCATGCTTTTATTGTAAAATTGATTCCCAACTCTTTACCATAATCAGACAATGGCATAATAATGTAGAAGAAGACTCTTTATATAGATACAGATGTTTAAACATGAGATTCTACTGTGGTTACAGCCTGTATGCTGTAATTTACTTTAGCTGTGGTTGTGGCTACTGAGTGGTTGGTTTGGATGTATGGTCAATGGTCCGTAAAATGTACAGCGGTAGCAGTGTGGTCAAATATGGCAGTTACCAGCTCTCGCTCTCCAAAGGGCTCACAGAAAGTCACGGCTCTGCCATGCATCAGTACACCACACTGCTCCCCCACCTCACAGTTACTGCACTCAGACCTGAGAGGAGAGGAGAGGAGAGGAGAGGAGAGGAGAGGAGAGGGGAGGAGAGGAGAGGGAGTTATAACCAAAGCAATGTCAAAGCAGTATTGAAGGAGAGCACCAAAGATGATGATTGCACCCTGAGATTACAAGAGGAGTTGTAACCATTTCACCTACCAGATGCTTGGGTCCAGCTCTCCTTGGAGGTTGGAGTCAAAGTCGTCACGCAGTACAGCATGTTTGCCATGGAGCTCCACTACATAAACACATACACCATATGCTCGCAGTTAGACACAATCTGTATGACACCTCGTCTTTTCATGTTGTAATTACCTGTATGGTTATGATGTGAAAATCATGCAATGACAAGTAGACTCACCAAGACTAGGTCTCAATGGGGACTCGGTCGGGGCTGAAACAGAAGAGAGAGAGAGAAGAAGAGAGTCAGTATTGTGAGTTATACAGAGGCAACATCTTGCATGTCTGATGCATCTTTGCTTTGTTAACTTCATGGATAAAGTGTGGATTAGTCAGTAAGTGCATGAAGATGGGCCTGTTCTTAAATCATCTTTGAGTGAAACAAAGTTTCTCTGTGTCCTGGCCGGCCATGGCTGCACTCTACTGGCTGTTGCCGATGTTAATTCCTTTCAGTAATGAAAGGCCAGGCGGCCATGATTAACGGTTCAATGCCAATTAACCGCCATCCTCCCCAGAGGCGCCTCTGCGCTGTAATCTGTGGCCACTGCCTAGCTAACACACTCAACCATCAATCTCTCCCAGGGGATGCACAGCTCTGAGAAGAAGAGGGAGGTGAATGGAGGGGGGTATTGAGTGTTAAGAATTAATGAATCAAACATGGGTTTAAAAAAAAAAACACTGGCACTAACTCAATTAATGAGAACACTTTGTAGAATACAGTCTGCATCCAGATTTAGAAAAATACCATAAAGTTGCAGAGTATGGATGTGACCTTTGTGCTAGAAAAGATAAAGGAGGTTGTACAGCGAGGCTTAAAACTTAATCAAGAATTTTTGACAGATTAGTCTGGTGGAAACTGTGTTTTATTAGCCAGTACACATCGGACAAAAGAGACAGGAAAGGTGTGACAAATAACGCAGTTGAGTGGACATCATTTACCACTGCAAACTCAGACTTTTGCCAAGAAAAAGGGTGCACAAGGTGATAATCAAACTTGAGTTTAACTTAAGTTTAACCTTGTTTCATGATCAGTCACTATTGAGTGGCTTCAACCTAAGTGAACATGACACCCTTCAATCCCTTTGAGCTTCTTTACTTTTCTTTGGTCTTTTACTCCGGACTGAAGAGAAGGATAATCTGTCACAGTGTTCTTTATCCAGGATGAGCCTGCCCACCTGATAAAACACACTAAGATGAGACAGTGAGGACTCATCCTAAAGTTTCATTTCTAGTTACTTAAGACTTTCTTTCAAACCATGCTGAGGTTCAAAAAATGTCCTCAAAGAGAGGGGCTTACATTTAAGAGAGCCCACCTAAAACTCCCTCATAAACAACAGAACCTGAATGAAAGCAGGACGGATTACCAAAACAAAGGTTTCTTAGTATCGTATTGGTTCTGCAAATGTCTTAACTTTGAGCTCAAGCTTCATTTTTGTTAGCTGCCCTCATTTCTCCTCGTTGGATCCAAATACTGGGCTCTTAGAAATGGATTTACTATTCACAGAGAGTTGGTAAAGTTTCATGCTGACTGTAGAAGTTGGAGTCTTAGTGGCCTGTGTGACAGAGCTGGGTGGTTCAGTGGCTGTGACTGTTTCTGCTGCTGCTCTGGTGGGCCCTGACACTCAGCTTCATGGATGGAGCGCTGGCTCGACGATGAAGCCCATTAAAAGCAGATCAAAGGGCCTTCTTCCTCCCTCTGCATCTCTCTTGCTCTCTTCCTTCCTCGCCCCCTAATCCTTCAATATCTGCTGATTCAAAACATGTTTAGAGGAACTATCAATCCCAGCATGTGTCAACATGTTCCTTGTCCCTTATTAACATTCTTACTAAACTATTATGACAATGAAATGAGCACTTCTGTGCTCAGTTTACACAAGTGTGTGTTTATCTTACATATTCAACCTGAAAAGAACATGTACTAAGACATGACTCCTGGTAATCCCCCCTCTCAAACTGACATACAGTAATAAATGCTTGGATGGTATTCTGCTCTCTCCAGTCTTCTCCCGTCTCCCTCTTAAACAAACTCTTCTGAATCACTCTCAGTCTTTCTAGTGAGGCCATTTGGCTGGAGAAAGGCCCAAAGATTTTTTTTTGGGTGGATAATCCCTTCAAGCTTCCAAAAAGGCCTCATTTACAGTTTTCTTTCTCCATGCTTCATCACGCTCTCCTGCTGTCTCTCTCACTTGCCTTCTATCACAATCTCTCCATCCTGCCCACCCCTCCATCCGCACCCGTTCTGTCTCTCTCTGCCTAACCCTCTGTGCATCGGGAGCAGACAGTGGCGCTCATTTCACTTGGATTAATCCCCTCTCACTTTCTTAAAGACTTCAATTACTGCCTCCTCTATTTGCGGCTCATCTCTGCTAATGCCTGTATCTCCCTGGCCAGGGCTTATACTCACAAGCATGCAGAGGGACACACACACGCACACTTACACACAGACAGCTTTACCTTCCACAACTGACCCAACCCTCTCTGCGTTTTGCTATGCACATGTACACATATGTGCACATATAAGCATTAGCAACAAAGAGGAGGGGATTCTCAATATACTATACAGAGACTAAAATCACACGAGTGCTGACAAGTAAGGTTGGGGTGATACTAGGGGGGCTAAATGAGCGTAATCTTTGGAAGACGCAGACATCTTTGCACAAAGAGCGCAGGGCACAAGTCATGTTAAATCTTCTCCCCCTCTTCTCTCCATCTTCCAGCTCTAATCTCCTCTCTCTCTCGTCTCTTTCTCCCCGCCATGTAAACTGCCCCCACTCTTCCAAATCTCCCCTTATTCTCCTCTCATTTGCTCTTTTCCCCTTCGTCTGACTCACATCCTTGACGACATGAACCGCGTTTGAAGTCAACTTGCTACTGTCTAACTGGCGGTTTCAATTACTGACTCACCAGGATGCAGGATGCTGTTGTTTTTCCTTCTACAATGTCTAGAAAAAAAATGGTTCACCAAGGTCAGAATGCAGCCACTTCACTCCACTCAAAAACCAGGGTCTTTGTGTAGACTTCAATTGGCATCATTACAATAATCATAGGTGAGTGGAGAGACCAGCAAAGAAGTTAGACTCCCTACTTTTCCAATTTCCATGTTACCTTTTCTAGCTGTGTTTTTATGTAAAGGTGGAATATAAAGTAAAGATGAGACATCTTTTTCTTCACAATACTGAGAATTAGAGTCTTGCTCTGTCTCAAAACTTGAAGACAATTTTTTCTCTCTCTATCTCTTTGGCAAACATCTCCTGGCTGTCAATGTGTTAGAGATGAAGGGGAACGCACAATAAATATCCTTCCACATATCATCACTCCTTACTTGTCCGGTGATTATGGTAGTTCCAACAAAAACTACACAAACAAAATAGCAGAAGAGAAGAAAAATCTTAATGGCAGAAGAACACAAAAGAAGACTAGGAAGAGAGAAATTATAAGACAGGAGAAAATAGGGCTTGAGGAGACACTCAGAATGCAAGGGGGGCGGGGGTAGACTAGATAGTGAGGTCTCAAGGTTTCTTGCTGGTGAGCGATGAGGGATGGCAGACAAGCCGGCATTCAGCCAGGCAAGCAGGCTGGCTGGCAGACTGGGTGGGTAGCGAGGAGGTGGAAGAGTGGAGGCCACCCGTCCCTCCTCTGTTGCGCTGTGATGAGGCGTCCCTCAGGGAGCAGTGGCCTCTTTGAGTTATATGTCCCTTTAATAATCCATCTGGGGTGCAGTGCACTTGGCCAGGCCCATAAAGACCTGATTTATTCCCTCGCTGGAAATGAGAGGACCTGGCGATGCTGGGCAGGAAGCAGGGACTGCTGGCCCTGCTGTCAGGAGATAGAGCTGATGGACGGCCTGCAGTGCCATTCAACACCCACAGCCACTCCACCCTTTAGCACAGAGCACCCTTTCCTAACCCACCCCTACCTCTCCTCATACCCTGCCTTGCTCTTCTCATCTGGGCTTAATAAATCTTTTTATGGTCGCTCAGTGGGAGCTGAAATGTACTCCTGTTTCATCCCCTCGTCTGTCTGTTCATATACTTGCAGTCGTTTAAAACTGTGGTGGTAATTTGCATTTTGCCGCGTCATGCTTTAAAGCATCTCTAGAAGCCTGTCCAAACAATTTGGCAATGCGCTGATTGGTGCCACAAACTACTCGGTTGAACTGTGCATTTCATTTGGTTGCAGCAGTATTTGTCAGACTCCCATTAGTTTTGTCTTCTGAATCCATGGATAAGAACAAAATATGGGGATTTTTCTGCACTGGTTGTTGAGTAATGAAACAGGGCGTAGATCAAAGCAAACTAGAAGGGAAGTTGGAAGGATGAACTGGACGCTGAATGAAAGGATGGGGTGAAGACGGGTGCTGGCACAGAAAAAAGCAGCTGCGAGAACACAGGGGAGAGCGGGGTGTTTGGGACCAGGCATCTCCCCAACACTGACACACATCACACACATAAATCCAGTGTTTGCCTATGTCTCTGCAGGCTTTTAGGTGCACCACAGTGGAAACATTTAGATAAACACCTTTCTCCTTGAACCTGCAGGCAGGTTTTACTACTGAGAAGCAAAGTGCTGCATGTCAGACGTTCCACAGCGAGGTTAAGGCTTATACCTCTCCTCTACTTTCTTTATCCTCAAATCTCTTATTTACATTAGAGTTTCTTTCTCCATCTCTTTATCATGTTAAGCTCAAATTCATGCCTCAAAGTTCTTTTTATAACTCCTTGGCTAATCTGCCCATTTGTCCTCAACCTGGCTGATCATCCGATTGCCTTCTTATTTGAGCAGCCTGCCCCGTGATTCTTTTCCTCCCTTCATCTCTTCCTTTCTCTTTTCCTCCTTCCTCCCTCTCCTCCATGGATCATAACCCTGCTTTAGATAGCTTTCATTTTTCCAGCTCTTCAAAGCTTGAGTCTTAAGCATATGAACTTCTGAAGTGGCTTGAGCTGGCCCTGTGTCTTCTATTCCACTTTGAATGCTAATGCCCAGATTTGAAGTAACTTTGCTCAGCGCAGACTGCACTCTTTGCGCTGCTCTGAGGTTGCCTATTTGATCCTGTCGGAAGAGAAAAGTCTACAGGCAGAGTTTACCGAGGGAACCAAGACTTTAAACATAATGCATGTATAGTTATTTACTTTAACAGTTTTACTGTTTCTAAATAATATTGTTATTATATTATTATGGTTGGTGCACCACAGCACAATTGTTATGTCAAAGAAGTTCTCTAGTTTCATTTTTATGTCAAGAGTCTAGCTCATTCAAATTTTATGGGTTATTTTTCAACCATCTCTTTCAAAGTTGCAAGTTTTGGAAAAAGAAAGATGAACTGACTACGGTGAGTTGTATCTGTGGAGTAGAAAAAAATGATGCTTGTCTCTGTTTGGACAATTCACAAGAGAACAAAACTGATCAGACCCATTTCTGTTTCTGTTTCCTCCTTTCTCTCATCTCTGCTCTGTCTCCTTTCGCCTTCTGTTGCCTACGGCATGTTCGTTTCTCATTTGTAATTCAGATTTCCTGGCGTAGTTCAGCAACAGAAAAAGCATTGCGTTTATTGGCCGTCAAAGGAATTAGCTTACAAGAAGGTCAACCACCTGCTCACCTCTACTCTTTCCCAACTTTTTTCTTTTGTTAGTGATGTTTAATCACCGTACTACCTCTACCAAACACTCAAATCACCTGCAATTCACGACCTTCAAGTTTCTCATTACTACTATCTCTTCATCCCACCATCTTTGTCCTTCTATTCTTCCATTTCTCCTTTACAAATTAGTCAGCAGCTTTCATTACTAATACATGTAATTCATAGCTTTACATCCCTCTACTGTCCTATGTATCCCTTATCACTGTCAGCACTGTTTCTCCCACCTCACGTCCCTCTGTACCTCTCCTATCTGCACACGTTCACTGTAGATTTTTTTTTATTACCTCATTGCTTCTTTCTCTGTCTTCTCCCATTCACAACTTACCTCCTCCAAGGCCTTGTAAGGTCTAAATCTCTGCTTTCCAGCTTGTCTGCTGTGAGTAGTTGTGTGTTAGTGTGATACTGCAGGGTCTTGGCACTAAACAACTAAGTGACTGTTGTTGGCTGCAGATATTTCATTTGCAGAGGGAGAAGACTGGGGCAGTGTGTCAGTGGTGGTGAGAGGAGGAGTTCTCGGGCAAGGAGACAGAGGTGAAGAGCCTCACTGCTCTCTCCCTGTCACTCTTCCAGACCTGACTGAGGGCTCTGTGCCCCATGTTTTCCAAGTGGCATGGAGCCATGAAGTTGAGCACTCTCTTTCTGGCATGTGCTACAATCATCAGTAGTTTCTCCAATGACCTGCTGGGGGACACACTTGTCATGAAGAGTCCTCAGAGACTCGCCACAGAGATTTTCATTTTCTAATAGACTAAATATATATTTTAAAGCTGAAATTGAGTTGTTTTTCCCCTGAAACAGTTTGTGAAAAGACCCCAGCAGCATTTAATGTACTTCTTCACTTTCAGCATTAAAGTCAAATTTGATCTACAAAAAGGAGTTCTTGAGTGAGGAGGAGGCTTCTTTCCTGTAAACAAGCAATTATACACACTCAGCATGCAGAGTGGGCCTGCACTGTCTGTCAATAGCTACTTAAGGCTGTCACAGAAAGTGGATGTAAGAAGTGTCGGCCATAAAGCGTAAATCTCCAGCAGACAGAGAGAGAGAGAGAGATGGGAAAAAAAGCTGAGTTTAGCATAAGCTGAAATTAAGCTGGCAATATAGGACATCCAAATATCTCTGGCTCTGGCTGCATCATTAGGCAGAAAGAGAGCCAGGAAGTGCTGCAATGCCACTGTCATGAAGAAGCAGCATATCAACCATATTGTGTCATCCATATTCTGACAATCTGTGCATATGATGGACAGTAATGGGAGGTGAGAAAGGGTGTACGGTATGTATATACAGCATGTTGGTGCACGTATGTGTTAACACATAGGTGCCTGTTCATGTATGGGACTCACCTCCTTGTTCACAGAGCTGTTGGGCCAGAGCATCCTTGAAAATGATCTGTCCTCGATGCGTTGCTGTTGCTCTGAGAGAAAAAGAAGGCGAGACAGAGCATTAACACAAACAACACTAAGGAGAAAGTTAACTGTTCTGTCCTTAATATATGAAGATCAATCTGGCACATCATTTTCAACTAAATCAAAATGTTTAAGTATCCTACATGAAGGAAGACATTTTCTGAAGTTCATTACGATGCAACTTTGAGGTCAAACAGCACAAAACAAGACGTACAATTTGTTATTTACATGAGATTATACAACAATGACAAAAAAGAGCAGTTACTATGACTGCATATCCTCGGACTACGAGGATAATTGTTGTTTTACTATCCAAGTATTGACAGGAATATTTCCTCATTCACATTATTCAACATTTTTAGTGCACATACAATATAAAATAAAGTGTGGGTCATCAAATATCATCCAATATCCTCTGCGCTATACTGCACTCTTGCATGCCAGTGTAAATCTAACTGTATGTTGCGTGCCGTATGTATGGAATGTAATATGAATTTCCTTCCGGTGGCCATGAAATGCATTATTCATTTGAAAACGGAGAGAGCTTTAAAAATCTAAGAGGGTGAAATGGCTCAGTGTGCAGCAGGATCTTTTACACAGACACTGAGACATGCTCTGCTGTACTGTAGACGTGTAGGAAGAGATCCACTCTCATTTGCTATAGCGGAGTTACATCAGTAAAGATGCACACTGACAAAGCAGCTTTCAAGTACAAAACTCTCATCCTTTCCAATAACGATAAAAAAAAAAAAAAATCAAAATACTACTACTATCAATTATAATGATGATAATAATACAGCAGGTTATAATAATATTTTTTATGTAAAAACAACAAGAGCAAAACTGAGGAAATCAGACTGGAAAGAAGAAGAAGGAGCTGAAATATTCAGAGTCCTTGAAATTAGTTATTGGAAAAGGCTGTAAAGTTTTAGAGCCCTCAAGCCTTTTGTAGCTCGTTCTAGTCAGTGGCAGCAGCAAAATTGGATGTGTAGTGGCTCCACGAAGGAAAGACCAGTGTAAGGGGAGACAACAGTACATTTTTAGATGGCTAGTAAAAGCTATATAACACCACTTCGACCTGCATTTTCCCCACATCATGCAGAGAGGGAAAACAGTGGTATTGAGGTCAAAAACATAAAGGTTTCCTTGTGGACTGCTTGCGGTATTAGTGCTTGTCCATCAAGGGGAGTAGGGCAGTGTAAATCTTGTTACATCTGTCTGGCACTCAGACTTGTGTCTAATGTTGTAATTTGGCTTTGCTGTAAATTATGAACATCATCTGCGGCATGTAAATCTGAGCAACTTGCACTAAAACACACACTGACACAGAACTATGTGAGCCACCCACGTACAGTGAGAAAGTCCCTTCAAGGCGAGGGCAGAAAGCAAGAGGCCTCTTTTCTTACTCTGTGCCATGTAAGGACACACTGTTGTCTCAGTGTTCAGGGTATTCCCACCATCCAGAGACATTACACAACATTTTTATTATCTAAGTCAAACCAGAAAAGTGGAGCTATGAGTAACCTCAGTGTTATTTCAAATTCGCTATACAACAAACTCAATGGGAACTATCCAGACAGCTGTGTGCCTCTGTGGGTGTGTGTGTGTGTGTGTGTGTGTGTGTGTGTGTGTGTGTGTGTGTGTGTGTGTGCAGTGCCACACCTGGTCAACATGCTGTCCATTACAAGAAGATTAAGAAGAGGAGACAAGAGGATATAAATAGGCAAAACATAATAGGGTATACACAATATGGTGGGTGTGTGACTCAGTGAGCCCACATCGATTTTTCAGACTTTCTCCTATTGCTTCATTCGTCTTTTCATCCCCGTGTGGATTTTGCCTCACACCTCCTAAACTCTACCCCTGCCTGGCCCACCATGCAGATTCAGGTCTTTTATGGGTGCCAAGGCATTTACTCGTTCATCTCAGCTCATGAATAATGAACAGGCCCCTCATTAATTAGTAAAGAGCTCTTGTGCCCGTGCAGAGCTAGGGAGAAAACATACTTAATTACACTCATATTTCAGAATTGGGTGAAAACTAATTTGAGTTTGGTATTTATGAATAAAAGATGGCACGTAACGAACAGTGTGTGGGGATGTAGGAACAAGGCCCTTAAATATTTACTAAACATGGTCTCAGCTCAAGTTCACTAAACAGATTCTGTTAAGTACCAGGGGACAGGGGGCTCCATCAAAGAGCACATTTGACCTCACACACATCTTTTACACTCACTGAACACATCTGTGACTGTCACCTTTACAAGCCAGGTAGGAGTTGCTGAGAGTAGTGGAAGAATTATTCAGATACTTTACTTGGGTAAAGGTACAGTAAGCATACAACAAGTTCTGCATATTAAAATATGAAAAGTAAAAATACTTATTATGCAGCTGAGTAGCCCCTGTCAAAGCTTTATCATTATATATTTTATTGTTAACTTCTTTTTACTGGTGCACAAATGTATGTAGCATGTATGAAGCATTTTAATGTTTACGGTGGAGGTCATGTAAATATTTTATAAACTGTTGGGTAGTTTAATCTATAAAATTGCGTCAATACTGATAAACTGATCATATGTTTTGTTGGTGCAATCTTAATCTGTAAAGTCTGATAAACACAAACAGGAGTTGAAGTATAATAACATAAGTAACAGAACACTCTAGAAAAATACAAGTAAACTTCAGAGTACAATGTAAAAGCTGTGTAGTATTTTTGAGGGGAAGCTTTTTAAAATGTAATTATGCAGGAGTGTCTTTGAAAAGTCCAGAAGCACTTGACTGTTTCTAATGACGCTGTTTTCTTTCCCTCCACTAAATACAAAGTATCTACCAAACAATGACTGAGATATATTCAGTGAGTGTGTGTTCCTGTGAACGTGTGTGTATGTTTGAGTGGTCTGTCTATGTGTGACTTAATAACGTGTCTGTCATTAAAACAGTAGCCAGGAGAGGGCATTTAGTCTGAGGAGAGTGTGTGATCGGCGCAGCGCGACGCCAGCGTCTGTCCTGCCGTCACACTCCAGCGGCTCCTCAGCGTGTGTCTCTCATTACCGTCTCCGCTCTGAGACACACACACACAGAGCAGCACTGATACAAAACATTTATTGAACATCTAAATGTTAATTTGACTTTCTTCAGGGGGAAAAAAGCAATTAAGGGTCTAAACGTGTTGGTGTTTTTTTTTTTTTTTCTCCTCTCTCCCCTCTTCTGATTCAAACGAGGGATCATTCATCTTGTGAAAATAAGTGTCATCCTCTCCCCTCTCATTAGTCAAGAGGAGCAAATCTGAGAGATGGGAAAGAGAGGAAGATGAAGAAAAAGAGAAAGATTGAGTGAGAGATATGGGTAAATGGACGGGGAAAAGGAGAAAGGGGGGAGGGATGAGGATGATTTGGTCAGAGGAAATAGAGATGGGGGTTACATGGCTTTGTCTTTCAAAGTCCACAATCTGCTGTCAAATAGCGAGGCATGTGAGTAAGGGCAGAGATCCATTCTACACACACACAGACACCCATGCATATATACACACACTCCAAGCCACATATGAGCTTTAACATGTATGCAGATGGACAAGCTGTCACTCAAAGAGCTCCCAAAAGGGCCTGGAGTGGGTAATTACCAAGCATGTCTTCCATGTTAGATTACATGTTGCTGTCGGCCATAAGTATCCCCCAGGAGCCAGCTTGACAGCTCCCTGCTAACCACACACACTCACACAAACACGCACACACACACACACACACACACAGTAGGAAACACTGCTGGCTGATTTACCCTAAAGCCATATACATTCAGTTTAATATATCGACTGCTATTTTAAAGACAGGAATATGAACTACAGACCACACAAACAAACCTTTTAACACTTTTTACACAATGCTGTTGAAACACAAACTATTAGATCTAAAGGGCTGAGAACACACATGTTGTCTCGCTCTTCTTCCCTCGTTAGACGACTCTCCCATTACGTTTTCCTCAAATCCCAATTAAAAGCTCATTTTCTCTCCCAGCTCACTACGCCTGTTTGTAATCATGATTAATATGAGGAGTTTCAGTGGGGTGCAGTTCCAGTCGCCAGCACTGATTTGGTGCATTTGGACCTAGCCCTTAAAATAATACACCCTAATTGGTTGATTTATCTTCTGTGTTGAGGACCAGCTGTGGTTATGGCACCACAATCAGGGACAAAGGGTAAAACAATGAAGAGGCAGGAAGATGGAGAAGTAAAGACTGAATAGGAAAAACAAGAATTCACTGCTTCAGCTATCTCCAAAAAAACACTGATCAAGAGCTTTGATGAAATGTAAAGCGGGGTTTCATGATTTCAACGCAGTCTTGATATTTTCATACCCGTCAGGGCCTGAGAAGGTGCGACTGGTTTTGTGGAATCACATTACCCAACCCCCTCTACCCCCATCCCCATTCCCCCCGCCCCTAAATTAATTAATTGAAAAAGGCTCTTGGAGAACATGCAAATTTAATGAAGCTCCACAGAGGAGGGATTTGGGAGTTGTTTGGCAAATTACCTGCTTGTTAGCACAGGGTCATACAGAGTTACGGCTCCAAATACAGCCAGAAGAAGCACAGTTAATGCTCAGTATACAGCCAGGAAAAGAGCAATTGACCTTGACTACTGTTAGCAAGTAATAATTAGGGGGATTAGAAAAACAACAGCAGTTAGGTGTAAATATGTGAGCAGAAAAAAAAGTTGAGTCTAAAAAAAAAAAAAATCTGCCTTTTAAAAACCTCACTTTGTCAGTGACAGACAAAGAGTCGGACTACAACAAGTGGGGGTGAAAGAGAAGAATCTACGGTATTGACCCAAAGTCAACAACAGAGAGATGAATCCCCCACAACAAGTCACGTCTGTAATTTATCTTGTCAGTCACAACGGAGCACATTTGCAGGAACAGACAGTTCAGAATGTGAAGCAATCATTTCTCTCAAAATACATCTGGAACGGACCCCCTCTCCCCTGAGCATGCTTCATTCTGCTGCATTTAAAATCATGCTTTATCTTTTTTTTTTTCAATCTCCACGCTCTATTTCATCTAGAATTGATAAGAAGGTCAACGTCCCAGCAGGTGGGACTGTGACCTCCTGATGGGAGTGTGTGATGTTGGTGCACCACAGATGTGGACAATATGTGGCAGTATTGATCAGAGTACTGATGTGTAATATGCATGAATCTGTGTGTACATGTGTGTGTGCATGTGTATTTCTGTGTACACAGGTGTATGTATATATTTACAGGGGTCACGGACCGTCTCTTGGGAAATAAGACCATATCATAGACGCAAAGACCTTTAGGGTAAACTGCAACAGGAGTCTGGGTTGTAATCTGTTGAGGAGCACAGGAATTGGTTTGCCTCTAAAAGCTTACGATTTACTGTTAAATTCTGAAAAGGTGGCACATTTTAAGAGTTCAAGAAAGGTTAAATGCATGAATATGAGAGATATAAGAGTTGCTGTCTTACATGTGAATGTGTGATATACGAAAATTGGAATTATATGGGTGGACTGCACCGGATTTGCAGCTCCCATCAGTTTGTGGAGCAAAAAAGTGGATCAGATTTATGTGCTCTGTCATGCTTCATATTTCTACCCCGTATTTCTATATCTACAATGCCAAAATGTGATAAACTTGATCCAATCTTTCATTTTCACTGGCCCAGTGTCTACAGTGAATCTGTCACACAGCCACGGGCTAGTATTGAGCATTAGTGACGAGGGGAGCTCATTAACCGGTGATTTTATGTTAAAATAGACTGACAGATTGACTTGAATAGTTGGGAATCAATGGAGAAGACTAATACCAGGAGAAATTAGGTGCAGGTTGAGATAGGTCATCTGTCAGCATGATGTCTGACCTCTGACCTTTGACCTCTGATTAATATAACAAGCTGTCTATCATCCTGCTTGTCAGAATCATCAGACTGGATGAGCTTACTGCCAAATTCTTCAAATACAAGTTTCAAGAAAGGAAATATGCACCGGAAGCTTTTGTGAGAGTATAAATATTTACTGTTTTCAGGGTCCTTAATGATCTCTAGTTGGTGGGCTCTCAATTTTTAGTAGCATGCCTAAAAGCAGCAGTACATCTTCTGGACCTTATAGCTCACAGTAAAATGATGACATCCTCTGCTACTAAGGCACACGGAGTCTCTTTTCACAAAAGCAACCAAACAAGGCTGCTTCTGTAGGGGAAAAAAAACAGTAGCGGTGGACTTTAGTGAACCACGTACTATGTAGCACTGTAGTGCATGTTTCACAAACTTCATGCTCACACAGACCTGCCCACTTAGAACAGATGGCAGTATCAACAACACAGCAACACCCGGCATAATTACAGCACAGGAACCGTTCCTTTTCAATTACAGCTAACAAGACAAGAGAGTGTTTGAGCACCCACACGTCCTATTTCTATTCCTCCTCCTAATTGCTCCTACAAGTGTCTTCAATCAGAGAGGGCTCCACTGAGGAACCGCAGGTAGTAGAGATGTAGAAAAAGAAAAAAGTGTTTGCAAACAAATGCATATTTACAAACGTGCATATAAACACACATATACACAGCATGCCATGACATAAAGGAATGTGTGTGCCATTAGATCTGCAGACATCCAACACCTCAAGGGAACACTTTGGGAAGGGGGCTCACATGCAGTAATTGAAGCAGTGTCTAACCAGGCAGCTGTCTGAGACCCACAGGGACACAGTACAGAACACTGCTGCTCACACACTGCTGCACACACACACACGTACTCACATCCAACACACAAGGACATGTTCACGCAGGGCTGCATGTATGCATACAGCACCCAGATACGGCCATATAGCACCTACACAAGCAAGAGTTGTAAAGTTATGAGTAATGTTTGAATATGTTTCTCTGTTTCGAAGGTACTCTTTGTGCATGTGCGCACATAAACGGACACATAC
The DNA here is from genome assembly GCA_033000465.1 of Sciaenops ocellatus. NCBI lineage: Eukaryota > Metazoa > Chordata > Actinopteri > Sciaenidae > Sciaenops > Sciaenops ocellatus. The sequence goes on from CP136871.1 coordinate 10,463,153, forward strand.
ACTCACACACACACACAGTACGTACTGCCTCAAGGCTTTAAATGAAGCAGAATAAAGGCAAAGAAAGGAAGATACACAACAGTCCATCTTTGCGTTCACCAGAAGAGGCTTTTAACCATTCTCACCTCTGTTAAGTGCAGTAAAGCATTGAGTACATTATGTCATGGTGTGTACTATGTTGTCTGAGCAAGAAGAATAAAAAGTGGGACACAACTGTGTGTTTTATGCAATCATTAAAGCGTGAGCTGTTTTGCATTTTGTGTGTAAGAAAAAGGTTTGCTCCTGGCATACAATTTAGCTTCACTATGATAGTTGATACTTCTGTATGATACTGGGTCACAGCAGAGAGAGTGCCATCTTAGGTCTGCAAGTAATTATCAGTTTTATAACAGATTTATCTATTGGTTATTTGATTAATGGATAAATAGTTATGTCTGTAAAATGTTTGAAAATAAACAATTTCTGTGATCCAGCTGCTACACATTTATATCATTAGTTTTATTCAAATATATTCAATTTATAGTGACATCAAACAGAAAAGGAGCTTGTTCACATATTTAAGAAGATTTGTTTCCTTGTTTGTTTGATAAATTGTTAAAATGATCAATCAATTTCAAAACTACCAGTTAATTTTCTGTTGATTGACTAGTTTGAGTTTGAATCGTGTGATCAGTGTTTACTTCAGGATGTATGTGTCTGTGTGTGTGTGTTCCTCCTAATAGTCCACCTCCTCTACTCTTCTCCTCCAAGGCCTACCCTTCTCTTTAGGTGGCAATTTACAGCCACCCAGAAAATGAGTTCTTCTGGATGCCCACGTCACTGCACTCCATCACACTCCGGGTAGTGATCAGTTACCACTCACACACTCCCACAATATTGCCCATAAAACTGCTCACAGGCCCCCATATTGATGCAGCGGCGGACCAGCTCCAGCCCTGTGAAGGACATAGGATGTCTGCACCTTTAATTTAAACACTCAGGACACCGCCTGTGGAAAATGGTCCTTGTATCAATCAGGAGCAGGCAAGGGCAGAACATCACATTATTTACATTTTGTACAGTCAAGACAAATCTTTTATAATTTTTTTTTTAATAAAAAACACGGAAAAGGAAGAAAATATGAACTGGTGACTTGACCAGGGTGTACTACGTCTCTCACCCAATGACAGCTGGGATAGGCTCCAGCTCCCAATGACCCGTATAAGGCTAAGGTTACAGCAAATGGATGGATGGAAGAAGAAAATATGACCAAAAAACGAAAATGACAATAGCCTGATCACATCTCAACCTAAAGAATAATAACACTGACAATTCAGTGCTAAAAAAATGCATTTGTCACCCAAGGTAAGCCTGGCTTTGGTCACAAGGGCCACGCCTGTTGAATTTTGCCCAGAGTCACGTCACTGAATCCAGGGAAGGCAGCTCCAGAGGTTAGGATATACTCGTGGAGATGCGGGCTATGAACTGGAACAGGATGCAGTAAGACTGTGGATGTGTGTGTGTGTGTCTGTAAGTAGCAGTCTCCAGCCAGCTGGAGTGTGACTGGCTGACTTTGATAAGGTCACCCGCAGGGGCCCTTATTGTCATATAGTCGTGGACCCCTGCCAGCCCCACTGTCATCAGCACTGGCACACTGCTGCTCAATGGTTTACACTCACATGCAAACGCACTCACTGAGGAAACACACAATCCTCGTAAGCTGACACACGCTCAACAGTAAATGTGTTCGCTGGCAGACGAAAAAGCCGGTAAATCTGTTTGGCTCCGTGGATATTGTCTAAATAGCAGCTCCACTTCAGTAAATTCCCCAACTGAATCCTTTTCTGTCAGTCTGTCCATAAAAGTCTCTGTCTGATAGTCTATCGCGTTCCTCCAGGAATTCATTGAGGGATTTTTTTGAGGGCTGCCAAAATGTTTAATTTAGTTGTGGGTTTTATGAAACACTGATGTGCAATTTGCAATGTCTTTCAGGTTTGGAAAGGGGATGACTTGTAATAAAAAAAAGGAAAGAAAATTAGAGATTAGTTTGCATTTTGATTTGTCTATCTAAGGATTCAAATTATATGATAATGATGTTTTCATTCTTTGTGTAGAAATGTAAGGATTACCCAAGAAAAATGTATAAATAATCCAATATTTGTGGGTGAATTTATAAAAGTTCTTTGAAAAGTAGTGCTGTGCTGCTGTGACTTTGCATGGGGAAGAGTTACTGGAGTCCTCCCTTTTTTCTACACTTCTCCAGCAACAGCTGCTAATTGCATTTTGACTGATTATCAGCATGAGGCTGTAAATCACCAGCCAAGAGAACTGCAGGGAAAGAGAGTTAGAGGATGTTTCCAACAGATAGAGATGGAGAAAATGATGAAGAGCAAGACCAGACAGAGGAATGTGAAACGAAAATGAGAAAAAGAAAAAGAAAACAAACAAGACTGTTACATTTCAGACTCATACATTTCAAGCTATGTCTTTTCCGACTTGGGCGAGTGAAAACATGTAACATATACAAAACAGACCTGTACAGTATCCCTGAGAGACTTACCACTGCCCTAAAGTTTGTTTCAACTGGCTAAAAATCCTAACAGAAGCCATTTGTACTAGTGAGGGTGGAAAACTGCTCCTTATTCACGCATTTACATAATGTCACATAAGAAGAGCATCGTGTAAACCAATGTTATTCTATCTTAAAAATGTGTATGTGTCTGTATCACACCTATCCTCTGAGGATGGGTGGATCTGTTCAACCACTCACACATTTTCCAAAGGGAAGAGGTACCAAGCCCACTGAATGAGAGGATGGGGATATTTCCATTCATTCTCAGCAGGGCAAACACACACACATTCACACCTGCCAATGCACAGGTCATGTCAAGCAAGGTAGTGAGGATATAACCATGCACACACATTATCTTTGTCCCCAGTTTAACCTCGTTCCAGTCATTATGCATATTTTCTCTGACAGGATGGCCTTTTAACATCCTTTCTGTGTCTCTCACAGAGAAAACACCACCCTAGATGTCAGCTGATAAACTGGGTCAGCCACACGACATCAACGGATATTATTGTTGCAGTTTACAACTCCCATGTCTGGAGACGCGTGGCAGCTGTAAAAGTCCTGGTCTGCATCACATCTACTCATCTTATTATTTCTTGGCTGCTCTCTTTTACACACATTCTCATGTCTGACTTACAGGAAGTTGACGCAGCCGGTGCCAGGCGGTGGGGCGATCCAGACAAAGCTGAAGCTGGAGGACGGCTGGTGGCTGACGTGGGAAGCGACCACACTGCAAACAAACTGGGTTCCACCAAACTGCCGCTCTGACATCACACCTGGAGGAGAAAGGTGAAAACAATTAGGAAGGGACAAGGAGGGACAGTTTGTAATGTTTGGTGTCTTCCTATCATTTAATTATTACCAAACATTTAAAGCCGACCATGGTGTTTTAGATGTTTGATGAATTCCAGGTACCAGCTGCTCTCCATTTATTTTATTACAGTATTAAAGTCAACTTGCACATAAAACTTGGGTTATATTGTATGTTGTATTTGTAAAAGTTACATTATTATTGTGTGGTAAGCCCCGTTATAAGGTAGTGATTTTTATAGTCTGCCAGTGGTGTGCATTCGTGGGCCTCCTGAAAAACACTGCCTTCATAAACAGAAAAAAACACACCCAAAGACAAACACTTAAGAATAGTTATATTTAATTTATGACCTCTGGAATTAAAGCTGCTTTTTGGTGGCCAACTGACCGATTTCCAAACAGCAGACTTAATAAATACACACACTCAATTTCTTTACGGCATACTGTTACTGTAGAGTTACTTTCACAAAAATAAAAAAAAACAGAAATTATGGTGTTCACTGTGAAGTATCTCAACTAAGTCTGGTCAGGTTGATTGTATAAAGTAATGAAATGAAATTAGAACGGTAGAAAAATCACATTACAAATAAAAAAAAGTCAAACCTATCAACTTGTATGCAAGTAAATGCTGCAGTAATATTTGATATGACGGAGTGCACTGAAAGGGAAATATGAAATATGTTATGAAGCAACACAAATCAGCAAAACTCTGAAAAAGATGCATACAGTGACGACGGCCTGTATGATACAAGTGTGCTGTGCATCTACCAGTATCTTGGAGTTTGCACAAACATATATAAAACACCTTATTCCCTCCTCCCTTCTTTCCACTCACTTTTTATTTCTTCCCTCAGTCGTTTGATCTCATGCCATTCTTCTGTTATTTTTTCCATTCCACTGGCACCCCACAGTTTCCTTTTTGTTCTTCATTGCTTCCTGCCTCACACTCACTTCTCATCCATGTTCTCTCTTTTGCGTTTTCCCTCCCTCTTCTCTACTTCTCTTCTTTCATCATTTTTTTCCTCGACCCTCTCCTTCTTTTCGCCGTCCCTGTGAGCTGACACTACATAATGGTGCTCTTATTAATGAGGGTCTGTGTCCGGCTATGATTGCACCGATGGGATGACATCATGTCACACAATCTTTCCTTCATATCACAGAGGGCAAGGGCAGGACGCCACCTGCCTCATCAATCACGGCGCAGACGTACAGAACAGTTTAATAATTTACTGTAACTAAATGGCTTTGTAGTGTCGGCGAAGAGGCGTCCAAACTGAGCGGTTTGGATGTATGGAGTGTGCATCTCAAAGGCAGATAATCTGGGAATTTGTCATAATTCTACAACACTAAGTCAACATAGTTTGGTCCACTGCACATGGAGCAAACACATTCAGCCAGTTTAAAAATGTATGTGATGTCCCATCTGCGTATGAAGATGTGCACTGAGCTGCAGTGCTCTCATGGCCGGCCTCTGCTCTGTATAACCTGCAAACACAGTCCTCTCCTCTCCTCTCCTCTCCTCTCCTCTCCTCTCCTCTCCTCTATCATAACTCAACTCACTGAAAACATAATCAGCAATGATTAATAACATCACAGCTTTAATATCCCCTGAATCAATGTGCAAATGTGTGTGCGTATGTGTAGGTGTGTGTGTGTCAGTGTGTGTGGTTCAAAACTAATTATTTAAAGAGAAATAATTCCTCCCATTTCTGACAGTAATAAATTTGACCTTGCAGATTGCATCCATAAATACACATGATGTCGACAGCACCATAAATGTTTCTGTTTGACTCGGCTCGATGTGCGTGTGTGTTCGTTTGAATTGTTGCATGAATTTTATGTCAGTGTGTGTGTGTGTGTGCACCATGACACAAACAAACCTAGTTATCATTGCTATCGAATGAAAAACTTAGAAAAACAAGCTTGTTTTGAAATTGAGCATCATGCATTTATTTGTTTACCCTGTGGGGTTTGCAAAGGTTTTCTTCAACGCAGGAGTTGTGCATTTTCTCATCATGTAGAGAAACATCAAACTCTTTAGACTCCTGGAGTTCAAACTGAATAATCATCAGAGCTGCATGATTTAAGAGGCTTCACATGACAACAACATATTGTGTCATTATGTGTGAGTGCAAGCAGCGTGTGGGCCTAGTGTGTCAGATTTACGAGGTGTCGAGCAACGCAGCCTTTTACATTGCGAAGGAGCTGCTGGTGTGTAATAACAGACTGAGATGTAATCACCCACTAATAGTACTGCTGTTCTCTAATCACCTCAGCTACAACCTCTCTGCATAATGGCCACAATTCACTCTTAAGCAAACACATACACACTCACACAGAGAGACACACGTAAGCACACATTACTTATTGCAGTGTTGTTTGCCTGGGCGAGATCTCCTCAGCACCCTGTCTTTACCGCCGGGATACAGAACTGCAGAAATTGTATCTGTGCTGTTCTTTACGTAGCACTCAGGGAAGCATGCAATGACATACCCATACATCTTTCTCTCTTTTTAACCCCGTCTGACACAAAAGAGTGCCATTTCCAGAACAATTTCCTTGCTGTTACGTGCCACGCATTTACTGCCGCAGCCACGGCAGTCAAGACAACAGTTTTGGCACTAATTGCCCAATTTTGTGGCAGAAGAAGAGAAGGAAGGGAGCTGCGAATCTTTCTAAGCACATTGCCATGGCGCAATTTGAGAATCCCTGCAGATGTGCATAATACAAGCTAAGCTCTTGTGGTGGCAATGGAAACATTATCTGGAAAGCTGCAAAGACAAACAGAAAGAGAGAAGTGTGGTGATGGAGTTGAGCAGCAGACTGAGCAGAGGAGATAGCAGAAGGAGAAAGTAAACGGGCTGAGGCCAGTGTGGACAGACGGACAGAAACAATGAATCACTCATTCAAAGGAATATTCTCATTTACAGTGCTGTCACTCATCATTGAGTAAAAGAAAGAGCTGGGCACCAACAACAAGTACAGCATTATACAGAGTGTTTTTTTCTTTACAGTGATGGCAATCTCTAGTAATCGTCCCTGATTAATTCACCACAGGCTTCCATAACTCTTGATTAAATTGGAAAATGAGCTAATATTGGATGTGAAAAGTGAAAACAAACACACAATTCAATATTTTGAAACAGAAAACTGAAAAAAACAATAAAATAAAACAATGAAAATAGCAGCAGACAGAGAGAGAGAAAGGTGGAGAAGTGTGGGTATGGCTAAAGAAAAGCAGAGAGCAGTTAGAGTAGGGTGAAGATGAAAAGGCAGACTGATGCACTCCAGGACACAGCAGCGCTGGGACTCGACATTGCTCACAGAATTTCTATTCCCACTTGAAAAATACACTCAGGCGTAAAAATGCAAATAGCAAAACTAGTCCCTTTCATGTCCGGGTGTGGAGAGAGAGTGAGAGGGAGAAAAAAAATCACTATTATTCAATGAGATCCAAATCCCAAATGTTCCAGTAAAGTAACAAGCTGTAGTGAACCTGGACGGGGAAAAAAAAGAAAGCTCTGACCCTGGTTCTGTCCGGGGAGATGAGCAGAGAAATAGAAAGACAGACTCTTTCGTAATTGTAAAATGAAAATATATAACAAAGACCCTCCTGTGTCCTTATACGGTGGGGTCACACCAACTGCAAAAACTGTGAATTAATTTACTCTTCACTCAGTTGACCCCTGAGTTCTTTTTACTGCATCCCTGAAACCTAACATGTGGTAAATGCTAGCTTTGCTTCATATGCTTGTTTAGTTTTCTGTCTATTTTGTGCTTCGCTCTTCTTCTCTGTACCCCTTTGGATTCTATTCCCCTAATTACAGTATTAGATGCAGTTGTAGTAATTTTGGCATTTGACCTCTTTCCAGAAAATGAAAGAAACATGAAAAACATTTTATGGTTTATCGACTGTTTGTTCTCTTTGTATGGACTCCTTATCACACAAACATGCAGAATTCAACCTAATCAGTGGGCAATGACACAAGTTGTAGCTGCAGTACAAATGCCACCGGTGATGCATTCATGCTGCATGTTAGATAAGTATCAGCAGAGGCCCCTAATTCAATAAGCAGCCACGGGGGGATCTTGCAACCACACATCCACAGTCAAATGCACACATGCAAAAACATGCACGCTCGCGCTCACGCCCGCAAACACATGCAGTTCTTTCACATGCAGATTGGGCACTTATGAGCTGTCGGCAGTGATTAATGGCAAGAGAAGATGACCTGCTAACTCCCACGGTATGACTGGGCAAAGCATGTTTCATAAATATAAACCCACACACACATATATACATATACACACATACACACACACACACACACACACACACACACACACACACACACACACACACACACACACACACACACAAATGCGTATACACACACCCTCGAGCATGCCCACACACAAACTGACTCACATACACAGAAACACAGGAAATGGGTGTGTCGGGATTTTAAGGGTCATATGATGGTTGTAGGAGTGTCACCCCGACATCAATCTCTGCTGGTAATTGTCGTGATTTTTTTAAGCACCACACAAAAAGGAAGTGGGAAGTATTCATATCCAGTCCGCCCATGTCTGCAGTAACAAAGAAGTCTTCACATTTTCCCCTTCCGTCTGGCCGTGCTTCTTTTAAATATGTAAACACTTCAATTCACATCTGTCTGTGTTCTCTTTAACATCTCTCTGTTTGGAGACAGCATTTTTATCTGTCTTTATATCTCACTTTGCAAAGCTAATGAGCTTTTCCACAGCCAAGCTCAAAACAAGTCAAATAGATGGAGTGAGAATTCTCCCCGATGGAGCAGATGGGCAATCGGTGGCTCAGCCTGGCAGTGACTTCACACTGTAGGACCAGCAGGAGCCGGTCTAACTGGCATTAGAAATGATAGTTAGGCTTTGTGGCAGAGTGGTGAGGATTCGAGAGGCACCATTCAAAGTGATGTGGATATTTACCAGAACCATTCAGGGTTTATATGCACCATTTGACATCTGGTCAGCACCAAATAGCTACTGGATTTTGTACTCATTTCACAACTGTCTTCAAGCAAAGTCTGGGAGCAACAAAAGACTCTCAGTTTGAGTGATCTGTCGATGGTCAAACATGTTTTCTGATTAACAGAAGACGGTCGGAAAAAATGCACTTGAGGCCTAAAGGTGAAAAGAGTGTGGGTGCTTGTTGCTCCTTTTCTTCCAACAGTAAATTTAGTACATAATCTAACTTTCCCTTCACTGGAGCAATTGATTTAATGAATTCATGGACACCTTTAACGCAAGAGAACACACATACTGCACAACCATATGCACATCACCCATCATCACTGCACACGCCTGCACATACGCATACAAAAGCAACCACAAACAGAATATTAAAATGCATGTGTATGCATAGCAGGTTGCTCAGAGTGTTAATGAAACCACGATGAAGAAGCATAATGTGCTGTAAGCAGATTAGGTTATTTGATTTTTCTCTTAGGAACGTATTTGTCACGATCACTATATGCTTTTTGATTAAACACAGAAAAGTGGGTCTCATTTAAAAATCACAGATTAATGTTTATGATGCACATCTTTTGTCCTCCAGGCCTGTTGTGTGTGTGTATATGTGCACACAGATAATAGCCTTATATGCTGTAATCATTCTCCCACTTGCTCAGACTTCAGGAATTCAATGTATACCACCCTAGATAATTTGGAGAGCAGGCCCATTAAAGGGTCATATTTCATGCGGTAATTCTTAAAACCTATCATAAACCTATTGGACCATTAACATGTGTTATTAAAAGCCTCTGAATGTATGGGAATCTGTCAAAAGCCAGAATAATGCCTCTGTCAACATGTTTAAAGAAAAGGCCACACAATGGCGACATAAATGATACATCACAACAGTACTGACAGCCTGAGTAGGGACCCCATACGCTTTGTGTTGCTGAATGATCCATTGCTATGTGTGTGCGTTTGTGTGTGCCTATTGGGTCGCATTCACCCCTTCTTCCCAACGCCATCCTCAGCTGGTCAGCCGAACCACTGCAGGGTCGGCACATGACCTCCCGGGCTCTGATCTCCCATTGGCTGAAATAGGCATCCATCTCAGCATCTGCCAATCATGCTACCATGGAGACAAGTTGGCAGCATTGTGGTGATGGCAGGGGTCCGGCACAGCATTGCCAGGAGGAAGCTGTGTGTTAATATGGGTGGTGAAAGATGCCAGTGGCCATGGGGAACGGGGGTAAGAGACTCTGTGGGAAAATGTGAGGGGGAGACGTTTGCCACATGAATGAAAGAGTTTAACTGGCAGTAAAGGGCACCTGGAGGTCTGCTGGGCTGTATATGTGTGGAGGTGAGCATGTGTATATATGAAAGACTTACTGTGCATTTGTATATATTTACATTATTATGTTTTTCCATGCATGCAGTACGTTCAATCCAATGTTCCATTTGTGTGTGGATAAAATGTAAGTATTCATGTGCTGGCTCTAAAAACCAAACCAATTTTTACCCACATGCATACATTCACAGAACAATTGCTCTTTCATTTAGGCGTCCATTGTATCTCACAGCATCCATCATCCATAAACTCCTGAAGGCAAGGCCGCACACACCCACACACCACACACAAACACAAACATACAAAGACAGGGCTTATTGTAGGAGCTGCCAGTATGGCTCTAACTGGTTGAAAGAGAGAAAGGACTCTAGCCAACAACATATGGTCATACACAAACAATTATTTAATACAAATACTAATTTAATAATTGCTTCTTCTTCTGTAATACATCCCATATATGTTGCATCTTTCAAAATCAATAAATGAAAACTAAAAGAAATGAACCTTTAGTTCATTGCTTAAGGCTTCATGCTGCTCCCTTTCAATAATCAAGAGCTACAAGCCATACAAGCATGAATGATAAATGGAATACAGGAACACCAGTGGAGCATTAATATACCCCTGAACTAATGTGTCATAATTGAAATGAATGTTGTTCTGAATCAAACAAGTGTTGTATGTTCTGGAGCCCCACCCTGTATGATAGATGAGACTTCTACATCTCTGCACAGCCTTGCAATCCATCTCAAAAAGGCACACTCATATACATGCAAACACACATAAAGTATACCCGAATGCATGCATGTATGCATGTACACAAGCCATTTATATTGCTAACACTGTACACTGCATGAATGAAAACTACAGTTTTCTTTTCTTTGTTTTGGGCATTATTTCTATTACATATGGTAACATTTTACTTACTTAAGTAAGTGCAGAGAACACCACAAGATCACTACAATGAAGTCTGACAACAAGCAAGTCACATGTCTTGAACAGGCCAACAGTTTAGCAACAGTTTAAACCAATTTATTTGTAGGTAAATCCCAAAATAAGTGCAAGCTGAGAAACAGCAGCCTGTTCGAAACTCGGTTCAGTCCCAGGCTCAAGATGTGTGTGTGTTATGTAAACCATCAGGGTGAAATGTTGCTGAAAGGCCCAATTGCAGTGCCATAGCTGAGCCTGCTGAGTACTCATGGTGTGAGGCCTATGGAGGAGCACCCACTGGAGGACAGCCCACTCTGTGCCCCAGGAGAAGCTTACCACACTGGGTGGCAAAGTCACTAAAATCCCCTTCCCCCACCCTTCTAGTCCTTGAGCACCCATTTCTTCTTCCACCCTTCCACCATCCATCCATCCATCCATACGTCCATCCATCAGTGAAGCCCATGAGCGGCTGCCTTCTGTGGGTGTGTGTCATTGTAGCTTGGCAGGCACACACCACAGCTTCAGCGGCAGGCGCCAGGGCTAATTTGATTTTTAATTCAACACGACTCCTCGGCTAATAGTTTGAGCTGGGGATTAATTAATCTGATTTGACTTGTGCTAATTTCTTGCACCCACGTCCCTGCTCCCCACCCGTCGATGCAGCAAACAAACAATCTGGTGAGGCTGTGGTCTCGCAGGCTGTGTCCTGACACACATGTTGAGACACACATGAGATATAGAGACCTGAGGCGACAGGTGAGGAGACAGTGGAAAGCCTAGGGAAAGAAAGGCATGGTGCCTGTGCTGCATTTGCATGTGTGTGTATATACAGTACGCCTGTGTACCTAAATGTGTTTATGGAGGAAGCTGGAGCCGAGCCTGGTCTGACAGAGGAGTGCTGGGAGGCAGTGAACTAATCATGGCAACAGCCTGGCTCTTGTAAGGAGGGCGAAACACAGAGAAGGTCACCAACTATTTTTGCTGCCAAAATATGGGTCAGATTGGATCTGGGTGAGTTGCTCACAGATGAACTTGTATGTAATGTAAAAAAAAGGAAGTCAGAGGCCAGGCAGTGAAGCATTCCTGTTCATCTCTGAGGCTTTTAGAGGTTGGAGAGCCAGATCCAGTCAAGACCCTACGGGGAGAAACCAGTAGAACCGCTAAGCTTCCTCATCTCACAGAGTCAAAGAGAGCACTTCCACTTTTTCTAACATTCTCTTCAAGGGAACTTTAAAAATGAATAGACCTCAGAGTGCAGCCCAGATGACATGCACTTTATGGAGAAGACTTTGTAAAATCACTTTCTCTCAGTTTACACACCAAACCCACAGATGCCCACACACTTGCAAGGTGCATATAGAGGTATAGAGCATAAGGAGTTTTATACCACAACACAACAAAGATACATTTCAAAGTGAGCTTGCCTCTTTGCTGAAATGATGCAAACCCACTAGTGTTCACAGAAATGTGTCAAACTGAGCAGTCTTTGAGTCAAAGCTCTCTCTGTCTTTATTCTATCTTTATTTCTCTCTCATTCTCTCTGGCACGTAACCAACCTCTCTGCATGGCAGAAAATAACATTGCTCTGCTCAAGAGAGACCACACATGGGAGAAACAGCCTACGCCTGCTGCTCCCTCCTGCAGGATAAAAAAATAAAAATAACAAAAAACTGGCCAACATCTCACACACCACTTTGAAATCTCTATCACATTCGGACCAGCTCCATCTTCCCCCTATTTCTGCTTTTCTCAGTCACCCTGGACCTTTTTTTTTTTACCATACATTTGGATGCATAAAATACAGTGAAGAAAGGAGGAAAGCACTCAAATACTCAGCATGTGCATACAAACACGTGTGCTCTCAGAAAAGGCAAATATAAACACAAACACACACATACACTTTCACTCACAGACACAAATAGATGCACATATGTATGAACATAAGACACACATAGTGCACAGCACATACACAAACAGATGTAAGCACACCTAGTGAAGCCGTGGGAGTTCAAAGAAAGGTCTATGTTTTCCAAGAGAGCTAGTGTACACTACAGTAAGTGAACCATTAAATTCCCAGCAGTAGCTCCTGCAGGTATACTCTACCTTAACACCTGAGAGGCAAGACCCATGCTGTTGGGATGTATGGGCACCACTAACGGGCTAGTTCAGAGTCTGCTGTGGGTGAACTTTAAATTAATAATGGATTAAGTTGGTTTCTGTTTGAATTCTTTGACGGTTGTGTTGCTTTTCGCTTCTAAGGAGGCTTTGTGCATAGAAAGTAGCTACATGACTTGTGATGCATAATCACCCAAGCATTCCTTTGGACTCTGAGAGCACCCAAATGTTTAGCCACCTGTTAGCAGCTTCCAAGCATTGCGGGATTGGTGCCCGGCAACGGGAGGGACAGAACAGAGGCTCAGTCTGGGCACGAGGGGTGGGAAAGTCCTGTGCCAGAAGCAGGGAGATTTACAGCAAGTCAACCCAGCCGATCTTGAGCCTGATCTAACACTGTGCCGCAGAGAACACAAATCACCTCCCATACATAACCCTGCCCCTGACAACTCATTTCATCTTCCGCACTAATGAATTCATCATCAGGAGGGATCTGCCTTTGGGTGCCTCAGCCCTGAGCAGAGAAGGAGTAATGGCTCAGATAAGTCATCATCATCATTATCAACATCATCAGCAGCAGCATCACCACCACCACAAGCACCACCTTTCCTCCATTCTGCACATAGTTCAGGAGCAACAGTTTGTAACTGTGTAGCTACCTTGACAGAGCTGCAACAGAGGAACTTTGGAAGTGTTCAAGGTTATTACAAGGATGGATGTCAGAGAAAACGTGTCACAGATGCGCATCTTAAGTGTGAGAATCAGCATGAGTACGCGTATGTCAATGGAATTTGAATGTGTTGTGGTATGAGGGTATAAATCAGAGTGTGCGAGCTCCTATGGTAGCAAGAAAGTGCATATGTGTGTGAATGTGTGTGCGTGTATGAAGGAGTCTAAGCGGCACAGTCAGGGAGCTGTCAGCAGAGAGCCAGGGAGCAGGCTGATCACAGGGCTGCAGTGCGTTTGAAGTCTCCCAGGGACTGACAGCTTCTCTCCCCATGGGAACCCCTTTCCCTCACCCCTTCTCTCCTCCCTGCACTACCCTTTCTCTGTATCATTCCTCTTTATCCTCCATCTCTCCCTACACAGTATCTCCTTCCCAGTTTTTCCTCCTCATCCCATTGATGGAAGGCGTATGCGGAAGCACACTTGTGCTCTCCTGGGACTGTTAGCACTTCCAAAACAAGGCTTTGTTCAGTAGGAAACACACCTGCGAGTGTGTCTCTGTAAATACTGACATGATGAGCTGCCATCTCTCATAGTCTGACATTCTGGCTGACATTCAATCTGGCTTAGTGGCAAGAGGGCACAGACAGACCTTGAGCCTTGAGATGGATGGTGTGTGGCTATCAGGATTTGAATTCATAATTGTGCCTAATACCATTCATGGTCGTGTATTTCTTTATGTTACTATTGCTGCATGAGTGCTGTTAAATATGTGTATGGCATGATTACACTTTTGGCTGCACACCCTCTCTGTCCCCTCCTCCACAGGTCAAGGTGCAGCAGGATTTCATCTCTGATCGCGCTGTGTGTTAGCATGAGGCCATCCGTCATGGGGACAGAGTGTCGGCTGGATGTCCCTGTCACTAAGCTGTCCATTTTGTCAGACAGCCAGATCCATCATATTGAGATGGGGACTGATCCTTGCTAGCAGAAGCCAACTGCCCCGCAAATACATACAAATATGCAAATTAACGACAAAATAAACATCACCCTGCAAACGAGCCATCCATCAATGACCAGTTTCTCAGCAGCTCAGCATTGGCACGGCAGCACCAATCAGCCACTCCGTCAGAGGGAGTGATGGAACGCCATCCTCTCATCTTCTTTCTCTCCTACCCCCTCCTTATATCATTCACATACTGTCTCCCTTTCATTGGTCCCTCTTTGCCATTTTTCATGCACACTTTCTCCAATTTTCTCCTCTCACACTCATTCGCTTAATCTCAAACACTTTGTCAGCCCCATGTTGGCATTTTCACCAATCCATTTCCCTCTCCTGTCTATTTTCAAAGCTCTCTCCTCCATTTCAAGTGCTTTTTTTGTTCATCATCATAATTATAAATATGGAGACATTAAGAATGAATACTTTGTTTGAATGGATAATGATGTGATGGAAACATTTTACCATTAAGGGAGCAATACAAATCAGGCCACATGTGACATTTCTTTCCACTCAGACTCTGGCGTGTGGGGTCCAGTACATCACCTCATCATTGCTGTGTGACATACAACAGTGAACTGCTGTCACTTTTTTTTTCTTTAAAAAACCCAAACCAAATAAATCAAAATTATGACAATGTACACAAGTCTTTGTTTTCATCATAAAATCTTTGTAGACGCCAGTTTGAAAGCTGTGTGAGTTCCTTTCAGAAAGCCAAAAAGCTGGAATGGAAAGAAAGAAAGCTCTTAATGGAATAAAAGTCAAAGGAGGGAAAAACATGAAGCAGTTGGAATTCTCCAGCAGCTGAGTCAGTCCAGACTCATGTTGCTTTTCTGGAAGTGTGTATAGACATGCCCTCTGTGCATGTTACACATAGACACATGTAGTGTCTAAAAGTTTTACTGTAAAACATGTTGCAAAGGTCTCTGATGAGCAATTAGGTTGTCAAACTATATTACACAATATAATGAAATTAATCACTTTACACACTCTTCTTCTTCTACTGACTGGATATTGTGACTTCACTATTCGCACAGTGACACCTTGAGTCTTTCCTGCGAGCTCCTCGCACCTTGAAGCAGAATCATTGTTTTGGCCGTGCCTCAACATGTGTAAAAACCACAGTCCATTTACACTCTTGTGTATTGCCTCTATCAACATTGTTTTTAGCTCCAGTTCGTCTGATTCTGCACTAGCCATAGCAAAGCAATTACAGCATCATAAAGGTTTGTGGTTAGCCACCCGGCGGCAAGTGGGGGGATCTCCTGTCTTTAGGCAGTGGAGGAACGAGCCTTGGGCAAATGGAGCTGCAGCTCAGCCCAGAAGCCAAAAATATATGGCATTCCTCAGACTACCCTGATTGCCACCCCAATTGCTCCATCACACTTGAGCTAATTCGACAATGAGTGGGTGTTAAGTTCTGACGACGCAGTAAAAAGTCAGTCCCTCAAAGCTTCACATTTTATTACAAATGTAGTGTGAAATGCATTGTTATTCAGAGGTAGTGGAAGCCAATAAAATGCTCACTTTTCTGCCCCCACGTCGCGGTGTCTGTTTCTCTCTCTCACTGTATGTGTGAGGGTAACAACATTAGTGCATGTGACAGACCAAAAAAGGAAAAACACAAAAGACAGAGAAAGATCAGTGATAGAGCTTGTGTATTGTGTGGTCATGCACATGTGAATGCACTGGTTTTATGAGCTTTCCGTAAAAAGCGGTGAAGGGTGACACGGAAGGCCGAGGGGAATTCTCTCTCTGCAGTCACCCTGTCTACTTGCTGCAAAAGCTCTGACCACACTAACCACAAGACATCCCCACACAGAGTGTACAAACACTAACCTCTCTGTCTTTCCCTCCACGGACTTCAATCCAGAAAAAAATCAAAGATCTACTAACACAAAAGTCTTCCTTTTCTTCTTGCATGGTATTATCTTGTGATTTAAAATCTCAAACACATTCAGCAATCTTAATTTACCACTGATCTTCTCCCTGTGTGTGCCACCCTGTGGTGGCAGTGCTGTGAGCTTTCGTTCTTCCCGTGCTGGGGTTCATGTCAGTTCCCGCACTGATACATCTGTCAGCCACATGTTCCCCCAGCCAGCCGCCGTGCTAACAGCTGTACACAGCTGGAGTGTGTGCATGTGCTTTTGAGTGAGAGTGGGTGGGTATTTCTTTATTGAATTCCGTGTGTTTGTGTGCATGTTGCTTTCTATGTGGCTCTGTGTCCCCTACATGCCTTCATTGAGGGGGATTAGAGCCGCACCCTCTTTGACGCTCTACATTAAACACCAGACTTGTAAAAGACTCCCTTTTGGTATTGCGTGACGCTGTTGTTCTCACAGATCCCTTAATTTTTGTCACAACAACAATGGACATCAAGAGGTATCTCATTCCGTTATTGTTCCACTGCATTATCTTCAAAGCATTTCACTCAAACACTGGCTCTCTTATGCACAGTGGTGTCACTGGATTTCCATGAGCTCATTGATGAAGCTCTCTCTGGAAGAATCTTTCTGCAGCCCTCCCAAGGCTGAAGAGCTGTCTCACCACAGATGTGACCCGGTTCTGCAGACCAGCCAGGGTGCTGCCACTTAGGATATGGAGGGTGTCTCATGATATACCTAATAAGTGCTCTTGGACAAATGAAGTAAAGGAAAAATAAAAGCAGTCCCACTATAGGCACTAAGAAGAGGACTATGGTGGTGGTAATAAACCACCCTTCTGTTTCGCCTTTATGAAAACACTGATTCCTGAAGATGGAGTCCTGAAGCTTACACTGAGAGCTGATGCAGGAGAATCAGAGCAGAGAGTCAGTGCAGAGAGCTCATCAGCTGAGGACAGACTGAGTGACTGGCGCTGTGAAACCTGGGCGGCGTCACTTCTTAGCAGATTACACATACCGTAACGGAAGGCTTTACAGACTTCTTTAAACATACACCATGCAGAAACTCACAATCCCACAAGCTGCTGCCTATCAGTCTGTGCAGCCCTTCTCTTAAAACTTTTCAAATTAATGAGACTGAAGCAAAGGTGACGCAATCCTTGCTTGGATGCCTCCCCAGTAAACAGCGCTGCCAAGAGTGAAGAGCTGCCCTGGCCGGGGTGAAGTCAGCGTCTGAAGAACAGTGGAGTTAGTCAGGATAAGTGAGCCCGCTGGGCAGCAGTTCTGGGCCAGTGGCCCTGTTCTCTACGGAGTTCTTTATAGCCAGTCCATCACCCCGAGAGAGCCCCCACCCCTGCACACAGGGGCTCCATCCGCACACACTTCATCTGAAACTAAAAATGCTCATTGTGTGTCCAGAAATGGGTCACACTTAAATTTAATTCTTTACTGGGTAATTAGATTGCACTTGTCAAAACAATTTTAAGACTCAATTTAGCTTGCAGTACATTGAATTTAGAAAAACACCCAGCTAAACAGGCAGATGATGAAAAGAAAAAAATGCTGATAACAACTAAAGACTGAGGACTTGGCAGTTTTTACAGCAAGCCAAAAATAAAATGAAATAGTACTTATTTCCTAAACTGTTTTCCATTATCCACTTCGTACTGTTGGAATGATACAGTATGAACTTGTATGTGAGTAAACCAAGTGCCAAAACCACTGCACTATTTCTGCAACTCAACATGTGACCAGCTGACCTGATGATCATTAATAAGACCTCCTTTGTTTTTTGAAGTTTGATTTTGTCTCTCAGAGGTCTGACGTGTCTTTTCTACTTTGTCCTTTAATTTCCTTTCCTCATCTCATATTCAGTTTTCTGTTTTCCTTCTCTCAAGCATCAATGAAAATGCATCTGGCCAAACCCATGGTCACATCATCCCACTCCTCATCCATCACGGACTTGTCACAAACGTAGTGGGGAAGTGGTCTTATGCTCATTCTGGGAACGGATGTGGATCACTGAGCTGGGTCATGCTCACTGTGGTACTCCATAGTTCCAGCACTAAGATACTATCTGGAGTATCTGAGTTCGTTTGTGCGAAAAGGCGAAGCTAAGCTGAGCATTTAACAAGGGGCTTGTTTTGGCATGAGGAGGAGGGTGAGGAAGCCACTCTAAACAGCCCAGGGTGGTATCTTATGAAGACTTACCAAAGCCGAAGGCAGCTGGAGCAGGGATGGGAGCCGACTGGACTGGTGTGGAGGTGTAGAGGCCAGTCACCAGCAGACCATCAAATGATACACTGGTGGAGATGGTTACTGAAGAGACAGAAAAAAGTAAGATGATTAACATTAGTGTTACTCTCAAGCTAATTGTAATTCTATTTCCAGTTTGTCACAAAAGACAAATATAAGTTATAAAATATAATGCTTTCTTATTTTAGTGAACCTTCTCTGGAAGATAAACTGTAATTTACAGCTTTTAAAGTCAGAGATCACAAGTAATAAGTCATGCTCACACGTCGTTTGCAAGCTACACCAGTGATTAGTCGGTGTGATATATATGCGTGTGGACAGGAAGTCTGAAAATGTGTACACACCACAAATCCCTAACATCCTGCTGCTAATGAGCACAGAGTTCAGGCGTTAACAAATGGAAATGTAGAGTGACCATTAACTGGGAGGCCAATGAGACCAAATGCGCTGCAGGTGGAGAGGAGAGCGCACAGATGTGTAAGCAGGTGTTAAGGCAAAAATATCACACATACACACACAAATATACAAAGACACACACATCTCCTCACTGCAAACGGCTCAAGAGTGTAATCTAACTCATCCTGAACAAATCACAGTGCTTTAATCAAAGCCTGTCCCTATTGACAGCCATATTAGAAGAGACTGATGAACTAATTGGCTGTAACCCTAATAGCCTCGCTAAGCCTCTATTCATCACAGGTCACCACAAACAGCATCAGAGTAGAAAACCGCCTGAGGTCTATTATCCAGCTGTACAGATCTACAGCTTAGTGTATCTAGCAGCAAGTTAACTATTGATCTACCCAGTAAACAAAGGCCCTGAGTGACGGGACCACAGAGCCGGCTGCATCACTAGAGGAAAAGAGCTCAGCCACTGGACTGCTTCCAGCCAGACAGATCCAAACACAGGGGAACAGTCTGTGGCTCAAAGAAGAACATACTCCCAAAAAATACACTTTTAGACGCTGAGGAATAAAAAATCCTTTGCAGCGAGGAAAGATGGAGGCATTGTTATTTCCTGACCCTGGAATCCCCCTGCTTTTGGTGGAAAAGTGAATGGGAAAAGGAGGAGACACCCGTGGCGTTGGTGTGTTTTTAGTAAGAAAAGCTAGTTAGGTCTCGGGGCGTTCATTCTTTGGAGCTTTGTGTGTTTTTCGATGTGGAAATCTGGGCAGAGCAGACTCCTGTGTGGCCCAGTCTCCATGCCTGTTTGTCTGGGTGACTCCATTAACACGTCCTCACACAAGCACAGGCGCCCAGCAATTGTGTTTGTGTCTGAATGTGTGTGTTCTGCACATGTGTCTGTCTATAGTGGATCTGCTACACCCTGTCTTAAGAGCACAGTTCAGCCCATCTCTCCCCATCTTTCATATCAAAGCCTCAATAATTAATCCCATAGCTCTCTTTATTGTATGCAGATATTTCCTGCGCTCTTCTCCTTGCAGTTTTCAGCACAGAAATCCAGCTTTAGCATAAATGCTGTATTTATCTTACTCTCTGCTCCACTACAGTATAGAGTCAATGACACACTAGTTTAGGCTGCATGGCCTGAATTTAAAAATATCTATATAAGTGAGAAGATCCAAGCATATTGTTGACACTTGCTGCAACTATGTAGTCCATGTTTTTTTGTTTCATCTAACTAAACTAACTAAACACAAAATAAAACATGGTAACATCCATAAAATACAATGCATGCTTGGTTTCTGTTCTGAAATAGCGTTGCTCTCCATAGCCTGATTTGAATTTATATAATAATGTAAAACGTAAGTTACTTTTAAATATTTTGCAAATATTATTTTTTTGTATGAACTGCTCCAATAAGACTGTGTAAGCAACAAGTAATTTCTCTCTATTTCTTCTTCTTGTCAGCTGAGAGCACTGCCAAATTCTATCAGCATGTACAGCGCGTACAAGAAGCCGTATTGTGAGAAAGGCAGATATTTTGCTTGGCAACAGAAGCATTATCATATTCAATCCATGTTGCTCAGTGCACCTCTAACACTGCAATACCAACAGAACGCAGCGAAAAGGCCTTATCATTCAAGCAAGTAATTATCGTGTTCATACTGAGGATACATGTGCTCCTCTTTTATGCTATTTTTGCTCCCTGGAATACATTATCTATTCAACAAATCCATTCCAGAGTGTGGTGAGACAGGTTATAAGTGTTTACATTATGTTGTATTGATCCAAGGCCGGGCCATGATGCAGTATTTAATGGAGTAATGGACTGGGCTTAAAGAACCAAGTTGGAGCAGGCTTCACCAGCCTCCGTACGCACAATACCCTCATTTCTGCATTTTCACTGACCTGCATCACCAAGGTTACACACACTCCATTACTCTCCACAAACACTTGCATATGGGCTATACACACACACACAAAAGATTTTTTCTGCCTCCACCGTGCTATTTCTCTCTTTATCCACTGCTTACACCTTTCTTCCAGCCTCTTTCCCTCAGCCTTACTCCCATTTGAGGAATCATGGTAAAAAATGCTCTCTCTTGCACTTTCCCCATCTACTCCCTTCTCATGCATTTCTTGCTCCCTCGCAGCGGTGTGCCTGCACTCTGTTTGATGTGGAGGTTGGGGGAAAGAAAGAGTGGAGGGGAGGCAAAGCTAGGGGCACAAGGTTACAATCGAAAAAACAAGAACAGGGGCAAAGAGGGATGCAGAGGTAGGTAGTAGTGGAGTGGCCCACGGAGAGCGGCGCTACCTGATCAATACAAATGCAAGATCTAAATTATTTAGACAGGCCTCTAACACCTCTCTCTCACTCGCCTGTGGAACGCAACAGACGGATGAGCCAATCAGATGAGATGAGATGAGATCCAATCACCTGTGGGGGTACTTCACACAGACACACACACACATTCACTCTCTCTCTCTCTCTCTCACACACACACACACACACACACACACACACAGATCTAAAGGAGGAGGCTGGCCGCCTTTGATGGTAGCCTTTAAAATTCTCGTCCATACTTCATTTCTGAGTACTGTTCACTTGGCCGAGGGGGATGAGAAGCCATGAGGAGGGAATGGGGGTGAACTTTATTACCAACACTCATCCAACACATAAGCAGGTTGTGTGCTTGCAAGGATGTGTGCGTGTGCACATTTGTGGATTATTCACATGTAAACGCACCAGGTGTCAGGCTGGCACAGTTCATCCAAACATCTGGACTAAATTTTCTTTACCATGAGACCTAAAAGAGACTAACAACTTTACAATGAAACACGTACTGGAGGGCAGAAGGAATGAGGTATTCTGGATAGAAGACAACAAAAGGCAGTTCAGCATCTAACCAGGAGTGCAATTGCAGTCTAGTGCAGAGTAATGTACATATGCAGATGCTTTAATTTTGTGGAAAGACATTAAAGTATGTTTACTGTGTCAACTTTGATTTCCAGGTTAATATTGCCGGATGGTTTGGGTGGTGGCAGAGTAACTTGTGGAGGCTGCAGGTGCTCATAATATTTTGAAGAGGCAGAGCTCTCTTTCTAGTAATCAGGTGCACCTTGCCTCCTGACCTACAGGCATCCTTTGCTCCTGATCCCTCCCTCCCACTTTAACTCCACTTTGGGGCATGCTCCTAGACAAGTCTGGTGTCTGCAGGTGCACCTAACTTGCGAATGTAAAACACTCATTACACTGTATGCATAGCACTCACACCCACATGCACACGCTCATACTTTATATTTGAACACACCACAGAGCACATCCCTTGGCCCTAAGCCAGCATGTAATATTGATGATGCGATGTGGTATGCCTCATTACAGACACACACAACCGTGCTCCTACTCAACTATTGATGGGCCTGGGGCTTTCTTCACCTCTCTGGATCCGTCAGGAGTAATGTTAAGGCACAAAGTACCAGCACACCACACCATACCACACAACAAAACAAAACACAACAAAACAAGCATTTACAAATACAGTACTGGCTTTGCTGACAACACACACACACACACACACACACACACACACATACACACACACACACACACACACACACACACACACACACACACACACACACACACACACACACACACAGAATAGACATAGTGGTGACTACTCAGTAAAGGAAAATTAAACTTTGGTGACAATTCAGCAAAAATAATATAACAAATAACTGCCAGTAAGTTGGAAAGTCTTTTTTCCATCTAAGTTGATCCATGTGCAAAACATTACTGTATGTTACATTTTTCATCTCACCAACTCTTGGTTTGAATTTGTTTTAATTTTTCTTGGATCTCTAAACTTTCTTCTGGCCACCTGGCAGGACTGCATCAGCTCTAGGTATTGTCTGAGTGCATCACCTTACCCTGAATGCTGTAAAAGCATCTTCAACATGGGAATAACAAGGTCCTGAAAGAAGACAGTGAACAGATGTTTAAAATTTGATAAGATACTAGAGTGCGGTTTTACATCAGTCCCAAAGCAGTGTGTGGTTGCCTTTAGAAACAAATGCACCTGAGGTAGACAGAGAATCCATATTTTTTTCTGGTTGTTTGTTTCTTTATTTATAGTACAAGCAGTGAGGGAGCAGCCATGATTGATATATGGTTTTGGTCGATTCCTTGAACAAGAAGCAGGTCTATTAAATAGTGAAAAACAGACCAAAGTTTTGCTCGCTGTATGCTGGGTCGGCAATCATATTAGGGACATGAAAAATAGGGCCCAGTGGCATCCTAAAAGCAATAGTCTCCTTATGAAGCAGCAAAGCATGGTCGGCACTGTCGTTGGCAAAGCTTGGTGGCATGAGCTCATTCTTACAAAACAGCATGGTGAGGGATTAGGCTGGAGCTGGACAGGAAGTCTGGGAGCTCTGAGAGAAGACCTGATTAACGTCTCAGCCTAGTCCACATGCATTGAAGTCCCTGTGTGGTTGGCATGGCCTGAACAGCTCCTTTCTGCTCTTTGTGTACAAATACACCCACCAGCCTTCACCACACCCACATTCATAACCTTTACATTACTTAAGTCTTGGAAAAACATTTAAAAAGTACCCAAGACTGGAAAGACAGCGACACAACAGCATATACTGTTGAATGATTATACCATAAGATATTCCGAGTCATGTAATGATTCAAGTAATTTGAGAAGCGAGACACTGTGGCAGAAAGTATTATCAATGAAATTCCCATTTTTTTCCAAGTGAACCAGGAGGACGCCCTTTTTGTTTCCAAGTGGATGGAGGTTTTCCTGGCAACAATCTGGATAAAGATAGCCGACCATCTGACCCATATCCCACTGGCAGACACACACGTGCCCCAGAGAGGACCAGGAAATGGAGGCCAGACCATGGGGAAGCTATAGTTCCATCTGTTTCTGTGGTCATGCCAATGTCGGGGTGCCACTTCACTCTGAGCTTCCTGAAATGGTTCAAACTGTCAGTCACCTGAGCATGACACCATGAAGGATAGGCTGCTCTTCCCTCTGATAATGAAGGGCAAGTCTGGTCCTTTATACCAACCACAGTCTCAAGAATGCAGACAAACTAACTGAATCACATAAGTATGGATATCTCTGTACAGTTTCAGAAGATTGTGTGGGAAGTGTGTTTCTGCACATATATGTGTCATGCGGTGTTCCAGTCAGGTCTTAGAGGCATCATTCCATTGCGTAACCTTCTGGCACCATCCTGGCCTGCCGGCACTGCCATCTGCTGCTGTGAAACACTAGATCACAGACAACCTAGCAGCCACTGAGCTTCTACAGGTCTGCTTAACTACAACATCTCCAACATTTTTTTTTTTTTTTGTGCAAAGGGCTGAATGAAAGCAATTAATCTCTTGGGACCAGTTTACAGGTCCTTTCATGATCCCTGCCAGAGATTATAACACACAAACTATACCTGTTCTTGGTCCAATTCGCTCAGTTGAGGTTCTACTCTGTTTACCAAGGAGCAGAGCTGAAGCCTTCCTGCCTGCCTAACTTGGCTTCACCCCTGCAACAGCCGTGGAGAAAAACAGGAGTGAAGAGGCAGTTCTGTCACACACATCCTGTTCCTCACACATAATCTGCTTCAGAATCACACTTCATTGTGTAGTGTATGTATGTGTGTGTCGGTTTACATTCATATGGGCCTGTGTGTCACATGCTTGAACACGAGCAAGCATAGGTGTGTATTCTACACAAGAAGAAGCCTCAGTTTATATCTAAGTCACCTAAGTATGGAGAATTTTTCGTTCCTTTCGTTATGATTCCTAGCGTAGCACCATTTGCATCTGCAAGTAAGCTACAAATCATATTATCCTGCACACAGCATGCTATCTATGACTTTTAGTGTTGTGCCAAAAAGTTGACTTTTGACTTACAAGAAAGATACAACCCCACTGGGAACACATATCCACTAATAAACAGGGCCAAATCGGTGATGGCAGAACATTTCCTCATAGTTTCTAACTCAACATTGCATGTTCAGAAGAAGCACATCACGTAGTGACAACTCAAAGGCTTTTTACCGTAGATCTGCTTTGATAGCGAATCATCTCTTTGGACTTTTAACATTATTCATTGGTTCATTGTACAGAGGCCTCAAACAGCGCCCAGATCCCATCGAAGTACCAATCTCTGTTACGATTCTTAATGGGTTTTGATAAGCTACAGTTCTGCCATGAGAACCTTGTCTTCATCAGTCTTGATATATTCTTGATACAAATAGATAAGAAAGAAAAGAAAGCAGTGTGGGTGCAAGACCAAACAACAACAGGGTAAGAAAACTTCAGGAAACTGAAGCAGTGAGCAAGAAAGTCCTGCAGAGTCACTCATTAAAGGCCTCCTCTAAAGCATCAAATTTACTAAATATTCAGCATACAATGCTTAATTTGTGGTTGCTGTAAAGGGTTATATTGTAATAGGGTTCAGGAACACCATGATTCTTTCCCTCTGTCGCTTGGTGACTGCCAGTGCTGGAGAATGAGCTGTCCCTATGATCAACACCATGTGTTCTGCACATGACAAAGAAAGGGCTTCAGCCATCCAGCCCTGATGAGCAAAGCATCCTCCATTGCTTATCAGAGCCACACTGAACATGCTAACACACAGTTAAAAGGCAAGGTGTTTAACATGAGAACCACGCACCAAAAAAAAAAAAAAAGAAAAACAACTTTCATGTAAACTAATGCAGGTTAAAGAGGAAAGTTGCTACTGCGTACGGCTTAGCTTTCCCCAGAGAAATTCCAAGGAATGTAGGAAAACACTAAAAGCCCAGTCAGCCTCAAAAACTTGGATAAAACCCAAACCACAACTCTTTACCCAAACACACACTATAACCCTAAATATATATATAAAAACAAGTCTACAGCAAGCTCAACACATCACAGCCATCCATATGTGTAAAAGCACACGTCATCATCACAGGCTAGCCTCCTCCACACATTCAAACATAGACAAACACACAGAGCCAACCAGCAATCCAGTTGTTGGACATTAACCAACGCAGTTACATAATTCCCTTTCCATTTCACCTGTTCCACTGGGATCTACCCTGATAGGAAACAGGAAAGAGGTAATGAGGGCCAAGCTGTCTAATGCCTTTACAAACTCATTGCCTTCTATGTCCCTCTGAGGGACAGCAGGCCACTTAGCCTAAGTGACCTCCATCCCATTCCCACAGCTGGTCTGTCTCCGATCTCCCAGGACCTCCAACAGCCCACCTCAAACTGCTTCACAATTGAACGAGCCAAGATCGGAAGACGTCTGTCAAAGCAAGGCCTTGAGAGCAGGGATTTGCTCATGTCAACAAAAGTGACACCCATTCTGTCCAGTTTGACCTACCCAGTCACAAAAGTCATATAATTTGAACAAACACTCAATGCCCACATCATTCTGAAGTAAGGAAGGTAGTTCTACAACATGGCAAGAAGGGAGGGGATCAGCTCACTTCTTCACAATAACACAACTGATGCTGACTGAATGCTGTTATCTAGGAACACACCTCTTGATTGCCAGTGCCAGAACTAAACTGATCACTTGATGGCCTATAGCACAACTAAGTGTGCTAAGAGTTTCAAATGTCCCTGCACTCATCTTCTGGAAATTTGTCCCACAAGCAATCATATCCAATATCTGAGACAAATCACCTCCGTCATTAGATCTCTGTTCTGTCCAATGTGGATGGTAATCTGTCAGTAAAAAGAGGCAATTTGAGAGATCTAAAGTAGGAAGATAAAACATGAGGCAAGGTTGTTCTCCATTTAATGAAACCCATTACATATTAAATGCCTATGACTATGACTTTCTATGTAGAGGTACACTGAAAGTCTCATGAAGTCAAGGTGTTCTTCTCAAATAAAAAAAATAGACTTGTTTAAAATTGTATTTATTTTAGCATAATGATAATTGGCTATTTAAAGGCATTTAGCAACTCTATATGCTTATATTCTATTAATCAAGAGGTCAAAACCATACATTTGTAGCCACTGCAGAGATAGCAGGTGTACACTTCAGAGGAAACAGCTTGAAACCCTGCCAACCTGCAGGGTGGAGTCAAACTACAGAGAATTATAGAGTCTATTACATCACTGTTTTAGTAAAGAAATTGCCACACAATATAAACCTCTCCTCACATAAAATCAGATGAATATACTAAACTTAATAAATGTCAATATCTTGGAGCCGCTCAGTCATGTTTTATTAAAATGACTCACAGTGCTTGTATTGAATTATTTACAAGAGATTAAATAGCCTTAAAAGGTAAATATTCTTTTCATATTGTATAAAGAATCTCCGAAACATAAAAGTCTTGCTGTTTGTTTTTTTTTTCTTGCTGAATTTCCATCCCTGTATTTCCAACATTGCATATTCGAGACTCACTCAGGCTTATGAGATGAAAGGGAATAAGCAAGTAAGTTAGCACCAGGTGAACCTGCCCTGCTCTTAGCCATCCTCATGGGCTGACACTTCAAACTGCAGTTTTTATCAGAGTATCAACCTGGACTTTTGAACTGTTTGAGCTTCATTAAAAGTAAAAGACGTAGCGCTCACTTTATGTTGGACAGCAATTGTGATTAGTGTTCCAAAAACAACTTGCAATGCTTTTCTCACATGCAGTGTGCATGGGCTTTCATCAAATCTTCCACACTTGACAGAAGAGTAACAATGAAGCACAAGTGGACCCATTGGATACCAAAACAAATGGGAATTAGCATGTGTAGCTAAAATATAACTTATAACTGCATGCTTTTAAGAGTACACACAAGATGAATCTGCAAATTAGTCCATCTACCTGTCCCTATAACATATGAGTAACTGTACATTGTTTTGAATGCCAATTGCCCAGAAACATCTAGACAAATCACCTTTTTGCAAAATTAGACAGCTGCTCTGCCTATTAGCACCGACTACTGTGTGCACACACATGCATTTGTGCACATACATACACAGAGCTTTCAGCACAAGCTCAGACTCAAGCTGTCTGCAGTATTCCAGGCTGACAGCAGTCTCAACCACGTTCCTACTATAACAGATATAATAGCCCTAATATAAATAATGGAACTGTCACTTTACACAGAGATTCACTTTACATCCCCGCTCTGTCAGTCCTTTTAAGGATCTCTTCAGCACCCTGGTTCCTCTTTCCTGCATGCTTACACAATATTGTCATCATTACAGCTCTTATATACTATAATGTGAGCCCTCCTTATATGAGATACTATTTAGAGCACAAAAATGTTTTGTTGTTTGTTTGTTTTGTTTTTTACAGATGTTGCTTCTTTCATTCAGAGGAGTAATACATTACATAATCAAACAATATAATATGTACATAGATCGACTTGTTACTGGTGTAAAATGGGTCTCCTTTAAAGATAAACGAGCCATGGACCATGCTGTTTCGTCTCATTTAGTTTTCCACAGGAAATATCTACAGGTTTCTCATTGATCCTAAAAATACACAACTGCAAACAGATGTAGTTGAAGGACAACATGATAACAGTTATTCAGCAAGAAAATTGGAATTCAGTTCTCAATCTTGAAGCAATCCTAAAGTTTGGCAAATTCTTTTAAGAAGTCAAAGACATCCTGGGAGCTGGAAAGGAAGCCAGGATATTGTGTCTCACTATTTTGCTCTCCGCTCCCTGCTCTTTCTTGGCGTGAAAATTACAGATTATGGCCAACTAAGTGAAAAAGCACTGACATTAGTCAAAGTTTGACATGTCTCCATAGCTTTTGGGTATGAATGTTTGGGTGGAAGGAGAGTGGCACAGTGGTGTGGAGGGGGAGGTTTCATAGAGCAGAGGGGAAAGATTGATTTCTAATTAACAGGCTGGTTGCAGTAATGAAAGACTAGATGGTCTCTACTGGCAGTGGATCAATGGGGAGCATTTCCCTTGACATCCAGTCTTAATCACACTGGCTCAGCTTGGTAAGAATGCACTCATTGCTGTAATTAACGCTGTCACACTCCCTCCATCTCCCCTCACTCATTTCCACCTCTCTTTTTGTCTTAACCTCTACATCAGACCTCTGCTTTCACTCGATAGCAGGGATCACTCAATGACTATATCACTCTGTATGATGTGTGAGCACAAACAACTGTGTTGAGTCACTGACAAAGATATTGTGATGCTTACGTTATGCACTAAGCTGGTTGTGATGTTATTTGTTGTGTAACAAAAGTTGCTGCGGCCTGCACATCTGTGTTGTAGTCATCCACTTATTTAAACTTTGGCCCAGGCTTATTCACAGCCCCAAGAACAGTCACCTGTAAATGGCCCGTACTTTGATAGAGGTGTGTTAATTCTATAATTACTTTATGGTACTTCTGAGTTATATCCACTCCCATTGTGACTCCCAAGCACTTCCATCTAAATTAAAGGTTGAGAATAAAAGCATTTTCCTCCATACTTACTCTCAGGATTAAAAAAAGAATGCAATAAATAAAGATTTGCATGCCTGCCATCTCCAGAGGGGGCTGAGGTAAATGCTGAGGTGTGATTAAGCTCATCTTATTTCATATTCTTGCTCCCTGTGAAAGTGAGCACTGAGCATCAGGTGACAAACACATGCTCCCAGCTCCATGTACATTTTTGAAAAAAAGTTAAGCCAAGATCAGAAATCAGCCAAAGAGAGGAACGCAATCCCTTACAGTAGATGGACACAGTCAGTCGACCTCGTGTCCCTGATAAAAAAGACACAATCTACTATCCTGTGGGTACTCCTTGGTAAGGAGAAAAAAATGATTCATTGATAGCCCATTGCTGGAAGTCTGTTATCTACCATAAAAGCAAGCTGAATCCTAATCTTTGTTAGCTGTAAGAGATTTTCTGCGGATGTTTTAATCCTGAGTCAGAGCTCAGTGATGACACAAACCTGTGGGGGGTGTAGATATGAGGTTTGATTTGTGGGATTTAACGACACAGCATTAGGGGAATGAAGTATTTTCAGGGGCCCTGTAAACACTAACCCCCTGATCCAAGCTGTCACTTTCAGCTAGAGTACGTGTGAGCTTGTGCATGTGCGCAGATGTGTAATCTGCCTCTGCCAGCCTGCCGTGTCTCTGTGAGCAGAGAAGGCCTGGTTGTTTGAAGGAGGCTGGTGTTGAATGGGGGGTAGAGCTGGGGCTAATCCGCCTGTGCCACGCGCCATGTGCCCAGCACCCAGCCAGTTGCATCATGCCGCCTCCTCTGTAGTGGGTCCATTGGAGCGCTACAAGGCCCTCTGAATGCTATCAGCACAGACGACACACTGCCCCCCAAGCAGGGATTACAGCTCTCTCAATGAAGTCGCCAGGAGGAGGATCCAGAGCAAGAGGAGGAGAAGAAGGAGGAGGAGGTACACAATCCTCCAACAGGAGCTTCATTCTCTAAAAGGAAGAGGCCATCGGCAAAGCTGACACGCTAATCAACAGCGGCTGGGAAACCACCCCATGAGAACAACACGTCCAGCACGAAGGATGGGGAGGAGGGGGAAAGGTTTAGAAAGGATCCATCACTTTTCAAAATCCGGCTTAGAGCCACTTGGTACTCCTTGAGGAGAGTGAACACTGGTCCATTGTTACGAGATAGATTGGGATGGGGACATTAGCATGAGTTTGCATACACACACCGAACTCTTAATGTCATATGCAGACTGGTGTTTGGGCTTCGGGCTCTGTAATTATGTTTACAACCTGTCTGTAAGTTGAAAGTGAACATCAAAGGGGCAGAGGCAGAAGCAAAGGGGGGAAACTGTAATGTGCCAATAAAAAAATAATTTGAATAGACTGTAGAAGGGTGCGTCCCTTGTGTTTTTTATTGGAAAACTTACAGTGTGGTTGAGACTCATCCTCACACCCTCAGGGTTTGAAGTATGTTGTGTGAGCTGCTGTTTCTCACTATGGTTTACCAGAGGGAATATGTGACTTTATACAATGACTAAGATGCAACATTCCTTGTCAAATGTAATCTTCAGCAACAACAGGAATGTGAGTAAGTACCCAACAAGAATGCTACCAAATGCTTTGTTTCAGTAGTGGAAAACTCATAATGTCACCATAGTTTTGGTGGTAAAGTTGCTCCAGGAGTGGAATTGCTGTTGCTCCTTCTGCTGTCTAAAACATAAACCCTCCAGACAGGGAACACACAGGGGAAACACAGCAAGCAAGTACCTACTAGGACAGCGGAAGCCTAGTATCTGCACATCCCAGCTTATGTTATCAACAGAAGCACTCCAAATCAGGCAAATCCCCAAAAGGCAAGCACACACTCCAACATCCTGAAAATACTTACGCCCACTTGTCTGCCCACTCATGAAAGTTACTGAAAACACAACTCACATTTGCTTGTTAAGAGCTTTCTTGTTTTGGCTGGAAAATGAATCCGTTGAGGAAATTGAAAATAAAAAATGTAAGAGCTCCTTGCCGCTTACCCAGATAAGACTGGCACAGGCACACACCTCTGCCTGGCAGGGATCCACTCACTGCCTTCATTTTTAGCTCTTTCTACCACACCTGGCACCATGCTGGCACCATTCTGGCACCAGCCTGGCAAAGGCTAACAATGTCATTGTTATCTGAGGCAATTCTCCATGCTCTGATGCAGTAAATCAATTTTCCAGAAATGTAGCATATAGGTGGCATCTGGGCTGTCTCTACTATCACGGCTTCAGGTTCTCCAGAGCTGCTGCAGCTCGCTGACTCTTTGAGAAAGTACAAAGGCAGAGACAGAGCAAGTTTGCTGTAGCATCATTACACTGTCATAGGTTTGTACAGTATATCATAAAAGCTAGAGTTTGTTACTGTGAAAACAACTTGACACAGCCATTTAGCACCTGACAAGAGGAAAATAGTAACCCCCTGTTCATATTATCATGTCATATCCTGTTGGAACATTGACACAAAGAATTGAAATAGCCCGCTGATCAGGACATTTGTGTTTAGCCAGTGGAACATCTGACCTGTCTGTATGTCATGATGGATCACCCACTAAGAGCTGAGTGCTGTGTGCATGGCCAAGCGTGCATGTGTGACAAAGGGAAGATTCCAAATGAATATCCATTCTCATTTCTCGCCCATCTGCTCCTTCCTATAAAGGAAACTGGCATATCTCAGTGAATACAATGGTCTTTAAATGGTTCATCATTCAATGTCCACAAAGACAGAACACCCAAACACACCCAGCAAGCCCATACAAACAGTAATACACTTGACACACTTCTCTCTACTCAGTGAAGTGACCTATTCAGACAAAGCAGCAGGAGGCAGAGAGGCTGAAGAGCAGGGTAGCTAATGAATGCACCGGTTTGGACTACTTGAAAGTGCAAGTGCAATCTGCATGTTGCTTTTCCTTTACTCACAAGAGAGCCCTATTAAACCATTACCCCCTATCCCCTCTGCTCTATCCTCCTTTTTCAGTGTCCCTGTTCCTCTAAACTGGATGTCTGCATGAAAACTAGGCCAGTCTTTTGATGGTTCACTGACCAATGCTTGCTTCACCGGAAGAAACAGTTGAGAGTTTTCCCTGTCTTTTAAATAGATAAAACTAACAGACATGTAAGCAGCACTAGACTGGTTGGCAGGAACAGCCAAATCTAATCACTCCGTAGGAACAGAGATCCAAGCAATGCAGCACTGACAAGAAGTGGTCAGAGGTCAGAAAACAGACCCTTAACACTCGCCTCAGAGGTTAAGTGCTGCAGAAGGCGATGATGACATCTGACGGGCTGCTGAAGTCACAGCAGACTGATGCCATTTCGGCAAGACGGCTGTTTGTAAAGACTTAAATATGGGCCCTGTGTTTCCATGATGTCTTGCTGTGGCGTTACTGATATGACCCGGTATATGGTAAGATAATATCTGCTTTTAGAGCCTTGCTGGGGCCTTGTGTCTGTGACCTTCACTTCAACATGACTGACTTGTTGTTCCACAGACATCAGTCAACAGCATACTCACAGAAAAAACTCCCCCAACCACAACGAATAATCAACTTTGCAGACAGATAATGGTGTTTATCGTATTGCAAAGCACATTGACTCGTTTGTGGTGGTTGGCAGTAGAGCTGCACAAGTAATTCACAATGTCTAATCTGATAGGTTAACGTGGGGAGAGCTGATGGCATTTTATAGGATGAATTTATCTCCAAGTTCCCATTAAGAATGTCATTTAGTGGCAACGTCCAAATCTCCTTGAATCTCCTCCTTGTTGATTGTTTCTCGGGCCTCTTCAATCATTTGCACATGAAAAGGTTCATGGAACAGAGACTTCTGTAGAGACCATTGACGGATTAGCTATGGCCATTTCAGCCTGTACTGTCAACTAGTTCTCTAAGCAGCCTCTCTTGTTTTACCCTCTGTCACATTCTCTTGCACCGCTGTTTCTCCTCCTGTTTTTCTATTGTGGCACACTGCTGAATCCCATTGAATATTGTTTGGTTTTCAATAGTGTGTAGGAACAATGAATATAGTGAGAGTGAGAGTCACACTACCTACCTGAACATGCATGCCTCAGCAGAGGCTTGTATGAGTGGCTCATTCAGTGCTCTACACTGACATCAATAACCCTGCATATAGAAACGCGCACACAAAACTGTACACTATATGCAAATACACATACTGCGAATACAAGCACTCACTTATGCTTTCTGAATACCATAAACATAAAAATGACAGACTAATTGACACCAGACATAACACTGTGTTCTATACAAACAAACAAGCAGCGTGCTTGAAACCGCTGCCATGATAAACACAACTGTAGCTGTAATCAAAGAGCACATGCATTACTACAAACTAGGATGAGATCAACAGAAAAAATGGTACAAATTCCTTGACACACAAAGGCACTCAATCAATCTAACTGGCCCCATTTCTGCTCATGCACCACCATTTTTCCAGTTATTCTCTACTGACTTGCAGAGGACACCGCACTGCCATTGAATTCCCTCACCAATCTTTTCCATTGTGCTTTCTAATCATACTGGATAAAACAGCTGAATGGTGTCCCCTCTACTCATGATTTAAATCCAATGTGGTTTATTGGAAAGGCCATGTTTTCCGATACTAAAACAGTCTGTTTGGAAGAATTTTGCTCTTCCTGTTCTTCCTGTGCTCTGTCACCGTCCCTTCTTGCTTTTCATCTGTGAAAATGAACATGTAATGTTTCCAAAGCAGAAGTGCAAGAATCAACAAGAATGAAAAACAGCACGCTCTGATTGACTGTGTTTAGAAACAGGGCTCTGGGCTTTGTATTCTAATGTTGCTTCCTATAAACATGCGGTTGCTGTATGGAGAACATCTTGCATTCCCACGGCAGTGTTAAAAGAGGTCAGAGGCAAAATTTTAGAAAATGCGCGACAGAAATAAAGAACTGCTTCCTGAGTGCTCCTGTAAAACTGGTTCAAAAGGGTCGTTTGATTATTTAGAGGACAGGCTCAAATCCCGCCGTGACCTTACTTCTTTTTGCTTCTCCCCTCTTCTTAAAGATAAGGCTGTGTGTGGGCAGTATGCAAGTCTGTGTGGTGTGTGTGTGAGTGACACTTGGTCTCCATTTGTCTCTAACAAGGATTGACCCTAGAGTCTGAATGCCAGCACACAAATCTCCACAAATCTTTTCATTTCTCCTCCTACTGTCTCCCAGAAGTTCAGAGTGTCTCTACAGTATTTCTGTTTCCATTTTGTCCACTATGACCCTGCCAATACACCCACTATCTCAAACATTTCACACAGAGAGTAATGCAACCTCTCTTGGTCATTTCATTCTGATAGCTAAACACAGTAATCTCATCTAAAACACACACACACACAGGGTACACTGCCCACACATGGTCTTATCACTCGAAAGCAACAGAGAGGCAGAAGGTCAAAAACCCAATTACTGTACGACAAATCGGCCACACAGAAGCTTCCTCTTGCTCTGCACCTTTTACTGAGGTGGGTCTTTGAGACACTCACCTCCTGTCTCTTTTATAAGGGGTCATCTGTCTCTTTTCTTTTTCTAACTTTCCCTCACTCCACTAACAACCTCTCTACTTTGCGCTCTCTCTTCAGTTTTCTTTTCTACAGCCCTTCAACAACTACACGGCCAGCATTTCTAATGCCTTCCGCCCACCATTTCCACATGCAGCTCTTTCAGTGGTTAGATCACACGTTGCTTTTAGAAGATTAAACCAAATGTAATCTAAAACTAAAAGCGGAGGGAGCACATGAAAACGGAGAAGAGAAGGAGAAAAAACAACTGAAACCAAATACAAGAAGCATGCTGAAATACAAACATTCATTCGCAGAAATGAACAAAAAAAATGACATGAGCACTTCCCTTGCCCCTTCCTCCACATCACTAGAAGATGTGATTTACTGTTTTTCCCTCTCTATATTTTTCTCTCATTCTGCTTTCAGCAGAGCAGGCAGATACATGTCCACCCTCAATCCAACACCTGTATATGTAGTCCTCACACCACCCGATTCTTGCCACAATGAGCCTGGCAGTGACTGTGGAAAGAACATGCATGGATCAAGGTTTGCGAAGATGAGAGAGATGAGAAATAGAGACAGAGACCAGGATTGCTCCTGATTGCACAACACAGCCAGCCACGTTGCACTTGCTCACTTGCCATTTATGCTTCAATCCACATGCAAACTCAGTCACAACCCCAGAAATTTAACAATGAGCAGCCATCGTGTGCCAAAACATATGACAGAGAAAAAAAGTGAGCAGCTTGGAACCATGTCATTTTTCTGTGCAAGCCCTGCTGCTGGTATCTTATCTGCTCAATCCTCTCATCGTCATTTAAATCTCCCCCTACTCCATCCGATCCCAGCCGTGGCCCTATTTAAATCTCTCCCTCCTCCCAGTCCACCACATTTCTAATGCTAATTATTTAAACCTCTCTGTGCGCTCTATCCCTCCCATCCACCAGCTAGTTATTCAAATCTCTTCCCACCCGCTCTCCCTACAAGCCCGGCCCCAGTTAAAAGGTGTTTGACTGAAGGGTTGATCCGGGCTGTTATTTTCAGACAGACGATAATACCGCTTCTTCCAGACTCCTCTTCTTTCCTGCTCTGTTTTCCTGTCCCTCTCATATCCTTTTCTTTCTGTATACAATTACACAAACTCTGCAGCACATATCCTTTTTGAAATCAAGAGGTTTATTTGCTATGATAATGGAATACAGTTGTTAACAGTGCAGGAACAGTGTAATAAATCCACTGTTTGCCGTATCAAATTAAGTAAAATACAACAAAGACAGGGTTAGGAAAGGATATGGGCAATGTACACAAAATATGTGTGTATTTAGGAAGTAAGATATAATCAGTAATACATTAAAATGCATATAAATCCAACTATTACAGGAAAGGATAGCTGCATGGGAATGTGACCTTAGTTGGTCTGTGGTGGCCTGTGCGGGTCACTGTCCCTTGTGTTAAGTGAGTAGTGGGAGAGTGAGTGAGCAATGATGACACAGTTTTCAGGGGTCAGAGGGAATATTTTTTTCCAGGACCAGGTGCCAGCACATCAGTGTGGGAAAAGGGACATTAATACCCGTCTCCTCTTACACTGTACTCACGATTTACTGATTTCTAAATCTTTATTTCTATCAGTCAGAGCATCTCTTTCTATGGTACTCTGGTTGTCCACTCTCACTGGCAGTTTTTGCTCTCTCTCTCTCTCATTCAGTTGAAGGGATCTCGCTGTTAGTCCTGTGGAGAAGCCACCTACACATGGAGCATCAGGATCACAGCTCAGTAAAACACCAAAGCCGCTCACGGCATCGAACAGGAGTCCTACTCAGCATCACTACTTATTACAGTTACATAAATGCTGGTTTCCAACAAGAGCCACCCCACTCAAACTGCACACTACCCATATGCAAACACCACAGCAGAACCTCATGTGTGAAGCAAAACACCTGCACGAAAATATATGCACTATGCACACGTGTGTGGAGAATTTTTAAACATGAAGTTGTTTTTTAGATCTTTAATGTAAGATGCATAATGACAGACAAATAAGATGATTCAGCAATGAAACCTCCACAATTTCAAAGTAAAATTATTTCCCAACTAGTTTAAAATAACACAAAATACATGAAATTTACAATCAAATCAATTCACCACATCTCTTATTTTATGCGATTTAATACAGATTATGATAAATCCCATTCTCTTCAACATGCAGCAAAATAGAAAGTGGACACCGTAGGGGGTGTGCTCACCTTGGTACTCCTGTCCAGGGGTGTAGGCGGTGGGATTGCCCGTAATTTGGAGGGTGAGTAGCACCTCTCCCCCACCTTCTGCCACCCCGGCTCCCTCCAGCTCCCCGTGATGGGTGCATAGGAAGAAGAAGGGGTTGAAACGGGGGTAGAAGCTTGCAGGGGGCGCCCCGAAATCCATGCTGCTGCTCCCCAGGACTAGGGCCAGCAGGGCACAGCCTAAGGCACCCCCGAGAGAGGCCCGCGCCATGGCCATCTGCCCTCACCAAGCGAGGGACTGTGGGAGTGGATGTGGGTGAAGAGGTGAGGAGAGTGATGAGTGGGAGCGAGGAAGGCACAGGTAGAGTTCCAGAGGACCGCTTCTGGAGTCCACAGATGAGTCAAAAGTCCAAAAGTGCGTGCGTGCGTGAGAGTGTGTGTGTGTGTGTGTGTGTGTATTTGTGTGAGCAATATTTATGTGTGTGAGTGTGTGGGCTTGGCCGTCAGGAAAACTGTAGAGCTCTGTTCCTCTGTTTCCTTTCCCTGTCCTACCTTCACTCTCTGGGAGTTCAGAGCTTCTCCTGTGCTGTCCTGCTCCGGCGTTTAAATACCTCACCCCCTCCCTCTGTTTCCCTCTCTCCTCCCACCCTCCCTCCCTCCCTCTCTCTCTCGTCTCTCTTTTGCTCTAACACCAGCTCCACGCGTGCTGTATACGCTCTACGAGACGGCCTCCCTCCTCTCTCTCATCCAGCTCTTCTCTCCTCCCTCTTCTCTGCCAGTCTATCACTTTGCCTTTTTCCTTAATCTCTTCCTCCCCTCTTCTTCTTTCCTTCTCTTTACCTCTCACTAAACCACACTGTTACTCCACATTGCACTCTTGTATCCCCCTCCTGAGACCTTAGCTGTCTTATCTCTATGCATCTGTTAGTTTCTTCATCCCTAACCAGCCCACTGACATATCTCTTTCACTCTCCTCTCTTTCCTTTGTCTTTTTGCCCATCCACCAGACTGTCTCCTCCTCTCCCACCCACTATCACACCTCCTTCCTCCCTCCCTCTTCCGCTCTCTTCACCTCCCTCTCCTTCCCTGTGTCTTTCTGCTGCTCTCCCCCTCCCCTCTTTCGATCTCCCTCTCCCTCTTTTTCCAACAACGTACCTCTCAGTCTCTCCTCTCGTCCTAAGCAGTGCTCAAATTTGTTTTTCTTCTTGTGTGCTGTTGCTTTTTTTTCACGGGTTTTCCACATCAGAATCTCCTTTTCCACAGAATTCTCCAACTTTTTTCTTCCTGTCAGAGCAGTGTGCGCCGTCTCTCTGCTCTAGATTAACCACTACGGTGCAGACAAAAGCCATAATTCTGCTCTCTCTCCCCCACCGGTCTCTGCTCCAGCTCACCAAATGATGGATAAGTGTTTCTGTAACACCCTTTACACACACACCCCCAACTCATGTTCTCCTTTTTCATACGAGAATAAATGCAAACAACATGAATCTGCACCTATCACACTTTTCAGCCATGCAGTCCTTCAATGTCTCACTCTCTCTGCTCATCCATCTCTTGCTGTGTGTTTAACATGACACACTATGTCTCCCACATTTTTAAACAAATTATCACAAAGGAGGGAACTTAAAGAACTTGCCGCTAACAGCACTGAGTGTCTCCTCCGGCGTTTCTCTTTAGTTGCCTGCTGGGTTTGTGTGGTTAAGTGCCTATTACAGACATAAACACTCCCAAGCCAGCAAGCTGCACACACACTCACAGCCGCTTCATGTCCAAACAGCTTGACTGACCCACAGCAGGAGCACACAGTCAGGCCGGCATGGCCAGATGCTTTCACAGTCTAAACCCTGAATCTCTCTCTCTCTCTCACATACACACACCCAGACATCCCTACATATATGTACATTCATGGATACAAAACACACACCCACAAGCAAAATGCATGTCAACTATATACTGTGTGTCTGCCGATTTCTTGATTCTCTCTGCTATGGTACTTAAAAAGATTTATATCACGCTCAAGTGAAGCAATTCACCTGCCAGGACAGCTGCTGCACCCAGACCAGCCCCAGTCAGCATGTTTATCCACATAGCAGTCCAGACGTCCAAGAAGGCTGGACAAAAAGGCCAATATTATGCAACTTTAAAGGGGAGCTTCACCTACTTTGTGGATTTCTATTCTGGTGGACAGTCTGCTCTATATTAACTTACAAGCATCTGTCAGAAAAGTCAGAAAAGTGAGAAAAAACTACAGTCTGGAAATTCTTCATATACAGTATGTGTTCTGTCAGGTCTCAAGTAAAGCTCAGTGCTCTCCTCATCACAATCTTTCACAATTCGTTCTCCCCTGAGTACACATCATGCCTGATGAGATCATGTGTTTGAGTTTTTTGCTTTTTTCATCCATGGACATTACATACAGCAACAACTCTTTCCCAAAATCTTGAACACCCGAAAGAACTAAGTCATCATAGGTGCTCATCAAGAAAGCAATTTTCCAGCAAAGTCCACAGTAATACTGTGACAAGACCCCTGCTGCTTCATTTGCCCATGGGACAACACAACATCAGAAGGCTATAAGTGATGTGGAAAGCGTGACAGTGTTTTTTTACAAGAACCAGGTGTGTTGAAATGTTTGTTTTAGTATCTAACCAATCTAAGACAATGTCAACCTTGTGCACTATAACACTGTGAGAACAGCAATAGAAAAGAAAGTACACTAAGAAACAGTGTATGGTCCCACTGAAGGCAGTAACTTTCAGAAACAGCATGTCCTCCCCAGTTGCTCGACAAGGTCAGCTAGGTGGACCATACTGCTGAGACTGGAGAGTTAGGTCAGAGGTTATCGCAGTCCTCCACTGCTGTTCCTCTCTATCGGTCCACAGCCACCCTCCAGCTCCTCATTGCCTTAATTAATCACTTTTAATTAATCTGACTGCATTAACTCACCAGCGAGACTTTTTAAAGAGCTTAAGTCCTTACAGTATGTACAGCTTCGATAGCATTTCTTACAGTAAATGTTGCCATACTGTAGTTACAGCCTTGACTGTGCAATGAAAAAATATACCTCTTATCTTTCAAGTGACTTGGATTCAACATTAAACTTGTGTTTTTTTAATAACAAGTGAACAAGAAGTTTCTTATGTGTCCAATAAAAGCCACACTGCCCCAAGAAACATTTACATTTTTTAGCAGATGCTTTTATCCAAAGCGACTTACAATAAGTGCATTCAGCTATGAAGATACAACCTAGAAGTTGCAAGAATCATGCAAGTACATCACCTTTATCAGATATGCTGAACTACGCCAAGTGCTACATTTACAAATACAGATAAGGAAGAATTTGTTTTTTATGGGCCAAGGTGCAGTCTGAACAAATGAACAGAACAGATGTGTATAGTTTCTGCAGTCCTGATGTTAACGGGGAGCTCATTTTACCATTGTAGAGCCAGGACAGCAAACAGTTGTGATTTTGTTGAGTGGTAGCCGGGGCCCTCTCGAATTGAGGCAGTAGCAAGCCAAGTGACACGGCAGAGCTGTGGTGTATAGTTTGACAAAGTCCTGAATGTACGATGAGCCTGAGCCATTCACAGTGTGGTATCAGTGTCTTCAATTCAATTCAAGCAGCCGCATATAGCCAGCACAAGGAAGAGAGGAGGGTGTAGTATGGGAGAGCTTGGTAAGGTTACTGACCACATTCTGGCTGAGCTGCAGAGGTTGGATGCAACATGATACAAACCAACCAGGACTGAATTGCAGTACTTTAGGCATGAGATGACAAGAACCTGGACCAGAACCTGCAGCCTCCTCGGTGAGGAATGGACATATCCTCCTGATGTTGTGGAGAATTAACCTGTAGGAGTGTGTTGTTGCAGCGATGTTGACAGCAACAGTTAGTTGGTCATCTAGTGTCAGACCTAGGTTCCTTGCCATCAGCCATCAGTTAGTTGACAGTTGATTTAGTGGGTCTAACTCCACTCTGACTGGGAGCTGGGAGGAGGAGGTTTTCAGGCCCGTGACAGAGGACCCAGTACAGTATGCCGCCGGTGCTGAGGAGAGATGCACCAGTACCTTCACACCAAACTCAGCAGCCTCCGACTGAACATGGCCTGGGAACGTTGGAGACCAGAGAGTGCTATACTGAGGTGATTTACAGCAGCTCCAACCATGACTCTCTCCAGGGACAATGAACACATGGTGGGTTCCGGCATGAACAGGAGAGGCATGAAGTTCATCCATGAATAGGGTACATCATCCGTTGCGCTGATCAGTCTGTGAAGTTCGAAGTTATTTATTCCCGTGTTTTGAACGACAAGACATTAAACTGTCTAAAAGAAATAAAATAACAAAATGTTCAGTCGTCTTTCTGGTTGTTCAGACACATTCTGAATCACTAGTATTTAACAGGTGGCTCACTTTGTGAAATTTATGTTTTAAAGCAGGGCTGCCAAGAAGTGAGATTTCTTCCCATGAGGGAGCAAACAATCAGACTGAATAATTACTTTGATACCTACAACGTCGCCACTTGCAAGTGAAAGGGTTTCCTGTGAAACCCTATCTAGAACTAATCATAAGATATTTCCTCCAGGAAGCTTTGGGCTGAAATCTTTATTAATCTATTTTTACACCAAAAACCATTGACAACAGCCACATAGCACACACAGAATTAAACGTGTAAAACAATTACTTTGCCTTACTCTACCCATGCCCAGTAGGTTCAGCTGGTTGCTCAACCACAAAATCATTCTGATTGACTGCTCCACTGCAACACGCACCGAGATGACAATGATCGGTGCGTTCAGAGACAATCCACGAAAAGTGCTTCCACCTTGTTATTGTAAATTAGCGTGAGAAAAGGCATGTGTGGCATGACAGTGTGTGATCTGTGTGACAGGCAGCTCTGTTATTTTATTATTACTCATTAAATGTTTGATGACTAGGCAACTAATGACTACTGGTTGATTAGATAAATCTTTAGTCTGGGGCAGCCCTAATTCCCATGCCAGGTTTTAATATGCAATACATCTCAAATGGATAAAAATATGATATATTGTATATATCTGACACTAAAAACAGGTGGATGGAAACACACCTATTGTTGAAAAACTTTGTCACAATTGATTAAAAGTAAGTGAGGCTGAACAGTGTGATACCCCAATAATCAGAGCCAGTTGTGGAAACCATGATTGCACTGCAATGTTTCAACATTGTTCAGCTTTCAACATTTCAGCATGAATATCCCCCAACTCTGGCCCGTTGCCTCTGTGGAGCTCTCTAACAACCTCAGTGGTCTCTTCCAGAGAGATCGCCAAAGTTTTCCCCACGTCCACAGTCCAAAGAGGTTGTGTTAGCCAGGAGTTCTTTTGTCAAATCCAAATTTGAGGTGAGTAGTTCTCCACTGATAACAGCTCTCAGCTCCCTGCTGAGCACTACTCTGCTGGAGTTTGGCCCTAAGAACAAGAGGCCCTAGCTTATGCAATTGCGTGGGAGTGCTAGGGGGATTTTTCCTGCAGGGAGACTGGGAGCATGGAATTTGAAAACGTTCAAAGGTTCATTAACTAGTACGAAGGCTGAGCTATGGCCAGAAGTGTCTGTCATAGTGGCAAATGAAGAACTTGTTGGGGAACATCAGCAGAGGACGACGAAAGGCTTGGATAGCCCTGAAAGGTCAGGCCAGTATGACTGAATTTTCTGTGGTTGTAAAAGTAAAAACTTAAGTCTAGGGAGAAGCTTGATACACCAAGAGGGTTTGGTAAAGCATCAACGGATCAGAATGGAGAGCAGACAGAGAGAGAAACTTCAGTTCAAAGGAAAATGTCTGACATCTGACAATACTTAACAATAACTTGCTCTTATAATGTTTGACCCTTAAGAAAGCAACTGAACGAGCAAACTACAATGTTCCTCGTGTCGTTTCTCGATTTAGTTTATATAAAAACATGTTTATACCTGGGATGGACAATGTAACACAAATAAACAAGTGGATAGCTACTATTTCTCCAGTATGGTTTACATGGCTGGTACACTGACAACCCACGCTGCTGATTATTTTTAATTAACCACTTATTTAGACAAAAACGCTGTGTCGAAGCCTCTTCAATCATTTCACTGAGACAACTGGACTGATACAACAGGACTGCAGATGAAAAGGACTTGGGCAAGAAACTCAGGGTTGTCTGGGAAAAAGTTGCCCTTGCCCTTGCACAGAGGCCTATGTCTGGACAGGGCCATTAGATTTATTTGTATATTTGTTAGGATCTCCATCAGCTTTTCATTCTGGATTCCA
Source organism: Sciaenops ocellatus (assembly GCA_033000465.1). NCBI lineage: Eukaryota > Metazoa > Chordata > Actinopteri > Sciaenidae > Sciaenops > Sciaenops ocellatus. The sequence goes on from CP136871.1 coordinate 10,506,599, forward strand.
CATTTAAAAAGAGATTAAACATTACAGTCCACACAAACAAACACATTTGAAAACATACATTAAACACAAACACAGTTGACGAGAAAACAAAATGTCCTACCCATTAAAGGGCACCAAAAAAGGTAATTGTGTCATAGTTCATCTCTATAAAATGTGTGTGTGCATATGTGCCTGCACATATGTGTATTTGTGTGTGACCTTCTGTAGTCTTCTCCAACCGGAGCTGCTAGCAGAGATCGGTCACAGCACAGTGTTCACCGTCTGTTCCACACACCCCTGCTGAATACACGTGCTCACAGTGCTCAAACACACACACACATTCACACACACATTCAAAACGAGGAACCTTAATGTGAGCAAGATCCCAGCACTCTAAGACAGAATGAACAGTGTTTCTGATGCACAAGAGGCAGAAAGAGGGAGAAGCAGTGTGGGCCAGGAGAGCCATCTGTTTTACCTGTAGCAGTCTTTATTAACAGCAACACACATGCCTGTACCTGATGGCCTCTGTGTTTTCATCATGTAGGTCCTGTCCTACATCCATCCCTACTACATCACGGCCATTCTGCAGCCCCTTCCCCTACTGTATGTGCACACACACACACACACACACAGACACTAATACAGACTTAAACGCACACACATAGTGTGCGACTTGGGGCTATCGTTCTCCATTATGAAAACTAGGTCGGGGAGGCGTGGGTGAGGGGAGTGGGGCAGTAATTATTTTTATCATTATTAATTTCCACCTCAAGGTTGCACCAGGGCTTTTTTGTCTACTTCAATCTTCATTTCAGACCCCTTACATCCACACACACACACAAACACACACACTGCCACCATCACTACCACTGTCTTTGAAAAGGCTGCGTGCCAAACAAGGCAGAACAGAGGGTGGGGGCACAAAAGAGAAAAGAGCTCAAAGGGATGGAAAGAGTGTGACGACGAGGGAAAGCAGAAGCAGGGGAGGCAAGAGGGGCTGCATGTGTCGCTTCATCACTCACTGGACCCTAATTTACACTAACAGGTTGTTTACTCGATATGGCAAATGATAATAAAAGCCTGGGTGTTGGAGGAGGGGAGAAGGCAAGAAAAGAGAAAAAGAGAAAGAGAGAGGCCCTGCGGGAGCACTTCAGCTATGATGGCTTGCACACTCCAATTAGCCCCATGAAAAGCTTGTCCCCCCTGAAAGGAGCAAAAGGAGGGGTGTGTTGGTCAATGTGTAAATAAAACCAGTCAGATCACCCCAAAAACTCAATGTCCAATCACAGAGGGAGGGTTGCAGTCACAAATATCGAGGCTCTCACTGGGCCACCACACAAGGAACAAACTCCGCTGGTAGCCAGGTCTCAGCAGTGGGCACATGCAACGAAGACACTCACGCACAAAGACACTTGAGTGTCTTGAGATCATAAATGACACAGACATGTTTTTACTCTATGTGTTGGTTTAGTTACTGACACCTATTTTTTTCTACAGTACAAATTACAGAAATGCTGGACAAATACTAAGACTCAAACAGTTTTTTGAAGACTGTCCAATCACAAACATAAGATATGAGCGGACACGACAGGACACAAGAGAAGTAAAATATAGTTATTATGAGTGAGTTTGCTGACACACGTCTGTGTTTTTCCGTTGTAACCTAGCCCCAGTTTAAGTGACTACACATCAGAGAGCTCTTTTTCCATTTGCACCGCTGCCACAGAAAAAATGAAATGCCAGTATGCCATAAGACAAACATTGTGTTTTGACTCCTGAAATACAGACACAAAGTGAGCATTTAATATGTTGAATGACCCAGCTGTGTGTTTGTAACCATAAGAAGTCAGATACAGAGAAGATAAACAACATAAACACATGCTTTCCACACATTTGTGTCATTTAAACAAATGCTTTAAAGTATTAATCCACTGTGCTAACTATAAATTAAAAATGTGCGGTTCATTAGCCAGAACAGGATCCTGTTCTTTGGGTCCATTTGGGCTCAGGTCAAGTTGCTGTTGTGTCCATGATAATGTCTTACAAATAGATCCATCTTCATTTAGCCCTTTTAGGGCAGCTAGAAGTCGTGGACCTGTGATAACATCCAGCTCAAACCACCTTAAAATGTTTCACATCGTTTTGTATTCAGACTCATTTTTCTCTGGTGCAACTGCTGCAATAATTACAATAGTTAATAATGTGATGTATTATAATTCTTCAGCAATTGAGTGACTGATTTGTGATTGCAGTTGAAACAAGTGGTCCAATTATACTTAACTATTCCTAAAAACAGTGAGATGTTTGCATGACAAAGTGATCACAGAACATTGTTGTACTGTTGGTTGCACTCTGACGAAGCAGCAGGTCACTCTTCTTTATGTCAGCTTCTTGCCTTATGACATACAGTGCTTATAAGCGTGAGCCCCACTGGATGATAAAAGAGGCCCCTGTCCTGCCTGCCATACCTCAAGGATTAGGCCAAGAGCCTCTGGAAGTGGCTCTACTGACACCTTGACAAATGAAGCTGTCCTGTAGACCAAGTGGAGTATCATCCCTTGAAAAACAGTAGGATCAACATTCCTCCGCTCTCACATAAACGACTGACTAACAGACCCAAATTGTTGTTTGGAAAAAGTAGTATAATCTGTCTGAGTGCTAAGTTGATGGGTTGTCTAAGTGAGACTGCCGCTTCTGGAAAACTTGGCAGACACAATTAGATAACAATTAAACTGCATGGTATATGTGACTTTGTGTCTGAGAATTTAGCATGACAGAATTTATCTTGATAATTCAGTTGTTTTTGCTTTCAAGTTTTAGGCTACATTAAACTGCTGACCACCTTGCAAAAGCTGTCTTATCTAAATGTAAACTGAAGAAAACTAAAATAGTTAAGACGTTATTTCATTTCTCAATATAGAGACATGTTTTCTATCAAAAGACTGAGAAAACATGTATGTTAAAATTAAACAAGATGTACAGTGGGTTCCAAAGGTCTTAGACGATTAGTCAAGATGCTTGAAGTCTTGCATTCTTTATTTAGCAAATTCTGTATCTGCGATGAAGTTGCTTTTCTATCTCTCAGGGAACTAATCTTGATGTATTGATCTTATGATTGTGTGGTAACTAGAGTTTCAATAAAGTGGTTTAAAGTTCCATGTACGGCCACCTTAAAAATCTTGAGTCTAGTCATGATTAAATATTGTGAAAGCTCCTCTTTGCTCAGAGTAACAATTTGATTCCTGACATTTTAAAGCAACAGTGTAAGAATTGGTATTTGCTACACTTCAGTGTCCCCAGTTCCAGAATGCAATACTACTATTATATATGTGGACAGCTGTACGTGTGCATTTGTTATTACATTACTTTTGATCAAAAACTAGTGATAACTTTGCTAACAGCCTTTTATTTCACAAAGCTCTCGCCAACAACTAAAAGCCAGTTTCAGATTTACTTTTTGTGCTTTTCGGTCTTTTCGACTCTTGCCATGCTCTGCCTCTGCTGAGCCCAGTTATGTTTCCCGCTTACCTGGCTCCAGTTCTGGTGCCCATCCCAATTTTTATTCCCACCCATCACAGGTACGAAAACCTCCTCCTTGTGTTATAAACACTAACACTCTCCCAGTGTTCTGAACTCAGCCTGGCGAACAGCAGCTACAGTTTGCAGCAGTTTAGTTTGTGGCATGTGATTTAGTACAGTAAAGTGTTACATACTTCACCAGAAATAAAACAAAGCACAAAGTTACAAAGTGCAAGAACAAGCACCGGGCACAGACTGAAAACGACAGACACCTTTCACCTGATTAGTCAATTTAGCATCAGAATTAGTCAATGGTCAGTATGCCAAGACCATTTCTTACCAAGGCGAGTTACACTCTTGAGCCAGCTGCTTGGCACAGAACATTTCTTTTTGCTTTGAATGATTAAAAATAGGTTGAGGGAACACACGGGCATCGTTTTGAAGTAGAGAGAAATGTGTTGGCTTATGATCCTCTCTTTAACACGGCTCTTAGCCATTCAAAACCAAAGATTTTGAGGGAACACCTGTTATGGCCAGAATTCAACACTAGCATCTGCAACCCGTGGCCCACTTCTTTGTTTTGGCTTTTTACTTTTACCTACTTACTTTTAGCACTCTGCCCATGCCTTTGTGCCGTACATCATAACACACATTAGCCAATATCTCAGGATAGTGCAGGGTATGACGCTATAGTTTCATCAGCAGCATTTCTAAGCTTTGAGAGCCTTGTAAATAAGACAAGTTCCATGAATTAGCAAAACTGTATAATGACAAATAAAATACTGCTGATCTCTTGAATCTAAATTACTGCAGTGCACTATTTTTTCTCTTTTGAAAATTTAAATGAGTAATATCATACCTAGTTTACTGAGCTAAGTTGGCTAAGAGAAGGATCAGCTGACGCCAATAGTAAGAATAGTAGGTAATGGATCAATATCTGTTCTGAACTAGAGAACAACTACAGTATATAATAAAACACACTTAAGAATAGTTAATGTACAAATATCCCTCCCCTGTTGTCTTCCTCTTCAGAGGTAAGTGCATTTTTCTGCATTCGCTGCAGGGGCTCCGTTCCACTGAGCGCACACAGAAACAAGTAGAGGTTAAATGAGTGCAGGTGCACATTAGTTGTCCTGATTCTAGCTCGGTCACTCCATGAATTCACTTAAAAGACACTAAGGAATAAAATACTGGAGTTTAGACAGACATTGTTTGCAGTGACTACAGTAGATGTGTGTCTGTATGTGTCTCTGAGTTTAAATAGTGGAGGCACATGGCCTAGCACAATTTAAATGTGATACATTTTTCAATAGGTGTGAGTCATAGTTCCTCTTCTAGTTCTCCGCATGGCAAAGTGCATTGCTCAGGGCTGCCTGCGTCCACAGACTGTTGGCCGCGTATTTCTTTTTGCATTTGCTAGACATGAAATCTGTTCTCCAAACTCCACGTTTTCAGTTCAGCCTCCAGTTCACTGTCATCACAGCAACTCCCCCACCCTCCCATCCTGCAGTCATGGTAACGGAGCTGTGAAAGAACAAGCTGAGGAATATGAGACATGGGAAATGACAGACACATGGCCACATTGTGACAGAGACAGACGGAGTGAGTGCTGAGTGGTTTGACACCACAGACAGCCATTTCCCCATCCTAACATCCAGCACGCAAGCAATTAGAAAGGACAGGAGGCCGAAGTTATGTGGGACACAGCAGAGTCGAGATCAACAGTAATGCCAGTGTTGGAGCAGCGTTCAAGAGCAGAGTGAGCGAAGGTAATCACATGTTTTATTGTTTATTCAATGCATTTTTGGTCCTGTTATATAATTTTCACAGCTGACACAGGACTAGTTTCCTCCTGTACAAAAGAGATCAATGAGCTGACCTACTGACATGAACTTTTCAGCATTCTAGCTCCAAATCCCTTATGTTACCCTTTTTGCATTCAAGAGAACATAAGCTACGAGCGTGGCTGAAAATCAATGAGATAAATGATAGAGAAATGTTCTAACATCTGAAATCCTACACGCACACTCACAAAAAACCTTCTGCGTTCACAGAAAACTCTTATAGCCTAATAGATACAATATTGATTTTAGTGTGGTTGGTGCAAATATCCATAAACCTGTAAAAAAAAAAAAAAAAAAAAAAAAGTCAAAAAGACAAAACAGCTCTTGTTCTCACTCCGCTGTGTCCTGCATAATCTGAGCTGTTTTCAGGCATTGTGCTCAGCAACAGCCTGGGAGAGGTTGCTTTTCTTGTGTGTGCAATAGATGCACAGCATGTCTGGCACACACATAATAAAACAGATCTATCCCAAAAGATACCATTCATCCCTTGACACCAGCTCAGGCTCTCACTTCATACAAGATAGAGGGTGCATAAACACACATGTGGTGATAGCAGCGATAAAATGCTCACACACACTCATAAACACTGTTAATATGTACGCAAACTCTCACTCGCACAGTGCTAACACATATACGCACTCGAAAAGCACAGGCAGTAGTGGTAGAGGTGTAAATGTGCATGCACATATTTGCACTTGCAGATACACATTAAAAACACAGAGGGGGAGGGAGGAGGGGGAAGGGGCCACTGAGGCCACAGAACATACAAGAAAAAGCAAGCAGACAGCCTTGAGCTATGAGCTCAGCTAAATAAATAAATAAGTGAAAATCTCATTTTAAACCAGTAGCTTCACACCCCCTCTTGGAGCCCACTCCTCCTCCCTGCTCTCCTTCTTCTCCTCCTCCTCCTCCTCCCTGTTTCCTGATCAAGGTTTCATTCTGGAGAAGCACAAAGACTGGCTACCCAGCATCCATCTCTTCAGCTCCATCCATCCATCCAACCTATCGCAGGCCTCCAGAGACATGGACGAGGAGCGCTGCACTGACTGTGTTTTCTGCTTTCCTTTATTCCCATGATGAATTCTGGCAGCACCAAACCACAGCAGAATCTGACACCTGACAATCAACCTGCAGAGGTGGCAGGGTCCACACTATATGTATTTGAATCTACTGTAACAAATTCAATTGGCTCCATTTCATATTCCATGTTTTATTATGTTGAACTTTGAGGCTGGTAGGACGATACCAATTAGAGAAAGGCATGGATGTCATGGGAGCTTATAAATTCCAGACAGAAGACCATAGTGGACACACCACATTCTTATTTACCATCTAGGTGTAGTCTACTGTAGCTCCACAGGCTAAACGCTGAAAGCCGCCACCTCATTTAAGCCAAGTTGTAGCCAAATCCATGTTGTGCTTTATTGTGTAAACAAGCAGAGATAAGTAGTAGCTGTGGGCATATGGATTCTGCAGGTGTGGATGCTGGTGAGACACAATGGATCACAGCTGTTTTGGCATGTAAACCCCACACAGATAGATGAACGTCCTGCTCTGAGGGAAGGATTTGGTCAGACATGACACAATATTTCTTTAACACAGCACACACTCGGACTCTAAGGACCAAAAAAAAAAAAACACCAACGACAGAGGAAGAAGTGGTACGGACAAGGAGGGAGGGGGGTCCTTAGTGGGGACAATGTGAGACAGATGATACAGATGATAATGTGCCCTTTATATTTGTGTGTACGAATAGAAGGAGGGAGGCCTTTGCCCTTAATTATATGGGTCAGTGGACCAGGAGCTGGTGGTCCCACATGGAGGGGATCAACAAGTCAAACAAATGCACAGACACACACAGACAGCTAGTTGATTTTGAGAGAGTCAATCAATGATGAGGCCCTGCTTAATAAAGTGAAACCTACCAAAATGCAAATACAACTAACACACACACACACACACACACACACACTCAGAGTCATATTTGGTGATACATTTGGGCCATTTTATCAGTCAAGAGACAAAAAACTAAACATGAAAAAGAGACGATGATAGAGTAAAAGAGAACATGCCTGTGGATGCGTTCTCTGACTTTATATTCAGTCAATAAAAAGGACGCTGTGCTCCTGCATGTTCAATCATAAAAACCAAGGACAATAGCTCTTCCACTACAGAGTACCGATAACAAAGAGAACAGTGCCTCATTCACACCTGCTCCACCATCACCATGATGGCTAGAGACGGTAATTAAAAGCGAGGTGCAGATACATATTACCATGAACACATGCAGCCACACCTTTACCACAAAATAAAATGGCCGGCTGAATTCTCCACTGTAGGTCCTTCAGCACAGTGCTCCACACACTCACTGATCCAATTACAGGTCAGAGGTCACAAGACAGTCCCATCCGACCACAATATACAATAGGACCTCCCCCACTCACTTCTCCCCATCCTCCCAGCATTTCCCTCATTCATTTATCCTCCTCACTTCACACCCTTTTTGCTCAGCTGTCATCTCTCACTTCGTCTCCTCTAAATGGCTATTGACTGTGCTCACAGAGCTTTCGTTCTTTGTCTGTCTCTATCACAAATGTGTCTGCCAATCACCAGCTTATGTTCTTTGTATATTCACCTCCCTCCTCTGACCGATGCTATATCTAACAGAAATAGCCAAATAGTGTGTCTTCACATCATTTTTAAAGTTTAAAACATCTTCCCATTAATTTGCTCTACTTTTCTGGTATTCCATACTGTTCCAAGTGTTGTTGCTGCGGATTCTCGACTAATCTATTTTCTCTGTGGTTGCCCTTTTCTCAATCATTGCCCTCTCTCCAAGCTTTCTCTCCTACGCTCCTCCACTGTTACTCAGTCTTTCTCCTACTCTCTCCTTTATTCTTTCCTTATTCCCTCTCCCCTTCACATAGTAAGTCTCTAGCTCTTGCCCTGAGGGAAGCTCTCCCTTTCAACTCGCTGGACCTGGAGAGAAGAAAAATCTATTCCTCACACTCTGTGTCACTGCACTGTGTTTGTTTTTGGTAACTAGCCGGGGAAGTCGATCTTGTGTGTGGTAGTCACTGTGTTACTGTGTCACTGTGTCAACATATGGCTGGCTTTGTAATGCAGCGAAACATTACTGATCTAACTTGAGTATTGTTGGTCATTACCTTGTGTTGTTTATAATGGTATGAGGCAAAGTATTTTGTATATTTGAGCTCACACAAATCTGCTCTACTATATACATAAAACTGTCCTTTTCAAGTCAAAAAACACTCTTTACAAAATACAAAATACAAATAACTGGTAGAGAGACCACAGAAACGGAGTAAGATGAGCCGTGGGTGTCAAAGGAAGGATAGACGTACACACATATATAACCCCCCCCCCCATGCAGACAACCATACACCCCACACTGACAAGGCCACGCTTCATTAATCTATCACTCCAACAAGCACCCCCTCCACACCCTCACTCCTCTCCTCCACTATGCATTTGCTACTTGTCCTGCACGAGTGCCCCCAGATTTACTACCTCTCTGCCCACCGGCAGAGGTTAGGTTGATATACAGTGAACAGTGACAGAAAAAAAGAGAGAGGAAAGAAAAAGAGGAAGAGATGAGAACTGAGAATTTAGCACTCTGTGCCCTCAGCACCTCTGCTGATGAGTTTTGCTCTCCTGGCATCAGTCTGGCACCAGTCTAAGAGCACAGAAACTCATCACCTCTCTGGGCAACAGCAAAGGTAATTATGACTAATGAAGTGCAGACTTTTATGGCCAAACATGGGACTAACTGCATTTTGTGCTCATAATGGCATACAGAGAGACACACTCTGCTGCACTGCATAAACATTACCCAGACGCAGAATCAAGGTCACCTCGGCAGATTAGCACAGCCTGTAAATGAGTTCAATTAAACAAGTTGCTAATGACTGCCAGCTAATGACCAAGTCCAACACTGGCAGCTCGGTGACAGCTTATACGGAGCAAAGCCTTGGTGTTACCTACACTGTGTGACAAGCAGACCATCTACAGGTACATCGATGGATTGTTAGTGTTGCTAAAAATAAATCATAAATGTCTATCTGTTTTGAGATTTTATCCATTAAAATCATTCGAACAAGTCATCTGGGATTAATGAGCAGAGATTTTGTAAGAAAATACTATTCAGCTAAATCATTGAAGTGCTGAAACACACAATGGAGTAATTCCACTCCACACAATGAAAAGAAGAGGACACATTTTGATCAGCTAAAAATCTAGTTGCAATAATTAAACATGAGTAATGAGCTCCTCCATAATTAACCTGCTCCCCAAGCTATGCTCTTCTCTATTAGAGAGAAGATCAAGAGAGCAGCAAAGACAGAGAGATAAGGGTGGGATATGAAATGTTCACACAACAGTGAATGAGATCAAACCCATTTGCCTGGACCATGGTGGAAACTTTCCATGCAATTAAATGCCAATTCCAATCATGAATTGGGAGAGGGGATCTCATCATCAGCAGAAGCTGATGGATTATGGTCATGAGCCTGAGCAGCGCTGTCACAGGGCCAGGCTAGGCTCATTCACCCCCACCACCTCATCCCTGCTCACCATCATTTACGCCAAGCTATTTAACAAGCCATTATGCCATCTCATTACATTTGACGTCACAGTAGGATGTTTGACCTGGAGCAGCACATGGGCTGTAAGGTCAGAGGGAGCCCAGCAGCAATTAAAGAATCACCATCATCTTCTGCCTCTGAAGCAAAACATAAACAGATTGTAGAAGTACTCAACTGGAAAGAGTATTTTGTTTTAGGAGAGATAAGAATCTGAAATTATATGTTCACATATTAATCAAGACCCTGCACAACTAGAAATAAAACATCGCATAGGCAAGGGAAATGACCATATAATGAGAAGCTAAAGGTCAATCGAGACCCCAGAACAGAAGGGAAAATAGCAGTTTGCAGGGCAAGTCTTTTAAGGCATGTTTTTTAAAATCTACTCTAGATATTACATAATAAATATGAATCAAATAAAAAAAAGATCTAAAGTCTCAATAAATTGAAAGGACCAAATGTCTAAACTGGGCTATGGTACAGACAGAGAGGTGCAGTGGAAGAGGCCTGCTTCCTGACTATACCTGTGTTCGTCCTCTAATGAACAGTGCTAATACACAGGCTCTTTGCCAAATCTACAGTAACTGTCGACCCTTGTCCTAGAATATCATTATTTCCTCCTAGTCAATGCATTGTGGTAGCAGACAAATTTATCCATAAAGTTTAGGTTTCACGACAGTGGTGGTGCCAGGTTTCAATAATATACCCCTTCGGGGAGATAAAAAGTAGTCCAGTCTCAGTCAGGAGGCTCTCTATGTGGAGTTTTGGTCCTCAGCCAACACTGTACCACTATTGGAGTCTAACTCTATAAACAGCTTGCCTCCTTCCCTCAACAGACAAACCACCATGGTCTCAAAGTCCCTCGCATGGAGGAAATGTTTAGTGGGAACATGAATCAAGACCACAGTTCCAACTTATTGTATCTGTACAAGATATAAAATGTGGTTTAAGCTGTTAGATGCACTAAAGACAAATAAAAACTATCATAGGTACAGTTTTTTAGTGAACTTTCAATGACTTAAGCAAAAATGGACTGGACTGTATTTGGAGGAACAGGAAGAGTCACCCTGTGCTCTTGTCCTCTATGCTTCCTTCCTTAGTTGTTTATTGAGGCCAAGGCAGGGTTGCTGTACACTGGCTCAGCTGCGAGCCTCTCAGAAGGAGCAGTAAAACTAACCACCAGTGGGAGGTTAAGCTACTCCAGTGTCACTCTGACAACCCACAGTGATGCCGACACACTTCCTCTGCCAAGTTTTGCGGCTGGATCCTGACAAGGACAAAAATGTTTCCCAACTCGTCCATTGGGGTCCGAGTCTCACGCCATGGTTGAACAAGCTGAATAAATCATACAAGTATGACTGAGAGTGAAGAGCCAGAAAGCCTGAAGGAACAACAGAGTGGATTCTGAGCTTCTTTCATATTAGCAGACTGCCGGCCGCATGGCTGGGGGAAGCTGAGCCCTTCGAAGCGCAGGCTGTTGTGAGAGAAACACTGAATTATGCATCTGAGAAGGGAGGGGAGATTGGCTGCTGGCTCCAATAGCACCCCCTCCTCCTTTACCTCCTTTCCTATTCACTGACAGATAGATGAGGGTATCTAGATGAAGTTTCACAGGAGGTCAGCACTGCAGACTCAGGATTGATAGACAGTGTGGGGCGTGTCCCTATTTTTCCTCTTTTCTGCACCATTTCACAGAATTGGGGGAAATGCCACTCTCCACCCTCTCATCCGCCCGGGGGGGGGGGGGGGGGGGGGGGGGGGGGGGGGTCCTGTCACCTTTGGCGAAGATGTATGTTCAATGACACATTGATGACACATTTGGGCCTCTGAAAATGGCCGAGGGTGGTTATGAGGCCTGCTGCATCGATTCTCAGGGATGAGGACCATATCCCGCCACACCTACAATGAGCAATGGGGTCAGAAGGTCACCCTTATAGCTGCCTTCCCTCTCCCTAAAAAAATCAATTCCTTATTAGAACTTCATCGCCCCCAGAGAAGGAGCGGAACAGCGTTAAAATGAAGACAGAAGACATTCACCTTTGTCAGATATGATTATAGATGTTCTCAGCTTTCCCTCCTGTTGTTATGGAGGAATTTTAGTTCAGTTGAGTCCCTCTTTCATTAGCTGGGCCTGTACTGTTCCTCCTCTTCATTTGAACCTCTTGCTCCTTGTCTCTTGACAGTTCATTGCCAGGCTGTTGGTTCTATTTCTGTCCATTGCCGCGGGCTATACATTCTGCATATTGTGCATGTATAGATGAAACTCACATATGAAACACCTGTTTTTTAAGATACACTGTAAAAAAATATTACATTCACCATGAAGGAGTTATTTCCACAGCAATTTTCTATGTGGTTTCACAGCAATGCAGAGAAGAAATCTCTTCTAAAGCATGGTGAATTATTGAGAGGGTAAAATAACCTGCTGGTGTAGCTCAAAGAAATCAGTGATTGCTTTTCTGTCTTAATTGATCATTATTTGTCCACCCAGATGCCTTGTAAACCACGATGTAAACCACACTCCTGATGTCCTTCACTGCTGCTGCTGTTTGTGCGAAAAGTACCTCTGGCTAAATGGGGTTCACGGAGAGACAGTGTTATAGATGAGGGCAGGTCCCTTAATGGATCCTCCTGACTGTCATAACCAGCCAAGGCCTGTGGCAGAAACATCCTCCTGCTGTCAATTTGACTCCTGAAACTAGAGCAGTGGGCCCCTCCCTGTCCCTGTCCTCTAGACTACCTCGCTCCTCCTGATGAATGACTGACAGTCAGGGATAAGCTGGCCAAGGCTACTGGAGACCATAAACATGCAATAAAAGTAACCAACATTAAAGAGCCAAATAACAACAGTATAATACCCTCAACTGCAACCGACAGACAGCTTAATATACTTCACCAAAAATATAAAAAATATGAAAATTGGCACAACTTTTTGATCAAGACCATCATACACACTTTTCAAGACAATTCCCTAAAAGGCCTACCACTGCATTAATATGCAAAATATCACTATTGAAATAGTGTATGATCATACATTACATCATTCCTACTTTGATCTATTCATTCATTTGTATGTGTATGTGGGCATTAACCTCCCATTTGAGATTATGCAAGGTATAGGAAGGGCATCAGGGTACTATACATTACATCAATTTGCCCAGCAAGTATTTATGTGCTACTACAAGCTGTGGCCAATCTGCAGACACAAACAACTTAATGAGTGCATAAATATAGATGACATGCTCCAGGCTTACGGTAGAAATATACAACCCCCTCAGGCTATAGGTCCATTTCTGCTTCTTCCCCCACCTTAAGCCCTGCGATGTGTATATGTATGAAACAGAGATGGGGGGGCGGGGGGCAGCAAAGCTTTTTTTCAGAGTCAGATTTATGATCTGGATAACTGGATGAGGGCTGATCAGCCTGTCGCATCCACAGTGGTACAATATATTTTTCAGAAGGCTTACTGCACTATAGGCGTGGAATGTATTACCTGAATTCGACTCTCCTTGCCTCATGTAGCTTGTCTCTTGTCTGCATGGCATGCAGTCATCATGAAAATATGTTCCATGATTTTCCACATCTTGCTAAGGCATAAATCATCACCTCTATAGCTCATGGTATGAAACATCAAAGAAGAGTGTTTAAAGAGAGAGAGAGGTGTAAGCAAGTAGCATCCTAACATATAAAGCCTCTACTTTCCCCTCTTTTTACTATTTATGGCATACACATTCCCATTCTCCACCTGCTTTAGCCCCTCTCCTATCACAGTGCATGTCTTGCTGGTTTGCCGGAGCCCTGATAAATCCCATCGTATGCCGGGATATATGGTCCAGACCTGATGTACGGCAGTGAGTCTCTCTTGACAAAGGTCTTTACCATTTCACAACACTGACCTTGACCGGGCTGCTGTTTGAAGAGCTGTGGAGCACGCTCTGTAGCTCAGGTGAGTGGGGAGGACTGTTGGGTTAGAGAGGGTTCTAACAGGTTTTCCTGATGCATAACAGAAGGCTAGAGACTATAAAGCACCATCCAGTAAAGCCTTTGGGATTCAAATCATTCCAGGTATTCACTGAATATGATTATCTCCTCGTACTTGAGATGAAACCTCGTCAACATCTGTATGAACCCGTCACTCTTGTTTTGTACACCTTCTTTTTGTGCTCCTCCCTTTTCCTTTGTGTTCTGGTTTTGTACAAGGTATGCATTTTTGAGACAGTTATGGTCGATTCAAAAAGCACCTCACCTCATCCCCATCCTGTCATATTTCACATCAGTACTTCTACATCTCCTTTTGTCCTCCCCCCATGCCCTGTCTCCACCTCTCCATATCAGAGGCCACAGGGCTTTTCCCAACTTTTCTCTCCGTCTCTCTCATCATCTCGTGACTTGGAGTGTTGTGTCCTGCTAAAAGTTTACCAGTTCGTATCGTTGAGAAATGACTGATGCTACATTTTTCATGCGGGGCATTAAAAATTCAAAAGATCCGTTCCCCCTCTTCATTCTGAGACTCAAGGAAAAAAAACAAGTCTCAATAATGGATGAGAGAAAGGTTTGCTAAGAAAAGAGAGCCGGTGTGGTGCGATTGAGCTGAGGGGGAGAGAGAGAAAGAGAGAGAAAGATAGAGTGAGAAGGGGGAATGGAGGGGATGATGTATGGATGGACATAGCAAAAAAGATGTAGACAGATTGAGGAAAAAAAGCAGTTGCTGACCAGCGCTTTTGACAGACAGGGAGAGGAAGAAGGAATGACTACATACTGTATGTTAAAAGTGATCTGACCTGGTGTGGTCAATATTTCTCTTCCACGTGCAGCCTTTGTCCGTGGGTATACACAGCTGGCTGTCCCCGGTGCTCTGCTCTTAGTCAGTCACGCACAGCAAACGTTGCCTGTTCTGTCTCACAATGCCAAACATTCAATACACACATATGGACAAACACACACACACACAGAAACGTACAGAGCTCTCATCACCTCATTGCTACAGGGCATATATTTGTCACTTTAAAAGAACATTTACTGCTCAAGACAGTTTGTCACAGAAAAATGTTAAATTAGTTGGAAATTCCACATTTTTAACATTCCTGAAAGCTCAACGCTTCTATTGTGACAGCCTTGTTGGACAGAGGTAACAAGTCGAGGATGGTGACACTTAAGTACATGCCATGTAGAGGAATTGTTTCACAGGATTTCATTTCTGTGGAAACACAGATTAAAAAGGCAATAACATTTCACATTAAATAAAATAATTATCAGTCTCAGAACACTAACAAAAACATTGTTTGAAATGTCATCTGTAATTCTTTTAACAAATTCTAAAAACAAATGCACATGTTGGCTTCATGGGCATGCATTTGAACTGCCAAAGTGTGTGCAAAAGACATCCCTAGACAATATTATTGTTCAGCAAAAGAATCATTCCCAATTGTTTTGTGCATCAACAGACAAAAAAATGCTGCAAAAGAGGAAGAGAAATATCAATAAAAGCCTGAAGTGTAAAATATATCAGTACAGTTTTAGGGAAATATAAAATGTATGCCTATAGAGATAAGCATTATTTTACAATGTCTCTCTTGTACTTGGCCAACAAAACAGTGCCGCTGGGGTGACAAGGCCTCTCTCAGGATGCCATCTAGTGGTACATCATAAGACATACACACCTTGTGCTTGGTGATTTATGAAGAAATTTAGAGAATTGCCTATTAAAGAAGGTTCACTAAAAGGAAATTTGATACATTTGGGTAAAAACACATTACAACAGATTCATGATGCTCATTTTCTATGCCACTTGAAAGCTCTGACCCTGTAATAAATGACATCAAACTCCCGAGGGTAGAGCAATTAAAAACCAGGTCAGTGTGTGTATACTTATGTATGTCCTGTACAAAGACGTCCTTGTGGAAGAGTGGATTTATAAAGATCAGCCAGGGCCAGTATAGAATCAGTGACTTTACTTAAATACCAATGTATCCTTATCCTGTTTTCAAGACAGGCAATTACATGATTTAATTGACACTCACAGGCGCGCTCACAGACACACACACACACACACACAGATGTTACAAAGCCCATTAGTATGGTGCAGGGTGTTATCAGTCTAATGAGAGCAGTGTAAACATGTCGATCTGGAGGAGACAGTAGAGCGTCAGAAGTGGGAAGACAGAGACTGAACAGACATCGCATCCTGCCAAGAAGATCCCAGAAGACAGTGTAGAAGATTGCCGACCCATCGACACATTGTACACTGGTGTGTTGATATGAACACTCTTTTAAAGGCCAGTCTTCTAGATTTTTCTTATTGCAACATATCCCATGTAAAGGCCAAAAACAACAATGCATTAGTCTCTAAATACTTTCCAACTTTTCTACCGTGTCTGTGGCACTCAGCCCCAAATCCATTTCTTCCAAAAAAAACTTGCTTGGTGCTAGTGAGTATTTATGACAGCAGGACTGTGGATGTGTGAATACAAAGCATCACCCGACCAATACTTTAATGTTTCTTGTTCTAAAAGTTTCACTGGATTTATCACTTTGCCAGCAAATGCCAAGACTTTGCCAGAAACTATATTTCTAAAAGAGATGATAACTAGACTTTTAGTTGACGCTTTCGAAACACTGCAGATAATTCTTCTAAATCGTAGATGGCATAAACGCACTGACATTTAGAGACACTTGCATACAAACACACCCGTACACATTCCCCCTTTATAATCAACAAATCCCAAAACCAGCCAGCATCAGACAACGCACACACTCCCACCATTATTCAACAACCCCTCTCATTGTGTTGATTTTTGCTCCCTCTCCAGCTTTCATTTGGGTGGTTTATCTTTTGTTTACTGTTGGGTTTTATTCTCAGTGGCTCGGGGATGCAAAGTGTTGGCACTAGCTCAGTTTGATCTGCGGCCGTGGATGAAAAGCGCCAGTGGGGGAATACAAGGGCATTTTGGAAATATAAAAACACTGCCATGTAATTACAATGAAAATACATAAATATGAGTCCTCCTGACAGCGAGGGAAAGTGCCAGTGTCAGCATTGTGATGGTAAACAGTCTGCAAGGGAGTGTTTGTGTGACTCAGTGGGGGTCACCTCTACAATAGACAAGCCTGAGTTTCAACTGGGAAATAAAAAAAGTCCGGAAACTATCTCACAATCCAACCAGTCCTTTCAAGCGTTGAGGCTGTAAGTAGGCACACAGCAGGCCGGTGGTGAGTTAGCATCAACAACACCACAAGACAATTTTGATGTTGAGGGGAAAAAAAGGGAAAACAAAGCACAAAAGACAAGGATTTGCCAAAGAGTATGAATGAATGGTTTCACTCATAGAGCAGATCAAAGAAATGTTGATCTGTTTACTATGAGCTAAATAAAAGAGAAGACGACCATCAACCCTTTGTATGTTTGCCAGATTTAACGGTTTATTGTCTTTGGATGTCTAAGTCACAAATGAATAATGACTGCAAACTGGGGCTTACAAAGATAACAACTTTTTTTGTTTATTATATTTATGTTTAAACAGGAGAAGTCAAATATTCTGGACCGGACTGGATGGATGTAAAGCTGTAACAAATAGCTGAAGAGCTGATTAGTCAACCATGACCCAGGATTTGCTGCCTTTCTGTATTTTATATCGTTTAAACGTTATCAATAATGTTTAGGTTTTGGACATTTGAAGACATCACCTCAGATCTTGGCAGGCATTTTTCATCACTGACTGCAGTGGTGACAGACCGTACAATTAATCAGAAAAACATTCAATCAGTTAAGCGACAATGAACGTGGTGGTGGTGCCCCTAATTGGATTTACTTCTGGTTAAATGTCACAGGTTGATTTAGTTCTTAGTTAATCTAGGATTTCAACAATTTATTAAACATTGTGGTATGAGTAAATGTTGGTTGCCAATTAAAAAAAATCTATGGCGAAGATCTGATTAACTCCTAGTGAATTAAATACAAATCAACAGATGGTCAAACCCACATACTGTAGTTCTGCCATCCACCATCACAGAGCACTAATTTAGTCTTTGCACAGAGTTTATGCAGTGGAGTGGGCCTCTGAGTAGTGATTGCATGGCAGCAACACATCATAAACAGGCACTATTCCCAGTGTGAAAAAGATAAAGAGACACTTTTGGCCACAATTAAAACAAGTAACAAGTAAACAACAGTTGAGAAACTTGGAAACACGTAATAGCCCAATTCTGAGAGAAGAACGGCATCTGGGAAAAAGAGAAAGAGCAGCAGAGTGAGGGAGAAAGAGAGGAGGGGAGACGCTTATCGAGAGTGGCGCCATTTAGGGTTGAAGTTTCAAAAAGAGCTGCATGCAGTCCCAAATCACTACTCAACGAGTCACAACCACTATGCACATACATAAACACAATCATTTACACATGCACTCGCACACACCATAGTTTGCCCTGAAAACAACAACCTCACAACGACCCATGCTTATCTCATCACACCCAGGCTTTCTCTCTTTGGCATTCACCCTCCCTCTCTCCTCTTAAACATACACACACTGACACACACACTACACACACAAGCCTATTTTTCATCCCAAAATTCATGGAGGCAAATCTCTCTCATCCTCTACCAACCATTCTTTCTTGTCAACTCTCGCAGGCACCGTTCCCTCTTCTGTCCCCGCATTGCCTCTAAAATCTCCTCTTTTCTGGCAAACACTGACCAATTTACTGTCATAGCATACTCCGCAACCCTTTCTTTTCTCTGGCCTTGTCACAGTCCACAGGCTTTTTTTTATCCCGAAATAATCTAGTTCAGCTGAGAAAGCCACAAGCAAGTTTGTCAATACTTTTTTCATTAGCCAAAAGCAAGTGAGTCTAACAAAGCACACATCTTGTGGCGCAGCTTTGCAGGGTTTAAAACAACATCAAATTATGGTGCATAGTGACTTGGTAACAACTTGAAGTGCTTACGCTATTATTATCTGCTCTGTGACGCTGGTCATCACAATGCAACACAACAGAAAAGCCAAAGCTAGTTCCCAAACTATTTTTTTATTCTGTTCTGCTATCGCTCTGTACAGCACCAGGCTTAGTGAGGGTTACGGTCCAGAGGGCACAGACTATGACTGGCATGGCCTTTAAATCTGGCTCTTGACTCTCACACGGATCTGGCCATAGATTACAAGAGATTAGTGACATCATAAATCATTTTCCAGAGTCTTTTTTTGTTTTGTGCAACACTGAGCAAGACAATATAGCATAATATTACACACTTAAACATTTTAGGTATTAATGTATTTATAGAGAGATATCAAATAATGATTCTTTAATATTCCTGGTGCAGTATGTTATGTTTTATGGAAGAGAATGAGTCATCCTTAGTATCATCTAGCCTGCCTGTACCATGGTCTAAAGTTAGGCTATACTGATCCTTGGTGGTCAGATGAAGTACTACAATTACTGTAGATCAAGCTCTTGTGCACAACATGAAGGCTCTTTGGTAATGTTTACAAGAAAAGTCTGGCTTTAAAATCTAAAAATGCAAAGTTGCCACCTGCACATTACTATGTGGATGTAATTTGGAAACGTGATGCAAGTTTTTGGAAAATAATGGGATAGCAAAACTTCAATACAAGTAAGAAGATTGATTTCATCTCATATAGATAAAATTTATATTAAACCTTCATGCAGGAACAAATGAACCTGGGTATATAGTAAATAGATCAACAGGAAACTGATTTGGAAATATGCACTGAATATTTGGTTTAATATGTTAAATAAATCTTCACACTTTGGGGAGCTGGTCCCACATTTGAAGGTTGCTTTTAGAGAAAATGTGATCGACCAAACATTTAATTCATTAATAAAGAAAAACATAGAGAGAATAACCAATAATAAAAGTAAATTGACTGTACTTATATAGTGCCTTTCTAGTCTTGGGACCACTCAAGATGCTTTTACACTACATATCTCATTCATACGCTGATGGCATTAGTTGCCAAGCAAGGTGCCAACTGCTCATCAGTTTGGGAGCTAATCATTCACACACCGATGGCGCAGCCTTCAGGAGCAATTTAGTATCTTAGTATCTTCAGAATCTTGCCCAAGGACACCTCGACATGCAGACTGGAGGAGCTGGGGTTGGAACCATAAATCATCTGATTAGTGAATGAGCCACATCTGCCCAAGGTAGTTAGGTGCAGTCCTAATTGTGATTTTACAATTAAACACTAGCTTTACCTGTTTTACCTAACAGTGGATATAAGCCATTAGTATTACGTACAGTGTGTTCACTTTTATATGCTTGAATATAGGATATGGATATAGCAGAACAAGTAAGGTAATGAATATATTTTAATTGGCCCAGTAGACAGTGGACGGTGCAAACTAAACTGACATGTCAGCAGAAAACAGGGAAACACTTTTCACAATTGTTTTGTTTTACTACTGTACCACAAAGGGACGGTCGACATGGAGTAAAATAGATGAAGATGAATGAGATGAGAAGGTTATAAAGACAGACAACAAAGATTGTGGTAATGAAAGAGAGATTTTACAACAAATGTGACACTCTGGAGAAAGGCTTTCAACAGTTGCTGGATGTCAATGAGGAGAGTTTCTAAAAGTAGCTCTTGTAAAGGAGGTGGGAGCTGGTGGAGAGAAGACAGGATCTGGAGGAGATGTGGCTTGAAAAAGAATATTAGTGGGAGAGCAAAGCAAGAGACAGAAAACATCAAGCACTGAGCTTCAGATACACTCCTTCAGATGATTCATTCATTCTTTGGAATAAAAGCTCGCTGGATTTTAACAGACTGTTTCTGAATTAGCCTTTGAAAGTGCACAGGAGCTCATTGTGGAGTAGAAGAAGAAAAAAAATGAACATTTGTAAAATCCAATAATCCCCTATAACAAAAGCTGGGTAATACTTTTGTGAAGTTAGACTTTCAGCAAGCTCTAGATATGTTTGAGGCACTAATATGTGTGTGATTTACATTAGATTTTACTGTCAGGTGTTATGTTACATGATTATGGTGTTTATATATATATATATATAAATATATATATATATATATATATATATATGTGTGTGTGTGTGTGTGTGTGTGTGTGTGTGTATATATATATATATATATATATATATATATATATATATATATATATAACTTGTACCAATAATGTGTAAATATGTATTGACTGTAAAGTTGTTGTTTTTTACTTTATAGAGCAGGAAGACCACAGGTGTAGTAAATAAAGATGTAGCTACTAAACTTCAGAAGCAGAGGCACCATTAATGTTAATTACAAAAACTTAATTACACCTGTGTTTGTACAAGTTAGCACCGTTAGCAACTGTTAGCACTGTTGGGTACTGTCTTCAGTAAAGCTAATTTTTACACGTGTGTCAACATTTATTTTATTTTATTATTTAGATGTCTGACATTAGACGATAATAAGCTTGCCCCTTCTTTTCATTAAAAAAAGATTAGCTAGTACCTTTGGGATATTTGCACTCTTTATACATTGGAGTTACAAAGCTAGCTTAAGCATCACTTTTTCTAACTAACATGACATTAAGCCAAACTTTAAAACGGAGTGCCCGTTTGACAACACTTACCTCCTTTTTGAAGACATTTTTGGATACCTGAAAGACTCCTCTATACGTGGCTGGAACAAGAAATGAGCCATGGTTTGCACAGGAGCCATTTGGACATGAAATAGAAGGGTCAATGCAGGTGTTTCCAGTGAGCCAACATGCACCACAGCAGCACCCTGACTCTGTTAGACCTGAATGGAACAGGACCTTAATTAGTATCATTGGTAACACCTGTGTTTACCTGCTATTACATGTCAAAATGGCTGCTGTGGAAAAGATGTATTCATACTGTATGGCCTTAAAAATAACCATAGAGTTTAATCATCACCCCTTTGGCCAGTTTAACTGCAAATAAGTGTCACAAAGGGTGTTTACAGCTGTTGTATTTGATTTTATTAGGACACTGGCAGCAGATGCCATTAATAATGTATAATAAAATTGACATTTCAAACACGTGATTACCAAAACAGTCTTCCATCAAAATGATTGTTATTTAATGTCCCTGGCATCCATACAAAGATCTGGATTAGGCTCGTACATCTGTGTGGTATGATGTTTGGTTTGTACAGATGCATGTTCACTGCACTTGACCTAAAAGTTTATGCATGTTCTGCATTTTAGTTACAGTACGGTTGTGCCTCTTTTCACTCTGATGAATACACTCCAATCCATCTGTGCTTTCAAAAATCAGCGCTGAACTCTGGCAGTAAATCCGATCACTAATCCATGAGCAACTGGCATTGTGCACAGTAGTCATCAAGGGAGCAAAATAAAGACAATGCATGGCACAGAAATAATCCCATAGAACGATTTGATGTAGCCTACTGAAGTGCGCCACCATGCATTGGTCCTTATGATTAGGAATATTCAGGTAATTCTGGCCATGTGGTGGTTAATAGTGAGGATTAAACAGATTTATCCCACAATAAGTCATTAAAGTCATTATCAAACTTATAATGGCAATGCCCCAAAAGTGGAAAATTTACAGTTTGGTGTGTTTTACAAGAAAAAGGGGTCAAAAATCTTTATGTGCACTGTTAGCTTTGGCTTTACAACCAGAAATTGATAGGTTTAATGGTAAGCTTAAGAGGAGAGGCTTTGTTTGCAATGTGATTTAGCCAAAGATAAAGCTCCGTTTGTGTTACTTCCTCATTATGTGATTTGTTTTTACTAAAATGTTTTTGATGTTGACTTCTTGTGGTTGCATGACAACAACTGTGGCACAATTTAATTGGGAAAGGAGACAAAGATTGCACAACATTACAACAATAATTGGTGTCTTGTGTGCATGTAAGATGGGCACTGACACAAATACACAACAACCCCTAGTGCTATAACTGGAAAAGGCTGGGACAGGAGGGAGGAGAAGCATTATTTGCTTCATATGATGATTTATTTTTCATTTATTATCTTTAAAAGGGAGAGCAATGCCTTTTTAGAACCTATATTTTTGATATACACTCCTTATACTCCTCTTATATCATACATTGTGTTATTGTATGTTGTGTGTACTTCAGTTTTTTTCCAGGTTGTCATGTGCAGTCTCATGAAGTGTTACATAACCTCCTGGCAGCAAAGCAGCGCGCGTCATGAAGCCGAGCAGCGTTGGTTGCGTCTTGTAACACCGCAGGTAACGCTGACCTGCAGGACGACGACTCGCATCAGAGATTTAACCTAAATATTTGATAGCATTCAACCCGTTTTAGCATTTTTAACATTTCCTCAGTTTAGTGCATGTTGACGCAGCGTTATCCAGAAGGTGTTTGCACAGATAGACACGCCACACGCTGCTTCTTCGTGTACCGTCTGCGCCCCTCCCTCTCTGACTCCTAGCATCACTGGCAGCCCGGTGATGCTGTCATAAACCGGAGAATATAAACCCCGTTTAACGATCCTGAAGGGGGGATATCGTATTTTCTGAATGGTTATTATGGTAGGCTGCATTAATTTGTAAGTACAGGGCCTATAATGTGTTATTGGATGCGACCCCATCCAGAGATATAACCTGCTTGTTATTGGCTGTTGCTATTTATACACATACGTGCGCATCATATGTGTTTGGTGTGAATTATATATCTTTTTTTTTTTTTGCACCCGGTGGAGGCTTTTCCAAGGGCATCAGTGAGCGACACGGTGCGGCAGCGATGTGCACGTCTGACGGCTACACGGAGCAAGTGGGAGGGAACCTGTTTGTGCTCCTGTAGTCATTGAGTTTTCAGAGTTATCGTCCATATCCAGGGTTCAAGCACTCCTCTGCTGTAGCTCCTCACTTGGTTCCTGGCTTTTAGGATGCGACGTCATGACTTGATCGCTCCTCCTGACAGATGTTGCTGTGTTGCAGTTGCACGGTCGTAGATTCTCCGCTTCTTCCCGCCGCTCCCGGGATGATTGTGTAAAAAAACAAAACAAAAAAAAACGATTGTTTTTATGTGGTTTTAAGTCCTCGCTGTGTGCTCGGGCAGATCGCAACATTTCATTTAGTCTTTCGGGATTGCATAAAATGATACCTGGATCTGCCGCATCAATGCTACCATCTGCAGAAGCTGCGAAATTGTACCAGACCAATTACGTCCGCAACTCCCGTGTCATCGGACTTTTATGGGCCATCTTCACTATCCTGTTCGGTATTGTTAACGTGACCATTTTCTCACAGCCCTATTGGATTGGGGATGGCGTGGATACGCCGCAGGCCGGCTACTTCGGCCTTTTTCACTATTGCGTCGGAGACGGACTCTCCAGAGAGCTGGCCTGCCAGGGTAGCTTCACTGAGTTCTCCGCTATCCCCTCCGGTGCGTTCAAGGCCGCCTCCTTCTTCATTGGAATGTCCATGATGCTGGTTGTCACCTGCATCGGCTGCTTCAGTCTCTTCTTCCTCCTCAGCACCTCCACCGTGTACAAGATCTGTGGCTGGATGCAAGCAGCATCAGGTAAGTGCCTAGTGCATAAAATGGGCTACAAGGGACCCCTTAAATTTCAGTTTACTGTCACTATATTCCCAAAATGTATGGAGAGAAATAAGGCAACTTTCCAGCTCAGCCCAGTTACAAGCTATATGAAAAAACAGATGTTTGATCTCATCAAATGAGTGTCACTAGGGCCTGATTAGATTGTAGAAACCCTGAAACTCCTAATCACCGGGATACATTTGAATTTGATTGATCAGTTGATTAGATAAATAAATAAATTAATTGTCAGTGGGAGCACCCAAAGTGAAGATAAGCAGACAGTGTGCAGGATCTCTCCTCGAGCTGTCAGCCGACACTGCTGAACACACAGTTGCTGAGGAAATGATGGACATCACCACTTAATTAACACTCAGTTAGTTACTTTTTGGCCATTTAAGCTGCCACATGTGAAGAACTTCTCAGCTTTATTTCAAAATATCAAAATATAATATATCTTTAAACGCATCCACTTCACGCCTTCTGTATATATAGTGTGCCTGTTTTGTGTTTGTAATACTTGTAACTGCGGCTGCAACACAAGAATCTATCTATATGTCTATCTATCTATCTACCTATCTATCTAACCTTTTTTTTAGTTGCTTCCTTGTGTTTTTGTGCTTGTAAGTAAACCTGTCAATCAGTCTGGGAGTGCACTCACAGGGATGCCCTCATCTGATACAATCGTAAGCAAATCAGGTATTAGCCATGAAGTGACCAATCCTATGTCAGTGTCATTCATTCATTCATTCATCCAGTCATGGTGGACCTTTTTTTTTTTTTTTTTTTTTTTTTACAGTTTTCAGTGGCAATCCCTGGCTTCATGTTGTTAGCTTAAATATAAATGGTTTCACACAGTGACGTATACAGATCAGATTTTGAATGTATTAAAAAAAGAGACATTGCGTTGGTACTTAATGTTGGCAGATACCCTGAGTCGAGGTGAGGGAATAAAGGAATAATCAGAATCGGAATAATTGCTGCAAACTCGGTTATCAGGAATAAAAAAGTTGGATGGGTGCATTTCTTGTTACAGTCCTGTGTTTTGATTTTATTGGGTAGTGGCTCTTTTGTTTACATTAGTATTGTGCCTCCAGTCTTTGCTTTATATAACAATGTAGAGAGATTGGTGCCTTGATGTTAATATGCTTCTTTTCTTTCTATCATAACTCTTTCTCCCATACATCAGCATAATATATATGCGCACATATATGCAGCTTAAATCTTTGAAAAATACATATCTTTTTTCATTATTGGTCAATAAAGATGGTCCACTGTGATTGGATAATATATTGCAGGAAGGTTGCTGATCGTAATACCTTTCTATTAATTATTATTATTATTATTTATTAACAGATTAAAGATTCATGAGAATGCGAGTATTATAGCACGAAAGACGTATAGCTACAATGCAGCCAAATATGATGTGAACTGTCTTTCTGTATGATCTCCAGCCAAAAGGTATATGTGTGTGTCTGTAAGTGTTTGTGTGGTAGAGTTACGGGTGTTGAGGGTGTTTAGCAGTTGTGGAGGTCAGTGGTTCAGCCGCTGGCAGCACTTTGTCACTGAAACTGTGGGCTAATGTCATCCAGTGTCAGTGGAGGCCTCCGTCATCTGAGTCCACATGGTGCCAAGCACGGGTCTGCTCAGCTGCACCCGTGGTCGAAGCACCCGTCTTCCTCTTCGCAAACAAACACAAATGAGGGGGATTATTTGGACCAGCTCCAGCTCCAGTGTGTTATGTTGGGCTGAATTAATGCGATGGGCCTGTCTAATGAGGGGACCATCGGGCTTTGTACTTCTGCAGCTAAGAGATGAAAGAGAAAGCCAAGAGGAGAGACCCTGACCATGGCAAGCTGGCACAGGGATGCCTAATGAGCAAGCCTGGCTGCTTAGCACTGTCAAACTTCATTACACTTAGCTGAAGGTTAAACTCACGCTGCTTTCACTTACTAGCCCTGTGGAGGACAGGTGGCCCAATAGCATTTGTAATTGGCCCCTTACTGCCAGCTGATGTTTTGAGGTTTGGGGAGGTACAAATCATCAATATTGTAGTGATAAATGGCACGCCAGAAAGTGTGTGTCTTTATCCACTATTTTCCTTCTTGAAACATTGTTGGCTGCACAAATGAAGGCCAAATATCATGCCAATAGAGCCAGCTGAAATTAAAATGGACACAGTGGGTCAGCCTTATTTTTTTGTCACCAGTTCCTGCTGCTATACTTGTCTAAGGACAAAAATGACACAGTCAGTATTCAGAGCACTGCTCTCTGCTTCATGGCACTGATCTTTCTCTCTGCTTCCAGTCATCATTACAGGTCTCTCTGTTTTCTCATTGTAAGGCTACATTTTATAGTTTCATATGCAGAAGAAAAATAGCATATAACAGCACCATGCCTCATTGACTAACAGAGCTATTCAGATACACTAACTCAATATCAAGGTCATACTGTATGTGTTGGCAATGTATATGTCATTAAAGTGATATACTGTAAGCCACTTTTGCGGCAGCTTTCACAAACTCCCTTGGGTAGAGGTTGTGGATAAACACAGAAGGTTGTGGAAACACTTAACAACATAACAAATTCATGCCATTGCACACAGCTCCTCTCCAATAAATCAGTCTAGGAGAGCACGCACACATCTCTAGCCAACTAGCCAGGAAAAAGAGTTTTTCTGTGAAGCCCAGGTGAAAAGGCTGAATGTTTGATGAGCAAGCAAACCACCAGGACACATTAGACGTCTCAAAATGTCTACCTCAGCCAAACAAAGTTGAGTGCAGAAATGCTCCCGCGTCCATCCCTGCCCTAGATGGACTTCAATCCTTCTTTAACTTTCCTCACCAGAGCTATTTTCGTCCGTGCATCTGCTCAAATCCATGGCATGCAAATGTAAGTGTGTGTGTTTTTTTCTGCTGAGCTGAGCACGGCAAGGTACATGATGCACAAGCTCCTTTACCTTATCTCTTTCTGCTGCCTTCATGCAATTTCACCCTTCTGTGCATCTCAACTCATTTCACTTGCTCATCTTGACCTCACCATATCTCCATTTCCACTCTCTTTTCATACCTTTCTCTCCTTACAAGTCCATCTTTAACTCCCCTCTCCCCTTCCCCCTTTTTTTACTCTGTAGAAGTGTATCAGAGCGTACAATATGTGCTGTCCACTGCTCTCTTTCTTTCCTGTAAGTACAGTTATTCAGAGGTCTGCATGCCAATTAAGTAAGAAGACTGTGAGGTCAATGATAATTACTTCACCGTTTTATAACCTGTCTACTTCCTCTGTTGTGTCGGCCGTTCGCCTTCTTCTATATTTGATGAGATTGTTTCTTCTCAAAAACATATGAGTCATACGCATACAGCCATGAGCTCTGTAAAGTCAGCAGTACAAATGTGCAGACAGAGGGTGGCCTATTTGGAAAGATACAGACTGGACTGTTTTCAAAGGACTGTAAGTACTCACAGGTCACATTTGTATTTTTCCATCTTTTTGTTTATTTTTTTTATTTGGTCTGTTGTGTTATTGTGTTTATTTTTTTTTATTATCTGGATGCAGTTGAAAGGCATGCTAACTGTGAAGTTACTGGGGAACATGCTTTCTCCAACACATAAGATTTATTACTTTGTGCTGTTCAGTCAGTTGTTAACATTTCCTTCTTCTGCTTGTTACATAATCACTTTGAACACAGCTTATTTCAACAGCGAAATTAACAACCGTATAAATAACCAAAGTAGGGCTACATCCAATGATTATTTCCTCAATTAATCAATGGTTGGTTTGTCAGAAAATTGAGAAAAAAAATCCAAGCTGATGTCTTAAAATGACTTATTTTGTGCCACCAACAAGTCAAAACCCAAAGGTATTTTGTTCACAATCACATAAGTCCACTTTATATTCTTTTTACTAATGCATATGAAATATACGAGTGTATATACACGTATATGGGTGCGTGTGCCAGTATGCTGCTACAGCAAATAGAGTCTGATAAAGATGGATAAAGATCAGACAAGAGGGATCAATGCATCAGAACTTTAAACCTGCATTGCCTGACAGTCGTGACAAAAGACAGTGGGAAGATAAAGGGGAAAGAGATGACAATAAAGAGGAAAAAGAAGTGGGAGGTAACATATGAGAGAGTAGTATGAGGTCTGAAGACAGACAGAAAGAATGCAGAGAGAAAACAAATCAGATAACAGAGCTCAGAGACACACTGATCCTTTGGGCCATCTCTTTCTTTTTCTCTGTGTATCATTATCTCTGTTTCTCGATTGCTGGCTTTCACTCCCATGGTCCATTAGCTCTATTGAGAGGCTTGTTCTGAAAGGAGCATTAAAGCCTAGTTCAATGCAGAGGTGGAAAGTGGTGGAGTTCGGCATGAGAGCAGCTGTCATAGAGCTCCACTCTTCACTGCAGCAGGACTGGACCTGTGTGCTCCAGCGCTCCAGAGTTAATGCTGCAAATGAGCACTTATGTCTGGATACCTATCAGGCCTTTAAAAGCAGATTAGCGTCTGACTGAAGAAAAGGCTGATGTGCTGTGTGTGTGTGTGCATGCTTCACATTGCTTCACAACAACATTCAGTTTATACGGAGAGATGCACATCCTTTGTCTGCATGCTAAAACATGACCATCCCTGGCCTGGGCTTAATTAACTTTTTTGGCCACATGCACCTTTGTTGAAAAGCAGCTTTGTCAAACTACCAAACCCAAACAACATTATTCTATAGAAAGAAAAATTAGCATATAAATGAACAGCATTTCTATTAAAATGTACAAAACGGTTGACTTTAATGTGATGAAGTGCTGCTAAGCTTTTCCATAATTGCCTTGATCCTAAAGTAGTCAACAAAGTAAACTAAGTGTTTTAATTTTCAACATCTTTTTTGTCATTCAGCCTTGATTGCATCTTAAAAGCGTGTCGCATTGTGTCGCAAGTAAGTGAACCTGACCATTTTCACACAGCTCTGTGTTTACCCTAAAGTTTTAAGTTAATACTCCACTGCTCTATCAATGCCAGTGAATTATTTATCCATAGTTCACTTCACTTCAATTTAGTTTGACTTTGTGAAGCACTTTGAAAGATCAAGTTAATGCAGTGATGGAAACTTCTTGTCTTTTGAGTTTTTATAAAGTAACACCACATCTCCACTGCTTAAAGATGCTGAATGAATATTTTTATATTAATAATAGATCAACGACTACATGAAAAATCCATAATGATGAATCCACAGATAATTATCACCCGACCCCGCATCTCTAAGGAGCTTTACAATGTCTGTCAGCTTATTGTTTTGTTTTCTGTGAACCACAACCTCACCGTTTAGGTGTCACCAATTTCATACAGTCACAGCAGCTATGTTTCATATTGTTTATAATGTGTCACACTGATACACTTCTTTTTGGGATCTAAGTGGCATTCAGTTGCTTTATATGAAATAGTTTGATCAACTTAAGATATGTTTTCAGACAAAATACAGTTTGTCTTTGTCTTGATGCATATAAGTAGTGCTTTGCAACACCTTTCCATTAGTATTTAGCTGTTTCTAGAAGGTGTAAACAAACATGTAAGTGAGCAAATGTGAGTCAAAGACATACCTGTCACAGTACTTATATGTTAGGTGGATGAATAATGAGAGAAATAAACCAGTAACTGATCAACACTGTCAAATGGGATTTTCCATCATCAATAAATGGAAAAATAATGGAAAAATTTTACTCTCTGAGTCCTAATAATACCCAGATTACACCACAGGGGACTTATCTATGAAACAGTCAATTTTGATCTTAAGTATGAAAACCACTTAGTCATAAAACCTTAATTTGAAATGATCTTCTCTCTAAGTAAAGTCTAGACTTGACTGACGTAAGTTATTTTACTGCTGGTCATGTAGGGATGTTGCAGTTTGGCATACAAAAGTCTGTGGTGAACATTTCTTGAACTTAGTTTTATAAACAATGCCACAGGATGCAATGTTCTATATATAGTGTGTCAAATTATAAAGAAGTAACCATGGCAGTTATTGGGAGACACTGAAAACTGCTTTTAGAAGGAAGAGAGAGTTCATAAAGGGAGAGCTGTTTGCGCATGATGATTCATGGCTATTCCTGACTAAACCCTCATTTGTGCTAGCATTACCAAGGGGGAAAGCTCTGATTGTAAGGCAGGTGCTGTAAGTTTTAAGTTAATTTGAGATTTAGAGCACAGGTGCAAGTTACAAATGGGCTTCTTGGAACCTGCACAAGCAAGTTTTTTATGCACAGGATCTTTTATGAATCAAACGTACGCACACAATGATCTTAAGACTAAGTTCAAGCATAAATCTAAGAACATTTATATAAATGAGCCCCCCTGTTCTGATCAATAATTTAACTTCATAAGGGTTCACCTCCTCCTGTACAAGTCTATGAGGTCTGAATTTGTCCAGTTGTATGAATGTGCAGTAGTCTAATCTGAAAGCTTCATAAATACTACACTGGAGTGTCCAGACTGCAGCCTGTGCCAGGAGGTTAATCATACCTTGGACCTTTTTGTTATTTTACAGCAGTCTGACAGTTTGGGGGCTGCCGGTTATCATCATCATGTTAGAAACACTCTGATGTATCCAGTCAGTCGTGCTGCTGCAGCTACGTACAGAGCAAGGAGTAATGTCTCTCCACAGCACATCAAGTCAGATACCCAGTGGGGCAGATTTGTGTAAGGCAGATAGTGAAACAACACGGGAGAGTACTACCTGCTGTAATAAGGCGCATTAGTGCTTTTAACTTTGAAACATCAGTGCCTCTGTGTGTCTATGGTAGAATGAAAAACTGGGCTCATCCTGATGTAAGCGACATAACAAACAAGACAAGACCTGAGAGATTTTGAAGCATCAGAAATATTAATCCTCTGCAGAGTTGTTCTCAAATCCTAAATAGGTTTCAGAAATCTTTGGCTGAAATACATACCGGCCATCTGGGAAACACGACAGCGGCAGTCAGGTGGTAAAGAGAAGTGATGACAGCTGGTTCGAGGATAATTACAGAGTCGATCTGTATTCTCACTGGGTCTTTTCAGAGCAGTGCTGAAACTGAATGCGCTGACCCACAACCTTTTTTGAATCAAATCAGCTGCATTGCACAACATTACCTTGTGCACTAACTAATCCACATGGTACCTTCACGGCAGGTGTCTCAACATTCAAAGTTGGGATAAGGATGATGTCTCTGTGACTCTTGTTAGCTATTCTTTTATTTCCCCTGTTTGCGTCACACAACCAATCTTGCTTTCTTGCCCATTTTCCTTACACCTACACAGGTAGTCTGTTTTCAAATCAACACCCTTCTACTGCCTTTTCGTAATTAAAATATACATACAGCTAGCTGAACCACCTAATTATAGCCAGCGGGAGGCATTGGGGAACCATCGTTCATGCGTCCTGCTGACAGTGGACAGGAGAGGATGTATGGTGGATATCTACACACACACTGTCATGCATATTACACACAGGCATGGTCATTTACATGGCATGTACTGTACATATCTTCTGTAATTAAATATCATGACGAGGACAGATTCAAAGGGATAGCTATGTGCTGCTCTTTTTGTAATGCATATTTGTTGATTTAATGCTTGTTTGTGAATTCAGATGAGTTGGTTTAATTTAAGAACCCCTCATGTTTTTTGACATTAAAACCAAACAAATCAATGCTGATTAATTAGTCCACACCTTGTGAGTCTGAGTGTGGCTCTGTGGAATACAAACTCTAAATGCCAGCCAAGTCATCATCATGACTCCCCTGTGTTTTGTGTCCCTGCAGCCCCTGCAGGGTGTGGACTATAGATTTGTCAGAGTTAATCCCCTGTGATCTCGGAAGTGCCCTGGCTCGGGCCAGAGTCCAGGCAGGGGGATGCTGCTGATTTATTCCACAGACGGAAGGACCGCAAGGACACTATGACCCATGAAAAAAAACTTTCCATGCTGTTGTGGTAGAAGTGCACATGTTCGTGTATATGCCAAGTGGTGGAAAGTAACTAAGCACATGAGGTACTGCTACATTTTATGCTAATAATTTCAGAGGGCAATGTACTTTTTACTCCACTGCATTTGCGGAACACAGCTGTCAACTAGCGATGCAGTTACAGATTGCAATCCCCTCACTACACTCTCTCCTTCCTAGCAGTACGAAGAAACTACAGTGCTTATGAAATATGCTAAAAATGGAAAGAGTAAGACTTTAATATTCTATATTAAAGTACTCCCTACATATAAAACATCAAGAATAATGGTCCAATAATATGATAATATGTCACTGACAGGCTATTCTGCGTAATATTCAGTATTCTGCAGAATGATGACTTTAACGTTTGTACTGCTATGTACATTTTGTTGCAAATATTTGTAAAATGTTGTAAAGGAGTATTTTATAGGGAATGTTGTTACTTTTGTTTATAATTTAAATATTTGTGGTGTAGTGGTCGCTGCAGGGAGCATTTATGAAATCTTATATTTTTAATTTCATTTAATTTTTGATTTTGATATTCTCACAGAATATTCTGTTATAACTACATCATCACCGGTTTGCACTCTGCTGCAGCTTCTCAGTCTGTTAACTGTTCAATGAGAGAGCACAGTCTTGCCAAAGCCGTGTCTTCTTGCTTCCATCGTCACTGCACTGGTGGTCCAGTCAGTATTTTCACAGAGAATTCAAAGGTCTCTTTTGATCCCCATTGCCCTTGCCAATCTTTATCCTCTGTGGAGGTACAGGCCACATCTAAACCTGTTACATAAGCCCTCCTCCCCATCCTGACTCCCTCCTGCTCTGCTCATTGCGGTTTACGCTGCACTCCTCCCTCGGCTCCTCTCCCCCTTCCCTCCACCCGCTCCCTCTGCATCCCCACCTCTGCTTTAACCTGAAGTGTTATATGTATTACAGAGGCACATGTCTTACTCCTGTGTTAACCTTCACTTGAGTGTAGTCACTCAATAATCTCAGAGCACAGTGTGTCCCTACACCAGTATGTTGTCCTTCATCTGTAGGCAGTCTGCTCTCCTTTCTAACACCAACTTCAATCAATGTGTAATAATGAGACGCCGTCTCACCACACGGTTTGTGTGGACATTAAGAGTCAGAGCACACAGGCTGCCTGAATATACACCATTTGGCCAAAGTACGCGGGATTTTAAAAAAAAAAAAAAGATTTTAGAAAGGACAAGTCACTGATCATTACATCCAAGGAGACAATGAGATAGATAGATAGATAGATAGATAGATAGATAGATAGATAGATAGATAGATAGATAGATGCTGGATGAGTATTGGGTATTGGGTAGATTGGGTATTAGTTATGTGGGTGGTGATGGAGACATTTAATCCTTTTCTTCCTCTCCTGTTCAATAGACGGTGTCTTTTTCTTTTTGATTCATATGTCAGGCTTGTTCTCAAGCTGTAG
Source organism: Sciaenops ocellatus (assembly GCA_033000465.1). NCBI lineage: Eukaryota > Metazoa > Chordata > Actinopteri > Sciaenidae > Sciaenops > Sciaenops ocellatus. The sequence goes on from CP136871.1 coordinate 10,540,479, forward strand.
TGGAAATTATACTTCTAAAGATCTCCTTCTAGTTGAGTTTTATTCCCTGTTGTAATGCCATTCAGAGAGCTTCCTGCAGCCTACAGGTATGCTATAATATTCAATATGTTCATCTGAGAAGATTATTTGCAGCATTGCAAGATGGTTAAAAAGTTGTTCCAAGAATTGTCCTGGCACAGAACAGAGATGATTTGATGAAATAAGCCATTTCTTGTGCCTTCTAATCTTTTGAATTGAATTGGTAGGTAAGCTGTGGGCATTATGTGCGCATTGTGCAGAAAATTGCTGAAGATGTTGACAGAGGATGCCTGGAAGCTCCTTGCTCCCCTCTAGCAAGCACTGAGTTTTGCCAGCAACTGAAGCAGAAATAGATTTGGACTGTAGACAGCTCATCTCAAGAAGCATGTTCCTCGTCTTCCAGGGGAGATAGCTGGAGTCAGTTTTAAAAGTTTCTTTTGCTCCACTTTCCACTGTATCCATGACACTTTGGAAATATATTTTTTAGAGAACGGTTTTAAATTTGTGTCCAGGCAGCTGTCAAAATGAATATTCATATCCTGCCTATGTTGTGTGAAACTATGAAACTTTAACTCCTATATAATTCTCATTATTTTTTCTCTCATAGCCACACGAACGGACACATTTTCTAATGCTATCAGAGTAACACAATAAAGGTTTCTATAATGGCACTATATCCACATTCATAATCCTCTTTCTTTGTTCTCCTTTGACCCATAAATCTAGACCATGAAGCGGACTTAAGTGGTGACACATTTTCACACTCCATTTAGTGGATGCAATTATGGCATATCATTGTCATAGTCTCGGGCCATCTTTCTTTGGTAGTCATTCACTCATCCTTGGAGCCAGAGAGAAATCTTAATTGTCCAGCATGAAAAGAGGACACTGCCCACACTGTGTTGAAGTTCTGACCAGTCATGGGAAAGATTAGATTAATAAGTCCTATTTTACACCCTCATCATTTGACTGCATAATTCTCAAGAAGCTCTGTAGGTGAAGCAGGAACCATGTTTTTTTTAGTATTGAGTATGAGAAGTATATCAGGAAGGCCAGATTATGAATTTGATATGAATTTTATATAATTATGAACTTTGAATGTAGTTAGAATTATGAGAGTCTGCATAGATTTCTCATGACTTTATCTGGAAAGTGACTTGGATGAATTTAATTTGAATCAATAGATTCAATGCTGCAAAATGCAAATGGAAGAATACCAAAACTAATTGGGGAGTCCATGGAGAGCTGTCCAGATGAGGATCAAACCATGGCTCCCATTGTAGCAGAGAAAGATGAAAGGATTTGGACTGAAAGTCATATTTAACTCTAGAAAATACTCTCTACAATGTTTAACCTGACAGTATTTGTCCATTTGGTCATTCAGTGGCTACAAACCTTTTTTAGTATTCAGACAAAATGTTTCCTGTGTGGACACTATTTCTAAGCCTTTCCTCCCCAACTCCTTTGAATGTGTTTTGGTTTAAATATCCATTCAACTAAACCTTACGGTATATACAGTTAGAACTCTACCACCATCTAAATCAAAGCACTTGTGCTGCACTCACTCCTAGATTAATTTACAGGTCATTTAATACACAGACAAACAGTAGGTAAAAGCAAAATCTTTGATATAAACATAGATCTTTAGGTCATGTGGTGCTAATGAATTTGTGTTTGTAACACTAGCATTATAGACCTGGTGTCATGCCAGAACCGGAGCTGGGCAAGTGGGCTTGGTAATCGGGCTCAGCAGCCTCTGCAGACCAAATTAGCTGAGGCAAAGAGACTGAAGAGGACATTGACAGAAGCTGAGAAGAGACAAAGAGAGAGTGACCAAACAAGAGTAAATCTGGGACTGACTTTTTGTCGTTGGCGAGAGCTTCATGCAGGATAATGAAATAAAAGCCTGAAAGACAGATGCTGAACTAGGCTTCTTGCTGTTGGACTAGTAAGTAATATTAGCTGGCTGCTATGCCTTATGTTGTTGCAGTTAACTGATATTTGGCTGCTCCCAAAGTTGTCGACCCGCTAGTATTTGATATCAAGCAATACAACATGTCATACCTGCATACAGCTGTTCATATTTACGACAGTGGTACTGCACTCTGAAACGGGAGGCACTAAATCACAAAAATATCAATTTCTACAAAATATACCTGCACAAACAATACCAACTGGTCCCTTATTCAGAAGAGTGGTACAGGAGAATAGAGTTACAAATAATAAGTCACATCTTTTAGGACAAATACTGAGCAGCTCTGCAGGAGGGACCTATAAAGAGAAACTGTTTAAAGATAGAGAAAATGATATATTGTTCAAATTCATGCTGGTCTCCTCGAGAGAGAAGAGAGCTTCTTTCTATCAAACCAGTGGTTTCAACACATGCCAGGATGGTATGAAAATCAACTCATAGAGAGAGGTGAGCGACAGTGACAAACTGAGTCTGCTTTATTTTTTGCACCTGGTCATTGAATGGCACAATAACACAGTCGTGAGCAGGCAGTATTTTGGAAACTCCAACATCCAGTATGCTTGAAAAAAGTGGTTTGCGGAAATATACGCAGTTTGACGTCAAACCATTAAAACACAGAACCAAGTGCTTGGTGCTTGAAACTTTATGCTATTGCTACCTCTCTCTAAAATGTGATGTTTGGGCTGCTTGTCTCCAGTCTCAGCAATGTGAGTCATCCAAGCACCCAGCCACGCTGTCACACTGTGCCTCAGCACTGGCAGGAGTCTCACTCTGCCTGAAGCTTAATGCTGAGAACAGCAATGCAGACAACAAGCATCAGGGGTGAAACATATCTTTAGGGGTTGTAGATCACATTACTAGCCAATGAAGAACAATGACAAGCTGTTATTTTGTTCTTTTTGGATCTGAGTAATAATGTCACAGTCCTTTTATATATCTCTTCTTGTGCTGTCTGAGTTCATGATCTGCTTTCTGTGAGGAAGAGAACAAAAGGCAGTACGAGGAACTCCTTGAACTGAGATTGAGATTTCGCACACATGACACCTGTGGGAATGTAACATAAGCTATTATATTAAAGTAAACTTACTTATGCATATTCATAGGAACATTCAAAGCTGTTCCCTGAGCGTCTGTGCTGATTTTCTTCTTTGAGCTGACTTTTGGTTTTAGCCTTAAATGCCACTTTGCCAGCCGTAGGCTCATTCAGAGAAACTGACATTTCAGTAAACACAGTTTCTTATTCATCAAGATGTGTCACGCTGATAAGTGACAAAATGATGTTCAGCACTTAAGCCCCTGTGTATATTTTACACAAAGAGTAGGCATGTTTACCGATACATGGGTCTGCATGTGTGTTTGGTAGAACTGGATCCATATGCGGTGTGAGATAGAGCAGTTTGGGATGTGTGTATGCATAATTTAGTTTGTCACAGCTATTTAAATGAGGAGAGGAGAAAATGAGACCCACAAAGGACTGTGGGAGTTAAAAAATGTGAATCCCGTTTCATGGTTGCTTAGATGTGCTGCAGATGTGTAAGCGATGAAAAGAACAGGCAATACAAATAACCGTGTATTTCCACATGACACCCAGTATAATCAATGACATGCCGAAACACTGAAAACACAGTAAAACATGAGCCTGATGCCATGGAGGTAGATTAAACCCTACAGTCTTTCAAATGCACTATACAGAATGTGATTTATTTTTCTTTGCCTGCAAACCAGAAACACAAATCCAGTCATGCTGCTGCTTTGGAGGTCACATTGGACCTCCAGTCACCTACGTTACTTTCAAGTGACACACAGAGATTATAGGAAGCAATGGGATTCTTTCAGTATCGATGGGATTTAGAGATCTCTTTGAGAAGATGAGCCAATGTGCTTCTGACAAATCTACTGCCATCAAACAGTTCTGTACCATCTGCCCGTCTGACTTTCCTGTAGCGCTGTTAGCACCTTATCTGCCCTACCTACAGCCGCTTACATAAGCGGCTGTTAGCCAACAACCATTTCTCAGTCCAGTTTTCCACTCACATGATCCCAATGTTCCCAGGGAGAGAAAAGAGACAAAGGGAGAGAGAGGTGTGTGTAGAAAAGAGGAGTAAATGCTTAGAATAGCTCCGCCGAGGGGTTCCAGCATATGGTAGGCAGTGCTCATGACGTTAGTGTGGTGCTGGGTACTTGCTGGCGGCCACACACAGGGCTGGAGCATGGCACCCTGCATAGGCATTGTCTCTCACCACCTCTTTCCTTTTTTTTTCTCTCTCTGTCTCACTTTTTCTCTGTATCTCTGCCTCGCCCTGCCTCAGCATCTGTCTCTCCTCTCCCTCTGCACCTGTCTGCTGCTCGCCTCCTGCTCTCCAGAGGCAGCAGGAAAGAGACGGTGAGAAGGGCAAAGCTGAAAGGGCAGGATAATGCCGTCAGTTAATATCTCGTCTGTGCTTCGACTGACAGCTGCATTCTGTCAGGTGGGCTGTTATTTCTGCTGCCAGGATTTGGAGAACACCACTTATTACTGCAGCATAAAGTTCTGCTCCAATGCAGTACGGGTGGGTGAAGCCGGCAAATGCCAAATAATAGTGCGATAATGTTTTTTTGGTAACACTTAAGTCCCTCTATATATGCACTATATGTGCATCTATAAGGTCATTTTAAGTGTTTATTAATGTACAGTTTTTGTCAACAATTCTAGTTATATAAATCTTATTAATATCATTAAATCTGTTTATACACCAGCCTACACTTATTAGTGCCCACTGGAGGAGTCATAGTTGCTCACAAATATGTTAATAAATATTAATTCATATTTGCTTAGATCTGCATTATAATGAGTTATAATAAACTTAAGTAAGGTGGTGGACCTAAATTAATTCTTATCAAAGCTACATCACTGGATTTTGTTCCCATAATCCAACTTAATACCATAAAAATGTGTTATTTTGGTTCAAAATAATTGAGTTTTATATAGAAGCCCAAGCTCCCTGAAACAGAGGAGCTAACATAAAAATATAATGTTGTCTTTTTTTTCTTCTTTTTTTGTTATTAAACCCAACACGACAATGTTTGGCTTGTTATCTGTAATAAGAAAAACACCATACAAGAAAATTGGCCCATCAATGCTGCTAATAATAGTTTCACAGTGCTACATGTTTTTTGCTGAATATTTCCACTTAATACTGATTATCTTTAATTCAGTTTAGTATTGAGGTGTTTACTTTCACTACACAGTATGATGCAGAATGGCATTTAAAGCTCCAGTCTGTCAGATTTTGGCAGATATATTTACAGAATACGGCTGAAATGAAATATGATATTCATAGCTATGTTTTCATTACTCAACTGAAAATAAGAATCATAATGTTTTTGTAACCTTAGAAAGAGCCTTTTATATTTACACTGACACTGCAGGTCCTTTTCCACCACCATGTTTCTACAGTAGCCTAGAACAGACAAACTAAATACTGGTTCTATGTTTTTTGTGCTTATCGTGGTCGCCGTAGTTTCTCCTTCACACCTTAATGCATAGTAGCATATTTATTTAAAATACTATTAATATATTCAGAATTCCCATATATGCAGTAAAGTATTTGAAAGAGTTTAAATTCTGCTTTACCCACAATGTGATATTATATTTAATGTTTTTGATCCCTCTGTCAATGTGAAAACATAAAATCAACCCTTCTTCCTTCCTTTGGTGTTATGAAGATGGAGGTATGATGTAAGGTGCTATAGTTTTATTTTTTACTCTGTGAATTTTGATTAAGCTCTTCATTATGTAAGTGGGTGCTTTGATGGGCCTGCCGGGTAGTGTTGTGTGTTTATGGATTAGTTGACTCCAGGCTTACTGTTAACAGTGTAGGGAGGGGACATGTGCTCCTCCTCTAACCACAAGCTGTTTCTGGAAACAGGAGCGGCATATGTGGCACCCTCTGTTGGTATCCTCACCAGTTCATCCCTCAGAGGTGTTCGTCTGCAGAGGCAATGTGAAATATTTTACTGCTTTTGTATCTCTTGGTCTCTTTTGGTCTCCTTCCCCTGATGGTATCAGTCATTATACACCTCTTTTTTTTTTTGTCCTTTTCCTGCACCCTCCGTATCTCTCTCAACCTGCTCCAATAGCTCTGTGCGCCTCTTCTCTTCCCTCCTGAGCCTCAATGCAATATTCATGATGGCGCTGAATCGAACCAAAGGCGTGCAGGAGAGACCAAGAAGGATCTGGAACCTTTGTGTGGAATGCATCATAAGGGAGGGAGAATAGTAATGCGCATTGACTCACAGAATATCAAATGTTATTCGGTCTTCCATGGCACTCTGTTAGGTAAAAACCTGTCACATAAACCCCCATGATACACCTAGCATTCATATGGATAGGAGAAGCACTGTAGGGAGGATCTCATTTTTGATCTAAGGTGAAAAGTTTCTCATATCAATGCATCACTATTTATGAATGTCTATTTCAAAAAACCCACCGAGAGTGTATGGAAAGCTTTCCCTTCAGGTCACCGGCTGACAGCTGACTGATAAGTTCTTAGCTCCCTTTAAAAGAGCAGATATCTTGTCATATTTGCAATAACCTTTTTATTGTTTTACTTCATTTCAAATTCATACTATTTGTTTTTTTTTCACATGTTTTTTCCAGACAGCATCAATAATAAGAATTATCATAAATATAACAGAATAAAGCAATAAGCCCATTTCACCCAACCAAGTCTGAACATGTAAGTGTCTTCACTGTTGTGGAAGCAATCCCTCACCTTTGATTTGACTTTGATTTGTTGATCTACAAGTAGTAAATGAACCTACAGATAATTGTCACCTGAATCTGAGGCTCCCCTTGACTTCACAGGGCTTAATAATGATTGTTCAGCCGTCCAGCTACAACTTTACTGTTGTCTCTGAGCGAGATGAATTAATCTCTTTCTCTCTGCTAGGGTTGCAGGGGTATGCTCAGGGTAGCCTCAGTGTGTCATCGAGCCACCCTTTAGGACCGCCCAAAAAATCCTGGACTGAAAACTGGTGAAAAACTGTTTTAACCTCTAACTCCACATTTGAGTAATATATCGTTCAAAGTCTTTTCACATGTTTTCAGCAACTATTTTCCAACAAATTTAATGTATTTTTAAAAGAAATCTCAGAATTGCCATTACACAGACTTTAACATTGACTGTCGAAGGCAGCTGGGTTCAAAAATAAAGATCTAAAAAGTCACTGTACACAACCTGCTCACCATCAAAAAGCACAGTGACACATTAAACGTCGAGCTGGTCAACATTTACTGGCTACAGAGAGATATTTTTCACAGAAGTTGGTAGAGACCAAAAACAGAGCTAAAAGGAGAGTGACTATTGAACTTCAGATTCATCAGATGGCCAGAAACACAACTCCAAATAAATGCTAAGGTTGCTCAACTTAAAAGATGATTATATATCAATGTTGTGTTCAAAGCTTGCTGCCACTGTCCTCAAGTGGCTATAACAGTTATTGCTGGTTTAAAGGCAGATATAAAACATGACACATAAAACTGATCAATACTAAACTAAACAGTGTAAACTACACCAGACAACTGAGCTAGCAGGCTTGCTTTTTACTTGATTTTACTGGCAGCTATACTGCTGGTTCCCAACTTTGGGGCCACAACTGCCACTAGGGGTTGCCATAGCTTCATGAGAGGTCACAAAGCCTTCTTGATTTTAAGAAAACTATACATAAAAGGCCTATATCTCAGTGTTTCAAATCTGTATCTGTCAAATCTGTCTTAAATCCGTCATTGTTATGCATAGAATATAATATGAAATATGTCACTCAGTCAGGGGACAGTTTACTCAATGATAGAAAAGCGGTCTAAGGAAAAATGATGGGAACCACTGCTTTAAACACTGTGTTGGTTGTCGTGACACAGAGTCTAATATTCAAGATAGATTTTTTGTCCACACCAAGGACATACACGGGCAGCTTTGTCTCCTTTCTCCTGCAGCGACTGCATCAAACTCCCCCTCTGAGCACAACTATTGTTAACGTGTTACGGTTTGTCAAACACCTCATATTGTTGAACCACCCGGAAAGTCAGACTCTGGGGAAAGCATGAGGATGGCTTTTTTTTTTTTATGTACCGAAGATATTTTGGTTTGCCATGAGCCTCGTTACTGAGCAGATTGAAAGGTGGTATTGGTTCAACAACACTGCTACGTTTGTGTAAATGTTTTGTCGAGGCAGGGAGGGAGCTGCTCCGTAGCAACACTCAACTATGTCTTTGTCAGTATATTGGGAACATCCGAGACTTGTTAGCAGGAGTTGGACAGGCAGACATATTGTGCAGGTTAGGTTTTATGTGATGCAGGTAGACTTAGTAGGCGGACTTGTCTGCACTCTCACTGGTCCCAATGTGCGTCAGTGACACTCACTCAGGGGCTGAATCATATAGACTCTGGAGGACGTCTGACACACTGTGATGCTACACTCTATATAGCACTCAGGTGGGCTGAGTGACATACTGTAGGTCCTAGCAATGCTACATCACAACCTGTCACTTGATTCAGCGGGGCTGCCTGGAGACAATGTACTTGTCATTCATAAAGTCAGAGCTGCAGGTATTCACGTGTTGTTTTCTCCCACAGCTTTTAAGCAAAGTAGAGGACTATTTTCTGGTATAGAAATGTCTGAAATGGAATAGTTCATTGCAGTGCTCCTCCATCCATCCATACGAGTTTAAATAAGTACCTGAGTCCTTGCTCTCTGAACCTCGGTGTGCATATGAATTTGTTATGACAGTTTGAGCCATGGCGGGGGTAGAATAGGTGTCTAGGGGATACTCTGCTCTGTCAGTCTGTCTGCAGCATATATTCGTCTATAATCTCCCTTTTATTAACTTGCTCTTTCTGAAACGTCTCTCAACACCCCCTGATGTCTTTCAGCCCTCTTAAAGACTGCAGCACCACTGTAACAAACTGCAGTGTGTGAGTGCTTTAATGCGTATGTGTGGGCAGCTTGTGTATGCATATGAGAAGAGAGCATATTGTTTTCACATTTGCTTGTAGAATTGTGGTTGTAGGAGCCAGGGAGATAATGCAATTAAAAACAATGACACATATATTTCTGTTTGAGAAGTGTACAGCTAAAAGCGACATGAGGACCCTCAGAAATTATGATTACATGGGTAGCAAACTAGAATAATGTTAGAAAAGCCTAAACCTTAATACACAAACAAGCAGCATTCAGGGAGGAAACGCAACGAGCAAGTGTTTTGTGGTTGAAGAAGTGGGGAGTATGTTTTATTATTAATGTGCAATGCACTTCGGATAATTGTGCAGTCAGCTTCTTTTTCCAGGTCTACTGCCGTTCTGCTGCAACATCACCTCAGAGGAGAACCACATCCAAACTGAAGATGAATATTTAACCCCTTGGGCATAAACTGAAAATGAGGAGTGCTTAGTTAAAATAAAGTAAAAGAGAGTTTTAAAAAAAAGACTCTCTACTGGCTTTTGTTTTTTCTTTTGCTGATCTGCCGCAGCATCACCTCAGAGAAAAATCTCTTTTAAACTGAAGATTAGAACGACTTTGCCCTTTGGACAAGAATGAGAAGCAGCCAGTTAAAATCTAAAATTACCTCTATTTCAAATCCAAGAGGGAGAGTGGTATTGAATTTGTGTAACAAAACAAGTAAACTGTGTAAATGAGAGAAAAAAACAGGCAGTTTTTTGAGGACATTTCATATTATCAGAGCTGTAACTACTTTCTCTCCTACTGCTATTGTGCCCGGCTATGACTGTTGCTGTGGTTGTTTACTTCGGTTTTTACAGCTCCTCCACTGGCACTCATTCTGTCTAGACACTTATTTTCTGCCTAAAGGAGGGAATGAAAATCAATATGATAAATGCAATAGAAACACAGCAAAATCTCAAGAGAGGAGAATATAAGAGTACAGATTTTTTTGTAAAGCACTTGAAATGATCATTCTTCTTCTTTATCTCTCATTTCCCCACAAACTCTCATTATCTCCAGCTTCATTTATTACACTGCACTTTCCCTCCCCAAACTCATTTTTGTTCTGCTTACACCTTTTGTTCCTCCTTCCTCTCCCTCCTCCCTCACTGTCACTCGCTGTCTTAATGTTTCCGTTCTTCCCCTTCTCTGCCTATCACAGGTGTCTGTCTGGTGCTCGGTTGCATGATCTATCCTGATGGTTGGGACAGTGACGAGGTCCGGCGGATGTGCGGGGAGCAGACAGACAAATACAGCCTGGGAGCCTGCTCAGTGCGTTGGGCCTACATCTTGGCTATTATGGGCATCCTGGACGCTCTCATCCTCTCCTTCTTGGCCTTCGTCCTGGGGAACCGGCAGGATGGACTCATGACAGAAGAGCTGTTGGCTGAGAGCAAGGGTGAGAATATACTATATAATCTAATAGAAATGTCTTATATTATTGATCTCTTTTAGGAAACTCAGTTTTCACTTGTGCACCGCACTGGAAGTCAGAGCCAGATTCAGAGTAGCGCTCCAGGAGCATGTTGGGATTTACTTAAGAAAACTTCAACAGCATGTGAATTTAAAATGACTTCTTTTGGGTGTTTTGGGTTGGCATAAATAAGTGAAATCTTATATATTTCTCCACAGTAATCACACATACAGTATCTATAACAGGAACCTGATTCCTGTAAATTTCCACTTGTTTTAAATCTTTGTGGTATCAAGTTATAAATCTTACTGATGTGGAATCAGTTTTTCTTTTCTTTGGCTGACTGGTATCAGACAAATTGCTCTAAAAGTGCACTCTCAATGCAATTTGTGCTACAGTGGGCTGGCAAATGCGTACACTTAAAGTAAATGAGAATACTTTACATTTCGCTTTAAGAATAGACTTCTCATTTATCACAACCCACGTGACTTTCCACTAGACTGAAAATAGAAAGTGTGCACTCATTAAGGTAATAAAACGTACACTAGTCTGGCAAACAGATTGCATGAGCTGAATTCATAAAAGGATCACATTTGATACGCTTTTGTATTAAAAGCCAAAAGTTTGATGGAATGAGCCTTTGATGATCCCTCTGTGAAAACAAAACTAAATTTAGGAAGCTATAAAAGAAGTTGAATCTAACTGCAACCATGTGCATTTTAACCCCATAATAAGCACCCATTTTTGCCTGAAAATTACATACTTATAATAAAATACTTCCAAAATGGGTTAACTACTTTGTTAACCCATTTTGAATACAGTCATGGTTGGGGTCTCTTCTGAAAGGGAAGTGAAGTTTACATTTTTTTTTTGTGTCTAATTCTTTACAATTGTTTTACCGCTCCATTTTGCATGCACGGTTACAAAATCAGCAACTGTTGTCGACGAAATATTTGTATGTATGTAGATAGAGTCACAGGGCTTTGCTCTTAGTCAAAGTGTGTTTTGTCATGGTCAAGTGATGATTCAACCAGACAACAAACCCCCTCTCAGAGAACTCCTAACGTCAAAAAATGATTAGCAAGGAGCTTGGGAGTGATTTAAGAAATTTCTCAGAGCAACTCTAAGCATGTTTACCTTAGTGAGGAGGTGTGGTTGGCTATATATCCGTTGCTATAGGTCTAAGAAGAAGAATGGAATAGAAGAATATAATTTTGTCTCTATTAAGACACTGTGTGTATTATGAATGCAATTTTATGTAGCATCTCTGCTGTCTTTCCGCCATTTTCTCCTCCACTTAATGACCTCTTTAACCCTACAACCCTTAACCCTTAAACTAAGAAGCCTCTTTAACCCTCTGGGTATCAACTACTTTTGCGGGTGAATTGTGGGTGATTGCAACCGCGTAGTCCGCTTATGCCAACAGACGGCCCGGTTTCTACTCGTAGTTTTTCACTTTAGGACCTCTCTAAGCTTTCTAAGATGCTTGGTGAATAACTTTTATCTTTATCAGAAACTAGTCTTAACTTTAAGGGGAAATTCTAAGGGGTTATGACACCCTTAAAATAACATTTGCAATATTATCTCATCATAACTATCTCGCAAGTCACATATCTGCTCCGTATGAATGTATAAAAAAAACCAAAGGCAGTAGGAATATCTCACAGGCAGCATCAAACCTCACTTCACCATCCAAGATCTACCATACTGTAAAGGAATGTAATGATTTAATCATGGAAATGGCGTGGCCTATACATACATGTCCATGCATATATTATTCAGCATCATTATTGCACAGTCTACACAGTGATTTACTGTGCAAAGGCTCAGGTCCGGGCATGTGTCCCAGTGGGAAATGGGATTAATATGTTCATGTCCTGTAGTTGGTAATGGAACCAGACAGGCATGGGCAACCAACAACCCATTAAACAAAAGAAGGGTGAAACAATGAGAATGAAGGACACAAAAGGATAGAAGCAGATATTTTAAAAGGGGAAGAAGGCGTTTTGTTATTATGAGAGAAATACACATGTAACATCATCACGGTGTTTAACCATCTGTGTGAATAAATCTTGTAATACTCTCCACAGAGTAATATAACAACTCTCAGAGGATGTGTGTGCAGTTTCTATTTCCTCATCTCAAACTACAGTGACCTTCAAATGACAAATATGAGATGAGACAAAAGAAAAGATCTGTCGACAGTGTCATCAAAAAAGAAACCTGAATGGGATTATCAGTAGCTTTACCAGTCAATAAACAGCCTCACTGTGCAGCCTGATGATGTACCATTACTTAGTTTAGGGCTCTGGAGAATCTACCAAACATGAATAATTCATCACAGCTCAAAGGTCTCTTATCATTCAGCTCATCCCTGGTGCCATCTACTGGTGTTTGTGTGCAATACAGTGAGTCATAGTGAAGGATGCATGTATTTGTGAACCTGCCATGTCTATTAATAGCATGACCTTGAGAATCATGTTAAAGCACTTTTATATTTTCCTCTGTGTTTGTGTGTTTGCAGAGGGAGGGAACGCCTAACCAAATCTTTAGGTAAGTACAAACAAAACATGCATCTTGAAATATATACACGTCGCTCTATCTTCATGTATGTATGATCTAAAGAGCTTCCTCTCATTATGTAAGCATGCACAATGTGATTGTTCTTTAATATTTGACAGCCATGGAATGCCATTTGTGTTTCAATGTGCAGTACACCAGTGGAAATGCAATAGAAATTAATTTTTCATAGCATAAACATTATTCCTTACTCTTTGCCTCTCTTCCTGTAACCCTCTTCAGCCAGAGGAGGAATTACTACTCAGATCTTTTACTTAAATAAGATTAGATGTAGTGAAGGAAACGTACAATATTTCACTCTGAAATGTAGCATAAAATGTACCCTTACAGAAAAAAAGAAATGTGCAGAAACACGTGTGACAACATGTATGTGTCATTTTTACATGTGAAAAGGCACATTTCAGATAAAGGGAAGTAAACAAGTATCTGAATATCAACGGTGGAGGAAGTGCCCAGATCCCACACTTAGGTAAAAATACTAATACAATAATGTAGAGATACCATTACATTAAAAATTCTATGTGTTATCAGCAAAATATACTCAAAAGTACCCAAACCAGAGAAAAATGGCTCTGTGATATTATCAGATTGCTAATACTGATTTAACAGTCACAGGATAAATATGAGAGATGATTAATGGGGTTAGAAAAAATATATATACAAATATAAATATATATAGAGGGAATAAATATTTAGTTGATCTGCTAACAGCAACAAGAGTTATCCTAACTACACATTGTTTTTTTTAGCTATGACAGGAACTACTGGTTTAGTCTACCAGTAGAACAATGCACTGTGTTTCATGCACTGATCATGTTTGTAAATATAAAAGCTTAATAATTAGTAACTACATCTGTCAAATGAATGTAGTGGACTAAAAAGTCCCATACATATCTTGCACATTTAAATATTCTGCATACTGTAAACTTTTGTACACTACCTGGTGAATATTTGCACAAACTCTTCAGCTCTTTTCATTTTAAAAATTCTACATATATTTATATATTCTTGTACTTGATTTCTGACTTACTTATATATTTTCTTAATGTTTTATGCAACAAAACACCAAGACAAATTCCTTCTGAGAACCTCATTCTATAGTGGTCGAAATTTGTGTGTGTGAGTAAGTGTGAAATGGACTTAAGTATTTGACAAATATCTCAAAAAATTCAAAAACAAATAAAGTCTTTATAGTGTGCTTAGTTACTTTCCATCACTGCCTTCAGCAATTTTCACAAACACACTGTCTCTTTCTCTCTCAGGTTCCTGAATTTCCATGTGTCTGTTGTCATCAAGTACCAGTCCCTCAACATCACCTTAAAGGAGGGAGGCAATCCAGGTCTCTGAAGGAGAGAAATACTGTGGAAGCAGCCAGCCTACCTGTCACATCTACCTGCCAAAAACCCAGTGTAACCTACCCTTGAATTTCAACCATCTTGCTTGCAGTCCCTGAATCATCGTCCCCAGCACTTAGATGGAGCCCAATGCACTTTTATCCCATTGTGTCTACAGAGCTAACCCTTGCACAACATTACATAGACCATGACAGGGGCAGAGACTGTTATCCTATTGAGAAGTATATGGACTACCCACTACCTACCTGAGAAGGCACAGGGTTGACATTGTACACCTGCAGTACGAGCACAGACACAAACACACATGCATACATGCTCAAACATATCACATGCACATTCAGTACATTCAAACAAAAATCTGTAATTACAAGTATTAAACTATGTTAACACTTAGCCGTGTGTACCACCGTCAGAATGTGTGTGTCATGTTTTATTTGTGAAAAGAAGAAACTGCTCATTTTCAGATAATAGCGGGTTGATGTAAATCTATTGTGTTTCATATGTAAGGTTTGACAATGAAATGAAAGTTTTAGTTTCTTCTTTTTTTGCTCATACTCCCCTTTGTTCCTCTTCATTTACTAGAAAAAAATATATTTAAGACTGTTTTATAAGAATATTATCATCCAAAAGAGAAAAAACTTGTATTACAAAGTATGTACAGTGAATATTAAAGATGTTCTAGGAATTTTACCTAAATCCATTCAATGCCCTGCTAGCTAACTTTGCACAGCGCTTCAGATTGAGAAGAAATCTAATATTTTATAGTCTGTGGTATCTACACTGTGATGGGGGCTATTAGGACTGTGTGCTGCAGGACTCGTAGCTGCTGTGTGACTGTGCTTCTGTATGTGTGTTTAGGGGAGTTTGTGGGTGTGTGCGAGGGAGTGTGAGTGCATGTACAGCGTGAGTGTGTTGTGTTTGTTGGGCTAGTGAAACAATATGCCAGCCTCACACACAATTGTCATGTTGTGTTGCTAAATTTGTCCGTCTCTGTCTTTGTCCCCAGCTCTCTCTTTGTGTTTCTGACTCTCTTTCTCGCTTTGTTTTGTTGGGACATACAGGGTAACATGATGGAGTTGAAGGTATTGTGTATAGTGACTGGCGTGCCTCAGGAGTGAACTCTAGTGGTAATGGATTAGTAAGGCCTGTCCCAGCCTCACCTGTGGATATATTCCTGTGTAAATAGATATTCGATAGATACCAAACAATTAGCAGATATGGAGAAGGAGGTTAACTTAGCAATTTTAAGAATATATGGACACTTAATAAAGGTTTTCACTGTAAAAGCTTGTTGTGATTTTTTTTGTTGAACTTTTTCGTTAAGTCCCTATGAAGTCAAAATGGATGTTTAAATGTTTTTTCTGGCACTATGAGTCACATATACACCAGTATCTGGCCCAACAATGTCATTTTAAGGTATTTTCAGGTATTCTTCATGGTATTTTCCTGATAAACAATAAAAAGTTGTTGATGACTCATCCTGCACTCTGGGGTATGTACTAATTTTACATCCAATTAAGCACTTTCTCGCTTGTAATGCCGCCGCAGAATGATTCCTTCTTTATGCAGTGATAAAGTGACTGAGGGCTGCTACACGCATCTTTGGTACTGATTACAGCACAAAATCAGAACTTTATTCACTGATTTTTGTTAAACTTGATCATTTTTATACAAAATATATTTACTGGCATTCCCTTGACATCCTCCAGCTGCTCAGCTTCCTGATGAGCAGAATGACTTGCTAAAGTAGAGCCGACCCCTGCAAGAAAACCACCTCAATAGGCTACAGTAAACCCTGCCAGACAGGCCACTGATGGTTTCAGAGGTTGTGTTCGTTCCTGGGTCCAGCCATGTTCACTGGAAGATGAAGAACCTGCAAGGCACAGCGGTGGGGGTGATTTTGGCTACTGTAAACGCCAATCAATATCCACAAAGTCCCTCCCTATCTGCCCATTTTTACAGGAAACATCTAAAAATGCTGAGATAGCACTCTGCGCTCCATCGATTTTACGCATGAAGATTAGATTACTGCTTTTGGTTAATTCTACTTAGCCTGAGAAAACAGTTGTATAATGCCTTCTGTGGCTCTGAAGAGCGCTCCATCAAGTCTGAGAAAATTTTATGAGCGATCAAGTTGCATTATTGGAGATGTAGGATCCTGTGTTTTAAGAGTTATACTATACCAGGGATTCAAGGCAGGGTACCAGCTTTCTTTCTTTTTTTTTTTTTTTTAAAGTTGGTCTCTTTCAAGGCAACTGGCTTTATGGAAATGCATTACAAAACTGCTGGAGTGGAGGCCAAATATAATCATTGGATTGGATCCGATGGTTATGACTTTGAGGACATAAATGATATAAAAACACCCATTTTAAATACAGCTATATTAAACATACTCTAACCTCACATTTCGAGGCAACACAAGTAAAAACTGCAGTTTCTTAGAGTTCTTTGAGATAAAAATTTCTGAGATCCTGAGAGATTAACCTCACTCAGAAGTCACTCACACGTCGCAATAGGCTTTTTATCCAAGTCACATGTCTAGACCACCATAAGGTAAAGAATGCTGTGGGGGAGAGAAACATGAGGAAAACAAGAAAATACCACATTTAACCGTTACTGTTTATAGCTGATGCTTTAAGGCATAACAACAGAAAACTATTTTTTGCCACTCAGATGGATTTGCCATTTGGAAGAGAAAAGAATAGTTAGAAGCAGTATGTGGTCTGTGGTTCTCATGGGAGGCCTTTGGGGTATCCAGGGGGTGAAATGAGCAACAACATCCTTTTGTTTAACTGCTTTTCATTACAGCACAATGAGCAAATTCTTAAAAGGGCTGCAGTATTGTGATTAGAGATTTCATTGGAAGGTTAATTGTTGATAGTTATCAGCCTGGAGTGTACCCGGACTGTACCTTAGATGAGTTATAAGAGGTATTATATATATTTATTGTATAACATTATGTGGTTGAAGTTGCATTTCCTGTTTCCTTGAATATTTCCATTCAATGCAACTACTCCACTACTTTTCATAGGTACATTTTACTCAGCTACATAACTATAGTGACTAGTTACTTTTATTTTGCATGCAAAACATAAGACTGAACGGACCTACGAAATATGATGCACTATTTTAGACTAAAGGCTCAGTGCATCTTATTGTGGCTGATCAAATGTTACGTTACATTAATTTAGCTGATGCTTTCATCTAAAGTTATTTAGCTGCATCAAACCATTAAACTGCGACACAAATATTTCAACACAATAATCTATTAGCTTATTGCATATAGAGATAGAAAAAAACATATTTGTGATATGAAAATTTGCCTGATAATACCTCTATACTTATTTTACTTAATAATAAAGGAATATGAATGAAATGTGCTGTTGAAAACAATACCAAACAAGTTACAGTACAACATTATTAAAACATACTTGTGTATCCACACAGTCTGTATATGATGTTTGGTTTTTGCTGCATCCTCACCAATCTGATCACTGATAAAACAACAGCTGATAAATCAGCCTAACAGGATCCTAACAACAGCTCTCCTGACATGTAATACATTTGAGCCTTCTTACTTTTAAGATCTGAAAATTATGTGCAGTTTTTCTGAAGCTTCATGATACCAGTTATTATAAAGGATCTCCAATTTTAGTTTTAGTGAAGCATTGTATGGAAGTTTGCTGCTAAACAACTTTTACAGACTTTTTTTTTATCTACTGGTTTCACAGCCTCACAGCAAAAGCCAGAAACAGCCTTAAGAGCATTGTTAAGATCTGTTGTAAAACCACTGAAGTGAAACAAAGAGATCTCAATTCATTTTGTAACCAACAAATCATCCATAAAACAGCAAGTCTTGCTTTTTCTGGACATGTTCCTTGAAGTGAATTTTCTCTGTTGTGTTCATTCCCTCTGCAATCCGATTGCTAAATGTAGTTTTTCTCTTAACCATTGTCACTATATGTTTTATGTGATCTTATCTTATCTTTTTTTTATTTTGCTCAGCAAGTTTATTTATGGAATTATTTATAGACTCTTTCACACACTGTGTTTTGTGTAGCCTAACGAGAAGCTGCTCAGAACAAATTGCCCCCAGTGGGATTAATAAAGTTGTTCTGGATTTAAATTTCTTGTCTCGGACAGTCTCAGAGTCAGAGTCAGTCCACTTTCTGTCAGCATCTTTGGTCCCCCAGTCTCTTTTTATCGGCAGGTGTATGGGCACCATAGACAAAATAAATATGGACGTTGTACTGTATATGTGACTTCATCCACAGGTTTCTGAGGAATGTTGTGGCTCTGGCCGTAGCCATCTTGGCAGCCTTGGCAGGACGTTGATTATTGGTGGACTTGAGGCGGGTTGAATGACACCTCAGTGCTCAAATAAACCACCAGTAATGGCACCCAACTATCAATCAAAGTGGCCACACTGTTAAATATGCATAATTTCAAGCCTTAAAGGTCCAGAGTGTAGGATTTAGTGTCACCTAGCAGTGAACTTGCAGATTGCAACCAAATAAATACTCTCCCACTCCTCACCCTCACATAAAAAGGCAAAGGCCATGTCTAAATCAGTGTTTGGTTTGTCTGTTCTAGGCTACTGTAGAAAAATGGCGGTTCAACATGGCGGGCTCACTGTAAATTTAAAGGGCTCATTTTGAGACAACAAAAACACATCGATTCTTATTTTCAGGTTCAGATTATACACTAATGAAAGCATACTAATGAATATTGTATTCCATTCCTTCTAATAGATACTCATAAATCTTACACACTGGACCTTTAATATAATTTGACCGGGTGAGTTCGATAGAAATTCAGCCTCGGTACAGTTGTCATGAACAGGGAAATTAGCTATAGAGGCCAAAACTGTTTTTTGTACCAGGCTGTAAGCATGTTTTATTCTGCTGTGAAATTGGACATTTTAATATGGGGGCTTATGGGGGGGGCTTGACTCATTTTGTTGCCAGCCTCAAGTGGACATTTGAGGAACTGCAGTTTTTGGCACTTCACAGCCACATAGGTTACCGCTTGCAGTTCCTTTAATTTGTCATTTTAAGTAGATTTTGTTGCCAATATCTCTGTACTGAGTGGTTTAAAAGTGTGGTGTTTTTACTTTTAGTGTAAATACTTCCTCCATCATTGATCATGAATGCATGTACTGTACCTTTAAGACACGCACTGCTTGGGGAGAGGAAGCGGGATTCAAATATTTCAGCCCCGCCTCTGCTGCTTGCTATCGCGGAAACACGCACACTGAAGATCAGCCAAAACAAAATGGGGGCAGTGTTGGACACTCCGGCGAAGTGTCCCCTGTGCAACGAGCTGACAGCGGAGCCCGTCACCCTGAAATGTAACCACCGGTTCTGTCAACGATGTATTGGAGACCTGTGGAGTGTCACCCCGAACGGGCCGTACCACTGCCCGGAGTGGAGGTGTAAAACAGTGTACCACACTCTGCCGTTTGACAGCAGCTTGATACGGCGACCGCCAACCAACAGCCGAGGTGCCCAGCCCCGCAGCACTGCAGGTAAATACGGTTAAAAGCAGGTTAAAGTTAGGCTTGTAACCGGGCGGTTAAAACCGTTAAGGAAGTGACTAGCTGTTAGGTTAACTAGCTAACTAACTAACTAACTCAGCGTTAGTGTTCGCCCTCTCACATGATGCGATGACGTGTTCTAAACACGCTTATTATTTTAGGTGGTCACTAATGCCAGCTAACGTTACTTTTTAGCTAAAGTAACGTGGTTATTTAAATTGTGGCGCCCAAATAAAACTGGATTTCCTCACCGGTGTTTTGGTTCAGCGAGCGACCGTGTTAACTGATGACCGTCAGCCGATTGCGTCTGTGGTCGTCGTAGTTACGGCAGCTGTTGATACGGAGCTGTCGTGAATGTACGGAGCCCCCAAAGTCCCAAAAAGTGCTATTTTTTTTTTTTATCTTTAATGCACAAGAGAAAATGTAATTTAAATAAAGGTGTAGAAATTCACACTACGTGTTTATTTCTCTGCACACAGTGTGTCTTTTCACTGAGATGTTGTTCAGGTTGGTCAAGTGTCAATTAAGTCAATTAATGTCAATGTCCTTCATGTTGGGTTCCTGCTGCAACTAAACTAAGACTAAAGTAAATAATAACTTTGCAATAATTGCTCGACCATTAAAGGTCCAGTGTGTAGGGTTTAGTTGCATATAGTGTTGTAATCGCTGCATTGCAGTCTCCTCACATCACCCTCGCCTTCCTAGTGTAAAGGAGAAGCAACACTTGAAAGGCTCTGACTAGAGTCAGTATTTAGTTTGACTGTTCTAAAGTGTAGTGGCCTGCGCTTTTATAGTTTTATAGCTCTGATTAACAAAACTAACTGTCAATAAGTGAGGCTTGTCTAAGATTTCCAGTCAAATCATTTTTAAAACCTCCATCAAACGCTCCTTCGTCTCATGATATGACGTTCAGAGGTTAAAATAAAATATGATTAGCTGAGTTATCTCCATACGGTGCTGGCTGTGTGCATCTGAAGTCATTGGAGATGCATATGAATTTATAGTAAATTAATAGTGCACAAGATTAAAAAAAAATAACACCCTTTGGGACTTTAGGTGCTCCGTATGAATGCCCCTTGATTTAATTTTTTTATTCAGCTTTTGTAACCCGGCAAATGCCATTCCGCTCCCATCCATAACGTTTTTATGCTCAAAGAGGTAAAACCACGTCTTAAAATGGATTTAAAAAGCATTAGCTCTTGTGTAACTGAATGGTAGTAATGTTAAATGTCTGTCTATAGTGTCAGTGTATAGGTCGAATGATTAATGTATTCTTTATTTTAAGCCCACTTTACGTGGAGAAATAGCTAGTCAGTGTGGAGTGGTCTGACAAACTTATGGCATGTGTTCATGTACTGTATATGCTCATGATTTTTTTTTTCCTGTGTTTGGCTTAAATCTTTGTCAGTATCCGTAGATCAATATCTGTGTTGATAATGGCTTTATTAAGTGGCACAGGTCAGTGTTTTCATTACCAGTTACATTCATTGAGTCATGGCTGGCAGCTCTCCTATGTCAGCTTACAGTATAGGCAGTATAATAACTCACAGAAGTGCAAACAACCAAGGCAGTCACTGCTTAAATTGCCTTAAGTGGAACTGCTCAGTTGAGCACAATTGTGCACACAGTTTGCAGGTGTTTTTGGGAAGTGTTATTGGTAAAGTGCTACATCAACCATCCCTCTGATCAATTTTGCTTTGCTTGTGTTCTATTTTTAAGACACACCCAGTAATAATGAACAAAACATATCTGACTCATCACTGAGGAGGCCCTCGCTCTCCAGCCGACTTCTTGGGAAGAGGAAGGCCAGCACACCTATACCAGAGCAACCGAACACAAAGCGATCAACTGTGGAATCTCCCCGTTATCGGCCCAGTGACACCGAGACTCCCACCACTTCCATCTCAGATGAACCAGGGCAGTCGACTAGTGTGGAGACATCCAAGAAAGCAGTGCAGCCAGAATCTATTCAGTCTGAGCGTGGCGATGGCGCATCCTCCAGCAAAACTTCTGACAGCAAGGAAGTACCTGCAAGTGATGTTCCACACGTCAACTCAGTCCAGCAGGACCAGCGTAAATCCAAAGAAGTTGTCTCATTAGACGACCCTGACAGCTCAGATGAAGTAGATATATGTGATGCGCCCCCACCAGCAACCCCCAAGAAAGACACCCAAGTGACAGGAATTCATGCATCGCCACAGAAACCTGCCTCATCTGCCAACTCCTTTCCTTGGGTCTCAACTCCAGGTAAAGATAAGTCTCCTGTGCACAATGTCAGCAAGTCTTCCCCGATATCCACTAAAACTCCTGCCACTGCTTCAGGATCCCAAATTCGTGTTGGCACCTTCCCCAGGCCGGAGAGCAAGAACACCAGGCCTCTGCCCTGCCATTACTGCCCTAAAACTCAGGCTAATTCCGCTGTGAAGACCTGTCTGGTTTGTGGAGCATCCATGTGTACGGAGCATCTGCGTCCCCACCTGGATTCCCCTGTCTTCCAGAATCACACCCTGGTTCCTCCTGTAGAGGACATTTCCATGTGGAGGTGCCAGGAGCACCAGGAGATAAACCGCATCTACTGCCGGGAGTGTGGAGTGTGTGTGTGCACGGTGTGTACTGTAATAGGCTCGCACCGCGACCACGTCTGCATCAGCATCAGGGAGGCAGAAAGAGAGCTCAGGGTAAGTGGCAAATTCACAGCCTTATATATTCTGTTGATACCTAATAATTGTGTTACAACAGTAAATAAATTATGTTGTTTTTGTTTTTGTCTTTTTTTTTGTTTGTTTTATTCTCTGTGCACATTTTTCCTCAGGGGAACCTGAAAGAAGAGATCAAGCAGCTGCAGGAGGCTGAAGAGCAAGTGAAGAACAGACTGACTGAATTCACACAGAAGAAAGAGACCTTCAGAGTAAGAGAATTAACGCTATAGTTTTCACTCCGTTATCACGGTTCCCAAGGGTCTTTAAAATCCTTGAATTTGCAGTGCAGCACTTTCCTTAAGATATCCTTGAATTAGTTGTTTAAGTAGGCGTGGGAACCTTGAATCATGCATGTATTTAGGTTACTTGCTTAGACTTAGAAGATTTTTTTAATCTTACTTACTCATCCACAAACTAATCTGCACATTGATTGAAGGGAAAAATATGATGTTGATTGACACCATCTGTCCAGGTTCTTTTAAGTGAGGCACGAGCAGGGGTGCAGCAGCAGTATGCAGCCATCAGAGAGGCCTTGGAGCAAGAGGAGCAGTCAGCTCTTCAGTGTGTGACGAAGGAGGAGATCAGGGTTCTGGGGGGGCTGGAGGAGAAACTCGGCCACCTACGGAGCTCCATGAATTCCCTCCAGCATGGCCTCCTCACCCTGGAAGGGCTGGCTGACACCAAGGGAGACAAACGCATTCAGGACCAAGCTTTCATTATGGTGTGTTCGATGTTAGACGAATCTGTGTGCAAATGTAAGATCTACTGTTGGCGTATGAGCACTAACACAAGTAAATGTCTTTTTTTTTCTCTCACATTACAGGAATACAGCAGGATTGCTCATCTGTAAGTGACTTCCAAGTTCTCCCTAGTTGCATATAAAGCAGCGATTTATTGAGCATGTCAATAGCTAAATGTGCTACCAACAAAGCAAAGTCCTAAAGGGTCGATTCACCCTTATTACAAAGAAACATATTTTCTCACTTCCCTCTAGTGGGATCTAGCCATGCAGACACACACTTGGTTTAATGTGTCAGGGTTTTGAGACATCGACTCCCATTACCGTGGAGTTGAATTGGATTTTGTTTTTGGTGCTGACAGTGTCGAGGAATCACATTTTAAAAATTTAACAGCAGTGTGCCCTCAAAGAATCAGTGCCCCTGTTCCACTGGATAATTCACAGGCCTCCCTGTTTTACCTGGAGCTATTTTCTTCTATTCTATTGTGTTCTGTGTAGTGTTTGGATAATCCACAGAACTCATTGTCAACAGATTTCAGAGAAGTCGGGATCCTGATAATGGAAAGTGACAAGTGACATTATTATAGTGCTGTGAGTATAAACAAAATTGCCATTGTCACTTCAGTATTTTGGGTTTGAGGCACAAGTGTCAGAGCAGATGTCCTAAAACCTGAGCAAAACAAAACAAAGCTATCTGCATGACTAGATAGCACAAGAAGTAAGTTAGAAAAATGCCTTTTGTACTTTTGGTGAACTAGCCCTTGAATTGTTTTGAAACTACTCAAATACATCTAGAAAAATAAGTTAACTTTGTATTCATGCTCTCTTCTAACTCCGCGCTTCTTCACCAGGTCTAGTAACATGGGGAACTGTCTGGGGCAGTGCGAGGCTCCAGAGGAACTGGATCGAGCCCGGCTGAAATATCTGCAGAGGTGGACTGAGAAACGGCTGGACACCGTCACCGTCAGTGAGCCAGGCAAAGACATCGACTTCTACAGACTGCTGTGTGAGACAATACGTTTTCTTTAATACCAACACGTTTGCTTTCCACTCACAATTAAACTAAATGACTAAATGCATCCTCTAGGCCCATATGTGGCATATTCAATTAGTCTAAATTCTTTTCTTGTGTACAGATGGTAGCGTCCCCTTCCTGGATGCAGATACAGCACATCCCAAGCTGCAGCTGTCGGATAACAACAGGAGGGTGACCTACAGCGAAGCTCAGCAGGGCTACACAGAACACGAGGCTCGCTTCAGCTCCTTCCCACAGGTCATGGCCTCCTGTGCCCTGGAGGGGGGTCGCTGGTACTGGGAGGTGGACGTGTCTGTGGATGACGGCCGCTGGAAGGTGGGGGTGTGTGAGGGTCAGATAGAGAGAAAAGGCCAAAAGGACAACTCTCGTCTGGGCTTCAACTCATACTCCTGGTGCCTTGCCTGCGACAGAAGGAAGGTGGAGGCCCTGCATAACAAGGCGACGGTGCCTGTGGATGCAGAAGGGCTGCAGAGGGTCGGAGTGTTCCTCGACTTTGAAGAGGGTATTTTATCATTCTTTAATGTGACACCAGGGGGCAGTATAGCCTTAATGCATTCCTACCAGCACAAGTTTACTGACCCTCTTTACCCAGCCTTGTCTGTGTCTAAAACACACCTGGCCATCTGTGATCTGTTCCAGTCATAAATCATGCAATGCTGGCATGTCAGTACTGCTGCAAAAAGTTAAATTATCAGGGATGACAGTTTTTTATACATAACCACTTCTACATACTTTTGCAAAAATCCTTAAATGTGATCTTTATATTATATAATGGCACTGGAATTGTACAATGCAAGATATGCTGATTATTATACATGCAACATTCCAAACAGAGATAACACATTTTTGCATCAGGATTTTGACTTTTTCATGTTTAGACAGTCAAAGTTTTAAAAACATTTACACAAGAGGCAAGTTATCAGCGCAGATCAATAAAAAGTTGATTTGGATCATATTTCCACTTTGAATATGTGTTCCAAATGTTTTTTTAATATCTCGCCTTTTACACCTTTTGTCTTTTTATTGAAATAAAATGTCAAGTTTCAAAAGCAAACTAAATCCTGCATTTCCGTTTTTCCTTTTTTATACTTTCTGTTTGCGTTTAAATAGGAACACAGGTGTGTGAGTGGGTGGTGTGTTTCCCCCCAACAGGTGACAGTTAGTGTGCTAACTTTGAACTCTCACTACCCCCACAGCATGTGAGCTTCACCGACAACAAACACTGCCTTTCGCACACACTCCTTATAGCATCACAGATTGCTTACTGAGATCCTCCTCCTTGCAAACTCTGAGGCTCATTTATTCTGACTGGGGGTCTGTGTGGTTGACGTCACTGAGAGGGATCAAAGTGGTACTTAATGTAAATTCCTTCTGGATGATCAGTAGAGCATGAGCATGCCAGAGGTTCAGGAACAGCTGGCTGTTGATAGAGCTTGATGCAAACTTGTTGGCTAATTGAGTAAATCGTCAGGATTGACGGTAACAAATATTTTATTTTGAAAATGACGGAATGAAAGTCTTAATTGAGCTTGTTCAAGAGAGCAAAGTCTAATCAACACCTGCAATTTTTTTTTCATAGTTCAATAACTGATTTCTCCAAAATGTCAGCTTCCTCATCTGACAGCCTTTCATTTGGCATAATTTCAGACATTTCAGGCATTGCATCTACACAGGTGCACCAGTCAACCATGGCAACAATTTCACACTTACAGCCACATGATCGAAAGGTAGTCAGAAATGCTGTGTGGGTTTTTGCTTTCTTTCTGTCTTCCCCAGCTGCCACATGAAGGCAGGATATAAGACATGTCGGAGAGGGAGAGAGGAGGCGTTAACAGTCAGGATAATTAAATTCCCCTCTCCCTGTCCATCCAGTGGTCTCTCAAACTCAGCCAGGCCCTTACAAGCATTTCCAGACTTGTTACCATTAAATGAAACGAGCTAAGGGCTTACAGTATGTTGGCAGGGAACGATGTGTCGCATAGTTATTAAGAAATAAAATGTACGTGGTGGTGTAATGAGAACTCTAGACAGCTACATCACCTTGGCTACTAATGGGGCATCACTAAATAAAGGTACAGGGGCTTTATTAGTGAGCCCATGAGCCCCCCCCCCATCTCCAAAAGGTAACAGCTCAAGTATCTACTTGTCAAAATGCCCTCGCATAATAAGATGCTCCCACTTTCTTCTGGCTGCTGTGGTGAAATGCACTCAGGTGTTTGTGTCTCGGAGGGATATGCAAAGAATCAAGTCCCTAAATTACCATGTCAGTGGCATGGCAGTGTACAGTGATAAATTACCCAGAGGATGTGGCCTTGTCTTGTAGCTGAAAAGCCTTTTGTATTAAGATGACAGTAAGCTTCTGGGGAAATAATAGGTTGATTTACGGTAATATATTGCTCCTTTCCCCGGGTGTTCTCAAAGGCAAATAAACGGATATCAAGTAGAGATTAGGAGAAGAAAGACAGGCTATAGAGTGCTATTTGCTTTTAAAATCAATACTTAATTAAAGGGGATATAAACTCGTCCAACTATTGGAACTCATCTCACATAAATGTAATTTGTTGATGAAGGAAAGGCCTTTCTTCTCTAGTTGATTCAGACTGAAGCAGTACAATAAGTAGGTCAAAGTGGGTCTCATTTGCAAACCTTCCCTAGTCAGCACTCTCCTTAGATTGCATGCTATTATCTTCCATCTTTGTCAGGATGGAAAGTGGAATGGCATGAAATTACTGAGGTCAGAGATTTTCTGACCCATGGTTGGCTGCTAGCCTCCCACTTAGGCTGTCTTTTTAATGCCATTAAATGTCACTCTTCTTCAGTTCTAGCTTTTTTTGATTTGTCACTGTTTGTTAATCAATTTCACATTCACTTTGACATTTTGATATACTGCATCATTTGATGTAGACTGTACATTAAAGCCTACTTTACTGTCTTTTGTGGAAGCAATGGTGTCTGCAGCAAAGATTGCTGTTGTATAATTTGCATTGTTCCATTTGAAAATATGCCCAGAGTCAACCTTTACCCACTCCATCAAGATCATTCAACTCCACTGAGTCCATTCAGTGTGTAAAATGTTACATTTATTGTCAACCAACAGGACATAATCAGTTGTCTTTGCAGATCCAGTTTATGTCTCTCATTTATTACCTTCACATTTGAGTCACAGATAATCAAAGAGTCAAGGTTGTTTAACAACACTTGGTATTATTCGAAAGTCCTCAAAAACAACAAAATCATATTTTCTCTGCCACATGAAACAATTTTCAACACATTTTCCAAGTTCAGACTAGTTTCCTAATTCAGGTAGCTGAAAATGACATGTCCTTGCTCCTTTTTGTAAAAAAAAAAACCAAACAAACTTGAACACATTATTTTGTATGAAATATTTGAAAGAAATCAATATATACCAATGTACCTTATAATAACTTTTTTTTTCATCCAGACATTTACAAGAAACTCCATGGATTTTGAAAATACCCCCAGAACAACGATAATTGTTAAATTACTTTATAGGTTTTTTAAAGCTGTTGTGGTGATATATGCACTGCACAATGGGGTTATTGTCTTTATATACTGGATTACCCAAAATTCTAATTAGCCAGAAAGATAGTGCCTAATTTCTCTAGCAACATCAAGAATTGACTTCCATTAAAATCATTTGAGCTGCTCCCACAACATACAAGTTGTTGTTGACTGGAGTCTGGAACCTGAGCTATGAAGAAATTGGATGCATGCTAATTTGAGTTTGAGCTCATTAGGAGGCATATACTCATTAACAGTATGACAGGAGAACAGCTTCCTCTGAAGAGGGCAGAAATGAGCTCCCAGTCCACTTTACCGGCTTGTCAACAGGCAGCAGAGATGTACCTTCTCATGCATAACAAACATGTTAACCACCACTATCTTCTTTTAGAAGCACCAGCCTTTTAAAAAACAATTTATTGATAAAGTCTTGAAGTTTACACGTTTTTTTCCCTACAAACCCTTCGAAAATGAGAAAGGGATATCTATTAGTATCTGAGCAGCAGAGCACAGGAGGATGAAAGGATTTGTATCCATACAAACATAATTTATAGAAGTTATTCATGCTTTTTTATTCTCAACAATACTAGAAATGATTTTTACCCACTAACAAACAGTGTCTGTTTAAGCTTGATATAGCTCATGCCTACGTGCCTGTTGATGTAGAGTCATTCACAGGCTGGCACATGATAAATGAAAGAAGCTGTCCCTTTTGAATGATTAAAAACAGTTCAATCCAAGAGTTTAATTTCTTTTCCCTGTAATCATAATTAATGCTTGCTGATATATACAAAAATACCAAAGATTGCAAAGAACAGATGTGGTTTGATCTTTATTCGCTGAGCCTTTGAATAACTTTAAACTGTATTAAATTCTGTGCACAGTTATAATGTGTCCTTTTAATGATGCAGCACCGTATGTTCTATGAAACACTATAACGGTGACACATGTGCGCTACTCCTGCAAGTATTACCGGGGGTTGGCACAATCTACACACACACCTGCCCCCACTCTGTTGGCATGGCAACAGTTGGTGAGCTCAGGTGAGCTGGAAGAGTCTCACGTGTCTGACCCAGTCACCTGCCAGGCTTGGAATGGTCCGTGGAAATCTGAGAGCTGAAGAAGTGATGGGCCTATTGTAGAGCGACATGCCTATTCTTTCCCTTCACCTTTCCCCGGGCAAATCAATTTACTCTCGACTGTACCGCAGAAAACGCCTCATGATTTTCATGAAGCGAGTCCATCGCTGTATCTGTCCTTCAGCCAGCGCTGAATTGGAAAAAACGAATCTAAAGAATTTAAAGACTTGAACAGCATACAAGTAGATCTTTTATTCATTTGTGTCTAATTGTCTACCCCTGACTGTGTTAGTGGCATTGCTCTCCAACAATTATAACATGTCAGCACATTAAGATTAGGAGAAAATAGCAGCAGCATCTATTTCAAACACTCTATTGTCAGCTTGATGGTGCCTGTCTGTCTCCACCTCCTCTTCTTCCTCCATCCCACATACTGCCCCCCTTCCTCTCTCTCCTTTCTGTCATCTCTCAGACTATCTGCAGTGTCTTTGGCATTATTTATTTATTTGTCTGCCCTACTGCTCTTTTCACTTGGCCTCTCTGCAAAAAGGTCAGAGTGTAGGGTCAATGGCAGACAGAGCCTCAGGAAGTGGCTGGGATTCAGTGTCTTGGCCAAGGATATGTAAGCAGACGGGATTCTTGCTCTCATGAGAGGGTGACCTTTATATTAAATACAAAAACAATATTACGACCAACCAACTACAAGAATAGTCTTTAGCTAGATAAGATCATTTATCATCTTGCCATATCTGGGTATCTCTTTTAATGCAATAAATCCTGTAACCATTCTATCTCATTTTCAAACTAGCTTTTTAAACTGAGTAGACTAAAATATCTTCCATGTCTTAATATTATTTTAACTTGTTGTAAAAATCCGACATACATCCTTTAACTTAATTATCTATTGTTCTCTGAGTCCAAATATAAACCACACAATTCAATAAAAATGGCTTCACAGTCTCTCATTTAACCCATATACATTTATTTTAAGGGAAAAGACTGGATCTATGAATTACATGACTGATCCATGGGTATAAATCTGTGTATGTATGTAAATCAATGTATATAAGGAAACCAGAAACAGGCTCCATGATGAAGAAGGACAATAGAGCTGAAAAATATTGGTAAATAAAGCAGAGAGCCTCTCAAAGAATAATAATAGCAGCTCCCATGCTGAACATGATTTCTTTTAAATTGGAATAAATAAACTACATGGATTGATGGATGGATGGATGGATGGATGGATGCAGTTTTATCTCTTCCTGTGATCTTCTTCTTTATGTGGCTGCAGGGACTAATATTTGCAAAAGATTTGTCGTTGTCTGGAGTGCCAAATGTGTTGGATTTATTCCACGAGAGTGATTCAGATACACTTAATTGAATAGTCAATAAAGAGATTTTCTTCATTTCTACACTTTCTGGCTCCTTTTATTCGTCTTTTGGGAGTCCCTTGTGTCCTTAGCAGGAGTTAATGAAATGGTATTTGAGATGGTGATGAGATGAACTGAACCAGTTCTTGGCTTTGATCATCCTGCGATTTCATTTTTCAGACAGACACAGTTGGGGCTCCTGATCTTCCTGTCATCACCTCTGAGGTTGTGTTTTTTCCTCTGGCCAATGTTGCAGGTTGTTCATTGCACACAAAATCACCAGAGAAATAGAGCTTTCTCATGTTTTTAATTAATTCAATTTCACTGCATTGCAGTGATGGTTGAGAGTGTTTTGTCTCTATTGTGCTCACATGCAGCTCAGAGCTCAGTTTTCACAGTCTGACAGTTCATCTGTCAAAACCATGGACTCCTGTGACCCTCTTCATATATAGCTTCTCCCACACAAACACACGTACATACAGTACTCAGATCAGGGATGGATAATCACCGTGTATTTAAAGGAATGGTTTGACCCTTTTGGAGAAATTGGCTGGTTTAAATTCATAGTGTTGCACACTGTATTTGTTCACACAAAGCTTGAAAGAGTTAAAAATCCAGTTATATTTCTCTCCACTGCACAGCAGGCTATTTGCTGCTTGAAGTGGGTGTAGATGTTGCATTGTCAGTTTTGGAAAGTGTCAGCTACAGCAAAGGAAAGATGGATAGATGCTACAGCAAAAGCATATTTCTTTTACACATCAAGTTTTCAAGTTTTACATGTCTGTTTTTGGATGGATTGAAAAAAGTTGAGTTATAATGTGTCTACCTGTGAGCTGTAGAGCTGCTCATAGGATGGAATGCCCAGAATAGCTATTTTCCTGTTTTCGGTCTTTATGCTAATCTAAGATAATTCTAAGATAGCTTCATATCTAGCAGACAGATGAAAGTGGTATTAGTCTTATTAAGTCAAGTAAAAAGTGGGTTAATTTAAACCTTGAAAATGTGTTACTGTACAACAGAGAAAAGCAGATCATTAAACTCAAAGACGGAGTTGTACTTCAACTCAGCATGAGCTGACGGACCCATACAGAGATGCTGTTTTCTGTGGTACAGCCGTGACTAAAATGGGAAGGTGAAGGAAAAAAGAATAGGCATGTCACTCAACAATAAGCTCTATACTTCTTCTGTCTCAGATTTTCATGGACCATTCCAAGCCTGGCAGATAATAACTACTGGTAAAAGTGGAGCTCCTGTGAGAATCAAAAAGCCAACATTTCCAGAGAGGAATGATTGCTGTCAAATAGATATCGTAAGTACTGATTTCCTGGTCTAGCATGTGCAGTCAATCACAGGTTATGTGCCACAGGGATGAGTTATGATCACTTCAGCAGTTAAATAACCCATAGACCAATAATAACAGTGTAGATTACTTTATTGCTAGTGACAAATTATAAATAAATAAATGCTATAAAACAATCAAGACAGTTAATACTAACTCATTTGACATCCTGTAAGTCTTAATGGTGTATGGAGAAGATGAAGATGTGCTTTCTATTTCTATTCCACCTGCACCATCAAAATGTCAGCCAACAGTGCTCGACCTCAAGCAACTGCACAGGCGCTGAACTATTGTGAACAGGAAAACATTTGGCATTTCCACGCGCTGTAGCTTTGTGACCGAGAAATGAAGTAACTTTGCCTGAGATATCAACTGCCTGGTACAATCAGGCCTTTTTGGTGCATCCTTATTGTAATAATCCAATTTTTCATTTGCCTCTGCCTTCGTCATGGGCCTACTTTCAGCTGCCTGGAATGTTTTTCACTGATGGAGACGAGGGCTTTACACTTTTTTGGGTAATTGGTATGTTGCTGTTTCAGTCTGTGGATGGAAATATTCAATATGATTCATGACAGTATTGCTGTTTTTGTCAACACTAAGAATATCAATGCACATATTTCAGTCTGGGCATCTTTAGTCCCGATGTCTCAAAAGCTATATATCATTGTTGTATGGGGCATTTACAGTGTCTTTCTAAAGAGCAGGTCATTATTTGTGGCAGATGTTATTTCTGTATGAAAAAGAACTTATATCTTATGTATAAATATCCCCCATATCGAACAAATGAAGCATGCTCATTAAAATGAAACTTCTTCGCTCTCGTTATTTTTCTCCTTTTTTACTTGAACTTCCCATAGTTCACTCTCTCTATCTTCCTCTCACGCTATCATCTATCTTCTCCAAGCTTTTGCTGACTTGAGTGATTTATTCACGTCTCAAATTCAGTCTCCTGGCAAAATTCGAATAATGTCTGTGTCCCTCAGCAGCTGGCTGGTCACACATGAATAGAGCTCACTCCATCCCTGACTGTTATTAATGTCCATACTTTAGTTGAGCATGACTAAAAATGGCCAAACTGAATTCTCTACAAAGGAAACTTTTGATCTAACAACACAAACTTTATTCCAGTGATGTTCCTGGATTTCAGTCATTTTAGGTTTGCAGACATCAAAAAGTTTTTCCTTCAGTCTACTTTGTGACAAGGTGTGTAGGCGTGTGTGCAACAATGGTCCACTGAATAACATGAGTACCCTGACAATGCATTAGGTAGGATGCTCTATGTAAAAATAATATACTTCACATAGCACTTAAACATAACACTTACCATAACAATTTAAATCACCAAATGAAGCTGGTGTTTTATCTTCCAGTGTGGGAGCTGTAAATGTGCTATGTAGTGTGTGCCTAAATAAAATTCTGCTGTCAGATATGGATACCGTGCTGCACAAACAATGAAATAAAAACTTAACAAACAGATATTCAGACTCACCAGACCTCTTCCACAGCAGCCATTTTGGCATGAAATAGTAGGGTAACCACAGGTGCTAATTAAGGTTGTTCCATTCAGGTCAAACAGTCAAGGTGCTGCTAATGTGCACGTTGGAATGGAAGGGGACTTTAATAAGAATTATTAAGACCTGCTAACACCTATTATTTCATGTCAAAATGTCTACTGTGAAAATGGTCGATTGTCTTTTTGGCACATTTTGTGTGTGAGATAAGACAACAGCCATGCTAGGTTAGATTAATGCTAACATAAGCACGCTAATATACTCACAGTGACAGTGCAAACATGCTGGTATTCATGCTGCATTTCATTGAACTCACAACACGGAAAAGTGCAATGGAAAGGTCATTGAAGTCGAATCAGAAGCTCAGACAAGATTAGTCTAGTTGACTTCAGCACAGCTAAATGTCACAGCAATATGGGGGCACACGTAGTGTTTCTACAATATAGTGTGCTGTAACAACTTTATAGTGATTTGTGCTTGACAGATCAGTCTTTGCATGCTCTTCTCATCCCATTAAGATGGCTAAGTAGATTCCTTTGCAGCTCAAAGACTTGCCATACAAACATCAGTTTACTGCAGGCATTAATGTTTTCTGAAGCAGAGGCGCTGGGACCAAGCAGCAACCTCTGAGGCTGTGAAGTGAAGCCAATGTGGAAGTGCCCAAAACCTAAAAACTTTTAACGTCCACTTGAGGCTGGCTGCAAAATGGGTCAATCTCCATAAGCCCCCATGTTAAAATGTCTAATTTCACAGCAGAAATAAACATGTTTAGAGCCTGGTACAAAAAACAGTTTTGGTCTACATAGCTAATCTTCAGAAACCTGTGGGTTACCTCATGGATACGGCATCCATATTTTATTCTGCTTATGACTGAGACGCATTTAGATCAGAAGTTGGGAAAACCCATTCGAAATGATGGAATGCAGCATTAGCAGGTGGCAGCACTGACATCCCAGGTTCACGTATTAGTACAGCGCAGGCTGATTGTAATGGAATTTGGTCATAAAGCAAAGTACATTAAGACACATTAAATCTGTGACCTGATGATGGCGCTACATGAAATGTTGTAGTAATCCCGAGGGGAAGGTGAATGCCTGTAACAAATTTAATGGCAATAATGACATCCATCCATCCATCCATTATCTGTAACCGCTTATCCTCATCAGGGTCACGGTGGGGCTGGAGCCTATCCCAGCTGACTTGTTAACCTCATGGTGGCACTAGAGGAACAGTTCAACTAAAAAAGTAATTCACCCTCCGTGGATCATTAATGTGTGCACAATATCTTAGCAATTGCAGTAGAGAACATGTGGTGTGTGCATGCTAGAATTTTTTTTTTTTTTGACACAGAGAGTTGAATTTGACAACAGTTATTACTTTGAATGTCTCACTGCAAGTTTCTCAGTGTAATTTAGATAGCTGCAGAGCAATCAACTCGGCATACTTTTACTGAAAAACAAATAAACTGGAACTGTTTATCTCTGTGTAGTTTTATACACTCAGAATTATTTCCAAATATGGGTTTAGCTACTGAATGTTAAGACATGTCTGCCATGAAATAACATTTTGAAAGAGCTGATCACATTGACCTTGTTTGTAGCTTTCAGTGTGCTCCAAAGGAGGCCAAATCCTCATCCATAAGCTCTGGAGAGAAGTGTAAGAGAAGATGGCTGTCCTTATGTATGCGCAGAGAGCAAAGAAAATCTTCAGTCCAACATTAGAAGAGCTTGTTTTGTAGAAATGATCAAACAGTATGTTTCTCTTCATTACGCCACATGTTTGATGTTCTGTAAAACACAGAACAAAGAACAGAGGGCAATTAGTAACATTAAGGGGGAACATATTTCCATATTTCACATATTGAAGGGGACGTGACCTCCCGTCCCCCATGGCGATTACACACTTGCCGAAGAGCTGTCATATCCTCATCAGGAGGAGCAGAGACTTCAAGAGTGTCAGCCAGAGTCTCATTTCACCTCCTGTTGGAGAGGAAAGAAAGATTCAGTACTCTCAGTTCTCTCTCTTCTCATCAATGCAACGACCGGCCTGTCAGCAGGATGCGGGACAAATCAATGTGTGCCTTAACATGAGAACGTCTTTGATGAGCTGAGGTTGTTTAAACCACTCTTGAGCTTGATATCAAGGCACGAGATGAGCCTGATGCACACTTAAAAGTTACTGATTCACCTGATTTGCCTGCAGACTTTGCTTTTTTACTTTTTGAACTGAAGTAACTCAAACTTTTACAAAGACATTAAAGTAGAACATTTTTCACGTCTGTTGTCGTTTGTTGTGTTACACTTGGGGAGTTATATTGTGCCGATTTATTAGCGATTCAAAGAAAACTAATTTGTTTTATTTTCATTCCTTCTGTTTTTCCTGTGCCTGTGAGCTTTGTAATGTGTTTGTTGAGCTGTGAACCTTGACAAATACAACCCTGTTCACCCACTCACAGCCTCAACTCTAATCTGTTTCAGCCCAAGAACTTAAAATGTTCCTCCTTTATCATTACCGCAATGCTGGACTCCTTTGTAATCTGTTTTTCACATTCCACTGCACATTATCTCCCAGTGGGCCACAGTTTAAGATGTTTCCCAGTAGATGAATCATATATAATTTTACCCAAAGATCTCAAAGGTATTCTCCCAGAATAGAGCAAATAGTAAATATCATGATGTATCTTTATATATAATAGCAAGGCAAAGCATCAGCAGTTGGCAAGAGGAAACCATTTGTAGAGGAGATCCAGAGACAAGATGTACTAGAAGCAGTCTCTAAGGCAAAGCAGGGTCGGTGGATAAGTTGGAAAATAGATGTTTTGCTGGAGGGGTGAGGCATGGAAGCAGGCAGGAGCAAGTTACGACATCCTTGCATCTCCCCAAAATCTTGATGAAATGGATAAGCAAGGACCCAACATGCCCTTTATGTTCAGGTATTGCTTCACTTTGGTACATTCTGCAAGGTTGTAAAATAAGCCCATCTCAGAGGTAGCACACCTGGAGACGTAACCAAGAGCTGAAATAGGAGCAGCCCATGAGAGCAAGTGCTTATAGGTAAACTCACTGGATGCAAAAAGGAAACAAAATGGGATTTTTGTTTGGTCACGAGGGAGAACAAATCAGGCAGTAGGGAAAGAAACTGTGAACATGCATGATGTTCAGCTGCAGGCAGGGAGTGACAGGAAAGTGCAAAAAATGTAGGAAAACAGCTCCTAGTCCCTCAGGAGACAGCCACCACTAATCTAAGAGCAGATCTTGTGTTATGGTCAGAAACACTGCATGTTGTGTTTTTGTTGAGCTGGCAGAACCATGGGGGGGATGCACTAGGAAATGGCCTAAAAGCTTAAATATGCAGAGTTGGCAGCAGAGGTGGAGGAAATAGGAGAATGGTTAGAAGAAGATTCACCCCGTGGAGGTTTTTTGGGTGCTTTGATGGTTGCCAAAGTGGGGGAGCCGTAGAAGATTGTTTGGTTATGTGGTGGCTTAGGTAGCATGCTAGCATGACATGCATTTGACTTAGCATTCCTCATCAATTGTTTGGTGTAGGGAGGTCATAAAACTCAGTTTGAGCTGTCAAGTCTGTTTTTTTATATGTTTAATATTATCAGAGGTTAGGTTAGATTTAGGTTAGATTTAGGTTAGATTTAGTCTTGGCTCATGCAAATAGCAATGTTCAATTACATGTACAGTGTCAACAACCAATAGGTGTGCTCTCTCTATAGCACCATCAGGAAGCATGGCATGTACTAATGAGTAGTCAGTTGCCTCCTCACTCCGGAGAGCTGCAACAACATGAAGTATTGGTTCTCTTGGACTGTAGACAAGGAGGAGAAATTGGTGGAGTTATAGAGTGAGCGAGAGTGCATCTTTGATGCGTCCTCCCATCTGTACCAAGATAGAGTGGAGAAGGAGAAATAAGTCGACAAAAATTGCTGCAGCCCTCAAAATGCACACACAAGCATAGCTGTGGCTAAAAGCTGCTTTTGTTTCTGCACTCTCTCCAATGTTCAACCGTTTTTCTTGGAAATTTCCACCAGGTGAATGATGGGAAATAATCTCAAAATTATTCTAGTTACAGTCTTGTAAATCATGACCCCGCCAGATCCTCTGTTCTGATCCTCCTCCTTTTCAGTCTTTTCAAAGTGTTGTAGTGTATGGTAGGCATCAGCATATATGGTATATAGTACATTTGCCTGTGTAGTGATACTATTGTCAACTTAAAGAAAATATTGTGATCATGTATCATAAATACCCTGTGATTTCAAAATTTAAAATTATAGGCCACTTGACACAGATGGAAGTCATATTGTGGGTACATGCAGGTATTAGGGTATTTTCTGCTACTGCATGCATTAAAACTCAGAGTTTGTGTTGTACCAGCAAAAAGTGTCTTTATAAAATATTTAAACAGTGTTCATTTTCTGTGCACGCTGCAGTATTAGATTGTCTATCTGCAGTGCTCATGGATGAGGGGGAGAAGCTAGCCATCAGATATGAAATGATTCACCTCTTACACAGTTTCATCCCTTAATGGTGAAATATCATGTAAATAGTATTCGCAGCCATTTGCCACACGAGTGTGTTGAACCAGAGGGAAATGCCGTGCAGACATGGATTTATACCATCTGTGGTATTATGATGATTTTGATAAATTACACTTGCACTAATTGGTTTTAAAGGTTCAAACATTGCTATTGTTTTTCCATGAGTACTGTCTTTTTGTGCATGCAGTCAGCTGATGCCACAGTCAACACCTCTTTTAAACTCAAACCAGAATTAATTAAAATTAATCTGTATTTAATGGAGTTATTAGCATTTGAGACCGATTGACAGATTTTATTAAAGGTCACATGTTTTTTTTATTTCTTCTATAAGATCCCTGGGATATCTTTCATCTTGTAAAACATTAACGTTTTATACATCATATAAAATCGTATTTGGCTCCTTTTGAATCAACTACTCAGCCTCTGTTGTCAAAGCTGAGAGGCAAAATGCCCTCAAATCTGAATTAAGCCGATGTTTGGGTTAATGATTTTCTCCTACTTGGAACAAATAAGAGCCGGGTTCTTAAAATAGCACTTGGCCGAGGCTAAGAGGAAATTTAATTATACTTGAAAGAAGGGACACCATTGTTTCCATAAGAAGAGCAGCTTAGGTGCTAAATATTTAGTTGGATCCCACGTAGCAGCACAATGTGCCAAAAGCCCCAGAGAGCATATCATATTGGCTTAATCTTTTTGAATATACCAAATTATGCAATCTGTATGCAGTATTCAGGATGCAGACTTCCAAAGTGCTTATCTACAACACCTTGATTGTGTAACACAGACATTGTTCTGTTCCTGTTTTCTTGTCTTTTATCATTCACCTTTTGTGGAAGTTATTCACTGGAAAGGTAATTCATTTTGTGTCCTGATTATTAATGGTATAATGGATTCTCTAATTCTGAGACAGAGATAGAGAAAATAATGATTAATCTCAAGGTAATGAATGAGCCAAGGAAATTATTAACTGGCTCTGTCCAATGTGGTTGAGGCCAGGACAATAAACCTGCATGCAGACAGAGTCGAGGGGGCAGAGAGGGACTGCATTTAAATAATACTTGAACTTTGCTTCCTTCCACTTTCGAGCAAAGCCATATGGGAGATACTCTCAGATCAATAAACAACCAAGCTACAGCTGACTGCTGCTCATTATGTTTTCTCCACCCCACTCGGTGGTGTTTGAGCCACACTGGTTGTGGATGTAGTTGCTGCACTAAGCACAGCAGTTTTACGACAGTCTGCTGAAAATAAGGTTGAAAAAGTCAGGAGAACAGCTGAAGTTGTGGTGTGCAGACCAAGTTATTAAATATAGCACATCTTCCGAAACCTGATCTTTGTGTTTGGATGTGACCTTAAGGGGCAGCCACCAAGGTTAGTTACCCAGATTATAATAAGTGATTTGATGAGTCTGCATTTTAAATTTTAAAATTAATCTGGAACTGTTCTAATAACAACAACAATAATAATACAAAATGCTTTGAACTGTGCTAGAACTGTACAAACTTACAAAAGTGGAGACTTATTGACAGTTAGCTGAGTTATGACCAAGATTTTTTAGACTAACCCACACACATTAATGCATTTTCAAATACAAACAGCTCACTTTCTTAGATTTATAATGAAAAAGTGTTGATATAATTATGATTTTACATGAGAATGTGTAGGTTACTGATAAATAATTATAATTATTATCATTTTTTTTATTTTTTATTGAATAAAAAAAAAACAAGTCCAAATGTACTTTGTGATTTGTTTGAACGTTTCATGTTTTTATCTCAAAGATTCTGACTGTTAAAACACCAATGGAACATACAGTACACATTGTAATTAATGCAATCAAAGCTGCTTTTTAAGAATTTTTAGTCATTCTTAATTTTCATTGCAGGCTTTGAGTTTTAACTGAAAAGTGTCTTGCATATCCATTTGGAGAACTGCATCAAACATGCAGCAACATCACTCATAGTCTAATCATATAATTATATTCACTGGCAATATGTAACTGTTTAACTGTGATTAAGATGTAGAAACAGTTGAAACATTGTAGGGCACGATGAAGACAAAGTGACATCAATGCAGAAACAGCCATAAAATGAGACTAGGTTCATGAATCTATTGCCTCTCTCCCAACACACCTACCATGTACATACAATCACATGATCAGTCCTCAGCAATCATATTTACATTGAGCATGGTTTCAACTCTTGCTGGTTTACTCATTTTGCTTTTATTTCAAAATAAGACCACAGTGTTATTCAAGATAACCTCTTCCAGGATTAACAAATCATTCTACTTTCAAAGAACCAAATTAGCTGGATGAGAATAAACAACATTATTTTAGCCTGATAACAACATGTTAGCTTAAAATAATTCAGTCAAATTTGAAGAACAGGGCCTTGTCTGCTGTAGTCTTGATAAAGTATTATCTTTATGGATAAGACAAGACAATATTTCCTCTACAAAACAGAACGCTTTATCCCCTGAGGTACTGTAAATAACCTCCCCTCCATTTGCTCAAAAGTTCACCTCTTGCACAGTATCTGCTTCAATGCATCCCTTCACCTGGCTTTATTAGCTGTGGACAGTATTGGCTGATTCTTGCTCTTTTTTTAGGAAACACTGTCCTGCTCGATTTCCCACAGGCTTCCTGTTGTGTTGACTGGTTGCAATTTTCTCAGCCCGCTGGCAAGAAGCCTAAATAATCCATTCCTTAAAATGAAAGAAATATCACAGTCTTGCTCTTAAACAGCATATCGTGCGTTCTGGGGGCAAAGGAGGATTAACTGGATATGATTTTTCATGCATGCACACACAAGGCCATATGATTACCATACGTGAGAGACATCTCGTGCTGTGAAAACATCCTGGAATCTTAGGACATGAAGTGAGATGAAGCACAGAAGGAGAATTTAAGACTAATGCTAGAGGGTTGTCTAACAAGATTAGCTGGAGAGGTAGGATGTCTGCAAGACAGCTGATAAGAAGACCTTAGCGACACCAAGGTCCACTGAGGTATTGAGTGGAGCTGATCTGTGACCTCTCTTCAAGGATCTTAAAGGAAACTATTTTGTATTTTTTCAGAAAAAGGGAACAACAAGACAAAAATCACGCGGATCCCATAGTCAGCATTTGTCTCTGGACATAAAATTGATATTGCCTTGACCAATATTCTCTTGCATTACCGGCAATGTTTCAGTGGAGTAAATTTAATAACTGGAATATGTAGAATAATTAAGCATCACTGCATTTTCCAATTGCCTGGAGAACAAACCTAGAGTACACAACATAGGTTTTAATCCATCCACAATAACCAAACACCTTGTTACAGACAATCTAATCTTAGAGAGGCCGGGCAACAGGCAAGAAATTCAATTTTGCGATAGCAAAACACGATTGGTGCAGGTTGGGGGTGGATGAAGAGTGTTGTTTGTTTGACAGGTTTGAGTGTGGGTGAGGACAAAGCACGCACGCCTCCCACATACCAGCCCCTTTCTTAGAGCCCATATTTTCTCCTTCATTGCTCTGTCATTGCTCAGTGTCTGCAGGCTAAAAATGGTACATATTGAAAAATGTTATAATAAACAAAGCGTATGTGAAAACATTACTGTCTCCAACTCACATTACTTTGAACTAAAACCAAATAATCCATTCTGCAATCTTATCAGTAGTGGACTATGGTGATATCATTCCCGTGTACGCTCTACCATCTATATTTCAGTCTTTAGATATACTTACTGCTTCACTAAATCTCAGGAGTGTCTCATTGAGGAGGTTCCAAAATTCAAAGATGGGTTTGGTATAGCACAAAGTCCTAGCTTTTATCCCATATTTAGTCTATATTTTTGGGTTAAGATATTATTTAATGCTGGTTTCATTCCATATTTCAGGGTTAGAATATTTTTATTCTGGTATCAGTCCATATTTTGTGGGTTAAAATATTATTCAAAGCTAGTTTTGTCCTATATTATTGTGTTTCTGTGTAAACTCCTCTCATTAGCTCACCCTGTGTAAATAACAGTTGAATTAATTAATGTCATTTCCCTGACAATGTGCCCACGCATCGTCACTCTTCTCACACCAGTCTACCCAGCGTCTTACCCTTCCTTTCTCTCAACAAGTTGCTGTCAAACTGGATGTCACAATCTTGCAGCTGGGGGAAGATTTCACTGGAACATGACCATAATCCTGATTTCAAACGTTCTCCAATA
The DNA here is from genome assembly GCA_033000465.1 of Sciaenops ocellatus. Taxonomy (NCBI): domain Eukaryota; kingdom Metazoa; phylum Chordata; class Actinopteri; family Sciaenidae; genus Sciaenops; species Sciaenops ocellatus. Next base: position 10,582,375 of record CP136871.1, read on the forward strand.
TCATTTAATTATTTCCATGATTATTATTAAAAGCAAGATCCATCTGGTGTGTAAAAATAGACATTTCAAGGTAAAAATGTAAACCATTACTGGAAGTGGACTTCGTTGGTAATACTTAGACTTGGCTATATTATGAATTTAGATATTACTATAACATCTACATCATTCACTGATCCCCTGCTAAGTCTGTTTTGCGTCAGTGAGTCTGTTCTTTCAATTCTTAGGAATGTTGATTTCTAAACAAGCGTCACTTCTGACTTACTGCATTTTAATAGGCTGCTCACAATATGGTGTTCAACATGTGAAGTACACTCTGAAAAAGTCATATTTTTTTTACTGACCTGCATGTACAAAAGACGTCACCATAAAATGAAATTTAAAGATTTATTGTATAAAATACTACAATACCAATCACTTCTATTGTTCACAATTGAACAATAGAGCATGACTACACAACATTTACTGAAACAACATTCCTTATATTTATATACTAATTAATACTTCACTCTCCCTCCACTGAACACCTTCATTCTTGCCATGGTTTCAAAATCGTTTAGAGAAAGTAGAATTTTGTTCATCTCTTCCTGCAGTTTGAATGTAGCATGTGCATTCTTTCTTTCAGAGAAATGTGTGTACAGTACATGTTACCATGAAGCTTTTCATTTAATGTGTGTTACTCCATCTGGTTGCCAACCCTTGTGCGCCTTTTGCCTCCCACACCTTTCATTCCCGTCTTCGAGTAAATCCTCAGAGGTCGTTCCTCCAACACTAATTCAGCACCTCTGTTCAAAGCTGGGGAGCTTGTTTTATTAGCACCTATATGAGTATCCTTGATGCTGTTGAAAAGACAATTAAAGATGAATAACCCTGCCTTTTTCCACCCAGGCTGTGAAGACAACATTAGGAAATAAAAGGCTCTTAAGCTGTAACTGTTTTTGCAACATTAAGAAAGACTTGATGTTGAAAATCTGGGTAGATAAAAAGGAAGCTAGAGCAGCTTTTACGTTAATTTGCTTTATAAATAGATACTATCAGTCACTTTTTATACAATGCTTCTTTGTAATACTTGTATGTATTGTACAGGATGTTTTGCATCGTACTATATTTTTGACAGGAAGTAACACCTTTTACCGCATTAGCTCTGTGTGATTAATGCCTGCTGTGAAACTAACTGTGTTTTCTCAGCTGCTTTGACATCAAATAAAAATAAAAACCACTGTGTCAAATTCTGAAATGCACTGCACTCTCAACTCACAATTTGCATTTCTAATTGCTTTCATGTCACCTAGTACATCGTCACAAAATACTTGCTGTGAAAGGATGGGTTCACAGTCTTTCAACTCCATCTTAAAACAATATTCAGGTGCCAATATAAACATTGAAATGGGTTTTGATTGCTGTACTGTAGTGTCCAGACTAGCACTTGAGAGATTCTTTGCCCTCTTTGTGATCTGTTACTCAATCACAACACAGAAACACTTGGGAAACAGAAAATTTGGTACTACAACATGTGGTGAAATAACAGTATGAAATAGCATAAAATGGAAATACAAAAGAAAAGTATTCACAGCTCTGCAAACCAACAAAAATGATCAAAGATAATCGCGTGCATCAACAGGATGCCATCATTAACCTGTCTTTTCAAAGTTATTTTTAGGGTTTTTGATCAGCTAGTGACTAAATATCTAAATATCGCCAAAAACGTGGATCATCTGCAGACCTAAGGTGAGCCAAATGATGCATGGGTGTTCAAATAAGCCATCTGTAACCGCACTTACCTGTCAAACAAAGTAGCCATGCTGTTAATTCTGCATAACTTTAAGCCTGTGAGATAAAAAAAAAAATTAAAAAATCACCCCCTCACAGTTGTCATGAACAGGGAAATTAGCCATAGAGAACAAAACTGTTGTCTGAACCAGGCTGTAAACATGTTTATTTCTGCTGTGAAATTGGGCATTTTAATATGAGCGCTTATGGAGACTGACTCACTTCTGGAGCCTGTCTCAAGCGCTCGCTTGAGGAATTACAGTTTTTAGCACTTCTGCATTGGCTTCATTTCACAGCACTGGAGGTTGCTGCTTGGTGTGTGCGGTTGTATACTAAAATGCATGTAAACACTTGAGTGAAAAAAGAATTTCCCCACGAGGGATCAATAAAGTATCTATTCTCTTCTATTTGATTCTATTCTATTCAGTCCCAGTCCAGTTGCATAACTATTTGTTTTGGTGGAGCCAAATAAATGATTAAATAAACAAACAAATTATGTAATTATTTTCGGCACAAGGCCACAAATCACAGTACAGCATCACTCCTTCTTATTTGATATCATATTCTGTAAATAGAGCCCAGTAAATCTCAACACACTGGATCTATATAATAATAATAATAAAAAAAGAATACTTCCACCACTGGTTGAATGTTTTTTTTTTTCGTGCTAGTCTATGTATTACGGTAGAGCCAAAGCAAAGTGCGCTTTAGCGTGTGCGCAGGTGATTACGGTTCCAGCTCCCTTGGATTGTTTGCAGCTCCGGGGTTTGTGAAAACACGGAGCTCCGCGGTGAGCCTCCACACTGTCCACTACGCGTCAGTCACTGTGATAACAGCCAACCGTTCACTCTACAAACCAAACACCGGAGACCACTCTTTCCTGCTGTAAGTTACACACAGATTACGTGCTTTTAAAGAAAATATACATACAACCGTGCGTTTTTTTCTTTTTTAAGATGCTTCAAGCTATGTTTTGTATCTGTCATTGTCTCGGAGAGTTAACGTTTAAGTTAATTTCGCGGTGCGTTAATGGATGTGTCGACTATTTCTTTAAGAGATGTTTGAGTTCAACCGGCGGTTAAGTTGTTTTGTTGAGGCTAGTAGTTGAAGTGAATTTTATTAAAACATTTTTATGAACTTAAACGTGGTCGGTTTTTTTTTTAAACCGTTAAACAAACGTTTATCTTCTTCTTCTTCATTTATTTCTCTGTTATCGTTTGGCTTTATAACGGCTGAGCTGCTTCACCCCACCCAGTATGTGTGAAGTTATTCAGCAGCCGAGGGTTAATGTCAGCGAGGGACTTAATTATTACCCATTTAAAAAGGTTAATTCAACTTGACCGTGGTGTACATTTACATACATTATATTATTGAAGGGTTTGACCAAGTTTTCAAAAGGAGGTGGCTGCTTAACAAGTGAAAGTGGATTAACCGGTAGGGCAGTGAGAGCTAAAACACACTAAATGTCTGGATATATCAGTGATAGAAGTTCCCCTATTTAGGGCAGAATCCAGCTGTGTTTACCACAAGGAAGTCAAACACATTAATGTGCTGTAATGTTTATATAAAAATGAAATGTAGTTTGTGTCAGGGTGCACAGTTTATATTTATGTGACTGATCCTCCCCCCCGAAATTGAGAGGAACTGCTTTTTGATAACATTGAGACAGAGATGAATCATTGAGATTGAGTGTGTGAATCGACTCAGCACCTAACAGGTCAGGTTAGTGTTTGTTGTGTCAAGACTTGTCCCAAGTGCATCTCAGCAATGCTGCAGTAGAATAAACAGTCATTTTGACCAAGAGCGTACAGCGGGGCGAGTCTTGAGTCCTATTACTCATGGGGGTGGCTGAAATATAAGCTGAAAGTGTTTGCTTCAAAGCAAGAACAGACAATGAACCGTTGTATTTTTCCCCTCTAAACTGCACTACTGTTGAATGCAGTGTGTGCATGGACAAGCCCACGTTTGTAATGCTACAAGCATTTTGAACACACAACATAACCTAACCTGAGATGCTGGCTTGGGTCAAACAGAAACCAGTAAAATGAGGGAAGGGATATGGCGGCTGTTAGATTCCTTATAGTGTCAAATAAGGAGACAAATGAAGGATTTAACATGCAGCCTTGTAAAAAGCTTATTTGGTTTGTCTTTGTCATGAATCAAGCTTTATTCCCATGGCAGGAGTCGCACTGTTTTTCTCAAATCGCCTTGTGATCAGTATGTCATCCAGGCTCTGTGGGCGGTGGGGGGGGGTTCGAACTGGGTGAGGAAATAGGAGAGATGAAACCGGGCTTCCTTCTCTGTTCTTTGTGCCCATGGTGACAAACTTTTTGGAAACTGAATAAAATTGATGTGGAGTGGTGGATGTCCACGGCTGTCCGTGGCTGTGCTGATGTAGCCATCAGCAATTTTTCTGCCTGTGGTATGTTCAGCAGCATCTCCATCCTTTTAACCAAAATAAGCATTAGATATTTTCACTGACAGCATAGTAGCACTGCTTTCTGAGTGCTATACCAGAATGGCTCTGGTAAATGGGTCAGATCTGGCCTGATGTTGACCTTTTTGGACTGTTTTCTTTTTCTATGAACGCTTGTGACTGTAGGGTATTTTCACCTCAACCAACCCTCAAATACTATTTGGGCTTTTGTTGCAAGCTCTTATCACTAATGGCTTTCATGCAGAGCAACAACATGACTCCCTGTCATCTAGAAGTGGTACATCTGTCTTACAACTGTACTTAATACTTGTGTGACCCATGGAAATATAATATTATATTATGACCTCCCTTGCAGGAGTACGATTTATGGAAGTAGCACTAGATTTCCCACACATCTGAGTGGAAAAGATGCAAGTTTTTAATGTGTCTCCATGCACTCGACCAGACTGAATAGACTATTAACCTGGTCTCAGAGCCTTGCTGTGAAGCTGAACTGGTTCTTTGTGCGTTAGGCAGCACCATATGTAAACGGTTATGTGCCTCTGTCTAGTTTTGTGTGAGGAGGCACTGAGGCAGGCAGCAACACTGAGTACAGCCCTGGGCAGTCCCACAGGTCCTTCACACACTCTTGGCATGCTGCATGCTGGGTAGCCAAAGCAGATGGTGACCGCTTTTTTTGTTTTAACCCCTCAGTGATTAATTAACACTTTCATCCACACCGCAGTCCACAAATTACACAACCAACTGTAATCATTACAATTTTAATGGTTATTTTTAGTTTAGCTGTACAATTGTGCATGTGCAGGCCACTGGACTTGTGAGGGTAGTGTTTATGCTGCCTGAGGCACAGTAGCACAAAATTTTTTATAAACAATGGCTTTAAAGGATCTTTGCCTCAAGTGTTTTTTTTCTTATTATATTTTTGATATTCAGAGAAGATTATGCTCTTTTTTTATTATCACAGCTCTCAAGGATCTGTTCTGTTAGCGTTGTTTTAGTATACGTCACTGTAGATTTATTCAAGACAAATATGATTTACCTCTAGCTATATTTAGTTTATTTTCTGGGCTGACTTCTGGTCGGTCTCCAGGGGCTACTGTGCACAGGCGATATTCTTCTGCCTATGATGATTGCTTTCTTCCTTTCACTTTTAATTTTCTACTGTCTGGTGTGACAGTGGGTTAGCCATAGCCTTTAATAATGACCCTACAGCAGATGTGCTTCTATTTATTTCCAGTGGACGCGATTAGAGAAGCTAAGACCATATGCTGCTTTTTCAGACTGCTGTTTTATGGCAGTGATAGGCTGCCCAACTCATTAATTACATCTGGGGAAGACAGAAAAGCAATTCCAATGTTGAGTGGTGGCAAAACACTATGGACCATTTCTCTGTGTACTTTGCAAGTAATTTCCCTCCGGCAGTTCCAGCTGTCTGCATAAACTCAGCAAAATTTCATTCGGGATTCATTATCTCTGATAAACTCTTGGCTTCATATTGTAATGTTGTACAACATGTGGTGCTATCTTTGGTTTGATTGGCTCGCATCCTCTCTTGTCTTCTACTTTTAATGGGACTGCTCTGGTCTTTGAAAGTTGCTAAAGACATTTTAAAACAAATGCTATAATTTTTAATTGACAGGTCAACTTTAGGGGACCCCCACAGGACATTTGGAAGAACGGAGTAGTGGCAGCAGCAGCTTCATCTTCTTTAACTGGGGTGTGAACTCTACATCTAATAGTACCTGTGTTCAGTAAGTACAAGTGTTTTTTAGTCTCACTTCACAGATTTATAATTGTTTAGTAATTCATTGCGTGTAGTAAAAGGCCTACAATCACCAGAAATGAGGAATATACCAGGCTGTGCTGGTCAGCTGTTCAAAGAGCCATGCTGTGGACACTAGTTGTGTAGAGTCTGTATGTATTCATGCTCACAGTGGAGCATTGTGATTGTTTTGGCTGCCTGTGTGTGTGCTCTTTGAGTTATTTTAATATGGTTTCACATTTCCTTCATGCCATTTGGACAAAGTCATCTTTCAGTTCTTCAGCAGCACTCATACCTCTTGTCTAACATTTTCATCACTTGCATAATATGTCTGGTTAACTCACCTCCTGGCAACCCTTTACTGGGACGACTAACCTTTTTTTAAAAATGATGGAAGAAATGGAAACGCCTCAGCTGCTAAATGTTGAGGTGGCAGCTTTATCTTTCCATTAGCTGTTACCTCAGAGCTAGCCCCAATTCAGGTTGCTTAATCCCTCACCCCTACAGGCGACAACTCAGCGGCAGTTCATCACTGGATGTTTGCTTTTCACTGAACTGACAACTGTTGCTACTGCACTACACAATGAATCACTTAAAAGTCCAGTGTGTAAGGTTTAAAGGGATTTATGGGCAGAATATGGTACAAATTTAAAGTAATATGCGCAAGAATGTTTTCACTGGTATATAATCACCTGAAAATAAGAAACTGTTTTCTTTACTGTAGGATGAGCCTTTTCATATCTGCAGAGGGAGCAGATTTCTGCAATGTCTCTCGTGTTTTGCTAGTTTTACCGCCACTGTAGGTTCTCCTACATGCTTGGAAGAGCAGAGAGAGGTGCAAAGTTGAAAATCCTACACACTGGTCCTTTTAATGTGCCAGGTTCTCTCCAGGTTGCTTCACTAAAGTAGTTTCTGTGAGATTGTTATATAAATTACTGACATGGTAAATATCTTTTTATATCTTGAAAAATTAGATCATTCAAGTAACTCTAGAGCTGCACCCGATAGTTGTTTTCATGTTTGGTTAATATTATTTTCCCGATTGATTATTTGGTCTAGAAAATGGCAGAAAATGGTGGAAAATGTCTCATGCATTTTTCCAACATGCTTATGGCCAACCAACAGTACAAAATCCAAGTATAATAAATTTTAAATCGTTAAAGACTAAAGTGACATGCGGATATTCAGAGGAAACGAGCTGAAGCTAGACGATTTTTGACATAATTATTAACCGACTGTTAAATAGTCAAACGTGGCTGACCTTTGTTCAACAATATGTCTTTTAAAGGCACTTTTCCTGTTGTGATGGTTTAGATCAGGAAGGGAATCCCATTCCTATGACGCACATCCAAAATAATTTTCGACTGACTTTTGTGTAGGTATGATACAGCCATGCACACAGACCCCTCAAGGCAAACATGTAGCAATACCAATATAACTGGCCCGACTGGTTAACTTTCATGGTAAAAGCTGAAATTATACCTTGTCTATGTAATGATTTATTTTAACTATACTGCATTTAAAAAGCTTCAGAAACATGTTCATACTGGAAAATACAAATAGTATTAGGACTGTGTGTGCTGTTCTGTATGAATTATAGCTCAACAACAGGAGCTCCTGTTTTATACCCTTTCACACCTGATATGCTGTGAAGAGTGACGCATGCTGGTGGTTCCCATACAAAATGTCACCCATACCTCCACCACATACACTCTGAACAAACAAGACCATCTGCAGCTTTGGACTTTCCATATTTTAACTGTATTTATGTTTTTTTTAAAATCCCTTTAAACACACTCGTATTATTGTACAATATTATTGTACAATTGAAGTAGTACTAAATCACTCTAACCTACGCTCTAGCCACCCTGTTGTGCAAAATGATTGAAACCCTGGGTAGTATATAATTGAGCCTCGATGCCAGTCTAGCTCTGCCCTACACACAAACACACACACACACTCATTCACACTTATACACACCTTTTCTCGGTACTTGAGTTCAAGCAATAGTCAAAACATCATGCACTTTTAATTGTCCTACTTTGTGAAATACTATTTGACTCCCATTTAATTTCAACCAATAACACACAATAGCCCCCACTCACTCCTTTTATTCTAATACATCAACATTAGTTTAAGGAAACAAATACCACTTCTTCAAAGAAAATCTCTTCAGTAGAAAACATTTAAATATTTTTAAGTGTTTTTTTGGTTATTTGTTTTACAATTTGTGAAAGGTCGAGGCAGATAGCTTGATTGGTCACAATAAGGTGCTGAGGTGTGAGGAAGAAACTCACCGCAGGGCAGATAAGACTGGACTGAAGTTTGCTCACCACCTCTGCAAATCAATTACTCGCAGGAAGAAGAAACTTTTGGGTGTACATGGTCCAAAAGATATAAATTTGTTCTTATCCTCTCCTATACAGTGTGCATGCCACTCTGGATAAATTCTGTTTGTGGTATTGTGCACACACAAGTCCTGGCCATAAGTCAATATTATAATTGACTTTCAGCTGAATCTTGATATGATCATATTGTGTTATTGCTTTTAGAAAATTCAGTTGTCCAAATTTATGGATTAAAATGATACAAACTGATTTATTTTAAGTGTTTTGGAATAAATCAATTAAGTTTTGTTGGATCTAATCCAGTGGAAAACTGGAAAATCAGATTATTTACATCGTTAACATTTACCACAATAATGATTTTCATAACTGTATTGCCCATATTGCCCAGCCTTAATAGTGTTTTAAGCCTTGATATTTTATTTGGAATATTCCTGGTTCTAACAGAATTTCTGACACTAATGAGGCAGAAAGGTGAGCAACTTCTTGCTATTTAAAAATGTTCTTCTAAATAGATTAAATTTGTGCTGACACAAACAGGCTCTTTCCAAGGGAATAAACTGCAGCTAATGGGATCAGGAGACAAATGCAACCTTTTTCCTGATTAGAGGTCTACCTCATCGTGATCAAACACAAAACGTCCTGTGCAGGCTTGATTTACCACTGGCTAAGGTTGATTCCCTCATTTGTTTCTGTGTAAACTCAGCTGAGCCCTCATGGCATTTGTGGTACTTGGGGAAAAAACCTGATTAGCAAGCTGTGTGGGTGTATTCACATTTTCCAAGAGGTGGCTTCTACATATCAGCGGATGGGTTAACAATATAGAGTGTGACAAAGTTGACAGTAATGACCCGGTATCATCATCTGGATGCAAATTGGAAATATAAGTTGTACCACTGGTAATATCCAGAGCAAACGTCAAGTGCATTGAACATAAATCCATTCAGTGACAATTTATGCACTGGCTGTGGCCTTACTGTGTGTCCTTTTTTTCCACTATGAAAGTGAAAAGTGATCTAATTAGCTTTGGATGTTCACAGATTGCTGTGGGCTATCAAGCAAATTCTGCCCGTGATTTTAGTAACAAGCTGTCTGAGCTTTTTCTGGCACTCTAATATGTTTCAGGCAAAAGCGTGATTTCCCTTTATTACAGGCCGTGCACATGCCCCGACAGAAGTTGGGGACATTTTTTGAAGAGTTAGAGCTTTCTAAAAAAGAATCTGCTGCAGTCTTTGGTCCAGATGAAACCAGTAGCCACTGACAAAGGCTTTATTTAGGTTTGTCAGCCTACTTGTAAAATGGGCTGTGTCTACTACCCCTGGCATGCTGCAGGCCATGGTCCACTTCCTGAAGAAGAAATAAGATTTCCAAGACGAGATTTAATGACTCCTCAAAGGAAATGACTGAAATTCTGTCTGTCCACCAACAATCAAAGGCTACATAATTGATATGTTATCTGTGTAACTGAGCAAGCTAATGTGAAAAGGCATGCTGTTTACATGTGCCATTTTGAAAGATTGCTTTGTATTTTTTGCAGACAAGAGATGTTGAAATTTTAGGGAGGTTGTAACATGTCATGTTCCAAGTATCGATTTTCTGTCACAGAGAACCTTTATTATTTGCACTCTGTCTGCAGTGTGGGAGAATGATAACAATCCAATCACAGTGTCTGAATAGTAACGAATGGTATGTGCCTGTGTTGAGTCAGGATGCAGCTGTGTATATTGCAGCGTTTGTGGAAGGTGCTCTGTTTACTGATTGGGGGAATTGATTCAAGGGTTTCTGTCATTGCATCAGAGCAAACAGCCACAGTGACAGGGTGATGAAATGGATCAGGTTCTTTGTTTTGGACGGAAGAGTAGCTATAAGCTTCAGGAGGCATGGATTGTCTCAGGAGAATGGGCCTCATGAGAGGAAGACATGCTGGCCCACTAACCTATGACGGTGAATTCAGTGTTGCACAATTTGTAAAATATGAAATGAATCAATCGACTAGCTGCTGTATCTATTTAGCTGTCTTGTGTCATAATTAAGACTCGGTATTGGACTTAAATATTTGGACACCAACCAAATTGTGCTATAGTATGCTGTGCAATGGAAGAAGCTACATTGCAGGGGTTGCTGGTGAGATGATGAAAGCTGGTTTGAATTGTAGATCTGTGAGTATGAAGGCTTCTCAGATGCCAAAACACTGCACAGTAGTTTATGATATGATGAGATACAGTAAGATTTGGGTCAGGTTCAGCTGTGCCTTTGCATATGGTTCTGGATGTTAGCAGCACAACAAACCTGCTGCAGCAGCTGCGACATAAACGTGCTGCAGAAGGGGAGTCCTGCATTTCTTCATTACTTGGTGTTCTTACTAATTACTAGTAACTTACTAATTATGTGTACACCACCTTAGGTCCCTCAGGTCCTCTGACCAATCATTTCCGGCCATCCCTTGGGCTCGACACAAGCTAATGGTTAACTAGGGCTGTCGCGAAAACTGCAATAATGAAATACCACGTTACTGACAAGCCAGCCGCAGGGCATGCCAAGCCACCGCCACGACCGCACATCACGTCACATCACATCACATCACATTACGTTGTGTTTTGCTACTCAGTATCCTTCAATTCACAGAGTCTACCACAGTATGATGTGAATTTTGTCCGGGATTACAGTACTACATAGGGGAAGTCACTTAGTCACTGCTTCACACGCTGTGGAGCTCCCAACTGGAAACACTGCAGTCTTTTAGTAGATAATACCAACCGGTCTGCTAATTTCCCATTTCGCCACAGCCCTGCGGGCTGCCAGTATATCCGTTTAATGAGTTAACTGTTAACTGCCAACTTTCAGCCCAATCTGTACCATTATTACCACATTATTTGGCGAGTATATAGGTGATTAATACAGGCAGGCACTGAGATAAAAACTCTACTAAGATGAAGCGTTATCCTGCTATACCCCTTACAAAAAGGTGCTGATACCATGCTCTTCAGCCAGCCTTACCCCACAGCAGGGGAAATTCCTTCACCAACCTACGGGTGACCGTGCCTTCTCAGTTTTGCAACTGTGAAACAAAGTCATTCAAAGAACGGCTCAATGCCCACCTCTTTTCTCTGGTTTTTGAATGAACCTATGTCTCTACTACTAATTGGCCTTTTATGGTCTTGTAGTGGTTGTTTTACTGGTTTATTACTCATCTTTTCATCCTGCTCTCTGCCTGCAGGATTTTATTGTCTGCTCTGTTGACATGTTTGTAAAGCTCCTGTTGGTTTTTAAATGTGCTATTTGACCTGATATGACGTGTGACAAAATAATGGCCGGAAAGCTTTTCAATTTCAGGGTTATGGCTCTGTATTCTAAACACTTTAATCTCTAAAGCTATTAATGTTGAGAAGGAACCCTATAATATCTCAGATGATTTAGTTGACCAAGCTGTTTGTAAAGTCTGAGAGAGATAACACGTCCATGGTAACGGAGGACAGCAATGACTATGTTTTGATATTTCCCTCATGGCGATTTTGGTTTTCAGGTTATTTGTCACGCCAGTCAGCAAATGAAATGTCAACATCATCAATCCAAGTTGGTCTTGGAACACATAAAAAAAATGGTAGGTCCTTAAGACTAGTATAACTTTTCCCAAAGAAAACATCTCCCTCTCCCTCATCTTCTGTTTGTATATGTGTCATCGCTATACTGTATGAATGCAAACTACCTTTATCTTTCTGAATGGCGACCCTCACTTATCATTGAGTGAGTGGGCCCACGTTGTTGCCCAATCTTTAAGTGTGTGACAACAAGATAGAAGTTGTTGTGCTTCTGGCCTAATACTTAAAAGCTGACCAGCACCTACACACACTAATGTTGAAACTGGTGGCCGTTACTGTGGAACCCTTTGTTTGTTGGCTCATTTGAACTTTATAGGCGATAAAAGTGTAATTTATTGCTGTGCGAACCTACGTATGTGTGCGTGCATCCATTATCACTACTCTGTCTGGAATGATGAGCAGAGATTATATAACAAGCTGTCTTACACATGCTCAAGAGAGGCAGTGAGATAATGGAGGATAAAAATGCAAACATTAGTGAAATGAACTACATTAAGTAAGAGGACAATTTAAATGGCAACATGTTGGATATTTTAAGGATCTCTTTTTGACCTTTACCGAGCAGTTAATTCCGCGCAAAGAGATCCTTAGAGACACAGATCAAGCCCTCAAATGAGGACTCTTCGTCATCGAGCAGGGCTGCCTGGCAACCAGGTAGCACTTCAACAAGCAAGATGAGCTGAGGAACGAGGCACCAAGTCTTGAAATAGTCATAATGTGAAATATCAGGGATCAATATTCTGTGCAATTAACCCGGCTCTTATTGATTTGCGGTGACAGCAATAAAACACCAATCAAAACCATTACAAAAGTACTACTGAATTCAAAATTCATCACTGCTGTTCACAGTGTGTCGGCCTCAGGAGGTGGACAGCCAGAAAGCTCTTTGAGTTGCTTTAACACTCACTCATTGTTAGGGAGAGAAAGTAAATGTCCCCAGCCCTGTGGGGTTCCCTAAGAACACAGAAACATGCCTGCTCCACTTTTAGAAATTGCAGATTATCACTCACCCTTTTTTAGTTCTTCAGCACAGTGGTCAGCAAGATCGGAGGAGCAGAAGAATGTGAAAGATGGCAGACAGCGGAAAAAAGAAAGTGAGATTTATAGTGAACCAAAGTGGTTTTGCTTAAGTGCCCTGCTTTATTTGTAGTATATATATCTATCGCGTTTGAGTCCTATAATATTAAAGTACACATCCTGAGGCCCAGATTTGGGGGTCATAACCCTCAATCTCCCAAACTAAGCCTACATCTATGCTGCCCCAGCACAGTGCTTTCTTCATGCTGTGTTTCTCTTAATCATTCCTCAACAGGGGAGGAAAATAATCGTTTTATTATCTACAGGATACAGTGGGCTGTATGTTTGATAATCTGCATGCTAAATGGGATTGATCTCTAAATGATTGTTGGTTATAATACCAACATTTGGAACCAAGATGTGTAACCTTACCAGCCCCAGGGAGCAACATGACACAAAATGATTTTGTGGAGTATTAACAACTGAAAAGTGATTTTTCTTTTCCCTCACTGCAGGACAGAAACAGTAACAACAACAACAGTATCACCACAATTTATAAACCCCAGTTTCTAACAACTACTGTGATTTCAAATTGTTATCATTACTGATCATTATCCATTGCAATGTACTTATTACACAGCTATTTAGATTTCTCACAGCTCTTACTGAGATGCACTTGTAGATACCAAATGACCTCATAATGTTATTCTTGCAATCAAAATGAATTACTCAGCACTCTTAAAAGGCTCCACTGTGTCTGCTACTGCCTGAATTTTAAGCCTATGTAAGGAACAATTCAGATTGTTACCCACAAGTTCACCACCATCTTGCAGTGAAATGAAATTCACCTTAATCTACAAAGTGCAGTAACACAAGCCCTTTTACTGAGATGGTGTTTTTTTGTAGTGAAGTGTCTGTGGTTTACCCTTGAAACCTCTTCTAATATGTCAGCAGTCTTGAGGGGAAAAATAATTGGGTGTGCAGAGTTTTATCCACTAATAACCATTTGTTGTGCGTCATTAAGGCCTGCCTCATTCGATCATTTAAATAGTCTTGGCTAACAGTTACCCTGGACAACAAGCATTTGACATCTGGTATTTCTAGCTACCTGTTGCTCCACTACACCACCGAGGCTTACTTTTCTCCTGACTTAACTCTGCAGAGACATGTTGCTCACCCCATTCATTTAAATTAATGAAGGCTAAATAACAGAAACACCTCTCTGTATAATACATTTCAAAAGCACTACAAGCTACATTCTTCTAAAATAATCAGAAAGTTAAATGAACACCTAGTCAACAAAAACTGAACATTATAACCTTAATGAAGGTACGATTTATTGCATGCCTGCTGCATTAGACTGCATCAGTTTTAGCTAGGTGTACCTAATGCCCTGTCAACTGAGTGTATATGTGTAGTTTAATGATTATTCACAGCCTTGGCTCATTTTTAAATCCTCTGCAAAATTACATTAGATTACAATAATGAAACAGAACATTCTCTGCTTGCTAATCTGTGCAATTATAGTTACCGCATATCTTTAAAATCATAGTGGCAGTGCAATAATATGCTGCCGCAAAGATGAGGAAATCAACAACAATCCAACTCGTCATCACTGTGCAACAGTAAAAATAATAATTATGTATAAGTAATTATTGGTTGGTGTTTTTCTCCCAGATGTGCCGTACAGTAAAGCTAAAGCAGTGCTCTGAAGCTTCATTTCGGCTTTGTTGGTGTGTATGTTTGAAGGCAGGACTTCATTCTCGTCATCCTTTCGCTGTGTGTGTGCTGGATCCCTGCTGAGATCTGGTGGTTTTGCTCCTTGGAGGAGATCATTCACCTCCCAGCTGTGTTTGTGCGCCAAGTGTCAGCTCTGCTTTACCTCACCACGTTTTGTACTGCTTCTGCGTTGGCTTCACAGTCAGCCTGCCATGTCAAGATGGCTCCAGAGATAGAAACACCAAACAATCACTTCTAGAGGGACCCCCTCAGTTCATGTAACAGATGGTAAAAATAAACCACCTGTCTTTCTTACACACCATAAAATTACACAATGTGTTGGCGCATTCAAGCACAAAGATGTGTCAAGTCAACTACAGTCTTCCCTGTCGTTTGCTTTTATGGTCATTTCTTTTTTTTCTTCTGAAAATTAATTTTAAAAAATGGGGTCATATTATATTCAGGGGGCTACACTTCTCTTTGAATGACAAGTACAGGAGAGCATTAGGGGTTGTTGGTTGCTATTATGTAGCTAGGCTGGAGAGTTTCTTTTATAGTGTGTCTAAAACAGGAATGCCTGATGACTGATGTATTTAGAGCCATGAAGGAAATAAATTCCTGATTGTGAGAATGAGCTTAATGTTTTTTGTATTTTTATGTCATCTTATGTTCAGGCCAGTGCAGCATATCTACCAATACAATCAGATGTTCTCCTTTTACTTCTGGCTGTTATCCACAATCTGTACAGCTGAGTTCACTGGACAATACTTGAAACTGTTGTTCAGAAATGCATGATTGGTATCTCACTTTACAAGGAGGGTACTCATGTAGCATTAATTTATGATGCTTAGAATTTGGAAAAGGGCTTTTCAACAAGTTTGCATTGTTAAATATATCACCCAAACAGATATATTAGCAACATCTCGGTGGCGGTGACTCTTGGAATACTCAGCTTTGTATGTCATTGTGACTCCCTGAAGATTCACTCTAGGAACACTCTTACATAATGACACTGGAGTTAGTCAGCCCGCAAGAGGGTAATTTCCCTTGCTGCAGTGTGATGTAATAACTGAATATTAGACAGGGAAACTCCAAATCCCAGGAATCATTAGTACTAGTTCACTCAGTAGTAACTGTCCCCAGATGATTTAACAGTATTAATCTGTGCGATTCAACACAATAATCCATTGATGGAGACTGAGACGCAGTTTTCTCCTCAGACTGACTGCGTTTCCAGGGCATGCATTGTGGTGCTCTGTTCTGACTCAAGATAGGAATTCACTGCCTTCTCCATAGTCCTTTTGTTTATCACCAGCTGTCATAAGCACTGCTTTCTGTGTTCATCTGTTTTCTCTGCCCTTTAGCCACAACTGAACCTCCTCATTTGTAATTTCCACTACATCAGAGCCAGCTTCTGTCAGACAGGGAAACCATTACTTTAGGTAATTTGAAAAAATCAGAGTTTTAACACTCTGTGATGGCTGGACACATCTACAGGATCAGGCGCTCCACTTGCACAATGTTATGTTCTTATCTCTGTTACCAGAACCTACTCTTGACTGAGCTGTACTGATTTCACGGTCAACTGAATGTGCAAAATGTGTGAACACGCAGGACACAGGGAGAGAAGAAGCACCATTTATGACTTCTCAGTTTCCATCCACCTCACATTATGCCTCTGCATAAAAAGGGGTTATTGTCAAGGTTTTTCAGTTCTTGATTATTTAGTACTGCTATACTAGCTGCTGTAACAAAACAAAAAATGACTGGCATTGGCCATGTTTCGGCTGATAATGGTTTACTGAGAATAGGCGGCAAAAGAATGTGATTGGGGGATCCATAAGGCTGTCACATTGATACCAGAATTTTACACTGTGATACAAGACTAGTCGTAAAATGATACTTTTATTTTTATTTTTTTCTTAAAGATTTTTTTTGGCCTTTTTCAAGCTTTTTTTTGACAGAGACAGCTGAAGAGTGACAGGAATGTGGGGAGAGAGAGATGGGGTACGACACACAGCAAAGGGCCGCAGGTCGCATTCGAACCCTGGGCCGCTGCTGAGCCTTCGTACATGGGGCAGATGCTCTACCAACTGAGCTAATTGACATCCTGTAAAATGATACTTAATACCTCTTTCAATATGGCAAGATAAGGTCCAAGGCACACCAAATAGGACAATTTCTTTGTTCTTTCTTTTAAAATGAACAACCTGCACACAGTGCTGACAGAAAAAGCCTCTGAACACATATTGAGGACCAGTTGCAGTGTTGCTCATAGAATGACAATGTACCTGGGGTGGGTGTTATATTTAATATGAATGCATCACCCTATATCTAGGAGATTGTTTATTATGTCATCATTTCAATTCTCCAAGGTGGAGATTGTCCACTAGTCAATTGATTGTGGATTGTCATCCTGATTGTAGATCTGTTTTTACAACTTTCATATGTCGTAACTATCATTACTATCAAATGTGTCATGAACAGAGACGGTATGGTTTTTAACACGTAGTATCACACTCTAGTATACAGTATCAGCTACATACCATGATATACCAACACTAGGGGTGTCAGGATATCATATCAGACCAGGTGTATGAGCCTTATAGTGTTTTAATGTATTTCTTTCAGCAGTGCTTGGTTGGGGCTGTAATGACTTTGTTGACGTATAATGAGGTCAACTTTCATTCAGGCAGTCATTTTGATTTTGGTTTGAATCAGATGTGTGGAAATATTGTAAAATGATTTTATACAACAATGGCCAAATCAAACAAGTTTATCTACTGAATGGGCTCATTTCCATCGAAGAAATCAAGAGTTTGTCAGCAAGTTTTGCCATTTTCATTTTATTTTCAGGCTGTTTTCTAGTCCTTTTTTCCCCTAGTGAGTCATTCAACATTGTGAGGCAGAAATGGACTTAATTGCAGTTTTGATAGACCAATTAAGTGGCAAGCGGATCAGAAAACCTTTAAGGCTTTTATGTATTTCCTGAAGGGGAACTAGAATGCAGAAGTATAACAAAACTCTATTTTCTACGCAGTTTTGGTTTAGTTCAGTTTTGGTTTATGAGCACAAACCTTGTCAAAAGAGGTAAAGCTTTTAGACAAGAAAGGTAGTTAAGGACAGACCTTAAATACCCAACACTTTCATAATACTGTTCCTATATTAAAACTCTTAACATCTTTGGTTTTGACCAAAGAAGGATCACTCATATTGCTGTATGCCACATCTATCCCACCTCAGATCTTATAAGCATTTCTTGAGGGTAGCAAGAGTCAATCAGTTTAGCACAGATGAGTGGGTATCTGAGGTTGTTGTGGAAATGCTGAACACTTACAGACTTCAAAGTGGAGTCCTAGAGTAACCCAGCTCCACTTGCCCAAGGGCACTCGACAGTCATGTTGGCCTGCGTCAAGGAAAACTCGTGCCTCATTCTTTCCCAGTGTTTGGATGTGGTCACGCCTAACATGCCTAATCAGAGATATAACCATTTGGTAACTACAAATTGTTATTGGGATTATTTCCAGCTACTTGTAATTATACAGTGGTTATGTTAAGACATGAAAGGAGAAACAAAATACC
Source organism: Sciaenops ocellatus (assembly GCA_033000465.1). NCBI lineage: Eukaryota > Metazoa > Chordata > Actinopteri > Sciaenidae > Sciaenops > Sciaenops ocellatus. The sequence continues at coordinate 10,600,603 of CP136871.1, forward strand.
AACCTCATGGTGGCACCATGAGGTTGGTATTTTAGATGTGTCAGAGCTTCACCAAAGTCATGAAAACACATCTTAAACCAATCCACTTGGTGAATGTAGAGATATTTCACTGGTGCTAGAGGAAAAATCAGTAGCACCATAGATGCCTGTACTGAATTTACTGGCATTCAGACATGGATAAATAAAACTGGATACAGCGTTTGAGGTGGGGCTCCTTCTTATGGTGCATGATCTTCTGGATATGTGTCCACATTTTGAGGCCCATAGAGCAAGCACACTACAGGTGACCACCTGGTGAGCCACTAATAATCTGGTTTAGCCCTCCGCTGACTCAAATGGGGATAAAACTATTTATTCGTGCAGCTCTTTTAGACTTCTAGACTCAGTGTTTTACAGCCACTTCTTTCATAATGTAAGCTTATGGGAAAATGTCTTTTTGGGACCCCTCTAGTCCCATGATGACCGTCGTTGCTTTCATTAAATGGTTTGCTTCTCGCTCTCCCTGGGGACTTGCATTCAATGGTTGTTGAGACATTTTTATAAAAACAAAGATGTTAACTTTATGGTGGTCCTACAGGAAAAGTTAGGGGGCTTCTTCTTCTGAGGACATTAAATGACATTACCATTCTTAGCTATGAGCTTTAACCTCAGGGTCAGAGGGGGTGGCTAAGTGTGTTGCAACAGCAGGACAACACAAACAAGCAAGTCTTAATGTCATTAGGACATCTGGAATCCAATAAGGGTCAAGGATGTTTGATCTTATTCCATCAGATCACAGGAGACGGGATCTTCCTGTCCTCACTTTTAAAGTTATACCATGCTGAAGCTCCAGTGTTCCTCAGGGTGACGAGAACTCCATACCATAAACACTAACTGTAAGATGTAATACATTTACTAAGGTCAGTAAATTATTCTGAGTGGGCACGACAGACAGATATTTCATTGACGATGAACTGCTCTCACTTTTGTCTGTGGAGTAGAGGTGTTGTTTTGTGTGTTATCCGCTCTTGGCATTGTATGGTGCTGCTATATATCCCAAACATGGTGATGAAGGGATTTAGAGACTGTTGGACAACTGTGTGTCATGTTATTAATGGAAAGAAGGAGGAGATGAGCAGGCTGTAGAGTCTGCTTTCTTATTTTGAGTAACACATTTGTTCACAGTTGCTCCTCCACACCCACACACTGCTTTGTTCATATGATACAATTATTTTTTTAAAGAACATCTTTCTCGTCACTAAACTGGAGATCTCTCAGGGAGTTTGCACATTTCCCACAATATCTTCCTCCTATGTTTAACAGCTTTTCCTTTGCACAGCACATGTTCTGTCACAAAACCACGACAAAGGAACAGAGAGTATTTGTTACTCATATTATTGCTGGTACCAAAGACTTATATATGTTCTTCTGTGACAAGACTCGCTTTGTTTATGCCACAGGGTGGTAAATGTATTGAAGTTCTGCTCAATCACAGAATGTGACTGCATCAGTAGCAGGCTTTCCAGCATAAATCACACCTGCCTTTTATCTTTCTGAAGTCCTTGAGGCTGTTTTATGCATGGTATCATCACAAATGCAACACTTTTTAGGAATGCTTTTTTATTTTTTACACAAAGTCAAGATTGTTTATTGTGCACTGACCTTCTAAACCAGAAAGAAATAGGATTTTCTGTATAGAAATTGCATCTCATTAAACAATTACTTCAGGAATATCTATGTTTTCTAGAAGTTTCTCCATATATTATACATAGCAACAATTAGTGAATGCTTGTCTTAATGTGTTCTGGAGCTATTTTTGGATGCTGTCATATTAGGATGCATTTTATAGGACACCTGCCATTCTTCTGGTCTCATCAGTAATGACTTGTTTTACACGCTACACACTAATTTAATTAATGCATCTCAGTCGAGTGGTTCGATAGATTCAGAAACTCCATCTTTATTTCAAACATTTTTAGATTCTGTATTACAAACTTCATTTATATTCCCAGGTAAATATATTTAATGCATAAAAGCCTGATTAGAAACACAATTTCGTTCACATGGATGTAGTGGTGAACACTGGGTGCTTCTGCTTGTGGTGGTGAAATAAGTTTTTTGATTGCCTGCTTGTGTTGTTACAGTTTTCTTGCACTCCTTACATATCATTGTGGGTTGTTGTACACCATACCACTTCCACACTGTTGAAGTCGCTTCCCTTTTTGGATGCAACTCCTCCACCGTGGAGCTGGTAGTAGTGTTACTTTCGCTTTCAGCAATGCTTGTTGTTGCTGTTCCTAACAGTAGGACATAATTATATCAATAAGGTGGAATATTGTCACAATATCACAATATGATTTTTTTTTTTTACTATGAAATAATACAGATATAATTAATAGCATGATATGGCACATCCCTACAGGTTACATTCCATGAATTTTGAAATTTTATTCTGCTGCCTCAGTTTATCTGAATCCCCAAATTTAGCTTCTCTTCATTCACTCAATAATTCATCATTTTGCACAACTCATAACTTATTCTCATATTCAAGTTCATCAAGTATGCATGTGGTTTGGTCCACAAATCGAGTAAATATATACATCGACAGTCTGAAGGAGTGAGATTACATACAGCATGTGCTGTATAATTAGTTGAAATGGCTGCAGTTATTCGAAAAGACTTACAGTTACGTGTTAGTTTTACCCTCTTATAGTCTTTTATGCTGACAAGAAGCCACTCATTGGGAACGCATGTCCTCATTTCAGTTGACTGAGTACAGATCAGAGTGTCTTCATTTATTCTAAAATGTCACCTACAACATCAAGAAGAATGACAGCGAAGAGACCTCATCATCAAAGGTGGTTTCAGCCCTGAAAGGTGTTTTCAGTAATGAAGGTGCAATTGGTCCATTGGCAGTTGCTAAGCAACTCCATCAGCATTACTCTCTGTCAAGTCAAGGAGCACTGTTGAGATTCAAAGGGTGAGACGTGCAGTGGTATTTTAGCATGTGGGAGAAATGTGTGATTTACCAATGCATGCACTGAGGTGTGTCATATTTACTGCTTTATTGCAGATTTTGATGGACATAGTGGTGGAGCCACATTCAGTGGGCCATTGCTGTTGTGATTGGATCATTTACAGGCACATAACACAGTGCATACTTTCTCTTTTCACCTCAGAGAGGATGGTTTATTTACTTTTCTGTGAATGGGGAAGCTGTGGGATACATTTTGTATTATCAAACGAGGAAGGCTTTGAAGGTAGACTGTAGGGCTAAAGAATAAAGCCTTGATATAGCAATATAGGCATATGGAATAATGACATTACAAAGGGTGCAGTGTAATAAAGCAAATCCACCATGAGGCTCTTGATTTTACTATTTGAAGTAAAAGTTTGCTTCTTTGGTGTCTAATCTAATAAAAACTCTACTTCGTCTGATAATTGGCATAAATGAGCCTGACGTAAATGTCTCATCAGTCCTTGTGAGAGTGCACTGATTCACTGAGCATCAAAGACAAGTTTACAAGTGTCTCATTGATTTTTGTGTTAAACTTCACAAATAAGGCAATCTTGGAACTTGGCTATTATCTGAAGACAGTTCAGACTCTGGGGAGATGTCCAGGACTTATGTTGTAGCCAGAAAACAGATATCCGGGCCAAGACTTCCTCTGTAGTTTGATTAGCAACTTAACATGCAATCGTCATCAAACGATAGCTGATGGCCGAGATCGTATTTCAGCCAATATGTTCTGCCTTGTCTCTCGACATGGACTGATGCAACCAAAGCACGCTCACATGTGAAATACTGCTCGATCTACTAATGGAAACCCAAACACATTTAGTGCTGAAAACTTGGTCCCTTGCCTACAGATTCTTCATTCATATGCAAATAAATGAGTTGAGTGAGTTACACTATTGGTCGGTCGAGTGTTGGAGTTTCCCCATTTGACGCTGCTCTTTCAATATGAGTAGACGCAAATTTTGGTTGTACATCTCCATTGTACATTTTTACACCCAGCTCTCTGAGCTGTTCTCAATGCAAAACCCTAAATAGCAATCACTCTGACAAAACAGTCAACACAGAGTGAGTCATATAGAACATTCTGCAGATAGAAACAAATGAACGGACAGGGAGCGTTAAGAGATAGCCAATTAGAATAGTTTAAGTTCTCTTTCAAATCCGTCACCTGAAGGCATGAGTAGGGTTCTTGCATTTGAATTTTTAACATTTTTTGTAACAATTTAGCAACAACATAGCACGTATACTAGGTTTTGACCTAGCCTTGTTTCAGTAAGGGTTGCCCTTGCACTCAGGCCTGATTTCCTGTCCTCCTTCTGTCTTCTTTCCTTCTGCGGTGCCTCTTCCTGCTGATAGTTACAGAAAAGGGAAAGTCTAGTGCCTCAAGCACTATGTGGGAGTCCAAGTGGAATGTTTGACAACAGAAGCCTGAATACATGCCGAGTAACCTTCACTGACCTCTGCAATCCTATGTATGGATGCTAGTGTGTGCCAGATTTGCACACTTTCTACTTCCCACCTGTCTGTCCCTTCATATAAGAAGGTATGAAATGAGGGTGAAGAAGCAGAGGATGGCAATGAAACTTGCGTATAAACTTGTGATGTCTTCCAATTTCTCACCAGCATTTAGAAATCACAAATGTATTAAATTTACTGTAATATGATGAGAAGCAGAAAATCATCCCATTGGAGACACTTAAAGTGCTTAGTATTTTTTATTAGCTAATTTAGTAAATTGATTAGTTGGATATTATTATGATCAATTAAACTAACAATTAACTAATCCACTAATTGTTTCAGCACATATTCCAATAAAACATTGATGATAAAATATAGTTGAATCAACACTAAAATTTAATATATACCATAAAACTTTTTTTTGTTTTGTTAAGATTAGTCTTTGACATAGTTAGTTCTTTATTATATTTAGTCCACTCATTATATCATATTCATATTTAGTCCTTTTTCTGTTGTGTTTCTGTTTTGTCCAGTTTGGCCTCTGTAAGAAAACCAACAGTATTTCTCTCTGACGTCTATAAAACTGAGCACTTTGTGTTCCTTCCTGGTTGCATTGATTGTTATTTTTTTTTCCTTGTTAGAGGTGTTAGAGGGAGTAGTTCAATAATTGCTCTTGTTGTATCGCTCTGGAGAATTGCACTGTGTAGTAGCCATCAATTTTTAAAAAGACCATCCCATTGTATGTGTGTGCGTGTGCCTACATGTTTACGCATGCCTTTTTGCCTCCAGATGAACCACAGTGGAGGTAACATTATTGAGTCAGTAATGATGATCTCTCTTCATTCAACTATTGCTTGTCCCTATTCAGTTCACAGGCACTGTTCATTAACACTAGTCAATAGTACCACCACAGTGCATCCTGTTGTTACAGTTAACAACCAACATAGGCAGAGTAATACAAATAAATGGCATATAAATGTTTGTAATTTCCAATTATCTCTAGTTTAATGCATTGAAGAAATAATTGTTTGAATATAAATATCAGAAATTTGAATTGTTGATAATAATGGGCTGTATTTATTTTATTTATAAGTTGATAATACGGGAAGACTTTTGCTACTAAAACAGTTGTTAAGGTTTAAAGAATGTAGCCAACTTTGTGACCTATAAATGGAAATTAATACAATTCTTTGGTTATGAGATACATTACTTGGTAAATCTAACAAAGCTTAGTGGATGTACAACAGTGTAGCTGTAGCCTGTTTTAATCACAGCAGCGTCTGTGGATAAAAATAAGTAAGGCTGAAGGCTTAAAGATTATGAGGTCATTCTTGGAATAAAAGGCCAGTCAGTATTCATTTCAAACAAGACATCAATGTCTGTAGCCAAGGTTAAAGGCTTATTGCTGTGTAGACTAAACAGGCCGACATCAAAACCACCTTCCAGTCAATGAGTCACATATTGACAGTGGAGCTTGATCGATATGGACAGTGAGACCCTCTGTCTTGTCCGAAAGCGCAGCTCCATTTACACGTGTGTAAAGAAATAGCCCGTGTCACTGTCTGATCCATTGGTTCTTTGAGGGGGCACCTGCGTCTGTCGGCCTCACGGCAAACCTAGAGGACATCTGGCTCCTGCTTCCAGTCTGACTTAAGAGGGCGGTTTTATGGGTTGCCTGCATTTGCTTGTCCCATGTTATGTAATTGCGTTGCATAAGTAAAGTCCTTAAAGGGATTGTTGGTAGATTGATACCCTGTACTGCTTGTGCTGTGGAGAGGTGACTTCTTCAGGCCAGAGGAAAAGCTAATTTCGTAAATAAATAGAATGTGAACTCAAAATTAACATTTGCCCTCTTTTTTTCTTATTCATTCCCACTCTGTGTCATTTAAGTTATTCATTTATTTCCTTCCAACAACCTTATCATGTGCACACAGCTTACCTACCTCTCTTTCCACTTATTTGTCAGGTGTGTGCACACGATGGCGTCTAAACCTCACCCTCCTCTAATGAAGAAGCACAGTCAGACAGACCTGATAAGCCGCCTGAAGAGCCGGAAGATCCTCGGAGTTGGTGGCGAGGATGATGATGGAGAAGTGCACCGCTCAAAGGTCAGATTTCACAATGTGATGTTTTATTTATGTCATTTTTATTCAATATGAGGAGTAATGCAGACAACAAAGCCAAGTAGCTAGCGAATCAGCGCAAAAGCTATCAATGTAAGCACACGCGTTAAACCAGCATCGCTCAAATGGATGATATTGCAGCAATGCATAAACAAAAAAATGACACTGAACCACAGATGCATCTATTAACTCCTCAGAAGAACTATGGATTCCTCTTAAAAGCCACAATCGGCTGTTAATTGGCTCATCACTCTCACAGTGTCCCATTATGTGCATTTGCTCCTTCTGCTTCAATGAATCTAGATCACGTAATCCCATGAGCTCCCACAGCTCCACTGAGATGTGACTGGCTCCTCTGGGAGACTCCCTGCCTCTTGTATCTCATGTATTATATTCGTACCTCACATTTATTTGCACACTCACACAGACCATGCACAGTGATGTGTACACCAAAAACATAACAGCACACATTCTGGTTCATGCCAAGAGGTACAAAAACACTTGTTATATACATGCATGTTGAGCTGCACTGTTGCAGATGATAATAATATCTCGTTCTGTTTCAAATATCAAAATTTCAATAATTTTTTTATTTATTAGAGTGATAGGCAGAGCAGACCGCTCCTCACTGAAATATTAATCAGGCAAGCGAGAGAAGGGTACAGAACAGAAGGGAGCGGGCATACGGTGGTGGCTGATAGCTCGTGATGAGATGCCGGCCCCCTTTTCTCAGCCATCCTGAGTGTTTGTTTTCTCTCTCAATGTTTTAACAAGTAGTCTAACCCGGACATCTGCCACTCAGATCCCCTTCACAAAGCGAATTGATGGATACATAATGATAAAGAAAAAGAAACATTTGAATGCTTCAGCGCACATGCCATTAAAGCTCATTAAATTTGAAAAAAGATTCCCGTAGTGGATACTGTCTGTGATGATTGAAGCGATTCAGTCTATGCCAGGACAGTAACACAATACTTAGCTTGTGTGGTCTATTGTATGTGCTGTTTTGAATAGTTGGTTTCCCTATTTAACTGTGGCATTGACCCTAATTTAGAAATGAAATTGTGGCTCTTACAATGTGTTTGTTCACTTCTGCTGCATTGTGCTGTTGCTCTTGAGTTGTTCCATTTATCTTTGCCACAAGTGTTTGTAGTAAAGAAACCCATGGGATCTAACATAAGGTTAGCTACACATAGGAGTTGGTTTGGAGAGGAAGCAGTTGACTTTATCCTTGTGGTCCCTGTAAACAAAGGAGGGAAGTGCTCCTGTAGTCCTCTGACTGTCTCTTCCGGCCTTTTTTTTTTTTTTACTGCTTAGAGATAAGAATACTGTTCCTATTACTTACACTTCAGAGAGAGAGAGGCTTTATATTTGGGCTGCCATATGTGAGCGCAGCAGAAACATTGCCCTTCTTGCCCCATTAACTTCCTACTGGTACAATACTTTGGTGCTGACCTTATGTAGCAACAACCAAACTCTACCAGCATGGGCTTAGGCCTACATAATTCATAAATGGGTAAATGTTTTGTGTATATTTTCCCAGAGGAACATCAATTAGACTTGTAAAATGGTGCTCCCCGTCTTCTTATTGTGACTGCACAAACTGAGAACATCCATCAGATGAGGGGCGTACATACTCGCATGACAAATTTCAGGTTGGCGGAGAGCTTATTTTTCCTGAATATTTTTCATGCTCTCTGGCTGAAAAGTTGCCCTTTGTTTACTGAATGTAGCCGACTGAGTGACTGATGACAAGGCCGGGCCATAGCAGCTGTCATTAAGCGTCATTTTCCACAAACAGTATTGTGTATTTCTTCCTTTTCCTGTTGCTCCCTCTCTCTCCCCAACTCCCATCCGCTCTATTCCACCCCAAGCCAACCCTGTGCCATCAGTTGACGCTTAGTTCCCGTCGAGTGTTTCTCATGCCACTCATGAATATTTATGTGTTTCTGTCAAAAACAACCCCTGAAACCATGGCACAGAAAGGCTGATTCACCTGGTCACATGATCACAGCTGGCAAAGATGGATATGTGTAGAGGTACTTCAGCTGCAATGCAAGGAGAGATGCAGTGGGTCTAGTCTGTGATTCTTTACCTTCATATTTTTAGGGTTTGACTGCAGAGTTATCTTATCTTGAGGGCACTGCTCTGAGATCAAAGCTAGTAGTAGCCGTGGGTGAGAGGAAATGTTAAAGAAAACCATAACACAGAAATTCCCCTTTTTTATATTTCACTGAAGGCACATTAAATCTTGTCATAAATCTTCCTCTCTTCTCTTTTTGACATCATAAAATGAATCTATAAACTCCTTAAAAGAGCCTTTTGCCATCACTCCATTGGTCGTGTGTGCATGCTGCAAATGAAAATGAAGAATACCTTCTTATATAGTTTTAAATGTGGATGCATAGTATATGTTTCACTGTTTATGAGCAATGTTTATAGCACTAAATGTACTATAACAGTAGCTATATGGGTGAAATCATTATCACATCGTAAATGAGGGTATTTTCCAATATGAATATACATTATGTATGCAAATGTATGCATAATCACATCTAAAATTATGAAACTAATGTTCAGCACTATGAACTGTGTTCCACTGTTATGCATCGATTAAGAGCTTGTTATGTGTAAAATTACAACAATTGATTTTGTCTCATGACGGCATGTCTGTGCAGTGAAATTTGGTTTCATTCATGTAATCATAATTTTAATTTAGATCTCTACCTCTCTCAAATTCACGACGATACTTCTCATGGCGTCAGCCGATAAAACCACGAGATATAGTACAGTCGTCATTTACATGGTGGCAAAACCCTTATGACATGAATCATTTTGTTTCATTCACTCTGACATTTCACAGGCTCATCAAGCAGAAAACTGCTTATCAACAGATAGTGAGCTCTTTGCAAACGATGCCTGCCAGAAACTGATTCATCTTGCTTTAGTGGTTTTCATGCCTCATTGTTATTTTTAGCGTCAGTGATGTTACAGTATGTCTCACTGCAACACAAGAACAGTTTTTAAGATGTTTAATGATGAAGCAAACTCATTGATGTTAGGGGCAGTGATAGGACCTGAAGGCTTTGGTTGAAAGAATTCAGCTTCACAGCCAACCAACAAATGTATTCAGTTACTGTTTGTTCAGGCAGAAAACTGGGTTTATGTTTTTCTCTTGTCTTCTGTGCAGATTCTCAGATTGTTTACTTCTTCTCTTCATCTTCTTATTTTAGGATAAAAAACAAACAAAATATCTGAATCTGAACTCACTCGCTCGCTGGACCAGCTCTTTTGTTTTTCCATCTATTGTGTGCAGACATACACACAGACACACACAATGTCTCTTTCCATTTTATATATGTGACCTTTTTAGTATTTCCTTGAACTTGGAACATGTTGCGTGTGTGATGTTTAAAGGAACCGTTAGTACTCTTTGCATACTGATTTTGGCTTTGATAAGAGATTTGTTCATTTGCTTCACGTGCGTAATTGTCATGTGTTTTTAAATATTCATTTTGTAGTCTACACAGTGTCAGAACATTTAGAAATTACCTTTATTATTTCCCAGAGGCCAAGGAGATGTCTTCAAATAGTTTGCTTTGTCTGAGCAGTCTGCCAAGCAAAAGTATCCAGTTTTACAAAAGCAGAAAATCTCCCATTTCAGAAGCTGGTACCAGCAAATGTTTGTCTTTTTGTTTGATGAATGATTAATTGATTATCAAATGTGCTGTCGATACAGTTCTGTCTATTGATGTAATTGACTAATTGTTTCATCACTACATCATACCAGCTCTCAGACTGTTAACAACAGATAATGATACATAGATGAATCTTAGTATGCTGGCAAAATCAGACTGAACAGAACTGGAGCCACAGAGACAGATCATGCTTGGATGGTTTTATTATTTTTTTTGTTTATTGGAGAGGTTCAGATGAATATATTAGTTTTTTAGCAGTAAGAGTAAGAAAAACAAATTGCCACTCCATTAGCATTCCACCATGTTCTCTAAATGCATTAGTGATCTATGATAAAAGATGCTTATCCTAACCAGTATTATGAGGGAAATGCTTGGGTGTGTCTTTCCAATATTGCTGTTTGATAAAGATTCATTCTGCGTGTCAATTCATGAAATATTAAGCGTTTTTCTATTCAGTCAAAATGAACAATTACTTTCAGTTTGTCATCATTTTCTCCCACTAAATGCTTCAAGCCCTGACGATTATAAATTGAGTACTGCATGGTGTTTGTGTTGCTAGGATTAAGTTAATTTATAGCAAATAAGATTTTTCTTCTGGTGTCGACTTGGTAGTTGGTTATTCATCCAGAATTCACTGCAAGATGTTGCTTTGACATACCCTCTTAATCTTCAGAGGGTGATTAAGGAGGTGAATACATTTATAGTCTCTAATTAACATCTTAATTGGTCCTTCTTTGACACTCTTTTCTTCTCTCTCCACTGCTTTGTTGAATGTGCTTCTTTCCAGTAGCTTGTTTCAGATGTGTTAAATTCACCTTCATGCAGAGCACTTTATTCTTGGTTATGCAGCTCTTTTGTTGAAGGCTGTCATAATAGATATCTGTTAAAATGACATGTTTGCTGTTACATTTCCCCTCTCGTTACTCATTTCCTTTTTCTTTTGTCTTGCCTTGTTCACTTGCAGATCAGTCAGATGCTCGGAAATGAGACGAAGTTTGCAGTGCGAGAGCCTATCGGGCTGAGGTGAGACCTTTGCTGCTCAGAACAGCTCACGATTAACACAGCAGATGTGTGTGAGGTCATCTATGCATCACTTCCAGTAACATTCTTCAAGAAAACAAATCTACAAGCAGTATTGGTTGCAGGAAGGATGTCATGTACTGTGTCTCTTCTCAGGGCGTGGATACTGATTTCAGCAGTGGGTTTCACAGTTATGGCCCTGATGGTAAGTGTTGCTTAAATTATCCACACAGTGAACACGTTGTTTCATATGCACAACCAAAAAGGAAAAATACTGTCAGGCAAAGCCAGCAGTGAATTACTGTAGATTCTTTTTCCATCTTATCAGTGAGGGACATCTGGAGAAACAGCTACATCTTTGTCGGCCATACCACCTAACAGCTCAATATCCTCAGTGTTCAGGGCGTGCGCAGTGATACTAACTCACAGACAGGAACACTTTGTCAGTGCTGCTGTATTTTTGGGGCATTTGGGGAGGACAGAATGCTGTTGTGTTGATATGACAGAGTTGTGTTGTGCTTTTGTTTTCCAACACAGGCCCTGGTGTTTCCCAACCAACTATATGAGGTTGTTTTTGAAGAGGAGCTCTCAACAATTAACATCTCCATTCGCCTTTATGGAGGAGCACTGCTCAGTAAGTCTTCGCTCCTAAAATGAAGAAAGATGCAGAGATTATAGATACATGAAGCTATTTATGCAGCCTCATGCTTTGCTGCAGTACAGTGAATACACTGCAGCTATGCACAAGAGAGTACATTCACTGTTCTGCAACAATACTGCCACACATTATTTTAATATTTATTTATAAACATGCTACAAATATACACTGCTCATCTGCACATGGTCTCTTGTGATAATGCCTCCTAACGCATTCATTACATTCACACGCATGTGTTCATATGATGTACAAAAAGCCCCCTTCTTCCTGTAAAATCATTCCTTTAGGCTACAAACTGAGGCTGTATAATTTCATTAAGTCTCAGTGTATCTGCAGCTCACTATGTGGGCTTGACTGGTACAGAGACCAATTCTCCAGAATCCCCACAGAAAAGGCTCCAGTCGCTTCTGTGTCGCCTCCACATATCAGGTCTAAATCTGGTGGGAACACAGTGAGGGATGGCAGGACAGTGTATGTACTGTATGTGTGTGTGTGTGTGTACCTTGGCTTAGATCTAAGAGAAGAGGCAGTGCATTAGTCTACATTCAAATTTTCATCCTCACTCAATCATGCATTGAATTTATTTTTTTTTTTGCGCTGCCATGCCATGCCACCCGTAGGACACAATCGATGCTTATAAATATGCCAGATAATTATGGCAAATGTGCCTTGCTCCCTCTAGCGGAAAAATTATATTGGAGATGTGAGCGATTATTTTCATGGCCTCGGTTTGAGAAAAGGCTGTCAGGCAAGTCGGTGAGTCAGTCACTCTGTGATTACAGGGTTTGTGACTGTGACACAGGGGCAGGTGGCACACAAGTTGCTCCTTGATAAATAAGCGAGCAAGGAAATGAAAAAAGGATGAGAGCAAAGGTTCAGAGATATTCAGTAAATTTGGCCAGGTTGTCACTTTCAGTTAAGTCTGGTTATGATATGTCAGAACATCAGCACCTAGACTCACTGTATACATATCTAGATATATCTATACGATGTAAAATCTGTACAAAAAAATCCCTCCTCTTGATTACTGCGTTGCCCGAGGAAAGATAAAACCTTAAACACATGGCACTGTGGAAGAAGATATGAATGAACCAGTTTTCAGTCTCTATTTTAAATGCCAACAGGGCTGTGGGGATTAGCAAAGAAAAAGTGGGTGTCTGAGTGATGTCTTCAAGACAAGGGGTCTCATCTGCCACACAGATGGAACCTGGCAGGGAGAGGATGCGGTCCATCAGCCCTCCCACCTTTCTGCCCACCCCTGCTTGTTTCCATCGCCTCTCTGGTGTGTGTGTGTGTGTGTGTGTGTGTGTGTGTGTGTGTGTGTGTGTGTGTGTGTGTGTGTGTGTGTGTGTGTGTGTGTGTGTGTGTGTGTGTGTGTGTGTGTGTGTAGGAGTGAAAAACGAGAAAATTAACTGGAAGAATGGCAGAGAATGAAATGATTGAACACTGGCTTTTATGAGAATCGATGAGTCAGAGCATTTAATGGAATCAATAGGGCAATTATCACCATGTGCGCATGGCATCACAGAGTACAGCTGCAAGTAAACTCTTTTTATCGGTTTTGTTAATGGAATCGGTCTTTCCATTAAGAAAACACTTCCATGAAGTGTGGGAGTCTTCTTTACTGAGCTTCCTCATTTTTTTGTGTTTCTATTCCCATGCTCCTAAACCTATAAATTCCCCTTTGTAACATCGTGTTTTCAGGCTTGGCACTCATCATGTGGAATGGACTGTACACAGCAGAGAAGATCGTCATCCAGTGGACTCTCCTCAGTGAAGCCTGCTACTTTGCTGTCCAATTTCTAGGTGACTAAATATTTCCAGCACATTATTTTACTGTTCTAGTTATGTGTTTTTGTCCTAAGCAGTTGGAATTGCCCCCCATTTTTTTATATCACTTTGTTTGTGACAGTAACGAGACAAACCATTAGTCAGTCGAGAGTTGATTTTACCAGAGATTTTTGCAAATGTGTGTGTTGATACTGCCCTCTAGTGTTCAGAGTGTGGACTCACAGCCTTGCATTAAATTAATGGACTTGTATACAGAAACAAATCCTTTTGTGTTAGTATCCCTCCACCCCAGTCCATCAAGGAAGTGCTGTCCAAGGGAAACTTGAACTAAAAAACACTTAACCTCCTTTTAAGATCCACCTACCAGAAGCTTATAAAGTGAGGAACATCATGTGCCTTTTTCTTACCATAAAACATCATATGTCAAATGCTAAATGTTGCTCTGTCGTTTCAGTGACATCCATCACCTTAATGGAGATTGGCATCCTGCCCAATGCTGCCATGCTACTGCTCCTTAGTCAAGTACTCTTCCTGGTTGTCACCATGGCTTACTACTACCACCTTGGTCGTAAGCCGAAAAAGATCTGAGCTGCCTTTGCGATACTTCCAGGGAGGGGACAGCTGAGCACAAATCACAAACGGGGTCGAAAGGTTTGGAATATTTTTTGACAGGGGCTTGGAGCATTACCAGCGGATGCCCCCTGCCCTGGTCCATGGGACCTAGCCTATCGTAACCCCCGATCTCCAACAGATGAGCACAGTGTCACATTCCAGACTCCGAAACAAGAACGAGAAACCTCATAGTGAAAGTGAATTACTCTTTCACTGTGCTGTGAGGTCAAGCCCCTCTTGACACACATTCCTCCTTTATTCAGTTCTGAGTGCTGTGATTATTAAGAAGGAGCTAGGAGTTTGTAGTACATTGTGTTCTTGTGTCACCTGGTAATATGGTTCAATATGTACAACACAAAACACCCCGACCATGTTCATGTACAGAAACATGATCTCCAGATTCAGTATTTAGTGTTATCTGACAAAAAATTGCATCTTGACACTGCTTCTTAATCACGCTCAGGACCATGAGTTTGTGTTATATTGTGTTTCCTGTTTGATGCTGTTGATGTTAACTCATGCTGTATGCTTATGTTGAAGCCTGTATATCTGTGCTCTTGCATGCTACTCTGACAACTCTCCAGTGAACTCAGTGAATAGGAATAGCGTCATCTGTGCTTAGTGCAAGATTCAGCTGCAGTCAGATACGCTAAACTCCAAAAGGTCAGTTTATACTCTCAATCATGCCCATCAATCATATTCAGATTTAGACTACCCAAAAAGAAATGCTGAATCTAAACATTGTTCAGGGACAAAGTGATTTTCTTTTTATTCCGAGAAGTTCTACCAAAGTAAATAGGAATTGTTTTGTACAAGTATTTATACTACAGAGATGAATACATGTATAATGTTGATAAATGCGCATGTGAACTGACTCACAGAGGAGAACTCTCCTTGTTGTGTTCGGCAGGACTTAAGCCTGAGCGATCTTACACATAGTATTTAACATTCTGACCTTTACTATACAACTAGTGTCACAAGCCGAGTATGTCAGTGTGCAGGGCAAACAAACCTGAGCTGGTTCCTCTTTAGTGATGTAGCACAGTTATTTTTTTTCTGTTTTTTTTCTGTTTTTTTTACATACACCATATCCTTAGCCTTGCCTTAAAACTACTTAAAAGAACAGTCATCAGCACTGCATCCCTCTTGTAAATATGTAAATAAAAGTATTTACTATTATGTGGTGTTCTTGTGAACCGAACAGGGAACTTGTTCAGTATTAGTTAAATGATTTTCAAAGGTTGATCTTTCACTTGGCGTGTTATTTTGTACTATTTAATAAGTGACATTTGTGTTTTTGACGTCATGCATGCAATATTATCCAGCAAAAGAAATAGCTCAGACTGTGTAGCATTCTGCCACCAACTAGAACGCAAAGCTGATAAATAAACATGTTGATGGTAGTGAATGGATGATGTGTAAGGCAGTTAAACTCTTATGAGCTTTAAATCTGATATTATTACCCAACATTTGACAGTTTTCACCCAATTGATTCACTTCAGTACATTTTCTACCTCCTGATACTTACCCCTCAGGTACGTGACATCCCAGCTCAGTGTTTTAGAGCTGTGCCAGGAAAGCTAATTTGTCAACTCCGATCATACTCTTCAACACCTAAGGCCAGTCAAAAAGACACCCTAAAGATAGCTGACTTACTCTGTAAATTTAACTTGAAACATTATTTTAAGTCTAACGAGAAACATACTGTAGGTCTCCTCCAAAGGTGGTCCATATTGTTGCAAATGACCACGTTGAGTCCTGCCCCAGAAGGGAGTGGTCCTGAGGTCAGAGTGATTGAGGGTTTGCAGTAGCTAGTCCAGCACTGAAGGCAGATGTGCTTGTTACTTGGGTGAGCTCTCTGTTCAGATAGGGAATGTGAAACATGGGTGAGGTCTCCCGTACTCCTGAAAAGTTGTAATTATCCTTTTTTCCAGTGTTTAATTAGATGCAGCTCTCCCGAGTAACATTGTGCACCCCAACCTACTGCTCTGTCCTGTCTAGCATGGTAATTATGGAGTTCAAGAAAAATGTCATTCCATTTCCGTCGATACTACAAGCTTCAATCATCAGCCTAGTGAAATGAAAAGGGTCTGTAAGGCAGGTTATTTTAAGAGAGATGGGTAGTTTCGAGGGGACGGGCAGAAGAAGGGAGGCAAAGAAACAGCTCTTTCATCCTCCTGGTTCTCTGACGTAAATTAGTCAAAAACCATTGGTGAGTTGTATTCCTGAAATTTTAAAGGAACGGTAAGTTGAGCTACTCATTCCCTCTGATGTAGATCCAACATATGTTCTGTTGTACTGTTGTGAATAGCAGGTCAAACTGTTTCAAGTTGTAGCATTGCATTTTTATGTATATATGTGCTATATTGTACCTCAAAAATAAATTGTTATGGATTTCCACCATTTGAAATAAAGGACACTATTGTTTATTTTGAAGACTGCAAAAGTGAACAGCCTAATAATCTTTGTTCCTTGTCCTTTCTGATATAGTGTAGGAGCTGCAAGTATTATATTATTATTATTATTATTATTATTATTATCATTATTATTATTATTATTATTATTATTATTATTGTCATTATTATTACAATTGAATAAAATCTGGTGTGATATATACATTTCAGTATAAAACATCAAATCCTCACTTTTAGGAAACTGGAACCAAACATTGTTTAGATCTGGAATAAAACTGTTAATTGATTATGATTTAATCAATCAGTCATTTCACTTTCATTTCCACTTCAAATCAAGTGAGGTAAAATAAAATGCATCACTTCTTACGCACTCACATGGACCCAATAATAATGTCTTCATCTAATTTTAAAGCTTTAAATTGAGTTTATGGCGGCACTGTCACCTCATAGAAGGAACCTCAACTTGGGCATTTCTGTGTGGAGTTTGCATGTTCTCCCCATGTGTTCTCTCCGGCTACTCCAGCTTCCTCCCACAGTCCAAAGACATGCACTTAGCAGGTTCATTGGTGACTGGTGTGAATGGTTGTTTGTCTCTGTGTGCACTGTGATGAGCTTGCGACTTGTCCAGGGTTTACCGCACCTCTTGCCCAAAAGTCAGCTTGGATAGACTCCAAGCCACGCCATGACCCTGATGAGGATAAGCGGTTGTAGACAATGGATGGATGGAAATTGAGCTCATATATCAGACAAAACAACTGCAAAGAAATGGCTAACTTTGGGAATATTAAGGTTGGGAAAAGCTTTCAATGAAAACATCCTGTGTCACTTCACTCATGTTTCCTCTGTGAGATGAGCCTGAGTATGCTTTAAACTTGTAGAAATGATGCTCAGCATCAAGGGTGAGGAACAGGTATACACTTTCTAATTTGATAACCAAGGGAAGAGAAGCCTCCAACAGGATACCTTCCATAAACCTTTATTCACTGGAGAGCCTTTAGCAAAATTTCCTTGTGAATTCAATGAAACATATCACTCCACAAAACTACAAACTACAGCTTTGTTCCAACATGTCTGAGAGAGCTGTCATGTAATGTGACCCTTTGTTTAGTGTTTTCTGTTTGGAAGATGTTAAACATGTCATAACACGATCAAGCCTGAACAGAGATCTTTCCTGTGAAATGAGTCTACCTGGTGAAGCCTCTCACATATTCCTGTGTAACTTCTCCCATCCCCAGTGCTCTCGCTCCTTTACACACACATTGGGCAAATGGTGAAAAGGGGGATTGTGTGGCACAGGAAATGTGTGTGTGGTTAAGGTTGTATATAGGCAAACAGCTCCCATGTGTCCCATGCATTACATGCATACTTTCCACTCAATATATTGAGTCCTGGTTTGTTTCGTAAGGCCTGGTGGTAAACAGTATTTTAGATTGGCTTACAATGGATCGTTTAAAAGGTTTACACAGCATCTGCTTTTGATAAATACATATTCTCATCATATATATTCTGGTATATCTTGGATAATGTTACAGTAGAGTGATCAGACAATGGCTGTAAATATTTTATGTTGTGTCTTCTTAGGAGTCAAAGAATAATTCTCTTGTGGTCTAAAATGTTTTGTTTCCTCTCAATTAGAAAAAAAAATTAAACTCAAGATAACCTGGACTAAACTGTCTTTATGTGATCATCAGATTAAAGCTGCTAAAGTAGTAAGTACTTAGGTACTCATCAGTGGTGGAATGTAACTTAGGACATTTACTCTCAAATACTGTACATAAGTACAATTTGAGGTGTTTATACTTAATTTTAGTATTTTATACTAGTCCACTACATTTCAGAGGAAAATATTGTATTTTTTTTTACTCCACAGCTTAAGTAACTTGTTATTTTACAAATTATTGATTTTGGCATGCAAAACATAGAGAGTCATAAACTAAACTAACCAACAGTGTATATCAATACAGTTAAAATGATTAGCCAACAGTGACAGAAAATTAATTGGCAACTCAATAACTTATCAAATGTATGGATTTTCTGCTTTCCTTTTTAATTATTTCTATTAACTGAATTCAATTTTGATTTTTTTAGAGTGACAATTGGTTGGAAGCATCGTGAAGATGTCACTTTGGGCTTTGTGATTATTTATATATTTATAATTGTGAGTATTTATAGAATTTAATCAAGGACAATAAATATAATAATCAATTGCATCAGTTCAAAATAGTTTTGGTAGCTCCATCTCAATCAAGTAAACTGCTTTTACACTAATGCATGAGTAATGAGTAATAATCTAATAATCTAATATAACAATCACATGGGCAGTTATACTGCATTGAGTACTTTTTAAAAACTTTTTTACATTAGTCTTGTATCTGTTTTAATTTACTTGTTCTTAGTTTGTGCTGCTGCCTGTCTTGGTCAGGACTCCCCTGAAAAAGAGATTTTTAAAGGTCCAGTGTGTAGGACTTAGTGCCACCTAGCAGTGAAGCTGCAGCCCATATGAATACTGTCTTTCCTAGAGAGGGCGAGTAAATCACATAAAAAGCAAAAGGATATATTAAGAGCCAGTGTTTGGTTTGTCTGCTCAGGGCTACGGTAGAAAAATCAACATGGTGGACTCTGTGAAAGAGGACCCGCTCTTTCTGTAGATATAAAGGGCTCATTTTAAGGCAACAAAAACACAGCGATTCATATTTTCAGGTGGTTATACACTAATGAAAACATACTAATGAATATTATATTCAATTCCTGCCAAGAGATCCTCCTAAGTCTTACGCACTGGACCTTTAATGTCAATGGGACCTTTCTTGGTTAAATAAAAAATAAAACTTTTAGTCACTGTGTTAGTGTTTACAGTGTGTTATAAGTATTTTTACTTAGGGAAATGATCTGAATGCTTCTTCCACAATTAGTTATCATATGCAAAAAGCACCTGTGTGAAAGTAAAGTTGGTTTGCCGGGCAGTAGCGGGTTAAAAAAAAAGTCTACTGCAGGGTAGGGGTGTGAACAACTACCCACAACTACCCACATTCACACAGGCGGTCGTGTGGATAGACACGACCTACTGTACACATTTCTTGTCCCTCACCGAAGACTGCTCAGTTTCACAGCGAGTAACACAGAAGACGGTCAAACTCTAACCAACCGTCACCACCTTTGGAGAGGAAATCAAAGTAAGTTTTAGCGTTTATCTGTCTTTAGCTGGTATTAATTAAAGATTAGCTCCGACACAGTATGTGTTTGAGTTGCTGTTGTTCGTTAACTGCTTTGCCTGTAATAAAGCTTTATAAAACTTTGTGTCTAACTGTAAACAAACCGTTAAAGACTAAACTTTAGACAAACTAACTTACAGTTAGCCGACACGTTAGAGCAGTTAGTTAACGAGCGAGCTGACGTCAGTTTACGGTTGACGTTACGTTAATATAACGTTAAAGTCTAACCGAACTGATCTGATCTTTAAGGTTAGGTTAGATAACTTAAAAGTTAAAATATTAATCTCCCTGAAATAAATTAAATTGTGTTCATTTTAGTGTCAGCTCACCCTCCAGAGTCAGTGAAGTGAGTAATTTAACAGTAAAACAGTAAAACCATGGTCATGTCTCAACTTTCTGTCAGTTTGTATGCAGCCGGTGTAACGGCGATGTTGAGCGGCATTAATATTAGTATATTATATATTGTATTAATGTTTTGAAATGTAAACCACAAATATTAAAGCAGATGTCAAGTGGTAATGAGGGCTCTCCAGGATTATCTTAACGGCTACGGGTCCTGCATATGTCATTATTTTAGTTAACTTGTCCTCATTACAGGGGACACTGTCTCCACTTTAAAGTGTGTTTTAGCCTCTAAAGAGACTTTTTCTTGAGTAATACATAAAGTGTATTAAACCTGCAGTGATAAGTAGTCTAATGTCTAAATGATCTGATTTCAGCTTCTCAAATCTGATTTCTGTAGTCTATGTTTGTAAACTGAATATAGCCTATTTGGAGTGCAGACAAAACTAGACATTTGAGGGTGTCACCTTGCTGTTTTATAGACTGCACAATATACTGGTTAATCAAGAAAATGATACACAGGTGACTTGATAATGAAAATAATCATTTATTTGTAGCGATAGGTGTGATACTGCAACATTTTGTGTATTTTCTGTATGTATATTGTCACAAAAGTCCTCTTAATGTACAGCTATCTGCTGTCAGAGATAGATTTCAATGGGACAGATACTTATTTGTGTGTGTGTGTATGTATGTAAGAGGGGTTTACAGGAAAAAGGTTGTGAGCCAGAGACAGTCCTGTGAAACAAAGTAATGAGTAAGAGGCCTACCCAACACATTCAAGGCAACATCCTATTGCCACAGTCAGGGCTTTAAGATACAGGCTTTTTAGCAATATTGTGTTTTTACAAGATTAAATTCACATCTGAGCGGGCGGCTGAGTGAGAAAGATTTATTCTCAGCTTTCACTTTCTGTCTGCTTGTACAGTTTTTTCTCGATACTTGGGCTTCATTTAGTTTTATTGAAGAAAAGAAGAAAAAAACTGATGAGTCTACTACATGCATTAATTATTCAGTGACATAATTGTAAAAGGAAATTTGTTGATATCTAGAAGTCTGATTTTGGGTTTGGCAAAATGTTTCAAGTGGCCACATCACCATTTAACTAGCAGTGTATGGTGGCTGCGTGTCACATTTATAAACTTCAGTATACTGCACTGCCATTACAAACAGCTCGTTTACCACGTGTATCTTACCATATACAATACAATACCACAATAGAGCGGTGTAGGTGAGTAGTCGGATGTGGTTTAAGAGGGAAGTGAAGTGAAGTGTCAGCTTGCTGTTTCCATTGCAGCTAGCAATGACATTTTTAAAAAAAATATGTTTTACATAAGTGGAAAAGGAAAAAAAATACCCTGTTGCAGAGAGGTGTTTTTTTATCCTCTCACCAAAGCTACACCTTCATTAAATAAATACTTTGGTGCTTGGTTTTAGCAAGTAAAACTAAAGCAAACTGAAGTAATTTTGCCTCTGTTTAACTTGTGTCGTTGTTATAGACCAAAAAAGGTCATCACTAAGATATCAGTCAAAACCAGTTGTGCTTGGTTTACTCATGTTGCCACAGATGCTTCATCGAGTTGCCTGGCACTGATTCCCCGTAGGGGATTACATCTCTTTATGTCATACAAGAGCCCCGTTGATGATAAATAGGAATTCCCCTCCAATCGTGGTTGAGACCTTTTGACTGATAAAGCAACTCAGCCGATACAACATTGTCTAGACGGGAGTTTTTGCGTGACCAAGAAGAATGAAAACATTGACAGACGTAAACAACATTTTGATCATGAAAGATATCACTGCTATCAGATCTAGTCTTCACCCTTACAAGCTGCAGTAGCTGTTCCTATAAATGTATATGTAAAGCTATATGAAGGGATAAAGTTTATTACTGATATTAAAGCAGTATTCTGGCATGGTATTGAGGGCTTTGATAACAGGATGTTGTGGGTAGCTTCACGCCAGCATTATAGCTTCACAGATGTGTAAATAGGTCATGAATAAACATGCATAAGAGGTAGTGGTACATTTTGGTTGGCGCAGTTGCCATCTGCCACTAATAATGTCTTCATAATCATCTCTGGACTCCATGCTTCTGTAGTGTTCAATAAACAAACAGTCAATTTGATCACCTCCTGAGCACTGTTTGTGGGTGATCACACCTTGTGCCAGACTACAAGGAGGGAAATTTAGTCATGAGGGGAAAAAAAAATGTCTGTATGAGGTCACAGAGTTTGGAAAGTTCAGGTGACTCACTTGCAATTTTCATTTCTTTTTTGCACATGTTTTGGCCCCTGCATGCTTACTCTACTCTGCCATCCCGTTTTAGAGAAACTACACTGTATTTTGATGTCAGTGGCATTATGAAAACTAGCTGTTACACAAGGTTATAATGGCACTGTTACTTGGAATTGCCATTTGGCTCTGCTTTAGATTTCCATTGCACTTTCCACGTATTATTATTATTTTTTTTAACCTCTGAACAGATTTGTCATTCGCTCTCAGGGAGTCCAGTGTGATTGGGTTTGTCTAGGTAGGTTCAGCAAAAATAAAACTATAAACGTCCTCGCAGTTTACAGTATCTGCTCGATGTGTGAGCTTGCATGGAAGTTCCGCAAAACCGTGAATGTGTTTATGGTTTGGTTTGGCTTTGCTGCTAACCTCAATATAGTCAGCTGGCTGCTGCAGCATGAACTGGGCTGGGCCTGTTAGCCTATTTTATTTTTTTGAAAAATATAATAAGTAGCACTGAGGCATTGTTAGGGATTCTTTTCAGACGGACGGGCCTCAGTCAACAAACAATGGATGTCATAACTAAGCCTTTTTTTAATCCACACTGCTGCTCGCCATCTAGACATAAAGACCACCAATCTCCTTTAAGGATTATCGACTTTGCAGGGATATCTGCCATGTGGTTTGGGCTTTGTACTGTGTTTAGTTCTGTAGACATGAAATTTATTGGTATTTAGGTTATCAAGTGCATTTAATAGCCAAGTATGAGCGATTAGAAATAGTAACCTGTCTGCCAGTCCTTTGACAGGCCTACTGTACAGATTGTTCCATTTGCATAGAGCTGAAACACAGCCAAACTTGTTGGACAGGAAGTATGTGTTATTTACTTGTCCATGTTTGCATTTGGTTATCCAAATAACTAGTGCTGTTGGGATGGTTCCCAACAGTTCAAACTGTATTACTTGGTGCATCCTAACGTCTTGTGTTTTTATTCATCTTATTAACCCGTGGATCGAATTGGGAAGGTTAGATTAGATGAGTGTTCTTCTTTTTAAATACCCTGTTTCATATTTAAATGAAGCTGCAATTCATTTCCTGTTGTTATGATGCCTATTTTGGTTCGATTGAGTGAAACACAAATCGCTAACCGAGTAAAGAGGAAGCTAAAACCTAAATGTGACTGAGAGATGTCAGCAAAGGAAATATGTTGAAAGTTATTTGAGTGTTTAACTCAAGTATTACAAGTAATACAAACTAGTAATACAAACAAGTAACACAGGCTGTTAGTCCTTCAAGACAATGATGTTTTTCTTAATGTAATATTACAGTTTTTATTTATCCAGTCAATGCTTGCTATGTTATAACATAATATTAATTTTGACTATCTTGTGCTTGTCACAACAAAAGAAGTATGCCAGACAAAGATCAGTCAAAAACAAAACAGTGCAAAATATGGGACCTTTTTGTTGGATTGTATGTAACTATTTCCTTTTAAATTTTGAAATAATTCACAGTAAACATACAGAGTTTTTGCGTCCAAAAGGAGTATATAATGCCTAAAATAGAGCTAAATACACACTATCATCCAGACATTGGGAAGAACCTAAAAGAGACAGGGAGAAGAGAACAGCTTTGTCATCTGAAACATGGGGAGTTGTCTTTATAGGGTATTTTCAGACTCCTCAAATAACCACAATGGCTGGTTGTATTTTCAGTGCTCCCAGTGAAGGAAAAGGTCTGGTTGTGGTAAATATTTTCGTTGGACTTGTGGAGACCAGCGCTGAATCATGGTGCCAGAGAGTTTTTATAAAGTGTCCCAACTGTACTGTCTGTGTGGTGCTGGCCTGGCCTACAGGTGTTTCCTCAGAGGAACATGTTGCTCACAGAAAAGTCAATGTGAAATGCAGTCATATGTGACGGCAGGTATTCATCTGTGTGCGTGGGAAACACAAATATATATGAGTGATCGGTAAACTGATTGTAAAACAATGCAGGCGTCAGCGTAACATGCCCAAACATAAAATGTTCTTAGTTCTCAGCTTGCTTTCATGGTCTGATCCACAACAATATATTTTGTCTGTCATGTGGTCATATGACAGCAGCCAGACCTATTGAACAAGGCTGGATGTGGCTTTAAGTAGCATGCTCTTGTCGTACATTTGGCTTGAAATAGTTCATAAAATTGACTGTAAAACAGTGACCGAGCTTGTTGCTGCTAATAAACACAGTTGTAGATCAGGCTAGATTCCTGCTTGTGATGACAATAGCACTCCAACCACATGCCGTCATGGTCTCCACACAGTCATCATGACTTCACCACTTGCCACTTTTGTGGTGGTCTTTCCTCCAATCTGTCTCACCAGGGTGGTTCCTATTGTTTGTCAAGAAAAAAACCATGTTCGTCAAGAAACTTGCTTACCACACTGTCATAAACTCTAATATATTAAGAGAACAGGCCAATTGTTGTGTTATAAAAGTGAGGATTAGAGTAGGTTGGGCTGTTTAAGACTGGAGAAACGTGGCTAAATTAGGCTGAGGTTGCTGCTTTGAAGATTAAAGCTGTGTTTACTGTTTAATCAGGAACCCAACTGTGCAGATTTTCCTGTTCCTTGTTCTGTGGCTCACTATACTGTTAAGGAAAGACTATCTGAAGGCTCGCTGTCTTCGCTTTGTTGTTGTATCTTTTCTCCATCTTGTCTCCGTCGTCTCTTTTTGTCTCACACACCCACGCAATAGTGTAATATTACCAACTGATGTTTAATTTAACCAATAAATTCTGTTTACTTCTGTCTTGCAGAGACGCAGCCATGGGGAAAGGATGTATCACAGTCACCAAGTACTTTCTATTCCTCTTCAACCTCCTTTTCTTTGTAAGTAATCACTTTTCTTCATCGCTGCTCTGTGGCTGTGCTGCAGTAGCTGCATATGTGCAGAATCCTGTCACATGACTTTCACTTTGTCAGCAGCTTTGTTTACCCAAGATAAAAAGATAGGTATGCTGTGCTCCCTCAGTTGAATCAAATCCTCGTGACGCATTGAGAGCTGTCTGAAGCCTTTCAGCGCTTTTTATTTGAATAAGTGTCCCTATTCAAATATCAGATGCATAGAGAAATGTCCCAGTGACTCTGTCTGAGGCGAGACACTTTGCAGAATACCTCTGCACAGCTCGGTCTAAACAACAACAGATGGTTTCTGTTTGTTTCCTCCTCTCTCACACCGGCCACAACATAAAGATCTATTACCCCAGACTCCTAAAACTGCCTGTGCGAGGATGTCCAGACCTTTCCAATGAGACTGTGGCTGTAAACCTGACGCGGGCCTTTTGATGTGAACACTCAACTGGTGTCTAATAAAGCGTGTGCGTGTGCGTCTGTGGCAGTGTTTGTCCATGTGGAGAGATTAGACTAGTGGAGGCTAAGGGAAGCCAGGAAGCGGTGGGCTAATGATAGCTGCTGGGAGCTCAACAGTCCCTCTAAATGAACAGCTCTTAACCATTGCTCTAATGACTGTTGTGTAGTTGGGGAGAGGCAGCAGTCCAAGGGGGGAAGCTGGTGAATCAACAGAGCCTCTCATCTATGGATTTTGCCCCCGCTGCAGTGCCCCACGACGTTTAAACAAGGCCTTAATTACATAGATTATGCACTTCATAACCTCATTACAAGGGTACATAAGGTAAAACTGCTAATTTTCAGACGCCAGTCATAAAATCCTCCAGTCTAGAGGTGATAATCTTCTCATTTTTTTTCATATGTATCCTTAGATAACACTGTTCAGTTTGTTGTTCTGAAATAGGGAGTATGACTGGTAGATCTGTGTTTCAGTTGGTGTTAATTGTAGGAAAAACCAAAAGGGTGGGTGGGTGTCTTGGTCTTATTCACATCCTCTTCCTCTTTGTACCCTACCGTGAGAGAAGGAGACAGAGGGAAGAGCTAGGATCTGATTAATCCCAGATGGGACAGACTTAAGAGGCACAAAAAGAGTTCCTGATTTAAGACACACCAGCACAGCTTCTGCTTTACTCTCATATGAAATGTGGTGCCTGATTCCCTTCTCATTCCACTCCACAGATCTTCGGAGCATTGATCATGGGCTTTGGCCTGTGGGTCCTCTTTGATAACCAGAGCTTCATCGCTGTTCTACGTAAGTGTCTTAACAATCACGCACACCAGTACTCCAGCTGCCACGTCCTTTAGTGATCACACGCACGTCAGCACTGACCAGTGTCAGCTGGCCTGAGCACAGTGGAAGTTGAAATAGAGATTGGAGAGTGTGCTTGTCAAATCCTAAAGCCTCTGGCCTACTCTGCGCAGCTTATGTTGATTTTTATCCCATAGGATTCATTCCCAAATGAACCACAAAGGGATGTTCGCACCAAACCAAAAATGTGACTCACAGATGAAATTTACTGACTTCCTCAGCCACTCAGAAAGTTGCCCTGTAGACATACAGACACACACTGTTAAACACATCTGTGGAGATCCAGGGGAGTAGGTTAGTCAGGGCGAGGTGAGAGACTCATGATTATTAAGGCGTCCCAAGTTGTTTTTATCTCATGTTGCAACTTTATTTCCCCCCACAGTTTCCACAGAGTTGTACTTTGAACTTCTCTCAAGTCTCCAGATGGCAGAGGTGCACAGATAGTAACTCCCACCTTCGCAGATGTTGTCACGGATCTATTTCTAGGCACTGAATAGTGAACAAGAAACCTCCGAATGCCATTCTTTATAAGCTTTGTCATAGACAACAATATGTCTAACTTAGGTTATCTACTATGAAGACACCAGAGAAAGCTTAATGAAACCCAGTTCCAGCCTTGCCTGAAAAGAACAGGGAACCACGGATGGAAACTCTTAGTTGCCATAAATCTTGTTATAAATGCTTTCAGTGTATTCATCCCAGATGGAGCTTTGCCGAGAGCGGCAGTGAGGCTTTCTCCCAACATCAGTCTATAAAGAAGAATTCTTTCAATTTATTATCTGCCAACTTAATATGTGTTGGAAGTCAAATATAGCGTTTCTTGCAGGAAGATATTCTTTCCTATAGGAGACGTTAGGCCTAATGAAGAGTTTTAACCCATTCAATTCAACCTCAGATGTGTGAAGAACATGCTCCACTGTGCCAATCTGAAAGAACTATGACGGTTTATGAAATATTGGACAAGATTGAATACATTTAGTTTAAACAACTGTCATTGTTTAAATTAAATTAATCAGCAACTATGTTAAGTTATTCTTCAAGCAAAAATTCAGAATGTTCTCTGGTTGTAGCGTCTCAAACGTGAGCATTTGCTGAGTGAATATCTTTTGGTTTTGGACTGTTGATCAGATAACATAGAAACAATCTAAACACCTCATCTTGAGCTCTAAGATATTGTGCTATTTCTGACATTTTATAGACAAAACTACAAACTGATTAAGCAAGAAAATTATCGGTAGATAAATCAGTGGTGAAAATAAATAAGTTGCAGCCCTAATGTTTTAGCTTGTGTTTGCAGTCCATAACAATGTGATGTATTTTCATGAGAAAGGCCAATCTCTGAGGGCTGAGCAGAAATCTATATTTAGGCTGGAGGCCTGTGCCACTTTGACTGCTGAGTGGTGAAAAGGCTGGAGTTTTGACAAAGACAACCAGAACTGACCTTGTATCTTAAACTAGTCAGACTGAGCCTTGTCTTTCTCTGGCTCATATTTCTGCTCTCAAGGTCACCACTCAGGGAGGAACTGCTCCAAGGTTATTATTGAGCTGAGTTTGCTTATCTCCAGTCAGCCATCCAGAACATAAAGACAGCGCAGTATCCATCATCCCTGCCAGCCCCAGCCCTATTGTTATGATAATCCAGCTGTTCCTCCAGAGATATCATAGATCCTGCTGCACTGATACCCTGAGGATATCCCTTCCTATGTGGGGCTTGATGACCTTCTCTCCTCAATGTATTTTTGTTCCCTCTACCAATGATGGGTCAACCTCAACTCCTCCCTGGGTGCCAGGATTTCTAACCTCACTGGAAATCTCTTACCACCCTGTAGAGGAACAAAAACTAATGCTGCAAGCAATTCTGTTTATTGACCCTGTGTGTTCCTCTCAGAAGTAGCACTGCCTGACCATAAACAGGATCTCTGTGTTTTTAGTTTCCATTCTTTATGAGTTGTATTAATAGAGTCTTCTGCAGCTGGCCCAGTGACTTCAGGCAGGGGAACTTTGGGAATGTTTTTGTTTCAGGACACCTATTAAAAAGGTATCTTCCCCAGAATGTATAATACCCTTCAGTATATCAATACAGTGCTGCTGATACTTTACTTTAATGATATGATGCCTTGGGTTTATCTTGCTGCCACTTGCCAAAACACAGTTCGCCTTATGTTTAAACAAAAGTCAGCCTTGGAAAAGAAGGTCTGTGGGCCAGACAGTGTGCCAAAGCAGAGTACGGAAATATGCTGCAGATTAATTCTGAAACTTTCCAAAGTCGTAAACAGAGAAAAGAGAGCTTGGTAGGAAAAGTTTGG
Source organism: Sciaenops ocellatus (assembly GCA_033000465.1). Taxonomy (NCBI): domain Eukaryota; kingdom Metazoa; phylum Chordata; class Actinopteri; family Sciaenidae; genus Sciaenops; species Sciaenops ocellatus. The sequence continues at coordinate 10,629,664 of CP136871.1, forward strand.
GCTGCTTGATCTATTAATCAGTAGAGCCCAAATTTGATGTACTTATGTTTACATTTTACATCTGTATGTGATGTCAACCATGACTTTTTTTCACCTCCGTACAGGCTGAATGTGCGGCTCTAGTCAGGTTTACAGAAGAACCTGAAATTCCAAACAGTTCCCCTCCACCCTGTGCAGCTTTTTTTGAACTGCACCATAATCTTTGCTTCTTTAACTGGAAAGTTACATGGAAACCACCCAAAGAACTATTTTAGAATATCTAGCAGGGACCTACATGGAAAATTGCCATATCACATGACAGAACAGCACAGTAACTAGGCAAACACATGCTGATTTCAGAAAAAAAAGTGAAATTACCACAGAACACAGAGGCTAGCTCCGCAGCAGGAAGGTTGCAAAGTAGAATATCTGTCGCTCTGCAGCTTTGATACACCTGGCAGAAAGTCTGAGAGGAAGCAACTTTTTCTTTTAGTTTTAAAATACTTTTCACTCCTCAAAACACTTCATGAATGGAGAACAGCAACTAAAAAGTAAAAGTCCCCTTGCATATGTTTCGTTGTTAGCTACTGCTTCTACATTATGTCTAAAGGTCAGATGTACTGCCAAGAAAATTAGAAAATTGCCTCTATTAAAATGTTAGAAGTGGTCAGAGCAAATAATCGTTTTGATGTTGCATTAGTGTTGCATGACGTTTAACTCCAGGGTGTATGTTTTTACTGGAACAAGTGCTCATTTAATCACTGGGGTGCAGGGACACCACACACAAACATAAATCCCAATTATACCTCCCACAATTAATAATCATGTTTAGTAAACCATCCTATGATCTACTAGGGAAAAAATATTTTGAATGTCCACTAAATAAATCTCTATTATGTAGACTAAATTTGCCACAAGTGCAGTGAAATAGTCCTGCTCCTCTCAGCAAACATTGAGGCTAATAACAATAATGATAGTATCTAGCAGGAAAAAGGATCCATCACAAAGTCTCAGTTCAGCACTGCTTCCGTTCAGAGTTCTTTATTGCATCTTAGCGCTAAATATTGATCCGTTATGTCCTGACACCCACAATCTCCTGCAAGCTTTTGTGTGTGATTCAGTGTATTTTGAAGGTTGTTTTTAAGGAACCTGTAAACGTCTGTTGCTTTTGACACTGTATGTATGTGTGTGTGTGTGTGTGTGTGTGTGTGTGTGTGTGTGTGTGTGTGTGTGGAGAGAGAGCGAGAGAGACTGAAATAATATGCTTCAACAGAGTGCTGGATATAGAACATGCAGTGTGCTTGTCTGCCTCCCTTTAAATGATATACCCTGAAGCCACATAAGCACTCTGCATATGTTGAAGTTCTTTTAGCTTTCAATTATTTTCAAACCACCACAACATACACTGCTCTGGTAACCCAGTCAGCGTTGTACATGCATGTTATGACGTCTTTGCGCAAGCAAGCCTATTTTATGTCAGTACTGTAAATAAATACACTTATTTTAAGTCTAAGTGTCTCAGTACGCTACACTATCCATGTACAAAATATCATGTATCCTCCCTTTAAGAGAGAGTGAAACTCGAGAATGAAGTTTTTGCTTGAAAAATGACTGATATTATTACTTGATTATCAAAGTTGTCAGTTAATTTTTCTCTTGATTAATTAACCGACTATTGGCTAATGGCTTTAGATGTCTAAAGGAGGTTCTGTTCCGACTGTCTTTATATGATCAACTGTGCATTAAAGGCAAAATTCCTCCCCAAAACATACATTATACTTGACAAACTAAGAATAACATGTAAAATATATAACTGTTTTACCAGAAAAAGCTGTCATTGTAACCAACTGTTTTTGTACCTTTAGATTCGGTTGTATTAAAATGAAAAAGAAATAGGTTATCAGTCTTGATTCTAAAATCTCATTAGTGTTTCACGTCTGTGATGAAGTGCAGTGGTTTAATCCAAAGAATTGGAGCATGGTCGGAAAATGCTCTGCTGCCCTACAGGTTGCTTATTTATCTGCGGGATAATGATACAGCCTGCATCCTGTGATAATGAGCGTACGTGATCGGATGTAAAGACTGAGGAGGTCTGCAAAGTAAGGTGGTGCTAGATGATGAAGTGCTTTGTAAGCAGACACTTATATTCTGACTTGTCTGATGCATGTGTGGACAAATGTTGGCTTGGTTTATGTACAGTCATTAAGTTTTACACAGCCTAGTTGTACTTGGAAAGACAACTTGTTTTTATAGTCTCTGGGATAATTTATAATTATTGTGCATCTGCCAGAGGGAGTACTGTATATGATTATTGCTGCATGAAACACCAGCAGCTAATATGATAAAGGAATCTGGAATCGCTATATCTATTCAGCTACCGAGTGAGCAAGCCAAGAAGCAGCATTGCATTATATTCCATGAGCAGCGGTGGAGGAGCTGCAGTGTCTGTCAGCTTCTTTACCAAATGGATGGAAGTGAGTTATCTAATAGCTCGGGCTGGTTCGGTTGGCCCAGGAATCTTTAAGAGTTGGAGCCGTTTCACACAGCTCAGATTCTGGCTTCATCTGCAGACCGAGGTCTGACTCTCTGGAGCTCCTCCAGCCCCAGATAACATACAGGCACATAATGGCTCCAGTTTATCTCCTCTCCAACCTTCCAATCTTCCATTTCAGTCCCTGCGCCCTCCTCCTCAAGGAGCTCTCCCGTTCTACATACCAAAGAGGGAAATCAATTAATCTCGCCACACACTCTCTTGTCTTGGTCCAACTCTCTCTGGTGGCCTGTTGAAATAATCTTTTGTGGGAAAAAAGCACTCTGAATTCAGAGAAGTAGAAGGTTTGTGCTGTGAATCATTTTCGGATCACTTTAACCATCTGTATGAAAATGGTTTTGCATGTGAACAATGCCTTCCTCTGAGCTGCATTAGTTTGCAGACATACAGACTCTGGTTAAAGTAGAAAAACAAGAGCGAGATCAAAAGGGCCACTTCTTCATTTTGTGTGCTAAGTGGTTGTATTTTTTATTTGGAAAAAAAAGACTGACTTTACATAAAGAACTGAATTCATCTACAAAGTGTGGCTATAAAACTGTTGTAGCAGGTGTATAGTTTCATGGTTCTGTGTAAGTTGAACTCTTCCGGTGTTTTTCTGTCTGCTATCTGCAGAGGAATCATCAGACACGGTCAAAGTGGCTTCCTACATTCTTATTGGAGTGGGCTCCTTGTCAATGGCCATGGGCTTCTTCGGTTGCATAGGAGCCATCTACGAAATTCGCTGTCTGCTCGGTCTGGTAAGGAATTACTGTACATTAACTTTTAACTCAAATGCCAGTAAGAGGCAGACACATGGTTAACACTGCCATCATGGTGAGATAAGGAAGAAAACTTAATGTGCAACACAAGCTCGAACATCATCACCACAACATACCACGACACAGGAAACTACATGCCTAATATGACCGAGAAAATCAACAGATGTAATTTCCAGTGCAATACTGAGTCTCCAATAACAATAATTATCAGTAGCGTTGGCCTCTCTAATCAACCAGAGGAGTTTTTTATATCTACTTTTCTTGCATGAAACACCACCTAAATGCACCTGCTTGAGCTTGGCTAAGAACACATGATAGATTTCTGCTGACAGTTAAGCCCTTTTCCATTTCTACTTATGTGTGGGCTCACAGCATGTGTGGATTTACAGAGTGGAGGAGGGTGACGGGGATAAAGCCAGTGAGTTGTAGGGGGTACAACAAGAGTAGGGGATGAGTGCATGACCTCCACAGCGTTGAACCTGCTTGGGGTTAACGGAATAACTGCTGTGACCTACTTCTTCCAGTGATAGCGACCAGCTGGCAGAAGACCCCCTATCTCTCTCACACACACACACACACACACACACACACACACACACACACACACACCCACATACCACCTTTACACTCAGAGAGGACATAAATGAAGCTGCATGGGATCTTTAATGGTTTACATTATTCTCATGGAAGGCTTTAGAGATTATTAAATGTGTGAAAACTGTGTGTTTCTTTTCTGCTTGTTTTGTGATAAAATGTGTGTGTGTTGACATTTTCCTTCATCCCCCACAGTACTTCACCTGCCTCCTGCTCATCCTCATTGCCCAGGTCACTGCTGGAGTTCTCATTTACTTCCAAAGAGATCGGGTAAGACACTCACATTAATAATCAATTAATCAATCTATTTTTTTCCTTTTCTTCATTTCACTTCTTTATAACTTGCCCTCCTGGCACTGCAGTATGATTTTTAGTCTTAGTCTTCCCCCTCCTCATTTTACTCAATCTGTCCTAATTAGATCTTCTTCCCCTCTAACCCTTTAACCCCTGCTTCTCATGCCCTCTCCTTCCCTTCCTCCCGCTAGTGCAGCTGAGGCCAACTGGGTATTTGTGCTTCTTCCCTTCGCAGCTGTGACTGGCTGCTTTTAGGTCTTTGCTAACCCTGTTAGGGAGCCCCCACATCCTGTGATGAAACACGTGTTTCATACTTTAATGTATGGAAAGTGACAGGATGTCAGTTTGTGACTTTCTGTGACGCCGGTTGCTGGTATAAAGTGAGATGAAGCAGGTAGATTGTAGAGGAAGTAGAAAGCATGTACTTATACTGAATGTTTACACTTTAGCAGTTACCCGTCTGGGTGTTTTCTGTTTTTTGTGTTAGAGGGAGCGGGTAAACAAATTCACGATGACTGAGTGGTGCTGAAGCTAAACTATGTTGATGTTTTAGATTGGTATGTTTAACACTGCCCCATCTAAAACAGTAATTATCACCCCAGGGACAGAAATCAGTTTCTGTTCAAGTCTTTGATGAAACAGTGTCCCCTACAGGTGCCATCACCAACTCACTCGAGTTTGATTGAACATGTTTCAGCCTGTGTTGGAAAAACAAACAGTAACAATGTTTACAGCCTTTGACAACAGATAAGCCCAGGGTTAAAACTATTTATTAGAAATAATAAGACAGGTCACAACAAATCACATATGGTTGCTGTACACTGAAAACCAGAAGGACTAACTAGAACTAGAAGGAAAACAAAAGGTCAAAGATGTTAAAAATGCATTTAATACTTTTGAATATCACATGTTGTTGTGAGTTTTATGTCTATGGAACACTTGGGCATCTTTAACGGGTCACTCAACTCAACCTAACACACTTTTTGAGTTACGAAATATAGCATAAATGGGGGTGAGCATCAAAATGAGGTAGGATTTAAGCTATCTTCCTTACATCCCTGTAAGATCTATTCTATTGAATATGGGGTCCAATCAATAATAGAACAAGCATAAACAAAAGGACTAGCCATGTTTGATTGCGCTCTGTGTGTATGCGTTTGAAGGGAGTGCTATGTTTGGAAACACCAGCCTCTCAGACTGGTTTCATACTGTGAACACTGCCATCCCCTCCCAGGACATAAAAAGCCTGTCCCTTGATAAACCTCACCCCTGCAGCACTCAGGCTGTTGTCGCCTTTTAAGCTGTTAGCCCTCCTGCATGTATGTGAGTTTGTGTGTATCTCAGAGAGCACGTGTGTGTTTTAAACGCACTCCCTGTGTTTAAGGCTTACCACAGGGCAGGGTGGTGCCCTTTCCCAGAATAGGGCGAGGCAGTCACTCGTGTCCTTTAGAGCTCTGAAGATACTCACAACCACTGATCTGCGGTGTTTCACACATAAACACAGGGTCATGCTCCTATTAAGCTGTATTTGTGCAGTGTTTCAGCCCAGCCTGAGGCTTCACAGAGCCTTACCACCCGAGGTGTTGCTCTAAGAAACATACAGTTCAGATGATGGTAGTAATTTTTTAGAGAAAGATTTAGTGTGGGTGTGTTTGTTTTCTTTTCTTCAGCACTGCCTCTCTATCCTGCTTCAAAGATCTATTTCTATGTGTGCAATCTGTTTATTCTCAAACATGCAAACACATAAGGTTCATGTACAGTATCAATTTCAAAATGAGTGATCAGTGTTGTGCATTGTTGAAAATATATTCTCATCTCACTTGCAGTTGAAATACGAGATGTCCAACATCATAAAGGGCATGATTGTCAACTACACTGGCCAGAACAGGACCACAGAGCACACCTGGGACTACATTCAGAGGACGGTGAGTTGACTCTACAATCTGGTTTGCACAAGATACATACAAAAGTCTATTATATAAAATGAATAAACTAAATGCATCAAAGAAGTCTGCTGTAAGACCATGACAGTTTGCAGTGCTGGTAACATTTAACACTGTCATAAAAACATACGATACATAGATACATGAACAGCAGCAGGTTGGATTATCTAAAGGAGTGATACTAGCTAAGTGGCTCTTACAGTAACATGCATGCATATATTTATAGAGTGGGTGTCTCCAGTGTGAACTGAGGTCTTGACCTTTTAGTCAAGACTCACATGTTCTTTTCATTGTAACACTACATCCACACAATGTTGACAGAATTAGAAAAACAGGAAAGCTTACCTTTACTCCACATGGTTATCCTCAAAGCTAGCCTCGTAGTTACATCATTTAAGTAGCCTAATTAGCTGCTTTTGTGGTGTTACATATTTTGAGCAGTGCATTAACAGATGAAACAAAATGCATATAAACTGTGTATACAACCCTGAATCAATCATTAGTGTCAGAGTTAATATTGGATTTTATTTAGATGTAACTGCCAGCAGTAAAAGCTTTACAGCTTATTTGCCACGAGTTTAGTGTTGTTACTATGCGGGTATAATGACAGAAGCTGATGTGAACATTTTACCAGCTTCATGTAATTATGATCCAAACAATGTGACGTTAACTCTGCAGGGCCACGCTACAATATCCCTGTGTTATAAGTAACAAGTTACAAGTAGTTTACAGGTTTACAAGTATAGTGGTATCTAGCCATGCAGGTAGTTTTTGGTTTTATGTGCCCAGGTTTTGAAATGAGTCTTTAGTAATGTTGAGTGAGTCTTGTGTTTAGGATGGTCAAAACATTGGGCAATTACACTTAAATAACTGCCCACCAACTTGTCTTTGTCACTCACTTTGGAAAACCCGCAGACCTCTCAGTGAACAATTTTCATTGGAGCTATTCTCTCCTAAAGAAATGGTCCTTGTGAAAACTTTTGACAGTGAGGTCTGTGAATTGTCCCGAATAACTGAAACATTGTTTTTAAGAAAAAGTATGTTGCTGCTGCCAAGTTTTTCAAAATTTCAAGTTTCGTCGCTTTGGGGTGAACAAACAAAACTCCATTCACTTCCGTTGTTTCGGCTTGGCAGCAGAAGTTTGTTTTTGTCCTTTTGGAGGGATGGACTCATTAAACTAATCAGCCCAGAGCATATAAAAACAGCCCTGGAGCTTTCTGAAATCAGATTGTTTCAAACTCTCATCAAGTTTATGCATTTTCTTCACTATCTGCTTCCTCCTCCTCTTTTTGTCTTTCCTGCCAAGCCTCTTTCCCCCTGATATTTCTTGAGAACAGCAGCCAGGAGGAGGCCACAATAGAAATTCTCATTCACTGAGCCAGTGGATTTACTACTGTAGCTTTTCCTTTATATTATTTATTTTATGTTTTTCTCTTAACCTGTATTTCTCCTAATCATCTGACTCACACCTTCCCTCTTCTCATATCACCAGATGAAGTGCTGTGGATGGACTGGTCCTGGCAACTGGTCTGAAAACATAATGATCAAGAACAGCACCCAGAACCTCTACTCATGTTCCTGTCGTAATGATTCCCTGCCTGGCACGGACGTCAAAGTCGTTGGCCTGTGTGTTAACCTGTCCGATATGTTACCCATCTATGAAACGGTACATAATACTAAAATCTGCAGTTATCATTTTGAAAATCATAATTGTGAATTTCCTAGTGAAGCCAACAGCTGTTATCCATAATCTCATGTCAGTATCAAGAATCACGGCATTACTCAAACAGTATATGTGAATACATCTTTGTTATAGAAAAGCATAATTCCACATTGGTTGTAAAATCCTTCCAACTGTGCCTCCGTGGTTCATAATTTTTCTGGTCACTCAGGCACCGTGTGAAACTGCTGTGTAGAGCAGCTGCAACTTGGTTCTGCAGTCTGCCTCACTGTGATGAACCAACTGCTTTTTTTTTTTCTGAGAAGGGGCTTTTCCCCTCAATGCCGTTTTTCACTCTGTTGTCAGAGTTTTAATTCTGGCTTATGATCAGCCGTGATCCATTTATTATGCTGACATGTTGGATATCACTGCTTTCTTTCACAATATCTTGAAGTGATTCCACAAAGGCAAATGTAAAACACATTTTAAATGTGTTTCTAATAGGATCAGACTTTTAAATGATGGTTAAAACATTTTGACACTCAGAGGAAGTCTGTGTATCATACTTATATTCTTACCTTGCCGTGGTCGTTCTTTTACTTAAAGCTTCTACAACTGGTTTTCATTTTTGCGTTGATTCTGGCAGCCCCTGTGGTAGTGTTTCCACCACTATGTTTGGCCTGATTTCGAGGTGAATTTGACTGAATTGGACCCGGTGGTTGACATTGCAATGCAGAAATTATATATATAGAAAGAGCCGATCTTTACACTCATGGTCTTGTTTGTTTATTTAGGTTAAATAGCGGGGCCAGCATTAAATTGAGACTGTTTTTTAACCAGTTAAAAGCCCCTTGTAGTATGGTGAAGTAAAAGTAGCAATACCATAATAAAAAAAATACTCCATTGCGAGTAAAAGTCTGCATTCAAAATCCTACTTAAGTAAAAGTACAAACGCAATAGCAGCAAAGTACTAAAAGTATCAAAAGTAAAAGTACTCTTTGAAAAATGGCTCCCTCCATACATCTGAAACATAACAGAGTTAAAGTATTATAAAATTAGACTACTGAAGCACTTCAAAATTGTTCTTAAGTACAGTAATTGGGTAAACGTACAGTTATGTTTCACTGCTGTCACATTGACACCTTACATGACACGATGTTATAACACAGCGTCACCGAGGTTTACATAAATGCAACACTTTAACGTTTAACAGTTAACAGTGTTACTTCAACCGGGTGAACATTGCTACAGCACGCCTGCCTGATTAACCTCACATCTTTTCTCATTACGTAAGTAATTTCAACTGGTGTTGTGTAACTCTGCCAGCTCCGTGTGGCACTGTGATCGTACTTAATCAGCACAGTGAGCGCCGACAGCTAAGGCGTGTTGTTTGTGCTGTGTGATTTGTTCAAACACCAGGAAAGCTCCATTGTTCTGTTGTTTGGTCTGCGTGTTTCAGAAACTTTAGTCTCTCTCTCTACAGTTTTTCTCAGTTCAGCTAAGCCGTGTTATTCTTCCCCTCACTGGCTCAGTCCAAAGCCAACAGTGGTGTTTTGAAAAGGCTCTGTTCATGTCCGGCTGGGATCACATAGCCATTCATCTCTCGTCTGCATGTTGGCCTACAAACCCCCTCTTTCCACGTCTTTCTTAACCTCTCTCTCTCTCTCTCCCTCTTGTTCTTTCCTCTAGGGTTGTATAAGCAGCGTGGAGAAATGGCTCCTGGACAACTGTGGAGTTATTCTGGGAATCTGTGTCGGTGTGGCAGTCGTGGAGGTATCTATCTTTTTCTAAGACTAGCCTTAAAGGATGAGCTGTGATTTTTTTGTCTATTTATATATCATATGTACATGTGTATGTACTGTACGTCGAAATAGGCCACTGGTATCATTACTGCTGTCCATAATGGCCATGAATTAATCCCTCTCTGGTACAGAACTCCATCGTGAAGGATGGGGGACTAAATTTGCACAAATAAGGCATTCTTCGTTTAGCCAAAGCCAATATGAGGCTTCATCAGTCTGAATGAAGGGATGTCTTATGGTAGTCACATGTAGGTTTGTTTTCAGGACAAAATAGCAGCAGTAAACCTACACTTACCACGACCAAAATACCAACTAGGTTTGTCCAAATCGAACCTCTAAAGGCCTTATATTAGCTTCAGCTGATCTTTGAAAGGCAATTTTACACAGAGCGATGAGTGTTGTCCAACTTTTACCATGGACTCATGTTTGGAAGACTGTGGAGGGTTACAGCACACAAAAAGTCTTTTAGATCTGAAAGGATTAGTCCAAATGTGAGGATATACTTGTGTTCATTGGTGATATATGAAACTTCTTTAAGGTTGGTTGGATAAGAACAAACGATGATTGTAGTGGAGGATAATGCACTTTAATGGATTGAAATTTGGTTAAAATTTGCCCTAGAAACCAAGCTACTGTTGTGTTTTAATTCTTCATAATCTATGATAACTAAACTGACAACTCCATTTCTTGCAGCTCCTTGGAATGATCCTCTCCATGTGTCTGTGCAAGAGTGTCGTCCAGGAGGATTATACCAAAGTACCGAAGTACTGATCTGAAGACAGAACCAACTTCGCACCACACACCGAACAGTTTTCTCCCCTCTCTCTGTCTCTGTCTCTCCCCCTTTTTTGTCTCACATTCTTATGAACACACATACAAATTAAGACAGCTGTCTCCACCATTTGAGCTTCTCCTGTCTTGACAGCTGTGCAAATTTCTCACGCCCCATGTCCCACACACACATAAACACACACACACCTCTCAATCAAGCTTGACACACTTGTTGGACTCAAGTCCACAAGTTACCATTGTTGTCTTATTGTGTTTTTTTAAGGAGACATTTATGATGTTACGGTAATATTTTTATGTGGAAGTCTGAGAATTTTTGCGGTTTGATATTATGCAAATGTTCATTTATGTGTTGTCTTGTTTTCCTTGGCTGACCTCAATGAAGCGCTTAACATGGTAGTAGAGAGAGCACTTTAGTGACATTTGGTGAGCAGAGAGCCGGAGCATCTTGTGACTCTGGGGCACAGAGATGAGAGGGATACGGGGGTGTATGGGTGGCTGCTTGGTAGGATTAATGCCACTATGTGATCCTGCAGCTGGTATTTCTGGTGCAGAGGGTGGAGGAGAGAGGCCCAGGGGCTGAGCCAGGGCAGGGCCGCTGTGGTGGAGGTTTTGGCTTCTTTCATCAGCTCCTTGTACCCGGTAGCCCTGATATTAACCTCTGTTTACACCCACTGCCACCACCGCCTCCTCCCTCCTGCTATCCATATGTTAGCATCTCTAAATCGACGCCTCTGTCCTCCTCTTGGGTGTGTCTGACTGGTAACCAGTAGCTTTCCAAAATGACTAGTTTTGCATGAAGTAAGTGTGTATGATGTGTTGAGTGAGTATTTTATTTCTTCACGTTCTTTTTTTATATATATATATCAAGTCATCTCTGTCTTTTTTACAACTGTACATATGACTTCGGTAAGGGATTATGGCACTTTAGTGCTTGGTCAGCATTTTATATGGGAAAGCTGTCACCCACTTGCTCTTGTTTTAAGAGTCCTATTGTTCTTCGTTTCCTGTCTATTGTTTATGATGTACAGAATGTGGCTGCCACAGCAGCTAGTCAGCACTATTTAGGTCTCAATCAGAGAAATTGGAACCCCTCAGACTGAATCTGTCAGCACTCTCAAAGCTTTATTTTCATTTCTTTAGGACAGCATGAGTTTATGAACAGACAGCTGCTACGAATAGTTTAACTCCTCACACCTGCCTTCACGTTGAAAAATCTCGCTCTTTACCATCCCAGCACTAAGATATGAAACGGCAGCTGTGCGACCACAATGTATTTTCCCTTCTCTGCATAGTTGTTTGTTTTTCCCAGAAGTAATTTTGTCTTGTTTGGTTTATATTATTGGCAACAAGAGCATAGAAGAATGTTGAAAGCTAGCAGTGACTGCATATTTGTACAACCAGAAAGTGACTGTTCATCAACTTGTGCTATCTTTGCTAAAAATGTTTAGACAGACATTTTGTGCTGAGTGTCCTCATCCCACTTATCCATCTTGTCATTTCAGTCCTTCCACCTCACTTCAAACACACTATTCTAGATTAATTTATGGGTAATTCAGTGGATAGATTGCACTTTTATGTGGTTGGTAGTTTTTCATGCCATCTCACTTGAGTCATTTCAAATTATGTTCATCGTGCTGCAATTACACAAGATGGAGGAAACTGGTCGTGAAACAAACAAACAAACAAAAAAAAATAATGCTTATGTCTGTTAGAATTACACTCAGCCTCTTTTTTCTGACCTGCCAAATCGAAAGTTTAATTTAACTTAATAAGATATGAAGGCTTTTACTGTGTTAAGATATTTGTACGCTTTTACAAAAAAAAAGAAAAATATTTGTGGACCTGTATGCCATGTTTGATGACAAATGATTCATTATATTATTGAGAACTATTAATAAACCTGAACCCACTAGGACCAGTTGAACACTTCTTTCATTTTGTGTCTTAAAAACTGAGTTTTAAGTCGTAGTAGCCGTAACAGAACTTGACATGTAGACTGTTGTGTTGTCAGGCAGGTTACTGTTTGATCTTTCCCTTGGTTCGGTTGTCAGGTTTTGTGTAAAGCAACCAGAAGATGGCAGTATACAATCAACGGTGTCACAGCCTCAGCCAGAAATGCATTTGGACAAGATGAGCAGCATTAGTATGTAATGGTGTTTTAAGTGTAAAATGAAAGATTCTTCATCAGTGCATTAATTATGCTTTAAAAACCTGATTTGTAGAAGCCGCACGTTTAATTATGGGCTTCATGCAGATTCTCAAAATGACTTATTTCACTACCTTCCCAGCTCTACACCTCTAAGCTAATTCAATCCCCCCCCCCCTTTTTTTTTTTTTTTTTTTGTAATTTCCCAATTTAGTCTTTGTATTTTCTTGTTAAATTAGGCTAACTACCCTGTGGCTGAACAGAACAAAGAGCTCGACATCACTCATTTCACTCTGATAACAGGATTCTTCCTCTGCAGTAAACACAAAGGACCTCCTCTCTTAAAATTTAAATGCAATGACTCTTATCAAGAAAAAGGAGCCTCATGATGTCATGTCATGCCAGAAGCTAATACCTCACCACTGACTCAACCAGCTCTGCTTTTAAGCAAAACAACGCAATCACAGCACAGACCTTGCTGCTCTAATCCACTGTCGTCTAAGACACTTAACCTCGGTATAATGAGTAGAGCTTAGTGTTCTCTCAGGAGACTATTTTCGAGTAACTCAACAGAAACTCATCCCATCAGGGAGCTCTGTCCATGCTGTGTGCTTCAAGTGCCAAGAATTAACTTAAGAACAACAACAGTGAACTACATTAAGGAAGAAAGAAAACTGAATTAAAGCTCCCAAAATGTTACGGGAACAAAAAACGGCAACATTTCAACTCCACCCGATCTTCATCAAGAAAATGGCCAACATAACAAAAGACAAGGTTTATGTTTATGATAAAAATTATTACATCCTGTTGACATCATAGTCAAATCAAAGTTTGTAGTCATAGTCAACAGGATGTGATCAAATATGAGCCACTGCAAAAAGGTTCAGAAATAACAAAAACTCCAGTCAACTCAACTGCATCATTGTTTTAACACTAGAGGGTAAAAATGTGCACATTATTGCTGAAACAATTAGTTCATTAAATGAATCAACCATTTTAGTATTCAGTTAATTGTTGAAGTAATTTACCATGATACCATTCATCATTTCCTAAAAGTTAAAGATTTGCATCTCATATCAGTGAAACGTGTGAATACATTTGGATTCTCGAGACGGGGCTTCAAACTTGGGTTCTGGGACAATGTGATGTACTTTTTCATGGAATATAGAGCTGCTTTGATTACTCTATTAGTAATTTATAAGCAAAATGACCAAACATTTTCTCTTTCAAGCTTCTCAAATGGGATGATTTGCTGCCGATGATAGTAAACTGAAAATTTAGGGATTTTGGGCAACAGCCTGGACTATTGAGAGATTATTGTGTCACAATTTATAGACAAAATGATGATGAATCAAATAATTGACATAATAATCAGCATATTAATTGACAATGAAAACAACTGTTGCAGCCCTAATGGATTACACAAAAAAAAAAAAAAATCACCAGAATAACTGATAGCTGCAGTCCTAGTACACATAATATTTGCTTTGTTTGCATGCTGCAGAAAAGTGGAACCTACAGACTGGATAGCGTGGTGCTGCTGCTGCTGCTGCTGCTGGGCTCATCAGATCACACACACGCACACACATGCACATGCACACACATTGTGCAGGCCAAAATACGGCAAGGAAGGAAGACTTCCTCTGTTTTTTTTTCCACATAACTGTCAGTCAGTGAGTCCAGGCCAGAGGAAGTGGGACAGATAATGATCCCACTGTGACCGAATGAAATAAAAGGATGAATAATGAAGATGTCAAGTCCACGTGTTCAGTAAGCAGTAAGTAACCTGGAGTGATTTAAAAAAATACACTGGTTTGAAAAAACATGTCTCTTGAGATATAAAATGTTTCTAACGTTTTCTCAACATGGCGCAAACATGCGTTTTACACTGCTGCATAGAGCTCATGCATATAGATGAGATGTTTGCTTAGCAGGATGTTCTCCCCGTAACTCCCTATCAATGTGTGTTTTTAGTTACCTCTCCGCTCCATTGGTGCTCATCCACCACAGATGATGGTGGGGGGCTCTCACTGCCCGCTGTGCTCTTCCTCCCAGCATCCTGTCCACATTGTGTCATAAACATGCTCAGGCAGAACACCCACATGCTCCTCAGTCACCCACCCACCCCCCATAATGGACCCCACCTCCACCTGCATACTGACCCGTCTGCTCGGTCCCTTCCTCCTGTGCGGACCCTCACTGGTCTTCCTGTTTTTAATCTTTCTCAGGGATCATACATAAACAAACAGTGTGCACTCAGCTCGCTTACACATGTCCATCTGATAGATATTCATAATGACATAACTAACAGGGTCTATCCCCCTGTCTGGTACAGATTACTTTTAAGCCTGAGGACCTCTAATCAGAAATGAGCAGTATGAGTCACAGTGCCCCTGTATGAGATGGAAAGAGGATCAGCCTAGTTCCATTAGCTGTTTAAATTGTTTCTATGATAGGCTGAAAGGCGGCAAGTGGCTGCAGGTCAGTGGGTGTCCTCCGCCTCATTTCCTGCCCAGCGGCTTGTAGAATGCAGCACCAGAGAAGAATGATATAGTGACTCACACACACAGAGCCACCTTCCTTTCTCTCTCTCCCTCTCTTATTCCTCCTGTGGCCTAATCCATTGTGATACAGGCAAGCTCTCCGCCCCATGTGTCCTCTTTGGCCCTCGGAGAGTAAAGACCTCTAAAATCACTCTTGCTGCAACTCCACTGCCTTGCCAACCACCGGTGAACATCAGCAATATGACTATGGAAACACACTGTTTCCACTCCTGTCGGTTAGATGGAGGTGAGAGGGAGAGATGAAGAGAGACTCTTGACAGCAGGTGTGGACTGAGAGAGAAAGAAACTACAACTGTGCACCGAATATAGACATAAAAATAGCCCACAAGAAGCATCCTGCAAAGAAAACTTATTTCATATATTTACTCACATACTGTTCCTGAATATTTCCATTTGATACTACTTTATACATCTAATCTTCAACATTTCAGAGGAATAATAATGTACTCTACATTATGTTTATCTCGCAGCTTTCATCAGTTGGTACTTTGACTTGTAAAGGGATATTCTCACAGGGGGTATTACTACTTCCTGGTTTAAAAACATTCCTCTGTACAAATATCCACCCATTGAGCCATCCATTTTCTGTAACCATTTATCCTTACCAGGATTGCAGATTCGATACCGATTCGTGGTGTGAACATTTTTTAGTTTCTGAAGTGTGGCTTCCCAGAAAGGCTTAAAAACCAATGGTTTGAGTCATTTTTTAAACCAATAATGCCAAGATCTCCTACTTCCAGCTGTCAAAAGTGAATTATTGCTGGTTTTCACAGCCTTTGGGGGGTTTTAGACTGTTGACTGCTGACAAGATGACATCACTTTTAGTTCTGGGAAACTGTGGTGGACATTTTTTACTATTTTCTGACATGGAATGATTTAATCAATAAGGATAAATCGATAATGAAATAATGATTAGTTCCAGCCCTGAATCAGCTGTGCTCCATCAGGACTGTGTGGGCGTGGCTTGATCAGATTTGATTGACCGTGGCGTCTCCCTGGCAACATAAGAAGCAAAACCCAGAGACCATCATCACATTACACTTGTAATACTGCTAAACATGATTGGTGCATAGAAATAAGGCACGGAAAAGCATGGAAATATGATGCCACCAATCTCTCATGTGAAAAACAATTGTTTAGCTGAAGATAGCATGCTCATATAGAATGCCATAACCCATAATAAGACTCAAATCCACACAGACTGCAGTATTAGCTGTAGTTAACATCTTTTGATGATCACACCTGAGGGCTGTGCTTGAGGTGCTAATTATCTTCCATTGTGTCCATAAATACCTCATATCACACCATAATTTTTGTACTAAATTGCAGCCACAATATTGCTGTATCAATGCCCCATACAAGCTATAATGAGCTATCTCTGCACTGAATACTTGAGGATGGTTATTTGTGCACCTGTACTGTATGTGTTTGTATATTATATATGCACCTGTGTGTTTGTGAATGTGTGTGTGTGTTTGGTGCTTGAGTGGAGGTTTATGTCTGAACTGATTGATGGAGATGGTAGTGGAGGCGGTGCTCCTCTGATTGAAGCTACAGGCAGCACTAAGGCTTCTCATTAACCTATGATAATGCACCTGTCACCCTGACACAAAAGCCTTGCAGCACATTTGTTGCGGATGGCTGTTCTCGCTTCTTCTGTGCTTTTTTTTCCTCCTTCTTGTTCGGCTGACTTCCCTCCCTGTTCTACCTCCTTCTGCCTCTCTTTTCTCTCTCAATTTCTTCTGCGCTCTTGTACATTAACAAACACACAAAAAAGCTCTGCTGTTTGGAGAGTCTTGCTGACTCTGTGCCAAAGCTGACCACAGCAGATGGAGGTTGGTGCATTGTGTGTTTTCAACCCCTCCTCTCCTCAATGCAGCAGCTACAGTATTTAATAGGATCTGTGTTCACTAACCCACCGGGACCCCAGTTGATATGGGGATCAACTGTTCCAGCTTTCATGGCTGCGTTTGTGTATGGACTACAAATGCAGCAGCCTCTCCAAAATGGCTAACACTATGTGCTATCACACAACATACGCCCTCTGTGTCGACTCATTTGCTGGCTGACAGAGATGTGATCTCTCCTTCTGGTCAGTGGTTCATTTGATTTCACAATGAGAAGACTGTTTCAGCTTTCTCTCAATTTAAAACGCCAGGACTGGCTTGCACCAGCTTCAGTACAGTCCATTACTGTGTGTGCTAAGTCATGTTGCACCATAAAGACTACTCATGTGTAATTGTGTGATTGATTTCATTGAGTGATGATTGATGCATCTTTAGCACCATTCATGCTGTGTCTCAGTTCGGAAACTTCGTTAATACACTTTAATGTATTACACTGTGTACTTTATGTACTTCCTGGCGTACTGCACTAATTTCGGCAGGGTAGTGTTGTCTTAATTTGGCCGTTGTGCACTTACAGGAAAAGACAATCGCAATATTTCACCGCTTTTTCTTCTTAATGCTGAACTGCAATCAGGTGGAGCATTAGCACTAATATGTTTTATATTTATATTTTAGCAGTCAAATCTGCTAAAATATAAATATAAAACATATGTTCAACTTACATTTGTATCAGCAGCTTCCTTCACCGCCATTTTTATAATGCCAGTGTTCCCACCTCTTCAGCTAGGTACCCAAAATGGTAGTCATTAAAGGTGAGAAGTGTCTTTTTAACCGTTATTAGTGTCCTGTCTAAACACTCTCAGTACACTGCATTTTGCCATAATTGACAATGTAAACACACTTAATAATAATACTCAAAATAGCAAGTGGTAAGTATAAAAGTATGCAAATTGAGACACAGTATTAGCTAATGTCATGCAACATTTAGCCTATACCTGGCAACTAGCTATCAGTGGTGTAGTATTCATTTCATTTACTCAAGTAAAAGTAGCAGTACTACTACTATTATATATTATATTTTTAGGTTGTTATTACTGATGCATTAATGTGTAAGTAACATTTTACTGTTGAAGGTTGTGATAATTTTTACTATTTGATATACTGCTGGGTAATTTAACAATGCATCAAATTTTACAAGATAATCATATGTTTTGGATATGTCAACTTGTATGTGCAAAGTAAAACTGTCAGAAAAATGTAGTGTAGTGAAGTTACTGGGTGTAAATATTTAGCGAACATGTTCCAGGCTAAGGTTGAATATATGAAGCGCTTGTCTAACTGGCTCTGGTAGTCGTTCTATCATAATGTCTTTCTATAAGTCATTTTCTCCTCACCAGAGAGGCTCCAGCTCCTTCGCCAGATGTCTTCTTTATTCCCTGTAGCCTGTTCCAGTCGGTTTCTCTGCTCTCCAGAGGGCCTGTATGTGATTTATTTATCCTATCTGCACGTTCAGTGCCAGGAACACACCCTGAGAGCGCACAGGACTATGGGAACGCTGCCTTTAGCTGCTGGAGAGTGTAGAAAGGGAGAGGACTTAGAAGGACAGATAGTAAATCAGTCTGGACCTAAAGTTGTGTGTCAGAACTGTTGTATGTAAAGTCAAGGCTGCTTCAGAAGACATAAAGGGAGAGTCTATGAGTGCGTTGAGGGTATTTGGGTTTGGGTTTTTGGGGGAGTAAAGCTTCAGTAGCTCCCATTAGTCACTCTGTCAGATGTTAGAGAGATAGACGAGGCTTCGCGGGTCCCATTTGATGCCGAACAGCCTTTGGAATTCAGATTTCCCGATATTGGCAGGACTTGATCATGATTAAAGAATGAGCATGTGTGGTGTTTGTTGGGAATATCTCTGGCATGACGTGACGCTTTCAACCTCTAATCTCCTCTTTTTCATCGTATGCCACACAAATCTCTCAGAGGGCAATCAAATATTACTGTTTTGATGTCTCTGGACAATAGCTGGAGTTTGTTTGTGTTAGATACCATCTGCTCTCATTAAGGAAAAGCACAGGTCAAATAAAAAAGAGGAACATCCCTTCACGGGGTCAGACCTTCCTGTTTAACAACCAGCCAGCTTCCTGATGGGGGCCCTGTCATGTGACACATGTGACACCTCTTTGTCCCTGAGAGCTCATCCTTGACTTTAAGGGGGAAAACCTGCCCTACATGTTGGAAATGCAAACATCCTGCCATCCTTGTGCTTTTCATCCACACATATACAGAAAAACTTCGCAAACAACTCCCCAAATCTTAAAAGATAAAAGCAAGAAGACTCTTGTCAGGGTCTCAGAAATTACTGTACCATATTCAAGGAATCACACATTTTTTTATGGCACCGTGCACAACGGTTGGAGGTAATTTGGCTTTATTTATCTAGTGAGCTGTCATTTGGAAAAGACCTTTTCAGCATGAGTGCCCATTTATTTCCACTGCTTATTGAGTGGCGGCTGAAATGGTGGAAAACAAGCCTCTCCTGATGTGACGAGTGCAGGGTGGATATCCTTAACACGGCAGCTTGCTGTGTTTCACGTGTACAGGACAGGTTACTAGACATAGTGGAAGCAGGAAACAACAGACGCTGCTTTTTTCTGTTTAAATTGGGCCGCTTTAATGAAAAGAAGAAAAAAAAGTAATGGTAAATTTATGCAACAGTGTAATCAAAATGAGAGGAAGGAGGTGGGGAGATGAGCCGGATGGCCTTCAGTGGAATATTCTCAGATGCTGATTAGAGAAGCCATGTTAATGAGATTCACTGACAGTCAAATACGGAGAACAGCGTGCCCCCTGCTGCGGCTGTCTGTGCCGTCCCCTTTTCTCAGTCCTTTTCCTCGTCTCATATTTAGCTTTTTTTCTCACGATCTTCCTCTCAGCCTGTCTCTTCTTCGCAGAGGGAACCATGTTTACGCTGGACTAAGACAGCAGGGGAGCTGGCCTTTCCCTGCAAACTCTGCAATGATCACAGTTGTGGAGTTGTACCTTTAACATCACACGCTTTGCACAGCCTGCCTGTGTCTTCTTCTTCTTCCTGAGGGGGCTTTAAGCACGAGGAGCAGCCAGCAAGCCAACACACACACACACACACACACACACACACACACACACACACACACATACAGACTCACACCTTGGGATTTCAGTACGGGTGACGCCACATGACAGGCAGGCAGCTGGGCTACATTAACAAGAGTAATGACTAACGGGCCACTGCTGTTGATTTTTTCACCTATAAGCTGTGCATCATAGTCTGTCAGGGGCTGTCACTCAACACAGTGCTTCAATATGTGTGTGTCTTAAGTGTGTGTGTAGATTGTATATGTGTGTGTTGCCCACCAGTCAAATCCTGCAGGATGCATCTCTGGGCTCAGTGGAAAGCTGTGCAGGGAAAGTAAGGGGCCCAGATGTTTTAGCTCAATAAGCTTAAGGATGAGTTCATGACGAGAACATCTGAGGCTTTCAGCTCTGTTGACCCCAGAAAGAAACTCTCAATCGAGCCAATTTGAGGACATATGTGTACATATCCTTTTCATAGGAGACAAAGCTGGAGATGCAACTATTGTGCACATACTTTTGTTCAGATAAAATGCGACCTAATTACTTTTTCTTGGAACAAGACAGCTTAAAAACAAAGATGGAAGAGTAAAACATTGGCCAGATGCAGAAACAAAAACAAATGTGTTGGAATGGCTGTGGGTGTGTGTGTGTTTGAGAGAGAGAGGGGGAGATAGAGAGAGAGAATCAGAGACAACAGGGAGGTTTTTAAAGTAATAGTTGAGACTGTGATTGTGAACAGCAGGAAGGGGGGATGGAGGTGTTTGCAGCCAGACTAAAGTGTCCCCTATTAAGTAGAAGTGTGTCTATGTGTGTAGGTGATCCTCTTTCAGTCCAGGAAAAAAAAAAAAGGTTGGCCGGTGCTAATGGTCTCCCCAGGCCACACACTTCCCCAGCCTTGTTAGTTGAGTGGCTGCAGCCTCAGAGTCGTGACAGAAAGGGAGAGGTCAGCAGAGGCCAGATGGAGGGATGGATCCCAGCGTGCTGCGTTTGCACTCGACTTCCCCCAGCTGAGGAAAAACAAAAAGGAAAACCACAAGCAAACATCCAGGGAAAAGTTCCCCACATGTTACTGTACACAGCTTCTGTATACCGTCCTGCTGCTGGTCACGCTTCATAACAGTTGATATTTAACATCATAAATGTGTATTTACCTTTTTTTTTAACAAATCATTAAAACATCGTGTTGTGTTTTTTAAGTTTTTTTGTTCTAACTTATCGCTGGTTGGTCATTTCTATTCTGTCCACTATCTGATGTGTCTCACGTGTGTTTACATGTGTCTATTTTTGCAAAGCTGCAAGCCAAATTAGCCTCTTGGGACAATAAAGAACTGAACTGAGCTCGAATGCACTCAACTCAACTCAGCTCAGCTCAACTCAAAATACAGCATTCAGTGGTTTGTCGTTCCCAGATGGGTAACCCAAGGTTTGCACAGGTGTGCAACTGGATGCTTGCTGCAGGTCATAAGCAGAGCAAAGGCCTAAAACAGCCTGGTTGGTACGGACAGGCACAGTGGACAGAATTAAATTGTAGACTTGAAACCTGAACACATTGACACTTGATAAACAGATCAGACCAACTGTTTTTATGTATGTTTCCTACTGCCATTGTTGAACTGCCTGGTGAAATAGAATTCATTTAATTCCCTCAGATGTAAAGTTTATTTATTGTATTTTTCTGGGACTAAACCTCATACTGAAATATCCATGCAGTAACTACAGCCTATCACATAGCCTATAATATGAAACACAATCACTGACATTTAAAGGACCACTGTGTACAGTTGGATTTTGTGGCATCTAGCAGTATAATTGCTGACTGCAACCCCCTCGCTTCAACTCATTCCTAGTGTGAAAGAGAAACTACTGTGTCTGTTCTGGGCTACTGTAGTAAAATGGCGGTTAAACAGGATGGACTCTGTGTACTCTAAGGTAACAACAACATAAAAATTCTTATTTTCAGGTGATTATACACTAATGAAAACATAGTTATATATATTCAATTTCTGCCTTTAGAGGAACCTACACCACCACAGTCTATTTGGGGACCACTGCGTAAGTGAAAAAAGTTGTATAAAGCCTTTTGTGTCTCCAGAGTGGACAGTGCAAAGTCTGATAAATTGATTCAATTCATGTATGAATTTGAGTCAGTTTATTGCACAAGATAGAAATGAGCCTACTGGACCTTTTGTGTGTATCCTCCGTCCTCATCCTCGCTTGCAGTTCAAGGACACATTAGCCGCTATTAGCACCTGACTGAAGTGTCGGTGGGTGAGTCTCATTGTATTGTACTATATTTGATCTTTGTGCACTTCTAAATCGATGAGTACTCTTTCAAGATTTTTGAGACAGCGAACAGTTTCCCTGTATAATATTAAACTTTTGTCTCCCATGACTCAGGCCCACCTGACGTTTACTATTATGGAGGAAGGGGCCCTAGTCAGACTGACCAGACAGCAGGACTGCAGTGAAACACCTTGTCCTTTTCAGCCTTAAGCCGTCCAATCACCTTTCCTGCTCCCTAGGATCCAGCCAGTCACTACACCAGTGGACAGAGGAGTCATGTGAGACCACTTAAGTCTTTTATGAGGCCATACCAGACAGATAGGGGGGAATGGGACAGAGGAACACTGTCTTTTATGGGCTATTGGGGATAGTGTGCTTCCATCTCAAGGCTATTAAAGGTCTCCCCAGCATGGAGACTCTCACAGCCTGGGGGTGGGACATGGTGCACCTGGGTTTTGGATGGAGAAAGAAGGTTAACCCCTTCTGTCCTCAAGCCTTTTCCGTTTTCCATACTTCACATTTCCATCTCACCACATCTCACCTTTTTCCCACTCAGCTCAGAGACTGCTGTGCTCAATTCTTCTCGAGGCAGCAGAACTCAGCAGTGAAGGCGAGCAGTATATATAGAGATTACTGTACCCTCTTGAGGTTAGCTTGTGGTTCTGGTTAGTTTTATACTCAACAGGCAGCTGCAGGAATAAGTGAACTCACTCGACTTTTACTGACCTTTCCCGTCTCCACTGACAGGCCTTTATAATACACATGTGCACCCACAGAAAGTGAAAGCCTGTATCGCCCGGAAGAAAACTAGTCCCATAAACCAGGTTGTGATTAACTCAACAACCAGTGGTGGAGGTGGGGGTTGTAGAGGCTGAACACCTAAGTGAATTTTATTTTTTAAACTGAACTCACAATTTCCCTAGCTTGTACTCCTGTATCTACTCAACCGAGAGCCGAGCAGTTTACTGCCAACAAGAGAGAATTTTTCGCTAGATTGGCTTTGTCATTTTGATTCATGTGAGGCTCGCTAGTGAGTGTGTTATTGTGTGGTCCTGAGCCTGTTCTCCTGCCGCACCATGCTCTCCTCCCTCTGTTATTAACTTAGCATCTTAGATGTGTTCTGTAAGAGATGAGTAGTCGCGGGGGAGACTTGGAAAATGATAAATTGTTACAGGAAGTTTTTCTCTTTTTCTCACCTCCCATGTCTAGCTGCTGATTGAACTCTCACATCTTCACTCATTGTACCCTCTGCTGTGAGCTGAAGGTGGGTGGGGATAACTTTGGCATGCAGTCATTTGTGGAAGAATTGGACCTTTAACATAACTCTGCAGGTAAAAGTCCTGCATACAAAAATGAAATCTAGTGGTGAGGTTGCAACCAGCTGAATACCCCTCACCTCTCCATCATCTTCCAAGCAAGTAAGAAGTGGTGGCAGCAAAACTCACAGGCCCTCTCGCAAAGTCATCATATGTTTGTAGTGTCACTGTCCTGTGAGAATGATGTCTCTATAAAGTCAACCCATAAACAAACACTTCAGTTCAGCATTGTAATCTGTAAAGTAACTAGTAACTGAAGCTGTCAGACGAGTGTAGTGGAGTAAAATGTAAAGTGTTTGCCTCTGAGATGGACTAGAGTAGAACTATAAAGTTGCATAGCATGGAAATATGGAAAGTACAATCACCTCAAATTTAGTAATGACACCAGAGATCAGCTCATAATTGTGAATGTAACAGCCTCCTTTTCACGTCTCGCTTTTTCTGATGTCAGATCATCGGCTGCCACATGGTTCCTCTCACCCAACTCAAAGTGATGCATACTGTGTTCACACAAAATCACATTTTTTCTCACATGGTAGAGCTCTTGGTGCTCCATGATGACCTCAAAATGTGTTTCATGTGCAGCTATATACGTATGAAGCTAAAGCATGTTGTACAATGACATTAAAAGCAAGCAGTTAGTTTAGCTTAGCATCAAACTGGAGACAGGGGAAACAGCTAGCCTCGCTCTGTTTCAAAACACCATAAAACATTTTTGTTCAGATTAAACAAACAAGATATAACCTGTTATTTATGAGTCCAAATAAAGCAGTGTCCAGCAATTACATAACAGGTTATTTATCCAGTAAAAACACCAAACATTTATTAAGTCCAGCCTCTCAAATGTGAAGATTTGCTGTTTTTCTCAGTTTTATAAGATATTAATATAGATAATTTAGATAATTTTGAAGATAATTTAATATCTTTGGGTTTTAGGATTTTAGGCTGAAAAGCTTTTTTATTGTTTAACCGATTAAACCTGTCCTTTTAAACAGCAATACAACATTAAAACAATTTTAATTTAATTACAATAAAAGGAATAGTACACTAAATATGACTTCAGTCAGCAGTCAGTTAGCTTAGCATAAAGACTGGAAACAGTGGGAAACAGCTAGGACTCAAGGAAGTCACTGCTCCCATTTAATAAATAGTCCTGTACTTAATAACTCTGAAAATCACAACATGTCATCTTTACACTTGTTTTGTATTGATTAAATAAACAAGATACAACATGTTGATCCAAGAGTTTATGAGTGATCTTTAGAGGTGCTGGTAAGCATATTTTTTAACCTCTGGAAAGAGCTTGGCTTGCTATTTCTCTTGCTTCTCTTGTTTCTTTATGCTAAGCTAAGATTCTGGCAGTCTTTGCTGCTGGCTTCATATTCAGATATGAGAGTGGTATTGATTATCTCATCTAACTCTCACAAAAAAGCCAAACCTATTTCCCAAAAGTATTTTTTTAAATCAGATAAATATTGAGTCCAAAAAATTCTCAGCTATCTCCGGCCTTCTGCCAAATGTCTAGTTTATCTTTTACCCTTTTTTCCCCTCTTCACCCTCCCTTTGCCTCAATGCAGTCTGGACTTGTAGGTTTTGTGGCCTGGGTATAAGTGAGTGGAAGTGACAGGGCAGGACAGCAACTATCCCCAGAGGGACGTGATGTCCTTCTGCTTCAGCAGTGAGCGAGAGTCAGCAAGTCCTAAATGAAAGCTTCAGCCCAAACTCACCATGACAGAGAGGAAGGAGCCTCAGCTCAACCATGATGGCGACTTTAGTCTGGTCTGATCTGGAGCCACGTTTACATGCAACATTAAAAAAAAAAGTACCTCCGGGATCCTAAACATGTTGGGAATTTAAATCTATCTATAAAAAGTTAACATTATGTAAAACGGTTTTGACTCTTGCTGTATTCTCAACAGGTGCCATGAGTCTGGCTCTGAGCCACTGCCCAATAGTCTGTGGTGAGAAGATGGAAGACGACAGCAGCAAAGCCATCAAGTGTCATTATAAATCACTCATGAAGGAGTTTTACTGGCTCGTCTGCTGTAGTGCATATGCAGACGTGCTGGTAAACCTCAGAAGTCTGCCCTGTGATTGGAAAGAGAAATGATGGGCCTCTCGGTTAATGGGGAAAGCAAACGACAGAGGAAGCCTGTGTTTTTCTAGCTCATCTGGCTTAGATTAGAGCACGCCTGCACTCCACTGTCACAGTGAGAGTGAAGACGAGATAGAAGCATTAAGATATGAAGACAGCAGAGAATGAGGAGGGAGGGGACCAAGGAGAAGGAGGGAGAGAGAGGGAGGTGGAGGGGAGTAAAAAACCATAATAAAGGCAAAAAGCATTGAGGAAGGAGAAAAAGGAATTTGCAGAGGGTTTTAGGATTTGTGATGAGCTCTGGCTCTGTCACCCCGAGTGCTTAGCACAAGTCAGAAGCATAAACCCTTTAGATAGGCCTTGTGTAACAATGGAGGAGGAAAAAGCTCTTAAGACGAGACCATGAATGAATGCAGAGGGTCTAGGGTGCAGGGAACAGAGCCAAACATGACTGCTTGCCCCTGGCACGTCCTTGCCCGCTAACTGAGAGCACATTCCTGGCACAGGAGGACAACTTTCGCCCTCCTCACCTTCAGAACATCCTTCTACCGCCACAACCAACGCCCCTCCTCCTCTGTTTATGCACTCAACATGGCCCCTAAGATGTGTGACAGTTGCTCCCTGCACTCTAGATGAAGGAAAGAAAAACAGCAGAGACAAAAAGGTGACGGTGTCCATATCACTCACTGAATGGTAGTGTTGTTTACATGGTTTGACAGCTTCCTCACAACATGCCGTACCTGCAGATTCACTGAAACAAGTTGCAGACATGCTGGAACTAAGTGCACAGAGAAATTTCATAGATTAGTTACCTAATTTCAGTGTTGGCACCCTGCCTGTATCTGTCTGCCTGTATCTGCAGTGTTCATGTGCCTCTGCATGATAATCTGTAAATCAGACTATGGGTTGAAGAGGCATTTTCCTGTTTGCATGTATTTTGCCTCATAAATATGTGTTTATATGTGTGTGAGTTAATCCATGCTTTTAGACAGTGAGTTGAGTGGAGGGATTTGGAGCCCCGTCAGTCTGTTCCAGCTTGTTGTGTAGCCTTCGTGCAGACAGTCTTTCTAGGTCAGGCCTAATTGATGACCTGTATTAATAACAGTGAGTGGCATGTGTGTTTGTGTCTTTATATATGTGTGTGTTCCTGTCCTGGATTTTGCTGTCTCACTGTCCTCAGGCACAGCTGAGAGACACCCCCCCTTCCTCCAAAAAGCCCACCCTCAGATCCTTCACCCTCCTCTCCCGCTCCCTGGGGTTCATGCTTTTTTGGGGATATCAGTGGGATACAGAGGGTTGGTGTGTGTGTGTGTGTGTCTGTGTACGGGAACGTCCTGCTGTCACTGCAGGCAGGCCAGCCTTCGTCCACACCCTTGTCTATTTGGTCTCTGCATGGGGTCTCCTACTCCCACTCCCACTTAGATAGGCATGGGGGGATGTTAGGGGTCGCAGTCTGAACAAATAACATCACCTCTAATGAGTAGACAGTACAAAGCAGTGTCGAACAGCAATCAAGTTTCTCCAGTGGACGCTGGTTATGAATATGAAGAAAGTTTCGTGTTCGTACAAGCTCTTTCACACCTTCATCTCCAGCAGAGTAGACATCTGCAACTGCAGACGAGTTTCCGAAGAAAAAAAATGAAAAAATCTCATTACATTCGGCACTAATAGCTCTACCACAGTTATAACAAGTACCAGGAGAGCTGAGCACATTATTCATGTTCATAAAGAAAAATTCCTCTCTGTTCTTTCAAAGTTTTGGCCATCGCTTCTATTAGCATTAAAAATAATTCATTGTGCTCACAAGAACACAGCAACCCGTTAGCAAATTTAACTTAGATGAGAAAACAAACGCAAACTGTAACATTATTAAGTCAAGCTGAATATTTATCAACTTCCTGAAGCTCTAACAAAAGTTCAGTCAGGATTATTTTGCATACAAGCCTGAAGTTAATTTCTCTTTCCATCCCGTCATTCACTTCTCTCATGCATGCTGTCATCATATGGGGCTTGTCTCATCAGCTGGTCTGGTCTATCCAGTGGCTCAGTGACACATCCGTATTGTTAGCCTATCACCTCGCTGCTGTCTCTTTAGGTATGACTCTCTCTCTGCTGCTGCTGTTATGCGGCAGCACCTCCCCATCTCCACCCAGTCTTCATCAGCTTTATCGTTTCACCACCCGCAGCAGAGTCATCAGCCACCAACACCACCAGTGTCTAGGGGGATTTATCTCGCTGCTGCTGCTCAGGGCTGATACCTCTCGATCACATATATCTCCCTGTAGAATCAAAGCACCAATGACTTTTTTGTCAAGACGTATCATCGTTTATAGTACACGATTATCTTTATTTTACAAATACTGTAGTTGTGTCAGTTTTCTTGTGAAACGAAGGCGTACTTCCAGTTGATTTTACCTTTATGATTGTCTGCTTCTTGTCTTTCCTCCCCCAGTGGTTTCTAGTGATGTGGTTTTGATCCCAGATTTCAGCAAATGATGTCCAAAAACTATAAAAACAAAACACAAGTAGTAATACATGTTTCCTTTAGGGACAGGAGTAATGTGCTCAGTTCCTGAATGTGCCGCAGTTCTGCGGAAGCTGTAATAAACAACAGTTATCCTTCAAATCTTCGCTCTGGCTTCCACATAGTTCGTAGAACATATTTTAAAGAGCTGCTGCTAGTTTATAAATCACATCATTGGTCTCAGGCCAAAATACATTTCTAATTTGCTTGAAGAATATAAACCAAGTACAGGCCCTTGATAGCTTTAGGAAGCAGTCAACTAGAAGAGCTTCACCACACAATGGAGCTGCAGTTAGTTTAAAACCACTTTAAATCTAAATTAAATCTTTTGTTTCCTGTATCTTTGATTGACTCATTTATTCCTTGATAGTTTCTATTTTTATTTAGTTTAATTAACATTCTACTTTGGACTGATTTACTCTTCATTGTGTTTTCCATTCATGTCATTTTTAGTGGCCTCTGTGTTTAAAATACTCTCTCACTAGGTCATCTTTCTGCTGGAAAGTGAAAGTCTTTGAGGACAGCTTGAGGGACAGACCTTTGTCATTACAGAGGAACTCTCTCATCATGGGGAAAATGACTAACTGTATGATGTAAGCCCTCACCTCGCAAACTTTTTTCATCTGGAAAGTTTTCCAGCACCGTCTTCTGCTGGAAGATGTTTTCTTCACACAATGAGAAAACGTCCTTGTTAATCTTGCAGGGTGAACTATGAGCCTGAGCGTGCATGCATGCTGAGTCTGGAAGTGAAAGTTGTGTTACCTTGAAAGCAGAAAGTCAGTAAGCTGTTCTCTCTGGAGCAAATCGCTCCTGCTGCTCGGCCTTCTAATCCCTCATGGAGCTGCTGTGTTCAACACACACTCCAATAACCCCCCGCTTCTGTTTTTCTGACACACGCCTTGGTTTTATGTGCGCTTCCTGTCTTTCATTTGTTTCTCACCCACCAGCCGTAGCCGGACAGACCTCCTTCATTCTACATCCATCTTCAACCCCAGAACCGTAGTCGCTGCTCCCAGAGGAGATGTCATTGCAAAGAGAAATCATGTCCGTGATCACAAAACCTCAGTGCTTTGACAGGCTAAAGCCCAGAGCACAAGGAACGGCATGTGTGTGCGTGAGAGAGATGGAAAGAAATGAAGCAGAGGGTGAAATTATTTGTTTGTTTATATGAGTGAATGCATTCATATGTATACACAATGATTCTTTCAAAAATCCCACATCAACTAACATCTGACAGCAGGAGGACAATAAATCTCAAACTCCTTGTTAAGACAATATTTTGGACTTGGACTCAGGCACACATTGGTCTGAGGAATGTGAATGTGATAGCTTGTAATTCCTCACATCTGCTTTCCTCATAAGCGTCCACATCTTTATATGGTCAAAGTATTCTGTGGCTCCTGCTATTTGGTAACAATGTCTAGAAATGGCCTGAGATCATCTAATCATATCCATATCCACGTTTTGACATCTGTGGTGTAGCCTTTTTCGCAAGAGGTAGCGCTGAAGCGTGTTGTGCACACTCTCTCTTGCTAAGACTCGTGTCCTTGTGATGTTATAAGTATCTACAAGTTATCATTAACATGCACATTGTTGCTGGAGAACACTTAACATGCACATTGTTTCCCCTCTCTATGCGAATCATGCTACTTTTGTCTGTGCAGCCTGACAGGGCCAAGTCCTGCTTTGGCTCACTCGCTGAACTCCGTTGTCATGGCGACAGAGACGTCGTGGCAGTTGGAGTGCATCTCCCACGAAAATAAGACCAGTACAGAGCATTATGCATCTACTCGTGCTGCCTCTTTACTATTAATGGACATAAATATTTATATGGTTTGGAAAGATATTTTCACGGTGGAGGAGGGCCGGCGGCCTGTGGCGAGCGGAGGCATGAAGCTGATGAAGTGGTTTGTGTCAGACATTTGTGACTGTGTTTTCATGTGTGCATGCATCTCTCAGCACCCTTTAATCTCACATGGAATACAGTACGAATAATAATGTACGATTTTAATGTAATGTTGTGTTTTGCATAAATTTAAATCTCACTTGTCTCCAGTGATCCTCTAAATTTTAATCATTAGTCTCTGCTGAGAGCCCTGATACTGCAGTATGTTTTGCGTTGACAGTGCTGTAACAATTTGTTGATTACAATAAGTCAACCAAGAGAAAATGTATTAACACATTGAATTTGGATTTAATTAGTTTGCTAATTTGTCTTGCAAAAATACCAAATGTTCATTGATTCAAGCCTCTTACATTATGAAGATGAATTGTTTTTCTCTGCTTAATATCATTGTAAATGGAATATTTTTGAGTTTTGGGGTTTTAGGTGAAACAAATGAACCATGTGAAGATTAGGTCCACTGTTGTTTGAAAAAGAGGAACTGATTGATCCAAAAGTAACTGATAGTAGATAAAGTCATTAGTTGATATAGACTCAAAACGTTTTATATGATTACATTTGTTTATTAAAGCATTTTTAAACAGTAATCTGTAATATATAAAATATGAAGCTGGTTAGTGTAGCTAACCAGGAAGATTCAAGGAAGTCACTGCTTCCAGTCAAGAAATTGTCCAGAACATAATCACTCAAATAAATTTTGTTTTACATGGATTATATATCTTTAATGTGAGATATAATGCGTTAATTAGTGAGTTTTAGAGGTGCTGGTAGGTGCATTTATATTTTGGACAGACTAGCTGTCTTCAGCTTCCAGTCTTTATGCTAAGCTAAGCTATTTTGCTGCTGCAGATATAATATAAAAATGATCAATCGATTCCTTTTTACATAAGTCTGGATGACAAACTTCTGATTTTTCTCCCACTGATACTGCTTTCAAAACCAGACAGGAAAGTAGTTTTGCTGTCATTGTGACAGGGAATTTACAGAGTCTGGATTCAGTCCAGCCACCTTGCAAAACGCCTAAACTAAACAATGTAGAGAGGGAGAGAGAGCAGAAGAGTAATGCAGGCTTACATTAAATAAATACAGTCCAACCTAACTGCTTCTCCTGTTGCTTTTCTTAGCTTTTCGTAAACGTCACTTTCTGGCTACAAGGTCACCCTGTCATTTCATTGCAAGATTTTAAATCTATATTTTATTAGATTCTGTGCTGTGTGTGTTTCATGCTCGTTGCTTTGCTCTTCCATTTCTCTCTCTCTCTAGCTTTGTTCTCTAATACATACATCCTCTTTTGTCTCTCCTCTTTCTCTTAAGATTCTCTTGAATCTGTAACATTATTTCTGGTAAAAGAGTGAGACTTCCCACAGTGGGTTCAGCTCTATAGCAGATTTAATCATAAGTAGAGCCGGTGGATTCTACAGAGGGAGAGAAGAAAAATCATCCTTTTTTATATTTCATTTGCATGCTTTCCTCATCTTTCCTCCAGGCCTTTTGGTTAACGTGACCCACCTCCCATGGCTGTCTCACAATCTATCCTCTCCATGATGACTAATTTAAATGGCTTTGATAATCCGTTAGTACTATGAATTAAATAGCCATTAAAAGAGGCTTCACAGGGAATGAGGTGAATAGAGGATGTGGCCTCAGTCTTCTTTCCATCTCACTTCTCACTCTGAAAAAAAAAGCATGTTTCACTGATTTAAAGCATTAGCTGAAAATAAAAGGAGCTCCACCAAAAGGCTCCATAATTTTCAGATAATTCAAAGCTAGACTCAGTCTGCAGTTTATTTACTATTTAATCTTTATACTATTTATTCAGAGTTAAGATATCACTATTTTAAACAGGTCTTTTTGACACAGAAACACCTCATGAAGGTATTTATTTTCAGACAGTCATAGTTTCAGTGAAGTCCAGCTTTGTAACAGATTTAATTGCCTTTCGCAGTTGGACTCCCATAGGCTACTGTATGGTATATCTATCTATGAAACATATTTTAACCATGTGTTCTGCCTCAAAGAAATACAAAATCTTGGGGAAATGCCTTTATTGCAGAGATTTGGATGGGACAGTCAGTACCACTATTATGTTTCAACAAGCAGCAGAGCCAGACTCAGCGCTAAAATAAGCTAAACTGAGCTAAGCTAAGTTAAGCTAAATACCGGTGGTAACTTCATATTTACTTTACAAATATAAGGGTGGTATTGATCTTCTCATCTCACTCTCACCAAGTAAGAGAATAAGTGCTTTCCCATGACGTCTGATGTATTCCTTTAATGAATCTTATTTGGATACTAGAAGAAAATGCATACTGGTTTTGGAGCCTCGAGAATGTCTTCTTTTGACCTTATTGTTTCCTAAACCCGATGAATAAATGATAAATAAAAGTCATAGATAAAGACCCTGGAGTCATAATATCTCTTTGCACTCTTGAGTATGACTCGTACTGACCAGTGTTGGCCTAAAAAAAAACAAGCAGTAATTTGTTCCAGTTTAGCAGTAGTGTACATCCCTGCCAGGAGAGTGGAAAATACTTTCATTATTAAACACAGCCCTCTGGCAACAAGCATCTGTATTGTTAGCAGTAATTAACAATGCACTTTCCTTCAGGATAAACAGTTAAATAAAGAAACGGAAAGCAGCTGAGTTGGAAGCTCTTGACAGGAGGAGAGTGGACTGAGCAGATTTACAACAAGGTTTCCTGTAAAACTCAAAGAAGCAAAACTGATGGAGGGGGCTGGTGATTTTATATTCCATGAATCCGCATCTCATGTAAAAGTTTCATGTATCTGTCACTTTCTGAGCGGTATCAAGGAGTCAGAGCAAATTGAACATTCATCCTGAGGGAAAATAAATATTGCATCAAAGAATCAGATCCTTTTTTATTAAGAATATGTACACTGTCGACTGACAAAGGCATCAATTCTTCCCCTGATGGACCTGGGCTCTTGGATTTATGATTTAAAAATGAGCCTTTATATGAAACTTGGCAGTCAGGTGTTTCCCCAGAAACCGCCTGCTGAGTTTTGAGATGACGGAGAAAATAAGATCCAAACTGTGCTGCTTTGCTTTTCCAATTTACTTTTTTTCCCCTCATTGCTTCCCCTTTTTATTACATCCTCCATCTCATGGCATGTGACATGTTTGCCATTCATTCTTTGATGCTTGATCTTGAAGTGGGGCTTTGATATGACAGTATTTCATAGCTGATACTTTGAGCTTGTTGGCTTTGAGCTTTGAATCAACACTGATGGTGATCCAAGGTTAAATGTTCAATCAGACTCTCCACCTTCACCTTGCCTTGTCCTTGTATAGAAATAATTACACCACTCTGGCTCAGTTTCTTGTGATAGGCTGTTCCAATCAATCACCTGGATTATCTTTGGACACCGATCACATCTTCAAATAATGAAACTGGGATCCATCTGTAGATTAATGTGTCACATCACTCAGACGTGATGAGTCTCATCTTTGCCCTGCTGGACAAATAACTGTCCATTTCTTGTCAATTGCTTCACTTTCTTTGACAGACTTGTTGGCGACATGACCTTCCTCCCTGAAGCAGGTAATCAAGCCATAATTACGATTTTCATTTCAGTTGAATTCATTTCAATAGTCTTAAAATGGTAATTTATTATACATCATTCTTTTGAATGTATTAATTATTGGTGATAAAGAATGGTGCACATTTGGCAGATACAGCAGCTGGGTGTTGTTGTGAGCAGAACCTGAACCCCTACAGAGACAAACATCTGGGGCTTTATCTCCTGGTGAAGACAGCAAACTGTCCTGGGTACAAATAATCAAACCTGTAAATTTTTGGTCTATTACCTGAAGTGAAAATGAGCTGTAAACACAACACAGTTAACCATTATCACATATTAAAGGACCAGTGTGTACGATTTGCTGACATCTGTAGTGGCTGATTGCTGCAACCCTGATGCCTCACCCTCTCGTGTGAAGGTGAAACTATGGTGGTCATAAAACTGACAAAAAGGCTAAAGGGTGTGTCTGGAGCGAGTGTTTGGTTTGTCTTTGGGAAATAAAACATAGTTATGACACACTGGATCTTTAAGTTGATGAAGGAAACATATAAAGAAAGATAGATGCAGTCTCTATGACATCACAGGTTTCTTAAATTACGCTTAGAGTGTGTTGGCTCTGGCCATCACCATCTTGGCAGTCCTGCCTCTGCTGTCTAATCCACAGATGGGCAAAAACAGATTGTGGATAATGCGAGGAGCTGGGGCAGGCTGAATAAAGCCTGGCTGCTCAAACATGCTCTTAATCATGCATAACTTTAAGCTTTAATATCATACGACACGATTGATTAATACATTCTGTAGCTGTTCGAGGAACTGCACTTCTTGAAACTTCTGTGTTGGCTTCACTTCACAGCCGTGGAGGTTGCTGGTTGGTTTGTGTTAATATATTGATGATAAATGTAAATCTGATATTCACTCTCTTTTAACTCTGTCTTTGGTCTCCACCAACTCCAAAGGGAAATATCTGTTTTGTTAGCTTCTCAAGGCTTTACTAGGTTCACTGACAAGTTGTTAACTGTTGCTGTCTGCTGTATGGTGCTCAGTAGATAGCATTCAGTTACTTTAAACACTATAAGTGCAATAAGAGTGAGCCAGAAGTCTCAGGTCGTAACCCCAAAAATGAGCAAAAATTATATAACTGAACTAAAGGGTGCAGTCAGATGCTAATTATCTTTCACATTCATATAGTAATTTGATCCAGTTTTGATATAAAATATTAATAATGGCACCTTCAAACAAACAATAAAGCAATTAAAACAAATGGTTGGCATAGTCTATCAATCAAGTGTACATGTTTCTGGATTTCAGTTTATGTTTGAAAGCCTGCTGACCATGTTTTTTTTTTTTGTTTGTTTTGTATTGTTTTAAAATACAAAAGGCTGCTTTTAAATGGAATATTTTTTGCTGCAGGGATTTTCAGATGAAAGATGAAAGCCTGTGCTGCTGACCTTGCGTGACCATTAGGGGCTGGTGGTGGGGCCCACTTAGTGTAAGCTCTGTATGCTGAGGGGGAGTCACAAACAAGAATACATTGTTTTTACTGCTTTCGCTTCCAAGATGGCCTGTGACATTACAGCGATCCTCTGACATTTTTAATTTTACAGCCAGTTTTAATAAGAACTGTTGTTCGGTGAATAAAAATATCCAAATAAAACATAAAATGTCAAGGTGTTTCTTTAATCATGACATCACCTCCTCTCCAGAGGTGTCCATAGAAACAGCACCATAACCAGTGCAGTAGCTTTTGTTTTGGACACTGACTTTTGGGTATTCCCTCTCTTATGTGTTTGTCAATGGAAGCATGGCTGCATCTCCTGTGCATGTAGAAACAGGCTGGCAAACACTGCTGCCACGGAAAGAGCACCTGATTTGTGTTTTATGGCCTCAAATGAAATTATGCATGCGAGTTCTGGCACTCTGAACATGTTTGAGCAATTTTCATTTTTCTCTGGGAGTTGTGTTTACATCCATATCTGGTGACATCTGGAGTGTGATGAGGGAAAAAATCCTTTGTTTGTTTGCTCAGATATGTGTTCAGAGTATTGGACAGGTGTTTCCAAGGAAAAGGCCTGTTCTCTTTATTGGGCACACTAGGCACACACACATATGTAAGTCCCTGATGGTTGTCCTCAGGCCTGGTGGATCTCACATAGAGCAGACAGTAATGAGAAAAAGGATAACTGTGTTCCATCAACAGCTGAGCCCTGCAGCTCCTGTCAGCATTAAATGCACATATATAGCTGTTGGCCATGCAGTTGCTAAGGAATTGTTGGTATCCAAGCAGAAGCTGGCAGCAAAACATCCCCAAAGTTGATTCAAGAGATTGAATGCCGCTGGAGTTGATTTCAAGATGCATCCATATTTAATTTATGAATAGTTCACTGAAGGGAAATTACCTGGGCATCTGTAAAAAGGCTGCTGCATGAAGCGTAGCAGGTCCAAAATAAACTCTGGGAACGTCATTATCGGGTTGTGGACATGAACATACAATGTTTGTGGTGGGATAGGACAGTAGCAAGAGTTATGGTTCTCAAAGCCCCCAACTCAAACTGTAACAGGTCTCCACATTAATCTTGGTGAGAGGGGTCTCCAACAGGCCAGAGGCAGAAAAAAATAGTGACCACCATGACAGTGTTGTTTCCACACCTGGTTACTGCTCTCCAGTTAAAAGCTGACATCCAGACATCCGGGCCTGTGCAGACGTGCTTCCAAAATACACTGTAAAACATCATCAGCATAATACTTACATAATAAAATGAACTTCTCTGACTTTAAATGCCTGTGCAGCTGAGATTTCATTAAACTCATCCAATTAGTTCTCAAAAGAGACATGATCAGAATATTAACAGACTTCCCAGCTTAGTTTTTTTTTGTGGATTAATGCTTCAGAGACAGAAAGTGATGTGCTGTTTTACAATAATGTAAATGAGATTTGTCAACTCAGCAAAAAGGTGTGCCTCAGGACTCTACTTTAGGGCCACTTTTGTTTTCTATTTCTATTCTTTTGGTTTATATAAAATGTTTTACTCTCCTATCATAAAACAAACTGCATGTTTTCAGTAATGCGATCACTGACTCTCCTACAGTTTAAATCATTTTTCCTAGTATCCATGCAGAGGTTGTTATTGTTCACTCTCTTTCGTTTTTTGGTATTGACTTGAATGTTTTATTCATCTTTTTCGTTCTTTCTTATCTTTTGTAGTATTCTGTATTATGCTTTGTGTTTTTATAATGTGTCTCTGTTTGTTTTTGTGAGAATACAGTTTTCAGACACCACTTGAAAATAAGATGATACACTCCAAAGGGT
The DNA here is from genome assembly GCA_033000465.1 of Sciaenops ocellatus. NCBI lineage: Eukaryota > Metazoa > Chordata > Actinopteri > Sciaenidae > Sciaenops > Sciaenops ocellatus. The sequence goes on from CP136871.1 coordinate 10,666,673, forward strand.
TGATCCTGATATAAAGATTTAGACTATATAAACCATTCGTTCGTGTTGTTTGAAGAAAACATGCATGATGCTTTTTTTTTTTAAATACAATATAATAATATTGAAATCACTGATAACCTTGCGTGTGGTTTACCTTGTGATAAATATTCATACTAAATATTTAGTCTGTAACCCCAAACCCCATTATAGCAGTGGTACAAAAGAGGGTCCCACTGGACTTTGAGGCAAATAAAGAACAGACTCTCCCTGCTGAGTGTAAGCTGAAAGCAAATGTAACTGTAATGTAAAAATCAAAGCCACTGACTACGTAGTTTGTTAATTCTTTTTTCCTGTGCTAAGTGATCGCATTACCAATTGCACTTTAGTACGTACTGTATGTCAGTAGGCTAAGTGAACACGTCATTATTCTTAGGTTAGTGTGGTAATGTTCAGTTTGGTGCTGGTTAAAGCTGTTACATTCAGTTCAATAAGCTAATGAGTGGTTGCAGTGTGCCTGCAGCAGATAGCAACAGCAGGTATCTATCTGCTGCTATCCACGTAGTACAGTATATCGGCTCACAAAAATAGAGGAAATTGCAGGCAATGTCACATAATTAATACAGCAACTTTTGCTAAGTAATATCATCAACAATATCTCGTTATTGTCCAGGAGTTGTGGCCAGATAAGAAAAACCCACTTTACTTACTCCAATGCCATTTGCCTTCATTAATATGTTCGTTCTCTGCTGGTGAAGAGATAATTCAGATATCGTATCAGATATATGTAATTCAGATATCTTTAAAATTATCTCCTTTATCATTTCCCTCACTGTGCTTATTGTGGTTGCCATAATCACAATGTCATTTTCAGCTGCTGAAAAGTTGAAAAAGTTCATCATCAGCTCCAGTGCCATTAAATTGGAAACAGTGGAGGCAGTGACTGAAAGCTGTCTGAAAATACCTTTATATTAGCGGCTCAACAGCTTATTTCTGACAGATGTCACATACTGTGGCTGTTGAAGTCTTTTATTAAGCTTTTAACCATGATGTAATATACTTTTTCATGTTCAGTGATAAAGGTAATTCTATATAATCAGTTCAGTTTGAAGGTTTGTTGTTAAAGAGTCCTTTGTGCATTTACTCAACACCTCTGTTTCTCTTGTGCTTTTAGGTTAAAACAACTTACAGTATTTTATAGTGCACTAGGCCACAACGCCTCAATCCACAAATCATAATTCATTTTCAAAAATCCTTTATATCCCCACAGTTTCACCTTCCAAGGCTCCCAAACCAGAAAATGTGTCTGGGCTGCACCAATAACCGCAGAGCTCCATACTTTTGCTGCACACACAACCATAGTCCCCTGACAGAAGAAGTGGTTCAGACCTGTTAGAATTAAACTAAACAGTGATGCCTTGCACACAAAATGTATAGCACACCTACAGCCACTGAGTAAATAGAAGAAATAAATCTACAGCGTTAAAAAATGCATGTCCTATCTGAGATAAACGAAATTCCCAAATGAAACGGAGGAGGAGAGAAATCTTTTCTCTCAGACAAATGGATCTTTCCCTCCCTGTGAATCAGATTTCCAGAGAAGGAAGAGGAGGAGGGAATGCAGTGGTGGCTCCCCTGGCCTACTTTCCTCCATTCACCAGCCAGTTCATTCTCCTGGGAACACTGGAGGTACGTACATGGAGGGAGTTCAGCCACGCTTGGCCTGTCACTGCAAGACAGTAAAGAAATGTCTGCACTCAAAGGGGGTTGGGTGGTAGAGGGGAGTCAGTCAGCACACTTACTGTACATGAAGAGGGAACAAGGGCAAAAATGGTCCAGTCATTCCCATCTTTACACTCTCCATTTCCTCTCACCCTACAGTCTCTGTACCTCATGTGTGTTTTCTCGCTAAGCTCAAACCAAGCAGATGTTGCTGTTGTGTGGATTCCGGAAAGAAGAGGTGTATAAAATGTCTAGGCAGATTGACATACTTCTTTACGCTCTTCCTCTCCCACTCCACCTCCCCCTCTCACTCTCCCTCTCTCTTTCTCTCTTGTGTCCTCAGGCTCCTGTCACTGACTGAGCTCCAGCGGGTAGACATCCGTAATTATTAAGGTGAAGGAAAGCCTCACACTAGATCGCCTATAGGTGTTTTGTAATGCAGAGGAATGCACACAGAAACACAGAAAAGGTCTAAATGAAACAGTACACAAGCATTAAAGACACTTCTAAAAGCTTTCTAATTTCAGATTTAGCGTGTTACAGTAATATTGATTTTCCTCTTTACGCCTCTTCCTATGGATTTGTCCAATTACTCTTCTAAACAGCGTTGGGGGCTTGTTGCTAGGTTACAGCCAGGTAACACACACACACACCATTACCACAGGAGTTGTTAAGATGAAGGTGTTTCCAAATAAAGATGATTCATTACCTTCCAGCTTAAGAGTGAAACTGTAGTTTCTATTGTCACCTTCCTCTACCCTCTTCTCTCTCAGCCTGGCGAGGTGACAGACGCAGTCAGACTCACTAAGCCAGATGGAGATGCATGAATTCACAGATGATTTCATGTGAAAGCACACTGATTTTGAATGGTGTCACAGACGCATTCTTGGTGGGGAAAGAATTGTTTACCACTTGCCTCGTGAGGACAGTTTCTGTTTAAATATCTAGGTTAAGGGGAACTGTTTTCCAAAAATAAGACAAACACAAACTCTGGAAATGATGATCCAGACAATACAATGGGAAATTCAGGCCTGCCAGCCTGTTCATCAGTAGTGTAACTAACTGTGTTTGTGTGTGGTTTCCCTAAAGGGCATCCAGGAGATGAGTCTTGCCCGTCTACACCTTGTCTCACAGTTTGATCTTGGTCCCGGAGTCAGTGAGCAGAAAGCCGTGAGGCATGGCATGTTTCCCTTGGGTGCTGGCTGATGCCCCCTGACAGATTGAGGCTGCGAGGATGTTTTCAGCGTCTGCATGTGTGCATTTGTTTTGTGTTTATGAAGTATGTGTGTCTTAGGGATGTTATCAAAATAATGGGAGGCAAACTGTACAGTTGGGGACTTTGCATGGTTCTGTTTGTTCAAACAAGTAAAATAAAAAAAAATCTAAAGAAATGAATCATAAAAGTAATCATCTGTACTTTGTGACTCATCCTCCAACTGTGAATTCAGCTCTATTTATTTTCTTGCCAAATAACTTTTTAATTGCCTTTCTGTGAGTAATCTTAATTCAAACAGTTTAGGTTCAACCACAGTCTGTTTCTGATGCCCACTTTCACATTTAAAAGGAACAGTTTGAAATAAAACTGTAATAAAGACAAGTTATGTTTTTGTTTTTTTTTGTTTTTTTACGCAGGGACTGGACACAGTGACTTCAAGTCTTGTTGTCAAGGTGAGGTTGCCAGGCAACCACTGGAGGTACCAAGAAGTTGCTGCTGGACGATCGACCAGCACATTCTTTCCATTCATTTGTGTATAAGTGACACAAATCAAATGACATCAAATAACATAGACAGAACCAGGCTAGCCCCCCTTGCTTTCAGTCTTCATGGTAAGCTAAGCTAATCGCCTCCTGGCTCTAGTTACATACTTAACACTAGAGCTGGAATAATTAGTCAAACATAAACTGATCAATTAATAATTCATTTTTCAATCAAAAATGGCAATCATTAAGTCGTTTCAGCTTCTCCAATGTGAGGATTTGCTACTTTTCACTGCAGTGTATCATTGTAAATTGTGTAAATTGAGTATTTTTTGGTTTTAGGCTGTAGATTGGACAAAAGAATATCCTCCAGTGCTCTGGGAAATTGTAACAGGCACTTGCCACTACTTTCTGACATTTTAAATAGTGAATGATTAAATGATTAACAGAGAATATGATTGGAAGATGGGCTGATAATGTACATAATTGTTACCCACAAAAGAAGCTGCACAGATGCAATAAAAAAAAGAGCTTTCATGCTACTTTAAACCCGTACAACATAAATCACATTAACACGGGGAAGAGTTTTATCTCCAACCACAGAGCAGAATGGTGAAATTACATCCTGTGTTTTAATATTTACATATTAAAAAAACAGTTAAAGACAAAACAATACAGCATCACATTACCAAAACATGCAATATTAAATTACTCCTGTGCTGTTGCTGGGGAAATTCCTTAAGACTACATCCCCTGTGTGCATTTGTGTGTGTGTGTATACAATAATAAGGCACTACTTTGTGGGAGCTTGTGAAGCATGTCCACAGTCTGTTTAATGAGATAGCATGTGGTATGATGCTATGTGTGTGAAATTGAAGCGCAGGCCGTATAAATTGAATTAAATGGGTTTTGTGTGCGATAAGAATGTGCATGCGAGAAATGGCCTGTAAACTGACATAGTCCGTCTATCAGTGTGTATGTGTGTGTATGTGTTATGTGATTAACATGGACACAGGAGTAAATTTTATTGCCAGCAGCTTGGTTGTAGGAGGAACATGTAGACTGTACACCAAACCATGCCAGAAAAAAACGGGTTTTAAATGATTTTTGTACAAGTAATGAACACAGCATGCAATCCAAACTCCCCAAGGTTTAACATCGGCGTTGCTTCATTGGAAGCTTTCATTGAAATTAATATTGTTCGCCTTGTTCTCTGCGGCAGCCAAACCTTCCGTTGCCTCATCTGAGTCACCTTATATGTCATTAATTAGAGTTTAGAGAGTCCAAGGCGTCCTGGGTTTTCCTTTTTATCAGTCGGCACTTTTGTAAAAATCTTTACTTGAAGATCTGAGTCAAATGTTTCCTTGAATTCCTGCAAAATGACTTAGACCATCACTGAAAGGTCAAAACCTGAGACTGTAAACTGATTTTTGAGCTGTGTATTGACCTGTGTTCTACATGCCCAGGGCCATAGATCACTTCATTTGTTGATCAATCACTGATTAGCTAAGAAAAACAAATAATGACTGAGCTGGGCTGCATCAGGGCCTGCAGAGAGGACTTCTCCCCAACACCAGTGATCCATGCGACTGCTCAAAGGCAGGAGGAGGAGGTGGTTTTAGTCCGTGATTCACCTCAGCCTTTCTTCACTCTCTGAGCCCTCTGAAAATACCCAAGAAGCCAAAAAGAAAATACCTCACAGCTGTTCTCTCTGCAGCCAGGCCATTCTTGTGATACTTTTCTTACATAGACAGGGGCCCTGCGTCTGAACCAAACTCCTGACGAGTCTTTGAATCCAACCTTTCCATAAACTAATCTCCACCTTGTTTTAAACTTCACTTTAAGCTGCCGGTTGTCATTTATTCTTGACTTCAAAAATGCTCTTAAAATTGCAGAATTCCTGAGGGCCAATAAGAAAGGGATCAGGAGAAAACACAAGGCGACTGGGGGTTGGAAGTATCACGTATGCCACTGGGAATGTCAGTGTCACGACCTTAGAGGAGAAGGCAAAAAGATCAGTCTCTGGTGCGCTTATCTTGCTCTCCATCTGTAGTAGATTTTGTGACACGAGGAGCACAGAGGGATAGAAAACACTTCAGCACTCCCCTCTCAACCCCTCCAACCCCGAAACAAAAGCACTCCTCTTGTTTTCTGGCTGTGTGAGAGGCACACAGCATGAATAATTAACAAGGGACAAACAGTAACTATCAGCTGCCTATCTGAGAGTTGTCGATTATCTGTAGCTTGAATCAAAAACAGTGATGAGGTTGTTTCTCAAGAAAGCAACACTCATTACTCTGATAATAATTTTACTTTCTCCCTCTAGAAGCAGCAATTTGTTGGACTCTGTGTTGCCAAACTTTTTCATTCCTTTCTCCACAAGTAATGACTGCATCTAGTCTCATCTGTCTAAATAAAATGTTGACTTCCACCATGTCTGTGTGTGCAAAAGATCATCAGGATAAACATAATGATGTGCGTGTTTACTTTTTGACATAAGTCCTATTTCTCCAAACAAAAGGCATTTCCCCGCTGAGACGACAAACCGCAGAGAAAGATAAGAGCCTGGTGGAAAAATGTTTGAGTTGTGAGATTTTTATCTGACTTTCATCTAAAAAAGAAGTCTGAATTCAAAGAAAAAAGTCAAAAGTCTGCTCAGATAGATTTTATTTAGCCACTCAAGTAAGAATCTGACCTTTAAGATTTTGACTTTATTCTCATAAATAACGCTTTTCTAACACTCAGCATCTTAACATCAAAGCAATAGTTTTGGAGTTAGATGAGAGGATTGGAGGGTTGGAGTTAGATAAGACACCTTTTATATCTGTAAAAGGTCCAGTGTGTATGTGTATGGGGAATATAGATTGACAGAATAAGGCAGGAATGGACTATAGGCTAACATTCAGTATGTTTTCATTAGTATATAATCACCTGGAAATAACAGTTGCTGTGTTTATATTACCTTAAAAAGAGCTTTTTATATCTACAGTCTGCAAAGTCTGCCATGCTGTACCACCATGTTTCTACAGTAGCCCAGAAAGGACAAACTAAACACCTGCCACTATAGTTTCTTCTATGTGCTATATAGACGCTTTGGAAAGGGAGGATGAGCCAAGCGGTATTCAGCTGGTTGCATTCAGAACTTCACCGCTAGATGCCACTAAACGCTAGACACACTGGTGGTAAGATTGCAACCACCTGAATACCCCTGCCCTCAGAGAACCTATAGTGTCTGCCACTTCAACATAAAAACCACGAAAGGCACCCTCAAGAGCCAGTGAGTGGTTTGTCCGTTATGGGCTACTGTACAAACATGGCAGACTATGTGGAAGAAGACCTGCTGTCTCTGTGGATAAAAAGGACTTATTCTCAGGTGACAATAACACAACAATTCTTATTCAATATATACTCAGTTTCTCCCAATAGACTCCCCTAAATACCACACACTGGTCCTTTAAAAGTGGTCCTTTAAAAAAACATATAATGTGACCCTACAGTGAAGTAAAGTTAAGTTTTCAGACAGGTTAATTTTTAGCTCAGTGGTGTTGGTTGCACCTTATTTCGAGCTATGTGAGCTAGCATGTGAATTTTCGATGAATGATGCAGATGTTGATGTTTGTGTTTCTCAGTCCCACATAACACAGGAGTGACAATGGAGGAGGTGAACCGGAGGCGTGTATGTCGGAGGAGAGTCTCCGCCCTCCGGAGCAGAGCAGGCTGCTGGATGAAGCGCTCAGCTTTCAGCGACTTCACCAAACTGTTTGCATACCAATCTCCCCTCAACACTGCATGCTTGTCCAAACTGGGATCGCAGATCTCGGAGCGGTTGGATTTTAAATAGTTGGACGGCGTGGGGCACCTCCGTGGACATCCCAGCTAATCAGCTGTTTGTTTGTGTGTGTTTTTTTTAAATTAATATTTATTCTCAAATCGGCTCTTTGGTGACATTTTTCGCAGGGAAACAGCTTGTCACAGCCAGTTTCGGCACTGAGCTGCGCTTTGAGGTAGGAAACATGTCGCTTCTTTACAAAAGTGTGTCTAACTTCTGTGTTTTGTGTTGAAATGAAAGCTCAATGATCACATTGTGAATCTCTCGCTTGTTTTTGCTCCTGTTGAACGGGCTCATTATTTACAACAGCGCGTCCAATGCGCTCTGTTGTGCGCAGTGTTTGATTTTACTTTGTTGCTGCAAGTTCTCCTCAGAAACCAAATGAACACATTGAAATAGAAATAAATGAAGGCAGGATATCTCATCCTAATTGTTTAAGTCGTTTATTCGGTTGTTGCACCATGTAGACTTGAGTTAACCTCAGGTCAGTTTTTTTTTTTTTTTCCTTTGAGGAATAAAACATGCACAAACACAAAATCCCATCTGGTGACTAACTGTGCCCTGGATCAGTGTATGAAATGTGGTTTAATATGCAGTTTACAGATAATAGTGGGTTATAGTCCGAGAAACCTGACATCAGGGGAAATCCGGACCGATGTGTGTCAGTCTCCAAGCTGGCATCCTTCCCACGGGGGTGCAGCCATAACCGAGGAGGAGGCTGTCTGCAGAGATGTATGGGGTCACCAGATGGATGTCTCTGGCGGCGCTACCTTTGCTGTAGGGCAGAAGTTCACTGTCAGTTTGCATTAATCACAGGGATACATCACCCAAAATCACCTCATCCTCGTCTTACTGTCTGATCTCCACTGGAGCGAACATGACACATTGAAGAACTCCACAAAGGAAGGGCTGTTAACATACTTTATTGCAAAATAGTAAGCAATGACCGTGTGACCTTTAAGTGAATTCAGGGTGATTTCATCACTCAGAAAGTTTGGACACCAACAGCTGAAGAAAGTGCAAAGTGAAAGTTTCTCCTCAGACAGATTTAAACATTTGTCTTGTTAGAGTAACAGCTGGAAATCAGGTTATAATCAGATTTCACCCTGAGGAGATTGGCTCCAGGGGACCCATTAACACACACCAGTGTCCAGGTGAGTGTGTCATGCTGGGTTTTCTTGCCTCAAGTTAAAGTCACAACCACTCAGTCCATCTCTCCATCTCCCAGAGGCTGGTACAGAGTGTCAGGAAGGAGGAGAAAAAGAATCATATCACACTCCAGCAGCTTGGACAGCTTGGACAAATCAGCTCCTGTCATGATTAATGAGCTGGGATACTATACTGCTGCATCATGTAAAGATTTCTGTCTTTCTCTGGCTTTTTTTCTCTTTTTGTTCCACCCTCTATTTTTTCCCCCTACAAACCTAAATGATTTGGGAGTTAAGAAGCACACAAACTGGAAACAGAGGCGTGTTTGTTCACCATGTTGTGGGTGAACATTTGCCTAGTGAAAAAAAAGAAAAAAAGAAACAGTAGTATTGATGCTTTTGGAGCAGCTGCCAACATGGATGACTAGACTCCGCCTGAAGCATTTCCCTCCTCTTGATTCACATGAGCGTTGGGAAATAGTTTTTGATGTTTGCAGGATAACTACAAATGTAAACACCGGGGTCTGTAAACCTACAGTGTAATTTACACAAGGAATAAAGGTTACTGGCAACAATGCGGAGGATAGCAATTAGGAGGGAGCATGTTTGAGTGGATTCAAATCTCTTCCGAGCCAAGCTGGTATTTATTCCGCCTACAGACACAGAACACCTGGTGTGAGACTTGCCTCTGGTGATCAGCGCACTCATTTTAATCGTGCCTCTGATAACGCGTTGCTCTTAATCACACATTCACAGTGCCAGCGATAAAACGAACAGCAAAAACAATTGAATGGGGAAGGAAGTGTGTTGTGAGTTCATTGCTCCTCTGCCACCCAGTCCTTGGCAGAGATAGGAAAGTGAGAATTGCAGTGTATGGCAGCTCCTGCTGAGAGGGACGGGGTGACTGACTTGATGCCGCCTGGCCTGGCAGAGCACCGCTCATTAAAGGCTTGAAATTAATCAATCTGTGGTTCCACATGGTTGGGTGCTTCCGATTTGTCTCTCCCCTCTTTTTCCCCTCTCACATGTTCAGCCTGTCTCTCTCTCTTTCCTTGATATCGACTGATGTGCCTGCAAATGAGGCTGCAGACTTTTTTTTGGCCATTTGCTCTGATTTCACATCCCTGATTCATCCCGCCTGACCGCAACCTCCTTCCACCTCCTCTTTCTGTCTCCCTCTGAATCATCTCATCTATTATTTTCTTCCTTCCTCTTGTCCCCATCCTTTTTCATCTTCCTTTCCCTTTCTTCCCCTTATCCAACCTGCCAAGCACGTCTGTGTCCATATCGATGGGTTCAGAGCAGCAAGGCAGTGGAAAAACGAGGCTGGGTCATCACTCTACACACGCTTTCCCCCGTATCAACCCCACTACAGCAGCAGCGGTCCATAGAGAGCCTGGAACTAAATGGAGTATCTATTGGCTCAATGAGAAAATTGCTTTTTTCGATTGCTAGAGGACCCTTCATTTAATGTGTGTGATGCAAAGGCCTCAGCCAGTAATGGGTTCAGCATCTTTGTTGTCAGGAGACATGAGAAAATGAAATTTGCTTTTCAGCTGGCAGAAATAATTTACTCTCACGAAGGTGTATTTTTCATCAGCTGTTTAAAAGCCATGAAGGTGTGTGTTGTTATTATATATGTCTGCACTGTGTTTTGTAAGCACTGAATGTCCAACCTCTTTAGTTTAGTATCACTTGCTGACAGCAGTTTTAGATTTAGGACGTTTCATCAGATCAAAACTCTGCTGCCATATAAAGCAGCCTGGTTTGGTGCTTTCCTAAAGCTGAGTTTTTTGTTGTTTTTTAAGGCATGGCCTGCGCACACCATAGCTGACCTGTACCTCCTCAAAAATATAACTACATGTTGAGAGTCAGTGGCACTAGCTGTTTATCTATAATGCACTCAACTCATAATATTTGAATAACGGTACTGGATGGAAATGCACAATAAGTCTAATTTTCTTTTGACAACTTTCTGATAATTTGGTTAAAATTTATTCTAAATTTGAATTGAAAGTTGGTTTGTGATTGGTCAGTTTGGGCTATGTTTTCCTGTAGGGACAGCCCTTTCCACCATTGCTCCGTATCATAAATAAAGTTGTGGTGGTAAATGTAGTTACAACAGTTTAGATCGTACAGGATGTCTACGATCTAGTGTTGTAGTTGACTCTCATGCCACTCAACAGTGATCTTTCTCCTAGTTTTCGTTGCTAAATCTGGGTAGAAACAATTAAACTGCATTGGAGAAACAATCCAAAATTGTTAGGGTGGTGACATGTGGAAGTGTGCTTGTAATCTATGTCTTACCATATAATGTTGCCTGGGACATCCATTTTTAAAAAGTGTGACAGTTGCTACAAAGTTGTTCGCTATATTGCCAGTTTGTTTGACTATGGAGGAGAACGAGGGGAGCGCACTGTTTCAGTGAAGATGTGTCCTTGAAATAAGCGTACCTTTTGGCGTACGTTTGCTGGCAGCTGTTCTTGCTGCTGTTCAAGCAACTACTTTGCAATGAGAAAGATGCCCAGACTATTGGTAGGCAATGAAATCTCCAATTGTCTCCAAGACTGGTGTTGTGGTAATGTTTCCAAGAGGTAAAATTTAACGTTGGAACGGAAACACAAGATTGCTTTAACCCCCCTATTTAGCATTTATAAGAAGTATATAAACATATAATGAATTGTTTATGACACAATATTTAGTCACATTTTTTATGTAGTTATACAGTTGTTTATTAATGCACAGTATTTTCAACAATTTTAATAAGGACATTTAATTTATGCTTTATTACAACTGTCTACTACAGATTATATCAAAAAACACTTAAAGAGAGCATACATCTGCAACTAAATACAATTACATTATAATGAGTTATCAGTCATTTATTAATTATTTGTATACTGTTTATAAATGCTAAATAGAAGCAGGCCTCTGAAACAACAAATCATAGCCAGCTATCTATGGTAAAACCAATTTTACACTTAAATTAGATTTAGATTAGTTTTTTATCACTTTCCTGCATGAAAACAAGAAAACATGCTACATAGTCCAGTAATATTCACACACTCATGCGGTCCTTTGGCCACTGCGTGTCTCCATATGTGCCAGGAAGTGAATGACCTAATCGTGGGGCAGCTGGCAGCCCTGGAGTTCACAGAGAGCAGGAAGCTGAGGGGCCTCTTGCTGCTGACACTTCCTTTTTATCAGGAGGAAGCAGGCCGGCTGTTTGTGCTCAACCCAAGAATTCTTTGTGCTTATCTTGTGTGCGCCTTATTTCCCTCAATAATGGCAGTGCTGAGCAGGTAATGAGGTAAAAGGTATGTATTTGACAAGCTGGGCTCAGCAGATAGCAGGCTCTCAAACAGGCTCACGGCTTGCTAGGTGCTTAGTTGAGGGTACATTCAGCCCCGTCTCGGGATGTTCAAATCACATCTATCTCGAAATCCCCCCAACCATCTTTCCCTCCGCATAATGTTTTTCAGAAGTAATAAACCGTGTCACTCAGGTGTCCATTAAAGGCTGCTGGAGAGGACCCGCTGGTCATTACACAGAGTGAGGACACTTAGTAAATCCCTGTGCCTTTGCCGGAGGGTTTCTTCATCACCACATGCTCTTTTTATCCCCCAGATGTAGTCAAAGCTCAGAGAGGAGCTTAGACTGGCCGAGGAATCTGGCACTGATAGGTATGTGACACGGGGCTAACGTTGGGAGATTACCTGCCTGGCTTTAGAGAGACTCTGATCCCCCAAATGATGCTGAAGTTTAAACACATTTCTGCCTGAAAGAACATTGAACAAAATGCATGGCAGAGTCCCAGACAGCTTCATGCTTTATGTGGGTAAAACGTTTGTTTTTTTGAACCAGTTCTGTACTAAGTTCACACAATAGTGCTGGGTTCAGTGTTGACAGGATCACTGGGCACGAAGAAGCGAGAGTGCTAATCAAGTAGCACAAGGGAGGAAGAGCTCATTTCATGCATGTGTGATTGTTTTCCACACTCACTTCTAAACACTGGAGCTTTTCACTATAGTTGATATTTAGTGCCAGTTTGAACATTTTATAGATAAAGAACTCTTGTAGAGACTTGCTTCCTTTTTTTCATACAGAAATTGCTCAGTTCCTGTTCAGGATTTTGTTAAAGACTAAACATTCAGTCAGAGAAACACAAACAAGGACTGTGTTTGTGAATCACAGCAGGAAAGAAGATGTGTCATGGATAAAGAAAATCATTGTATTTTCAGAGTGAATAGACTCCGCGTTAGGGCTGGAAGCAAACATCATTATGCTGTTTTCTTTTACACATACATTACATATTTTGGATACAATGTTAATATGGCTAATTCTGCTGTTTGTTGTTTGACTTGCAGCTCGGCACGTGTTGTTGAGATTTGGGTGGTGAACTGTATGCATTAGAGCTAAATAAAGAGGACAGTTAACTAATTAGTAGATGAATATCTTCTTAGAGTCTTTCAAGTGTTTCTTTAAGTAATTTTTCAAACAAAAAAGCCAAAAATGTTCTGATTCCAGCTTGAAAGGGTTCTGCTTTTTCCCTCTTTTAATTAATGCTAATTGAATCGTCTTTGAGTTTTGGACTGTTGGTCGAACAAATTAACTAATTTGAAGATGCGGCTCACTAAGGGCTTTAGGAAACTGCCGCCAAGGCCAAACAATTAATTAAATCGGGAAAATAACCAGCAGATTCAGCGATAATGAAAATTATCGTTAGCTGCAACCCTCTGCAAACCCTTTGACGTATGTTTACCCGTAAAACCCTTTTCTGTGAGGATCCATAGAGACGGTTACATGCACTTAACAGAAGTCTATAAAGGATCAGTCATCACTGATGAGGAAGCACAACCCTGGGGGAAGAAAACCCATTGTACTTCATTTTGGGCCACTGTTCTGCTTGTCTTTGGCTATTTTTCGGGGATGGTACTGCGAGCCGAGCTCAGCCCAGATCTGTTTTTACAGCCTCTCCCTGTGACTCATTGGGCCTAATGGTTCTCTCGTCTCCTGACTCAGGCATTTTTCTGATGAAATGGGACTCTCTCCCAGCTTCTGGTCTTTCTCTTTTTCTGTTGCCCCAGCCACAACTGTGTCCTAGCTCTCCTCTACTCCACCCCTCTCTCCTCTCTCTCTATTCCATGTTCTCCTCATTGAGTGCTCCTGCTCTTTACATCCAAGTTTCTGGATTATGGGAATATAGCTTTACAAGAATGGCCTCATTAATCAACTGGGGCTTTTTTTTTAAATGTGTCCTATTTTATCACGTGTTCATCAGCTCTACATTTTTATTTCCTCTGCCTAAAGGGGATCTGAGCCCCTTTAAATATCCTGTTTATTTTTAATCACTGACGATGGGTTACACAGTATAATGTGATATGATAATTGTTACTTGCAAACACAAACACACACAAATTGATTTGGTAATTTAGAGTGCACAAATTATTGTAGGGATGGACAGTAGGTTGTTAATGATGACCCAGATAATTAGCCCACTATTATAAACAAACAAATTAAACGCATGTCAGATGTCGGAGCTTGATGGTAGCTCATTAACTCATTTTCTCTTGTTTAGATCATGACTGGAAATTGTGATACGAAGCCGGGATCAGATTTATGGACACAGGGAGGACTGTTAGTTGGTATATATGACATAGTCTTGTTTGCTGTCTCTGCTTTTCCAGTGTTTTTGAATTATAGAGTACTTCCTAAGAGATTTATTTTGAGCGTGATTTTGGGTTTGCATCCCAGTCTGCTAATAACACTTTGTCGTTCCAGTCAGTGATAACCGTACAAACCTCAAATACACAAACACAAATTTACATGACACACATACATACCCCTGCAGCCTAAGCTCTGCTGGCAGAACTCAACTGGAAATGGGGTTGTTTTTTATTAACTGTATATGGATCTCATATCTGCTTGAATCTAGGCTAAATGTTTTGCATTCAACATGTAAACATGGCACAGAAAATCCTTAGCTAAGCAAAGATTTCTTCATATTGTGAACGTGAATGTGTAAACTTCAGTAAATGTAACTGGGCTAATGTGATTCTCCTTCTCCCTACATGCAATCTGGTTATGTGCCTTTCTATTCAAATATCATGCCAATATGAGAGCAAGTAGCTTTTAAAAAAAGCCTCAGCATTTTTCTTTTCCACAAGGCTGGCTCCTTTTGCTGCCTTTGAAGCCCACACACCTTGCCCACAATGCTGCTCCCTGCAGCTGCTGTGGAATAACAGCAATGTTACAGTCCCTCCCACAGGGCCAGATATGCCACGGGTCTATCAGACATATGGGCTCCTTGTCAGCCTCCACAGCATCAGGAGGACAGATCAGTGTTTGATTTAAAAAAAAAATCCACAGCGGGTTCCAACTTCTACCTGGGGAAACTTGGGGAAAGGGGCTGACTAATGATGCCTCTCCTGCCAGGATCACAAGACTCAGAGAAAGACGCTTGTGCTTCACTTCAGCTTGTAAAAGGAACTGAAAATCTTTAGAGCTTAATAAACTAGTAGCAGTGCAGGTGAGGGCCATCTGTCTGTTTACATTTAGAGACACTCTTGTGGTTTGCTTTGCTTGTGTAATAATGTTATCTCACCTGAGGTTACGCCACATAAAATCCTCTTGTGTTTGAGTGTGATGCAGGTGTGCTTTTATTGCAGGATTTTCTGCTAGTTCATATTTAGTGTCATTCTGTTTTAACACCCACAATCATACCATTGGACCACATGTGGGTGAAAGGTGAAGCACAAAGAGGCGCTGAACTTTTGCTGACATTGTAGCCTTAACACCAGTTTAGGTCGTTCAAGCGACCCAGCATCCTCCAGTGATCCAGAGCAGTTTGAGTGAAGATTGCAGTGATGGTTCTTGGATAAAGTCCCTGCATGCGTCTTTCAGCGATGAATTTACTTGTCTGAACAACCTCTGCATGTCTGACTGAAAAATACCCTTTGCCTTTTAACAGCAGATCAAATGTACATGTTATTTTTACTCCTCTGAGAGAAAAACAATTAGATAGCGAAGACTGAGCGCCTCGCTGCTTCATGATTTTTTGATGGTGCTTTATGACATTTTCAGCCCACCGCCACTTTAAAAGTGCGTTCCTTGAGACAGCATTGACGGGTCACTGCACTGAAACACGGCCTCTGTCCTTTGGGCAAACAGTCGGTCAATGCCAGCCCATGTGTTACGGTCACAAGTGAACCACTACTGTGAAGGGAATGTGCTGCATTTTTATTAACTCGGTGGATCGACTCCAGCAAAGAATTCTTAAGAGGCTGTGGTTTTCTAAGAAAAGCAAAAATAGATAAGAGGTGCTATTTTCTTCACTGTAAAATTTCTTTGCTAATAGTTATTAGGGTAAACACATGCATACCATGAAGCATAATTCCTTTTTTTCCCTAAGCCGTACCTCGCACCATCTTCTTTTCTTTGAAGATTTGGAAATAAGGCAGAATCCTCTGCATATGGGAGCTAGCCACTGCCATCATTTGAAGTATATTAAAGGAGTTTGATATTTTCATATAAATGTATTTTAGTCCTAACGTTTCTGACAGTAAAATCCAAGGGCTCACCTTCACATATGTTTGTTAGAGATAGCACAGGCACGGCAGGTGTCTCCAGTATGTGAAATTAAATTGGCTCCAGTGTTCATTGATTTAAGCGTTAAAAAAAAAAAGAAAGCACAGATGCTCTGCAGGATTTTTTTTTCTTTTCGAACATCAGGTGATCTTGGATGGCTTCCCGCTGATTTGTCACCTGCCCCACGTCAAGACGACAGGCCAGCATTAAAGTCATCCAACCTAATCTTGACCACCTGGGTGTGACACTCAAAACTGTGAAGTGTTTTGAGGAAAAAAAACAGACAGCTCAGGCATTTCTCCAAGACTTTGCACCCTGGAGAAACTGGCCCAGATCATGTTTCCCGATAACACTTGGCAGGAGTCAGATCCCATGTGAAATGCCTCAGCACCAATGTTGAAGCCAAAGTAATTTTGTGGCTGTCTCTGGAAACTCCTGGATGTATAGAGTCTCCTTCGGCTTTATCTGTCAAGCCATACAGAAAAAAAAAAATCACGTCTTCTTAACTGGTGGCTCAGCTGGTGGCTCCAAACTGGTGCTTTAATTGGGTAGATGACAAAACAGGCTTTAGCACAGATAAAACAGATTTCAGATTACTTTCTTTAATACTTCAATAAAAAATTTGTCTCAGTCAATAACCGGATATGATCTCATTTGATCTCACCACATTAAAATGATGCACAAAAGGAACAATGAAGGAGGGGAAAGCCAACGTTGTGAGCAATTACCAAAACCACTTTCGCTTATCTCTGCAGGCAGTTATTTTAGACAAGCTGCTTTTTTAATGTAACAAGGAACAGATGTCCAACCTTTTCCTATTCTCAAAACATCTCTGAGTGAGCTTTCCATACAGTTGCCACATCTAGAGCAACCCTCCACCTCACCCTTGATAATCAAGCCTATACTGCTAGCTTTCAAAACACCCCCTTTCAAATATTTGGCTAGCTCTTCGTGTGTGTGTATATATTTATTGTGTTGATTTTGGCCTGAACCAAAGGTCTGTTGTGCTTCCAAGAAGCTTGAGACTTTGCAGACAGCTGGAGATTTTGCAAACTTTAAAAAAAAAAAAAAAAACACAACTTTATATCTCCTACTGTAACTTCACAGCTCATTATACTGAATATCTTCTGTAATCTCCTCCTGCTCTGTTCATATCTTCACCATTTGGCGGATGGTATCAACACAAGCCTCATGTTGTGAAAATTAATGAGCAACATTTTTTTTCTTTGTTGTGTCAGTTCTTTCAAGATCGACTATATGATTAAAACCCTAAATAGATATTAGCTTTCTGCACAATCTTCAACATTCATCTGTGTCAGTTTGATGAACGTTGCTTTAGTTACTGCTACAGGTGTTAGTCACATAGTCGTTTGGCTTCGGCTCACAGGTCTTTTTTTATTCTTTTGCATTTTGAACTCAAGTCACATGCTAATGTTTAAATAAGCAGAAGAGGCGTAAAGTGTTTCACCATAAATATCCCATGTGTGGCCACTCCTGCGGTCCTGTTACAGTAGTGGAGAGCACGGAATGGGCTGTTTATTTATAACTGTTAGGTTGCAGTGGGCTGATGGGAGATGCGCTTCCCCCTGCTAATGTTGCAGTGCACGCTTGGGCGCATTACTCACAATTTCATCACTACCCCCAATTAATACTCAACACAGCATCAGCAGCATCTGCTCGTGCAAGACGGTTGTCATCAGGTCCCTTGAGCTGAGAGAATTTAAAACTTTTTACTATTCTGAACTTCTTCGTGCTCCATCAGCAGGTTCATTGAGAAGCTTCTGGATTGTAATTATGGCTGTTTTCATAGTTTTGTGTGTTTCCATTATTTTAGATAGGTTTGACCTCACCGTGTTGCCAATGCTTCCCTGACCACATTCATCCCCACACAATTGTCTCAGATCCATCATGTTTTGTGGTGTAAACCTATTGACTTGTGTTTCTTTGGGGACCTAATCTTGGACCGCCTCCAAGCAGCTCAGTTTCCCTCCTCTCCCCATCTTTCCTCTGTCTCCCATAAATCAATGTGATGTAATTGCATAAACTCCCTTTCCCACAGCTCAGACCTGAAGGCAGAGTATTCACTGAGTGAAAGTGTTTCACTGTGGCCAGTTAACCTTAACCCACTGATTCCCACAACTGTGATGTCCCAGGCTTGTGAAAGTTTTATTTTGGCTTTTAAATATCTCTAGTTGCACAGTTTCTTTCATTGGTAATGCTCAATGTTTCTTGCATTGTTTTTCCAAGCAGCAGGGTTGTGGAAGTTATCTTTCTCACAGCTGGTACCGACTGTTTACATCTGGCTAATACACTCTAAGCTCAGCAGATTAAATCTCATTTCTCTGAGTGCTTTTTGTGTTGAGCCAAGCATGATTTCTCCTGACGTCTCCCCGCCTGTGGCTCCCTCAGACTATAGAAGGAATGTTTCTTAAAGCACTCCTGCATTTTCACACGACTGTACCATGGAAACTCTCCAACCCTCTTTTTCCACATTTCAGTCCCTCCTGGCTTTCTCCTGGGGCTCACTCACTGGCAGGATATCTCCTCAAAGTATATCTTTCAACTACTTGTCCTGGAAGTATGAAGCTTAGAGTGAACCTACGTGAAAACGAGTGTATCTTAAGGTTTTTGGGCCGGGTAGAAGTCTTACTCACACGGTTCAGAGTTCTTCTTTATCCTGGTTTCATCTTTTGCTGCTCCAGTAATCCTCCTGCTGTCAGTCTCACTCTGCTCTGCTGAGGAACACGAGTGATAAAACCATTTTTTTTGCCCCATCTTGCAGAAACACATTTTCAAGCTATTTGGCCATTAGCGTGAACATATTTGACAGTGTGAGAGACAAAAAGCATGAGTCATTTTCACTGCTCCCTCTCTGTGATGTTGTAAGTTTGTCACAGCTTGTTACCTGCTATCACCACAGCCACCACATATAGGCTGACATAGGCGAAGGATTCAGAGGGATTTGGGGTTGTTTGGCATCTGTGCAGCTTTATGAGGAGGTCGCAGTGTGCAGCCCCTCTGGGTTGAGGAAATGATCCAGATGCAAAGCTTCTGGCTCTCGTAACCCAGTGGGACACCTGCCTTGCTGCTCCTGTACACCCCCCCGTAAAATCCACAAAGACTACCATCTCTTTGTTTACAGAAACTTCGTTATGAAGTGCTGTTGCATACTGATTTTCTATGCAGCTTGTATACTTGTGTGTTGGCTTTCAGTCTTGTAACGGTCCACTGCTTTGTGTGTTTTAATGGAGCATAATTATTGCTAAATTAAGCTAATTATGTAAAACAGTGTTTGCATTTAAACAGTCCGTTACCTCAGTTACTCCTAAATACACCTGAATATAAACTCTTAACAAGTCCAGGGTTTAAGACATTACTAAAGTTTGAATTGTTGCAAGTTAATAGTTCTTTAATAGACATAATTTACAACACAAGACTAGTTTATTTTTTCCAGGGATTTTAATAGAAACCTGCACACAAACAAATACAAGATATCATACTGTGTATCAGCCACACGTCAGTAAACTGGGAGGGAACCAGCCTACAATATCATTTAACTTACAATTAAAAATGTTTTACATGTGCTTTGATTTACTCTTGGGAGTAGTAGTAGTCTGCTAGAAGCAGTAGTAGTCTGTAAAGCTTTAGAACAAAGAGGAGGTGATACTAGGACAGGCTAGTGTTTAGCTCTATTGTGTTTTGCAATATACAGAACATATGGATCAATGGTGGAGATGTTTCTACACAGGTGGTGATATATTTTGACACTTTTTTACGCCTTTTAAACCTACAGGCATTTAGTCTTATTCAGTTCCTGTTGAAAAACAAATGCATTTGTTCATAATTTGACTTTTTACACTTACTTATTTTATTAATTCTTGATAATTCTGATACCATACAGTATATACTGCAGTTCCTCCTTCGATATTTATATTTCGAGTCAGTTTATCAATACTTTCAGTGATAACAGATTTCTATAAGTAGCATGTTAAATGGTTTAGCAGAGGTGATGAGCCACCCTGATGTCAATGCATTTCATCTTGTGATAAATTTAATTTAACAAATGAAGTTAAATGAACTAAATGAAACAATAGTCATACATTTAATTTCTAGCATTTGTTGTGTAAAACAGTTCTTCTGCTCATTCCCCTGAAGCTAAATGTTTTATTTCTTAATCATCTAGGCTATTGATTTTTAGGATGGCAGTGCAGGTGGTCTATTATAAAGCTCTGCAGGAAACCTGAAGGTAGTTTATCTTATGTCCAGATTAAGCAACAGGTTGCTTCCTGTCTTTTTCTTCTGCGCTTACCTCAGCATAGTTTGGGAGAGATTTTGGCGGTATTAATGCAGCTATTAACATTGCCACGACCGAGTTGTGAAATCCAAAATACCACCAGGCCTTGGATGTAAACTGGGCAGCAATGCTGCCATTTCCTCCATGTTTGTTTATACTTTTGTTTAGTAATGTGACCCACATGTTTGTGCTCATAAACAAAGGAAGTCAGTGTGTTGTTTCAGCCCAGCTTTCACAGTGTTTAACCTTGTCTGAACATGGTTGAAAACAACAATTCTCTGCCTCAAATATTCCAAATGAAAATATTTGTTCTGCATTCAATCAATCAATCACCACTATTATCTGAATCTCAGATTCATGTGTGAATAGAGTAGTTAGCTTTGCTGTGTGTGCTCAGTGAGGTATGCAGTGAAAACCATCAGCAATAGAAACCAGACGCACCGGGCCTCAGATTTTGTGCTGAACTGATGTTGTAACTACCAGGCAGAAATCCAAGTGTCCCTCGGCCCATTTCTTTGGTTATATTGTCTTTACAAGGATTTATACTTAATACTAATCCTGGTTGTGTCAAAGTTCTTGGTCATGAAGCAAAATTCAGATTAGCAAACATCACTGCTTTGGCACAGCTTTTCATGCATATGAGCAAAATAACTATTTTAGAGAAGGAGTTTTGCTTGTTGAGGAGTCCAAACTCAAATGCCCTCCGCTGGTTTTAATTATCAAAATAAGTTGCATCTGGTTCCATTGAGCAAAGAATCTGTTTCCACTTCTTGTGTATCTTCTGCATTGAGATGTTTACCGCATTGTTTGTCAGCACGCTAAATAGCTTCATGAGCCTTAAGCAGGCAGAAGGTGAGGGCATATCAAGGACAGATATTCACAATTACAGGTAACTGTACAGGTGTAGGAGAGTTCACTCTTCTAAGGACTCTAGTTAGCAAAGTGGTCCTTGCTACAGAATCTGATTTCCACAAACACACAGAACCTACTGCTCTATGGTATTTTAGCAAAGTATAAATGAGGCCTAGAAATGGTTACCAGATGTGTTCATAACACATGTTTAAATGGCTGGTTTGACTTATAGGACAACAGTGGCCACATATTTCTACATTCACTGTCTTGTGGAAAATATAATACCATATGTTTTAGTACAAAATACCACGGACACCACTGGAAAGCTTTCAGGTGTGGAAATATACAAAAACATCAGATATACTCATCAGTTATTGAGGTACAAGTGCTAAAACTGCTTTACTTTGGTAAACGTACCTGGAGTCTCTCTTTGTTTAGAGTGAGTAGGTTCGTGACAAGCTTTGTATCTGTGTTGTTTGACAGTTTGTCTGAACAATGTACTTGATTAATGAGCTAAAATTAATTGACAGTTATTTTTCTAATTGATTATATTTGCATAATGGCCAAATAATCTCTAGTTCTATATTCTGAATGATCAGGTTTCACTGCTTTTAATTTACTTCTTGTGATGCTAAGGTTGAACTGCTGGTCAGGTAAAACAAACAATTCAAATCATCACCTTGGGCTTTGTGACGTTTGAATGTGACATTTTCCACAATTTTTAGACTCTTTGTAGACCAAACCATGAATCTAGCAATAGGCAAAATAATCAACACAACAATCAATCATGAAAAGAATGTGTTGTAACTTAAGTCATAAAAACATGAATTTCCCTGTCAGTCTTCTTTGATTTAATTGATTGGACTACAGATTTGGTGTGTTTGTGCAGTCGTTATGTTTTAGTGGAGAAAAAACATCCTGAAGGAGGACTCTATGCATGCAGGATGCAGTCTGGATCTTCATCTCCTTTCTAAGTTGGAGGCTCTGTGAGCTGTAAATTGCGTGATTCTCAAGCTTTACTGGGCTTTACTGGGATGGAAATGGTTATCATGCATCTGTTCATCAGTTTGGCCTGTGGGTGGGGGAGTCCGTGTACAAACTGGGGAGATTTTAACAGCCCCGGCCCCTTCTGTGTCTGTAGTAATGAACTCTTACCTTGGCTTGGAAAGCTGCGCTGCTGGTATTCTTGCTGTGTTTTTGTAACTCTCTCTTAAAAAGCCTTGCTCTTAATTGTATCCCATGGGGGCCCCACGCTCTCAGTATTCACAGTCTTTCCTGTCCCTCGTACTGATCCCTCCCCCTCTTTCAACCTTAGCCTCATCATCCCAATTCGACAGGTCTTTCCTCTTTAATCGCTTGACTTCAAAGCGGTGTTGTGATGCCCCCCAGGCCCCTGGCTCCTCAGAGACAGGGGGGCTAGCCTTTGGGGCCTGGGAAGTAGGGTGAAAGTGTGGTGGTGTATGAGGCCGTTAGTTAAGTTAGACAGGCGCGGGTTAAAGAAAATAACAACAAGTAGTTGTGCTGCTGTTCTTCATCATGGTGTCACTAGAGAGAGGTTGGTGATGTGTAATTATAGAAGCAGGTTGCAGATGTTTAAAAGGGTCTGTGCAAGACACTTCTCACCTCTTTGATGGGGGCATCTTTGTAGAGGTGAAAGATACGGGCTGCCACCTCAGGAACCTGCTACAAAGAGAAAAGACCTGGCTAATGTTTGCCGTTGACTTGCTGGAGAGGTGGACACAGTGTCAGCTTTCATTAGCATCAAAATAGCACCCTCCAAAAAACATTTCCACAGGCTGCATTCTTCGGGCTGAGATTTCCATTTAGCCCGAAACAATTAACACTGAGAAAATAGATGACTGCATAATGAGTTCACTCTGCATCTTAAGTTGCAATAATTTTGTACTCCAAATGAGTGAATTCATTCTTCAAACACAAGAGCACCTACAGTCGTGCAGAGAACAAAGAAAGCACTGGGCTAGCTGTGGCCAGAGAGGAGAGAGGGAGTGATTAATTGAGCGATGGCCTCTGATCAGAGTGGAGATTGTTTCTCCATCGTGGTGGTTTATCTTTATCTTCTGGTGGTTGACTCTCACTGTTAGATCGATAAATCCTGATGGGCTAAGGCGATAATTCTGCTTCAGTATTACCCCCATTAAAGCAGCTGTTCAGGAGATCTATGGCTGCAGGCAATTGCCCTCTTTCTTATTGCTATAATATTATTGTATGATGTATGAGGACTCTGTCAGAATATGCTTTTCAACAGGGAAAACAGACATTCGGAGCTGTAGATTTTTCCTTTTATTAAGTGTGTTTATAAAGGTTTGAGTCAGGGCTTAAAAAGGCCCCATAGGCCATTATCTCTAAATTTGCTGTTGCCTCTACAGCCCAGAGGTTTGCTTTTGTCAACACTGGGGAGAAATTGAGGTCAAGCTTCAGCTTCGAGGTGTGGATGGAAGAATTTTCACTTCCTCTCTCGTTTTCCTGCCCACTTCCTGTCCCCAGAGGAAGTGTCGCTGATCAAACTCCCTGCTGTTCTCTGACCTCTGACATCTTAGTCAAGGTTTTCCACCTGATTGGCAGGATGAGGTGACTTATGGAAGAGAAAAACATATATGACGAGACCCCAGGGATCCAGTTATAGTATACTATATTCCATATAGTGAAGGCTGGATTGCACTCGAAATGGACAAATTTGCCTCTCTGGAAGACATAGCCTGCCGTCAGATAGGGAGGTACACACTTTTAGAGAGTCAAAGTGTGTACTTGGACATGAAGAGTGAAAAATTAGAGCTTGGGAGAGAAGTTGAAATCCTTCCTACTTTCTCACTATTCCACTAGACGTCTTCAGGGGTCCAAAATATTGGATCCAATACAAAACTGACCTGCGGAAAACCCACTGAACCTCCACATGAATAAATCAGTTTTTTAATAAGAAAAACTAGATCCAAAGGGGACCTGAGCACAGTCAGACCCAACCTGAGAAATGCTGGGGATAAGTTAACTAAAAATCTTAAATGCAGTCGACCTGAACAGAGCATAATATAGAGAGAACACTGCAGCAGCATAAAGTCCTATATAGTCTTACACATAGACTGGAGACCCATGGCAATGAAACGAGACCCAACCAGACCTGATTAGACTATAATAGTGCAGTATAATTTGGATCTCATCCTACTCGGGTCCCTTGGGTTCGGTGTCTGATATTTAGGACTTTAGTGGGAAGACCTCTACTTTGCACACCGATGGCTGTGTGAAGTGGATGTACTTGGCAGAGCACACACAGCCCCCTAATTCCAAGGTTAGACACTGTTTTGAAAAAATCTTATTCCTCTTATTCCTTCCATTTCCTCTGGTGTCTCTATAGTGAATTGGAGTGTGGGGGATAAATGAATACAGTGCCCACTGTATGTAGAAGCGCCCGTTTTATAATGTGCTTCTGTCTTACGCACAGGATAGATGTTGGTGATGCAATAAGATTGTCAGAGCCTGAAATATCAGCAGAGGGTAATCAATTAGTGGCTGCCTTGATGTTCAAATTGCCCACAGTGCTCATGAGCTTAAATGTCAATGACTAGTTGGCGAGAGATTTATTTGAAAGGAAGCTCACTGAGTGGATGTAGATGAAACCTTTATTCTAGTGTTGAGTTTTTCCCCGCTTTGTTGGACATTCAGTGGCCTGGCCTTTATAGTTTCCCCTCGAGGGTTCGTCCTATTGTTGTGCTTTCTCAGCCGTCTACACTGGGCTCTCTTCTCACCCCCATAACTGATTCAATGAGGCTCTGCGATCCTATTGGTGCTCCACTTTCCTGTGAAAAGGTTTCCATGGAAACCAAAAAATAATGCAGACCCTCACTACTGTTGCTCTTCACCAGCTAATAGCTCTCTAAACAGAGGTTCAGGAGAGACTACCTCTGCAACAGGCTTCAGGACAAATTTTGACCAATCTGCTGCTCAGTACCAGATTACACACAAGAGGATGGCGATTATGTACCTATCCACTGCTGTTATAAAAGACTGAAACTAAATGGAAAGGGTTGTAGGGTTGCTTGGGGATATATTTGCTAAGCCATATGGTGAATATTTTGTAGATGACTCCTTTAAACAAGCACCATCCTTTAGCTCGCCATGCACGTGTTGCTGTTGTGGAGATGTTATTGATTCCCTAAGCATGTGCTTTGTAGTGTCTGAATTCATGGCTCTGTGATAAGGAGGTGTATCATTCCAGTGCATCTCCCCACTCCTCAGATTTGTCCGTTTCCTCACTCAGGCTTTGATTGCTTTTTTCTAGATGTAATCAGAGCCCTGTATTCTGTATGGGGGAGGGTGTGCTGCTGCCACTGTCAGTTGGGTTTTGCGTCCTGGTGAATCTGATGTCTGCTGGCAATATGGTGTGTCGGCGGGATGATGTGGCTGGCTCTATCAGCCAGAATACACTTGGGATATTCTCCATCTCCAGCCCCTGTCAGAATGAGAATATCCTGCCTGTATTTCACCATCTAATGTGGCGAGAGCTGCATGCTGTTCATGCCTCCGTAGGCAGCTATTGCCATTTTTGATGCTGTAGTTGTCAGTGCCGGTGCTTTGAAACTGGCTCCAAAGTATTGTCAGTCAGAACCGTGCTGCTGACTATTTTTGCACATCGAGACTGGAATACCAGCAGTTTAATTGGCTCTCATTGCTATATCGTTATTTTCAGCTGGGAGACACTTGTGGCAAAGCTGTTTAGAAACAGGAAAAAGTTTAAAGCATTTACGGTCATTAGACACACTTGGTTGGAGATGTATCGTATGTTGACAGCGACGTCTGGTTAGAAGCAAGGTATCGTTCTTTGAATAATGTATGAGTTCAGATGTTCCTGAAGGTCACATCAGAAACTATATGTGGAGGCTGTGCTATGTTGGGTCCAGTAATAAAGGATAATTAACCAAGCGAGAAAGTACATGGATTCTGATACCTCAAGGTAGATATTAAAATTTTACCTGCCCAGAACACAGGCCTGGACTCTGCTACTATAAAAGATGATACTTTTTTTTCTTTCCTTGTTAATTTTGCCTTCCAGCTGAGAAGTGAAATATTCACACAGATAAAACACTGTTGCAATCTTAAATTAGCTCACTGCTGGGAGCGAGTGCTTCATACATAATAAATGCAAACTCTGTCATTTTAAGTGTCCTAGAATTTTATTTTCTCTTTTTCATGCTCGCAGTCTTATTCCGCTTAAATGAATTACGCACACCAAGACAAATGTGCCACTTTTCTGTCTCCTTGCCGTTGCTTCACTGTTTATTCATCTCATTAGCTCTGTCCTGACCTCCACTTCTTCTTCTGTTGTGCTTCTATCCAACAGCCCATGAAAACAGGAGAGGAGCGAAAACCGAGAGAAGTCATCAGATTCATCTGAACAAAGGAGAGGCACACGCAGTTACACATGGTATGATAGTATTTTATCTATAAATGAAGCACACATGGTCTTGAAGAAAAACCACTACTTTCAACTTCAGTTCATATTCCCATGAGAAACACAATTCTGCCCTTATTTTCCCCTGAGCCTCTGTAATGTGGGAGTGTTGCCATGAATGATTTTCACCCAATTCCAGCGGTGATTCCACTCCAGCAGACACATGTTAAATCAGCGAGAGAAACAGCAGAAATAGCTTGCTGACAGACTCTTTTCAGTAAGATGCTGACAGCACAGGCGCAAAAAAGCCATTGTTACCACCAACAGGAGGCACAGTGCTTGCTAGAGCCAGTGCGTGAGGCAGGTCCTGTGAACAGGCAGACAAGTGCTTTTGTCCCTTTACCATCACAGCGGGCCGGCACTGGTCTTTGTTAGCCTCTGATTTGCATTGGCATTTGTAACATTAGTATTCTAGGCACGGCTGAGTAGCAGACATGTATAGATTGAGAGGTTAAAGGGGAGTTTAGACCCAGACACATCAGCTGTAATCAGTCATAGCACATAACCATAAAGGCAGCCAACCAGACAAATGAATGTGTGTGTTACATTTGCAAGTGACATGTAAGATTTTAAACAGATTTTTGAGCTATTTTCTAGTTTCATTAGAACGGAATAAAAGATAATTCTGGTTCATTACAATTTGAGTTTTGTTTTCTAAGCTTTAATAATGAGATTGTACTCCACTAATGAGTTGCGGAGATCTGGGAACACTGCAGCATTGTTAAAAAGAGGTCAGACAGAGTAAGAAATATGAGCAGTCTGATGACCATACCTGTTTGAAACAAATTTATTTAAAGAAGAAAACAAAGGTAACATTTCCTATTATTTTTATTTTATTATTATTTCCCAACATTGAATACAGTACAGACCAAATTCCTGGTGAAACCATTTACCATAGTACAGTTTTCCTGTGCAATTAGGGTTTCTACCGACATCTGGGATGTTTAGCTTCAATTTTACCTCCAGATAAAGTGGTTTAGATTATCTGGTTAAACTCTTTATGACACCAAAACAGATTACGGTTGCTATGTTACCGAACAAATGACATTGTGTCAACAAAATCAATATAAATCATGAAGATTTAAAGTTAATTTTTGACCATGGAAACCATAAGAACCAAAAGAAATCTAATCAAAAACGTCAATCTAGAATCTGTTTCTGAGCTTTTTTATCTTCCTCAACAGATGGAGTTTGCCCAGTTATAACTGTGAATGTTGTTTCTATGGTGAAGAATGAATTTGAGTCTTTTTCTCAAACTTTTAAGCTGATGTGGACAAGAACTAGGCAAACTTCCATCCGTGGAGGAAGATTGTGTGATAAAAAGCTCAGTGACGGCTACTAGATTGACCTAGTGGTGAGATTGTTTTGTCATATTTAAATAAAAAAAAATGAAGTGTAACAAAGCAAAATGATCCTTTTAAGCACTGTGATAAATCCTTTAAGCAGTCATGATCTCAACCGCTGGCTCCAAGTTACATTAATAACCATGTACAGCACAAGGTGCTTCTGTTGCAGCAAAAGGCACGATAACAGCATCATGAATATTTCCTGCTACACTGATCATGCAAAGACATTAACACTCTTTTGATTTATTTCTATGAAGTTGTTATTTGCAATGGGACCTCCAATATATCTGGGTATCTCTTTCATCTGAGGCTCCCATGAAAACACAAACATTCACACGCTTTATCCTCAAGGCTTTGTTTTAATCTTTGAATTGCGCTTTAAACCCCAGCCTGTACTAAAAATTAGGTTACATGCTTCTCCTTACTTTTTTTTTTTTTTGCTTTTTCTTTCATTGAACTTTAGCTGAGTATGTGAAAGTTCAGATGTGTGTGTAAGCCACACATCAGTAAGTGATAAAACAGCTTCCTAGCTTTCTATACAGAGGAACTAGCTGTATTCAAACTAACATATGGCCTTGCAACAGAGTGTGAGTGATCGCTCATTAGACAAATGGCTGGCCAAGCTGTCCCCCTGTCGTGAAGAGCTCGGCTCTGCTCCCTTTTGTTTTCGAACAGGAACTAGTGCTAAGTGGAGATGCCAAACACAGCTCTGCAGACAAAGGCCACTCTCACCCAACCCCATATCCGGGTTGCCGTGGAGACCAACGTCCTTATTGGAGGGCTGGAAAGATTCCAACATGTGCTGAAAACAACCTTAACTGTCTATTTACATCATAAGAAAGTCCAAATTCTGACTAGGTGTTTCACATTTTCTGTACTTGGTCAGGATTTGATGATGTATGATCAACTGCTGTGTGTGAGCTCCTGTGTATTTTGTGCTCCTGCGCATGTTTACACTTCGAAGTGTCCTTTTGTGTTTAGTCCCCTGAGGCTGAAAGCGTAGTCTTTCCTTAAATCTTCTATTGTCTGTTTCTGCTGAGGCCATCTGTGATGTAAACTCTCTTTATATGGAGATTTCACGAAGACAACAACCTTGACGTGAGCAGTTTTTAAAGCAAGGTCTTGAAGGAACATCAGCAACAATTTTGTTGTCTATTGCCTTAGGGTCAAAACATTGGTCAAAGTGGAGTTGGTGAGATAACTGATTGGATTGAAATTGCGGGAACTAGAAAAACCCACCAAAGAAAGAACAAGTCAAGACAGAAGTATGGTTGCAGGGAAATAATTCCCCCTGTTGTCGTCACAGTAATTATTGAGCATTTAGTTGAAATTGAATTATAACTCATTTTTGTGGAAAGCCCCAATGGCAATGTGTCATCCTCCAAAGCACCCCGTGGGAAAAGCCTGAGTTGAGTCCTAACAGGCGGCGATGCAGAAGTGTTTATGTGTTCATTGTGTGCTACCACATACTCCCACTACCAGACATCCAGTGTACTAAGAGCTAGAACTCCAGGAGATCAATGCATCATTGACCATGTGCCTGTGCTTGGTATTGATCCATCCCTGCGTAGCCAGTTTGTATCTTCACTCAGCCAGATAGAGGTGCCGACACAATTAAGTGAGAATCTGCTTTGAGAAAGCGAGGATCACACACACACTAGTGTTCAGCAGAAGCCAAAATCTGCTCATCTCAATCACATGTCCTCTGCTCGAGTTAACCAAGAAGCAATCGCTGCCCTTCCTCTTTCCAATCTTTCTTATCTAAGGAGCTGGAAAATTGATTTTACTGTAGGAGTATGAGCAACTGTTAGGACTGACCCAACAGCTGGATGTATGCCCAGCTGGGATGTCAAGAATGTAGCCTGCGGTGCTGGTGACAACACATGGTGAGTCTGTTTCTGACTGTGCGTTTGTTCATTCTGGGAGTCTTCTCTAGTTAATCAGCCTGTTGTTCGGGAGTGTGTCAGCTGCCTGGTCAGAGGACTTCTGCCCTCAGGGATTCACGCAATCTCATTTCCAAAATGAATGGGTCAAGAGAGCGCCACTCACAGGCCCAGATAAGAACTGCTTTAGATTCACAGCACGTATGGGGAGCAATGGACTGAAATGATAAATGGCTTTGCAAGGCACAGCAAATTCTTCAGAGACTGCACTTTTTTGTGTGGTGAACTAGCAATGCCTGTAGTGTGCAGAAGCTGATAATGTTCACCAAACCTATATGTACTGTATACTGTGAAAACTCATTAAGCTAAGCTTGCCCGAGGGTGGAGAATTTGTATGTTTCCACCTGAGCATCTAACCAGCATTAGAACCTTTGCTGCAAGCCTAGCACTTTCTAGAACTTCGTAACCCGGCTTAGTTTCTATGCTCTGCTCTCTGTGTGAGTTACACCCACACACACTGTGTGTTGGGTTGCCTTTGAGCTACTTTCGTACACTTTCTCTCTGTGGTTGCTCCCTGTTGTCTGCGAGCTGTATGCCCTCTAAAGCAGCATACAGTGCTATAGCTGCTTAGCATTCAGTACACTTCAAAGCTCCTCAGTGTGACAGCACAGCCCAGGGCTCATTCTCTCCTAATTGGAGGTTCATTAAGGGACATGGTGCGCCTCAGGGGAGCCCTGCTCACTGCCAGAGGAGCCTATCTTTATACGGATTTTGGGGTGTTTACTTGCTGTGGCTGATTTAGGAAGTCATGGAGAAATATGAAAATGGGTTTTTAATTGAGATAAAGGGTGATGTGGCATGTGTGTGGTCCCTCAGTGTCATTATCAGAGAGTATTAGCAGACTCCGGAGAGGGCTTCTGAGTGGCATGCAGTAGATGGAAAAACACACCTGCTCCAGCTGCATCAGAGGACGAAATGTGTCATCCCAAGGGTTCAACTACAGGTGATCATTTTAGAGGGTCAATGACTTTTAAAGGGGTCAAGCTTCTACCCTTATAATCTCAACAGGGTTTCAGTATTAATGATTATTTGCTATGCAGGCTCATGCTCAAGATGAAATGAACTGGCTGGTTATCAGGAGGGTGGAGGGTGGCGACAGTTTGGCGAGGAACAGTGTCCTTGTCATGCTGATCCATTTGTCCGGGGCAGTGGCCAGTGGAGCAGGGGAATATGGACTCACTTCATTAATCGTGCCGAAAGTGTCAAATTCAAGGAGAACCACCCAAGGGTGTGCTATTTATACATGGAGCACTCTCAATGCAGGGCAATGTCGCCTTCCTTATCTTTTAATTACAATGACTTGACATGACCATCATGGTTGATTGTGAAAATGCCAGCCAAACAAAACTCTGGTTTTTATGAGTTAACCCTGAAGAAAGGCCTGTAGCAATCTTTCTGAATTCCTCATCCTCATACTGCGAAGAATTTAGGTCAGACAGGTTTGCCCTCATTACAGAGCTCTGGATTCTGTCTGCACTGTGAGGTTGATTTAGGATCCGTTCTCATTAATCCGCTATCAGCCTCAACCATGCCAAACTCCACAGCCCAAACTGGATGTGGATCAGTCTTTGCCAAGAGTAAACAATGGGATCTTAGTGCTATTTGGCATTTCATGATGTCAGTAACCGGAGACGCTGCAGACGTACAGTTGGCATTTACTGGATACCTCAGGGCAAAGACTGCCACTCAGATTGTCAGATTGAGGACAAACATACAGTATTTTCTGCTAACAAACACATGGTTTGCAACTATAGCAGTGCAGTTTTTTTTACTGCTGTGTGTGTCATGTTTGTTTGTTTGTTTGAAATGCTTGTTATTTTTTTCGCTTGTGTATGCAAATACAGTGCCACACTCCTGATTTTGACACATTACTAGCTTAATAAAACAGCACACCTGAAGAAGACCTGCTTCTAATCTAACAGTAATTTGTCGATGTTGTTGTAAGGCTGCAGCTCCTGGGGTGTGAACCACGTTTTCCTTGTCTACATAATGTACTCTGCAGGATATTCACAGAAACTTAGTAGCCTGATCTTTACGGCTGGGCTGTGATCGATGAGGACCTGCAATCTCATGGGAGTCATGGGAAAGACCAGTTTGTTTACTCTGCACTTTCTCCGGGGTCTCTGTGGCAGTTTGATTTATACTACGCTAGTTTGCACCATAGGCTTGTTATTTGGAGCCTGGCTCAGCCCGTATAGTCCACTTCATTCTTAAGCATCCAATGCATTTTAATGCAGAAAAGAAAATTGGCTCCAGATCTGACAGCTGGTTTGACCCTGAGATAGGAGCTAAGAGCAAAAGGGTGAAGCTGGAAGAGAAATCAGACATTTTGTTTGGAGAATGAGATGTGAGCTCAACCCTGAGAGTTTTTCCAGCCAACCCCTTCCTCCCCCTCCTCGTTCCGCCTCTTCATCCCCTGCTCCAATAAATACAGTTTGCACTCTTCATAGGGGCTCAGGACTAACAGTGGCGTGCAGGAAGGATGGGAAAAGGCCTTTCTGATGCATTTTTTTTTTCTGTGAGACTGTAATGTATGCAAATCTCAATTAAGACCTCCTGTGCCCTCATTAGGCCTTTCAGTGGGGCTTAGGAAAGGGAGGGGTTAATTAAAACCCTTCTCGGGCAATGAGGCTGTTGGTTGTTCTCAGAGTACCACTAGGAGGGTGATCAATACCTAAGCATATCATTATGATTTAGAGGAGCTGTTTAACTATAGCTCTAAATCAATTTCCCTGGGTCTGGGGACGAAAGGAGAGGAAAAATAATAAGCCCTCAGGCTCGTGAGGGGAGGAAATGTTCTCATTTTATGTTAACTCGCTCCCACAGCAGACAAAGACTGCCTTCACATCTTTAGTATTGTTCAATTTCATTGTCACGGCAACTTAAACAAGCCTGCAATGAAACAAAAAAAAAAAAAAACTTTCTCTGGAGCGCACAGCACATTGAAATTAGAAGCAGAGGAAAAAGGGAATCAGTGCAAAAAACAATAAAAGAAAAACAGACTAGAAAAAGAAATGGGTTATGACTGTATTATTGGCACAATTGTCACACTTCTGTGTAAAATAATTGCAGCAACCAGACAGTGGTTTGAGAAGATCATGGTTTATTTCACCTGAGGTGAAAAGGTCAAGCCTGAATTTTCATTTGAGCGACAGTAGAGCCCCTTCAAAGACAGACAGGTATCAAAGCTGGCTTCGATCAAAACTCAAGCTTCACCGCTGCCTCAGAGCAGAGAGATCACCCAGAGGTGTCATCTGACAGCACATCAGGCATCGGAAAGACTGCCTGAAGATTATGAGATTACATGTGATGGACGTGCTGCAAAGCATCGACAATAGAAGTGAAGAGAAGGCATTTTAACTTTTTTTGTTTTCAATTAGAGGTGGCAATGTGTAGCTGCTTAGTTATATAAACCTATTTACAATTCCCCAGAGAAGTCACTTTTTAATCCGCTTGTTACCAAGACTCAATCCAGGCTATCACTATGGGAGAGCAAATTAATAATCACAACTACAAAGCAAAGAGCGCTGGTTCGTTTCTGCCAAATAATTAATTTTCTTCTTTGACTGAGACTGCAATTATAGCAGCCCCACAGATTGTTTCCATTTCAGTTTTTGCAGAACACGTAGAGATGACTCCTTAGACAATTCCTATCCTCCCTGAGGGGAAAGTCTTGCTCATTTGCAGCTTGGTAGGTTAAACTACTTTAATAAAGGCTTTGTGATACATCGGATATATATAGGTACACAGGGTCACGGACACTGTGACACCCGTGTTGTTTCCTAATGCAGGAGAAGCATTCTTCATTAACCAGGAGTGCTTCCAGGATGGGCCTTCATCAGGGAAAGTGTGTTTATGTCAGATACAGGGTTGGCTGATAGGAGCACAGGGCTTCTACCTCTCATTACATTAAGAAGATGGAGAACCTCCATAGTAAAGGCTATATATTGTCAGTTAATGCACATGGAGCCCCAGTCAGGACTCATATCCTTAAAAATCTCTGAGATAGACAGCCCCTCGAGTCACCCTGAACCGAGGGAACCCATCTGTCCAAAGATCGGAAGTGCTGATAGAGAATGAGGCCATCTGACTGTGAAAGTGCGTTTTAAAATTGCATAAGTTGTCAAGAAGTGTGGTGAGATGAGTTGTGTCAGGTTGGGTTGACACAGTGTAGCCCAAACTTGTAGTTACTTAGGGATTGCTGAGAAACTGGCTTGTACAGTGCGCCTGAGGGGATAATACAAGGATTTCAGCTGAAATTGGACCAAATGAACTGACATGCCTCTGTGTGTGTGTGTGTGTGTGTGTGTGTTGTATGTTTGAGTGGCAGAACTCATTAAAAATGTGAGCAGGTTTTTACAGAGTATTATTTTCTTGGCAGTTATCTGAATGTCTATCCAAAGTTCAGGAGAATGGGAATTCTGTGAGCATTTAGCGGGATTCATTAAGTGGCACGTTTTATGTTGTGCTTTATGTTGTTTTCTCACAGGGGCAGGGAGAGGCTTCAGCACGAGGGACAACCATGGAGGGGGACTGTCTCAGCTGCATCAAGTACCTCATGTTTGTCTTCAACTTCCTCATCTTTGTAAGTACTTTTCATCTCTTTCTCAAAGACACTTCATCTGGCTATCTCTGAAGTTAGTGTCAATCTAATGATCTAAGATGGGCTTCTGGCTGCCCCCTGCCTGACTGACTAATGGAGCTGCATTTGCATTTCATTAGACGGAGGCAATCTTGATTCTATCAGATTCTCTTTTGATTAGATTTTAGTGTGCTGACACACATCTGAGGCACACTCTGCCATGAAGACTTTGTGACTGGCACCTGTATTTATCAGTTTTGATCAGACAATCAAGGGTAATCTTGTTAGTCTGAGCCTGCAAAGGGGGGGAGGGTCAGAGCTAGAAGACTTGTCTTTTTTCCTGCTTTATTAAGCGCAACCAAACCGTTTAGAGACTCCACTCAGACATGGTTATTCGAGGCTGGGGTAATAATGCAACCAGCGGAGCAAAGGATGAACTTGGCTGTTAGCATCACTCAATAACAACCACTGTTTTATACTGCCACCCCTTTCTTTCTTTCTTTCCATATCACATAACACAACAGCATCTTTCAAGCAAATGAGCCTTCAAAATGGCTACGTCCTCTCCTCATACCACAATCTCTGCCTCTGAGAAGAAGTAGCGTTCATTTGCAGAAGCCCAGGTCTCTGTCTGTGACAAGAAAAAAGGGGGTTGTGGTAGAGGTGTATAAGGCTCAGATCTCTTCCCCCACTACCTAATACCTTCTTTTCTTAATCGCATGAGTCACCCCACGGTTGCTACGGATAGGGCTTTAGTGAAAGAGAGGATGGAGGCTGCAGTGCTGTGCATTTCTATAGCAGATTGGGGGGTTAGTTGAAGCAGGGTAGATATCTCCACCCACCCCCCACTGAGGCATTATGAGTCTGTAGATATCAAGGCTTTTATCTGCCCTCGACTCTCACTCCAACCTTTCAGAGATTACCATGATGATTTCCTGAAAAAAACACACACACACAAATTTATTTTCCATTATATGACATCTTGTTGAATGTTTTGTGTGCCACTTGGGACACACATCTATCCTCTGAGTTGCCATTAATTTTTAAAATGCAGCCAATTTCTGTTTTGTCTAACTACTGTCTTCTTTCCTCTTCCTCCATCAGCTGGGGGGTTCTTTCCTCCTAGGAGTGGGAGTATGGGTGTTGGTGGACCCCACAGGGTTCAGGGAAATTGTAGCGGCCAACCCATGGCTATTCACTGGTGTCTACATCATCCTGGGCATGGGAGGCATGCTCTTCCTTCTGGGCTTCCTGGGCTGCTGTGGAGCCATCCGTGAAAACAAGTGTCTTCTCCTCTTTGTGAGTTGGCTGACACATCTAAAATGTAGTTCTGTTACTGATCTTGTTTGTGTGTTGATTTTTTTTCTGTCAGTTTTTGGACTGTCATGCTTGAAATAGAAAGCCAAAGAAAGAGCAAAATGCCCTTCTCTTTGCCTTCATGTCTCGAGCCTCATGCATAGTTAATGCTGAGTGAAGCAGGCATAGCCTGAATGTAATTTTTAGTGACTGACGTGCACTTTTTCTGACACTCATCCACCTCGTCCTACTCGCTCTCACTATTTTTTTCTTTTGTCTTATCACAGTTCTTCATGCTCATCCTCCTCATCTTCTTAGCAGAGCTGGCTGCTGCCATCCTGGCCTTCATATTCCGGGAGCATGTAAGTTGCTGCAGTACTTACTTCATATTTGATCACTAGTGTCCAATAGGGATTGGTATCAAATTTAAATACCAAAATGTGTTCATAACACTGAGTATCAAAGTACCAAAAGCTGGCTTTTTCTGCTCAGATTCACTCTCTACTTATTCTTTCACTAGACAGTAAAAGACTACTACTAAACTACTAGTTTCTGATTTATATGCAAAAACAAAATTCTGCCAATTTTATTCCATTCATTATTTAGGCAGCCTTCTTGTATGATTATTTGTGCTTAAACATTAAACAAGTACTATGTCATTTTAGTGTTGCTCTACTAATGTTTTTAGACTCACAATGAACGGTATAAAAAGAGACTCAAAATCAATACAGCAGAACCAGCAGGAGATATTTCTATTCCAATCATTCTTCTTCCTTGTCAAAACCTGATGGCTACATTACCCACAATGCAACTCAACCGTTGACAGTTTGGTCAGAGAGTTAGGCTTTGCAAGACGCAAATAATGTAGCCTCGAGCCGCTAGCTTCAAGCAGAGATGAGGAGTGAGCTCCAGAGGTCTGGGAAGCTAACTTCATTCTAAATCCACACTGTGGGATATTTTCATGGTCGAGCCAACTGACTGACTGGCAAGTCACGTTACGTCACTTGAGGACTTTTATCAGACTTTGCACAGCTCCCTCTGGAGCCACGAAAGGCTTTATACAGCTTTTCACATATGCGATAGTAATCCCCAAACCTGTAAACAGACTTTGATGTGAAAATCTGTGCAGTACCCACTAAAAAGATACTCAACCCTTGTGTCCAGTGATCGTCTCTGTTGTGAAGGAAACTGGTCTTACCCCTGTGGTGACGCATGCTCTCGCTGTCTTTTTTTTTTAGCTGACCAGAGAGTACTTCACCAAGGAGCTGAAGAGACATTATCAGGGCTACAACAACACTGATGTCTTCACCTCCACATGGAATGCCATCATGACTACAGTAAGGCCACAGCACACATGGCAAAGAGCTTACATACTGTAGCTTTTACCAACTCATTGCTTCCACCAACTGTCTGTGGAAAGAGGAAGGTTTGCAGCCTGGCGTCAGGGGGCTATATTTTATAGATAAAATCCAAGACATTTAGGTCAATATTCACGCTGGATTGGTGCACACACACGGTGGACCACAGGCCAGTGCACAAATAGGCACTCAGCAATAAGGGCTTATTCTCCTATTTTCTTCTCTCCTCCCATCAGTTTGACTGCTGTGGGGTGAACAGCCCAGAGGATTTTAAGGACAGCCTGTTCAGGCTGATCAACCAAAATCATATGGTGCCAGAAGCCTGCTGCCAGCGTGCCAGTCAGACCGGGGACTTGGCCTATATCAGCCAGGAGCAGTGCTTATCAGGCAATATGATGTTCCGCAATAACAAGGTAACTTCTGACATCTGCCACGACATCCTCCTTCTCCCTCTCTCTTTCTCTCTCTCCTTCCAAACCACCTCCAGGTTTAATTAGAGCAGGAGACAGTTGAGGGGTGACATCCAGGGGCTCGCTGACTCCTCCATGGCTGATTAGTGCTTTTCCATGTTTTGGATGTCATGGGAGGGCCATCTTACAATGTGTTATAATATGGAGACACCAGTGTATGTATGCATATGAGCGTGTGTGTGTGTGTGTGTGTGCGTGTGCATACAGTGCTCGATTTGAAATTTTTCTTTCAATATGTGAAAATGAGGTGCGCTTCACAGTTACGCAAAAGCACACCCACATCCCTGCTTCCATGTGTGTAAAGAAAGCGTTGGAATGAAATGTAATTACAGTGAAAGCTGATAGGAAAAGGTTTTTTACTGCTCTCTCCACCTGTTGTTTTTCAAGCCACCAGAACAATGCGAGATGTCCACAATGTATGTCTCTCTCTGTTCATTCACACAAAGAACCCTCATTAAAAGGCAGTGAGGCTGGAAGCCATGCTTCCCACTCATTCAACCAGGCCTTTGTTCAAAGCCTCACTCAATTAAAGCTCTGATGTTACTTTAATTGTCTCTGTAATTCTGCAAGTTTATAGCCTATTGATTCTCTGCTGAGCGTCACGTCTTTGTGTTCCCACAGGGCTGTTACTCTGCGGTAGTTGACTACTTTGAACTGTACATCTATGTGGCTGGAGCGCTGGCCATTGTGGTGCTGACCATTGAGGTATGAAGGGTTTTCATTTTGGTGAATTCATCACATGCATGCGTTTTCCCTCCAGCCTCCCCAGTGATGTGAATATTTATTTCACAAATGGAGAATTCAGCATTAATCCGAGGATATGTTGTGGTGTTATCTGAAAGCTCTCTGTATGGCAAGCTCTCCATCTAGTGGTGAGACTTGGTGTTACAGGGGCACAGATTTAACGGCTCAGCACAACTGTTATATAGACCTAAAAACAGTAACGGAAATGTAACAATATATATCAACAGTAGCATTTATATGTTCTTTTGAATTTTAAACCAAGGTTTCATTATAATAGAATGAATTACACGTCTGCACTGCAGGCACTGTGCTACATCTGTGATGTGTTATTGTTAAATATGTAATGTAATATGTATTTAGTTTATATTTACTATATAGTATACTGTATATTCACATGTATAGGATAGTTAAAGCAGTGTCTGTCTTCTGCATTTGGACACAAGTTTTCATCCACATCACATGTAAATGAGATGTTCAATTTTTGTTGATGTAGATGTGGCAGAATTTAGTAAATTGCAGTGTAATTTACCATCATAATGAGCGTCAAGCATCCAAACATGTACAAAATTGACTGTAAATAAACACAGAGGTGGTGGTTCAGTTTGAGAAAAACAATTAATGATGTCTGTAAAAATGTGGTCATTGAATGCATTCTGTGTCCAAGCAATGAAATGTTATTCTGTTTAATCGGCATCGATTGCTGTTCTATTTTGTTCACGTTTGCCATGATTACATAAAAGCATTTTTTCTGTGTTTTATAATCATTTCTTTTTTTCTTCCTCTCCTCAGCTCTTTGCCATGGTCTTTGCAATGTGTCTCTTCAGGGGAATCCAGTAGAGCTGCTCCATCTGTGAACTTCTTTTTTTTTTTTTTTTTTTTTTTTTTTTTAGAAAAAAAAAAAAGGGAATTCAGGAGAAAAGAACAAAATGGACACTTGTAAATTTGTTGATCTCTTTTTCTATTGGCTAATTGGTAGAAAAACAAACTCTCAAACTCGTGTACTTCACAGCTGGACCTTTGAGGTACTGGGTAGCAAAAAAACAAAAAAACAACAACAACAACACATACACACACATAAACCATAGAGAAAGTGGGAGATCAGAGACAAAACTGATGTAAAAAAGATTTGTGTGTAAAGTGGAAACAGTAATTTTTGGACCAGGTCTAGCACAGACTGGGTATAAAAGTGGACCAGGCATGTGGACCAGGTGAAGCCTGAGCAGAAGGCACTGCACTGACTTTTGGATGAAGAATATTTATATTGAGTAAAGTTGGCTTAACTGTAAAAAAAAAAAACAAACAAAAAAAACCCAATGTGTTTCATGTACACTTTGGCTGTTACCTTTTTTCCTTTCATACTGTATACTGTAACACGCTCCCTCCCTCCATATGCCTTTTTTTACAGCCACTCTTCTTTAATGCTGTATTATATAAGCTCTATGTGTGTGTGTGCGTGGGTGTGCATGTGTGTGTGTGTGCGTGTGTGTGTATATACTTGATGCTCTTTTTGAATGTGTATGAACTAGTTTGTGAGCACATGAGCTCTCAGCTCTTCATGACCCCTCCCAAGCTTTAAAGCCAACCCCTCTTTTTCTATTTGTATGGTGATGTTTATTGCAGTAGTGGTTATATGTGGTTTTAGGTGGTGAAATGTATGTGTATGCATTTGTATTAGATTCTTGAAAAGTCAATGACATAAATGGCATTCGAAATGACTGTCCCTGTGTTTTGTTTTGATTTTTTTTTTTTTTTTTGCACAATTTCAGATCACTTTTATGAATACAAGTAAGCCCATGTGTAGTGTTCTGCAAAAAAAAAAAAAAAAAAAAAAACATACAGTGAATGAAAGTTTTTGCAAGAATGAATGTTTATCCAGCCTGATCAACTGCTGTCCCTGTTCATTATTTATAGTTACAGTTTGACAAGAGAGACAAATCGTTGCTAATTTTATGAAAAACAT
The DNA here is from genome assembly GCA_033000465.1 of Sciaenops ocellatus. Taxonomy (NCBI): domain Eukaryota; kingdom Metazoa; phylum Chordata; class Actinopteri; family Sciaenidae; genus Sciaenops; species Sciaenops ocellatus. The sequence continues at coordinate 10,706,939 of CP136871.1, forward strand.
CTTCAAACATCTTTTTTCATCTGGTCCAATGATAAAATCAATTTCAGTTAAACTGCAAATCCAACATATTTGTCAGAATATGACAGTCACATTTTCTGCCACAAGGTGTTGATGATATAGTCAAATCATTCATCTCTGCTGCACTGCTTCGACACCTGAAGTATTGAAATATAAAAGATGGATGTGGTTACAGTCCACATAATGACTGTTGGTGTTATTGTCATAATGAACTCACTTTCACCCTGAATACATTAGAGTATTGATTTTTCTTTTCCTTGCAAGAAAATCCATGATACGTGTGAACAACATGGTGCAGCAAATAGCAAAAGGGTTTAACAAAGAGAAACTGAATGTGAAGCAAATAAGGATTATTAAAATGAAATACACAAAAATCTATAACAGCCAGAGACATGAAGGACGGAATGATATTAAATATATATACCCACAGAGGTATTCACCTATTTTGTTTGACTCGACCTGTTCTGTGTGTGATCATTTTTACTTCCTGAACATTTTATTGCACTTGTTAGTGTGACAACTGTTGATATTCTTACTGATGCCTGGAGTTTACCCTCATGATTCCCATTATATTAATGACACATTTCAATTAAAGAGGTCTAATCTGCCAAAATAAGTGAAAACAGAAGAGATGAATGAATGAAATTGCAAAATATAAAATATGCATCATATTGGTCTCAACAATGAGTGGTTTCACAATGACTTTAACATTTTAGCTATAGCTTAAATCCAACAAAAAATAAGACTTCAGATAGACATCTCAGGTTGTTAGTTGTGCAAACCTGTCTAGTCCTTGAATATTTTAACTTATCTTATCTCATGAATACTCTCTAAGAAAAAAGAAAACAAATTTAACAGAGCTCTAGCTTTGTTCGCTTCAGCAGGGATATTTGCACTTTGTAACAAGTAAGAAAAAACACACAGGAGGAAAACTGGTTTTTATATTATTAAGCAATTAATTAAAATTGAAATTAATTAATTTTGTGCATCTGAAGGTGCTAAACTAATTCTCTAAATTAACTCCACACAGCACGGTTAAAATCGTATTTAAAGCTGATGGATCTTCGGCCACTAGTGGGCAGAAAAAACACCAAAACAATATGATGAAAGGAAGATGGCCGTCACCTGTTACCACCTGGCTGGTTGACATGTTTATAGTCATATTTCTACCTGTCTATCAAAGTTATTTAGGGTAACGTGATAGCAAACAAGCGGACACTGAACCACACAAACATTTGTTGGAGTTGGAGTTTCTGGCCACCTGGTGAATGTAAGTTCAGCGTTTACTACATTTATCTTAGCTCTGTGTTGTATGAAAAACCAACGTGTGCATGGTCTGTAAATTAAGAAATATTGACCCATTGAGGGACACATATTTCCAAATATGTGCATCAAGTAACACTGTTCTGTTGGAGCTTGTTTTCATTCATCTCTCCGTAGGTGTTCATTTCCATCTTGAATTTTATTCAGTCCCCTCTGGGGTTTGTTTCTCAAAGGCACACATTGAGTCTGGCTTAGATCTAACCAATAATAAGTTTTCAGATAGGCATCTTAAAGGGCTAGTTGAGATATTTTGAAGTGGGGTTGTATGAGGTCCCAGTTTGGAGAAGCAGACAGGGATCACAGTTATGCACTGCAATGGACAGGGTCAGCAGAAAAAAATGTATTTTAACCACATAAAGAAGGCACGCCCTCAAAAAAGCTATATCCATTTAAGTGTACACTGTATTAAGAATATTTTCACCCCTTCACCCTTCCATATTCCTATGGAAGTCCACTGCAGCGCACACACTACAGATCAGCTTTTTGGATCAGAGTTACAGACACACAGCCAAAAATACACAAGCATGAACCATCGATGAACCTTTTAGAAAAGTGAAGTTTGATTTCAGTCTGTTCTCACAACTTTCTCCATCAAACAGAGAACATAGTGTCAAAGAAAAAAGGCTGCCTGACGGACAGGTTGAGGCACACCTTTTTTTATGTGGCTAGTTTTCTGCTGACCCCGTCCACATCAGTGCAGCTCTGCCTTTGTGCAGGGATCCCTATCTGCTTCTCCAGACTGGGGTTGTGCTGACTGCCTTCTACTGTAGGTATTACACTGACTATGAATAAGTACCTCATACAACCCCACTTCAAAATACATTAACTATCCGTTTAAGTTCAATAGTTGCTTGTCTAATTTTATCTATATCTCAAATATTTGTTTGCTACGCATTTTGCGTGAAATGCAAGGCTACAGTCTCAAGTTGCTCTGCACGGCTGATGAGTGAAGAAATAGCAGAACAAAAAGTTTGAAGGACTTATTGGGGGCTGTAATAATTCCTTCCTTTCTCGTTCCAGGTGACTGGTTGAATGGAAACACTGCTATTATTTCTGGGAAAACCTGGCACAACATTTTAGGCTCACATACAAATCATCTTTATTTTACTGAAACGGCATCAGGAATCTAAGAGCAGCTCTAACACTTTGTAAATCTACACTCCATACTCTATACAGGAACCATGACTCTAACATACATTTGTGAAATCGGACTTGACCTCACTTTATTGTTATCTTATGCGTGCAGTTTGTCATGCCAACTGTTATTAGTTATTTTGGTCTATAAGAAGACAGAAACATTATTTGTACAAATCATCGAGCACTTGTTTTATTCTTTCTATTAACCTAAACTCTGACTCAAACTGTGGCGCCTGACAGACAAGAGTGTCAATGTATGTAATAGTGAACAAACTTGCACTTTCTCTTGCAGCAAACTCAGATATGATTTGGATGTAAGACCAGACTTAAGTAACATACAATATTTTTCTAGTAGGAGCAGTATTTGGGCATGACACACAGTGAGTATTCTGTTAAATAAAATGCAGATATATGTAGTGTTTGTCTTATAGCCATATGATTTTTGTGTGATATAGCAGTAAAGATTTTTTTTTAAACTAATTAAATACTTTGCTGGTCTTCAGCCTCTGTAAACGTAACAATTCTAAGTGTATTTTCAAAGCAGACTCAAAGTAATTTCGAAAAAAAATAGTGAAGATAAAACTCAAAGTCGAGCCTTCCAAACAGTCGACACAACATGAACATGTGATTATAATTTTCCTAACAGCCTTATTAAGAAACACACGTTTAGACTTTGGGAATGTATGAATACTTGTTAAGCTCAAGGTGAACGGAACAACGACCAGCTGACTTCTCTTAGTTTCCCTGCCTCATGACCGTATACTGGAGCTCATTACAGTCACCTCAAATAAAAACAGAAAATTGCACCTCTGTTTCTTGTGCCATATACGACGAGGGCAATAATGAATGGTCACAAAACTGTAACCAGCGGTGTTAAGTAAATTGTAACCAAACCAAATCATAAAAATTAAAAAAGCAGTACAGCGTCTCTTTTGAACTATACAAACACTTACAGTAACTTTTATTAGTGTCTCCACTTGGCCTCGTATTTATTTGCACAATTACATCTATTATCTGCTCATTGAAATTTTATAAAACCCAACTTACTCTTACGACTGGCTGCTTGAAATGCTAAGCCTATTGTTTATTGTACCTTTGCTAAATGTCTAAAATAAAAAATGTTAAATACTAGATCCAATTTGCAACTGTGTGTTCAGTGTTCTGTAAGCTACAATAATTTAATTTGCCACATGAGGGCGGTAGTATACTCCCACTCCTTCATCCACTGCTTGTAAATGTATATTTTATTCATTTGCTTATCATAAAGAAGGACATTTGTGGCACAAACATGAGGATTTCAGCAAGTAGTAATTATTTTAAGAGTTGGTAGTGTTTTAGAGTTTATGTAGGTGTGATTTTTGGTATTTAAAAATTGAAGACTTTCAGGTACATTCTTGTCATTTTCACAGATTAAAAATAAAAACTGCAACACATTACCATTTGTATACATATGTAACATGGTGCCCTTTCACTGACTTTGTAAACATTAACTCCAATGCACTGACTCTCAAGAGGCCTGAGATTTTTATCCTACGAACTCCAAGTGTTGACTGAAGCAAATTTGACATGACTATAAGGCCGGACCCTCAAATTAAAACAGTGTGTCTTTGGTATTTTAGGCACATTTTGTGTTTGACCTGCTGATCAGAAAGTAAGCACCAGTAGCAGTCAATGTGTCAGAGTGCCCACCACCACCGCCGCCGCCGCCACCCTCCCATTTGAAGTGTCTGCATTGGTTCAGGTCAAGATCTCGCTGAGTATTTAACAGCTGCTAAGTGTTACTGGTGGTCAGCTCGAGCAGCTTCTGATCCTGGTGGTTTACTCTCTCCAGCGTGCTCCGGTCACATCACATACAAGTGGTTTTAATACAAGCCAGAGGTGTGCAACCCTCCCGGTGGCATCATGGCAGACATATACTGCAGCAGCTATTTAGCAACGCTCCCTCTGGGATGATGCTGCTTGAATCAAACTTAGACCTGTGGGATTTCAAAATCTGGCAAAAAATCAACCTGATGCAAATATTTTGTGTTGAAATACCGTGAGGGATTTGTTTTTGTTTGTTATATCATACACATTAAAGGCTGCTTTCATTTTGCTGAAGAATACCAAAATAAAGGATTTATTTTGCTTTGAATTTGTTTATCTGAATTGACAGTTTGTGGTAAAACTTCTCTCAGAACATATTTGCTGATGTCAGCATTTTCCATCTTAATTTGGCCACCAGAGCATCCTTGCAAAAGCTTTTGGATCCTCTCTATAGTAACAAATCTTAACAGAAGAACAGACACTGAACAACATACGTTCAAGAATGCTCCTTTTGTTCTCATTATGTTACCAGTTACAGGCGTGGGATTTGTAGTCTTCCCACTGGTGTTTGAGGAACTTGTTTAAAAGCCCTTAAAATAATGTTTGATTTTTTTGTAGTTTGGGTTCACTGCAAAGGATTGATGTTGTAGTATTTACCTCTTTGCTGTAGTGTAGTCTTGCACTACTACATCTCTTCTTTCCTCATAAAAATTCCAACCAGGAAAAAAGGAGAAGAGAGCGAGGGATGGGGGGGTGGGGGAGGTTGGGCTGAGGGGCTCCTTGTTCAGTTTGTTTTAGCCCCCTGTTTGGAGAGGAAACTTTCATTGCTTGATGATTTATGAGTGGTTAGACTCCCAGGAGAATCAGAGAGTCCTTTTTCCTGCATGTAATAACCCACCCTCTAACATAAAACTTACTTTTCTCCTTTATGTTGTGTTTATCCAGTGTGAAAGGTGTTAGGTCCGGTGGGGAGCTGAAGGGCCCAAAGAAGCCCCTGTGGACCGTTCAAGAGAAACCATACCAGGGGCAGACTATTCACATCTGCTGCGATGTGACCGCAAAATCCATTGTGAAAATGTGAGAATCTGAATCTACTAAACGATACAGTTTGCTACACAGGACATGCTGTAAACCAAACAATGCTGCCTACTGTAACAGCCTTGTTGTGGCATGAAACAACTGAATTGTCCCACAGAATCAGTGGCCTCGGACTCGACCGGGCAGCCTTTGTGACGCACAGTGTGGTGCCCACGACTCAGCATGAAACAGGAAGTGAGCTGGTAAGGGCCAGGAAATTAGTCTGTAGGGATGGGTCATTTCTCAGGCCGTGCATCACCACTGTCTTTAGAGATCTCTTGTGCTCTATGACTCACTTGTGGAGCATGTGTTTTCAGCCCACAGGACTTGGATTTAGATGATGACTACAAATAGATGGCCCGAGCTATCCCATGTGAGAAGACCACAAAGTGGTCTATGGTTACAAAGAAAAAGAGTAATGTTTAGCAGCCAGTCGTCCGCTGAGTGATAGTGCATGTTTGAGGCCACTTCATTTTTCCTCATTAGTTATCTCTTTGGTTTTTTTTTTTTTTTCTCTTTCTGTGTTCCACCCACGCGTGTCTGTGTTACAAAGTTACCTCACAGCTGGAGGCTAATGCAGCGCTTAGCTCCTCATTGCACACCAGATTTTTCTCACCCTGTGGCCTTCGCTGTTGAGCCGCCATCTCTGCCTGTCAATCAGGCCCGGAGTGACCCGCATGCGCATGAGTCCGCGAAAGGTCAACTGTTGTGTATGTCTGACCTTTGAGCTCTGCAGCAGGAGGGCTTCTTGTGCAAATGCGCTGAACACGGCCGGACTTGAGTATGCAATAAATCAGAAGGATGCCTCACCACCCCCATATTCACAAGATTCATAATTGGAAGCATATTGTAGAGAAGAGAGACAAAATGCTGCTTTAGAGCAAAGAGGTTGAGGGGGTTAGAAACACTGCCTGATAACAAACTTGAAGTGTGTTAGGAGGGAATCAGTGGACAGGCTGCCGATTCAGTGTGTTGACTCTTAAATTTTAAAGGGCTGCTACACAACTTGAGGAATCAACAGGGTGAGTCATTTCCTTGCTACAGCATGCCAGCTGACAGTTGAAGCATGTTTTATCAGACATATTATTTATGTTCGACCATATGTGTCTTGTAAATGCAAAAAGAAAGCTGCTTTTATAACCCTAACCAATATAGTCTTATACGTAATGCTTCTGCAAATATGCACCTTTATATTTGCCTGTTACTTTAACACTGCTGCTGCTCTACAACAATACATGAGTGCTGACTTAACCCACTAACCCAGTGGTTAGAGCCACACTGTTCACCTCTTTTAGCCTGCCCAAACCTTCACCCATGTGTCAGTACCACTTTAAATCCTTTCCCTCCCTGTTTATGTTAGCATGTCAGAAAGCCGCACTAGACATTTCCACACACTAATAAACTGGAGTTTTATTAGTGAGAGTCAGTGAATGATGTGAGCCATCATGAGGCTGTCTCCATGGTTACAGACCACAGAGATGCCTGTCAGGCAGCTGGCAGGCCATCGGCTGTTTGGTGGCTACTGTCAGCTGATGGGAAAATTGAGGAGTGGCTGGAGACGGACCACAGATTAACAACGCAAGCCAATACCTTCTCAGACATGAGAAGATGCTAGCTCTGATGCTTGGTTAGGTCAGCTGTGAATTCGCACAGTGCCCGCTAATTGCAACAGTCCTTTTTGGTTGTATTTACACCAAGGTTTCCCAACCTCTTTTTGCACCGCAGACAGTTTTCACATGGGCAATTTTAGTAAATAAGCTTCGATACCAGATCGAAACGAAACTGCGTGGTGGAGGAAGTATTCAGACCCTTAAGTATCTAAAGTAAAAGTTCAGCAGTAGAATGCTCCCTGTCAGTCTTTTTCTATTATATTGTGTTTACGGATTAATAAGTGGTGCATTAATGTTAATGGTGCATTTTACTGCTGTATATGTTTATGCTTGAGCTAATTATAACTACTTTATATACTGTTGGATAGTTTAATTTACATCAATGCATCATGGTCTATAAGATCATCATGCTTGTAGCTTTGCTGTCCTGTGAAGAACGATAAATCTCTAACAAGTCAACTTTTCATGAGTTCACAAAAACATCCTTGTTTTCAGCTTTGTGACAATGTGTTTTCCTACTAATCCAAGAGGGGGATTAAATTTAATCAAATTAAATTAGTTTAAGAAGTTGGAGAACTTTCTTAACACATAAAGAAACACTTAGTTCTTCCAGTACATCAGAAAATTCAAAATCAACAACACTGGAGATACTTGATTCTCACTGCACAGGAAGGGTATGAAAAAGTTTAGTCTGAAAAGTAACTGAAGCTGTCAGACAAATGTAGTGGAGTAAAAAGTTCAGTATTTGAGATGTAGTGGAGACATGGAGATTTTTACTTAAGTACAGCACAACAACTTTGTGGTTTCTTGCTAAATGAAAAATATAGGTTAAAATGCCTCACAAACATTTAATTTATGATGGACTGGTTACCTTGGATACCTACTTTAGATTAAAAACAGTACATTAGTGCGGCGGTTGTGAAAGAGAGTGATAAGGAAAACTGCAGCACAGACAGACCATTTCAAGTGAAGGTAATTACCACAAAATGTGTTTTTTAGTGTTGTTTTTGTCAAATCATATTATTTCCTAACTGCTTGATAGCAAATGATTTTGAGGGCCAGTAATGGTCTTGTCTATCGATAGCCATCTGAATATTAAGTGAAGAAGGAGAGTCTGCAGACTGCAGGTCCAGATTTGGGGGGCTCTATTTACAGAATGTCACAGAAATTGAATATAATATGCATAACTATGTTTCATTAGTGTATAATTACCTGAAAATAAGAATTGTTATGGTTTTATAACCTTAGAATGAGCCTTTATATCTACAGACACTGGAGGTCCTCTTCTACAGTAAACAAACTAAACACTGGCTCTAGATACGGCCTTGCCATGTATGTTTTCCTTGCGTTTCGTGGCCACCATAGTTTCTCCTTCACTATAGGAAAGAGAGGGTGAGTGGAGGGGGTTGCAATCAGCAACTATACTGTTATGCCACTAAATCCTACACACTAGTTCTTTTAATAAAAGTCTTCCCCTTTTTCTTACTTGTAAATAAGTCATCTGGTAAGGACCCACACACGTTTTGATCAGGTGTGATCCCTGTGTTTGCAAAAATTTCCAACACTGCAGAAGTGCCCAATAGTATGAGCATCAAAAGAGATGAAAATGATTTCATTGATGGAGTTATGTGATAAGTTGCAGCAAAGGCTGGCCCGGAGCCAGAGAGACCATTAGAAGGAGCTCAGGGAAGTAAGGTATCCATGCTTCTCTCTCTGTAAACCTCCACCATCTGAGCCAAGTCCTCCTCCTCCTACGCACCTCCGACTGCAGACACAATGACCTGTCAGATCCTGTGATGCACATACACAGTGACATGCATGTACACATTGTAGGTTTGCTTTATTTCTGAAATTCTGTGTTATGTCTTAAAATGTGTACCATCTTGTCTCCTTCTCATGATGTTTTTCTGTTTTGCTTCTACACTTGATTGGCAAATCTGGATAAAAACAGATGTCCCTTCTTTTAGATCACTGGTACACACAGGCTGTTTAGAATTGGTTTCTTATGCGTGTCAAAAGTTTAGCTAAATTTGAGCTGTTTACTGGCATTGGCTTGTAATGAGGGAAGTTTTACTGGACAAAGTGATGTATGTTGTGTTCCTTCCTCTTCAGCCGCCTGCTCCTCTCCACAAAGCCCTGTAGTGCTGACTTATGGCCATAGCAGGAGACTACTCCGCCTTTTATGTCCCTTAGGACAGCATCAATATATCAAGCTTCTGCTGGCTCTTTTGATTTATAGCAACATGTCACTTAAAGTTATTTGAGTGAGGTAGACTTTAGTTTCATAGTAGCAAACATAGCCTGTGTGAATTTACATGTCTGAGGCTGTTCGAGGTTTTTTTTTTACTGGTCAGCATGCTTGTCATTTTCCCCTTGGCTCCAGTCCCTTCGTTGGTCCAAAAGTGTGTGCAGAAATTTGATTTACAGTGCAAACACCAGCTTTATTTTCAAACCAAAGGGATCATTTAACAATGTAAGCCAAAGTGTCAGCTCTAAAATATGACCTAAAAGATTTTTTTTGCTGAAAGCTGATATAAGTGCTGATTTACAGCCTTGGCCTTGCTAACGATGGCCCTTAATGAGCAGCTCAAGCATCTACTTGTTTATGGAGTAGCCTGATTGACAGGCCAACCAATGGAAAAATAAAGTAGTGAATGAGGAATTGGATCTGTCCCCTCTTTGCCATATCAGCAGGGCCCTAATGTAGTGGGGTGAACTTTGAAGTGCCCTAATGGTCTTCATGGTCCCTTAACCATGCAGGCTACTATTAAGGGTGTCAGTGGAGCCTGGCTGGTGCAGCGTGACCCATTAGATTTAATGAGTGCTGTTCAGGGCACAGTGGGCTGCTCTTCTTCCTCTCTGCGAGTGTTTATTTATGTCATCTACCCATGTTTTAGACAGGAGTGTAAAAGCAGGATTTAATGTCTCTTTAACTAGCAGCCCATTTTTGTCGTTTGGCTCTCTGATTGAGGCAATCCTGCGTCAGGCAGTCTCACTGAGGTCATGATTGGCACCTAGAACTTTGGATTTGCTCATTGCTTCTTACTCATGATTTGTCTATTAACGGATCAGTCTGGTGATATGTTTTACTATCAGAAAATCCCATGAAAAAAACCTCAAAACCAACTCTGAATTTGTCCTAACAAGTATTGTCTCTGTAACTTAATCCTGATATGGCTTTATCCTCTCTGCCATACACTTCTGTTGCTGTACAAAGACTATTAAAAGTGAAAGCATATATTCGTGACTGTTTTTTAAAGATTTATGTCTTCAGTAGAAACCAATAGTCTTGGTGTTGAGAACTGCAGACAGGCTGGGAGAAGTTGGAAAGTATTGAGAGAGACTAACTCATTATCTGTGTTGGTCTTTTCGTGGGATTTGTTGACAATAAGAAGAATATAGTACATGCACTGTATGAGCACTGTAAAATGTTTCAAGGTCGTTTTGAAGAGTACAAGCCTGTAGGTCCTCTTCTACCCTTCCATCACAATCCTATTGAAGATTCCTCGACTAGAGCTGGAGGCTTTAACTGGTGACAGCAGCCTACTCTTGAGTTTTCCCATTCTCGTGCGATCAGAGTGCTCCGGTTAAACTCTTGCACAACTGTGGAAAAGACAGCAATTGTTGCTGGGAGCGAGCAGAAATGGGAGAGCTCCAACATTCTTTGTAGGGCAAAGACCACAGCGATGGCAAGATGTGAATTGGCACAGGTTATCTTTTTTTTTCTTTTTTTTCCTGGCCATGCCTTCCCTTTTGTCTTATGTGAGAGTTGTCCTAAGTGGTTGTGCCTTCTGCGGATGATATTCAGCACACAAAGTTTGAAATAAAGAATGGATTGATTACAGACATAGTTTTTGTTGTGTAGGAAAGAAGTTTTGAAGTGATTATAAATGTTTTTTCTGAGGACTGTTTTGTTGCATGATTGAGCTCGTATTGCAAAAACAAAGAACATCTGTGTGAAACGATGTTGCATACTGTATTGCATGACAGCTTTCTCTCGCCCCGGCCATAACTACACTGTTAGCCAAAGACCACCTGGAGGTATTTAAAGCCCATTCAGACTATTAGGCTTAACTTTGGGCCTAATGGCTTGGGCAGAGCATCCCATCTGGAAGCTGCTGATGCGAGAAAAAGAATGGGATCACATATCATCCACCTTCAACCACAGACACAGACACACAGACACATTCATCTTGAGCCAGCGATACATTAAATATTTTTATACTTCTCTTATGCACGTTGATTGTATTAAGCTTTCTATGTCATTACTTATCAGCATGTGAGTATTTGTGTACATTCATTGGTCTTATTTTGTTGGTTCGTGGTTTAAGACGTTTCAGATTTTTCTCTTGAGCATAACATTCATGACAAGGAAGCAAGCAAAGATACAGATTGAAGGAAACATCCTCAGTTATGATTTATTAAAGGAATAGTTTGACATTTTGGTAAATGATTCGCTTTCTTGTCGAGAGTAAGATGAGATTCTTGATCTTCTTGTTCTCATATCTGTCTGTTTAATATGAAGTTACAACCAGAAGCCAGTTAGCTTAGCCCAACATAAAGACTGGAAACAGGTGGAAACAGCTAAAGTGGCTCTGTACAAAGGTTAAAAAACCACCTACCTGCACCTCTAAAGCTCACTAATTAACACTTTATATATTGTTTTGATTAGTATCTATAAAAACTGAACTGTAAAAATGACGCATGTGGTCTAACACTAACGTTTTATCATTCAGAAACTCTGTGTTTGAATCTATTTCCCATTTACTATATAGTGCACTATTTAGCCCCCCAATCTGAGTGTCTGAAGTCTGTGAGAGAAATGTATGCTCTATGTCGTTAAAAAGCTGTGTCCGAGACATGTGCACTACGTTTTGCTACTGTAACAATCCCAAAATGCAATTTATAGATGAAAATAACTTGTGTGACACTATATAAGTCAGTGATGACAAATGATCATGAATCATGTGTCTGAAGTATCAATTTACTACTCACTATATGGAGTATGCAACTACTGTTATTTTAAAGAGGGTATAAAGTAGTGTGCTTCACAAAGTCTGTTACAACTGTCATTAGATTTTGATTTAAATATTGCTAAACCCTGATTGGTGTGTAGAAGTACGCAACTTTACCTTTCTCCCCCTGAGCCTTGCCCATTTAATGAAGAGCATTAATACATTTATAATAATAGCCAAAACTGTTCAAACTTTGGTAAAGAATCGTGTAGAATATCATCAGTAAGAAAGTGAGAAAGTATTTTAGGGCATGTAAAGAAGAAACTTTCTGACGTCATTCAACCATTGGAGATTCATTTATTTGAAAATCACTTCAAAACCATCATGAACAGAAACAGCAAGTTACTTCTGTACAAACAAATGTCCAGCACCTTAAACAGATCTCAGTGATGTTATTAATGGTGCTTAATATTGATGGGATTCTTGGGACACAAAACCACACTCCTCTGGCTTCAGCAAAGAGACTACTGCCCCAGTGAAAGTCAAAAATTAAAAGAACAAACTTCTCCAACACTGTAAGTGCAATAACTTATTGCAATGGCACATTATATAAAGTCACAATCAGAAGTAAAAATACTTGATTAATATACAAAAAGCTGCTTAAAGCCATAAGGAAATTAGAAAGCAATTTCAACCTCTGTAAAAGTCCAGAGCGTCTCTTCAGAATAACACACAGAACATAACTTTACATTTCTTGGCAATATTACTGTAATACTTCATTGGTTTATCTCTGGAGGTCCATTATTTGACAAATAAGCAAAACAAATGTACAAGCAAAAGAACAATATCTTTTGAATTGTTCACATTCACACAATACAACATTAATAACTATGGATTTCAATTGCTTTATTTCAGTAGTATCAACATGGACGGAGCTGCAGAGAAGTAGAGCACTGAGGGAGGACCAGCAAGAATACAAAGTCCACAAAGTAGGAATTCAGTCACACATGTAGTCGTGCATACATTTATTTTGACCGCATCCTGTTTTTATCTTGACATTTTGACGATAATGTTTTTGATTTTTAGTCCTTACATCCAACAAAGTCTGTATTAATTCAAAATGTTTCCCCTTTATTGAATGGAGTCATGGCTCTTGGTCTTTTTATTCAATGCCAATAAACGCTTGGTGTAGAATATATAAACAGCATGAACACTCATGTCAAAGTCATCAACATGCTGTCACCTAAATCACTCACTGCTGACAGGAAAAGGGCTTGATTTCAAGGCAACAAGACTCTATTTTGTCACTGAAGGAATTTGGATGATATACTGGGTTTTAAAATGTTTTCCTTCCTCCGAAAAAACGTAAAGCTTTCAAAGTCTTTCAACAATTTAAAAGAGGAATTACTCAAGATACCGAACTCCCAAGGAGAGCTGCAATGATAGTCATATAGACAATTCATCAACAACAATATTAATAATAATTTAATAATTTAAAGTCATTTTTAAGCGGAATGCCAAATATTATCTGGCCCCATTCTCTCACTTGATAGTAAACTGAATATTTTGTGGCTTGTGACAACAATAAAGACATTTGAAGAAGCCACATTGGGTTTTTAGGAGATTGTGATTGTGTAACAATTTCACTATTTTCTTGCATTTTATAGGCCAAATGATGAATCGACTAATAATCTACAGGTTAATCCATACTGAAAATAGTTGTTAGTTGCAGTCCTGCTCGTATGCAACCAGCTATGAGGAGCAAAAAACCGACTCTCTTGCATCATCCTTACAGGGGAAAGAAAACACATATGTAGCCCAGCGGGCGTCATTTAGACATCAGCCAAAAGACTAATGAAGCCTGTCTCTAGCCTCAGCCTGCAGCCCAGCTCTGGTGACAAGCTCATTCCGGAGGGGTAACACACAGAGACACCCCAGCAATCACTGGACATACTCACCACATTCCTGCAGTCCAGCTCTAATGTCATCACATTACCTAAACATTACAGAATGCTCTTCAGGATGACGGGGGCCACTGATTTGGCCTGCAGTCTCTGGCATGTGACGGATTGTGAGCTACAAATCCAATCTCTGCTGAGCCCACGTCTAACGATGAATTGATTATTACAGCGTGTGGAACTGTGCGTTCACTATGTCCTCACCATGTACGCTGTGATGTACTACGGTGTTAGCAGGGCAGGACGGCTCACTTTGATGCTAATTAAGTGTGTCTATTCCAGTTTGTTTGCTTATTGAAGCTGACGTGGCTAGTTGGTGTTGAAGGCTGCTGCTGTGCGTTGCTGCGCCTTGTCTGCCAGTGGAGACGGTGTTTCCTGTAACCTGAGGCCTGAGCCTAGCAGGGGAACCTGTGGAGGCAGCCTTGGGGGAGGAAATGACACGTTGGTTTGAAATTGCTGCCAATCGAATGCTTGCCCTCCTTGCAGACTAAAATTGGCACAGGCGATGTCTGCTCTCGCTCAATTACACTCTGTTCACTTATTGCATTCAACCTCTGTCGTTCTTTGCAGGGACACAAACTACCCAGTGCATTTTTCTCTCATAACAAATTATTGTTTGCTTTAAAAGACACTGTCAGAATTTGGTCTGCATCTGAGCTTGCTCTCACAGAGTGGTCTTTAAAATGTGAATACTGAATGTTCAGCTATGTACTTGAACTCATTTGTACACAAACACAAACAATGGGCAGGATGGGTGGTATAAAAAATAAGCTAAAGGAAGTAAATAATCAAGCAAATCAAGCTTAATTCTGTAAATGAAAATACTGTACGATATGGCTAGATTTGGCACTGAATTCCTGTATTTTATGAAAGTAGTTTGTAAACCATATTCTTTATATTGCTTATTTTACTGAAACTAATCACTATCATGAATGATATCCAATTTATTGGGGACTAAACCCCATGTTTCAGTGAGACCTGAGAGATCAAGGAATCAAAAATGAACACGTCCAACATCTTCTTCTAAGTCACACCTCTGTCTTTTTCTCACTTTCAGCATCTGCTGATTGTCACAGCCACAGTTGTTATCTTGGTTGTGTTGGCCGCTGTAATGGCCTCTGTTATCGCCACAGTCTCTCCCTGTTCATTTGACCTGTGTTATCATTAGTGCTCTCAGAAAAAAAAACTCCCTCCTCCCCCACAGCGCTCGCTGATGGCTGCTCCAGAGAAGAGGGCCATATGGGGGCAGGATGCAACTGAGCTGGGACATCATGTAGCCCAAGAGATGGCTGCACTGTGTTCCTTGGCCTTCATACGCAGCGCAGCTATGCTGGAGGACTTGCGGTCTGGATCAACATTGAGATCATAGCCATTGATTCCACCGCCCATCCCAGGACCTCCGAAAAGGCTGCCCATATGTGTCTGTCCCATGTGGCTGCTTCCTGGACTGGGTACGCCCAGGAAGTCAGTAACACCGCCAGGACCGTGAGGGTGAGGCGGCATGCAGGAGGGGACGGGGTCACAAGGCACAACGCAGCCAGGCACTGGAGATGCTCCACTGCTGCTCCCGATCCACGTAGGGTTCTGGATCTGGTGGAAAAGAGCAGGGATTATGAGTTAAAGTGGGTATAAAACATATTTTTATAATATCAAATATTAAATGACAATGTGAAAACTGTCACTATTAAAAGAGTCGCTTGTGGTGATGAACCAGAAGAGGCTTTACTGGAGCTGGAGCTTTATAGAGCATTTAAGCATATTGTTTGGCTGTCCGGCCTACAACATTACTGTTTTGGTTCAGTCTCATCGCTTTCATAGTGTTGTTTGAAGCTCTAGAAACCCACTGTACGCTACCTGCTCAGCAGCAGATAGACAAAGTTAGCAGCTAAACATAGTTGAGCATGTAGCAGCCATAGATATCCTAGAGACCAAAAACAGACTATTATTGGGCTTATGTTTGCCAGGTGGACACAAACGTGACACCAAATTAATGATAAAGTCTTAATTGCTTAATGTGTAAATAAATGGTTAAAATGTGATGATACAGTATATTAATGTTATGTTTACAACTTGTTTCTGCTGCCCTCAAATGGCCAGAAAAATCACTGATGGTTCAGTAACAAACCTTATTATTATTTGATCATTTCCACCCCTTGTAAATGAGTCTGATATCTCAGATAGTGAATGCTGGTGCATAGTAATATTTAGTGAATGGACTACCACTTTTTTCCATTACCTGTGCATAGTTCTCAGGTCGGGTCAGTAGAGGCAGCTCATAAGCAGTAGAGAAGTGTGTCCGGACCTGTTGCATCTGGCCAAAACGCTCCCTCTTCCTCCACTTGGCTCTACGATTCTGGAACCACACCTGAAAAGAAAACAATCTGTCATGAAAACACCTCAAAATACAGACCAACCACTACCAAATAAATCTTTAATATATTCTTGAACGCAGCTTTTATATCACGTGCAAACTCAAGTACTTTTTTTTTTTTTTTTTTTGCAACAGCAGCAGCAGCAGCAGCAAACTAGGCCATCCTCTCCGCTCAGCAAGACAAAGTCAGAAACTGAGCCACATAAAATGAAGATAGTGAAGCAAATAAATTCTGCAGCACATGAAAGTCCAGGCCCAGGTTTTAAGACTTGACATGTCTTTAAAGTGCCGTCCACATGGAGCTATTGATGTAAAAATGGTGAGTCTCCCATGGTGCTGCACCTTTCAGCTCCTCCCTTTGATACACAGGCGTCTGCCTCCTTTCAGGCTGCCAGCGTCGACAGATCCACATCTGGGCCTGTAGCCATTCATAAATCACTCTGAGAAAGGTGTGCTCTCCCCCACATGTCAGCACAGTGGGATACAGTGGGGAATCCCTCTCTATAATCCACGAAGCAAAAGTTCAACTTTTGACCAAGAATATGTTTTTCTTTGTCCCTTATTAAGTATCGTATGCAGTATATGAAGTAGGTTCTTCTGAGTAATTTCTCCTTGTGAGATTGATATACATGCTACTTTGCAGAAAGGGTGTACTTTCAGTACCTGCTGACAGACCAAGTGCAGGCTACTTAGCCCACCTCTCCCTAGCTGTGAATGGCTTTGGGGCTGAAGGGTGAAAGACAGGCATGAAAGAAAGAGCAAAAAAGTAATATTTGTAGCCTGAGAAAACTTCACTGAAATATTTCTTGTAAAGTCTTGAAGTATTAACTGTCAATGCTGTGTATTGTCGTAATCTGTTTATGACCACTCAATCCATACAATATCGTCCTGGAAGAGGTATTCCTCCTCTGTTGCTCTTCATGAGATTTCTCCCTCTTCTTTTCACATTTTTGGGAGTTTTTCAAAGTCCGAATTGAGGGTTTAAGTTTAGATTGTGTCATATGTTACATAGATCATGAATCCTTTTGAGTGAGTTGGCTAGTGTAGTATAGTATATAGATATAGAAGTAGTATATAGATGAGCAACAGTAAATAAACAATAAAACAGCTGCTGGATATTGATTATAGACATACAAACAGCTAATATATATTCCTTGGCACAAGCCATTTCTTTTGTTGCAGTTCTGTTTAAAGTGATACTTATTTGTTTATTTATACTTGGTTAAATACCAAATTTTAAGTTTAATGCTAAACATGTGAGTCATAGTTAACTGAATATATTTGTGCTTTGTACTGCTGGTCACGCAAAAAAAGACATTTGAAGAACTTGTGAAGTGCATTTTTATAATTTAGCTTTTTAAAAATATTTTTATAGAACATTATTTAATAAATCAAGAACATAATTTCCGGGATAATCGATAATGAAAATAATTGCAGTCCTAGCACACTGTGCAATAGTCATTTGATGTGGGGTAAAGACAGGCTAAAAGCAGTATGTGAACAAAGAAAATTGTTTCATGTACCCAATAGTCATATTCTTACCTTTTCAATGCATATTACATTATGTAAGCTAGTGGTAGATGCCTCATTTATTTATTTATTTCAAATTTTCTCCTCTCCTAACCATGTCTCTCTGCTGTTCCTTAATATAATCAGTTGTAACTTTTGCTAATATTTTTTTCTCTAAAACGTTCTCATATCTCATGCAAGAGAAGAGAGGAGCAAAGGGGGGTACTGGGAGTCTCCACATGTTTATCTGTATCTATTTGTTGGTTGTCTGAATCTTATCCTCCCAAGAGGGAAAGGGAAACTTCTTCAAAGTGAAAAGAGAGAGCGATCCTGCTTCGACAGAGGGGTTTGAACTTGGATTGTGGGTTGATTCCCAGCCCAATCAGCTTGTGGTTTCCACAGTCCCTGACATGCAATTTCCCCTCAGTCAACCTCCTCAAATCCCCCCTCATGTCTCTGCCTCACCATTTCTCTCAGTCAGTTTAAACACAATAGAGTCTAGAGTTTAGTGACAGTCATGAGCAGTGTCGCTCAAGGATGTGAGTTTTACAAAAGCAGTGCGGGTATGGTATGATTATCCCTTAATGACCAGCTATAAGGAACACAATATCCACACAAATGTCATCATTTTTCTGACTGGATCAAACAACTAGCTCGTTCATTTTCAAAGAGAAGACCATATATGGCCTCCTGTGGTACATACAGCTTTTGCCTTTGTTTCTGTAAGAAGCTGACGTAAAGAAATGTCGTCTGACTCCGACATTCCTCAGGTCAGCTGGCAAGATTAGAGGACAGCTCACCCTTGCAAAGTGGTAAACTGATATCTGAGGTTGTGGCTGAACCCCAATGTCAAGGTGAGAGGTTGCTGCCCTTTGAATTATATCATATGTTTGGAGCGGGGCTTGAGTCTATGTTATTCTCCCCCTGAGGATTTGGGGTCTATTATTGTTTAAGGTTTGTCATGTCTTTCCTTTGGTTCTTCTTTGGTGATGTGAGCTCATAACATCACAGGTTTCCAAATATAATCCCCAACACAAAAGGTCCTGATTGGGTTTAAAGACACTTCTAGTTTTAGTTTCTAGAAAGTTATGACACTGATTTATCAGTGATAAATGTTGCCCCAGTTTCTCCCTCTCTTGTTTCATCCCATTACATTTGATCAACGATCTAAGCATCTCATTTCCCTAAAAAATAAATACATGGGTAATATTTGAAAGAAGGTAATTTAACAACAAAAAGTCCCTTCTAATCATCTGAGTCTGAATCTAAAAATATTCTTTGGCGCACGATAAAAATGATTTTTAATCCTGTTTTCCAAGTTAGCCCTGAAATTTTGCATCTCCCTGCTCAATTTGTGCAAGATAAACTCACAATTAAAGATTTTGTAAACACTTATATTTGTATATATTGATTTTCTTACCAATAATTTACAGTAGTATTTTGCTTGTTTTACAAAAAGTGTAAGGACACATAATTTCTGGTTGCCTGGATAAGGAAATACAGTCACAATTTCAGAACCAGGTAAAAAATGTTTTTGTTGTGTAGCTTTTTATCCACATTTCAGGTTGTGAAAATACTTTCAGAACAGCGATTAGTGTTGTAAACAACCCTCTGTGTTTTGTTCAAAGATGGCCAGGTATTTATTTTTAAGGAAAATCAGATGCTTAGCTCCGTGACTCAAAAGTAATGGTAATGCATGAGAGGCACAAACTGGGGCTAAGGTTAATGTAGGTAAGGTTAATGTTGTACAAGTATTTCAAAGCTCTACTGTCCTCTTAAAATGTAAAGTTTTATCAGTCACTGAGTTGTCATCTTAATTGTGAAGGATCAAGATAATTCAACTTTACTCCTCCACTCTTAATCTCTTTGTCGTACTCCCCCCACCCCCCCCCTCAGTGTCAAAGCTCAGCCTCCTCTCTCCCACTCCAGTCCCTCTCTCCCTTTAGCGCCGACCTCTCTCTCCATGTCTCTCTCCTCCCTCCTCCCTTTTAAGTCGTCGAGGGGAAGTGGGGATATTGGAAAGTGAGATGGGAGAATGTTCAAACTGGAGCTTGTTTTCATTTCATGTTTAATTTCCTGACGCCTAAGCCCTTGGCTTTCCGCAGCTAACCCCTCTGACCTTTGGGAGGCGTGCAGACGAGAGCAGCGGACCTAGCATGCACATACACACACACAGGATGCACACAGAAAACACACGCATTTACATACCATGTTATATACAAAATTCAAAGTCGGTCACTACGAAATGTGTTCTTTTAACCTGGACACTCACACACTTACTGGAACCTGTTATAAACAAGCAAACAATGTCTGAGCTCATATATGCCCCTTGTCTTGGTTTCTGGGTACTGAGTGTGTCATGTTTCACAGAGGGTTTGCTCTACGTAGCTTCGCCTTTGAACGGCAGTAGAAATGAGACCCAAGCCAAATAGTTTGGCAGGGAGATCATTTGGGAAACATTACGAAGTCAGATGTGTCCTTTGCTGCTCCGTGTCTTATTCTCCAACTTCTAAACCTCAAAGTTCATTAGAAAGGAAAGCAATGGTGTTTTTTGCACTGGTAGAATTTCATTTAACACAAAGAATTTTTATTATTTCTCATAATGATCAACAATGACCCATCTAATGTATGAAGCCCAAATCGATATTTACCAACTACAAACACTTACTACTCTTGTTTATTTTATCTAGCTGACATCTGCAAGGAAGGTGGCTTTTGGAGCTCAAAGTGCTTGGCGGTGACACAGTAATTGCTAAAGACGTTGACAGCAAAAGGCAGCTTACAGAGCCATTAAAGAGCTTTATTTATGCTCCAGAGCCAGCAGGCAGAGAGAGAGGAAGAGGGAGAGAGGGAGGGCAGAGAGCACAACTCCAAAAGCAGCTTTGAAGTCCAGCCGTCTCACCTCATCTCTGTCATCCAGGTCCATGGCGATTGATGGACTGCCTCAGCAGTCACTCACACACAGCCTCCTCCTCCATAAAAAGTAGGCAGTGTGGTGAAGTTCAAGTCTGAGGTTGAGAGCTAATTGTACTAAATAAACTAGTGGTAGCAGAAGTCACAGATGTGATTATGGAAAACTGCAGCCCAACTTTATGAAGACATTCATCATCAACCTGATCATGAAACTGTAGGACCTTGGCACTGGCATTTTGGCAGAAAACATCTGTACTCTGAGATTTCAATGGCTGTTGTTTCGGGAGATGAAAAGGATTCTCCGATAGCTTGCCAAGCTTCGAGTGCCCCCCTGGTATTCAACAATTGGATATCCCTGGACTTTGTCTTGATGGACCTTCAGTTGGAATTGTGGGGTTTAGTCTTGATTGCGTGCATATTTAGGGTCTGATTTTAGAAGTATGGGTCAAACCTCACAGTGACTCAAAAGAGTCTGCTGTGTGCCTGTCAGATGAGAAAGTTAATTATATTCATCTGGGGAATAGATGGGTCTGTGTGAACGCAACATGAATGTACTTATTTTACTGTACCACTACAAGGACCAGGCCAGGTTCTCTGTCCCTGACTATGTCTTGGACTACGCGTGGAAATTGAAACTGGCATCTCAAAGTGTTTTTTATACCCTTGCCAAATAGCTTTGATGACTTTTCTTTTTTCCATGTGTTTTCCCTCCCTGCCTCCAGAGTTGTGCGGTGAAGTAGTTTGAACATGGTAGTGTTGGGGAGAAACCCTTGGCCTCTGACCTTTTTGCAGAGCCTGCAGCATGTAAGAGCTAAGAGCAGTGAATTCCCTTAGTCCCACCCATCCCACTCTGATCTAAAACTGGCAGACAGAAAGAGAGATGGAGAACAATAGGCCTTGCTGTCTGCTGTTCCGAACAATCTCTGTCAACATGCCAGTCTTAACTCTCCCAGCCCTTTCTGTCAGTTCCCCGAGTGATTATTAGCATGCAAACATGGACGACTGCAATCACACAACACAGCTCATGGAGACTGTCCTAAGAAGGAACGACAGCATCCATCGTTTCGGCAAGCGCCCCAAAACGAAGTATGCTTATATTCAAGTGACAAAGTCCTCTAGTGGCAATACTCACATTAATGGACACAATGGAGTGAGTCAGGTGATGTTAAATAGTGAGCATAAGAAGAGTGGATGTATTGATCAACGAAACATTGGACTTCTGTTCTAAACTAACACGATAGCATGATCACATCTGCTCCCTAACCGAAATTACAATCTACGATATTAACAGTGATTTGTAATGGGTTTGGGAAGGCACAATCTTGCTGATGGTGGACTTTTGTATAGAGGATACTGTATAGAGGGGGGGGGCAGACATATGTCAATTTCCTGTCATTTTTTTTACATCCCCATTGAGCGAAGGACACTAAAACAAGAGTTTTGCAAGCCTACAGAGAGGGTGAATTCTGTGGGACCCCGGCCAGTCAATATGTGTATGTCTGTGGCACTTGACGTGTATGTCTGTGGCACTTGACGGGTTAGTAAATGACGTGCCAATTGTGCACGTAGATAAAGCGAACCTACCATAACCACCTGCTTATAGCCTTTCTATAAGCAGGTGGTTATGGTATGGTTTTGTTTAACAGTCTATCAGTCCATCCACTCAAAAGTTGCATATTTATATGAAGTTGTATAACCCCCCGTCCTCACCTGTACACGAGCCTCCGTCAGGTCTGTTCTCAGTGCCAGTTGCTCGCGTGCATAAACATCTGGGTAGTGCGTCTTCTGGAAAACCTTCTCCAGCTCCTCCAGCTGGTAGCTGGTGAATGTGGTGCGATTGCGTCTCTTCTTGCCTTTGTTGCTCTCAGCCTCACTTTTGTCCAGAGGGCTGGAAAGGTCTGAGCCCGGCCGCTCGTTCGGCCCCTTCTCGCCAGGTACCTTTAGGTTCAGGTAGCTGCCTTCCATCCCAGCAGGGTCGACACTCTGGGGCAACTCAGACTCCGTCAGGCCACTGTTGTCTTTTCCTGTAAATATGAGATAAGGAGAGATACAGAAAGAAATGTGGACGGTTATGATCAATTATATATATAATATATATAATTATATTATATTATGTTCTTTTAAGTGGACACTTCACTAATTTTACACATGAAGTTCACTTCGTCACAAGGAGGACAGTGACGGGTTTGAAATAATTGGGTCTAATGAAAGACTCTATCTATTTGCATTATGCGAAATGTAGGAACCAGGATTTTTGGAGCTTGCCCATTGCTAGAGAATAAAATTCAGGACATCTCCACCTCTGCTGCATCAATTTTGACCATTCTTTGTTTAAATAAGTCTCTTGTGCACCCAACTTTATACAAGTACAACCCTAGATCGCTGGAGTCCCCCTTTAATTCTCTGATGTGGATTGACAGTTCTGCTTAAAAACCTCATAAAATATACTGGAGATTTTAAAGTTTAGATGTAACGCTGTGGTTCTAATAAAATACATTTAAGCAATTTTGGTTTCGGGTTAAAGTGTGCCATTCTTATGGTTTTCATATGAATCATGAAAAATCAAAGAAACTTTCATAATTTACTTAAGTGTGGCTTTACATATAATACAAATCATATTATTACTATAATAATATTATTTTCAAACAAGCTATTACAACCAACTTTCTGACCATTTTAGAACTGAAAAAAAGAGGCCCACATGTTGTCAATAACACTCCTATAATTATTGTTACTACTACTATAATTGGAATATTCAGCAGAGCAATACTTTCTTTAAAATGTGGCTGAATGAAACCATGGTGCCTCACTTTCAAGTGAGTGAGTGCGTCTGCTCATCATCATGTTACGACGTGCACACAAAATGACATTTACTTTAAGCTTACATCACCTCTGTGATGTTTTATTTTAAGGTTCAAAGGCCTTGTCTGTATGCAGTAAGTCTAAAAGTTGCAGAGTAGAAATGTCTTTTTATGTTTGACAGGTATGTCACCACACATTGGCGTGACCTGTGACACAACCCTTGAAGCCTTCTCCCTCACATCTCTCAATCACGCCACCAGAAACCCGAGCCACGCAAAAACCCGCTTCATCTCGAGCCGTGTATGGTGGGCCTTGTGTACGGGGGCGACCACGTTTACCCTGCAGCCTTGCCCCCAGATGTAAACAACATTGTGTTTGTCACCTTCAATTTCAAGAGCGTCCATTTTGTGACAGACCTTGCTCTGTTCCTGTCGGCGCTTGCTAGCTTTTTTGTTTCC
Source organism: Sciaenops ocellatus (assembly GCA_033000465.1). NCBI lineage: Eukaryota > Metazoa > Chordata > Actinopteri > Sciaenidae > Sciaenops > Sciaenops ocellatus. The sequence continues at coordinate 10,730,876 of CP136871.1, forward strand.
CTTTAGGAGATGCAGAAAGCTGTCCCTTCTCCTTCAATAAACAAACAGCTGTGTGAATAAATAAGCTGAAGGGCTCTGGTTGCGGGCCAGTAGGAACAGTGTGCTCTGTCAGCCTCTCTGTTTGCCTTTCCTGCGAATGGGCACGGGGAGCACCCTGTCCCAACTGTATTGGTCCAAAACCAGCTCATAATGGTTTCCTCCACATAAACAGATTTGTAAGTCTTGAGCAACACCAGCATTACATTAGTACAACAACATTTGTCTTTATGTTAGATCAAGTTTGGGATGATTAACTTAATAGTCATCTGCTTATATGCATGCATTTTGCTCTGTCACATTTTATTTCTCTCTTGAGTAATGTCAGTAATGGCCTCTTGTCATTCTCAGACAACCAGAGAAATGAGGGAAAGAGAGTTGACACCTTGTGGCACTGGTGACTCTCTGAGCCAAGTGTTTTAGTGGTTAGTAAGATGACTGAATAGTTTTAGAGTGATGAAGCTAGGCGGTGGCTGTCTACAACATACATGTTTGTTTTCATGGATTAGTACGCCTTTGGCTATGTGTCCCACAATGAGATGTCAATAGTCATCCTCTAGATTACTGGAGCAGCCCTCCCCTGCTTCTCTGGCTCAGATTTACCCCGACAGAGACGCTAATGGAACAACACAGCTCGCCCAGCTGGAGTTCATGACCTCATATCACTGTGGCCCACCTGTCAGACCCTCTTACAGTCTCCACACAGGCAGATGTTCTGACATCACCAACCCCTGCGCTGGCCTCTTATGGTAAAGCACTGTGCAATATTTTCATTCTACCCCAGGGCAGTAGTAGGTCAACTCCAGGTTCCTGTTGGCATTTGCATCGGTGAGAGGAAAAAAAGAAATTGAAATTGCAATTATGCCTCTGAGCAAGGCATATATCCTGTAAGGCTAGTGGGTGGAAATGCCTTATACAGACCTATATCAACATTTACACTGGAATCTGCACTAATTCTAGTTTGAAGTTCGACATTTTGGGAAATACAGTCCTTTGCTTTCTTACTAAGAGTGACATGAGAAGATTAATACCACTCTCTTAATTTAGGGAGTCACCTTGAGCAGCCCGTTTAATTAGCTTAGCATCAAGACTGGTAAAAGGAGGAAACTGCTAGCCTGGTTGTGTCTAAAGATAGCAAAATCCACCTACCAGCACCTCTATAGCTCATGAATTAACAAGTCGTTTTCTCAATTTGTACAAAAAAGTGTAAAAAAGACAATTCATTTCTTTGGTTTCTTGACCAGGACCAGTTGTCAGGTAGTCAGCAGAGACTCTAGGTTGTTAGCGGACCTGACGTAGAAATAGTTTGGCACATAACCTCCACTAAAATGGTGATTTTTTTGTTCTTACACTTTTTTATATAGATTTTAAAAATTATACATATTACCTTAATTATAGAGCTTTAGAAAGGCAGATTTTGTTACCCCTGAAAAGAGCTACGCTAGCCATTTCCCCCAGTTTCCAGTCATCATCCTAAGCTAATCAGCTGGTGCAGAACTATTCCCTAAAGGTTCCCAGCCTTTTACAGCTTTATATCACTACAATTTACACTTGAATCTGCACAAATCAACATCTTTCTGTGTGTAGTGCTCCAAACTCATCGCTTTTCTCTGTCACGCTAACCACACAGAGTTTTTTGCCACAAACATCTTTCAGTATTCCCGCATGCTGAGCTGTCGTTTCTGCACGCTGTTCTGGAGAACACAGCCGTCACACACTGCTTTCTTTTGGGAGCCAAGATTCCACTGCACTGGCTCCAGTTTTCTTGGCATTCAGAGGAATGTGTTCTTGACTGTTGTTCTCCTTTCAGTATTCATCAACGTATATATAAATGCACCCAGAATCACCGGCTGATCCTGCAATTTGCCAGAGTTACTCTGTGACAAGCTGCAGACCTCTTCAGTTAGCCGAGGTCAGATGTTTACTAGGGTCAGCAATTTAATCACTGCTGAAAACAGAGAGAAAACATCAAAGTGTAATTTAACTGGTTGTAAAGCAACAGGGCACCCTCTCAGTTTTTATGGAATGGGACGGGGAGGGTCAAGTGAAGCCAAATAAAAGAAACACTATAAATTAGTAACCTGGGGAAGGGTTAATGACCAAACACTAAATAGGGAAGGGAATGCTTTTAAACAGAGTGCTCTAAAATGTTTTCTCAAAACACTCAAAGCTGACAGCAGTCAGCCACAATAGCTCTCCACTTATCACACCTTAAATGGTCCAAATAAAGTCAAAATATTCCATTGGCTTTGGTGAATTTTACATTCATTGCTGGTTCGCAGACATGCTTTGGGCTAGATACTCTTTCCCGCAGCACAGTCTTAAGACCTGATGTTGACTGTTGTTTCCTCAGTGAAGGGAGGCTCCCAGATGTTCCTGAGGAGAGATCTATGCCAGTGGCTCATGCAGGAATGCAGATTCCATGGGAAACTGAAAAAACTCTCTGTTCAGCCTCAGCTCCTGATAAATTGACATGATCATGACCTCACTACTGTCGTAATACCTTGGGCCGTGGCTGTCACTGTCTCATATCAAAAAGCGCAAAAATAGTTTGGGATTTTTATGTTTTTTTGGGGTGGGGGTTGTAGTTAATAGTAAAGGAAGTACATGAGATTTCTACTAGCGATCTTGATAAAAACATTTTGGGTCAGTGCAAAGCCAAAGCCAGTCAAGGTCAAGCTGAAGGAAATCTTTTCACAAATCTTTTTAATGCTGTGATTTTATTTTGTATCATCAGTGTTGGAAGTAAGTTTTAGGTTTGGTGATAAACATGAAGTGAAAAGATGAGCATCAAATGATGTGAAATAAAAGTGGTTATAAACGATTTAATCAATCATCTGGTAGCCTCTCCTCTTGTATTAGTAGTCCAGAATTCATTCTACGATCACATTTATGCTGTCGTCACATTTTTACGAAGTGTTTTTGCCTCAGTGTAATCATTAAAATGCATAAAGAAAGTTTGTGGTGCAGGCAATGTCACTTGATGATTTGTATAACTTTCCATCCCTCGTTTTTATTAAAAAAATACATCACACGGGCAAATTGAGCTGCGTCTCTCTGCTGAAAGCAAGCTGAGAAAGAGAAAAAGAACTATTGTTAATCATGGACCTAAATGTGATCATCATACTTCTGCTTTGCCCAGGAGTTTCCATCATTAGTCTGTCATAGTTGGCTTTCTTGAGTTTACATTTTGTGGCTTGTCAGGCAATAAGCTTGTATCCCGTTATCCGGTTTTGACCATACCATAGCACTGCATGGCCAAACGTTTGCATTATTCAAGAAGCTGATTGTCCACTGATAAGAATCCAGGAAGTCGAGGTAAATACTAACCGCCAGCCTCCACGCGAAAGGCACAGATCAAAATGTGCACCAGCTGGTCTAAAGTTTCCATATCATTTATTTAATCTGTCCTGCATGCAGGTCTCAGGTAGGCGGTGAGGAGTAACCTTCCCTTCGCAAGAGAGGCAGCTGAAAGTAAAGGCTGAAGCATGCTGCTGTGTTAGCTGCACAACAGCATGAGACAGATATGCAGGAACAGATATAAGCAGAAAAACAGATTTTTGAGTGGTGATAAGAGGTATTTTTTTAATCAAACCCTCAGAGTCTAATGTGTCTTTTCAGTCACTGGCAGGCAGATTGCTGCTGTTTTTCCTCCTGAGACATACATTTATATAAGGCATCACATTTTAACGAGTCAGAAATTCATCCTTTCAAGTATTCTCATTATATATTCTAATTTATTCTGGTTCACAGGCACATGTCGACATGATCACAGGTGTCACTCTGACATTTGCTTATTGTTAACATCGACACAATGTGTTAGTCATCAGCACATGCATATCCTGTGACATCACTTCCCCGAGCCTTTTAACATGTACTTAGAGTGCTATATTTTGACAGGACGCTTTTAAAACACTGCCGGGACTTTTCTGGGGTCTTGTTTTGGTTTTCATGCGCCCTAGAAAAATGTTTTACATATCACAGGATGCTTCGATGTCCCTCTACAGGGAGGAGGGGTTGTTTGAAAGTACAAAGATTGACAAAGCTGTGTCTTGTAAATGTGTAAAATGCTTTAAACAGAGGGTGAGGCACAAACAGGCTTTTGTGAGTACCAGTGTTGACACAAACACTACAATGCAATGCAGAACTCAACCTCAGTATCAACCACAAGCCTATAAACACAAAGATTTTTACTTTTCAGATTTGGCTTTGGCTCCATTTGCTCAAATTTATAAAGAAAGTGTGAAGATATTTCATCAAGTTTGTGTTAACAAAACTTTATGGTCCCTCTAATGCAGCAATAAATCCGTATCGAGAATAAAAACTGGAAATTAAAATTATAAAGCAAAAAATACATACATTTGCTGCATCACAGAGTCATGGAGTTCAGTAAAATATGTGCATGTAAACAGTCATTTTGCACACGTGTGAGGCTTTCCCAGAAACCCTCTCATTTCTCCTGAGTCCCTCAAATCATTACCCAATCTCGATGTCCATTTCTGACTCATTGCTTATTTGTACAAGGTATTGTTGAGACGGGGTTATGTAAACCAGTCCTACTTTGTCATCTCAGGGACTCTCCGTAGCTTTGGAGATCTGACGTTTGGGGAGTATGAATAATAACTATAGGAGCCAGTAATGCACATCTGCCTTAGATTAATGCAGACCTCTCCTGCAGTGCTGACCTGCATTCCTCAGCACTCGATCAGCTCCAGGGGTTTTATTTCATTCATCGCTGTGTGAGCAGGTAGACGGCTCCATCCTTGTCCTCGCTGTGGGACAGTCTCACTGATTAACGTGAACTCAAGGAAACAAACCCGCCAACCTGAGCCACTACTGTGCAGAAATATGTTCTTTCACTCTTCTGGGGAAAATATTGTATTTTAATGAATGTCACTTAAAAATCTAGTTGGGAGTAAGCGTGATTTTCATCTACGCAAAACAACAAAAACTTGCAATAACTGAACTGATTTGAGAGATTAAAAATGTGAGTTTTTAGTATCAAAAGCTTTTAAATGTATTTTTTATTTTTATTTATTTACTTTTTACTACAGCTGAATCGTACAAAGTGATTTAAAAAAAAATTATTTCCTGAATTAAAAGTGTGAAAATGAGACGTAAACATCATGCAGCCAAAAATGCTCCATCATATCTTAACAGAATTACCAGTAAATCCACATTTTATTCTTTGCTTGTCTTAATTAAGTGTGTTAAATGTAAATATTAACGTATTAGCAATTTTAGTGTTAGTGTCTTTTCCTTATTTTGCCATAAACACTGTTTTGCATGTAACATCCCCATAATGACACAGATACTAAATGTTGGGTTGCCATGTAAACAGTACTATAGTTGTAGTCAAAGTTGCCACACAGAAAACTCCCTTCGGGTATGAGATGACTTTTGTCACCATGATGGAGATAAAGCATCAGCATTGAGCAATATATCTCCCATTGAGGACCACACATAAGAGCACAAGCCTGTTGACGCCTGAGGCTTTGGCAAGACCCCAAAGTATCTTCCCCAGAGCCATGATGCCTTCATCTGGCTGCAACATTTTCAATAATAACATTGCAGAGCTCTCCTCAAGGGAGGCATGTTGCATTTAATGATGGTGTTTAAATGGTTCTGTCAATGCACTTGCCAAATCAATTCACTTCAGTACAGGAGGGGGTGTTTGAGCGTGTTTGGAGGCCTTGCTCTCAAACTCTAGAAAAAAGTGACAGTGCAGCTTAAAATAAAAGAGTGACTCCAGTTGTTGCTCAGGAAAACAGATTACTTTGCATTTTATGGATGTACTTTGGCAAAGTGTGCTACTGGCTACTGCGCACAAAAATGTGTTATAGTGCAGGCCTAGTTGTAATTGGTCCCACTGAGCAGAATTAGGGCAGTTGAATTTTATTTGTTATACCTAATGCTTAAATTTACTTACACATGATCAAGCACTTAGTGTATTTAAATGAGCTTCTCAGCGTTAAGCCTCTATTTTCTGAGCTTATTTTTATTTTAGTGACTGGATCTATTTTCCAGCGTTTAAATGTACATTTTAAAGGTTGAATTACAGCATAAACTTCGATCAACATCAAATTTCAGTCATGATCATAACAGATGTTTTCTTCTGTAACATTCGCATCATGATAAACATCTGGGCCTGAAATAAATAGGCGTCGATGAGTCTATACGCTGATAACTCACCAAATTATGTAGTTTTTAAAGTAGCCTCGAACATATGATATGAATATCATATGTAACGTTAATTTAACCTATAATGTCTTCTCTTTTTTTAGGCTGTCGGCTCTGTCTTGTGGGCCTGTTGTGACACACAGTAGGTTGAGTCCATTTTGTTCTGCTCAATAAGAAGATTTTTTCCTTTTTATTTTAAACCCTCACGTCTCGTAAAAGGGACAGTAAAACGGGTTGTTTTCTTCAAACGGTGCATTTGTAGTGCAACGAATTGTCTGAAGACTACATAAAGCTGTAAAGCTCTCTTTTTAAATGAATGCTATTTGTCAGGACGTCCAACCACTCTCTAAATATTTAAATCTGTCACTGGCTGTTGCATTATAACAAATTGTGCAGTCTTGGCCTTAAAGAGGAGCTCATACATTGAATAAATGTATATTCTGTAGCCACTTGTCATCAGTTATTTATCATTAATATATAAAATTGGTGATGAACATAATGAGGCACGTGTTAGAAAATGTCTTTATTAATTTTCTTCTCTTATTTTTTACCACACAGCGCTCGGATTTTCTGTCTGTGTTCGCGCTGCTCTGCTGACTTCATATTTGAATATTAAAAATAAATCATGACATGTCTACATTTGTCAGTGATGAAGATAATTTTACTGTATGTGGACAAATAACAGGCTGCAGCTGTAGGTCAGAGGGATCAGCGACAGTGACGCTGCGGCTTCAGCAGGAATCAAATTTATAAATTTAGTGAAGAAATCTGTTAAAATAATGAGGTTAATATACAAAACAGGGCAAATTAGTGTTAAATAGCTTTTTCCAACTCTCAATCCAAGCACAATCTGCTTCTAAAGGCGTAAATAGGTACATAATTTACTATAATGCTATGATTATAGTTCACCTTGCAAGCGTACAGGGCAGGAAATCTCACTTTCCCTGAAATGTATGTCAAATTGTCAATCAGTCATGCAAATTTTATCTTCATTTCTAAATCTTTTAAGGTGTACGACCAGATATCATGCGCCCTAGATACACTACACGTTACATTATCCAGGAAATCCTTATTTGTCTCGTCATAACTCATAGTTGACCATATCGGTATGATAGGAAATTGCATTGCTACATTAAATATGAATTTATACACCGTTCAGTTCATTTAAAAACAAAAAAAAAAGCGGTTGGTGTGGAAACCTGTAGGCTTTTTCCTCCTCTCTCCTCCTTCACAGATGCTGTATCACTCACACATGCACATTTCCATTATTGCTTGCAAACGTCCCTTCTTGTCATGCATTTCTCTTCAACTCAAGGCCGATGCTTTCGTTACACTTTGTGAACTCACCATAACAGGGGATGAGAGTCCCGTTGAGTCCGCTGTCCGGGTGCAGCTTGTTGCCTTCGGGTGGAGTTTTGCAGGTCGGTCGCTGCATGAAGAGTTGGTATTTGTTGAAGGTGCCCTCCTCAGCGCCATCCAATGACTGGCACTCCGGCTGGAAAGGACTCCGGGACTTCTCTCCGTAAGGCTGCCCTTTACCAGGAATGAACGTGGGGCTGTATTTGGCTTCAGTGGTCGGGAAAGTCCTGAACGGGTTCGCCTGGTGATCCCTACCTTGCGCAGTAGACGTGCTATAATATGAATCCATCGATGTCATATCGCAGTATGAGACGCACGCTGCGTTCATACCTAAAAAGTTATATTAAAAAAATCCACACGGTTTCTTCTTTCCCTCCCCTTCTCTAGACAGCAGATATTCTCCCCAAATTCTCATGCACTGACAAACTCACAGTGACGCGCTCATGCACACACACTCTCACACTGCCGCATCTGGGACTGGTTAAAAAATGAATCAGATGTTTTCCAGAGACTGCAGACTGAACAAATGCTAAAAGCCCCCTGAAGGTTTGTCGGGGTAAAGGAGAAATGCCTTGCTCAAGTTGATGCCGCCTCAGTAGCCTACAGTGCATCTGACACACACACACACGCATATATACGCACACATACACACACTAAGCACTCCGACCTTCAGGCTCCACACACATCTGAAATATAGGCCCACACCAAGCTTCAACATGCGCTATTATGCAGCCAGTAGAAATGGGAGGTCAAGCTCAGAAGGGGGGAAGCTTTTTTGGTAAACACGCGGGAGACGCAACACATGACATTAATGTGATTAGAGGATGAATATAACCGCTTTGATTCCTGCAGATGCATGGCTGAACACCCAAACCCCAACTCTGACTTTCCTCTTTTTTTTGTATTTTAAACAAGCGTTTTATAAAGCGACATTTCCACCTCTGTCAGGAGAGACACTTTTGGTTATTAATGTGTGTTTGTGGAAAAACAAATTTGTGTTTTCTTTGACTCCCACATGCAGAAAGAGGAGCTCAAAGTGACGCGTAAATGAGTGAGGATCAAGTCAGGAATTTGGACCAGTAAAAGTGCTTAAAGTCAACCGATGTTAAGCTTAAAAACTATATAAATATTATTGTTTTAGAGACTTATATTAAAGCAGACAACATAAACCGTTTGACCGGTGTGAGAAGTCACCCTGTCATTGCGGATATATTCACTTACAATGATGGAGAATTAGAGCCCATAATTGCAAACAACTTTCAGCCCTGCTATTTGAAAATTGGCTACTTCTTAATATTAAATTAATTATAAACCATTAAGCCTATGATGCTCATTGAAATACTTGGCTGCGTATGACGACTCCGAGCCAGCAATTTGCCTTTTCTAGGCTATAAAATCTGAATTAAAGCGGTTAAAGTGTGCTTTAAGGAAACAACAGACCTTTTTGTGCGTCGGTAGTCAAATTGGGTAAGTTGTCACAAATTACGTCCTTTAATTTTTTTTTTCTCTCTCCTGAAGCCAATATGGAGATTTGTAGGTAATGGTTACATCTATTTGAATAAAGGAGGAAAATATATCTCCTTAAATCTGACACAATAAGAAGCTTCTCACAACGCAGTATTATTAGTTAGACTGTCTAATGAACTGTAATAATTAAAGGCCTATTATTATTATTATTATTATTATTATTTATTTATTTTTTTTTAATTATTATTTTTATTATTATAGGGATTAAACGGAATGTTTCCTCACAGTGCGGCTGTCAGGCCTAAACGTCCATCAGTCTGAACGCTGAGATTCACTCCGCCCTTCTCTCTCTCTCTCTCTCTTTTTTTTTATTTTCCTGCACAATTAAAGCATTAATTATGACATGAGACATAACTCGTGCCCTGTCGCTGTTATACAACATGATGTCGGCCACATCTGCAGTCCAAACTTAGCCAAGGAGGAGGATTATTACATTTATCTTCTTTAAAAATAAAAGATAAAGTGAAACACAGACGACAGAAATCACATGCTGTGTGTTTTGTTTTTTTAACTTTCACTCTTCTTCTTATCCAAAGGAATTCCCAAAAGCAATAATCTTTTAGCATCTATTATTGGTGAAATTTGAAAAATAAATTGCTCATGTATCAAAAAAAAAAAAAAAAAAAAAAAAAAAAAAACCTTTAATGGTTTGGGCCCAGTGCACGTGCAGTCTCTTCGGTGTAGTCTCGTTCACCACCGGCACCTCTCTCGCTGTGCAGGTATTCGTTAACGAGACATTTGACTGTATTCTTCATTGCTTTATTAGTAAATGTCTCCTGTTAAGAGCGATTTCCAATATAACGTAATGAGTTTGACTTTGGCTGCACACCACAACGACCCCAAACTTTCGTGGACTCATTTTTTTCTTTATCTTTTTTTTAATGTTGTGGCTTTTTTTGTGGCTAATTTGGGGAAAGGTTGGACCTTATTCTCAGTTTATTCCGGGTGCACGCTCAGTGTTGCAGTTTGTTTCAGTCGATTTTATGTGTTCATGTCTGCAGATAGGAGAGCTCATATCACATAAATCAATAAGCATGTTTTATTTACCTTCGACTGCCTTATCAGTGTGTGATTGACACAAATAACCGTGCAGAGAGACATGTCAGCTATTTATTTCTATTGAATTTGTACATTTTACACAGTTTTCAAAGGAATTTAATTCAACATTTTTATTTGTTGGGTTTTATTTAGCTAAAACAGCAAACTGAATTTGCCTTTGATTTATAAATAATCTCAAGATTTATTTTAATCTTCTTTTTCAGGCTTGAAATGATAATGGCTTTCACAATTGTATCAAACATTTTGTGCAGAAATTATATGATTTATTTGCCTCTCATTGTTGCACAGGGCACACAGGGCATGTAAAAAAAAAATAGAGAAAGTGGCACATGCATGCATGCACTATACATTTGCATGAGTTTTGCCTGTTTACGAAAACATTTGGCATCAAATATAAGAAATGTCTTTTTCTTTCTTTCCTCGTTTCTTATCCTGCAGGAAAAACGGATACAAACATTTTAAAATAATAATGTCACATGTGACAAAGGTTGTCACACAGCTAAACAATCAAGAATGACAGACTTCTGCTCTGAGTGCAGCATATATACAGGCCTCCCTTAATATAAACCACTCTGCTGCTACAGGCTAAACTCTCAGCTGTCACAGATATACATCACTCATGCGTGGCATTCTCTCTAAAAGGTTTCCACCAAATGGCGACTTGTGTGTTTAACTTCCAGCAGGAACCACGTCCAGGTATTCGCTGCTGATGGGACGGGCTCTCCATTGATGCAGAAGCTCGAAGCCTCGGGGGTTTATGTTGGCACAGGCCTTATGTGTATCAACAGCAGGGTCCCCAAAAACTCCTCTGGCTTTCGGATTCTTGTGTGAGAGGCGTGGCGGTGCGGGTAATGGGCTGGAGAAAGTGCTTTAGATTAAACTTTGTCTCAGCAATGCCATGTTCAGTTAGCTGTGGGAAAAGGCCAGGCATGGGAGCCTCTGTGTTGTTGCTTTATGGGAACGATGGCGATCAAAGTCTGCGGCCGTCTGAGTAAGATTTTAATGTTCACATGTCATTCAGCAGAAACTGGAGCTGAACTTGAACCTGTTCCTGTGATGCCCAGTTTGCTCATAGATGGGAATTTGAAATAATTAAAGGAATGCTGGGAATTCATAAACCAGCTGAGCCTCCTCAGCAGGGACCATCACTGCTGCATATCAGATCTCTCTCTGTCATTTGTCCCAAAGTCTATTTTGAGGTGACATTTCTCTGTGCATCTCCTCCTCTGCAGTAATCCCTGTTGTAGCAGTGTCCTTTCCCTTTATTCTCACTTGTGGCTGCAGGTTATGTTCAAGTCTGTCTTAAACACCGCTCACATCCCCATATGAACATTACAACACTTCTTCATTTCTGTAATTGTTCCTGCTTTCTAAGATGGTTGTGAGGAGATTGCTACCTAATGTGATTTCATCTGGCGTTCAGACAGAAAACAGCTTTGTGTTCAAGCTGCATTGGTGTGGGAGGGCGTGTTGTTTCAGATTCAATTCAATTTATTTGTCACATTTAATCATAAAAGAACAATTATAATGAAATATACCTCTGTGAGCTCCTAGTTAATAAGTAACAATAATAACAACAATAACATAATGTGTAATAACAACAACAATAGAAATAAGAGATAAATAGTCCTAACCGGTGTCCTCATTTTATCCTATTGGTCTCAGTGCGTCCTGAGTGAAACAGTGAGACAAAAAAATGATGATTCCTTCGATGGTGATTCTGGTTTTAGTTGTACGTCTATGACAGTAGGGCTTATTAGATGCCGGAAAAGTGGCAGAGTGTTTTATTATAACTATGGATAGACATTACAGAGACATTGATTTTTATATTTTGTCATGACAAATACAGAGTTCATGTTACAAAAGAATCCACCAGGACTATGCGCACAAAATTTGTCTGATTGGCCAGCGCAGCTTCTTGCTGCATGATGTTGAATTTGTTTGTGGCAAAAGTTGAGCCTGTTGTAAGGTAACGCCCTGAATGTGCGTTACCTTACAACAGGCTCAGTAACGCAGAGGTCCCATTTAAATGAACTAAACTGTTTGTCTGTCTGAACACAGTCTGAGAGATGTGGGACAAAATCCAAAGTCTTTGTTCTGTGCTAAAGTGTATTTTGAAGTTCAGCTGAAGCTGGGTATCTTCAAAAGTTGCAGTGCTTTTAATGTAAAATTCTCTCTTTGTCTTTCTGAGGACATTGTTTCCTTACTGAGCTGTGGTTGGCATTTAGTAAAACAAAGCAGGAATTTCACACTCGCATTTCACGACTGTAACTAAGATAAGAAGTGACTGCTGAAGCCTCATGTTAGCTTTGGCTGAACATTTTTTTCACAGAACAAAAACTTTCAGATGTGTCCCATCTCTGTGAAATGTCCTTTATAAGAATCTCTTTACAACCAGTATAGAGACAAGGATTTCAATTTGCATCTGGGAATGTGAGTGCTGTGTTAACACAGACATGAATTTGACTCATTAGCACACAGGTGTGACTGCTGTTACTGACTGTGGATGTGAAGAGTTTGATTTGCTTTTTATAGAAAGAAAACTACAAGTCAAGTTCTCATGTTGACAAGATGAGGATGGGTTGCACAACAGTTGCATCTCTTCGCTCATTCCAGTCACAAAACTGTTGATCCATTACCATGGCAACGGGGCGATGAACCTTGGTGATGTTGCTGCAGTATTTATCCGCATTTGGCATAAATATTCTTTAAACCACACACATTTTGTAAACACGGAGCTGCTCCCAATCATAGCAACACTGCTCCGTGTTGCTATGCTTCAGAGAATTCGAGAAATCTGTCTCACCTGCGGATAAGACATTAGTTGGTGTTCCCTGCTGAGATTTATCACTAAAAGAAGGTCTCTGCATCTCTGGCAAATGGCGCACACACATACACCACACCTTCTGTATGTATGTGCGTGTGTGTGCGCGTGTGTGTGTGTGTGTGTGCACGAGAGAGAGTAAAAGAGACACCAGATTTTTATGTGTAGCTTTAAATTGGTTTCACATGAGCTGGGCACACACTGCATCAGCAGATTCTCTGATCAAATTAAGCAGAGATGAGGGGAGAGAAAAAAGAGGCAGCGGTTGTACTGATGTGTAATTCAATAAACAGGACCAAGCAGGGGCAGACAGAGGGGATGCTGTACTGTCTTCATCTCTCAGCTCTATATCTGGTTTAGCCACGGACGGTTAACCCATGAGCGAGCAACACACAGGAGTACACCTTCATCCATCATCACTGAAGCAACAGCTGACACAGGCCCTGCGGAGCCACTGCACATATGAAGTGAATATGGATACATAAGAGCAGGGATGTACTCACTCTGACTTTATTCACTAAAGCAAACATTTTTTTATCAGTTTTGTAAAATATATCATGATCAATCCACAACTGTTTTGATATTTGATTAATTGTTTTAGCCTTTTTTTTTTTTAACAAAAACACCAAATTGGCTTCTGTTCAGCCTGTCAAGTGTGATTTTTTGTTTTTCTTTGTCTTACGAGATAATTTACTGAATATCTTATGGCTTTGGACTGTTGGTCAGCCAAAGCAAGCCATTTAAAGACATCAACTTGTTTTTTGGGAAATTTTAATGTGCATGTTTTTTTTTTAACCTATTTTCTGACATTTTATTGGCAAAATAATTAAATAATTGAGAGAAATAATAGAGAACAATCTTCACATTGAATAGTTCATAATCTTATCTTATATTTTTTTAAGCAAAAATGCCAAACATTGGCCAGTTACAGCTTCTCCAACGTGAGGATTGTCTGCTGTTCTTTGTCACAAATGACAGTTCAGAATATTTTGGATTTTTAGACTGTTGTAAATTGAATTATAATGGTCAGTTTTATCTGTTTTCTGACATGTTATTGGCAAAACGATTAAGAAGATAATCAGCATACTGCTAGTTGCAATTCTGTCATAATAGTGCAGCTATGGATTTATTTTAATTATATTTTTGAGAGTACTAAGGGTTTATATTGTAAGGCTTTTGTAATGTGAAATTTATAATCAACCACCTGTTGAGCTTTGCATCGTTGGAAACATGAGGATTAAGGTTAGGATTATTCATTATGATGACTGTGATCTGAAATGATTAGGCTGTATAGTTGACTGAATTTACTGTTTAGATAATTGATTCATCTTTTGTGAAGCAAAAATGCAGAAAAACATTCATGACAAAGGGCTTCTATTTATTGTCATATAATAATTTCTTTGTTGTACCAAACAAGCAATTTCAAGAAACTGAAGATGAAATTTTTTTTATTTTTTTTAATAATGAAAACTATTTGTATTATGTTCCTTCATTTAGATCAGGAGCTATATATTATGGTTCCATCCTGCCTGTAATGTAAGCGATGGTTATGATTGGTGGAGTAATATTAGGTAAGTGGTCAATTGTCTTACTGTTGAAGCGTCATTAAAGTGACCAAGTTACACAAAGGAAGCCGTCCCCTGTGCTTTTGCTTTACCTTCAGCCTGAAAGTAATTTAATTCATTCAAAGTTAAGTTTATAGTTTACGCAAGGAGTAACCAGTGTTCACCATGATCTGGGAAATATAAAGAGAGTTTGTTTGTTTTTTGACTTTTTATAGACAAAGCAATCCACATATTAATCAGGAATCAGAATAAAGTTTTTAAAGAAAATAATCCTTACATGGCGCTGTATCATCACTTCTATTATTACCATTATTCAAATAATAGAAACAGATACCACACGCAGGAATAACACTGTTGTACTTGAGAATTTTCTCAAGCTAGATAAAGCCAGACTTAGTGTCCACTTTACTGAGCTGTAATACTGATCTACATATATATTCTGCAACATTTAATCCATTAAAAGTCTATAAAATCTAAGCTTATATCACTCCAGAAGAACGCATAATTAAGCCATATCACAAAGGGATTTTGCTAACAATAGATCAAACATTTTTCGTGTGAATGTGGAATATATTTATCTCTCCACAGTGTTAACGTATTCACGGAGGTGCCTCGCTCTAATAATGCAAAAACTGAAGCAGCACTGAGGATTGTTCAAACGGGACATATGGAAGACTTCAGAAGACGAGTTTGAACAGTTGTGGACACATGCTGCAAATAATACAAGAGATCACACACACACATACACCCCCCACACACACACACACACACAATAGTAATGTATTCTGAAAGAAGAAACATCTCTGCGCTGGTGTTAAATGTCTTTATATTGAGCACTAGTTGATGACAGCTAGAGGGCATCTTCGCCATGAGCTTGCTGAAGATCAATCGCTGCAAACGAACATGGGAGATAATGAAGATAATGAGTCCCTCTGTTAATGCTGTGCAAATTGATTGCAGACAGAAAACGTGCCATGTGCCAAGCATTCTGAAAAGATTACACTAATATCACGTAATTTTAACGTTAGCTTTAATATTGTTGGATGAGGCCAGATGTCTTTTGTTCCCGAAACATCATGAAAAACAACAATGAAGCCATCATACACCACAATTTTACAAGTCTACTACTGAAATTATTGTATTCTAACGTCTTTCTCGTCTTCCTATTAGTCAAATATGGTCGTAAACTATTTGTAGACACAAACGTTCCAGTGGTTTCAAGCTGCTGCAGTGCACCTTCAGAGCTATTTCATACAAAGACTCACATTCAAGGCCAGCCTAATGCAAGTCAAATGCTCTTGGTCTGAAAATAGCACTTGCTGCATTTCCATGTACTTATATTTATTGTTTACCCTAACCCTAATTTACAATAAGTACCCCTGAAGACGCTGGCTTTTTTGTCTCCAAATTACTTGGAGGACTGATTATACTTCAAACTTGCATCCTTTCAGAGCATTATGAAATAAGCTGCTGATGACCTCTTTGTGAATATCTGTGGACTGGAGTCTGAATTATTATAATTGAGTGTAACAAGAGTATCTATTCGGTATACATGTTGATACAGTATTTCTGCACGGAAAATGGCAGAGTTCACTTAATTAGATGTAACATGGCTTGCATTGTATCTAAACAGTGTAATTGCCCAATTACATTTGACTTTGGTTTGTGGAGGCTTGGAACTAAATAAATACACAGAGAATTACACTCCACCATGAACTTCAATCTCTCCTACTCACAATGTGTTAGTAATTTTGTTTTAAATTCTGAAATGAAGCAAATTTTATTAGTATGTGTATCCGCCACCACTGTCATCTCAAGACCATGCAAGATAATAACCAAAAATACAGCAACATTATTTTTTTTAGCCCGCTCTCTTCCCATTTGATACACTTTTAGTAAGTGTTTGGATTGTAACACAACACCATGTGTGTGCTGACCCAGCCTGATCTTCCCACAGCAATGTCTGGACCAGGCGAAGCGATGTGCACAGAGACACAGCACCAAAACAAAACAAACCGGTCTGAGGGAACATGTCTGTCGATCCAGGGTTCAGCTCAGCCACACAGGGCTCAAGGAGGACTCCTATCTAGATGGGGAAAGAACCACATTCCCCTGAAATGAGCTTCTCTAGGATGAAAGAAACGTGTGAGCTCCCCAGATGACCCACGACCCCATCTGTATTTGTGCAGGGGGGAGCCCTGATCCAGAGTTTTCTGCCTCCCTGCCAGGATCCTGGGGAGTCATGTTGGGGTGGCCAGACAAGCCCACCATTCTACCCTCGGGTGTTTTGCTTTTGGGGTAAAGAGAGCCCCTCAGATGAGCCGGCACTGTCACAGCAGTAACCTTTCACCCCAGGAGTTTCAGAGGTGGGCCGTTCCTGGAGCGCTGTGCTATCCCATGTCAGAGTTAGCAACATACTAATATTTCAACAAATCTTGTGATCTGTTGTCAGTGTTTTGCTTTAAAACACAGTTTGAGTTTTTAATATTGGCTGAAAATCATATGTATCTGAGTTCAAATCACAGGCATGTGATTTTAGCATATTGCACAGGCGGCATGATGTCCACATTTTACTTGCCAGTAGCTGAGAAGAGCCTGGCATGTCTCTGCAAACTGTAGACCAGCTCCAGAAAATCAAGCCTCTGCGAGGAGGTGAAGAGAGAAGCTGTCATCAGAAACCTGTTTTTTCCTTTAATCCCTGCCAGCGATGGTGTGCTGACATCATCACAGCCAACAGCCTCTGATAACTTGTTTGAGGGATGAGAGGAGGAGAGATGCAGGTTCCCAGGTCCAAAAACACTTTTATACCCAAACCTGATGTTGAAAAGTAAGGATGTTCAACAGCAGTGGTCAATGTGCAGTTTAAGGCAGTGTACACCAGTACTACTATGGATAACCTCTGCCCTACCCCTTAGGCTTTGCAGGATGTCAGAGTCAGCCCCAAACACACCCAATTACAAACAAACACAGATGCCCCAAATTCCACTTTCACTTGAAACAGTTGGCTGACCCCCTTTTCCCCTCTGTTCAGGTTACCTCTCCCCAGTTTCACCCTCAGGCCAACGTTAATCCAATAGAGAGGTTGAACAGGAAGACACTGTGGTTGACTGGGCACAAGGATAGAGTGCATCCTGACCCGATCATTACCGTTGGCGTGACCCACTCCAGGTTACCTTCTTCCAGCTCTGATACAAGACAGTTCTCCTCTCATAATAAGTTCTATATTTTTTCCCTGACCATTAAAATGACTCACAATAGAGAAAATGTGAAGTTAATCTTTAACCAAAACACCTAATATTATACTTATTTTTCCATTCTGGAAATACCCAACACTAAAACAAGAGCACACCGGGGAAAATCTGGTGCATGGAGTTAAATGCAGACTGTTATTGATTAAGACAATAGAACAACAGCACCGCCATTGTAGTGGTTCTATGGTCACCATTTTAGCTTTGTACTACTCATACCACTTTCATCATCTTTCTTTTTTCCTCCATCACTCCATCGCTCACATTCTTTCTCTCATTTCTAGTGGCGTTTCTGAATGCTCAGTGTCCCTGGAGGCAATATCTGGATTTATTTTTCTTTCCACATGCTGTCTTATACACAAGGTCATTTGGTCATAAACCAAAGTATTGACTTGATGAGGGCGACGCCCCAAATTTCATGACAATCCATCCGATAGGTGTTTAGACCTTTCACTCAAAACCAAAAATGTCAACCTCATAGTGGTGTTGTAAAATTTAGTGGGATTTATCCCCTGAGGAGTGTGAATGTCTGTACAAACCATCGTGGAAATCCATCCAATCTGATATTTCAGGCTGGATCAAAGTGGTGGACCAACAGACTGACATTGCTATCACTAGAGCCACACTGCTAGCATGGCTACACAGGAGATGTTTTTTTATGGTCCAAAGAAAATGAGATGACTTGGTGTGCCTCTGCTTGGTTGGGAGGATGAGCTATTCTTATGTATTTCTAGTGGAAGAGAGGTAAAGCTACGAGGTCACCACGTTTAGTCTTGTCTTAAAAAGACCTCTGGTCCTGAAGTACATTTGGGATGTTTATGTGTTAGAAAATTTCATTCAGTTGCATTCCTTGTTTCTGCCTCTTTGCTCAAACTCTTTTTCTCTATTCCTTTTCCATCTCTGAGGACACAACTTTCCCCCACTCATACCACTTTCATTATCTTTCTTTTTTCCTCTGTCACTCCATCGCTCACATTCTTTCTCTCATTTCTAGTGCCAGACATTGGCGTTTCTGAATGCTCAGTGTCCCTGGAGGCAATATCCGGATTTGGTTTTGTGGTTGCACCATAAAATACCCTGACCAAGTGACATTTCCATTTATGCTCTTTCGTTCGCTCTGCGGCTGAGCATAAAGCCCCCAACTTCAGTCGTATTAGAGGCTACATTTGACCAATACACATCTGTCATGAAGGTAAAAGTCCAGAAAGTCTCTCTGTTTCACATCTTTGCTACTCATCATTTGTAACTGACATGAACAATAATAATAGCATTTGCTGTAACTGCTGTAATTTTAACCCTCTTGTGAATAGTTCCTATCTAGAGAAGTGTGGATCTTCACCTGCCATTTGTTAACGCTGTCGCTGCAGAGTTGAATTCAGATAGATCACATGGTTCCTGTCTATCTTAGACTCTCAGGTAGTCACTGAGCCAACAGACAAGGTCGCCTCCAAGAGACAAACAAAGCTGTACTCATCCTCCTAATTGTCAGGAATGTCCTCATTGAGACAAGAAAGAAGTTCATTCACATGGTGCTTAATCAGAGTCATGCTCCTTGCACTGAATTTCGGAGGACACTTGTTGAACAACTGTCTTGTCCTCTTACAAACGGCTACAGAGACTCTGTGTCCTACTCACCAGTGCGGAACCACCACAGGACAATATTAGTTCACAGCCTTGCCCATGTCTTAATCTGTCTAATGCCACATCCGTTCACTGCCACTTTAAACAACGTGCCACCTTTTACCATTGTGCTTCTTTGATTATTCTGTTTGTTCGTGGTTTGAACATCTGGAGAAGAACTCTTAAGGACAAATTACAGGTCTCCTATCATGAGTTAATCAGGGTTGTGTTAGGGTTGAACTTAAGGGCATATGTTAGCAAACAGAATCAGATTCAATGCATATCAGCGCATTTTGTAATCTGGCTCTCAAGCAGCTAAATGCATCCCTATGTTGAGAACCATGTGAATGATCCAACAATAAAGTTGTGGGCCATAAACCCAAAACAATGAGCTGAAAGACATTAAAACGGTTCACAGCGTTGAGAGGAACTGTAAAGTTGGATGACAATTCTTTGTGGGTTCATCACTGCAAGTCTTTCACGTTACACTTAATTTGACCCATTGTTAATCCAAAACACAAACCCTTAAACGTCCACTGTGGAACATCTTTAGTTGTTTTTTGGGAGTTTTGTGGCCACTGTAGGTTCCATACACTTGGAAAGGGAGGGTGAGGCAAGGGGTATTCAGTTGATTGCAATCTACAACCTCATATGCCACTTAATCTCACACACTGGATCTTTATGTGTGCCACCTTAATTAACAAAAAGATCTAATGCCAGACACTGAGAATTCCAATTGAAAATATAAATATTATAATTTAAAATAAATACTACGCCATTCATTCCTTATTGAGTAAGGGAATTTATATATTAGATACTACAAATGAGTATGTCAGTCATAGATACAGTGTTCAGAGCATAAATGGCAGCCCCACTTTGCTATGCTGATAGGAACACACTGCATTAGACGCTGACTTAACTGTGATTTGTGGGTTCAGATGTGATCTGAGTCAGCCGCAGTAGTCATCATTGCATCCAGGAGTCTGTAACAATTATAGTAACAAAGCTTTACAACATATAACTTGAGAATAGAGCCTCTGGCTGCCCTGCAGGCCCCTGCTCTCACTATTGTGCTGCAGGGTATTATTGTAAATCTATGGGTCTTCTTGGCACAAGTCAAAGGGGTGTAGTCTATCTTTAACAATATGACAGTTGGCAAGTGGGCTGACCAAGCATTAAAGACACATGTTGGATAATACACTTGTCTACACACACATTTGCCAAGATTGCTTCCACAAGTCAGCTCCTCAAATGGTGGCGAGAATTTTCTGACATTTCTACAATCCTGGATTTAAGATTAACATTTTCTTTTATACTTTATAACTAGTCTTGACTTTCTAATCCCACTGAGAGCTCGTGTCCCTTTGGTTTAGTAATGAGCCACATTTTACAGACTTCAGCTCCTCTGTGGACTTTGATTTACTCTGAGAATTAGCAGACTTGAAGTAATTTATGGAACTATTTCACTGCATCATAGTAGAGCTATGGAGCGGGCCATTTTCATTTTCTTTATTATAGCGCCAGCCATTTCCTGCCAAATTTGCATGAGCCGGGCCAGATTGACAGTAAACAGCTGTGTGAATGTGGGGCTAATGGGTCCACACGCAGGGGTAATATTTCAAGCTTGGATAAGTTGTGTCACAATTCAGAGTAATTTCACAATCCTGTGTCACTGATGTTTTTGAATTTGAAGCTTTATTCTTTGACTTGTTGAAAGCAGTCAAGTCGATGTTGGCCTTATCAGAGTTAGTTGATGGCAAACATTCCCAAAACTTGATCTCTCCCAGCAACGGGATTTGTGGATATTCTGCTCACAGACAATGATAAATTGGGATGTTTTTGTGTGGTTCATCCCAGTCTAAAGATAGTGGCTCACATGGCAAACACAAGACATGGCAAGCCCGAGCATTAAACCTGTAAACTGCGTGGTTCCAGAAATTGGTGGCCAAGACAATTAGAGTGGAGGGGTCCACACACGGTTGCTGACCAGAGGCCCATCAGGCCGCGTGATTTAGCCTGTAAGGTACCAGTGATGATGGAGGGTCATGGACAAAGGCTCCACTCACTAGTGCTCTTTTGCTTTACGCCTCACACTCACGCGCATTGCCCTTCGATTGCTTATTGAATTACATCTAATCATTCAATTAAAGTCACATGGAGGAGCAGCACACGTTGTCTCAACCGAGCCACTGGATGCTGGATAACGGGCGCTGTGTTGTAGTTCGTGGGAAGTTTCAAAACAAGATGTCTGAAATGTTAGCACTATGACAAACGTCTCAATCTCTGGCTGCAATCAGTTTTGTTTGACGACGGCTTGGGAAAGCACCATCATGAATCTAGATCAAACACAGGCATTTTTCTGTAACGACATCCCATTCAGCTCATATCATAAAAATTCACATGATTAGATGGTTACAGATTCCTTGAAAATATACCAAAATGTCTTTCACATAATCTGACACTTATCCAAATATATATTGACTATACAGTATTTTCGTAATTGAATAGATTTTGGAATTTGAAATTAGTGTCCAGATAGTACAAAGAATGATGGGATTAGAAAAGAATAGTAAAATTCTAGATAGTCGGGATGTCAGTCAACATCTCAGAACAACAGTAGTTTGCAGAAGAGCATTAGAGCAAAGAATATTTAGATTTTAACCCTGTCTGTTGTGAAAGGAGAATATCAGGTTACCCTGGGCAAGTGATCACCATCATTCAGTAACTGAGGGGTGTTTTAATGTTAATAAATCAAGTTCACGTTGCAACATTTGGCATAAATTGCATGAATCTATGCATCCCTCTTATGTAGTAGGGTTTTATCTATTCTGGAGGCATGCTGGTGTCCTCCCAGGATGTGTGGTGAGTGCCTATATTACAGTTTCAGTTAGTGGTTATTGTCATCAGTAGGTAATCTGCTGATTATTTTCTACATTTGGTCTATAAGATCTAACAAATTAATGAGTGAATATGACCTATACAAACATTTTTACTTAAAGTCCAAACATTGTCCAAATACTCAGAGCAAAAGTGTTTTCATACTTTCATGTTTATATTGCTTATTTTGTTTAATCAACAGTCACAAACTCAACACATTAGTATCATATAAAAACAAGAAAAATCAACAAATCTTTATATTTAAGATGGTGAAACCAGAGAGTCTTGATCATATTTGCTTAAATGAAAATTGATTATTTGGCTAATTGTTTAATATGTAGTTTGCACTAATAAAAGATTGAAGCATCATAAAATATTATGAGGCATGTAAAATTACTTTTCCTGTTTGATTACCAGCAGGATCTGGAATGATTCAAACAGAAACGTCTCTATCATACAATTTTAATGTTACATTTTAAGGTGGTGATATTGCAATAAAGTAAATTACATAATATTTGAGAGAATTGGGTAGTTTCCTGGCATAGTTCCCTGTGTATGTCTAAGGCCTTATGCAGGGTCACTTCCAAGGTTTTCTCAATCTATACAAGCTCCATGTGGAGATCGACTTTGGCTGCAGCCAGTTGGGTGTTGAGAGGTAGCAGTGAGTGAGGAGGAAATGGGGTCTGGCATGTTGACTCAGGAGTAAATCCCCCCGGACTTCTCAAAAGGCTGCTATTAGAGTTTAATCACCCTGCGATCCTGGACACACTCTGAAGCGGAGAGGGATGACTGATGAGCAGGCAGCATATAAACTGTAAGCATCAACTCATCCAGAAGCTGCAATCAACGCTTTGGATGGATGAGTGCAATCCAATGATGAGGAAACTGAATAAGCTTTGAAAAAAATTTGTGTTACACTCTTCTTTCCACATTTCACGCTTCCTATTTTATTCAAAACTGTCTCTCGCCTGTTGGAACAATTGTTTTTTTAAAGGCACTAGATTATACTTGTAAATGATACTTGAATAGTCAGATCTTCCTCCTAGTTATATTTTATTACCTCAAATATCTAAAGGCCTTCACGTCAGTGTTCTCAATTTCTCAACAAACGAGGCTCTTAGTTTTCATTATGCACAGCTTATTTTTAGACAAAGGGCCCATTCTGTTGTCTGCAAAAGCAAAAGGCAGAGCACCAGTGATTTGTTTCAAAGAAATTTGCATAATGCTTAGTGACTTAGTCTCTATTTTAAGCTGAATTTTTTCCAGACATGGCTGTTTGAGCTACCAGAGAAAAGAGAAAAGAACAAGTGTGGAGAGAAATGGACTATCAAAGGAAGGAACTGAGCTTTCATGTTAGGACACTTTGATTGTGTTACAGATTGGTTCCAGGTGAGGCAACTCTGAAAGAAAGGAAATTCAAGGGAAGAGAGAAATTCTTAACTAAGGATGGCGTTGGCAGGATTTAAGCATTAAGGGAAGATTCAGAACAGCAGGTGTAGTGAATCGATGGGGCTCAAAGATTCTATATTGTGGTGGGTGGCAACTCCCTGTGGTGCCTCAGCAGTTTGGGAAAGTGTCTTTTTTTTTAGTCAGTACTTTTCATAGACGAAAGCCAGTGGTGGAAAGTAACATTTACTCAATTACTGTACTTACTTTAAGCACAATTTTGAGTTGTTTGTTCTGTAGTTTTTCCTTTGTATTCTAGAGGGAAATATTGTACTTTTTGTTTCATTATACATCTATTCATTTTATAGTATAGTTGTATATGTATGTAATCATCTTTTGGGTAAGGAACATTATGAAATCAACATTTGAAGCGACGCAGAGTTTGCATTAAATACTGACCGACAGCAAGGTGAGACAACTGCATAATTATGCATTCGTAGTATTTGTTATTCTTTACTCCATCCACTCATGAAAACTGGATGACTTTGCCATCCCAGGAAAAAAAGTTTCAGCTCACAGAACACTGAGTGATGTACATCTAAGGGGGAAAAATAGGATATATTCGAAAATACGTAGTTATACTCTGTATACCCTGCATTACACCACTGATAATCTGCAGAATATTTCCTGTCATGAGGTCTACATCACAACATCTCAAAGCAGGGTGATCATCAGTAAATGTCTTCTTTTGTACGACCAGTATAACAAAATCCTTATTATAATTATAATTCTTGTCACATTTGAGAACCCAGTAATATCAAATATTTGCAGTTTTTTCTTAAAAAATGACCTAAGAATGAAATGATTTATCAGAATAGTTGCAAATACATTTTTAAGCGTTGCAGCTCTAAATCAGCTTAGAAAATATGACACATTGGTACAGATGAAACTACCCAGGATCCGTCAGTACATGTATACTTCTGTGGCTTTTCTTATTTAACATTAATTTGAATTCTGGACTCTTACTTGCAGTGGAGTAGTTTTACTTCTTCAAGCCTGTACAGTAAATGTGTAATTAAAAATCTCTGCCCCGTCAATTTTCTGTCCTGAGGTTCTTCATGATCTGTCCAACTGTGGTCCTGCGAGTGTGCCTGCCTGTGTTGGCTTTCTGCAATGATTGGAAGCAGGCATTGCGTGGGAAGTCCAATTAGAGACGGAAATTGCACTGAGCCTCGCACTGTGTAGCCATGGTTTGCCGCATGGTCACTTACCTGCACATCTGTACTGATTTTTTTAAAAGCAGTAGCCACCTTTTTCCACCACCTTAATTGGAGTTTCCATCGCTGATTGCTTGAAAGAGAAATGCATTGCCACGGTCTGCTTCCTGGTAACGGTCTGGCTTTTCACTGATGTCTGATGAGAAGGAGGTGGGAGTCAGGTTTAGATTTATACCAGGAAGTCCTTTTTTTAATGCTCATCCAAATAAAGCAGGTCTAAATTTATGAGGTCCCCATGATGTGTGGTGCAAGAGGTCATCTACTGTCACTGGAAGAATGTGTATAGATAAAACGTCACGTACATGATAATGTTGTTTTAATGAGAAAATAGAGATAGTTGGGTGAATGAAAAGAAACCACAGGAATCAATCACTAAATTGTTAATAACTGAAAGTATTCACATGTAGAAGAGAATAAATCACAAATATTATGTAGGATTCTCAATAATGAAAATAATTTTTCTACTTTATTGGACAGGTTTACTCTTTATAATGAGCTGCTCTCTCTGCTTGCAGCACAGACAAAGCTTTACCTTTGACCTGTAACACCTTATCCAATCACTCACAGTCATATTGAACCCTCAAGAATGTTTCATGTGCCATGTAGGTTAATTTTCTCGATTATTCATCCATGAAATCACAACAAGTCAGCGGTTTTGGAGTTATAAAGCACATAATACACGACTGTAGTTTCTAATCCATATTATGTGGTCCTGACATGCAGCTACATTTATTACTCTGCAATATTGCTGCTTGCCCGTGTCATGTGTAGGGAAAAAATGGTTCACCTAACACCCCACCCATCCCATGAGGGCAGCACTTTCTCCACAGAATGTTTGATGCTTGGGACAGAGCCTCTAAAGCAATGTATAGTTGGTTCATCAGAAGCCAGGAACACTGCTCCACATATGGAGATAATTTTAGGGGTAAAAAATGACTTATGGCCAAAGAAACATATGTAAAAAACATTTGGTAGATTGGCTCAGAACAGATTTACTACACTTGCATCTGCTGATCTAAAGACTTTCAGTCATGATAAATGCAAAAGTGTGTATTCATGTTCAGACAGACAATGTAACAAAGTACATTTACTATAAAATACTACACTCTTAGCTTAACAGCCTGGAAGATTAACTTATTAATTTTCACTGCGAGAGTTGAATGCGAAGATTGACACCACTTTTATGTTTGTACAGTAAATATGAAGCTACAGCCAGCAGCCAGTTAGCTTAGCTTAGCACAAAGACTGGCTCTGTCCAATTTGGGGCTGGGACCAGGTTGCCAGGCGACCAGCAGAGACTCAGGGAGGTTAGTGGTCCTACATAATGCTGTAAAACTGTGACTTGTTTAGGTTTTTATGTTTTTTTGTTTGTTTGTTTGCTTGTTTGTTTGTTTTTTGTACAGATCAAACAAGGAGCTATAACATGTACATTTTAGAGGTGATGGTAGGAAGAAGTTCTATCTTTAGACAGAGCCAGGGTAGCTGTTTTTAGCCTTTGTGCTAAGCTAATCTAAATGGCTGCTCAAGTATCTTTATATTCAGCATACAACCATGAGAGTGGTGTTCTGGTGGTCTTGGTGGTGGTGATCTTCTCATCTAACTTTAGATAAGAATGTGAATAAGCATAAGCACCAAAATGTGGAACTATTCCTTTATATACAAATTTGAGATACTTGTACCTCTTCCATTTTATGCTTCTTTTTAGTGACTAGTTGTGTTGCAAATTTAGTTTTTAGATTTAAAAAAAATTGCTCATCTTACAAACTGTGATGCATTTATGTTGATTTACCTCTCTAACCATATCTAAATTTTAAAATGTGCTCCATCTCAACCATCTACTAAAGTAAAATGCTACTTTATGCGTAATAACAGTTTAATAATACCCATAGGGAGTATTTCTCTGCACTGAGTACTTTAAGTACATTTTTTCTGACTTTACTTAAGCAACGCTCTGAATGGAGGACTTTTACTTGTAATGGAGTATTTTTACATTATGGTATTGCTACTTTCAGTCTCTCTGTGAGACATAAAAGCTTCTAGGCATCCTGGCTGAGGCAGTAAACATCATAATAATCGCAGGATCCATCACATCGCACATCTATACACATGTGCGATGGCTGGCTGAAAGGGCAGTGAAAGGGAGGAAAGCTTGAAATACTAAAATACACAATAAACATACTGGGAGTTAAAAAAAAAAATAAAACGGATGGGAAGGTAGATAAAAGTAGGTGAGGGAGATTGTGTGGGGTAGGAAGAGAGAAAATATAAGGAGGGAGAAAAGTAAAGGCAGCTCAGCTCAGGAGTTTTTCTGGGGCCCCAGAGGTCTTCTACCTAATAAATCCTCAGCACATATTTAATCCAGTCAGAGGACATGCCCGGCGAGAGTTAAAGGATGCACGCTTATTACTCACCTATCCACCCCTGAATGTGCTGCCGCACCTCACAACCCCCACCCCCAGAACTCTACTCCCACAGCCTGTCCTCCAGCCAGACTGCAGGCGCTACAGGCTATCAGAGAATCGGAGCAGGAATGTGACTCCTGACAGACACATCTCTCAGGACCACAGACTGAATATGTTCCCAATTAGCTCCATCTGATAAAGTGCGAGTGCAAGTGAAACCCAAGGCGGGCATGATCAATAGCACTTGACTCATTTTGTCAGATGGCTTTGACATTGACAGGCCGCGCTGTGATTAATCACCGTGGTGCTACAGATAATTGTCCAACCACATCTTCCTTTGTAGGTGTCGTTGAACTCTCACTGTCATGTCTGTAGTGCTTTGAATATGGATTGTCACTTTCAATTCACCTCTAATTAATCTTTTCTCGAACTGGCCTCCATACGAAAACCAGCGTTTCCCTTAATCTGCCTGTCAGTTTTACACATGCACACACTCACACAGCCTTTGTCCCCCTTATGCATTTCCTCAACATCATCATCTACCTGGACCAGAACCGCCATCTGCTGTTCACACTGCACACTGCACCAGAGTGAGGTCCATGTGTGGTGGTTGTTTTAGTGGGGTGAGTTGTATGATAAAAACAAGCTGCGAGCCGCTGCGGTTTCATCCCCAGAAAGTCTCCTTGGTTTCCATGCACACAGCTGGATGTTTTTAGGTTTACCCGTACGGGACTACAGTGACATGGGCACTGGAGATGAAACAGGCCTCCCTCGGCACACAAACACAGCACTACACTCCTGGCCTTGTGTACAGCTGGTTGGGATGACACAAGAGGCACAGGGCTTTATTGAGTCCTGCTGAGGCTGCTGTGCAAGTCAGGGCAGTGCTCTGGCAAAGCTCAGCCTGCAGGGCAACAGAGGAGAGCGGGCCGATGGATCGCAGGCCGCTTGGCCGATGCTGAGGGTCTCTGCAGGCTGAATGTCGTGAGATGAGACCTGGCCATCCCTCAGCTCCAGTCTCATTAAACTCAGTGAACTCTCTGTATAAAGGCGGCAGCAGATAAAGAGTACAACACCCTCCTTTTAATCCTAAAGTTCTGTTTGGGGTCTCATTAACAGCCATAAAAACATACTTAACATTGTTTTATCAGCTTGATACCCAATAACTTTTTCTAATTGTATGAGAATTGTTTTTTAAACATGATTTTGGAATGATGACATGTTTCAGAAGTCAGCTACAGAAAATGATGCATTACTTCTGTTTGAGGTCAAAGAGACCACAGCTGTAAACAAGAGTCTGCAGCCATATTCTGTGAGGCTGTGCAGTGATGCTTTGAAATAAATTATGACATATCTCAGTTTAACATGTTAGCTATGCTAACATTTGCAATTTAGCAGAAACCAAAGTATTGGACAAATTAAAAGTTACATCTGATGATGGTGCTAGATTAAAAATTAAGGGATCAAAGTTAGTACAATTCATCCTTTGGGGGACATAAATGTCTATAACACATTTCATGGAAATCCATTTAATAGTTGTCAAGGCATTTTTGCTCAAGACCACCACAGTGGCACTGGATTAGACTAGGATTCATCCTGGGAGTATTGTGAATGTCTGGACAAAATTTCATGCAAATCTACTAAGTGGACGTTTATATATTTCACAGGATAGGAGGGATACAGAAAAAGTCAAGGGAATCACTATTAGGTTCATCCTCTGGGCACCATAAATGTCAAATTTATGGCAATCAATCCAACACTCAAGATATGTTGCTAAAAGTCCAAAATGACAACCTTTCGGTCGTACTAGAGAAACGTCATGTGACACGATACACAAAAATGTATCCCAATCATTCAGTCACTGTTGAGATATTTCAGTCTGACCAAAGTCGTGGACCAAACAGCCAACAGACAGCCACTGCTCTCCATGGAGCGTTGCATAGCATTACATGAATCTATTAGGATATCTGTTATTAAAGTTTTATAACAGTCTGTTCATAAGAGATTTAACAAGTTAACTGACCTCAAACAATCAGTATCAGAAGCGGATTTATTGCTAATTAAGTTTTTATATACATGGAATTATCTTTGGTGAGTTGGTGTACTTTTTTTCCCTGTTTGGGATAACATTTTTTTTGTCTGCTAACAAAAGGAATATTTGTTGTTTGGTCTAAATAACAAAATAAAATGATTTTTTTTTTCTTATTTGGTAGTAACAGTTCAGTCATTCTGTATTTTGTCAACTTCATCATGTGTGAACTCAGTTTGTTACAAAGTGACTGGTTATTATTTCTGTTCTTTTCTGCATGTTGGATTTTATTACGGTAAAAGAAAAGAAAATCTGCAGGAAAGAAATTGGTTGGATTTGCAATTTATATCGTTACACATAATTGTGAGGTTTGTGAGACCCTGAACAGTGAGGAAATAAAGCCAGTGTCAACAAAACACAAGGGTTAACAGCCCTATGTCACCAGGAGTATAGATCTCGTGGAGTGCTGAGCCGCTGCCAATACTATTCGTATATGTAGTTAACTTGTTATTTATCCACACATATCTTAAGCCTGGGGTTCAATGTGGAGTTCATTTGTTGTTGAGACCACCGTGTAGTCATTTTTTTTTCTATACAGTCATTCCTCAAGGATTGCTTAATGCCACACTGACGATTCTTCAATCTGCAGACCTCCAAATGAGCAAAGGCCCAGTATCCCTCTGTGTGCCTATACAGTATATTCCCATCTCTATTGTGGGAAAACTCGTTAGTCTCGCCATAAGTATCTCTTTCAGCAAAAGCGTCATTTCAGCCTGGGTGGGTTTTTAACCCTGTCTGTTCCTTCATTCCTCCCTCGTCTATGTATAAACTACTGTCAGGCCAAGCTGAAGACATCATCCTGGAGCTTCTGTGCTCTGCCTTTTCCCTTTTACCTTCCTCTCCTCTTTTCCTCTCTTCCTTCGTCTTTGTTGCAAATTGTTTCCCGATCACATTTTTCACCCACTTTTTAATGTCAGTTGGCTGCTCCTCTCTGTGGTCAGGCGCCTTCGTTCCCAAACTCACACGCAAGAGCAATTCATGGCTTCAATTACTGATGTTATGCCTGTAAAGATAACTGGGGATGGCAGGAGGTTGTGGGATGGCACTGGAGGAGCACGCCTTGTGGCCAGTACAGAGTAAGCTAACAGCTGGCAGACATGAAGAAGAGAGCAGAAGCACTCTGAAGGGCACCGGCTTTGAAGACAGACAGCGAGTAGAAAAGCCAGAGACAGCCCCAAAAACATCATGATTTCATTAACACCAATTTCTTCTGTTTCTCTCTTTAGTATTCATTTTCTGCCAGAGTTTACTGTAAGAAAATGCTTAATCCCATAATAGATTTGCAATAATTAACAGGATAATATTCAGCAGCTCTCCTAGCCCACCTGGCAAAAATATATATCCCTGATACCTTGAGGGGTTACTCATTGGATAGTTGGAATTTATAAACTTTTTAGTGACCTCTTGTGGTTAAAACAGGTATTAAGAATAGAGCACCACTCGTCAGATTGAAAAAATACCACAATGCGAGGACTT
Organism: Sciaenops ocellatus; assembly: GCA_033000465.1. Taxonomy (NCBI): domain Eukaryota; kingdom Metazoa; phylum Chordata; class Actinopteri; family Sciaenidae; genus Sciaenops; species Sciaenops ocellatus. The sequence goes on from CP136871.1 coordinate 10,761,801, forward strand.
CACCATAAGGATGTACTGTTATTCTATTAAACACACACCACCATAATTTTATACTATGTGCTAATCTTTATAGTTTATTGTATGTATATTGTAGTATATATATTCTCTGGTTAGTGTACAAAAAATCAACATACTTGATTTCATACTGACAGGAAATGATGCATTACATGCGCTGTGCAAAGGCAATAATTTTTCAATACAACTGCCAATTCAATTTCCAAAAGAGACATTGAAATGTTTTTCCAGAAATTAAGTAGTATTTTTAGTTTAGTGTTTGTTTTTTTCTTCAGGGTTTGCTGGAGCTGTTTCACCACCATCCACACTTAAATTTATTTATTTACAGTTGTAAGAAACATTACATTAGATTACTGTCCCTTAACAACTCAAAAATCTGTGTTGTTTTAGTATGTGTACTGACACATACTAAAAACGCGTACTGACCTGATTAGATTCATGCATGGATGTATGGATTTGGGACACAATTTGTGCGTTTGTGGCTTTTGTAATTTATTCTTTCAGGTTTCTTTGTAACTCCCAGGAAAGACATTCACTCACAGATTATCAATGTTTCTCTCAATTGTAATTTATTTAATAAATCAACAAGTAAATACTCAAAAAGTCTTGGCTGCATGTCCAGAGAGTTGTAACAGTTACAAAAGAAACACTAGAAACATCTCCATAGTGAGTAAAATTAGTATTGCATGGTTTCCCTTGATCACTAGAGGGCGCCACCAGGTCAACCTGGCAATACAGTACAATCGTTGACTTTCCAAAATAGACACTGTATTCCATTTATAACATCAAAGTCTGGTAATGATTTATTTTACAGGTCTGTAATTTCCGAACCAATTTCCTAAGTAGGTTTCCTGGAGAGAACAAAGTAATTTTATACATTTCATGTCGGTAATAGAGACAGTGTTCAACTCTTTCGGTCAGTGCAGCAGGTAAGCTGAACATGCAAATGTGAAATTTGTCCGCAGGCAGGCTTAATATGGATATATTTACCTGGGTTTAAATGGAGGACTTCACTATAATTATTACCAAATTACATTGTTCTTCCCAGAAAACTCAGACCCATAAAATATACTGAAATATTACTGAACATTTCAGACCAGACTGAGCTGATGAAACAGTGTTTGACTACAGAAATCGACAAAGACTTTTTGTTTTTGTTCATTGCTAAAATTCTAAAATCCCAGTGTTGTATAACAAACGACTATTATTGCATCTTTATTTATTTTCAGTGTTTTAAGTATTTTTTTGCATTTAAGGATGAAGCTTCAGATGAAAAGCTTCGTGATGTTGCTGGTGCAGTCTTCATTAGTCCCCAGCAGGGAGCATCGCAGAGATGTAGCCTCTCCTTTTGTGTTAAAATGAATCCATATGAATGTCAGGTGCATGATAAAACCTGCACACTGTACAAAAAAGTCTGTTCCTTTCATTTGAAGCCACACAGGCTGACACTCCTAAACCATGTTGTTATTGTTGAGTTTGGTCCACTCAAAGATGTCCTGCTCGCACACAATGTCTGAGTTGATGAGCAGGTAGCGGTCACCCACGCAGAAGTGCTTCTGGCAGGCAGCACATTTGAAGCACTCCAGATGGTAGACCTTGTCCCGCACACGCATCGTCATCTCAAATGCTCGAATCCTCTTCTCACAGGAAGCACAGAGACCGTCCTGGCCGAAAAGTCTGAGAGGATGAAAAAGATATCAACATAGTACTAAGTGGAAGATGGAAAACAAGACAGGACATGCATAATGTCTTTGCACTAGACTTGTAAAACTTCCAAAACCCACAGAAATTAGGTAAAAGTAGTTCTTTCAGCGTCGCTGGGTGAGTTTCCTACTTCGCCCAATTCAGCCTGTCCCTGCCTCATAAAAAACGTGTGCTCAATGAATCAAGTCTTGCATCACTTGTTCCCCTGAATTTCCACTACTCATCTGCCTTTACACTTTACAGATAAAACGCGTCCAGTAGACATGAGAAAACAGACAAACTGTTTCATTACGTCCCTTTAAGTTTAAAAAATCACACTGTGTCCCTTTAAGTTTAAAAATGCACATGTTTAATACTGAATCAACAAACGTGAAAAAGTTTTTCAAAATTATGTGTGACATTTTGAGTGTGTCCAACACTACTACTAAAGATAAGACTTGTCATATTCCATATTTCTGTTATTGCCAACAAGCCCCATGAAAAGAACAAAACCAACAATGTGTTGCTGTCGGTACTTTCCAGCTTCTCCATCCAGTCTATTGCACCCAGCCACAGGCTGATTACTAATGAAGATGTAAACCTTTTAAATAGGAATATCCATCCCAGGAATATTAATTTAAATAATAAGTAATAATAATTACCTAAATCAGCTGGGCACTGTAGTTTTTAGTAAACATTTCTATTAATCTTATTAATTTTGTTCTGGACTATTTTCAGCTATGGATGAACACAATTTTTTTTGTACTACGAGTATTTCCACCACAAAAACAGTCTATGTGGGATTAAAGCAAAGTAAACTTAAAGGTGTGTTTTTGAGCATTTTATATAAACAGAGGTAGTGGGGCTACTTCCTCTAAGTCTGCCATGTTGTACCACCATGTTTCTACAGTAACCCATAATGGACAAACTAAACGCTGGTGCCAGATAGGGCCTTTTGCGTTTTTTCTGAGTCACCATATCTCCTACATGCTTGGAAGGTTAAAATGGGCTGAGAGGTAGTCCGTTGGTTGCCATCTGCAGCCTCACAGCTAGATGCCAATCAAACACACTGGACCGTTATGTGGCCCTGTTTATCATAGTGTAGGGACATGTCTTTTTATTAATTATGATGACAAAATATAGAACATCATCAGACTTATCCTTTCATAACTCTGACTCTCTCATGACACTTTACTGTTAACCAGCACAAATCAACAAACTGCTTGATTAAATCATGATGTCACGACAAACCTGAGGTAGTCTCTCCGACATAATTTCCTTCCCAGCTTGTAGTAGAGCCGGCGGCCCACCTCCCCAAGCCGACAACCACACAGGTCACAGCTCAGGCAGTCCTCATGCCAGTACTGCTCAATGGCCTTTAGGAAGAATCTGTCACCGATGCTCTGCTGACACCCACCGCACGTCAGCAGAGACGGTGGCATCTGGAGGACCTCATCCACCGGCTCCCTAGACAAGACAGATAACTTGTCATTATAGCGCTGCAACAAATGCTTGGTTTCTCAATCACTCAATGAATTGTTTGGCAAGATCCTCTGTCTTACTAAACAGAAGCAACAAACTCACTGAGAAGCAGAAACTAGGGAAGTTTGGGTATTTATGCTTGAAAACAATTATTAAAAACTAAATGGTTGATCAAAATATTTGCAGATTTATTTTCTGTTTTAAACTAAAATTTTATAATCAAATAATTGTTTCAGCTTTAAATGATAAATTTAATTACCCTGTTATATTTAATAGAATACAATTTCAAAATAATAGTGCATAAGGCTCCCAAAATAATCTTGCACTACCAGACGTTAGTCTACTGATTTTAATCTGTCCATCTTGAGTTACTTGTGCAAATACAGTTTGGTGCTGTCCACCTGTCCATTGGATGGATTGGATTGTTAATCCAAATTTAACCCCTTAAAATTGATTTGTTCCTTTTTTCTTCCACCTTAAGAAGCTTTACAGTTGTTAAAATCATTTTATCCACACTGTCTGATGGTATCATAGCTTATATATTCTGTATCCAACTCTTCTTTGAAGTTTAGTATTCAAACTAAATGTTTTTTGAGGCTACACCATTCATCAAATGTAAATATTCTGCATGTCTTACGTGCCCCTGACATTACCCCCAAATTCAGCTTGATAAATTAAATCCAGCCCAACAGAATTTGAAATAAATTTGCATAATGTTTGGAGTTTGTAATGACTGACCCACTGAGAAAGACATCATATAGTATGTTATTTTATAACTTACATATCTTACCTTTAGGACGCTTCACTTGTTCTGTGAAACGGTGAACCTTTTCTTGCCAAGAGCTCTTTTTACCCCCCTCTAACACGCACATAACAATCTGTTCTTGGACATGAACTTGATTATTTTTTCTTGCCTAACAACAGGAGACTCCTGACCTCATGCTATCAGCCATCTGCAGATAGATGGCACGTGTATTATGACAGCCAAACTATGTGGCTGTCATAATGATGACGAGTTCTTGAAGGTCTTTTTTATTATTATTATTTCATATCACAAACAATATTATTCTCAGTTTATACATAACATACTTACTCATTGGCTTCCAGCGTCTTCCTCTCTATAGTGGATGTCATGTCTAAAATATGATGTCCAGTCTGATCCGGGTTAGATTTCACAGCCGGCTCAGCGGTTACCTGTGAGGCTGCCCGAAGCCAATACGCGCTGCACCTGCTCCCACAGCCTCCGAGCCACAGTTACACCCCAATTTAAGCTGTTTGTGTGTTCAGTTAATCGGCGGGTAAATCCTGTGGAAATGGCCGCAAGACAAGAAATTCCCCCTCTAAGCAGCTAAGCGATGATGGAGGACACTGTCATCATTTCCTGAGGCAATAACCCGCTGTGACACTTCCATGTCATCTCAAGTATATTTTACCATCTTGCAGCGACTTTGAGTGACTGTCCGCTCTTTAAAACACGATCAATCCGGATCAAATGATTACTTGCGTGGATCTGCGTGTCCGTGCGTGCTCCTCCGTGTGAAGCCGCGGTCACCGTTATTGTGCAGCAGCGGCAGCAGCGGCATCGTGTTTAAATACGTCGGGCCCCCTCGGTCTCTCTGCTGCTTTCGTTTCCCTCTTCCTGCTCACGACTGTTTGACAATGGGGGGAAATCGGTCTTAAAGCGACAGCTAAACACAGGCTGCTCTGTCAGGCGTGCAGTCGGGTCGTGACTGAGACTAATGAGTTCATTATATGGTTTGCTTCACCAAAGTGCCGGCAGGACAAAAGATAAAGAGGGGCATGATATAATTAGTACAGACCCTGTGTGTTTTCTCGGTTATTAGAGGGTGTCTCATTACTTCCCTTATGAAAAAAGGGCATGTATAAAACATGTTGGAAAATAATTAAGAGGCCTGCACAGTTTCTGCTACCACTTTCTCAAAGGTTGACCTAATTAATAGTTAATAATTTGTTATAAGCAGTTATAAGCTTTTAATTTGAACAACTTTTGAGTTGACAAATTGTAAAAATGTCTCTGCCTGGATTACGTTTCCTGCAGCACTGTGGCCTACTTAAGTACAGTTTTTTAGTACTTGAGTATTTCCAATTTATACTTCTCCCTCACAATGATTTGGAGGGAAACATTGTGCTTTTTACTTTGTTTAACAGCTCAAACTACCAGTTAGTTTGATAAACATATAATTAACTTATAAAATATGATGCAGATTAAAGGCCCTGCACACAGTTCTTTTCAGTTATGTGGCTAATTAGACATACTCGGGTTGGAGCTGTGCAAAGCTCTGTTGGGATTTACATGAGGTCATCATGTACTAATAGGAATACAGTTATTCCACAACAACAGCTGTAAGGAAAGCAATTTATTCCACACATTAAGGGTTTTCAGTAAAGAAAAAGTCATAAATAAAGGACAGATATGTTTAAAGTGGCTACAGTATAATAGTAAATTAGTATGTCATCTATTATAATGCATGTTGATCAGTTAAAGGATTTTACAACAATCCATCAAATAAAAAACTTAAATAAGTAATACTAAATAGATTTTTATCCAAAGCTCAGCAGCACTGTTCCAGAAGATCAGAGGTCAAACAGTCCATTAGAGAATGGATGATGGATGATGAACTAAAGAGCAAAAAACATTTTTCAAAACCTGGTAACCCCATGGCTTGTCTTTATTACCTATATGTGTGTAAATATACTATCAAAATTAAAAATAATTATTATGCACATTCACTCTGTTGAACTCACTCTTGGATTACAATTTATCACCTAGTTTAGATAGTTTAGTTTAGTTTACTAAAATATTAAAATATTTTAAGTTTCTTAATAGAATAAATAAATTTCTATTTAAGCAAAGTAGAAATGTAAAAAATGTCATTCATTATTATTACTATAATTTAACAAAAACAAAACAGGAATTAAAAAAGACACATAGCACAAATAATAAGACAAAAAACAAACAAACCAATAAGTTAATACATACAACCAGAGAAAGGTTTAGGATGAAATGATACCTTTATTGTACTGTGTGCTAGAGGCTGGTAAGGAAGATAATGATTATAATGTGATGAATGGTATGTAATGAAGCCCATAACTGTGGGTCTCTAAATTTGATTTAAAAAAGTCTTTTTGTATGAAAATATGGCAAATGAAAATAATTTTTCCGTTTTGTTGAATATGAGCAAATGCTTGAAGATAAAATCAAAATATGTTGCCTGTAATTTATGTATTTAAACATTAAAAAACATGTATGGAAATCATTTACCTGTTTATTTATGGACAGCAGTGTCAGTACGTGTTTCTAAACAAAGGTGTGTGTAAACTGATAGAAGAAAGCTGATGCTATGAAATATCCCAATATAAGATGAAAGTTGTCTCTGTAATAAATTAATGAAATGATGTTTCTACACCGTTGTCTTCGCAGCCTTGCCTTTTCAAACCAGAGCCGCTGTAGGCCCTTCTTCTTATCTGCTGCCAATGCCTCGGGGCTCCCTGCAGGAGGGAGGGACACAGACAGCAGTTGGACTGGGCTGGGAGATAAAGAAACTCAACTCCAGCAGCCACAGTGAGCTCCTCGGCCAGATGCATCAGGGGAAGATTGCAGACAAATACTGAATGCAGGCTGAAAGCATCCTTCGGCTAGGCAGTTGTTGGAGTGTGTAGGCTCACTGGATGGATACCAAGCTGAGAAGGCCCAGGAGCAAGGTGAACATGGCACTGTAGAAAGTAGAACAGCTCTACAGAGATAAAACTCTAACTATGTGTTCTTCAAAGGAAAAACATTTTTACCTAATGTCTTTGAACAACACAAGAGCACAGTGCAAGGGCTGTAGAGGCTTCCTGATTTTTAATTAAATAAAAATGGCATACATTTTAACCCTAATATCCCCATTTAACATGCCTTGGGTAGTCAATCTCACCAAAGATTCACTCTGTTGCTGATGTAGAGATTTTCATCATAATACACAATCTTCCTCAACTACGGGAGGTTGCCCAGTTGTCACAGACATGTAGATGTTCAAATTTTTTATTAGCACTTTAAGTGAAAGAAAAATGAAAATGTGGACATTGATATTTCCATGACAAAGTCTATCCAAGGAATTTTAATCTCAGTGTCCTGAAAGCAGATGAAACATCAAAAATCAAGTAAAAATCTGATCAGATCGCATATTGTATACTACGTATCAGCTTATCCCAGCACTGCATTTAATGTATATTGAACTTAATCTTTATATATGCAACATATATAACATATTCAATACTGAGACTATATTTTTACGGCTTGCACAATGACATTTCTGACATATCTGATATAAAGTTGTGAAGTTACAGCCTTTATTTGCACAAAAGTCTTGACGAATGATGCAATGATGAAGCCAACTGAAACTGTATGGGGTTTGAAGAGCTTCATAGAAATTGTGTCCCAACCCTCCAAAATGTCACATTGCGCCAACACATAAGTCAAAAATAAAAGAGAAAGAAGAGAAAAGAGAAAGTCAGTTCTGATATGACACCAAAGTCATCTACTATACTTCCTGTGGAGCCCAGAGCCCAGAGGATGTGCAGCTGGCATGCAGAGATGAAGCTTTCCTGGGGGGTTGGTGCACACTGCATTCACTTCCTACACCCCCACCCCTCATACATGATGGCACCTCACTCGTGGCTTCCCAGATAGACAGCTCAACTCCAGATGGTTCAGTATGATAGGAGTAACAAGGCCTACAGCGCACCATAAAACTCTAGTTTTTTGACATTAGGCCGTGAAACTCTTATCTGTGTCTTTAATGTCACCAGAAAGGAGGTGCAATGTCTGAATTTGAAATATTTAAGCATTCATGTTACAAGCATGTACACAGGCAATATTTTCCCCACTTCTATCCTGTCTGTTTGGGGAACAAATAGTTAAGGATGTAGACAACCTTTTGGGAAGTGGTGTCACTTATATCCAGCTTCCTGTTTTGCCTGTTTAGTACTGAGAGCATTATGGAGTTGAAAGCAGTGTGGAATTTGAAGGCAGATGGAAAATGAGCGTCAGCGCAAAGCAAACAGTAGAATTATAATAAAGAGCCTGTGGTCCTTTCTCTTATCAATCAGCAAATCATACTGTTAATGTACTACAAGTTCATCTTAGTATATATAGTATAGCAAGGCTGTTGCAGGATGTACAACCAATATCCCACCATCTTGCTATATCATTTGAGATTTCCTGTTAAATGGAACTAAGATGGTTATCCATACATCATTGTCTATCTAGACACAGGCTTGCGGGCCCACTTCCTGAAATAAGAGGACTCTGGGCTCTGTGATAGCACAAACTTGGAACAGCAATAGCAAAAACTGACCACTTCCTGCCTAATCTGAAGTGAACTGATAATTAGCTACTCTTTCAAAGCCTTCTTCCTAAACTGTTATTGGTCTAGTAACAGTTTTGTGTTTGATTGTTTACTGTTACCATTCAGGTTTAAATGAGAAAACCGTGGGATTCATTGTCAGATGTCAAGGTGTAAAGGTCAGAGTTCAGACGAGGAACCACCCTGGAATTCTTTTCAAAAATGGCTGGCAGACTGTGTTCAGTGTTGTTGTTTGATTGAAATACAGCAGGCTGCGGAAATGAGTCACTCGTTGAAAGGGGGCTTCACTTACCCTTGGGATCCTCCCATAATCAGTATTATCCCTGAAAGAAAACACTTTCAGTGGAACAGTGCAATCAAAACGCTCTGCAGCCATGTTAACTGCTTCCTGTATTTGGCAAAACAAAAGAAAGCTGGTTGCACATTCTTCTAGTCAGTGTGCTTCCTTTTTGACACTGACATAAAGTATAAGTCAAAGGTGCACTAAATAACGAAAATTAGCAGTTTTAAAGATATTGGAAAAGTCAAAGATATATCTGTTTAGAGTCTGGAACTTTTTCAGCATTATGTGTAGTGTATTTGTTGTGTGTGTGTGTAAGTACATATATGTTTTGCCTTTTAAATTTTGCAGTTAATTTACATATGTCTACACATATCAGAGTCAGAACATTTGTATATAAGCTAAACTTTCTCTCCAGCCACAGTATTATTTTATCAGTGTTTTGTTGTTGGTCAGACTGCTGAGCTTTACTGCCACCTACTGATGTAAATAATAAAAACAATTCTGGAACACATCTCTGGAACCAGATTTGTTCTTGTACATCTGAGATTTTCCATTTACTTAAGTGCTTGCACAGCTTATGATATGATATAATTATTTAATGAATTCTCAGTGTAGGAAACATTGGCTTTAAATTGTATGCAAAGTGCACTGCAGAGTTTGTCAGCCTCTGAGTCAGGAGATGCAGAAAGTTTTGAGGTTGTTAAACGGGCAGTTTGATATTTGTCCTGTATGTTTTAAACGTGAACAATAGATTAGAAAATACTGTACATTGTAATTGCCATAAAATACTTTTGGAGCTTTTAGGAGACTTTGGGGAGACTTTATGTGGAATTGGCTAGAAATGGTTGATGGTTGGTTGCTGGTTTGAGGATTCAAATGAATAACTTTGCAGTAATAATGTGCGATTAACCACTGAAAGATTCAGTAGTTAATCGCACATTATTCTTGATTTAGAATACATGACAGCATTTTTTTCAGCAGCATTAGACCACATGGGCAGCACAGAGCAAAGAGTGTTCATCAATGCTCCTATCTGTTATTTTTATGGCAAACCAATTATTTCAAGACTCAAAACAGATATGTGTATATGTGAATCATATAGATCATTTCTGAGCACATTTAAACTAAATGTGATTTTTGTTTATATTACTCCAAGGTACAGAACTAAATTAGTCCTCCCAAAAATACTCCTGTTGGAGTTGGCTATTTTCAAAATTTTTTTAACAAAAGTGAAACATATTCAAATGATCTTTAAGATGAAATAATTTAATCATCTTTCTGACTTTCACTTTTAGTTTATTGTGCTTTGTGCATCCTATTTTTAGTGTTGAGCCGACCCAGAAATCCAAAATAACAGGTTTAGAATTTATTTATTATTGTTGATGGTGATGTAACAATACAATATTTTGCACACACAACTTAAACATGAACATATAGCTGTAACTTTTAAATGTTTTTTTGTCATCTTCAGATATCCAAATGTCTTGTTTTGTTTTGTTTTTTCCAAGTTGAACTTGAACTTCAAACTGATGTGCAGTCATGTCACAGACATGTATTGTCATGTAGGGAGACAGCTGTGCTCTAACACATGTCAGTGCACACATGCAGCTGCTGCAACACATCACACTGTGTATGACACATTGTTACAGATAGCCTAATCAAAGCTAATGATTGTGCAGATTTTCTACCGAGAGGCTGAACACTATATTGCCTCATCAAAAAATCGCAACTTCATAATTTTAAATTGCAGGGAAACTAATCAGTTATCAAAGTTATAAAATAGTTAAATCAAGTATTTTTTATTACATATAAAATGTTATTATTAATAAACATTTGCTCTGTTAAGGTTTGTTTTTGTAGTTTATTCGTTCAGGCATATCTTAGACAGCACAAAAACGGAGCTTCGCCTTTATAAAGAGTGTCTCCGTCTCTTGAACCGTCTCAGTTGTCGGTGAGGCCGGCGGGGCGGATCCCACACTTACAGTCAAACAGAAAATAAACCAACAACAAAAACAACAATAACAACTTGGCCGTTTCGTATATTTTGCTACCAAGCTCCCCTGTGGATATATAACATCAAGGTGGGTGGAATCAGGAGTCGTGCTATCGAGGAGCTAACGACGCTAACCCCGGGGGCCGGCAGTTGGTTAGCACGCGTCGCTGCTAACAGTGCGTGAAGATGCTAAGTCAGTGCTAACGGCAGTGAGGCCAGGGCCGTTTTTTTTTTTTTTTTTTTAAACCAAACCTCACATAGAGATAACACCGGCGGGCTGCTCCACTATCTCTAGTCAATAGAGTTAGTAGCCGAGGATACAGCTTTGTAGGCGAAGTTATTTAGAGAAGATTCCCTCCAGTTTACGCACAGTTTGACCAAAGTTAGCCGGCTGTAATGGTGAAAGCCTTTCAGGGCTGGACTGGAGCACTTGTTTTGTTACGAAGACACACTGCATGTTCAGACTACATGTCCTTTAAGTACACTTGTACCGTGAGATAACAATGATACTGCACCACCTGTAGTAGCAACTTAGCTCTACTGTTTTGTTTGTGCTGTTAAGTCTCACCTTCAACGGCTTATAGCCCCTTTTGTTAGTCTATATGTAACTTATACTACAAATTTACCTTAATACAATACATGTTAATCTCTCTTTGACTTCGATCTGTATGTTAATCTTGTATCTAGGCCTATTGTATTGTGCAGTCTCACGATTATCATGTGCAGTTGACACGGCTAGCTGATTTATCGACTAATCAGCATGCAGTAAATGAAACTAAACAGTCTTAATAAACAATTTTAGGTTATTGGTTAAGTAAGATTTCCATGTCATGTGAATATTTGGTAATTCCTTTACGTGTTGTTCGTAAAAACTGATGTCTTTGAGCTTTGGACTGTTGGTCAGATGAAGAAAAAGCAATTTCATGATGCCACTTTGTGATGGACATTTTTTATTATTTTGCAGGGATGCACCGATACAACTTTATATCTCCTGATACCATGATCGATAACTCAACTTCCGATATCTATTACCAATGCAGTACCAGTGCTCTTCTTTCCCAAAATTTAAAATCCGTATGCTCCACTGCATAAAAGTCATTGTAATCATCTTGATTTAAGGCAATATGAGGTCAGGGATTTCCACGGCACTTAAAGCTGAGTCAGGGGGGTGGTCTGCTGTAGGTACAGTAGTGCAGTGTATTGTATGATGACACTGACAAAGAAACTGTGACTAAAATGATACAGATCCACAGTATCCGACTGGTGTTTTTCTATCACTATCCCTTTTTTAACTAACAATTGGCAAGATAATCGGTAAGGAAAATATTGTAGCCTTAATTCAATGACAGTCCTCAATACTCGTTATGCAGCATTTGACTTTGATTAATCTGTCTAATAGTTTCGACAGGTTTCAGCTCATGCTGATGAGTCATTTTCATTTAATCCTTTTTGGGGTTTTTTTTTGTTTGTTTTTTTTCTCACCATTTCTAGATGCCCTCTGTGATGAATGCAAATGGGACAGCACAGTCCGTCAGCCCAGATGTGGGATCCGCTCCAGGGTCAATGGGCAATTTTGCACTTGGCGGACAGTCCGAAGTCTTGAAGCAAGTGCTGGGTGTCATCGACAAAAAGGCTCGCAACATGGAAAAGAAAAAGGTGAGTATTGTCGACAGCATTTGTTCAGGATCCTTACTGATAACAACATCCCTCGTGTAAATTATGAGGCATGTTCTGTGTCACACTCAGGAGCAATCCATAGATTAAGTGCCCTAAAAGACTAAATCACTGACATCAAGGATTTCTCTACTTATTAAGTTATAAATCAGAACTGTTTGCTGACTTTTGAATGTTCTATTACAGAGCAAACTGGACGATTATCAAGTCAGGAAGAATAACGGGGAGCGTCTCAATCAGGACCAGCTGGTGGGTACACTGCATCATCTTGTACACAAATAATCCTGCAATTCTTTCAAAGATTGTACAACCTAGCAATGTGTGAAATGTCTCTTCTTCCTTTTTATTTTTAGGAGGCTTTATGTAAATACCAGGAGATCATGAATAACTTGGAATTTGCCCGAGAGTTGCACAAGACGTTCATCGCAATGGGGCAAGATGTAAGGATGACTCGGGTTTTCTGAAAATGTTCCCTCAGAGTGGTGTCAACCATGACTTGCAGTAATTTGACTTTCTGTGGCTGTGGTGTACATTATCATCAGATCCAGAAGGTGGTGAAAAAGTCTGCGCGGCGGGAGCAGCTGCAGCGGGAGGAGGCAGAGCAGAGGAGGCTGAAGACAATTCTGGAGCTGCAGTTCCTCCTGGACCGACTCGGAGATGACACTGTGCGGCAGGACCTGAAGCAGGGAGTCAGCGGCTCACCGCTGCTGACAGATGCAGACCTCACAGCCTTTGATGAGTTCTACAAGTTGGTGGGGCCAGACCGTGACCAAAGCATCAGGTTGGTCTAAAGTACTGCAATCTGGATGAATTTGTAATGCAAAAGACTTCTTCTGCTTCAAAGGATCTTTACAACTTATCTGTGAACTTACAGGTTGGCTGACCAGTATGAAGAAGCATCTGTGCACCTCTGGGACCTGCTGGAAGGGAAGGACAAGGCTGTGGTCGGAACAACGTGTAAGTCAAATTCAACTTTTAGAGTGGTTGCACAGTGGTTATTAGGACTCAATATCTTGGTTAATGATTACTTTGGCTAATTATTGTTGGCACAAGCAGCAACAGTTAGTCGACGAATCAGATTAGCAGCTTTATAGGTCAGTTAAAAATCCACTGGTTCTTACGTGTCAAATTTAGACCAAGTTCTATCACAGAGAAAATAACTGTCATATAAATTAATATCAAATGATTTGTAGTTGCAGCCCTACTGTAATGCATAGAGATAAGACACACTGGCTTCATTTCTATGCCCAGCCGGTGGTGAAAATTATTGGCAGGACATTTTATCACATGGTTGGTGACAGAGCAGTCATCAGCTTTTTATTGTATTGAAGCTGGCCATAAGTAATTTGTCAAATACTTTTGAGCGATCACAAGGAGGAAGATAGATAAAAATGGTCTAAACAAAACCTCCTTGTAAGAAGGCACCGCAGGCCATTAGCCTGTCTTAATATGTTAATATAGCATGTGCATTGTATTTTGTTAATGCAGCTTGTGTGCAGCGCTCTGATGTGAATAATCAGGGCTTGGGGATATTGGTGTACTGCATTCTCAGCAATCTGGCCTCAGGGCTCGCACTGCTGCATTCTGCTTGGGGGCTGAACGCTGTGGGCTTATCCTGACTCAGCAGCGGGGCAGGGTGCCAGTGGCCCTGTCGCTTGTGGTTTCACTGGTCAGACCTCTGGAGCCATATTAGGATACTGGTGACCCAGTTCACTGTAGTGACACCAGCCAACCCTTTCACCTCAGTGACAAGGTCTCACTTGGTGACTCAGGGTGATATTTATTCAGGCAGCAGCAGACTGCTTGGCATGAGGCAGTAAAGGAAATAACAGTGACCTGCTTTGCCTGAAGATCTAAAGGCGGAAATGCCTGAGCTAGCTTAGGGGATCTTCTAGTGTTTTCTAGTGAGTTACAAGTCATGATTGTGTTCTGGTGACATACTTTTAATCTAGTCAGTCAACAATTTAGGGCATTTTAGTTCCCAGCAGGCTTTTATTGTAAAGTCACAAATTGTTGCCATATTTTCCAGTTCATTCTATGATTCTAGCATTATGGCAGTTTGGCATTTAAAGCCCTGAAATGTACAGTACAATATACCGTACAGTGTTTTTCTTAGCTTCTAGCTTTATTAAGTTGTAAGTACTGAATGTTTTAGAGAAATCTGAAGAGTTGAGTTACTGACTAACTCAACTTCAGATGCTTTAAGGTGGTGGCACAGCCATAATGTTTAATAATAAATAAACGCACTGTATTTGTCTTTCATTGCCACAGTGTGCGCTGTCTGGCTAGCTGTACTAGCTGTACCTCTGCCCTGTCACCTGCATCTGGTCAACGGTGTCATAATCGGTTGATATTGGTTATAGGATAACTTTGCTATTAGCTATAGTGAAAATGTAAAAGTTGCTATTGACAAAGAAAAACGGTGAATCTAAAACAAAGTAGTTACAAATGTTTTTTTTTTTTTTTTTTTCTATTCAATCAATTAATTGACCGAGCAATGCAGCTCTAAATGTTTCTAAGTAGCCTTCAGCCTTTTTCACTCCACTTTGACCAATGATCTTTAAAAACTCTTAAATAATAGTTTCATTATTATATAATGATTGGATGTCTGTTTTTTGGCTTGACTTTCTTTAAAGTGTTTACTGTCTGATTCTTTATCTAGACAAGGCACTGAAAGAGACTTTGGACCAGGTTCTGCTGAGCGGGTACTTTGACCGGGTTCCAGCTCATCAAAATGGCGTGTGTGAAGAGGAAGAGGAAGAGTCATCCTCAGCAGCAGCGGCGGCGGCGGCGGCTTCAGCAGCAGCAGCAGCAGCAGCATCAACAGCAGCGGTAGTAGCTGAATCGTCAGAAGCAGAAGAGCAGACTGTTGATCCAGGTCCTGACCATTACCCTGAAGTCATGCTGCACAAAGCGCTCTATTTTTAAAATGCTAATGCAATCAAGCAATAAAGACATCAGCAGTGCATTCTCTAAATTGTTTTTCTCTTTACAGAAACCGAAATAATTGAAGAGTTCACAGAACCCATTGCGGTCGAAACGACAGAGGTGAGATTAATTTACCCTGTCCAGTGAAGTCTTCAGAGCTGATGATATTATTTTATGCTGTTGTGCTGATGTTTTTTTTTTCCCTTCAGTTTGTAAACAGACAGTTCATTCCAGACGGCGCTTACAGCAGCGGTGAGAAGGAGCAGGGGGATGAGTGGACCACGGAAACAGAGGTATGCTGCACGGATATAGTTTTTCATGGATTTTTTTACTTTTTAAACTCTTGCTGATTATCAGCCTCTCTTTCTGATTTTAACCTTTAATGTATTCTTAAAGTAATCTGGCATTGAATGACCTCCATTTTAAGAAGAATGTTTCATTTTTATAAATCTGGTTTTAACAGCTGGGGAATAAATCCATGACTGTTTAAAGTATTTCAGTGGAAGTATATCCTGATTTTATTAACATAAAACAAATTAAGATAATTTCATAGTACAGGAGAACTATGCAAAAATTCGAAGGATGTCAAAACCTTTGCATGACTTGTAGGACACGTGCTCAACTTGGAGCTCAATGAGTTGACGAGGATGGACTTACTTAAAGCTGCATTACAAAGTGAACTTTTTAAATGAGTACAGGACTTTTTCATTAAAACCATTTGGGACTTGAATGTCACCTTTCACCCAATATTTGGAGGAAGTGAAATACTTTTGCTACAGTAAATGCTGCCACAAAAATAACTTTTCATGAAACAACGAGCTGTAAAAGTCTTTTGCAGTTACTACTGTTGTCACATGACATCTGTGTTTCCTGCTACATCTCATCATGTCTCCACAGCTTGTGTGATATTCAAATGAGTCAGTGCATCATATCAGATTATCATGACTTGTTTTGAAAGACTTGCATTCATTTGTTAGTGACAGTAGGGATGCAGGCAATCATGTCCCTGATGGACATGATTATTGTAGAGCAGAAAGGCCATAGTGTACCTTGTTTTATAACAAATACAGTGTGCAGTCAGGAACATTTGTTGGCAATCGATCAACATTTTAATGGCTCCCTGTAGCTTCTGTGTGCACACTCATGCTCTAACTAGTAACTCTACCACTTGCATGTTTTTTGTGTCAACATGAAGTGTTTTTCTGTTGCGCATTGTCACAAAAGATTAATTAACCTACTGTGATTCAAAGTTGTGGAAAAAATAAAGCACTAAAAGTTCCTTCAGGGGGTAGTGAATCATTTTGTAGCCACTATACTGTACGTGGGAGGCTCTTCCTCCAATGAGAGCAGTCAGGCAGGTGTCTGCTCACATCCTGTGTGAGTCTGCAGCAAGTGATCTGGTCAGATTGTTGCTCATATGTTTTCACACTCTGACTGAACACATACATAATAAACATTTCTAACTCTTTCTTCCACTCTCAGGCAGTCAGTGCCATGCAGCAGCAGCAGCCTGTGCAGCCTGCGCCTTCACCTGTTGCCCTGGAGACCCACCCCATGAACTTAGCGTCTCCTGTGCCGTCTACTGACCCCATGGCCAGGAAGCAGGTGGTGCAGGACTTAATGGCACAGATGCAGGGAACGTACAACTTCATGCAGGTGAGGACTTTGTGCTTAGAACAACTGTTTACTGTAGATATTACGGCTGGTGCTCATCACTTCTCTGCTCTCAGGACTCAATGCTGGAGTTTGACGGACAGCCAATCGATCCTGCCATTGTCTCAGCGCAGCCTATGAAACCCGCTCAGAACATGGACTTACCACAGATGGTGTGTCCTCCAGGTATGTTATACGAAGAGAAACTCAATTCAAATGTCACAAGATGTGTAAAAATGACTCTTGAGTGCTTGAAATGGCTTTTCTGGTTCACTAAGGTGCAATACTCAAATCTTCTTAGTTCACCCAGAGTCCCGGCTATCGCAACCCAACACTGTTCCTGTCCAACCTGAGCCCACACAAGTAAGTAATTAAACTGGAACGGTCAACACTGATTGTGTAGCCACCCTAAAGAAATTTGAAACAACACTTTTACTCTTTATGTTCTCAGGTTCCAATCGTCTCTCCAACTCCGCCCCCCATGTATCAGACCTCACACACGCCAGACCCACGACCCTCAACAGAATCCATCAACCCCATCCAGGTAAACCATGCTGTTCTGTAAGAGATGACTAAATGGATTCAGTTTTCATGTGTTAAACGTACTTTGCGTTTGGTTAATGATCCAAAACATTCATTCACTGGTTATGAAAGTAGAGAAATTATGAGAAATGGATTAGATAATGTAAAAGTTGTACAGTCTTTTAACATTTTGAAACAAATAGTGTTTTAATCGAAGGTCAAATCTCCAACAATAATAATTTGGATTTTAAAATATTTTTTCAGTTAACCATTGACTTGTTTCTGTAAAATTCTGATTCTGTTTTTAATATTGCTGGGTATTGAACATCAACATGTTCTGTAGATGAGCCGTGACATGCATGACACTTCATCTGTCACAGTAATACAAAAAAGGTATTAGACATTTGTGTCAAATGCAAATCTGATTTTTAATTCAAAAACTTTATAACTCTTTGATTTGGTCAAAAACTTTATTTTAATATGCGTTGTGTAGCTTGAAGTATTATGTTAAATTATGTGAAATAAAAAGGGTCAGAACATATTTATATACCCCAAAGCAAGGTACTGTGTAAGCATATGTTAAATGTAATCCATGTGTAAGCATTTAATTGTAAGTTGCTAGATTATTCAAATATCCAAGGAGGATTATATACATCATATTTAATGAACACCTGCTAAGGCAATGTAAAGAATTTGAATTGGGAAACCTGCACTTGAATTATAATAATAAACTAATGTAAATGACATAGAAATGTTTTGGTTGACCTCCTGGTTTAGTTTTCCGCACCGTACATAAAACTGTTAATGCAACTCTCATTGCTTCCCTTCTTCAACAGACCTCCATGTCCTTGTCGTCGGAACAGCCTCCACCCTCTACAGCTCTCCCACCTGCCTCTCAAACACAGGTTTTCCAGCCTGTTTCCAAAACTCCTCATAGCAGCGGCATCAATGTCAACGCGGCACCATTCCAGTCAATGCAGACAGTAAGGCCTCTGTGATGACACTTCCTGAAGAAATATAAGATGATATCTGTATTAAGACCATGTCATGTTTAAGTTAACTCAAAGACTAAAATGTCTGGCCTGTCATGTAGATAAAAAAGGTCTTTGTGCGTCACTGCCAGTAGAATCAAAATAGAAACACATTAATAACCTCCAGTAGGAATTGCTTGTTGAGCCCTGAAGTGCCCTCTCATCATACTGCAGTTGTATGAGTTTGTAGTGAAGCAGCTCTATCCAGGAAATACTGAGTAACAGACTTAACTTCTAATGAGCATGTGACCTTTCCTCTGGTTTTGGTTTCACCACAATGTGGCCCTTGTTCGCCCCTCAGGTGTTCAACCTCAATGCCCCAGTCCCGCCAGCTAGTGAGACAGAGGCTTTGAACCAGGCCAGCCAATACCAGAACAGCTACAACCAAGCCTTCAACAGCCAGTCGCAGCATCCTGTGGAGCAGACGGAGATGCAATCGGAACAACTGCAATCTGGTGGGCAGATTTGCTATTTACTTACTGTATTGATTGCACCAGATGTTTGGTGTATGTCTGAGTTGGACTGGAGATTTGACTTGCATCTGTTTTGGGCCACCCGATTCCATGTTTTTTAGTAGTTGGTGCCTTCCATTCCCAAGACCAGTCAGGGGGCCATCAGCAGGCTTCCCAGCAGGGCCCAGGCTTCGGCAGGCAGCCTCAGGCCTTCTACAACAGCAGAGGCATGTCGCGTGGTGGACCTCGTAATGCAAGGGGAATGATCAACGGTTACAGAGGCTCATCGAATGGATTCAGAGGTAAGCTCACAACCTACAGCGACAGATGAATCCTTTGTTTTCACATAAACCCTTTTCAGACGTACAGTATGAAACATCGGTGGCTGCACCTGTCTAAAGTAAAGGCTTTTTGTCATTCAGACATCAGTGTCCGTAACATTACAGCTTTATTCAGATATAATTGGAGAGGCGGCATTGACGAGTAGGAAAGTATTCTATATCAAGGCTTAATGATTCATTTGAATTTTAAATTGATTATGAAATGTCAATTAATGACCACAAGTGATTTTCTCATAATGGAGCTGTGCTGCCTATTTAGGCATGTAAGATGAACACAAATCGAGGGAGTGCTGATCTGTTTTGTTTTTTTGTTTTTTTATTTTTTTATTGTTTTCATTTCGTACCTCTCTTGAGGTCAGAGAACATTCTTCCTACACGAAAAATCTCTTAACTTTAATTTTATTATCTTGCATTCAGGATAATAATTAAGTGATAAATATATTGCAGTGATTTTTAAATGGGAACACGAAGTGCTTTTATTCCCTCTGTGCATAACAAACGTCCTGCTGCTGTTAATCAAAAAGTTAATCTGACAATGTTCTGATTCAGTTGAAATTATGCTTTATGGTCTTTTGTGGAAATGTTACTCAACCTGAACCACTAAGATTCCTGTTGTGGCATTTTGTAAATATGACGCAGATGCTTGTTTACATTTACGTAACATTACGTAAGAGTCAGAGCTTGTTTTTATTCTAAATCTCCAGAGAAGTATTTAAAGTTTTCTATTTCTTTCCTACTTTCAGGTGGCTATGATGGTTATCGTCCTCCTTTTGCCAACACTCCAAACTCCGGTTATGGACCGACTCAGTTCAACACACCTCGGGATTACTCAAATGGGAATTATCAGAGGGTATGAAGGAGGCCTTCAGACCTCACACTGGCTTTATTTATGTCATCTTTGCTGTCAGTTTCTGAAAGTTTTCTTTATTTTTTTCCCCCTCTGTTGTTTAAGGATGGTTACCAACAGAACTACAAGCGTGGAGCTGGTCAGGGACCCAGAGGAGTGTCAAGAGGCAGCACTCAGGCAATACGATCCTGAAAGGCCTTTCATAATGACTGTGACTGACTAACTTGCACCACACTGAAAATTCAAAATTCAAGAATGCATTTGCCCCGGCTCACTCATGTTCTCTTTTGTTTGTTCTTCATCAGTGGTATTTTTCCTGTCTCTTAAATCAAAGTAATGCCTGCTTTGATATTTGGAAATATTAAATCATTTAAAGTCTAACACACAAGCTAAGCTGTAAATCCAATCATCGATTTGCACATGCAGTGTGTTACAATATTCCTGTAAACTTGAAAGATTTCATAAGTTATTTTTTGTATAAAAAAATGCGCCTGCCACTGCTGGTCCAATCCTTGGGAGTTTATTCCCTTTCTCAGTTTCTCTTTTCTGTCATTTTGGTTCTAAAAATGGATTTTATGTTCAATGAGCTCCCGTTTCCTTGTTTGTAAATTGATGTTGCTTCAAGAGTTTCAATAAAGTTGTGTTGCATACCCATGCTTCAGTCTCAGTTTTCTGCTGTGTGTCAGTCGCAATGCTTTTAATGCAATTAAATAGTGCAGTGGATAATTCTCTATTTTGATTTTTTTTCATTGTGGCACGGTTCTCTCCGGGTGCTCTGGGTTCCTCCCACAGTCCCAAGACACGCATTTAATAGGCTAATTGGTGACTCTAAATTGCCCATAGGTGTGAATGTGAATGGTTGTCTCTGTCCTGTGATGGGGGGGGGTGTACACTGCCTCTTGCCCAATCCCAGCAGGGATAGGCTGCAGTCCCCCTCGACCCTGATGAGGATAAGTGGTTACAGAAGATGGAAGGATTTATTCATTGTATTTAGGGCTGTTGTGGTTTTCTCTTCTCTTTGAATGCTTTCTTTATAATTTTCAACAGATTTGTAAGTTTTTTTCATTTTAGTTCTAGATTTATTGTGAGGTTTTCACATAGCTACAGTCAGTACTTCTCTCCTAAATGCCATGTTGTTCCTTCATGTATCTGTTTCTCAAGCCAGCTTACAGCATTCACAATGAAGTAACTTTAAATGTGTGCCATGTGTGAGGTAACTACATCCAAATGCATGAAAACAGGAAATAAAATGTATGAATGCATGACCACTTAGGGTTTCCGTAGATCTCAAAAAAAATATGTTATCTCTGGAAAACAAAGTCGTTATGTCGAGAAAATGATCCTGTTATCTCGTGAAAACCAATGTCAGTACAAAGAGTGGACAGAGCCTGAACGACGTCACCCGAAGATTTCCGAAGCACTGTTTTGAAGTTGATAATATGCGGCGCTGGGTGGATGTACTGCTTCTTCCAACTCCCAATTAATTGGCAAAGATGTGGAGCATCGATGGACTTGAGACAGGCCAAATGACAAGTAACGGCACTTACCTGTCAATCAAAGCAGGCATGCCGTTACTTCTGCTTTAATATAATTTGAATAGGTGAGTTAAAGAAAAAATCACCCTCTGTACAGTTGTCATGAACGTGGAAATTAGCAATAGAGACCAAAACTGTTTTTTAAACCAGGCTGTAAACATGTTTATTTCTGCTGTGAAGTTGGGCATTTTAACATGGCGGCTTATGGAGATTGACTCACTTCTGCAGCCAGCCTCAAGTGGATACTCAAGGGAATACAGTTTTTAGCACTTCTGCACTGGCTTCATTTTCCAGCGCTGGAGGTTGCCCCTTGGAGAAAACAAATTAAATTAAAAATTGTTATCATGAAAAAACGAAGGAAATAAAATGTATGAATTCATGACGACTCAGGGCTTCTGTAGATCTCAAATTAATTATGTTGTTATCTCAGGAAAACAAAGTCTCATTATCTCGAGAACATTTTAGTTTTTTTTATTTTTATTTTTATTTATTTTGCACAGTTAAAATTACATAGAAAAGTCAAAGATAACAAATAATGTAAAGTGCAGGGAGAGGCAGAAAACCCAGATGGGCTTATTTAAAGCTAAATTATTTAATTATTTAAAGTTGAAATTTCAAAAAGAAGAACACAAAATTGACACACAGAGAATAATATAACTACGTAAATTAATGACAAACTGATAACAGAAAAAAACATGCGTAACATCAATAACCAGTTATAATGACAATAATAATAGCAACATAAAAACAAAAATATGAACATAATATAAAAGTGTGATTGTGTATGTGTTAGAATTTCAAAACAGCAGTTAAACTGGCTTTTAACCATCTTTTAAAAATCGAGAAAATGAATGAAATTAACTCGTTATTGCGAGAAAACGGAGGAAATAAAATGTATGAATTCATGACCGCTCAGGGCTTCCGTATTATCTGAGCGGCTCGTTTATAAAATAAAGTTTTGAAACGTCAAAATCAAAAGATATTTACTACTAATAGGTAACGAAATATTCACCTTTGAAAAAGTCATAACTCGTTAAGTTACAGACTGACTTTCAGACTTTCACCTGTGAGACAAAAAAAAAAAAAAAAAAAAACCTGCCTCGTTCCCCACGTGGTGAACGTCGCGCGGTTCTGACGTCACGCCGGGGGTCCTCCACGAGCGAGTGTCTCCACGTGAGAGTATCAACAGCATGATGGCTGACATGTAAATTCAACCATCGACTTGTTGGAGTTTTGTGACGATTAAACAAAGAGTTTGTCTGTATCTGAAGCTAACGGTGAGTGCCCGACTTCCCGTTTTTATTAGATGACCTGCTGCGGTTATTACTGGTTTATGTCGCATTGCATCGCTCATATCTGATGTGTTTAAGCAGTTGTGTTTCCATCAGTGATAGGTAGACGATGGCGACAGTCCGCAAGAAGGTAGACAACCGGATTCGTGTCCAGATAGAGAATGGAGTCGCTCTGCAGCATCGGACCATGTTTGTTGTGGTGGGAGATCGTGGGAGAGATCAGGTAATCTTTCACTCCTTCATCCCCCCCAGTAACACACAGTGTGCAGTCTTAGTAAATATGGTCTCGTTTAGCATCAATCTAATCAGAGCCATCTCCTGATCCCTGATCCAGGTTGTCATTCTGCATCACATGCTGTCTAAAGCCAGCGTCAGAGCACGACCCTCTGTACTGTGGTGCTACAAAAAAGACCTCGGCTTCAGCAGGTGAGTGTAACCTCCTCTGTTTAGATGTTTGTTGGGTGTTCCGCTCAGGGCAATCCAAACTCATCTCGTCTGTTGTTCCCCTGTTGTTCCTACCATATCAGACAGAAAAAAAAAAGAGTACCTCTTCTCCAACAACTGGAGATGATAAATCTACCCCCTCTATAACTGTCGCAGTACTTATTGCTGCACTAACATGTCCTAGTCGCACTGTACCTTGCTTGTTTCCCTTTTTTGTAAGTCGCTTTGGATAAAAGCGTCAGCTAAATGACTGAACGTAAATGTAGTGATTTGTCCAAAATGTCTGTGAAACAGCAATCGGAAGAAGCGCATGAGACAGCTGCAAAAGAAGATCAAAACAGGCACACTGAATCTGAATCAGGATGACCCGTTTGAACTCTTCATTGCTGCGACCAACATCCGCTACTGTTACTACAACGAGACACACAAGATCCTGGGAAACACGTTCGGGATGTGCGTCTTGCAGGTGAGTCACTCCTCTTTGGCTCTTTGGCTGTAGACCAGTGGTTCCCAGGATGGATCTAAGTGAAGAAGATGCTTAGTTTTGTCGGGTCAAAATCCACCACCGTCGGCTAATGTAAAGTTGATGTAGTCAGTATGTTTGACTTAGTTGCTTTCTGTGTCTCACAGGATTTTGAAGCTCTCACTCCCAACCTCTTAGCGAGAACGATTGAGACGGTGGAAGGAGGCGGTATCGTGGTGTTACTGCTGAGGACAATGAACTCTCTCAAACAGCTGTACACCATGACTATGGTAAGTCACCTGCTCCATCTGTTTGAATGTCTGTGTTTATTAGTCAGATGATTTGGGATTAATGTGGCTTGTTTTCATCCAGGACGTGCACTCCCGATACCGCACTGAGGCTCATCAGGATGTGGTGGGAAGGTTCAATGAGAGGTAAGTACTCCTCAGGCTTTGCATTGGAGTCGGTGGAACAAGAAGTTAACAATGTGATTCATTTTCTTTCACTATTTCTAGGTTCATTCTGTCGCTTGCATCCTGTAAAAACTGTGTTGTCATTGACGACCAACTCAACATCCTGCCAGTCTCCAGCCACATGGCAAACATCAAGCCCATCCCCCCAAAGACTCAGGTGAATATATCAGAGTACAAACGATTAGTTGCTCAATTGATTAGTTAATCAACAGGAAATTAATCTGCAATAGAGAATTATTTCTTCATGTTAAGTCTGCCATAAAAAACATTTTTTTATATCATTTAAAGTATCATTGGGTCTGACAGGCTTTTTTCATTTTTTATGTTATTTTATTCTAATATATTTGATCAAAAGAAAATAATTGTTACTTGCAGCTCTAATCTACAGTGTATGCACAATGAAGATCCATGAAAATAAAAGCAAAAAGCACAATTCCCTGCTTGTTTTACAACATCGTTTTTTACCTTCTTCCTGCTGGCTCCCTGTCTCTTTGAGGACATCTTTTTAAAAGTTGTACTCTTGTCTTACAAACCGTTACATGTTCAGACTTCTTTTCAATGAGTTTTTACCACTTGGAGGAGCCTTGGGTCTTCAGGGGCTTCTTACTGTGCCAAGATCAAGCCAAACTATTTTTTTTTTATTATTTATAGGTTGTATAACTTTGTACAATGCGTGCCCTTGTTTTTTCTTTCCTCCTTTCTATAAAATACCACTGTTTTGATAAGTGCTATAAATAAATCTTACCTGCTATATATATATATATATATATAATTTCTAACCAGTTGTCTCCTCCCCTTCAGGAGGACGGTCTGTCCCCACGAGAACAGGAGCTGAAGGATCTGAAGGAGTCCCTTCAGGACACTCAGCCTGTGGGTGTGTTGGTGGATTGCTGCAAGACCATGGACCAGGTCAGGACCTCTCACTATAAAGAACCACTTTATGGAGCAAAGATCACCTTTGTGAAATTTCATCTCAGTAGTTATCATTTCATGTTTTCAGTCTTCATGAATGTTATTCTAAATGTTTGTTTTATTCTCTAGGCTAAAGGAGTGCTGAAGTTCATTGAAGCGATCTCAGAGAAGACTCTGAGGAGCACCGTGGCTCTGACTGCTGCCCGTGGTCGAGGCAAGTCTGCAGCACTGGGGCTGGCTGTCGCTGGAGCTGTGGCTTTTGGGTAACTTGGTTTTATAACGTTGTAGAAATATCAGTTTTTACAGTCCAGAATTTTTGCTAATGATTGCCTGACATTCTTCAGCTACTCCAACATCTTTGTAACCTCACCGAGCCCGGACAACCTCCACACCATGTTTGAATTCATCTTCAAAGGCTTCGATTCCTTGCAGTATCAGGTAGGCTGCCTGAGAGTCCTCATCTGTATCAGCAAGTGTGTGAATGCTGTGAGTTCATACCGCTTCATATCTGCCTTTTGCATTTGTAGGAGCATCTTGACTATGAAATCATCCAGTCCTTGAATCCGGAGTTCAACAAAGCTGTGGTGCGGGTGAATATCTTCAAAGAGCACCGGCAGACAATTCAGGTAAACGAGACCAGACCATCTGTGTCCTTTTATTTACAATAACACGTAAACTACACAGATCTAACCTTCCTGTTTATGTGACCAACAGTACATCCACCCAGGGGACGCAGTGAAGCTGGGACAGGCTGAACTGCTGGTCATTGACGAGGCTGCAGCCATTCCTCTTCCTCTGGTTAAGAAGCTTCTCGGGCCTTATCTGGTTTTTATGGCTTCCACCATCAATGGGTCAGTAATAGAGTAAAATGATAATTACAAGATTGAAGACTGCATTATTCTTGTCTGAATACCGTTACAAAGTTTAGTTCAGTATAATAAGACTAATAAAATGAGCGAATGTCAGCTAAACTGCTTCGTCATGTTCTTTCCTCTCTGCAGCTATGAAGGCACTGGGCGCTCTCTTTCCCTCAAGCTCATTCAGCAGTTGAGGCAGCAGAGTGCAGACAGTCAGCAGAGCATGTCAGCAGAGAACAGGACCTCCAACACAGCGAGGCTAGCAGCAGGTCTGTCACTGTGTGTGTGTGTGTATGTGTGTGTTCAGTGTGTCTCCATCATCTGTCTGACTGCTTGTTGACCTGTTTTCGTACACAGCTCGCTCTCTCCATGAAGTTGCTCTTCATGAGTCCATTCGGTACGCTCCAGGAGACGCTGTAGAAAAATGGCTGAATGATCTTCTCTGTCTGGACTGCATGAACATACCCAGGCTCATCTCTGGCTGCCCACTTCCACAGACGTGTGACCTGTATCCTTGATGTACTTGAAGTTACCCCACAGCTAGTCAAAGCCTGTCACGGACTATATATAATAAGATAGATAGATAGACAGACAGACAGACAGAGTACTTTATTGATCACCGAAGGGAAATAATAACCAATAAATTAATAACCAACTACATGTGAGATTGAGCTGGATGGTCAGTGTTTAAGATAAAAAACAGCACTGATAAAAATGAAAGTGTTTCTCTGATGACATTTCAGTAATAAGAATTAAGAGTAGAGCTGCAGCTCATAATTATTATCATGTTTGGTCAGAAAAAACAGAAGTGTGCCCGTAAAAAAAATCCTACAGTGTAAGCTGTGATGCCTTCAAGTTGCTTGTCTCAGGCCAACCAACAGTCAAAAACAAAATTATTCAGTTCGCCTTCAAACAAGAAGAAGAAAAGTAGAAAATCGTCATGTTGCTTTATATGCATGCTTTATAGTCAACTTAAATGATTAATCGATTATGACCTGCCGGTTAAAGTCCGTGTAAATGCAATTCCGACATGTTGATATGCAAATTTGGCTGGGTGGTTAATAACACTTTTCTTTGGTCGGACAAACTCGATTAACCAGTAGCTACACTGATTCAAAGCCACATATTCAAACACAGATCAAATCAGGGTTGAATATTGAATATATTGGTCTTACACTGTTGATGACCATGTATCTGAATTTGTCTGATAGTACTCGAGTCTAAAACAAAACGTAGTTTCTTCCGTGTTTGTCCTCAGCCCACGCTGTCCAGATATTATGTGAACAGAGACACGTTATTCTGTTACCACAAGGCATCTGAGGCCTTCCTGCAGAGGCTGATGGCACTCTACGTGGCATCGCACTACAAGGTGATATTATCACTTTGAATTCACATAACTCTCATAATGTCCTTCACACAGATGTTTTGTCATCTGTCTTTATTTGCTGACTTTGTTTTCTCTGGATCCAGAATTCGCCAAACGACCTGCAGATGTTGTCTGATGCTCCGGCCCATCACCTCTTTTGCCTCCTTCCACCTGTTCCCCCCACACAGAACTCACTGCCTGAGGTCCTCGCTGTGGTGCAGGTAAGGCGGGATGGAACTGTGTGTTTTTTAATGGCATGCTGTATGAATTTGAAAGCAAACAGCTGTGCTAAGAGGCTTTTCACAAATCTATCTAAATAATTTCAGGATTTAAAGCATTAATCTTCTTTGGTCCCACAGGTGTGTCTGGAGGGAGAAATATCTCGACAATCCATCCTAAACAGTCTGTCCAGAGGAAAGAAGGCCTCTGGTGACCTCATTCCATGGACGGTGTCAGAACAGGTACACACCGGTCACAGAGCTTTTAACAAATTCATTACAGCTCACACGTTTTCACTCTGCGAACACGAATCCTCCGCTTTTTTCTTTTCAGTTCCAAGACCCAGAGTTCGGCGGCCTCTCTGGAGGCAGAGTGGTGCGAATAGCTGTCAATCCAGACTACCAAGGGGTAAAATCTCTCAATCTGTCTGTCCAGTTTTTAATTCATTTGTATCCACGCTGGGTGTAACTGGTTTCCCATCTGTCCACCAGATGGGCTATGGCTCCAGAGCTCTCCAGCTGCTGCAGATGTACTACGAGGGCAAGTTTCCCACCATGGATGAGAGCACACTCTCAAATCAAAATGTGATCACCTCCGTCAGCAGTGAGGTAATACGATTAAAGACATAGAATGTTCTCAGCTGAAAGACATGAGGTGTAACAAGACTAAAAACCCAATTTAGAGATTATATTTGGTAAACACACTTGAGTGATAGTATCCCTGTTGTTGCCTCTCGTTGTCAGGCTGTCAGTCTGCTGGAAGAGGTGATCACTCCACGGAAGGAGCTTCCTCCTCTGCTGCTGAAGTTGAGTGAGAGGAGAGCAGAGAGACTGGACTATCTAGGAGTTTCCTATGGCCTTACTGCACAGCTGCTCAAGTGAGTCTCCTTGCACATGAAGAAGGGGAATAGGGTTGTAATATTTATGCAGATTTAGAAATGTCAACTCTTTCTGTAACCTGACAGGTTCTGGAAGAAAGCAGGTTATACTCCAGTCTACTTAAGACAAACACCTGTAAGTATAAAGCCTTTTTTTTTTTAAGTCAGTTTCTGTGCATTGTGCCGTTGTCGTGTGCTGTAATTATTGGTGTATTTCTGTATTTGTATCTAGAATGACCTGACAGGAGAGCACTCTTGTGTGATGCTGAAGGAGCTGAATACAGATGACGCCCCAGAGCAGAGCCAGTGGCTGTCTGCCTTCTGGAAAGGTGAACCTGCATGACTTTTCATGTTACCTGTGGAGATATGGTGTGTTTAAATGTATTATAATCTGACTGAGGAGTTTTTTCTTTGCTTCAGATTTCAGACGACGCTTCCTGTCCCTCCTCTCCTACCAGTTCGGCAACTTCCATCCGAGCCTGGCACTCACCATCCTGCAGGATAAGAAGTCCAAGGAGGAGATGAGCAGTAAGACTCCTCCACTAACTAACCTAATCAGATCTCCTATGCACCTTACGAAGCTAAATTGACTTCTCTTTGACCTTCACAGCTCTCAGTAGCTCCGAGCTGGCAGCCCTTTTCAGCCCTTATGACCTAAAACGTCTGGAGTTGTATTCGAGGAGCATGGTGGACTACCACCTCATCATGGACCTGATCCCGACAGTGGCACGTGTCTTTTTCCTCAAGCAGCTGGGTGACGTGTCTCTCTCAGCCGCACAGTGTGTAAGTGTCCGCTTTTGTTCTGGTCTAAGGTGTTTTCGATCAGTTTTATTGTCATATTTGTTGAGTGTCTCTGTTGTTTCTAGGCGTTACTGCTGGGTGTAGGGTTACAGCACAAATCTGTAGAACAGCTAGAAAAGGAAATTGAACTCCCAAGCTCGCAGCTCATGGGCCTCTTCAACCGTCTGATCCGGAAAATAGTGCAAGTAAGTCGATTCTTAAAGTCATAATCCATTGAAAAACATACAAATATGATGCCATAACCCCTACTTTAAAACTGTAAAAACATTGTCTGTTCTTTTCTAGGTTTTCACCAACATCCAAGAAAAAGCTATTGAGGCAGAGATGGCCACCACGAAAGACGTTTCCTTGGAGCCGACAGTCAGAAGTCTTAATGATGATCTGGTATGAGGCTAACAATCTTGATTTGTCACGCAAAAATGCAAAACATTGGCTGGTTTCAGTTTCTCTTGAGAATGTTTTGCTCTTCTTGTTGTTATAATTGTAAATTAAATATTTTTGGATTTTGAGCTGCTTGTTGGGGGGGAAAGAAGAGGTCACCTTGGTCCCTGGGAAATTTTAAAGGCTGGCTGTTTTTTTTTTTTAAACAACTGTGATATTTTATAGAAAAAATGAAATGGCAAAAAGGTTATTTGCATCTCTTCACCTTATGATTACAATGTTTTCCCTCTACTAACAGAGTGAAGCTGCTAAGGAGTTTGAGGAGAAACACAAGCAGGATGTTGAGAAAGTGAAAGAAATGGACCTGGAAGAGTAAGTATTCTTGGCTTTGGTCATTATTTGTGTGTAGCATTTTGAAGTAAATGTTCAGGGTAATATCCACTGTAACAATTTTCTTTGTATTTATAGGTACAAGATCCGTGGACATGAGGATGAATGGGACCAGGTGTTGAAGAAGGCAGGGAGCACAGCTATTGTCAGCATCAAGAGGTGCAGTGACATTCAGGATCTTTGGCGGTAGTGTCTGGGTGTTGTAGAAACATATTTGTAACGATGTCTTCCTCCCAACAGTGACAAGAAGAGGAAGCTGGATGGGGGAAACGCCATAGCAAGCAATGGAGCGCCACAGCATGGAAAACTCAAAAAGAAGGAAACACAGCATGGCAAATTCAAGAAGAACAAGGACAAGCACGGCAAATTTGGAAAGAAGGTGTGACCGTAACGGTACTGCCTTGAGAGGACAGTGTGTGTCAGCGTCACCTGTAATTTAGAGAACTTTGGATATCTTGGACGGACTTGATACTGAAGAGCATCCAGAAGACTGGATATCCATTGAGATTTTTTTTATCTGCTCCCCAAATACACCAACATTTCTACATTATGTCATAACAAGTTTGTTGCTTTGATTTATGTTGAATGAAAGACAGACACTGTATATCAGCAGAAAATATCACACGTACTCTTGTACTAAAGAGGTATTTACTTCAAGTATTGTCACAGATCCCTTTTGTTATCATGAGTTCTACAAAGACTTGTAACAGGTTTATGGAAAGGTTTTTAAAAACTGTTATTTGAGGTATATCGTTGGCTTTGGGTTCCTCTGAACGGGTCATTTGAACACCTGAGGCTTTAAATCAATCCACTTCTGTTTGAGCTGCTGTTTCACAGTATCGGGTGCGAAGATGCAGTCAATGGCCTGCTGGGAGAGCTCCCATACGGCTTCACGACTGAGACCAAACGTGGAAGCTGCCAGCTGATATTCCTGAGATAAGTCTGTACAGAAGACTCCCTTATCGTCAGTCTGTAATGTGACAAAGAATAAACATCATTTGTTGTTAACTTTGATTTTTTCCCCCCATCAATTGTGATTTCTAAGTTTAACATTAATGTTTGAAGAACTCCACTGATTTACACATCAGCGTCAATTTGCTCATCATGAAGAGTACCATGAAAATGGTACGGCTTGAAGAGGGTCTAAAGACAGAAGCTGAGTTTTCAAGGACTGAAATCACTTTTCAACAGATCTTTCTAAATATATACCAAATAAAGAAAAATTTGTCAACAGTATTGAGACTTAAAATCTGAATATTTTAAATGCTGCACAGCCCCAATAAATTATTTTTTAAAATATGTACTATGTGTTAAAGAAGTTTCACTATCTGTCAAGTGCAAAGAAAGGAAACTTACACAAATCACACTTGGATGTCCCAACTGGTACCAGTATTTGAAGTGATGTTTCGAGTAACACGGTACAGTTTGTCCTTTAACATTTGATGTCAGACAAAGCTCTACAAGAAACAGAAAGATAAGAAATCAAAAAGTGTGGCTGCCACAAAAGATTAATCATTTCATCTTAGCCTTACCCAGGGGTATGTTGTTCTTCACCACTTTGTCAACAAGACTTTGAGATCCACCCACTTCAGGATGCAAGAAAGTGCCGTGACCGATCCTGTCTGGAGGAAGATCCAGCAGCAAGTCTGATTCCTCCAGCTGTGATTGTATCTGTAACCGTTTTTGTTGTAATGTCAGAGAACTCACAGATAATGTGACGACATATGAAAAAAAATAATATATTAGAAATGTGTTCATACTTCTGAGAGGTGCAGTGACAACTTCAGTCCACAGTTCTTGGCCGTCTGTAGAGCAGGAAGTAGGTCTTTGCCATGGCCAACCTTAAAAGGAAAACTACATTAACAGGAAGTAATGTCACAAAATCAAGCAACTGCCCTTAATGGAAAGACACATTTTTAATCTGACAATGAACATCTAGATATTTTTTATATGATCTAAAGTTGTAACACTTTGGAGAATCTATTGGAAACCCAAAACATTGCGCTGAATGGCATTTAATTTGTGCCACTCAGATTGACAAAAAATGATATTTTGAAAAACGCAACAGCATTTAAAAATTTAAATTCTCTTTAAAAGTATGACAAAGCAAAATGACACAAAAGAGTCCACGCTGTGGTCTGTTTGAGAAACGCACCCACCAACTGTAACAGGCAGAAACTGTCAGCACTAAAGTCAAAGTCGTTGCATTTGCAATAAACATCTTCACAGATCTACAACCAAGTTCAGTTGACTCTAGGTCTAACCCTTCTCGAAGAAAAATGACCCGAAGGACTGAGAACTTTCACAGACCTTTTGAGAAACAGTAATTGACAGGTAACAGGTAATTGAGCTCCACTATACTGGGATAAGTCACAACTCTGACCAGAAACGTGCAGAAATCTGCACCTCAGCTAGCTGAATGGAAACATCACACTTTCATTAAGAGATTAAACTAAATGTTCTGCTTTTGATGCTTTATACTTTCATTGTGTCAGCAGTCCCCAAACTTTTCCCTTGGAGTCAGATTACTTGTATCTAAGAAAAGCTGAGTCACCAAGCAATAACAATCAATAATCTTGTATTTTTTTTCTTCTGTGTCATCCTGTTCATTTCTAAACTAATGGCCACCTGGGGCCTACATACCTCTGACCAGGGAGGGAATGTCAGATGATGTTTTTGTTTCCTGACGTTGTTTCCGTTTGCTTGGCTTCATGCTGTCTAGCTAGCTTCTCACCACAAATGACACATTCTCAGCAAGACCTGTCCTGTCCTTCAATAAAACCAAAGTAGAGAAAACTCTTGAGTTATAGCTGTGGTTTAGGTTTTTGGTGCGACAGCGCTCTAATGTTTCACAGACATGTTCAAAATTATGTTAATATTTTACATGTTAAAAATCACATGTAACATAGTGATGCTCTGACTGCAGGTTAAAAGAAAAAAAAGATGAGCTAGCTTGCTGACCTAATTAAGAGCACAGGTTACAGGTCAGAGGTTGAGAGGTCACAGAGGTGTGGCCTATGATTTTTTTTTTAAGTATGTTTTTAAATATACTTTTGTATAAATTATCCAGTAACATTATGAATTTAGTTAGCATGATGTGCAAATCTAAGTCTTGCAACTGTGACCTTTGGTACCACCCCATGGGAGGCCTGAGCATTATATTACCTTCATAAATGTATCAGAAAACTGACAGTACACTAGTACAATAGTGTACCAGTACAAGAGTATCAACTGTAAAAGTACTCATGACCTGTAAGAAGTACTGTTTAAGTTACAGCCTGTTTTACTAGTACCTAGTGTTGTTTTAACTCAAATGATTCAGAGCAAAACTGTACTGTACTTTTCTTTTCTATTCCACAAGCCCCAAACTGGCTGACTGACCGTTGGATCTCCACTGAGATCGAGTCCCACCACCAAACCATCAGAGGACAGCATGAACTCCTCAGCCAGCTTTACTGTCTCCACGGCAACTTCAGTCCCATTCCTGCGGTCAATCGCCACCAAAAACCTTCAGGACAAAAGGGCTCATTTAGAAGCATGCACATTTAAACACCATGCAGTATATTGGTGTTTTTTCACACTCAAGATATATTTCTGGACTTGTAGAGATGCTGAGATGTGTTTTTTGTTGCAAACTGAAATAATACAGACTACACGTACCTGACATCAATGTCTACTCCCTCGTTTTTACACTGTTGTATGGCTTTGATGACAGTTTCAATGTATCTCTTCTTTGTCAATCCTAGTAAACAGATAATAAACTTGTAAGCTTAATAGTACACAGTAAATCATGGCCCCATGTTGACACACTCACCTGTGCTTTTCTCCTCCCTTGGTGTACTCCTCAGCTCTAAATATTTAACACCATCAGCCGCAAACTCTTTTATAACATCTGTCGCCACCTGCAAGGAAAGAAAACGAACACGCGTTACTGATAATCTGAGATGAAAGACAGCAAAAAAGCTGATTTGATTGTGAACACACAGCCACTCCTCACCATCAGGATATCCTCCTCTGTGTCCACCAGCTGATGGATGACCTTGAAGACCTGAAAACACCTGCGGACATGCGCGCCATGTTGCTTTAATGCTGACCCCCCTTCTCATTGTCAGTGTACTATTGTCTGCCTGAATGCAGCTGCTTCCCATTGAACACATAGAAACAACACACACGCCAATATTTACTCAATTGCTGCTACACCGCTTACGCTAAGCAGTTAAATACATTAATGAATGAAACGACGACGAGTTAAGTATCTATTAGACACGGTTTGATTTCAAACAGCTCCGCCAGCTCTCTTATTAAACTATGTAAGCACAGATAAAGTTATACGCACTCGTCCAGTGTCCTCCGCTGGCCTTTGCCGATAGCAGTCATGCCGTGTTCAATGTTGAGATGAGGTTTTCGGCTGATGAGTTTCTCGATGGTTTCAAAGCTGACGGAGCCGTTGAGGTGAGCGTGAAGCTCCTGGTGACAGTTAAAACGCTGACGTTAGCACGCAGCTACACACAGCCGTTAACTGCATTTCACCCTTTAAAAACTCTCTTTTCTCTAAATATATTTATGACTTACCACTTTTGGCAGCTCCCGATAAAAGACATCAGCCTCAGTATCCATAACAACGTCGAAACAAACCAAGCCTGAGTGAGTAAATGTTGTGAGCCCTGAGTTCTTATCTGTCTGTCACAGCCAGCGTCTGTTTTCAGTGCGGATTTCTGTGTCGCACCGCAGAGTGCAACAATAAAGGTTCCGCTGATACCGCTGTACTAAAACCGTGAAGTTATTCCTTTAAACCAGGGGCGTCCAAACTTTTTGACAGTGTGAAGATGCCCGGGGGCCAATAATAACTTTTAAAAAAAGAAAAAAAAAAAAGAACAATAAAAGTTACATACAAATGCACTGTTCTGTAACAATTTTATTTAGATTGTCACAATTATCTCTTTTTTAAATGACAATGTAACCAAATCTAAGCCAATCAGGCGTGAACAAATCTAAAAGCCAGTTCTTCCTTTCTTTCACATCTGGAGTCAGATAACAAAGAATAAATTGTATGGAATACGTTAAACTTGCAAAAATTTGATAGAAATGTTAACCTCATCTTCATTTTAAACATGACTTATTATGAGTAATGCAAAGTGTGTTAATATTTAAGTTTAAAACGTATCTCTCTTGCTCTTGTCTTTAACAAAATCATTCAGAGAGTAATATTTTTTATCTAATAATTTCCATCCATTATCTACAGATACATAACACCAGCAGTTATGTCCTTAAAGGTTCAAATGATTATCTATTTATTGTTTGTATCTGACAATCCTAGCAGCCCATAAATAAAATATTATAAAAATGAAGCTCTGGGCCGCATGAAATCTGACTGCGGGCCGTGATTGGCCTCCAGGCCGTACTTTGGACATCCCTGCTTTAAACAATTAAAAACAATAATTATACTAATGTGATGTGTTATTTACCTGAACTTTGACCTGAAGCTGTTTCTAAACTCTGGATTTATTCACAAACGTCATAGTAAATACTGTTACTGATGCAGAACGTTTCCTTCCTTTAAAAATGTCTTTATTAATTTGTTGTAATGGATTTTTTTGGAGAATCTGAGGGTGGTTGGCATGGACTATGCAAGTTCATCTCCCAGGCAAGTTGAGGTGCCCTTGAGCAAGGCACCGGACCTTTAACTGCTCCCAAGGCGCCACTATATGGTGGCTGTGCATCACTCCACCATATCTCCTTATTTGGATGTATATAAGCCCTTTGTGGTTGTATTTCAGGCTTATATGTCTAAAGCCTGAGTGAAAAAATAATTTCCCCATTTTTTCTTCTTTGATGATAGTTTCAGTGTATCTCTTTTTGTCAATCGTAGGAAAGTATATTATGATGATAATTAATAAAGAAAGCCTTCTATCATGTGGAAAGAAACCAAAAATAATTGGGGCCTTGTGTGAAGCACTTTGTGTTACATGTTGTTTGTATAAAAAGTGCTATACAAATAAAGTCCAACTGAACCTCAATCACTCAATCACACACATCACTTGATGGCACTGTTGCCTTGTTTGTACACTGCATTTGATTTCAGCAATGAAGCCAATTAAAATAAGTAAATAAAAAGAAAGATACTCTAACATACTTCTCCAATGAAATGTTTCTTATTTACAAAGTTTCAGGGGAAAGAAGAGTCATTTTTATGCAAAACACACAAGACCATAAAATAGTGTTAGTATTCAGATCCTTTACTTAACACCACTGTAAAAGTACTGTGTTCAGTAAAACAAGCTGTAACTTAAACATTAAAGTACTGTAGACTTTTACTTTAAAGTACAGTAATTATTATCAGCATAATATACTTAAAGTAGTAAAAATATGCTGAATGGCCCATTTGAGAATGTTAAATTGCATACATTATGTAACTGCATTATTACTACTGATGCATTAGTATATAAGCAGCAGTTAAAAGTTGGAGCTGGTTGTCTGGAGCTGGCTCAAGCGATTTAAATATGCATGGCACTGTAATAATGAATCATAGTTCATAAAACCTTTATCAGCAAGATAATAAATAACTCAAAGTTCATTACTTGAGTAATACTACAGTACATTTTTACACACTGATGGAGTTTAAACTACTAGTTACTGCTTTGATATTAAATCGAAAATACTTAAACTCGGACGACTTTGCTAAAAAGGATGTTAAAAAATTGTCACTCTTGCAAAACAAATTCAAAATATTTTTTTATTGTTGAAAATGGCAACACAGTACATTTAAAAATTCAAACAATTTGGTAAAATCCAAAGATTCCCAAAATCAAAAATGTATTGATGTCAGATGGAAAACTCTGTACAATGGTGGAATGATGTCTGCATGACGGAGCTGAATGTGTTACTGTATCAGTAGTAAAGGTGACGTTCAAGCCAGACTTGACTTACAGAGGAATCCACAAGTAGGCATAACATACTTCAAATGAAATAACAATGAAAAAATAAAGCTGCATAATTATCTTTAACTTAGTCCTTTTAACAAAATAATTCAACACTCATGCGAAATGATGTACCTGCAAACTGTCTAAAATAATACAGTGGAGTAATGACATCAAACTCGTATTCCTACTTTTGAAGCATCTTTTCTCTTTTAACGGCTATGATGGACTCAGTCAACCTAGTCAAACAATGTTCTATATGTTTGTAAAATGAAATCATGCCATCGATATGACCACGGATATCAACGTAAAGGACATAAAATGTTTAAAAAAAAAAAAAAAAACAGGTCAAGGCACCGTGGCTCTGAGGCAGCACCGTGTTATAAGGAAAGACTTGTTGATATGATAGTTAATCATTCAATCTTGATAACCGAGTGCAGAAAGACTTAATAGAGCAACTGAGCCTGTAATTAAGAGTAACTGCAGTTTGAACAACTTGAGGTTAGAGTTGATGCTCTGAAATATAAACTTAAGACAGTTTATGGGCAATGTGTGGAATCAAACCCCATAGTTTGCTAAATAATACAGTTTAGAAACAATTTATTCTTTCCAGGTTATGGTCCAAGTGGTCAAAATGAGGGAGAAAAGTCACTTTTTTTGTCTGTTGTGTCTGTCAGATCTCTCATTGTTTTTTTCCCATCCCTTGCCTGATATGTTGTAGCCACTCCTTTAACATCTGAAAGCTTGGGCGAGCAGCAGGATCAAGGTTCCAGCACTGTTTCATGATGTTATACACCACTTCAGGACAGCCATCTGGACAGTCCATCTTGTATCCCTTCTCCACCCGAGGCACAACGTCTTTTAATGGCTGCAGAATAGAAAAAATGGTTGGTGGTAAGGATTTTGACTGAACATAGCTAAAATCCAGGGAGATCTGTGTTACATGAAGGACGATTTGAAGCAAGATATGTGCACATTAAAGAGTATATCCAGTACTTTTTCGTAATAGAAGGCTCAGGACTTAAGTTCCTAGTCTTTTTTTAACCTGTTACTTAATTTCAGGTATGTAGATTATCTCAAATAACATATGTACAACATGGGGTGCATATGGTACATTGTTATGTTCTATAAAAATCACAATGCCATACCCTAAGTGTACCCTTAAGTAGACTACACATTGGTAAAAAGTCTGGACTGTAAATGCCCTGCTACCTCTTTAATATTTACTCTTTCCAAAAAGATATTAATACTTACAATTCTTGGGTAAGGCACTCGACCAAAAGAATAAATCTCCCAAAGCAAAATACCGTAGCTCCAAACATCTGATTTGGTGGAAAATTTCTATGGATTAGGAAAAAAACATACATGTAAGTTTGTTTCTATCAGTTAGATGTTAGGCACACTACTCAACATGGTTAACAGTTCTTGTAAACAACAGTGCACCTTTTCTCTGAGAGCCTCTGGTGATGTCCACTTTACAGGCAGCTTTGCAGTATCCTGAGTGGAGGAGGCCTCCTTGGTCAGACCGAAATCACTGACTTTGGCCATGTTGTCTTCTGACACAAGAACGTTGCGGGCTGCTAAGTCTCGGTGGACAAAGTTATTGACCTCCAGGTATGCCATGGCTTCACAGACGTTTCTGTAAAAGTACAAGAAAAGAATGTGAAGAACCTGAAGGACATGTCTCTTCAAATTCCCTTCATACAAAAAAACATCAATTTTAAAGAGCACTGTGGAGTTCTTACAAATAATAATGGTTTTATCTTAAAGAGCTCATAGTACCTTACTACCCCTCTAGAACACTACGCTCTCAGAATGCTGGGTTCCTTGTGGTTCCTATAGTCTCCAAAAGTAGACTGGGAACCAGAGCTTTCAGCTATCAAGTTCCTCTTCTGTGGAACAAACTACCATTTTGGGTTCGGGAAGCAGACACGGTCAACACTTTTAAGAGTAGACTTAAGACTTTCCTTTTTGATAGAGCTTATAGTCAGGGCTGGCTCAGGTCATCCCTTAGTTATGCTGCTGAAGTAGCAGCTGATGAGATGTTTCAATGTTGAAGCTTAATTTATCACATTAGAATCCAAAATAAATAAATACTTTAAGATCTAAACATGTTCAAAAATGATAATGGACACAGATAGTTGCAAGGTGGATAAGAAAATACTCATAAATATGAGTCCTTCCTGCAGTGATCTGGTTTCGACTGCAGCATGTCCATGCTGCTCCTTCTTTTGCAATATTAACCCCACTACACATTTGTATCTCTGCCTTCTACAGTGGCTAAAGTAACGCGTCACACCTGATCTCATATGCAGGCAGGCAGAGCACAATATATGAACGAATATACGGACCCCTAGTTGTAAAAAACACCGCAGTCTACTTTTAATACAGTATAAATGTAGACAACTGTGTAAAACATACAGTGTAAAACTAAGGAGAGCGTCTCCACCAAGTACTGTCCGACCTCTGGAACGCAAGTAGTCAACCAAACAGCCCTGAAAGAAAGAAAGAAACAAACAAACGTGACATCTTTATCAAAGTCCTCTGGATTCTGACAAATGATTAGGAAGACAGTCTGATACCTACTTTGGCCATGTACTCTGTAACTATAAAAAGACTCCCATTCTCCTCAACAATCACTCCAAGTAGCTGCACCAGGTTTTCATGCCGTAGTTGCCTGAGGAAGGCGAGGAGCACACACATTTGGTTTAAATGCTATTTGTTTACTCATGTTTAGAAAAAACCCCAGAAATATTTAATTTTTCTTACGTCATGACAGAAGCCTCTGCAATAAAGGCCTGTGCTGTAGCATCGTTTTTTATGCACTTCACAGCTACTTTAGTCCCTCTGTAGTCTCCCACCATGACATCTGGAATGATCCCAAACAATAACATTGAAGATCAAGATGAGTGACACTGCATTTATGTGACACTGAGCTGCCAAAAAATAGACCATAAACCAGTTACGCTTCATCTTTTTATTCCCTGTAAACCTAGCCAAAGTTACCAATGTGAACCTGATGCTACTTGCCTCCAAACTCTCCCTTTCCAATAACCTGCTGCAGCTTGAGGTCCTTTCTGTTCATCGACCAGCCACCTGCCATTTAAAGAGGAAACAACATGCAGCTTAAACATAATAGGTCTGTACACGCTTCACTAACAAGAAAGACTGTGACATAACTGAGCCTTACCCCTGGAAAACTCATCCTGAGCGGCCACCGTCCCCTCCTCCAGCTTTGGCTTTATTAGTCTGGTGCACAGGCCATCTGCATCTTTGGTGTAGTGCTACAAACAGAGCAAAACCAAAAAATTGGGAATGCCAGCATTACAACACTTTAAGGGATCCGCAATGGTTGTTTATAGCCTTATAAAAGCAGAGAAATATTTACTAGAGCACAGGAAAACAGTGGAACCGCTTACATCATTGGCTAAATGACTAGTCATGCACCCGCCACCTGGACAAGTCAGGTTTTTCTAGAGGGACTGACGGATCCAGCTGTGGGTTGACTTTTTTTTTTTCCTCGTCTCTTTTGATTTCCTGTTATTTTGCACGCTTGTAAAATCACACATTAACTGGTAGTTCTCAGTTCAGGTTTACGCACACAACTGTAACAACTGTTACAACTGTTTTAACACTAACAGCGCTTCAATAAAAAATACATATGGCAAAAAACATTACAGTTTAAAACCTAGCGAGCAGTGCTTCAGAATGACCAACAGAGGGCTGTATAGTCAAATCAGCAAAACATATAAAGGACTGACAAGTTTTGCCTTAAATAGCTCATACTAAGTTACTCATACTCGTCTATTTCACCCCATGTGCTATATACAGTATGCCTCTATTCATAATAAGCATTTCACAGAGGAAAGAAGACATTTTGAGAGTAAAAGGTCTCTGTTTCTCTGAGTGAAAGAACTCTGAACTTCAGAATACTGTTACTCTTCCTCTTTGACACTTCCTGTTCATTATTTGTTCCAGGAACTGTATGCGGTCTATGTGGTAGCACAGAGACGTGGGGACTGTGAAACAGGAAAATACCAAGTACATACAGTAGACACAAACTCTATATAGCACCAGACCAAACACGAGTATCACCATGTTATATTTATAAAACAAACACTAATTTTATGTCTTACCTCAACCAGCTGCATGAGGTTTTCAAAGTACCATTCGTCATCGATTGTGAGCTTGCCGTTGTGATAGATGATGCGGTAGTGCTCCACCTTGCCATCACAGCTTACACACAGGGTGTAGTCGCCGGGGAAGTTGGTGCTTTCTCGTACCAAGTACAGGCCTGTTTCAGGGGGGTAAAGCAACCGCTCTGCCTGATCCCGCGTTATCTTCCCATGAAACCATCTGAAAGTGGAAGAAGCAGAGAGGTTACAATGCACCCAAAAAATAGAGACCACCACAACTCCAATTTTATTACTGTGAATTAAAAAACACTTGAAATGTAATCCTGGACTATAATAAGCCTACCATCATGAAGTTTATAATGTTCAGTTTAGAGAGATATTGATTGAATTTTATGATCATTTTAGCACAGTGTTATTCAATATATTGCTTTATACTGAGAAGTGTTTCTAGCATTTTGTTCGTGCCAATGATAGACTAATTATATATGCAATACAGTTCAACAGTACTGCAAACTGCAGCCTCCAAAATGTCCTCTAAATTAGTAATAATCAGGTTAGCAAAAACTGAACATTAAAACCTTCATACAGGATTTAGAGCAGGACTGTCGTATTTGTTTCAGCCAGTTATACCTAATAAACTAACAACTGAGTGTATATTTACATTTTACAGTCTCTTTTCTGTTGTCATGATGTCATGCACTCTGAAACACTCCTTTGTTTTAAAAAAAGTACTTTATTTGTAACAAGTAATATTATTACAGATATTTAAGTTTTACAATTTGCCTCACATTATGAAGCTCCCTATGCAAAAAGAAAGAGACAGCAGTGACCTTAATGTTGTCCATTCTATCTGCCATTTCTATAAGTTCTTCTATCTTCTATTGTTGCAAATGTTTTTGTTCTTAAAAGTTGCTCCAAGTGCAAGAGACTTTGTCGATTTCAGCATAATGTTTTACTGGTTACTGTGAAATATTAATGGTGCTAAATTTATTATGTTTCCTACTTATTCCACAGTTGTGTAGTCAATAAAATAAACCTCTTTTCTGTGCACTAAATGTGATGATTTGTTATCTTATTGTTAGTCCTACTTTTTCTATTACCCACTGATAATTTAAATTTAGGTAGTTTGAGGGGAATTCACTTTAATAATATACTTCTTGCCAGGCATGTTTGCTTATAGGCTTTTTTTGATTACTTGGTACCTGATCTTATTGTTCTGTGTGTATGCATGTGTATATATGTGCAGGCTTATTGTCATTAATTGTATGAAATGCTTGATGAATTTGTTTGACTGAAACCTAGATATTAAATAAATTTACCATAAGTGTTGACAGTATGTGAGAGCTGATTTTTTTTTATTATTATTTTGAACAAGTCCTGTCTGTCAAAAAAACCTGGAATCACTCATCAATAATCAGCTGAAGATATTATTTTCCATTTCCCACATCAGTCTGATCTGATGCACATTGTTACATCATGTCAACTTTTAATTTTAGTCCCTTATTTTTACATGTATATCCTCTGTCTACATATGAAAGGATGCCTCTGACTGTTCAAACTTATTTATCAATCAAACCGACGTCTGTGTGTGAAAGCATACAATTCATGCTGGCTAATAAGGAAATACTGCTGGGATCCATTTTGTGCCTGTGATGCTGATTATTTTCCATTAGCCTTTGAAAACTGTTCCCCTTCTCTTGTGTAACACACTCCATCGTGTTATTATTAACCTTAAATAGGCTCCTAATGCAAATAAACAAATACTCTCCTGGAGATATAGATTACAGACATTTGCATATCAACCATGACCTGTTTTATAATTGACAGGCTCACAGACTATAAAGTAAATTCATTTGCATCTGGCTCCATGAGGGAGGTACATTTAAATATCACACAGAAAAACCTTAAAGGACAGCTGAGACAAAGGTGTTTTCGCAGAAACAGGAGCAGCTTTAGTTGTAAGAAGACATTTGCTGAAGCAGTTTTCCTTTCTGTTCTGTGTTGCTGGGACATGATATTTTACAAACATAATGCCATAACTCCCCTAACTCGGAGGCCCCTGGATTTGTTTGCATTTCTTGAAATGTGTCTGTTCTTTTAGCATTATTTTTCAGCAGGTTGGAAGCTCAGCCACACTATTTTGTATGTGCCAATAAGACAGTATATGCCTGTGAACATACATACATATATTAACTGATGATTTATGATCAATGCTGGGTATTAAGTATTGTTGATAGCTATATTTAGTCATATTATACTTGATATTACCTATCTTTGTATGCTTTTTGTCACTGGTTGTTGGTGTAGGTAGGTTTGTCTTCATGAAGTCATCCGAGACATAATTTTGTGATCAAGAGCTCTATAAATAAACCTGTCATTCATACACATGTGCACATGCATGAGCACAAAAACCTGTCATGTGGACAAAAATGTTTGAGATTTCTTCAGTCTGTGATAGAAAAGAAACAACAGGAAACTGCGCAGAGCTAGAAACAGACACAAATGCACTGCAATTACAACACAACTCGCCCCGACTGTGGTCTCCATTGACATAACTACAGCACCACTACCTCGACAAGTAGGGCATCTGCCTACAGCAACCACAGGGCCATATGAAGAGGGCAAAAATGAGCTATTTTAGCCCTCTTTGCAGACAACACATAAAACTGCTGTGGTTGCACCCTTTAAGATACCCATCTCAGCTTTAAATCATCAGTTCATAGCTGAAATGTGTTCTCACCGAGACATCTGTCATGGTGAGGTGTCATAAATGTGTTTCAGCTATAGGCCATCATTAGTGCTTGTTTTTTGGCTTGTTTGAGTGCCAATATCATGTTTGTTTTGTTCCTCATCACGA
This sequence comes from Sciaenops ocellatus, assembly GCA_033000465.1. Lineage (NCBI taxonomy): Eukaryota > Metazoa > Chordata > Actinopteri > Sciaenidae > Sciaenops > Sciaenops ocellatus. The sequence continues at coordinate 10,805,994 of CP136871.1, forward strand.
CCTTGCACCCAATACAACATTTAAGTTTTGGAGCTGGGCGCACCTGATACTCTTCACCAAACGTTAGAGATATACAGTAGATAGCATAAACCCAATCCTGTTTACTTTGAAAGTGAAAGATGACACTGGGAATCAGAGCTAAATACACCATGATAATCTGTGTACTCACGGCATTAGACTCAGCTTGCCTCCAGTTTTCACACCTTCCCTTTTCTGAACATAGTTGGCTGGAATTGTTCCCTCACAGCCTGCAGCATTTTTCGCTTTGTACCAGTTTGGATCCTGGAACACAAAATGTCAGAAATTATTTCATATCTACAATCAACAAGTGTCATTGTCATTCACAAGTTGCATAACAACTCAAAAACAAAACGTTATCTTCATAGGAATATAAATTAGACCAAAAAAGGCAGCATATGAAACATACCTTTGTGACGACAATAATAGTCAATACATCTCCTTTGTTAAAGGGCAAGTCCTGTTCTGATGTGCCCTTGAAGTTGTACCTGGCCACACACTCTGTGCCCTGTGGCCATGGAGTCTACGGGAACATAGGCAAATCATCCATTAGTAAACACATTTAAGTAACTTTTACTCATCAGACATGTCTTGTCGGGTATCTGAGGTTCTTACCTGGATCTCTGTCATGGTGAGGTGATTCAGTCCTCTTATAGGAGATGCTTTCTAGCTGCTATCATTAGAGCTGGTAAACACACACACACCTACGGTACCTATGAAGGGAAACAGCGACGAGATATTTACATGAGCATAAACACATTCTAGATATGATTTTGTGGTTTTGTTGCACAGCAGGCAATTAATTAATTAATTAAAAGTCGACCATTATCAGAACACTGTAGAGTCAGATCAAACAGTGCTAGTAAAAATAACTCACTGACACAGAAAGCAGAACTAACAAGTTGTCTTTTTTTAAATCACACTTTCACAACTGGGGCAGAAATGTTTCCATGACGCAGGGTAATAGTATGCACATGAAGACAAAGTTTCAATGTGTTGATGGACTAACACAAATTAAAAACTCAGAAATGAACTATGCCATATATGTTGGAATAATATTCTATCTGATCAAAAAGAATAAAACCTAATCCTTTATACTTTGTATTCTATATGGTAACCTGGTTCATTTTGACCAAAAATGGACACACTCTCCAGCTAAGCCTCTATGACTGGGCCTTGTAGGAATCAAGATAGCTCTCTTCGACGCTGGAATGCAAACTTGTGGTGAGATCTGACCAGGCCTGCGGGACACATCCAGCCCAGTGCTTCTTTACGTCAATAAAGCAGCCACTGCAACCGTAACCTTAGGCCTGAGTCACCCGGGGCTGTGTTTCCATGATACATCCACAACAAATTACAGCTGAGGTGTTCTAGTGAAATGATCGGCTGTGGATTAAGTCATGCTCCCCCCCCACTTCCTCTCTTCCTGTATGAGTTCCCATAGACAAGTCAGAGTGTTCACTGGTCAGAGCTCAGGGAAAATCCTGGCTCCGATAGATCTGTCATTTTACATGAAGTCACATCCTCCATCATGTCCATTACTATGAGACTGACTTCCCATATGACAGCCCCGATTTAGAATACTCCAACATCGGGGTGGGGCTCTTGAAAACATGAATGATACAACAGATACTACAAACCATTTAAAAGCATGTTTCTACTTGAAAAAATGACTTCACTAAATAACCAGCCACTTCACTGACACCAAATGTGACACTAAAAATTCTCATGGGTCACAGAGAGGACTGTCATCACATGTGGCAGATGTCGTCCCCAATGGAGCACTGCAGCTGTCTTTCTGTATCGAGGGACAAAACTATCTGGACACATTTCCCACGCCCATCAACCCAGGAAGGATACCCCCATTTTGCCTCTGCTCATCCCAGCCCATCTTTTCTACATTACACTTTGACATTTCACACTGTTCAGAGGGTCATAACAGGAAGAGATTTAGAGTTTACAGCCATGCAAACGGCTCTCTGAGCTCACAGTAAAGAAAACCAAACTACTTTCTTCAGATGACTTCTCAGGTCGCGGGTTTAAACTGCCCAAAAAGCTGGAAGATACATGAGTTATGTAGAAGAAACATGTATTTTTTCTCACGTCGTTAGTCATCTCTTTGCTACTCACAATGTATCTTGCAGTCCTTCTAGGATATCCCAACCACCTGGTTGGAAACCACCACACACTTCTGAGTTACTGGTATGCTACTTGATCACTTTATTCTACTACATTTATTTTGTGCCTGTAGTTACTTTGATGCAGATTTTAAGAGCATATAATGAGCATATGCAATACAATGCATTGTGATACAGCAAGTAAAATTCACACAACAGTCTAAAAACAGTTTTTAAAAAAAGTAAAAAGTAAAATTAGCTTGACCACAGCTAGCTACAACTTAAAAATATAGGTGACACGTTACTGCATCAACACTAATAATATAATAATAGAAAGGACTACGACTGTTTGCACCATATCACATTGTAATCCAGTTAGGTAATGTGATGAGGTAATCTAATCTAATAGTTGTTGGGACTCTGAATCACAGATGTCAACATGATAGAGATAAAGTTAGGTGATCACCACACAGCAGGGTTCATTTTTTTTTTGTGGATCATGAATGTTGGTACAAAATTTCACAGTAATCCATTAAACAGTTTCTGAGATATTTCCATCTGGATCAAACTGACGTTGGCATCCCCAAAGCTGTGACGCTAACACTGATTAAATGTCTTCTCTGAAATCTAAAAATAAAACGAGTTTTAACTTGAGGAAGGAAGTCATGCACATGATTCTCTGAAAACAATAAAGCTACGAGAATTTGTTGTTTGCAACAGATTATGTATGCGTCCTTGGTGAAGGAGCAAAGTGATCTCACCAAGCGAGGAATGGATCAACGGGGCCAAGGCTGACACACAACAGCACTTTTTAATACATCTCTTTTGGGACAGTGAATGCATCTCAGCAGCAGGCCACCAGCAGCTGATTGAATGGGACAGAACTCAGTCTGTCATGGTGTCACGCTGCCGTTTCCAGAGAGCTCTACATGGAAGCTGTTGCTCATTTCAAGAAGTGGACAAGGCTGTCTTTGTGAATTGGTCAAGTTTCTACCGACCCCTGGGCTTCTAATGACCCCTGTCTCATTGAGAAGTCCATCATCATCAGTCTGTCCAGAGAGCAGCTTTATTGACAGCAACTCTTCATCAACAAAAAAACAATCATCTTTGTGTTCACTGCTCTGTTAACATGAGAAATGTCCTTTAAACACAGGTAACAAAAATGACCTAACAATGCCATGACAGAGGTGTTCTCTGCTACAGGAAAAGCAATGCATGACATAACCGACTGAAAGCAACAGGAAACCAGCAAACTCATTGACGGAACCTGAATGGAGTCAGGAAAGCGCACAAATGTACACACTATTTAACAAGTAACTAATAAATAGGGGTCATGCCTCTCCATACAAAGCACATACAGCTAGTACAAGTCCAATTTTTCATACTCTTGGCATCCATACCAATCCTATTCAAACCAAAGCAGTTCTTGTCTTGTGCAAGTCAATTGTAGTCTAAGCTGTACAAATCAGTGGTAACCTGACTGCACAAAGCAAGACAGGACAGGAATGTAGAAATATCTTCTTTGGCCTTGTTTAAATCTGCCACTCCCTCGTCTATCTGCAGACATTTCAGGTGAATACGTTGATCATACTCGGTGTTGCAAAAGCAGCTGTGACGTGAGGAGAGCTGGAGGTCCTGTGGACGGGTTTGGCACTCAAAAAATGACAATGTGTCAATGTCAATGTGCTAGTCCGTAATGTTACTTTGAAGAATAACAAGGCAACCTTCAAACAGAAATCCTCGTTGGTGTAAAGAAACTTGCAGTACTTACGGTACTGTATTGTAAGTGCTATTTTGAGGTACTTGTACTTGAATTCAGTATTTCCATTTTACGATACTTCTACTCCACAACATTTCAGAGCGGATCATTGTACTTTTACTGAACTACATTTATTTGACAGCTTAGGTTATGAGGTACATTTCAGATTAATATTTTACATTTAAAAAACGTATAAAACAAAATTGTCTTGTTAAAGATTGAATCCGTAGCTTTAATTCTCTTTGGCTTGTGGTTAAAGTAATGTCTGTCCAGGACCCTTTGTCACATTTCAGTTGTCTATGAGTTGTTATCAGTTCAAGAGACATTTCCCCAACAAACATTAATGAAAAGGCCAAAATATGAATAAAAATGTGTGTGTCGGAACTTTGTTTCTTCTTTTATGTGGCAACAATAATCTCACTACCCCTCAGAAAGGTTTGTATCCACTGGATGAAACTATCTAACAGAAAATAAAAACAGGCAGATTGATGCTCACACATCGATGTATAAATATTAATAATTTAACAATATAATATGTAATAACATATCATTTATCCTGAGTTTATATAACTTTTATTTTTGATATCTTATCTTGATATCTTTTTTACTGATAATACTTCTGTGCTTTTATTAAGTAGGATTTTAAATGCAGGAGTTCTAAAAAAATATTTTTAGATTAATGTATTGGTACTTTTGTTAAAGGTGCCATATTTTATTTTTGTTTCATTTGAAGTTCTGAATATATATTTGTACCTCAATATAGTTTTACATCTCCTTCTAACACTTAAGACATTTTGTGTTGTGGCCAACCACAGGTAACAGATTGGGGCCTCCGGTGTGGGCCGTGCAGAGAGCATGGCTGTGACATCACAAGTCTTGTTGGCCTGTTGAAAAGTGTGCTCTCTGCATAAGGGCTGCATTTCTCCATTGATTGATCATTTTGATCCTTTCGCAGTATTTATAGCACCTAGACCTGCTTTAGAATAGTTAAAAATTTAAATCTCATTTTGTACAACAACGTTTAAGTGAAGGATTGTTCTTCCACCTTCCATCTTTGGCTATTGAGCGTCAATGTGTGTTATTAACTGTTTGCATCCCTCTTCTATGTGCAGCAGTGGTGGGAGGTCTCTGTAACCTGGCCCTCAACCTGACCCTCCAGCCTCAGGATGCTCTGCAGCTGCTTTGATGTCGTTGCCCTGTTATCATCACCATTACAGCAGCAGGTTGGCAGAGCTAAGTGCGGAGAGAAGGGAACAATGATTTTTGTCCATATTCACTGAGCTTTCATCTGGCAGGAATACAAACCAACACACTGAGTGGTGTGAAATGGGTTGGGGTTAGTAAAAGAAAGGGCGTATGCCAACGGTTCACCCAGCTCGAGCTGACAGCCTGCAGATGTTGTTGAGGAGGAAATCAGCTCTGCCTCCGGGGCAACAGCTGGACTGCAGTAGCACTGCTCACTGAAACAACTGTCTGTAGGATGTAAGAGCGGAAGCACGAGTACGAGGGCCTGCAGTACAGGCCGTCATTGTGTCACTTTAATGACTGTCAGTTTTGCCTGTGAGGCTCTGAAACACAAGGCGCAGGGGCAGATACACAACAGTGTGTCTGCCTCTGAAGTAAACACAAAACTTTAAAACAAGGCTGCTTTAGAGCAACAGGAAGAGAGAAATCAATGATTGTTAGTCTGGGGGAAAATCCCTTTTCATCTGGCATCCAGAAATTACAGGAACTTTGCATTTTACTCCTGTCCAAAGTTCAAACAACACAAAGAAGGTCTGACATGTTTGACATTTTGGGTAATAATGATTTTATAAAGTAAACTTATCGAAGAACACAGTGCAGTGCTGCTGTGCCTGAGCAGTGGACGGACACTTCCGTGCTATGCACATCATGCAGTGCAATACAGCTCTGCTGATGCAGCCATGCATGGAACATTACAGTTTAGCAGCTTCGCTTTGCTGTGGTTTCATGAGCTCTCTTCATCTTGTTTCACCAGCTTAATGCTTCTTCACAGTTTTGCCACACTCTAAAAGGAGAATCATGTGCTAACAGTAGAATGTTCTCAGTCCTTTTTTTTTTTTTTTTTTTTTTTTTCCAAAAGTTGCTGACCTTTGAGGGAATTCCTGTCACAGCTGGGGTGGCATCACCCTGAAACAGACCCCGGAGGTCCTCAGTTCCTCTCTCTCTCTGACAAATACAGCTTTCAGTGAGCTTTTGTTTTCAGTTTGGCACATGATTTTAAATGCATTTGTGGCTCTTCCAAATTTTTTGATTGATTATTTCCTGAGCATGACAGACTAAATGAAGGAAAGCAAAATCAAACAGAGAGGCATTACACTCTGCAAGCCACACAGTTCTGCAAGTACAGGCAGCTCTGCAAAGCTTTTTTTTTTTCTTTTTTCTTTTTAAAGACCAAAAACTACAAAGACCCTGGGCTCTGTAGTAGCTTATGCACGCTCACCTTATGCAACCAGATCATTATGATCATTATCTACACCACAATCTACCGTGTTGTGAGAGTGAAATGTGGAGAGCTGCATGATGCAACTGCTGCACCCCAAGTCAGAGGAAGTGGCAAAAGTCTGAAGGAGGAGGATGTTAAAAAGGCCACGTATGTCAAAAATATCAAAAATATATTAATATTTTTTGCTTAGCTGCAAATAGCTTTGAGCTGCATTATTATAATCATACATGGAGTATAGATAACCAATTATTGTGCCACTTGTCACAGCCTACTAAACATCAGTGCTTTCTGATAGTGCTGTCAGTCACTTTAACATATTAACATGAGGTTTCAGTGACTCTATGAGCCGTTTCAATTACAAAATAAAAGTCTTACTTGTTTGCAGGCAAATCCGAGAGATTTCAGACAATAACAGGTGATACAGCTACTGTCCGACGTCCCTTCTCATCTGAGCGACAGCAGACAAGCTCCCATTCACGAAAAAAACAAAATAACAACCCGACAGTTGATGTCGAAGCGCAAAACACATAAAGTCCTGATGAGGAAGTGAAATCTGTCTCAGGTGACTTCAGCAGTCCAAAAGTACTTCAATAAAACCGGTCAGGACTGTTGTTATTGCGTCTCCTGTCAACATCATATGGAAGAAGAAAAAAAAAGGCTTTAAATGATTTAAAAGTGAACTTTTCTAGGAGCTTGTCACTGCTCGACGCTTCTTACGTGGAAAAAAAGTAAAGTGAGTCAGACAAACGAGACGACTCGACTGGATAGGAAAAAAAAAATGCAGCGATGAAATAAATGCGATACAGACTAATTTGAGTGAACTTCGGGCTGTCCCACTCCTTTAACCCGTCAGAAACGTTCAAGTTTTTTTTTTGCCCCACCTTGATTTTGCAGTGCACATGCGCGTTAATGGTAAACTTGTGGGGCTAAAAATGGTTCAGAGTCTATTTGAGTCAAGTGAGTGAAGGATTTTTATTTATTTTTTTTTTTTTAAAGGAGTCTTCAAAGGAAAGGCAATAGTGATTTGTTTATTATTTTAATCTGCAGACATGACACAAGAAAGAGGACTGCACAGTATTTTTTTTTTCTCGATGGTGAACTTCGCTCCCAGAAGGAAATAGTCGTCCCGTCCTGTCTAGACAAAACCTCCCACTGATTATTATTTAATCTGTTTTTAAATGATGATCTACATAGTGACCTCACATGGTCGAATAAACATCAAGTGGAGATCTGAGAATTTGAAACATGTAAACTAATTCTCAAGAAGCATAACCTGCAATCTCACATTCAACCCCTCCTACAAACAAATAACAACAACAAAAGAGCCAGACGAGGTTTCTGGCTGTTCACATTTTGCAGAGAAATAACATCATTCTTTGAGGAGATAGTATTCGGTACATACTGCCGTACACAGCAGAACAAGGAAGGAAGGAGCCACCTAAAGTGTGGCTTCATGGGCCCCCTGGCGGCCAAAGAGAACCTAAACTCATTTTACGTTCACATTCAGTAACGCTGGCTGGTGTTTCCAAGCCAGACTTGTCTCAACAGATGAGACATAGCACATCAGGCCGGAGGAATGTTGGAGAAAGGACAAAACCTCTGTGCATAAAAGCCATTTTCACTGAATCACCGCCTGAACTCTGTGCAGTCTGAAGTGCACAGAGGAGAGGGGAAAAAAACAAAAACAAATATAATGCAACAATCTGTAATCCTCCTGAGACGTTAACAAGTTCATGTGTGGAGACAAGACCACTCCATAAGCCATAACCCAGATGGTGATCTGTAACCTCTGCCTGGCTGCAACTGTGAACTGATTCAAGTCAACATTTTCTAGACTAAGATTTTAAGACGTTGACGTGCACAATATGCATGTCGAGTAAAGATTAGAGAACATAATACAATTTCCTCTGTTTTGGACACATTTCAAATGACTGCTATACTTGTTAAGGAACAAGCAACAAATCTGTTGGTGCCTACAACCCCTCTATCAAGGCCTCGAGAAGCACAAAACTTGGTTTCATGGTTAATACAACTAATGACTAACACAAAGAAGCTTACTCCACAACATCAGGAAGTAAAGTTCATGAAAGAAAAACCCATAAACAATTTCTGCTCATGGAGACCCAATCTAATTGGTTCAAACTGGCTACTAGTGCAGCATGTTGCATGTTGATCGAAGACAATTCAACCAAAATGCGTTTGAATCCCACACACACAGAGCATTTATACTTTCAGAAATGCTACTCGTTTCGTGAACCAACACAACTTTTATCAAAAAAACAAAAAAAAAAAACTGTTGACATTAGAACCCGCAAGATCAAAATTCAATCATGGTTTGAATCTTAAAAGGACCATACCAGTGGTTTTTAGCTCATTTATTACAAATCTCTTTCATCACTGCTAACCATCTGCAAACCATATTTTGTCTTCACGGCATCTGTTCCCTTATTTTTATTTCCATAAAACATAAAAATCTAATAGGACACTCTTGAAACTTTAGTCCATCACAGAAAATGTCATACATGCATTTGTTTTTTGTCAGTGTAAAACAGTGCAGACTTCTGAAATCTGCGGTTAAACGACATTACACAACAATAACAGGACTTACAGACTTGATGCTCGCTGTGATGGATTACGTGACATATTTAAGAGTCTGCTAACTGATTTTTATACTCTACAGCAAGTATCGGAAACCACTAGAAAAATATCAAAAATGTAAAACTGTGGTCTGCATTTAAAAACAGATCAGCAGAGACGTTAAATGATTTGTAGTTAAGGAACTGAAACTTGCAAACACTCTGGTATGGTCTTTAAACTGCTACAATAGAGAGCCAAAGTGAAAGCAGAACTTTCGAGTTCTGTTTGAGAAGAAAGTCATTTACAATCTCACTTGACTTTTGTAACACTTCTACTAAAAACTTAACAGTATGTTTTGTAGTATCTGCACACCGTTTTAATTTTAACGAAAGCTGTTGTTTTTTCTGTGCTAACATAGTAAGGGTTTCGATTTCTGGCCAAATTGTCTATATGCACAGAAAACTCCAGAAACATGTTTCATTGAGAAAGGTTAGCCTCGACATGATGTCATGACTTCAGCTCTCTATTGTACCGTTTTAATGAAAAACCTTTTTAATCACCTCTACAAGATAAGATTTCTTGATGTTTTGCATGCTGTGTCATATTCTCAAAGCCCTTATCATCACAGCCTTATTTACCAAAAACAGAATTTCTCATATTTGGATTCTCTCCAGTAGCTGCCCTATTCAACAGTTTTAATCCCAGCATTACTCACAGAAATGACAAATATTTCACATTTGTTTAGATGTAATTTCTGTCTTAATAAAACTTCAGACAACAGTTACTGAGTACTGCAGAAGATGGTCGGCTATACTCACAGCCAATAGCAATGGGAACACCAATATACCTTAAACTGGATTTCTTTTATCTTATTCAGATTAATGTAATAACATCACACTTGCATGTAGTATATGGTGGATCTCTGTTTATTCACCAGATGGCTTTGGAATGAGATTGGATTATGGTGACATTAAGAAATTTAAGAAAGTCAGAGATTGTCCTATTCAATTTCAAACTGAACACTATGTGGTATTGATTTGGACCCTTCAGCTGTACTCTTGTTCCCACCTTGTAATATTATGTAAATACAATGTTAGCTCCAGAACTGCCGAAGCCTCTAAAGGTCAACACATTTAGTTTTTCAATAAAGCTCTTCCCTATCTTACCCTGCACTTAGTTCTTTGAGAACTAATGTACCACGCAATGGTCCATCAGTATGAGGGAAAAGTTCTGTTCACATGTTGATGGGTTAGAAACTTAATGGATGAACTGAAAAACAGCTGAAGCTCTGAAATATACAGTAAGGCGCCAAAACCCAAATGGTCATGGAGGGTGAAGAATTCAATCTGTCATGGTGACCATTAGTCCCATTATGCAGAGTGCAAGGGGATGACAAATTTGCAGCCAAAAGGAGAATGGTACTTGATTCCCACTTCCTGGAACACCTGTCGAGGAATACCTATGTCACACAGGTAAACCCTGCCAGCCCCCTCAGCTAGAGGAAGGGGGAGGCAAAGAGAGAGGGACCACTTGGCCTCCACTGCCTGCCCCTGTCCACTACCGGGAGGGTCTAAGCTTAGCACTGGCGCTCGGTTCTGGTTAGCCCAGTCTGCGGCTGCTCTGTACCAAGGCTGATCCATCAGGAATGTGTTCTCGTGGCAATCCAGGCAGTTAATGATTAGGTCCACTGGGGTGTCTGGAAGGTCTGCAGAGTCAGAAAGAAAAATCTCAAAGCATACTGTTTGATCTGACCACCCAAAATGCAAAATGGGGGAAAAAGCCAGTGAAAAATAATATTAGAAACATATGCCCACCTTTGATACTTGACACCTGTTTGCCACCAGTCTTGTTGAAGAGCGTGAGCTCACTGGTGACCGAGTCGAGCATCTTGACAAAATTGGGCAGAAATAGGATGACCTCCACTTCATGATTGGCCAGGTGACGACCACAACTGATGCCCTGAGCTCCCTGAACATGAGGGCCACACAGCAAAGCCACTGTGGGACGCTGGTGTAAATTTTTCGGAGTGAATCTGGAAGGAACACGAAAATGTTAAGTTGCTTTCCTGAAATCTGTGTTGTCCAAACACATAATGCCAGCATACAAACAATAACATTATAAAACAATAACATTTTATAGTATATAGGGATGCCATGTTATGTGTATTTTATCCCGAAAATACAGGCTCAAACTATATAACAACATTGTATGATTGAAGTCAGGTATTGTCTGTGAAAACACAAAAATGTCATGGCAAACACACAGACACCCCTGTCAACATCAGTGGAGCTGAGGTGGAGCAGGTGAGGAGTTTTAGGTTCCTGGGCATAAGAGAAACTGTTGGACATCCCACATCTTCACTGTGCTAATTTCTTCTTAACTTTTAAAGAAGAGCAATATAGAGCAACGGAATCACCTAAATGTGTCAATCAGTGGAACGAGGATACGCTACAGTATGCGACCACATTCTTACATACAGGATTTAAGCATATTGTCAAAGTTCTTGAACCCTTCTACAGTGTGTCTGCATTTGTGCATTTTAGTCAGTCTGTTGCGCCTGCCTAGTATAAACAAACACAAGCTGCAACTGTTCAGGAACTATCAACGGTGTCTTACAACATAAGGATAAATATCATGTCATATATCATGAATATGATTATCACAACATGATATTCATCCCATGATAGAGCCTTGGTGACATTTGTGTTGTTTGTTAATGACAATATGCCAGTATTTGAGTGCCTTAAAATGTAACAGTAAGAATAAGCTGATGTTGTTTTTTTTTGACATTTTTTGTTTTCCCTGCTCAAAAACATACTGAACCAGGACCACATGGTACAAGGTACCAACCTGTTGGGCCCACCCAGCAGTGTAAGTGCCATCTGACTGGCACACACTCCAGTCATCTCAAGTCTTCGCTCCAGTGAGAGACCATAACGCTCAGCGATTGACAACAGACGCTTGTGTAGCTCGTAGGATATACTGGGTACAACAAGCCCAGAGTCTGTATGGGAGAAAAAGACAAAAATATAAAAACAGTCTATGTCAGACAATTTGATCTGACTAGATAGATAGATACCTTATAAATCCCAAGGGAAATTTAAGTGAAATTCATGACTACTCATAACAACATCAAAAACTTACCAGTGCAGTACTCTTTGGCCCCTGGCTGCGGTACAGTAATCTGTCTGTACACAATAGGTTTGGCTTCCAGGATGTTTTCATCATGGCGGTACCGTGAGGGTGTCTGCTCTTGAGGCGTCCCACGTGACCTTGCACCGTTACGGCGTTCTGATATGTCGATTTCTGAGAAAACTGCTGCTTTGTCAAAAAGAGCCAAGTTTCCTTCAAAATCAAAGTCTGTATCCAGCCCGTCATCCATGCCGTCTCCAAAACACTCATCATCTCGGTGCTTCATCTGACCATTCTTCACCCCGTTCTTTTTCGGTGTCACTTGGTTTACGCCTCGACTACTAGACGACCCTGATAGGGGAAAAAAACAAAGTAAATATCAACATAGCAACAAACAGAAAAGTTTTTATATTGATGACTGAGTTGTACTACATTGTACTCACAGGAGTTGTGTCTTCGACGAAATCCTTTCGGCTGGCCGGGTACATCCAGATGACGTTCTCCGTAACTTTTCGAGCAGTGCTGAGGAGAGTTTAGTTTCTCCACAGACCTGGGATCACCCTTTGGGACTGCAACTGGAGCACTGCTTATCTTTGAAGATGTAGAAGAGCTGTTCCTAGCATTGCCATTTCTGATATCTAAAAATTTTAGCTCCTTTATATCAATGGCACTGGGAGGAAAAAAAAAAAGAAAATACTTTATTTACTAACAAGAAGACACACAACACGCCAAACTGGGGGGAAAACAAGCAGAGTAAACAAGTCACGACTACCCAGTAACAGTATAAAGTTTCACCTGAATGTGACCTCGGGGACAGGACACTTGACTCCATTGTGGAAAGGTTGTCTTAGGGAGATGGTTTGGCTGGACTGGTCCACAGACACCACCTCTCCTTGATAGACTCCCAGTGTTGGCCCACAGTTAATTGACACCAAACTACCCAACCAATCCGCAGCCATGTCTGCACACAGATAAAGAACACGGGTTACTGCACAGTGCCTCTGTAACCTGTTAAATTAAGAAGCTTTCGGGCGGTAGAGCATTACAAACACAACTTGCTTGATGTTAGCGAACAGTTAGGCTAACTAACGGTAGCATCGGCCTGTTATCTGGCTAAGTTGCTACAGCGCTAATTTCAAAACGCAAACGCCGTATTTGATTAAAAACTCGGTGTTAAAGTGTTGTACCTTCACGGAATGAATGCGACGCACAGTCTTCAAAAACACAAATGACTCAAGTGTCAAGTTAAGTGCCGAAAGGAGAACTACCCTTTCCTTTAAACTGTTAGCTTTTAGCTTCTTGAATCAAACGCCGCCGCTGCTGCTAGCTTCTGGATGATGACTTCCGGTTTCCAATATAAGAGATTTCCTTCAAAATAAGAGCTTAACCGTTAACATTTTAACTTTGTGTTAACAAACAAACAAAATCTGTTTATGTTTTTTTTGTATATTTTTGTTTTGTTTAATTCTAAATGCTGAGTCACATGACATGCTTATGACAATTTGAGTATTTAGCAATTAGAAGAAAATAGATACTTTATTGATTTATTTTATTCTTTTTTCACTCAAGTTTTTACAGTTTTTACATGCATTTTACCTGAAATAAAGCCACACACACAAGGGGCTTGCTCAAGGGCACCTTGTCAGTGAACAGGAGGTGAACTAGCAACTCTCCAGCTACCAGTCCACCCTCCATACTTTGGTTCATGCTGGACCTGAACGGCCACCCTCCAGTTCCCAAGCCAGATCGCTACAGACTGAGCTGCTGCTGTCCTCAAGATATTTTTAAAAGGTAGGTAATTGTCTGACTAGCAAATGCAAAGAAACCTCTTCGTCATTTAGTCAGTGGCATGCAATATTTCACACTGAGCTGTAAAGTATTAGCATGCTTATAAAGCTGTGATACTATCTGACAATTCATCACATTCTCACTTATCCCTGGAGCTAAAATCAAATCCTTTAAAAACTAAAAGAATTTTCTGTGTGTGCAATCACAATTAATGCTGAAACATTCACTTTCATAAATAATTCACTGTCATAACTAACCAGAGGTATGCTATGCATATTGTGATCACTGTTTGGAAAATGTTCTTAACAACTAGTGTCAACAAACAGCCAGTTAGCAGACTGAGTGAGATCATGTGGAGACCATCCCAGAAGTGTTAGCACTTGACACACCCACCCCACTGCGTCCTGTGTACATAGGTTACCATGGATCCTCACTTCAAGGACTACTGAACAGCTTGCAATCAAAGCTTTGTGAGGCTTAAGCAGATCAAACGAGCATTGTCAGTGGCGAGGAGAGGGTTTCTGCAGCAAGGTACCGTAAGAGCAAGTGCCATTTTGTGCAGACTTCAGCTATTAAACCAACACATGTTGTGTTTCTTATCATTCACATTTTACCCATCTGTATTTAGATATGGAAAAGGGTGTCATGAACAAATTTATAATAGGACTTAAAGGTTCTTTAATCACAAACACACTGTAATAGTCATGCGGTGCTAAAACTAGTTGTTGACCATCAACCAGGCAGTGGAAATATCAAGAGACATGATCCTAGAATAGACAGACACCTCCAGCTGCCACCTTTGTGTGAAAATCTTTCCCTGTTGCTTGAGTAGACATGTGGGGAGATGAGGACTGTAGCCTCTCCCATACAAAGGGAAGTCATAGCTTGGATCTAGGGGGACACTCTAAGATGTTTGGACCCCCTTGCAGAAGTTCAAGTCCATTTTCTCTCACGGATCTCGACATGTGGGACACCAAATCTCGGTTTACGGCCCAGGTAAGACCCAGATACTCTTTTTGTGGCAGAACAGTTCAGTCAAAGAGTAGTTGTTTTTTTAAAATGTGTGTGTTCTTCTTTTTTAGACCTCAGCATGGTGTGGTATGGCAGCTGTGTCTGGGACAGGGTTTATGTCCAAAGTTAGCACAAGGTGACAGGAAAATGTATATAATTTTTTAGCCACAAATGTTAATTTTTAACTCTGGGTGTTCTAATAAAATCTTGCCGACATGCTCTATGTATTCCAGCACATCTGGGAGCACTGGTGCCTTCAGACAGAACGACCCAGGTCTAAGGAAGTGGCAATCATTGTCCCATTTGGTGCCAGAGGGTCCTACACGATCCTTTCCTCCATCTCCAGGGGCCGAATTAAGGGCTGCCCGAGGTGCAAGTAGCTTTAGACAATCAGAAGTGGGGCAATGGCTGCATGATGCTCATGAGCGTCTAGACACTCAGCTGGAGCGACTGACAACCAGAAATTCACAGCTGAGATACAACATAAGTACAGCACAACTGCTAGACATGAAACACAAAGTAAGTAAAAAAGTATATTTAGATGCAAATGTAAGCAAATTCTAATATTTTTTATCTTTTCCCTTCTCACTACTTGTTGTTTTGGGTGACTGGGGTGGTTTTATATTTTTTCTGCTTCAGATAGGTCTGTGTATATTAGTATCTGTTTCAGTTGCACACAGAGTCCTGTTATCTTGTTTCACAGCAGCTGACAGAAGTAGTGAGTGCCCTTGAGCAGGAGAGGGAGGTAGCTGAATTATCCCAATTTGAAAAGAGCCGGCAACGTGGAGAGCTCCATGAAAAGTAAGTGCAGCAGAAACATGGAAAGGAAAGTTTGAATGACTGTAGAAAAGATTGAAATTCCTCATGTGAAATTCACTCACAAGGGTCCTACAGCTGGAGAAGGACCTGATGCAAATGAGATCTAATTTAGACAGAGGAAGCAATGATCAACCAACCGAAAGAACTGGATCATCACCGGTGAACCAAGAAGACTTTAACAGGCAGGTGTGTAAGCTTTATGTATTATAAAAATAGATTTTGTTTTAAGTAATATATTATTCGGTTTGCCATACACCGATTTTACGCATGTCTTCAATTCAGGAGAGGCAGAAGGTTGATACAGAGCTATGCAAGCTGAGAGAGGCTCTGAGAGATGCTGAGGTGAGGGCAAAGACTCAAGAAGAAGAACGAAACCAGGCAATCGAGAAACTCCAGACTTCCACAGAGGTCAGTTTAAAAATTACAAGGGAAATTTAAATATGTACTGTCACTCTTGTTTATAAGACCTTGCTCTGAAGTTGTCTGTTGTACTGCCATTTTCTTTTCATTCCATATTGCACCTTTAATCTGTGCGTGTTTTGTATTCTGTGTACCTAGACACAGAGGGCGCTGTTGAATCAAATAGAGGAGATGAACCAGAGGTTTAGTCACACCAGACTAAATCACTCTGAAGTGCAACAACAGCTGAGTGAAGCTAACAACAAGATCAGTGAAGCATGCCTGGTCTGTCTCTGATTCAATATTACCTCATTCGAGATAACAAAAATTTATAAAAGTAAAATTAAAATTCGTAAATTGTCTTTTATTCTTCTCAGGAAAAAGCCGTCTTGTCGACTCAAGTATTAAAGCTGCAGGATGATATAAGGGAACTGAAGGCCAAACTGAAATGGCCTCAGTCTGACAAAGATTGCCTGATTCAGGTGTCATATAGTATCTTTAATAATGTCTGAAGCATTTAATATTATAATATGACTATATGAAACATGAAAATATGAGGTGTTTGTTCATGTGTCTTATATAGGAGAAAACAGATCTGTACCAGAGGTCCCAGGTCCTTGGGACAGAGGGTTGTGGGGTCATTCAGGATCAGGACAACAAACAAAATCAGGACACTATTCTGACGAAGGAGCAATCAAAGGATCTCAGAGAGGTTCAAAGCTTTGTCTTTTTGTTAAGTTTCATTTTTTTCTGAATTCTTTCTATTAAATGTTCATTGTTGTGTCATCACAACCAGGAAAATGACAAGCTGACACGTGAGCTTGAAATGATTAAGCAGAAATTGAACACATCAGAGTCTCAGCTACAGGAAATAACAGCGGAGAGGGTCACCAACTTCAAACAGGTCACAGATCTGGAGGCAGAATGCTCTCAGCTGATCAGAGAAAAAGAGGAACTGCTGAGTAAAATGAATGAAGGTCGACATGAGGAGCTAACAGAGATTAAAGAAAAATGCTGCCAGCTCAGGTGAGATGCTGATGGTGAACACTAACCTTTTACCCTAAGCTATGCACATTTGTATGATTGCCCAAATGCTCAAACTATTTTTTCCAGGGAATCTGTGGAATCTTTGGAATTAGAAAAACTGGAACTACAGGATCGGTGCCTGTGTTTGGAGGCCGAGGTCCTTGAGAAGGAGGAGAAGCTGCACCTGTGTGAGGAAGAGTATCAGAAACAAGATGCAGTAAGAGTCCAGAGCATAGAGGAACTAAAAGCTGTGGTCACACACTGGACTGAAAAATGGCAAAAGGTGGCGTTGACCTTGCAGTCCACACAAGAGGAGCTAGAGCAACTCAAAAAGACCAAATCCAGAAATGAGGTAAGGATATCCCTTTAGCACTCCCTTAAAAAAAACACAACAACATTTGAACCACAAATTTCAAAATTAAAAATCTAATTTCAGCTCCAAGCAGAAACTGAACATCTGACAGGTGAGATTGAAAAACTTAAGAGAGAGGGCCAGAAAGACAAGTGAGTCAATTTTGTAAATCATTAATTACACTAATTTATTACTGTCTAAAGCCCACTCATTTTGTTTTGATAACATATTTTTCTAAATGCAGAGAAGAAATTGAGAATCTGCGGCAGCACAAGGCTAATATGGAGGCAGCGTTGACCACAGCCAAGGTTGTGCATCCCTGATTTTTCTTTTTCAGTATTATGCACTGAGATGATCTAATTTTAAATATGTAAATACAGGTTATCTAACTGTGTGCTGTTTAACAGAAGGAATCCAACTCCCTGCTGAAGGTTGAGCTTGATGCATGCAAACAAGAGCTGGAGCTGGAAAGGATCAGGAGCCAGGCACTGCTTCACAGATGTAAAGATAAAGGTAAAGGCAGCGGAAGAATGCATATTTACTCAAGTACTGTAATTGAGTACAATTTTGAGGTACTTGTACTTTAGTATTTCCATTTGTGTGCCATTTACTTACACTCACTTATTTACTCCACTACATTTTACATGAATGTAGTGGAATAAGGTGAATGTACTCCTCAGCAGTCTCAACAAGATTACTGTTTGAAGCATCAAACTCCAAAAAATAAATGTTATTTTATTCTTTAAACACAAGGGGGTGTTAAACTGTTGTGACCTTGTATTTGCAGATGGTGAAGCCTCAGTGCAGACTCAGGACAAAGAGACAGCAACAGAGTGAGTGGATTTTGATGAGATTTTCATTTCCAAAATGCACCATCCGCAAAATCAAAATGAAATTCTGCGTTCTGTCTCTTTATCATGTACTCTATCTGTTTATCAGCTTATCACAATCCTCTTTGTTATGGGAGCCACCATCACACTCCCGCAGCAGCCAGAACAAACCCCCTCAGGTAACAAGATGTTCCTCTTTCACTGAACTCAATTTCAACCACAGTGAAGGTGCAAATACATGTGTTGTGCAATGGTGTGTTTTTATGTAAATATATATTTAGGGTAAATATTTTATGTGTAGAATACTGTCCGTTAATTTTCTTTATTAATAGGGGTGTATGCAAAGCAGTGAGGTTCAAAGACTGAAGCAAAAACTGTCTGAAAGAGAGAAGGAACTGAGGAAAATTTAAGCTTTTTTTGGAAAGATAGATGAGTGACTAATTATTTTAAACACTAGGAAGTGAGTATGTAACAGGTTTTCATCATTACTGTGATAGGGAGAAAGCAAAAAAAAGGCAGAGAGAGATGGAAATAAATGAGGCTCAAGTCAAGATTTATACTCTGGAGCTCAAGGTGCAGTCGCTTCACCCTAAACATGCACTCTCAAACACATTGATCTGTGTTTAACCACCTGAACCAGCAGATGATGATGAATGGGGATTTAACTTACACATCTCTTCTTTCTTTATCATTTATCTTTCTCTTATGAAAAAAGGCCTCTGAAAGGGGTCAAGATGATGATGGAGGCCAAGCAAGTGTCCCACCCAATGACTCACTGAGGGCTCAGCTAGAAGGTGTGAGTCTGTTTTTGAAAAAAGCTACAGAGGATAGTTGATTTTTTCTCACTGGCTCTAAAACGTCTTCCTCTACCTGTTTTCAGAGAGCAAGAGGAGGGTGAACCAACTGCAGCAGGAGAAAACATTGGCAGTCCAGAAGCTTCAAACATTTCGGCAGCTTTACCAAGTAAAGTTAATAAAAACATCTCTGAAAATGGCCTCCTGTGGTGGTGATGAATATAATAAATGACTGACTCCTTGTCTACAGGTTAAAGATGAGAAACCATCTGTTGAAGCCGGAAAGGATAAAACTGTCAGTCCAGTTAATCTTGAGGCGGAGCAGCAGAGGAGGATGGTCACTGAGCAGGTATACTGTATGATGCCTGTCCAATATATTTGACACATTTAGTCATCAAATACCTGCAAAACTAATGACATTCCCATCAGCCTCAGCCGACAGTTTGTTTACTTCTATTCCACTCCACTTTAGGGACAAACATTGGACTTTTGAAACATTTATTTAATAACCTAACTATTAAAAATACCTTTTACTAATTACTTTGCAAACTTATACTATATATTATACTTATACTATATACATTATAATTTATTATTATAAATTAAGGTTAAATATGATTACAATCAAATTATATAATTAAATAACGACTTTCATTTTTGGTATTCTATTTGGCTCCTATATCTTTACTGAAGTAAAATTTTGAATGCAGGAACTTGTAACTAAGTATTTTTTAAGCTGTGCTGTCACTACTTATTAGCACTTCTTCCACCTCTACTAAAGCAAATGTTAGCTATACTAAATCTATACTATATCTTACTATGTTTGTAGTTAAAGAGTCTTTTTAAGGAGCGAGAGGGAAAGGAGGTGGGAAAAGTTGACAGCAGACCAGCTCCAGCTCAGACAGCAGTGTCCTCACTACAAGACCGGACTCCAGCATCTAAACTTATGAGGGTAAGAAGCCCCAGCAAATCAAAACTGATCAAATCTAAAAATCCCGACTAACAAACAATGAGAGTGATTAAATGGACTAGACTGACGTGAATACATCTTGTGTTTTTCATTCAGGGTTCAGTGGACAGGAGGAGCTGGCAGCAGGGCTCAGGTTTGATGCCAGTGTTTGAAGAGGACGAGGAGAACAGTGACTGGCCAGGAGAGGAGGCTTCTACTCAGGAAGATGTCCACAACCAAAACCAACAGGTTGTCATGTCTTAAAATAAGTGGAATAGTTTACATATGCATGCACATGTCTAATTTGTCTGATTAAAACATAACATAAAACCTCCGGCCATCACACCACTCAAAAGACCATCTATGTTTACCTGTCTGCATGCTAGGATGTTTCAGAAATGATGTATTAACATCTGCAACTGATGAAAATTAATATCATGACTGGAATAAACACCGATTATACCATAAAATTAACAGAACTACCCACACATTCATTCATATATACATAAATACACACATACAGTATGTGCAGACAGCACTAATCCAGCTTCTGCTTTAATCAAAGAGCATACAGTTCATGGGGAGGGGTGTCAGCCTGGCTGCATAACCACTTAAATGTGAAACAAACGTAGTTCAGCTATAATCTCACATATAACTCTTTCTATGCTGTAAATAATCGGATTTGAAGCTGAGGAGTGAACCACTCGGCCGGAACACATCTGACTCAACCATAAGAGGATAGGAAAGAGTTACAGCATGTTACGTTTTATACTGAAGGCTTGAGACTATATGACATCAGAGTCAGTAACATCCAGACTATATGATAAAGTCTGTCTCTAAGTCATTAAAAGTGGTGTTGAATGCTGATACATGCAGCCTTTAACTTTGAAATAACACTAAAAAAGAAATTGCAAACTTCTTCCATTGTCTTAAATGTTAAAAAGGAAGTAATGCTTCTTTTTTGGCTGCTATTAAAAAATAATTTAATACTGTAAAACAGGCAAAAATATTCTTTAAAAATCATTCATCTAAAAGATACAGAAAATATCTGCACAGGAAGCCTATACCTCCCAACACAATGATGAAATTAGAGATTTGAAACCATTCTCTCCTCTGCCAGATGTCAGCTATGAGTGCAGAAATCAGCAGCCTGAAGGCAAAACATGTGAATCTGCTGCAAGGTGAAGTTGTGCATGAATCCGTGTAATAATCATTAGTGTAGACGTATGCTGTGGTCTGTGCCGTGTTTATAGTTTCATCTCATTCAGGGACATATCCACAAATGCATAGCAAGACTAAACGATGTGGAGCATGTTGTTTAATTAAAAAAAACAAGGTGCTTTCAACATCAGTACTGGTGGATAAGTCCCTGATCTCAAGTAATTTCCTATTTTCTGTCCTTAGCCTTTGTTCTTCTGCATGTGTAAGAATACAAAATGAATTTGGACCATTTAATCTTTGTGTAATTATTTCCCATTTTTTCCTGATTTAGCGACAGTAGAAGCAAACCTGTCTCACTGTTCAGATGAGACCGACCTGCAGAAGAAGAGTGCACCTTCCCTCTACCCTGATGGCATATTCGTGGCTGAGCTTGTAGATATCTGTAGCCCTGATGAAGATGAAGAGGACTCATGAGGTGTTTGTTAAGACTCCTGCAATGGGTAAAAACATGCTATATACAGGTCTATAAATAGACCATTCATTACAGGGTGCTGCACCAGCCAACTTTGTGCCTTATAGCTTTTACTGAATGTTTTTGTACTCAAAAGAAATGTAATGACTAACTCACATTAGCAATTTAAAGAGAGTATTCTGCAAATGTGATGCTTGGTGTAAGCTTAACTCAACTATAAGTAAAATGACTGATATCTTTGTAGGTCAATCTAGCAGAAAATCAGAGTGGTGATGAGTAAAATACAGCAACAATGTGAACATTCATACCTCAGACAACAGTGTTAATAAAACTTATCAAGCTTCCTCAGGCAAAAGTGTGTTTTATTCATATGACATGACATGTTTTTTTCACATCATTTTTACATTCAGAAGACTCTACAGCCAACAGGTGAAAGATACAGATGCACATCAGAGTATATAAAGTACATTTGTGTGTATCACATGCATCAAATGAATGACAACATGTATCTCAGTGATAGGGACTGAATACTAGAGTAACCCTTCAGTATTAAGACTACATTGCTCAGTTCAGCTCACTTCATGTTTTTCCTATATTTACTGGGAGAGCGGCCGAATGGTTATAAGAGATCACTGATAAGTTCTCCAACATTTTACAATATCTATCTAAGAAACTCTGAACTCACATTGTGTTGTTTTTCATTCTTTTCCCATAGAAAAATTCACATGTTGAAATTGTATTGAAATAAGGCCATTGTAAAGATTTTATTGCTGAGTGCCTATACATCCGTTAGAATTGCAATGTAAGTAAACACATCATTGGATATATAAAGTGAAACATTAGCTGTGTGCGCTGTCATGACAAGGGCTTATTCTGGAGTTCATACAGTATGTCAGGTCCACTGAGCTCTATGGAGGCTCTGGTTGTACAGTGTGCCAGCGTGCCTGCTCCACCTGCAGACTGCACATGTCCCTCCAGTGAGCACGTCCAGTATCTGCAGCCTCTGCACCGATTCGGACACGGCCAAGAACTTTGCCTTCTGAAAGGATCTGATTCTGTCACATAAGAGAGGAGCAGGGACAAAGAAATAACAGGATTGTTCCAATATAATTAAATGTAATTTTTTTCAGTGATTGTGAGTTCACAAAGCAAAGTTTACCTGCATGATTATGAATTCAAGCATGAGGGGCATCTGACTGATGTCTCCTGGAGGCAGGTCAAACAGGAAAGAAGTATTCCACACGGTAAAGGATCCTCCCTTAGTTTCTCTCCTCCTGATCACGACTCCTTTATGATGCAGATTAATCACCACCTGGTATTCTGTACACAAACACACAAACGTTATCAAATACAATACAAAACAAAATCTATCAGAGAATTGAGATTAAACATGAAAACTAAGATCAAAAATGAAGCTGGGCAGACTTCCTACTGTCTACAAATCAAGATAAATAAAATAAGACAGACATCAAATTCAAACGTAGTCCTAACTTGAATTGACATACCACAAAACCAAAAATACATTACTTTTCTGTGTTAAATCTTTCTGCTTTTTGCTGTGTTGATAGCTGCCAACCCCACAGATGCAGACAAGCATACATTTTCTAACTCAACACAGTCTCACAGTCTCTGTATAAATTATTTAGATCTAAAATACACTTCAATCAAAAGGTAGAAATTTTGTGATTCACATCACACAAAAAATGTTTATGCACACTGGATATACTGGAAATTCAAAAGCGTGCTGAAACCAAAGACATTTCACTGTCTTCACATCACTTCTTCTCTTGTAAATACAGTACAAAGTTTGATGAAGTAAAACATGGAGCTAGAGTGCATAAAACATTTTTTTCCTCCTTGTCTTTATCCATTCATAGTAATGCAGTCCAGTCTGCTCTCTGCTGTCTAAATATTCATTATACTTATACATACTTTCAGATCTGATATGAAACAAAAAGAGATTATCCGAGTCAGATTTGTGTGACGTACTGCACATGAAACAGATATCATAAAATCTAATGGCTCTGAATGAAGGATGTTCTTGTTTGCAATAAAAACCATGCTTAGACAGCTAATGCAAACAAAGATTAGATCTGTCAGATCAGAGATCCAGAGGAGATTGGAACATTTTCCTGAGGATTGTGAATAGTGAAGGATTAAACCACAATGTCATTAAAAAAAGGGATGATCTCCTGCTGCATTTGGGTCCTGTAAGACATCATTTAATCCCCTAAACATTAAAAGCAAACATAGGGAATTACTTTACCTCTGCCCCTGTAAGGCAAAAGTTAGCTCAGTACATGCATGCTTACATAATGCCTCTATGGGATCTCTAAATCAAATGCATATTTCATCAAATTATAGTGACATTAAACAGTGGTTTTACCTGCTGCTGCTGTTGCTGTGTCAGCAAAGTTGTCTAGATTATCTGCTCTGAGGACTGTGACCTTGATGCAGTGGGTCAGGGTCTGATACTGAAGCAAAATGAAGATCTGTGGAGGACAGCTAAGCCCCTTATACGTCGCTGCATCCTGTGAGATCAGACCATGCAGCCAAAGGGCAAAAGTTCAAAGAGCAGAGAGAGGGAGAAACCTCAGTCAACAGGAAATGCAGCATGAAGATTTTACTTAAAATTAATAAATTGCTCAAGATATATACATAAATCAAAACAAAACAATATAAAACAAAATCCTTTGATTGTTTCAGCAGATTTCATGTGTAATATAGAGCTTGAATGTTTATTCTTGACTTTGGAAACTGCATTGTAACAGGCTAATCTATATATTTTAAAAATAAATACATGCTCACATTCAATACACCACTACCTTTTTTAGCTTCCACTTGCTTGGGTTGAGCTCTTTCGTGAAGTGAAATGGATGCTCCACTCTCCAGTCTTTTCCTCCACAATCGGCCTCCAGTTCACCCAGTGCAGTGCCTCTCAGGCTGGAAGGTTCTCTTGTGTATACCGCTATTCTCAGTACACACCTTTGGAGCTCCTTCACAGAGCTCACCTTCAAAAGCAGCACCAGGCTGTGGGTCTCAGGACTGAGAGTGCTCTGGGCAGAGGCTTGTATGGGACAGGGGTACAGAGGCAGCAAGCTGCCCAGCACAGACACGTCCTCCAGTGTGTGGGGTGTCTCAGTGAGGCCGAGGATAGTGACTGCCAGGGTTTGCTGCTCTGGAGAGAAGGCCATAGTGAAATGGAGGCATGGTTTTGGTGATATTGGCTGCTGGCAGCTGGCACTAGTGCCATAGCTCAGTGGACCCAGCGGGATTGGTTCTTCAGGCATAAAAGGATATGCAGCACTGGGGCTGGTTAGCCTGCTGTGTTCATTATAATATATACTACCCCCAGTCACCGTGCAGCGCCTCTGCAGAGCCCTACATGTTTTGGACAACAGCCCCAGTTTGGGAAATACAGGCAGGGAAGCATGACTGGGATCTATGGGTTTATAAAGGGGTGATGTTAGTGGTGGTGTGCTGAGGCGGCGGAGGGAAAAATAAGACTTTGGCTGCTCCTTCTGCTCAGAGGCAGCTGTAGCTCTATTCGAAGATGGCAGAGAGGTAAATTCACCCTCTGAAGGGGCAGGGCTGGTGAAAGTGGAGGGGTACTCCAGTATATCTCCATCCAGCTCCTCGTACTGCTGCCTGGACCCGGATGAGAGAGGCGGGCGCTGGGCAAAGGACACAGGTTCAGCAGGAGCTGCTGCTGATGCCACAGGATCTTTGTCTTTTTCTGGACAAATCTGACTGCTCCTCCAGCACAGAATACATCCCAGGACCAAACACAGACAGAAGACTATCAGTCCAACCAAAAGAAGAATTTGGAGGTGAACTGCAGACGTAACAGAGAAGAGTAAGATCAATACAATTCAGATCAGAAGCAGAATACAAAACTGCCATATTTTACCCTCATGCATGTACAATTTTACCCCACTGGTGTGAAAGCATAGAACCAATGCGTCATAGAAAAGCACTGATTCCAATGTAAAAGATAGGGAACAAAACCCACAGTCCTTGGTCTGTGCAAAAATGCATTGAATTAGTCATAACAGATTATCTTCCAAAGTTACAGCCTTTAATTGCAAAGTCCAGGACAGTTTCTTTGTTGAGCTATGGAGGAGGGAACTGTAGAGAGAATGTAATACTAAAAACACAGTTACTTTGGATACCTACTTGATTTGACTAAGTCAGGCTGATTATGCCTCATATTGCCTTCGGGTTTCATGCATTTTTGCACAGGACTGTAGATTTTGTCCCCCATCGCTTACACTGGAATTATGTTAGATGGAGATCACGACCAGTATGAACAGAAGGGATAATTACAGCCACCAAAACCTCTTTAACATCAATATGAGCATGTGAGTATTGTTTTAAAAATGTGAACGTAAAACCATACCTTCTAGTTGTTTGGTGAAAAGGACCTGCACCAGAAGCCAGAAGAAGAGTATGACCATGATGCCCTCAATCATACCTTTACAGCAGAAGAGAAGCACAGACTGCCACAGAGGCTGGCCTGGATACTCCTCATCATGGTAAGGCATGGTGCCAATAGTGTGCTGAAGGTTTGTCTGAGCCTATTTCAAAACATTCACAAGTGGAAGCCCAGAGTTCCCAGTAAAGAAGATGACTTGCTTGACTTCTGAAAACACATTCTGGTTTTCAGCCCTGGAGATATCGCCCCATGTAATTCTGCTCCACAGGATCGGTCAAAGCCATTGTTGAAGTGCCAAAGGGCACAAAAACATCTGCATCCCATTGTCCCAAAACATGTTGGGTATTTAGAATCCCAAGTTTCAGGTTTGTAAAAAACAAAACATGCACTTTACATGATATCCTCAGACTTCATGAAAAGGATGTCTCATAGTTCTTCTGCAGGTGCCACAGGTGTCTTTTCCTGTTTAAAGTTGAAAAATCATCCTGCTGTCCTGACTGCTACATACTGTATATTCCAGCATTCGTCCCCGGACAGTGATCTCCTCATTTGCAGAGTGACTTGACCAGTATTATTTCTCTCTGGCGGGCGGGGGCTGTGGGTGGAGATATTCATCTCATAATACCTCTCAGTTGTGCCCGTAGCATCTTTCTTCTACAGTGATCCAGATGCCACTCCAGCAGTGTCGCTATAAAATAACTATCCCAGCAGTAAATCCTGTAACTCATCCCCCGCCCTCATCCTCTGACCCATGAGCTCTTATCTCCATTAGTACTCTGTCGTAAGTCTGCTGCAGAGTTCAGGAATTAACTTTCAGTAGACTCTTTCTGTACCTCCTCTTTCATGTGGAGATTTCAACTGGAAAAATGTAATATGGACAAATGGAATATTGATAAATGTACATGTTTATGGATATGGATTCTCCTGATCTTGAATCAGTGTGTCTGGTGTATTGAGGAAGAAACACGTAAATTTAGCTTCTACCACCAGTACAGTTACTGAACCACTTTGTTGCCTTCATGCTTGACATTGGGATCAGTATGTGTGACAAAATAATTTCAACCCTATAACACAACTGTATGCTTGCCAAGTGAATTCTTGGAATAGCTAGCATTTTGAGGAATATTCTAATATTTTACCTATTTTCATAAAAGGCAAAAGAACTGAGGAGGCCACAAACATAACACTGACTTTGAGTAAAAAAACAAAACACAACAGTCTTTCTACAGCACACACAATTGTTTTATTCTTCATGGCCACATGTCCAAGAAATATGTTAATCAAAGACCAAAACAGAGTTAAACATCAAGTCTGATTTGTTACAGTTGTAAAATTCACAGTGGCATTTGTTTGCAATAATGTCTGCTTGATTGTCCACATACAGAAGATTTCAGCAGATGTCTAAATCAACACGCTAAATATTGCATATATCTCTAGAAGAGTGAGGTAGAGCTCTTTCAGTGTTCACTTGTCAAAAAGTTTGAGGTCATTAACGATACATTCTCTGCGTTTATACAAACACAACACAACATTATGTCATGAGATACAGTATAACAGTGATGTGTCCAGAGGACATTCCTGAGTCCAGAAGAAATTCCAGAGAAACTTACTAACTAGGGAAGTCAACTGAGGTAAATTTGTATCACTACCATCCCACATACAGGTTCCAAGAGAAACCTCATCTCTCACACTTTGCCTTTGATTGACAGCTGACATGAAATAACCATAGAGCCAAATGATTAAATAAAATAAAAAATACAAAACCTAAAATAACACACAATGCAAAATATAAAAAAATCTAACCAACCTGCAACCAATATCTTTGCCATTTGATTCTTTAGGACACATAATTTTTGTGGAAACTGATAGTGTAAATAATCCCTGAAAGTTGACAGTTACAGACAGGAGCTAAGACATTGAGCTAAGGCTTTTTGGTCGTCGTCAGCAGCACGTGGTTCTACTCTGGAAAAAGGCAGCTACAGACCTGTTTGATAATTAGTGACATATATTGAGAGTTCGCATTGGTTCTCATCGTGCTTATTCTGCTCTAAAGACACTTTTGAATAACCTTGTAAAGCCCTTTTGACATTAATCCCACTACATTTTGCTCCTAACAGGCACTAAGGTAAACTGTAATCTGAAACTACAATATAGTATACTTATGGAAGCCTTTGAGGTGAAAGGCCAGTGTCCCCCTGACTCATTTAAAGCACATTACACTGTCAAAGTAATGGCAAAACAATGCTAGAAATAATTGAATTGCTCCATATGTTGCAACTGATTTCCCCAATAACTAACACAGTTCTTGTCTGACAAGAGAGGTATATTGTGTAATAATTTCAATCAGAACAGATTTAAAAGCCAGTGAGCCTTAATTTGGTCCCTTTGAAGAGGTGGAAGATGAAGAGGAAGGACTGTGTGAGGAGGAGAGGGCACTGAAACCACTTGTTCCTGCCAGAGTTACAGCCTGTGACGCCACAGGAGCAGCAGACTTCTGGGCAAACAGCATTCCTGCAATGCAGAGATGAAAACAATTCAAATCAATAGACATTAAAAGCATGTATTGTGCAATTAACTTTGTCATATTTGCTGAAATAATCATTTTCAAGATCAGGGGAGAATTTAGTGTCATTAATTACTTTGTATAAAGTGAAATGAAATCCATTAGTGCTGCAGTGTACATAATAAAAAACAAATAGGAATAGTGTGACATTTTGGAAATGACATTTATTGGCTGGGAGTTAGATGATAAGATCGATACCACTCTCTTTCTACATAGAAAGCTAAAGCCAGCAGGCTAGCTTAGCTTAGCATGGAGACTGGAAGCCAAGGGAAACAGCTAGCCTTGCTCTATCCAAATCCCTCTATCAGCACCTCTAAAGCACACTTTTTAACATGTTATTAACCTTGTTTGTTTAATCCATATAAAACTGAAGAGTAAAAACTACAAGCTGTAGAAGGACGTCACTGCTCTCAGCCAAGAAATAGTCCCCCGTAAAAACACAAAACGTTTTGTTTTCGTTGGGTTAGGTCAGTTAGGTTTTTGGACAGATTAAACAAATGAGATATAATGTGTTAATTACTCAACTTTAGAGATGCTTGGATGTGGATTAACCTACTGACAGCGTTACACTAGCTGTTTCCAGTCTTTATGCCAAACTAAGCCAATGCCTGCTGGCTCTATCTGCATATTTAATATTTAATGACAGACAGATATGAGAGTCTACAAGATTCTGAGATCTACAGTATCTTCTTGTCTAATGGTGAGAAAGCAATCGCACATTTCCAAGTAGTTTAACTGAGTAAATGGGATTCTAGTTGCAGTCAAGTTGCCTAAAAATAATAGAAAAAGTATACAGTATAATTTAAAAACTACATTTTAACCTATTTAAATATAAATTAATAAAAATACCTTTCCTAATGATTCCTACAAAAAGAAGACAAAGAAAAGACATTAAAGTCTGATTACTCACCTGAGTAAATGGTGCCATTGACCTCCACAGATACACTGATACTGGCTGCTCCATTAGTGGAGATACTCAGAGACAAATCCTGTTTGCTTTCTGTGGGAGAAAAAGAAAATACTAAAATTAACTTTCCTAAAATGAAGTAAGCAATAAGGAAGTGTCATAACAGCAAAGGCAACTCACCATGTCCATTGTTAAGTTTGAGGTTCATGGGGTTGAAGTGAGAGGCAAAAGCCAGGAGGTTTTGTTGGAGGGCCTGCTGCATGAGGCGTTGCTGCTCCTCCGCCATCTGCATCATTTTCTTCTCTGGACCATCGGCTGCAGCTCCTCCTGCTCCTCCTCGCTCCAGCCTCTCCCTCAGATGCTCGAGTGTGGCAGCTTGTGCCAGCTGCTGCTGCTGCTGCGCCAGAGCCATAGGCAGCCGGCTGAGTATTGCAGGGGATGACATTTCATCTGAGTGGAAGAAAATTAAAGAAAATAAATTTTTAAAGTGTCATGAAACCAGAACAAAGAAAAGGGAAAGAAAAATGACTTTTCCCCTGTAGATAAACGGTCCTCACACACTGTGTTATACCTGTCTTTCTCTTTATATTTGGGCTAGCGGAGGTATTCAGGCCGTTGTGTCCGGTTGGGGTGGCTTGCATCGTTGGTGAAGAGATGAGGGCATGTGGAGCAGAGCTCGGGGAAGGAGAGTAGCGGTACAGGCTGTTGGTGTAGCTGGGACGTCGACCTTCTCTGCGATTACTGTCGATGGCTGCCTGCAGCTCACCTGGAGAGCTCAGGCCCTTCTTCTCACACTCAAACGGGTACAGATACTTCATATACCTATAGAGAAAAGTTTAAATAAATTAAGTGCAAACATCCCTTTTTAAACTCAATTTCCAAACTTAAATTAGATTTTAACTTAAGAATTTCACAGTGTTTGTGATTTACTTTCTCAAAGATGTGGCTTTGAATGTCACCCACATAAATAATACTGAGCAATTTGGGCTAAGTGCTACTAAAATAACCATATTTAATTAAGTTAAAAGTTAAAAGAGAAGCTAAAATTTTCACATTCTTTGATTACTGTTACATGAGGACTTACACACGTGTGGAAAAAAATTAACTAATCTGAAAGACAATAAACAAAGCCGGTGGGTTTATTGATTTTAAATTATTTTGTTATTCTTGCAGCATTTAACAATGCAGAAGCACCTGAATATATTCATTCATTCATGAAATGGTCATTTTACGCACATTTATTAGATTTCATAGCTACCTAAAGATATATAAAAAAAAACATTTAGCAAATCTAATAGCAAATAATGTAATACACAAAAAGGCCCAAAGTCGTCTTCATTTTCTGAAGAGACTGAGGTTCTTTGGAGTGTGCAGTTTAAAATCTTTCTATGACACTGTGGGGAGGGGGGAAGCACTTAGAGGGACAGAAAAAGACTCAACAGACTGGTCAAGCGGTCCAACTCTGTCCTGGACTGCCACCTAGACTCCATAGAGTAAGTGGGGGGAGAGGAGGATGTTAGCAAAGCTGACATCCATCATGAACAACTCTTCTCTTGAGACTGTGGGGACCTTAAACAGCTCCTTCAACAACAGACTGCTACTCCCACTATGTAAGAAGGAGCACTACAGCAGGTCCTTCATTCCAACAGCAGTGAGACTCTTTAACACCAGCATGACTTTCTTCTATTATTTCTTCTTTAGATTTCTTATTTATAAATCATTTCTTACCCACCTTGTGTATACAAGCTGCTGTGAATGAGTTTCCCTGGTCTCATTATCCTTCCGTGGTTTAAAAATAGTAAAGAACCTAATTTATTTGTTGTTATTATACTAATTATTGTGGTTACTATACTTTGACTGAAAATATTAGATCCAGTGTAATAGGTAATGCAATGATTTCAGGATTTTCATTTCACATTTCGACAATTACACATTTTTGAGCTTTTCTGTTATGAATCAGAGTGACACCTACTGGGTGCGGAGGGTGAAGGCTGCACTGGTGATAGATGTGGGCAGGTTAAGACCTTTGGTGATCTCCCTCCAGATCTTCTTGTTAATAACTTCCACCAGGCCTCCCTTCTCTGTCACAAGCTTATATAGCCTATACAGGTCAAGCACCTGCTTTGCCATGATGGGAATGCGGTTAACAGGTGTCCCTGGGAGAATAAGAGGATAAATAGATAAGCACATGGCATAAAATAAAAAAACAGTATTAAGGTCAGGAACAAGGAGGAAAAGAACATATACCTGAGGGCCTAAGGTTAATGTTAGGTAATATGGCTTAGGAGGCATAATCACCGTGGATGGACCTCTCTAATGAAGCTTATTTCAGATGGATGGGGGTGGGGATAATTCCACAACAGCAGCTCTGTTGCTGCATTGATTTGAGTGCTGGGGGATGGGTGATTTTAGAGCCAGCAGTGCCTGCCAATCACAGTGTTGACATCTATACCATCCAATCCCGATTTGGACTAAAGCCAATTAATGGAGGAGGCTAAAAGGCAGTTGTAGAAACAAGATTAGTTTGTGCTTAGTATGGACAAATGGCACAGAGACATGCACTTTTGCCATGGGCATGAACTTTGCACACACAGATTATGGTTGCTGACTATTCATCTATAAAAGCTATTTTTGTTTGACTGGGATCTCTTTTCATTGGACCATATTAATCTGTAGTACTGTCTTTAATATACAGTACTTTATGGTGCTAATGAGATTAAAAGTACAGACAAATTTATACTAGAACGCCTCATGGTACATCAGCTGCTTTCATGTGTTGATTGTGGTTTATGTTTAATATTAACAATTAAAATAATTCTTAGATTTTTGTAAAATTTTTAAATGCAATTTTTAAACTGTGCAATTACCGTAAGTTTAATAATCAGTTCTTTTCAACCTGTAGATATTCTACTTTGTTACCATGCTACTATGGACCAAAAGAAAAAATGCTTTTTATAAATTGAAACTGACAAACTATTTTAATTTATGACCTGATATTTTAACCCTCTAATGTTTGCATTCATTCATTAAGTGCACTTAGACTTAATTGTGTGATTGTTTCATTGAATTCCTGATTATCTTTAAAATTAAATCAATGAAAATAGTGAATTCAATTACTGCATGAGGTGAGGCCCGTTTATAAGATAATACAGTAAATTTAAAAGATAAGACTGCATCATTTGAGATGATTTTTATTCTACACAAAAGAAAAGGTAAACACTTTTCAGCTGATCCAAAGATCATCAGCGTATGACTGTTTAACATTAGTTAAAGTGTTGCTGGGTTCATTCCTTTCCTAACAAATAAGCATCATTCAATCATCAGCAGTGCCTCAGAAACATCACTGCTTTGTTTATTTGATTCTCAAAAGAATCCGCATAGAGTTGTGTTGATTAAGTAAGAAAGGAACAGAAGAAGAGCTCTTTATTTTTTTATTAAAGATTTATAAAACTAACACCAAGTCATACCTCGTTTCTGCATGAAGACGAAGAGATCATCAAGAAACTCCTTCCGCTGTGGGTCGTTATCCAGTTCATAAAGCTGTAAGTTAAAGAGAAAAAAAAAAACACATTAGCAACTGTTATTTCAGGTGTGTTCTAATGTACATACATCGTACAAATCTACTAACCTTGGCAAAGTCTCTGGATGGTTCCCCTCTTACTTTTCCTCCGTCAGTATCCTCAGCCCAGATGGCACTTCCTCTCTGTAAATACATCCACATAGAGAATCATCAGTGTCCTCTTGAACACAGAAGTTAATTTCCAGTAGGTTATTTTTGATTAAAAATGGACGTACAAATGGTACTATACCATGGCTGGTGTTACGTTATATACTGACTGGCAGACATGCAATATATAGACAAGGATTATTAAAATCAAACATTGGGGATATTATATCCTCACTGAGATACCATTCCTATTTAAAGCTTCTTTTTATTTGTCACTTTTCCTCATGGACTCTGGACTGTGTGCTTCCAAACCTGCTTTATCTCTAGCCCTGACATTGTCGACTGCATCACAATCAGACATTAAACAGCTGGTCGTCCTGCAGCATCTGGCCGCCTGTACTGCTGCTCTGCGTATACATTAATGCATATTTTTCAAAGGGAGTGTCTGTGTAAAGCTGGGCACAGTAAAAATGGAGATTAATGGACAGGCCCCACGCTCATTAGGTAGTTTAATATGGCATGTTATTCCACCATCACCTCCCCCTTAACATGACAGTTAAAGGTTAAAAATGTGAGTGGAGGGCAGTGTGTGCAACAGTGTGGAAAAGCCTGCTGAGAGGTTATTGTCCTGCTAGCGCGCACAGAGAGCTGCATGATGATGCTTGTCTTAAGAATGGTCCGTCATTACAATTACAACAAGTGGATGATGTTTTTTTTTTGTTTGTTTTTTTTAAATCATGCTCTCCATCTTATTCAAAACTGACATCACAATTCATTTATTTTAAAATTATTGTTGATTTAGTTGCAGCTCATGAAGTGTCACACTGTTTTTGTTGGATATCTATTATTGGTTTGCTTTCTGTGGGCTTATGAGGGACAATGCTCACATGCTGTTCAGTTCACGTCCATGTTTTATGTTTTATATTCAAACAAGCAAGCGTGTTTTTGACAACAAGGCATGTTTTTGTATTAGATAGGATCAAATGCTTCAATCATCATCCTTGTGTCCTTGTTGCTTATCATAATAATGGGCTGTTTTTGTTTTTCTTTGTCTTCACATAACAATTTTACTTGCATTTAAATGTATCATTAAACTCATTATCCCATTCACTAAATGTTTTGGTATGGCAACCTGATCCTAACAGGGTTGATGACTACAACAATTCACTGTTTCGAGTTATAAATACACGGGGACAAATTATCTTTTGGCTTCCAGTCCGACTTTAACTCTCCTCGTGTTTACAGTAAAAACACAATTCAAACTGCAAATGCTGACACACAAACAGATACATGATATTGTAAGTCCGTAGTTCCCAACCTTTGTTGTCAGATGTAACCCTCACAGCCCTATCCGAATTCATTTCAATTGACTTTAAACTGGATGTTAACACTAATAACTGTATAAACACGGATATTGTTACAGTCATCTTTTAAACAGTTTAACTCTCAGTGTTTTGTTTGGTCAAGTTTGCATGTGTATTACCAACTCTTCTAATAATAGAAGCTGGAAATTTAACCATTACCTTTATGTATTCTAACCATTTATCCATTACTTTTAGCTAATTATTTTAGCTGTGTATGTATTACTTTTAGCTAACTATTAATCCATTACATTTAGTTAATTATTTGAGTTGTAGTTGAGTTTCAGCTACTCGTTTTAACCATTTATCCAGTACTTTTAGTTAACTATTTATTGTACAATTTATGTACTACTTTTAGATATCTATTTGAACTATTTATCTATGACTTTTAGATAACCATGACAACCATTTTAGCTTTTACCTAACCGTATCCATACCTTCATCATATTTCTTTTTATCCATTACTTTTAGCTAACTGTTTCAACTTCTCTGCTCACTTGCAAACTTTCACACATGTGATACAGCAGATTCAGTGAGGATGTTTTTTTTTTAAATAAACTGTAATTTCTATTTTTTAACAGGATCTTTATATGTCGCCATAATTGCAGAAGTTAGTTATCACATCACTGTTTTAATGCTTTAAAAACCAAATTATTTTCCCTTCTTCTGTTTTCAGTTGTTAAACTGGTTAAACAATATAACTGTGGTGGCAGAGCTGTTGACACATCTAATGGCTTCACAGCTTAGAATTTCTAATAAAGGACTTCTACTCCCCCGCCAGAAAGCTTATTGATGTGAAGGTAGATAAACATCCCGGTCTTTTCACCATCAAATGGAAATAAAACCCTTCCCCCACTTATTGATGAGCAAGTGAGACCTACTGCGGATCTATTAACAAAGAGCTTTCAGTTAATTGCTCACACAGTTTTCACACATCTACTCCTGGGAATGCTGATAGTATTCAGTATGTAGGTCAGGAAAGGGTCTCTTTTGTTGGCTAGATTTTATTAGGCTTTTAGATGATTTTATATATGTAAATGTCAAATCAGGTTAATGCATACTCAAAGTAGTTTTGTAAAAATGTGACTATTTAACCAGTAAAGATAGAAAAAACAAAGAAAATTCTACTTCATTTGAAATATTAAGATCATCAAACATTACACAAACTGGAATTACCTCTTATAAGCTTTATTAAACTGAGAAGAGTAAGTAAAAGCATATCCCTCACTAAATTTCAATATAATTGCAGCGGGGGGCCACATTTATAATCCAAATCAAATTATTGGATCCACCCAAACAAGTCAAGATCATCTATCTGGCCCCTTGTTGTGCTGTGGGCTGAACTGAGGGTGAACGAGGCCCTTTGACATCCGCCCCCATACATTTAAGGGTGTACAGTGTGACTGCACACAAGGAGTGAACAATGGCCGTGCAGTATGGCGAGGCTTGTACAGCATAGTCGAGATCTTCAAACATGTTTGCCCGATGAAATTAATGGAAGAAATAGCTAAAGGAGTAGTACAGAGGGACAAAATTTTAGGGTGAAAAGATGGTAACAAGAGTTAATCACTGTAACTCAGAAATGACCCCATTTCAAACTATTTGTGAACTTATTTACACACTGAAAACTACTGAAAGCATTAACATATAGCGCATCTACGTTTTAGGCAAAGTGGAAAGCATCTTTAACTTTCTGCCCCGATAGATAATTTTACTAAAGCTTGCTAGGCTCAAAAATGTTCCTTACAAACACAGTTAGAAATGATAAAGTGGTAAATGCTTTTTATCTTAACATTCAGGTAAACCAGATACACTTAAATATCACAAGTAATCTGTCTTGCTTGTAAATTATTTAACCAGCATCTAAAGTTAATCTGACCACATATGAAGAGCAAACGCCTCGCTTTGCATTAAGAAATATAAAAACTGAATACAAACAAACACGTACATACATTAAGTTCTTTTAACATCAGCCTGTCACATCTCATTGTTGTGCTTTTAAGTCAAACAGAAGAAATGTTCTTCAATGCTCCAGCTGTTGTGTGCTCGCCTGAGAAAAGGAAATGCATTCTCACTCCAGTGGCCATATAATGTATTGATTACTCGCAGCTGAATTAAGCTGCCATTTAGCGTTGCCAGGCGACAGTTAAATTATGCAAAGCTATCCGCTGAGCTACAGCTACGTCAGCAGTGAGTTTTATGAGCCTCTTGAGGTTTTAAAAAGGGGGCTAATGAACCCATAACTTTTTGAACAATCACGGATTCATAAAGAGAAACTGTAACTTAACTGCACATGCAACAAAACACACACAACAGAAGGGGGAAGTACTAACTAATGAGAAAGAGGTGTGTAAAACTGGTGTCAAATACCAAATGCCTGTTCTGTTGCAACTACTGCAAGTTAACTTCATGGGTAGTTGCTTGCTGGTATGCTGTAAGGCTCAAACCCAGCTGTCCCTCTGCCTGCAGGCCTCATTAATCATAACGTATTGTATTGAAGTGGGGCCTTTTTAAGGGAAATACACACAGAAGAACCAATCAGATTGGTCTGTGTAAAGAAGGGGAAGAAAATCTATGAGGGCAACCTCTGTTTCCTTTAAGCAGTCAAACATCTGTTGGAAAACATAAATACTAGCTCCTGATCTCGTATTATACCACCATAGATAGAGATACAATGAGAGACATGTCCAGCCCCTACCCAGCCATTTCTTACAGTAATCAACCATGTTCATAAATACATGCTTGAGGCTATTTCAAGAATCCTCTGCTCACATTTTAACCCCCATCTCCACCTTCTTCCGCTTTAAACAGTAAAGATTGGACCACAGCCAAGACCAATTAGCTTGGCCTGGCATTTTGGAAAGTGGCAGACATAAGGTGAAATATAGCAGAAGGAGATCTCTGGCCTGGCCAGTAATTAAACAATATCACGTTTGGGCATCTTGCCAAAAGGGACACGCTTCTTTCTTCTCAATAAAGGACAATAGGAGGCAGAACAGAGCCTGACTCTCAGCAGGAAGAAGTCAAAATTAATAGTTAAACACACACCAGCTAAGATGTCTATAGACTCTCTGTAAAGATGAGCCAAGACTATGGCTACTTCAAAATAAAAGGTGGTAAACAACACAGCAAAGAGAAACTATATTGCCTCGATTTGGGACGTCACATCAAAGATAACTTACTTGTTTAAATGGCTCATCATAGCCCCAGTCACCGAAGCCATTGGGTGAAGTGAAGGCTTGTTGGCCTGCAGGAGACAGCAGCTCCTTCTCCTCTTGCTCTTGTTTTATTGCTGAAGGTGGAGACGTTGGCCTCACAGCAGACGGCTGAGATGTTGAATAAGGAGGAAAGGGTAGGCCTGAAACCTGCTGGAGTCTAGGCTTCTTCGCCTGTTGATGAGGCCCATTCTCCTCCTCATCTTCCTCATCTTCCTCCACATCATCATTCTCTTCAGGCTCTAGTTCCTGATCCTCCTCATCTGAGTCTTCGTCTTCATCATCTGGATCTATTCTGCTGTGTTGGCTGTTCAAAGCTTGGTGTGTTGCTTGATATGTCTGTCCATTTGCTTTGCCAAGTAACGCAGAGTCTAGTCTGGATCCAGAAGCTCTCGCTGCAGCAGCGGCGTGTTGAGCAAACAGGAGCTGGGCATGAAGAAGATGTTTCTCTTGCAGGTTCATCTCCAGTTTGGCCTCTTGCTGTCTCTGCAGCTGCTCCATCACCGCCTCCAACTTTACCCCAGCAGGAATGAATTGTGGACACCCAGCTGAACTGCCCTCCTCAGATAAGCTCGACTTTAGACAAAAAATACAAACTTCATTAAGGAAAATCTTTCTGCAGCAAATAATCCAAAACTTTGAAACTTTACACACAAAACTGGTTTCAACAAGACCCAAATTAAGGTTTAAACACTGGTGTGCTGTTGTATATTTTAAGACTTCCTGTGAGAGCTGCGACCATGCTTGTTTTTGGATTCAAACATATATTCAGGTGAAATGTTTGCAAAGAGAGGCTGTCTTGGCCTCATATGGAAACAAAGCTTGATGGCTTTAAACAATTATTAACAGAAAACACATCCATCCAGCTGAGAATAAATTAGTGGCAGGTTACAAATGTTTTCTTAAGTGTCCTCACTTTGGTAAAAGCTACTTAAATACAGCCATAGAGAACTTTCTTTCACCTTTCTTCAGTTTTTTAAATGGAAAATTTTATTTTCCAGCGCATATACATGCGAATATTTGACCTATGGTAATACTCACGAAAAAAACACAACTTAAACAATAACTTAATGGAAAACTTCGTCCACAAACTGCCAATGTTGCCTAAAACATCTACATGAATAGTCATTTGCTTTGTTACTGTACCAAACACGAGTGTGAGCGATACCAAACAGTCGTCGACACTCACCATTTGCGCCTTTGAGTAATCCATCATCGCCAACAGGTCGTATCTAGTTTTTCCTTTTTTCCTCCGACAGATATAAATCGCATCGCATGACCAGTTTTCCAAGCAGAAAAATGGTATTCAGATCAAATGTGGTTTAAACACCCCCGTAGTGCGGAGGCCGGGGTGATCTTGGCTGGAGGAGGGGTAATAAATGCTCTGCGTTTTACCTCCCTGGTCACTGCGCATGGAAACTGAAACATCTTTGATTGTCTTTGACTGAGTGGCCTACACCCCCCAACTTGCATGAATGAAAGGCCCGCCCCGTGCGTAAAACTCGTAAAGTGGGTTTTCTTTCCTGCATCTCTGTGGAAACTACCCACCCACTTTACAAGGAAATCCCACCCACTGCCTTTATCTTAAACATTTAAGGTAACACGACCTCTGCTGAAATAGAAGGAAAACGCGTTTTTAGTCTGAAGCACATAGGTCTAACTTCCACATCCACAGTATCCATGATTTTTGTATCCACTCTTACATGGCGCATTTACGCATTTGGAGCATGGATAAATATAAAGGGATAAATATAAAGTGTGTAAAAACGCACAGAGAAGGCTGGCAGGGGTCATCTGTTTGGGGTATTGCAGTTTCATTGATCTAAAGTCTTGAATTTCCCCATTTTCAATCTTTAATTCCTTTATTCACGGTAACATTTAAAAATAGATGTATCTAATATTTACCTTAACACTCAGTTGTTTTCCTTGACCCCAAAGTAGAGAAATAAAGCTCCATAAAACTAATTTTAATAGCAATTTATCTAATTCTTTATAGGACAATAATGGAAATCTTGCGTTCATGGGAATCAGTGGCTACAGTGACTCCCACCCCTCTATAAAAAGCCCAAGGCAAATGTTGTTGTCATGAACTGATTTATGACAGGATAAGAGAAAAAAATTCAAAGTCAACAACTGGCTTTCACCAGTAAACTTAATTTAAACTTACCCTAATATTCCAGATATTTGTTATAAGTGTTATATAAGGAATATAAGGAAAAGGGAATGCTGTTCCACTGTGTTTGGCAGCGCTCAAAGGTACAATTATTTTGGGAAAGTATAATGCAGGCCATTTCCTAAATGGTATGTAAGAACGTTTCCCTGCAAGCAAAGCTATGCATTCTGGGTACATAAAATTCATAAGACAGTCAGTATTGACAGACTTTAGACTTCTTCAAACCAGTATAAAAAATACAAAAATGCCCTCTATGATTGAAGGAGATTTCACATTTCTTTAGAAAGACTGACAGATATTAGAAGGAAAATGAAACAAATTATTAAAGAATTTTTAAAGGATGAAAATATTGCAATATCTTAAAAATCATCATCACCACTGCTACTTTTAGTTTTTATTTATTTTTATTTTTATGTTACTTGTATAACATGCGTACACTTGTGTGCATTCTGTTTCTTTGTATTAAATCATTTAAAATGTTTTTTGTTTTCCTTTACATGCATTATTTATTGTTGCCATGTCATTGTCATTTGTGTTTTCAATATGTGAAAATGTGAAAAGATAGTTTTTTTTTAGGATCTGGACATCTTTCTTTGGTGAAAGACTTACAACAGTTGTATTAAAAGGGATGATAGATGGCAATGAGGAAAACTGGCTATCTGACATTTTTGGGTTATAAGGTTGGACATTAATTTACCTTTTTTTTCTTTCTTTCTTTTATTTATTACTCTTTCTTCCCAGACATGTATGTCCTCATGTCTGTGTGTGAATGTGTATTTATGTGTATGTATACGTAGATCCCACGTCTTCCCAGTTTTACTCCTGCAGCTTAATAATGTGAGTGTATTGTACTATCTTATTTATATAAGAAGTACTTGGAGATTTATTTTTTGTGCCCACTGTGTGCTGTTGTTTGTGCTGAAGATTAAAATGTTTTTTTCTGAGAGACCATTAAGCAGAAGCATTATTGAAAATGAGAAATAAGTCACTATTTATTCACACTCTAGCAGCCAAATTCATGAATTTCATGAAAAAGTGCACGTGTACAAAAACTCACTCAGCAATTTCTCTTCAATATGTAACTCTTATTTAAACTAATCTTGAAACAGAAGCAGATGCAGAATGATGAATTTTCAAATAATAAGTATAAGCAGTTACTCCTATTTGATTACAGTTTAGTTTGACACTGTTGTGTTTCCCTTGAAAGTTTTTACTGATACTACTTTAAAAATAAATTGTAAATTGGCTGTTCACCCCAAGAAAGGACTTTTTGGTCATAGCACGCCAATTTTAAAATAATCCAATATTTTCCACATACATATAATCCTGAAAATCCTGTAAAACCAATTGACACTCTAAAAAAATAAATCCAGGTGTCACATTTATTATTCCTTTGGCAGAGTTATGTGTTGATAACAAGATCACACATTTTGTCATTTGAACAAGTTTATTTCACCAGCATGTACATTTTCCCTGAAATGAAAACAGATGTAATATAGATTGAATACAGTAAAATGATTTTTACATTCATGTGAACACACTGCTCCCTGGTGGCAAAATGTGACTCTGACAAAACATCCAGACACCCTGGCAACATGCACTGTGAAGCCTGGGTCTTCAACAGCCACCACTAGGTGGTTCTCAGCGCAGCCAAATTATTGTTTGATCAGTGACATTTTCCCTTTTAATGCTTCATAGTTTGTATTTGCAGACATATTTATCAATCCAACATATTAGATCAGTCTATTTGTGAAAGAAACATTGAAGATTGGCTACCTATGACTTCTTGTATAAGTGTGAAAGATCTCTTTACATGTTATTGTAGGCCCAGTTTGATATGCAACACAATTAGCAGTGGTAGGGGGACCCTGCGCCGCCTCTCTGTCAGCCATGTTGAAGACCCCTGCTGTAAAGTGATGCTCTGCTCTCTATTAAAGCAACTTATTGTGAATGTATTGCTATTTAAACTATTTAAAATATCCCAAACATACTTGTGACACTCAATAAAGATACATTTTCCTTTATTAGGTTCATCAATATTTTACAAGCAAAAGAACTTAATAAAGGCCAAATTAAATATCACACGTATTATGAGGCAAATATGTAAGTACAAGGTTTCTTTGTCTGGGGGATATCCACCGTTGTTTGATCTGAAACAAACAAACCAAATTGTCTGTTAGATTACCGTCTTACGGCAAACCTGGAGGGGAAAAAACACGACTGATTAGAGAATTTTAATACCTACTCATCTAGACTTTGTCAATGCCGAGCTCTTCAGGTGTAGAGACACCAAGCTCCTCTAAAACCGGCTTCAGTTCTTGGATCACATATGGGTAGATGTCTTTATGAGGGCCGGCTTTATCCTGAGGAAATAACAGAATGGTATAACCAGAATTAATCATTAACTTATGATTACCAACTGTGAAGATGCTGGTTGGTAATATTCCCTCAATTATTACCAAGCTCTCAGACACCTGCTTTTTCCTCTCTCACCTTCACAACTTCCAAAATTCGGATAGCGCTGGCCAAGTCGTTTAACCTCCGACAGGCTCGCAGTGCTGCCTCAAGAATCTTTGGCTCGGGTACCAGATCGTAACCAACCAGTGTGTTCATTCCTGGAAGAAGGAACACAGAAACCAACACTTACTACAAGACACACTCATTTCCTGTCTTAAAACAGATTTGGTAGACAAGTTTTTATATTCCCAATGTGAATAAATCCCACAAAAAGACCAAAAGCAATAATGAAATGACTCTACTCCAGTATTTTCTTATCTATCTGCAACACAGACCTCCACACAGTTACTGGATGACATTTCTTCATTAGAATAAAACATGGACACTGTAGTTTACTTTGAGTTGATCCCACATACACCATCCTGGAGCCAAAAATACTCACTAGCGCATGTGTGTAGATGTGTATTAATCCATGACTGAAAATAGTCCCCAACAATAATTTACTATTACTGGAGTAATGTTTGGTAAAAGCTACAGTGTCCAGGTGGTTACAGAAATTTCTGGGCCTACTTCAACAATGAAATTTGATATCTTATATCTATATATATATATATTTTATATCTTCAGAGGAGCCTGCGAGCCACACGTAGGCGTAGGACAGTTGGAAAGCAGTGAGAGACAAACATTTCTGGATTTGGTCTTTTCATGGTATTTATTAAAAAAAAGTTTCAATTTACAAGTTGAGCACACACATTTTTTTCAAGTTAAAACTGCAAACTAACCACATTTTCAACATTACTTCCTGTATATGTTTCAGTATAACGTTCAACTGTAGGACTGCCTCCTGAGCCATTTCAGTAAATCTCTCACATGATAATGAGCCCTTCCTTTTTATTCCGGCCACTAAAAACTCCTCTTGTTGTGTTTTTTTCCCTCTCAGGGTGTGTTCAGACTGTCCTACATTAAAGGAATGTGTGATACTTCAGGGACCACTGATATGATGAAATACAAACCAGGAAGTTCAGTGTGAGTAACAGATCGTGTCTGACGGCTTATCAGACACCAGAGCACTGTTTGTAATACTCTGCGACAGGTTTTAATTACTCTGGAAGCTTATCATATGATTAATATAATTTTATCTTTTGTCATGACACTAGTGAGGTAATACAGTGTTCACAGAACAGACTAATTACTGGAAATGTGTGCTTGCTAGATGACGTTGCGTTGTAACTCTTTTTTGCCAACAGCTGAGCATTTTTTTTTTTTTTGCCAGAGTCCTCTGCATTGGCACCCTCACAACATCGACGGGCTGGAGACGATTCAAA
Organism: Sciaenops ocellatus; assembly: GCA_033000465.1. Taxonomy (NCBI): domain Eukaryota; kingdom Metazoa; phylum Chordata; class Actinopteri; family Sciaenidae; genus Sciaenops; species Sciaenops ocellatus. The sequence continues at coordinate 10,849,768 of CP136871.1, forward strand.
TGAATGATGGGACGGCGTCTTTTCCACACAGTGCTACGTTTCTGGATGTGGCCTTTACTAATCAGAGTGGTACATGTACAGATTAACTCTTTTCTCCTGATTCTTTAATCACTGCTTCTGATGTGATATCATTTTCTCAAGAGTGCATTTTATTTGGGCAAAGGCTACTATGTTGCTCATTTAAAATTAAGTGCCAAATTATAAGGAAATGAAATGTATATTTGAAATAAATGCATGTTTGTTTTGTGAAATTCTTTTGTGTTTGCTTTTCAGTAATCTTACAATACAGAAATATCCATCCCCGCAGTCATGCACTGCTTTTGTAAATCAAATATTGGCATAAAACCTCGTAGTTGACAACGCCCCATAGACTCATATAAATACTGTATTAATGCTCATAACTTCTTAGCACAGGTTTAATTTCTTTGCAACCTCGACTTCCTTGAACAGATTTAATTTAAATACAGATTTATCTTATAGGATAACTTCATGTTTACTGTAGCATAGGTTAATATTAATGTATGTTTGATGTATGTTTACTGTGTGTCATGCTGCTACTGGATACTTGAATTTCCCTCAGGACCAAAAACGTATCTATCTATCTATCTATCTATCTATCTATCTATCTATCTTTTAGCTTTGTCTAGCAGAACTTGTGAGGAAAACGTCCTGATGCTACATCCTGCAATAACTGTTGGACAATGTGTATTCGGTCACCCATAAACATACCTTTCCTCAGCTCCCATGCGTCAATGTCTGGCTTGTTAAAATAGGTGACCCAGCGGGCATCAAACTCCTCATCTGTCTCTTGCTTCCCATGCGAGTACCCCCTTGAGGCCAAAAGAGCTGCAATGAAATGAAAACAATTATTCTTTTATTAGTTGGACAACTTATCAACAACAAACTACAGCGACCTACATGGCATCTAGAGTCATGTAATGCAGAAGCGCAAACACAGTCAAGGGTAACTACACTTAGGGAAGTGGGAAGAGGACAAATGTTGTACAGTAGTGTAATGCCGGTGTCCTTGCATGACCTGACTACTGCACCTACAGGGCTGAATAACACAATGACAACCAAAGCAGGAAATGTCTATACACTATGGTTATTACGTTATATTCAAGAGGAGACAGAAATCAGACATTTCATTTAAGTAAATTAAAATTTAATTTAACTTTAAGTTGCAAATTATTTGATGAGGAACTCATGACAGCTTCAGCATAATGTATGTTTCCCTGGCTGGTTCTGTCTGGTGCCAAACATACACGTACCTCCAGGTCAAGAATATTAGCAACTAGTTGGCTGAACACAGCTGATAGTGAACTGACCTAGTTAGCATGTTAGCAACCACAGGGCCTCACACTCAGCCTTCAACGGGTCACGGCAAGGACACGGACACCATCGAGCTCAACACCGGGACATTTCAAGAGCAGCACGCAGCCAGGTTATGTGGGGGACGGAAGTATTGAACTAAAGTCTACATAACTTGACATATTAACAACATGTCGTGTGATAGAAATGATAGTTACACTGGCTAAGCTAATCGATGGCTAACTTTAGCCGCGCACCGCAATGTGCCGACACATGATTTCCGTTACAACTTCGCCTCGACAGCTACCAAAACCACTAAATCACAAAATAACACCCAGTTTTGATAGTTGAATGAACAAATACCTTGACACCCTGGTTGGGTACGGGTTAAACTCCGGACACCGGAGACTGAGAGTCGGACGGCGGCTCTGAACATGATGCGGTACAGCCAGTCACACGAACCGGTATGCCTTCTCAGGAGGAAGCGGCTAGCAGCTAACAGCTAACGCGGTTCACTACCCGTCACGTACGCGATGCGGTGCTGCGCATGCGCAAAATGTAGTTCATTGACGTTTTGCTGTATTGTTGACGTGCTGGATCTGACTTTGATCACACGTAAAGTGGACAACATGTTTATTATTTCTGTGTTTATTTTCATAGAAAACGGATGTTAATATTGTTAAAAAATTCTGAACATTTTCTCATTGTCACTTTGGACTCAATATGCACTCCTCTGCTAAATGCTGTGACTTTCATTTACTGTCTACAGCCTAATTTGATTGTATATAACATCTTGTCAACAGAATACGGACCCCCACATGTAATTAGATTTTTTAAAATGTGTCACATTTTAAGCCTGGCCTATTATAACTTTTATATTTACTTTATTCAACTTTTATTTCACCTTATTAACCTATTTATATACTGGGTTATTAACCTATATGATTGATTAAAAAAAAGCTGCATAATTAGTATTGGTTCTTAAATGCCAAGAGCTGTGTGTCTTTGGACATGTCCACTGGTTCATCCAATTGGAGTGCAAGTGCCCCCACTGTTTGTAGTTTCTCAGTTATCTGCACCCTCACATTCACCATAATTTTGGTGAAAATGTGAATTATTATGACAAAAATTGGCGGACCCCCTGCAGTACCTCTGCGGACCCCCTAGGGGTCACGGACCCCTGTTTGAAGACTGCTGGTATATAGTACATATTTAATTTCTCTGCACATGTTTTTTTTTTCTTAACACATGTTTAAAGGTTCAATGTGTAGGATTGAGTGGTACCTAGCATTGTAGTTGCAAATTGCAACCAAATTCAACCCCCCTATGCCTCACCCTCTTCTTCTAAGCATGTTGGAAAAACTCAAACATTCATTCACATAAAAACAAAAGGACATATCTAGATCAGTTTTTGGTTTGTCTGTTCTGGGCTACGGTAGAAAAATGGCAGATCAACATGGCGGACTCGGTGGAGGAGGACCCGGAAGAGGCTCATTTTGAGACAACGAAAACACACAATTCGTATATCCAGGTGATTATACACTAATGAAAACATACTAATGAATATTACATCTATCTATCTATCTATCTATCTATCTATCTATCTATCTGTCTATCTATCTATCTATCTAATGCAAACACTGTGAGACACTCGTCACAATGCCATATACACGCTACATTCAGATTTTTAGAGTTGCCTGTAGGTTATATTCTGTCAGGATGAGAACAAGAGAAGTAAAATGAGTTAAATAATCCCAATGCTTGTGGTGTTGAATACTATTATTTTTTATTTCATCATGCTGCATTTCACTTTAACACAGAATGCCATGCCAGATGACATGTTTCGACAAACACTAAATAACCTGGATCAAAATGAATTCTCTCTATATATAATTCCAGGTCTCTACTTTCGTGAAAATAAAAGATGGACATACACTTTCCAACACAGCCTAAAACATCAAAGTTGAGATGCATGTCCAGACAAGTTTATTTATTTAAGTGATTTACATCTAAAAAAAAAGACAGCAACCCTCAGCTAAAACACTGTGGCCCTACAATATATGATAATGTTTATGAACTCCCCCCAAAAGTAAAAGAAAGAAAACAAACAAACAAATAAACAGAGTGAGGACTATTGATGCAAACCTTGTTATTTATATTTACAGTATTGACGAACTTTGTGTACTCTTTGAGTGCTTTGTTAACCTTTTGCATCAGAATAAGCTCTGACATTACTAATATGTAACTACTAATGTGACAATTAATATTGCTGCTAACACTTATTTAGAAATATACATTACTTTTCATGACAAAGTTAAGCTGTTGCAAAAGACAGATTTCATTTTCAACATACACGTGTTGCTACAAATCATTCACAGTATCATCACCTTTCAGTGAAGCTGAAGTACAGAAGCTCTGAGAGGAAAGCGAGAAAAAACATTTTGGTTATCCATTTTCATGGTCTGATTACGTTTTTTTTGTCACTTTTGTGTTTATGACTTAAGAATAGATGAAAAAAAAAGTTTTAGCCTAGATAATCTTGCTCCTTTTCTATATTTCAAACGGGTGAAAAACAGTTTGCCAGGATCATTTTTCTAAGGATGTTTTGGAATGTGAATTTTATTTTTCATTTTATTCTCTGTCAGGATCCATTTATTCATTTACCTATTTAGAATATGGGGTAGTGGTGTACTTCAGTCTGTTGTGTCCAAAACGAGAAAACAGCAAACACTTGAAAAATGACAAAAAAGGAGAGAAAGCAATTTAGATTAGTGCAGAGGAGTATCAGGGTCGGGCATAAGTATAAGCATTTGCATTTTGAGAATAAAGTCAAAATGTTTACTCTTCTGGTCCATCTAATAAAGTTATCTCTCCTTAATCCTTATTACGACACTGTGTTTAAAAGAGAAATCATTTTCTTGTGACTAAAACTGATTCTGATTTTCACCAGTTCATCTGCACAAGGTAACACAGTTTGATTTATCCTCAAAAGTTTGACTTCTTATGCTTCAGATTTAGAAAATGGATCACTGGAATTTATTTTTCCCACTTGCATTTCATAGCTTCCGTATTGATGCAGTATTATAGGTAGATTAGGAATTGTTTCAGCCTTTAGAGGCAGAGACAGTCATTAACTTTAGTGTCAGAATAAATAAACATTAAAAATATAAAAGTTAAATTTCAGAGGTATTTCATATTTCAGGCAAACTTGATGCTAAAAAGACAAAAAAATATAAGATACCAACTGACAAATATATAATAAATATAATATTTCACATTTTGCATTCAGTCTTTGGACGTTTGTGGAAAACATACACTCAAATCATCCATACACACTCTCTTGGCGATGTGCTGTGAGGAGGGACTGTGAGCTGGCCTGAGAAGAGCTCTACGTCTCTCTACATCCTCAATGGTTACACTCAGGGTTTCGGGGGGTTGGTATCCAGGCTCCTGGGGATCCAGAGGGTCTTTAGAGAGCAGGATACAGATAGCAGGGACTGTCCTCTGCGTGTTTATACCTGGTGCTCCCTGTTGTGGATTCTCCCAGACCTCATTCACTGTCTTGTAGTAGAGCTTGGACACCTGGTGGAGCCCTCCCACTTTACGTTTGAGAATCTCCACACAGGTGATGGTCTTGGTGACTCCTCTACCTGAGCCAGTGAAGACCACCTGTCTCAGTGATGTCCCACTGCCATCTTTTCCCTCCCCTTGCATGCGAGCAGTTGCAAATCGCAGCAAATTGCGGATCTTGCTTCCCTCTTTCACTCGCATGTGTAGGATGTCTGCTGCCAAACCGGGGATCGGATAGGGACTGCTGTCCTCTGTGCGGCTGACTCTCCTGAACTTGCTCTGTTCAAGATTTGGAGACAAAGACGAAGATTGGATGTCAGGGTTGAATGAAGCAGACTGCAGTGCCATTACAGTGCTGCTCGCACCATTTGAACTCTTCATCTGACCCCTGGGTTCAGTCATTGTTTAGAAGGCAGTGAAATTACAGTATAGGATGCTGTTTCTAAGCCTGCAACCTCACTTTGCTTGAACATCTCGCTTGTCATCGGAAGCACATTTCTTGTCCATTTAGTTATGAAACTAAAACTGATCAGTTTTGTAATCCAAACTTGTGACTTGTCGCAATCTTCTTTCTGTCCATACTGCATTTTCCATTTTGTCTCCAGAGCACTGACATGACAGCCAGCAGTATAAAGAGGGTATTTCTTCCTCTAATCCCATTGACGTGAAGGAAAAGATGTCCTTGCTCTGTTCACCACTGAGGACAGCTGATGCCAACAAACACATATGAGGCTCAGAGAGAGACATGTAGAGTGGGACATAGTGCTCTTAAAGGCACATGCAACATTTAATAATGTCCGTCACAATCTAGCTTGTTGGTTTTGGAGGAAAGCTTTTGTTAAAGCCTCGGAGGCTCAGAGATTTTATTTGTCCACGTGGTTGCTTGAATTATATGGATGAATAAACACAAGTTAATGAGATTTAACAAGGCATGCACTTGAAACAATCCTTTGTTTCAGCTGAATTGGTTTTGATTGTTGTTATACTTGATGTGCAATTTTTTTTTACAGATATTGCACCAAACTACAACTCACTGAGGTAAAAGATATCTAGAAATAATAAAATAGTTAACATACAGTACATCATGCTTTTCAAGACAACTCTGCACTATCAGAGAGCCATATGGTCATTGAGAAATGTCTTCCTTTGGGCTATACAGCAAGTTCACAATTCTCCTCCCTTTAGTCCAACGCCTGCTGGGCTGACCCAGAAAATGCTTGCTCTTTTTAATCAGTGACATTTATGAGGACAATCATACCTTGGAGCCAAACTTGAATAAAGCATAAAACCAGAACCTGCAGGAAAGAAAAGATCTGCATCCAAATGCAAACAGAAGTGTTTTCTTTAAAGGAGCTGAGAGGTCAGGAGGCAGCTGTGCAGCTCATATGGAACCAGCATACTGTTATAATGGCGCATTTCTGCCTCAAAGGATGGTATGCACCCCATGATATTCACTGACTCGAACAATGAGCACAAATACTGTATGTGGTTCTCAATGGTGTCAACAGAGATCAGAGCAAATTACAACAGATCCCCAGAAGAATAACCCACTGGCCATGAATGTCAATTAAATGCATATTAAGCGTCCATCAGTGACTATATTGCCATCATAAGAGCATTGGTAAAACATTTAGATAATGGCAGAGTTATTGCAGGTGCCACAGAAATTCTCAATTTCATCTTTGTGTGAGCTTGTTTTAGTATAAAGCACATTATCATTTTTGTGTCACACCCCATGTGACCCATCTGGTGTTTTCTGTGCAGATAACTAGTTGCTGTCGTATAACACAGGTTCATGTATGCACACAAGTTTTGAATGTGCTCACATCTAATTTAGACATCTGTAGCAGCCTCTGCTTACCGACATTTAGAATAATAGCACTGCGGTTATGGGTTTTATTGGCTCTGTTAGTCCTCAGAGTAGTTGTTATTAGTTACACTTCCATCTTGTGGTACAACACACGTATTACACAAATGTCAAACCTTTGAGCTTTGGGCAATCTACATTAACAACTAAATTTAAATGTTTGATCTGTTGAAGAAAATTAGAAAAGATTGTAAACCTTTATTTAAAAAATGTGCTGTAAAAAGGTACAAAATATATGTTTACAGTACAGAGTTATGACACTGGTGGTAGACACACGTTTAAATTACAACACACTGTAAATTAACATACAAGGCAAAAAGTATGAGACACAATCCAGCTAATATTGTAATTGAAAAATGTAATATCTAGCAGCTCATTGTTTTATGTTGGCTTTGCAAACCAATAAAAGCCAGACATAATGGATTTAGCCACAAAGAAACTAAGACATATACTCAGTATATGTTTTTTTCTTATATTTCAAAGCTTCAGCAGAGCTTTGAAGCAATAACTTGACAAATTTCCCTGTGGATCTTTGCTTCCTGAGTGTTGATGTGGACATCTCCCACCTGGCCATTCTCATACCTGAGAAAGACAAAAGCAGAATGTTGTAGAAATTTGAAATATAGTCTGTGAACGCTTTTTTTACACTGGGAAGCAGAAAGTTGCTGCTGCTTAATGTCATACTCACACAAAGAGGAAACGTGTGCACACATGGTCGGATATTGGACACACCCAAATGTTCCCATGTTTTTGAAGGTCTTTTGAAGTTATCACTGTCAAGATACAAAGACAACTTTTATAAAACAATGTCACAAATCAAGGCTCTTTGTATCATGTACATGTATTATCTGAAGTTTACCTTCACAGAGAGCAATGCAGTTGAGGTTCCTGTTTTGCAGAAACCTGGCTTGCCCTGGCTGTTCCTACGACAAGGAGAGAGAACATGATGAGATACAAAACAAAGACATCCTTGCACCAAATGCCTCTCATCAAATTTTGTACAAATGTGTATGAAAATCTACCTGTTTGATTTTGTTTATTTGGTTGTATTTCTTTATGAGTTCTTCTTTGGTGGGTATTTGGTGTCGCCCTTTACCCATCTCTGAACAAAGACAAGATTCAAAAACATGTTAGAAATTATAATTAGAATATTTGTATAAATATGTGATTTGTATACAGAGTATTGTGCAGTCATACCAGAATATCCAAATGATATGCTTGAGATAGGACTCAGATAGATGCCTTTCCCATATGCAGCTCCATGAAGCTGAAAAGGCCAAAAAGGTGAGATTGTACCTTTTTTAACACAACAGTATCTGACAAAAGATGAACACAAGATGAACTCAAAAGACTGTGAAACTTAAATTAGATATAAAGGATTATATTCACTCAAAGAATTTAAATCCTGATTTTATTTTCATACTCTACCTGCAGTTTTGTATAAGAGGCATTAATCAGCCCATTTCTCAAAATAGAGTGCCAGTTTTCAATGTGGGAACCACTGAAAGAAGAGAGAATAGGTGAAGCAGGGGTTCTGGATATAGTGTTGACATGATGGTTGTATATTAGTTGGATTTTACCCACTGGAAAGCAAAGGTGCTGCCATGAAGTTTCCTGGCAGTTTGAAAACGAGCTTCTTTGGATGGAGGGCCGCTGATCAACAGGAACTGATGAGGCGTGTGCATGAACTTAAGTTGCTATTGTGCATGAAAAAATAGATGAGAAAATAACATAAAATTTATATAAAGTACAAAACAGAGTATATCATCAAATATTTGGCCAATTGTTATTTACTACTGCTGTAAAACTTGCTACTAACTACAGTGTTAACATATCACAGTCTAACTGTGAACTACTCTGTCATACCCTGTTCAGTGGAAGCTTGACAATGTGCGATCTGTTGCTTGCTAAAATCCTGTTGTCAAACATACAAACACACACCTAAATATGAATCTAATAAACATTTAGATTTGATGACATAAGTGCATGAAATAGAATAAAAACATGAGTAAAAAAACAGTGTCATTCACCATTGTAGTAAGGGATGAGCCAGAGGGTCTATTTTGTCCATCTGCTTCTTTATCTCAGAATAAGGACCCTGAATATAAAAAAAAAAAAATACAGTTTAATACATCTAACATTAATGCACCTGTCGAGGAAACCAGCTTATTCTCAGAGGAGGAGAACCAGATGTGAATCTTGAAAACGGTGTAGGATTTACCTGTGCCATCCTCCTGACTAACAAGACACTGTCCAGAGCTTTTTGCAGCCTGTCGTAGCTCTTTCTCTGTCGCAAAAAAACAATAAATGGTTACAGATGCTGATGATTACAAGTCATAAATTACAGTAGATTAGTTTATCTGGTACCTTAGGATTAAAGGCCAGGGTTTTTGGGTTGCACGGATCAGCAACAGAAGGGTACGGTTCAAATATGATGCTCTTGCGTGAAGACTGAAGGGCAGCTCTGCACATGGCCACCAGCAGGTCAACTACCTGTGGAGTAGACACATAGTCTTATATTGTGATCATCCAGACTACCTATAAAAATGTATATGTGTGTTACCGACCTCTGCACCGGTGGCAACTTCTTCTGTAACTCCTGACATGACCCCCAGTGTATAAAAGGAAAAGACACAGAGCTCCCTGGTGCAAACTGCCGGCTAGAAACACACACAAAACTCAATAGTTACAATATAGTGACAGACAACTGTAGTTTTGTTTTAAATTAGCCACTTAACCACCAGCCAGTTTCTTTGTAGGGGCGTACCTTTAACATATGGCCATTTTGAAAGATGTGTCGCTCATCACAGACAACACAGTATTCATTCAGCGTGGAGATTCTCTGCTCAGCATACCTCATTATCTGAGTACACAACAAAAAACATTAGACATTTCTTTCCATCTTACATCTGCTGGTTGCTTTATTTCTATATTATTATCAATTAAAAAATGTATTCCAAGCTAAGTTATTATTGTGATGTTGTGATATTGTCATTATTGTGATGTCTCATATATATAGCTATCTCTCTGTGAAGCTGAAGACTAGTAAACCTGTCGAGTATCAACCAAGCAGTTACCAATCTGCCAATATGGAAGTGCCGAAAACTGCAGTTCCTCAAACAGCCACTTGAGGCTGGCTATAAAATGAGTCAACCTCCAAAAGGCTTGTTATTAAAATGCCCAACTTCACAGCAGAGATAAACATTTTTACAGCCTGGTACAGAAAACAGGTTTGGTCTCTAGTTCACCCACACTTCACATCTGCCTATTTTTGGATTAGAGAGCAGAGGCAGGACTGGAAATATGGCAGCCCTCACACTCTGAGATTTACAATGCCTCTTTGGCAAAAAAACCTTTGTGTGACATCGCAGAGTCTAATTCCAATTTAGTTATACAGTCTATGGTACCAAATACATAAATATTAAAACCAACATAGCACTAAAATTTAAAAAGCATCTACAGTTCCATGACAAGTCAGTTACTTCTTATAAAGCTCCACAGAGTGGACCTCAAAGTGAGATGTTTGTTTATTTAATACTTGTTTTAAAATTTGTTTTTGTATTTTTTATTGTTACAAATTGTGGGATACGCAGAAATGTGTGAGTGAAAAGTGAATGCAAGACTGTGGGTACTTCTGTTTGGGTTACTCCTTTCACATCGTAACACCAGCATTGAGCTAAAGTGCCAGACTAAATCACTGCTGCACAGATGTGTGAAGAGTTGTTAGTACAAGCTGGATTATGAAACTGGGTGTAGTTCAACTCTGAATTCCCTCTATGACAAAATATAACAGTACATGATTTATTTTTGCTTTACCTGTACCAAGAAGCCATGCTGCAGTGTTGGTGTGGTTTTACAGTGTCCGATGGCCTGAGAGGAGAAAAGCAGCTCTATCAGCTGTTTGGTACTAAGCTGTGCGGGTGACTTCACTGCCGACACCACCACCCTCTGTGGATGAAGGGACACAAACAGTATTATTAAGCACTTTGTCACAGAGGTGTATTTTGTATTTAGCCGAAGAGCGAGCTCTCACCTTTCCACTGGGAGTGTAGGTGAAGAGTTCCTCTGTGGGATTCTTGATGCTGTATGAAGTTGTATGATTCGTAAAACGGTTCAGCTTCTTCACTGGTAAAAAGATCCTTTCTTTCACGGTAGGTTCCTGGAGCTCATTGGACCTGCTCATAGTGAGTGAGAAAACAGTGATTAAAGACTCAAGAACAGATTAAATCTATAATAAACTGCTAAACTGAAACATACTTTGATTGTGGAAGGCAGATGCTGAGTCTCGCGCGAACTTTCTTGATGGTTCCGCTTGGCCTGAACCAACTATGTCTCCTCTTCTGTCGGACTACAATGTTCTCGTTGGTCAGATGTTTCCACTCCTGAGCTATGAAGACTGTGATAATACTGGGGAACAAAGCGAGTTCACGTTTATTTTCTATGTTTCCATATTTGAACTTTCTATAACAATGTGGAGGGAACCTTTTGTACAAAGTATGAACACTCACTTCTGTAGTTGTTTCCCAACGCTGAAATGATCTGCGTTGGATGGTTGGAAGACTTCGACTGAAGGTGCTGCAGTGAGAAACATCAGGTGTCACATTGACTTCTAGTAAATCGTTGTTGTTTTTTTTGGTTTGCAGCAGAGTTGTTGATGCTCACCAGGTCCATCCAGATACTGAGACAGAGAGAAGTGTAGACGGATAACGATGGGCTCTGATGGATTAATCCTCCAGACCTTGGCCACTTCCTTCTGTGGACCAGACAATGTAATCATGTCAAACAGACCAAGATACCACGACAGCAAACATGTTAGGTGTTTGTACTTGCATTGAGTGTATTATAAATTCAACTTACATCCAAAACGTTGGCATTTATGTTTAAGTCAACAGCCACGTCATCAATTGACCCATACTCCCTAGCAGAGTAAAGGAAAGATTTGATGTATGAAGCAGCTTTTGTTTTTAGGGTTAGGGTCAAAATAAGAAAAGATGTTCTGACCTGATAGAGACGGCAGAGTCTGAATACAAAGTCCTGACTGCCTCTATATCAGTTTCCAGCTGAGGGTGGTGATACAGGTCAGTGGCACAGCTCTCCTGCTGAGACAAACACAAACACACTTACCTTATGGTCCAAACAGCTCAGCACCACAGGGAGTCGAGGGATTAAACCAATTACCGATTTTCACAACAATGGCTGAGAAGAAGGCGATTATTGCCACCATGATAAGAAGTTTCTTAAGATATAAAGTGTGGGGAACACTTCAACCTCTGTTTCTATTTAGCTCTTATTGGCAGTAACAGTTTATTGCAGCACATCATACAGTTTCCTCTTGTGAAAATGATTAAATACATTTCATATGATTATAGCTTAAACCTATAAGGTGTTTAGTTTGATTATATTAGTTTTTTTTTCATTAACAGTGTATTTACTCATTATTCATTCCTCTCAAACTTAGCTGATGAAGGCTGTGAGGTGCTGCTAAAAGCTCCTGAAGAAATATAGTAAATGGTAAATGGACAGCACTTAAGACGCTTTTACACTGCACACATTCATGGCTGAGGCTGCCACACAAGGTGCCAACTGCTTATCAGTTCAGCAGCTAATCATTCACACACATTCACACACCGATGGCGTAGCCTTTGGGAGCAATTTGGCGTTCAGTATCTTTCCCAAGGGTACTTCAGCATACCCTACAGGGGGGCTGTATTCATGTGTTTTGAACACATTAATAAACCTGCCTGTGAATGATCTGTACATGTGTTAAGACAGCTCATAAAGGAGTTGTTTGTTTGTGTGTGTAATCATATATAATAGATATGTTACAGTGCATTGTAAAGCTTGCATTACATCTGTTAATGATGCTTCAAATGACAAATTATAATTGTTGGCAAATATTTGAATAAACACATTTTAAATTATTTAAAATGAAAATGTCCTTATGTTGGCTTACAGCTACATTATAGTGTTATAAACCATTTTATAATATGTGTGCCAAAGGGAGTTATTACTATTCCAATATTCAATGACCAAATGATAACCTTTGCTTTTCAATCAAAAACCTCTTTAGGTGTGATGATAATTGTGCTAATATACAAAGTAATGCTTACGTGGATTTGACACAGGATTTCCTCTGTGTCACTGTCCTCATTGGTTAGGTTTTCTATCCACTGCTCGATCTCCTGTCGGTTTAATGGAAAGAGCTGTCAATCAAAAAATCCTCTTATCTCTCCTGTCCACCCAAACAAAGTCAGCTAATCAGGCTGCTGAGAGTGCCACTGATTTCAGTATGTGGGCTAGGATATACCACTACATCCACTGTAGACAATGACCATTTCAATACAGGACATTATATTCTTGAGGGTTCAAATAATTATTTGGCCTATAAAATGCAAAAATAAATAAATAAAAGTCTTGTTTTGTGTAGATACTAAATTTAATATCATAGAAGAGCAGCAAATATTCAAATTTAGAACCAGAATGAAGGTTTATGACCTAAACCCTTGATCTATTATCAAAATTGTTGCAGATTAATTCAAACCAACTATATAGTTAATTATTTTTATCATCATAATTCCAGTTCTTAAAAAAAAAGATGCAAACAACTTGCTGGCATAAACAAATCACATCCAGACTATGTGATATTAAGAGTATAATGTGAGAGGGAAGTTTGAAGTTTGGGCCTCATAGACTCACCATGTGTTCAGTTCTTTGGCACTTCTTCAGCAACCATCAGCAGTCTGTGTTAAACATAATGCTGGACAAACATATGTGATACAAGTTTTTAGTTAATCTAAGTCTAAAATATACATATTTGAACTTATTGCTGTCATTTTTTTTTATCTCTTTGTTTCAGCATATTCAGAGAAAAGTAGGAGTATGTGTAGTATGCAGTATTGTGTTAATGTTGTCAGTGGTGCTAAAGTCCTTACCTTTCCTTCCTGAGAAAAGAGTTTCCACATATTCCCACTGAACAAACAATGTAAAGATATAACAACAAAAAGTGCCTCATGTTCTTTTGTGACCCTGAAACAACAAAAGCAATAAATATTCCTGTTTGTTGGCTCGACTAGCTGTTTGTGCTCGGCTGTCCTCTCTGGTTTTGAACAGCAGGAAAAGTCCCACATGTTCAGTCCTGGTCTTCAGCGTCACATGACCCGCTGCAGATACTGACAGTGTGATCAGCTGAACCTGGTCCAGACAAAAGGGGAGAGTCTGAGCATGAGACCTGAGGGCTTTTTATGTGCTCTTAAAATACCTTCATCCTGTGTCATCCTATCACAGCATTGGTGATATATTCCTAAAGGAAGAGAAACACAAAAACAAACCCATGTATCATCCTATCCTCCAGACAGAGGAAGCCAGGTTCATGAATCAGTTTTAAAACTGTGGTGACAACACAGTTAGCTGGTGGCAGAGTTGAAGGATGGTGATAGGGGTGATGTTTGGCATTTATTAGTCTTCCTGTCTTCCTGCTGTGCCGCAGTCTGACCTTAATCGGCAGTTACCCTTGTTAGCCGTCACCTGCTGCTCTGCAGTCTGGCCAGATTAGACACTTCTAGGACTGCATACATCTGTGCAAGTCCTCTCTGAACAAGTCAGAGTAATCCACTTAGACGTGAGTGGGTGTTTGTTATGTGTGAGTGTTTATTTATAGTGGGCGGACACAATATCATCAACCCCTGTACTGACATTTTAGAGGCTGTGCATGAACAATAAGAATATAAAACTCAAACACAAAGCAACAGACATTTCTAGTGAGGTGAGTCAACCTGTCAACCTATCAGTGTCTCAGAGCTTCACAAAGCCGGTATTTGTTGCAGTGGCATTGATTTATATAGTGTTGCATTGTGCAGTTTTTGTGTTGTGCAGAAACACCCACTGTAATATCATCTGTGACAACAACAAGATAAACGAACAACACGTTCACAGTGATATGATACAGGGATCAGATTTATACAGGAAACAGCTTCATACGATATCTACAGCATCTGTCGTAGACACCAAACAGTCCACACCTGATCAAGAAGTAAAGTCAAATAAATATTTGAGGTCAAGCTCTCTTTCTTTTTTAATATATCATATAGTGATGGCAGAGATGCAGACAGGAAATTAGCAGAGAAAAGAAGGAAAAGCAACAAAGGACGCAAACTAGATTTGAACAGGGGACGTTGGACTTATATGGTATGGGTCGTAAACACCAGGGTACCCCAGAGAGCTGGACTGCTTTCCATAAATTATATACACAAACTGTCTGTGAAGGTTCTCAGTTGTCTTTCATTGAGAAGAGTTAAATCTGGGGCAACTGGACTTGGTTGTAGATCCATGAAGACGTTTCACCTCTCAGGCAAGAGGCTTCTTCAGATCTGAGAGATATCAGCAAACAAACAAGTTTAACCAGTTAAAGCCCAGATTTAACTCTTCTCAAATATATAGACACACAAACACATACTCAACATTCAATTAGTTTCTTATTGCAGTAAAAATGATCAAAGATTTGTAAGAAGCACACTCAATTTAAACCCAGTTTTAACACATGGTGCAGCTGAAGTTTATTTTCTTAGTTAAGGTCTTGTCACCTGACATTGTAATTACTGTGTCCTGATGTCAGCAGAGAGCAGAAGGAAGCGAGGTAGTTTTTCAAGTGGAGCTTTTTTTGATTTACAACCACGCTTTCCCTGCAACCCAAAACACTTCAAGCAGCTGTCCACAAGAGAGAGCTGTTGTTGAGCGAGAGAGAGAGAGAGACCCACCAATGGACAGTGTGTCTCAATGTATACTACATACTGAAATCAAACTCACTCTGGAATGTCACTGCCCATTAAATTTCACAAACAGATATTATCTAAATGTTTTACCACAGTGTTCACAAAGCTGTCTTACCTAACAGATATAATTTGCAGCTTACGCTGCCTTTTCTTTTAGCAGTGCATCCTTAGAATCATGTGCATCATTAGCACGCTCAAAAATGAAGCAGATTTAGCATGCATGCTGTATGAATACACTGCAGACTCAACACTTTATTAGAATCAGTATTTAGGATTAATTTTGGTGCAGCAAGGATGTGTGATTACCATACAGGGAAGTTAACTTAGATACATATTAATAGTGAGTTGTGAAAATGATGTGAAATAAAATGATGGGATCATTTTGACCTGTGTACCTGTTGCACTGTGTATATATAAAATCAGGCCAAAACAAGATGATTGACAATGATTACGACTACGATCACGAGCACAGGAAAACTGCAATGTCAGTCTTTAAACTGAAAGTCATTAAAACAGGTATGTTTCTGCACTTCCTTCCAGCTTTCACACTTTAGGTTGTACATTTATCCTTACATGGATATAAGGTGGGTGGAAGTTAGTTTTGGAGTCAGCTTTCCGCCTCTTGGTGGATCACATCATCCACACAACACAGTCCAAGAATAGTCACACAGGTTCAGAAGAAATGCTGTATATTTTATTGTTATTTTTCCTGTTAAACAGTTTTACAGGGTATAAACATTTACAGACATTCTTTTCATTTTTACAATATAGTTTTGTCGTTTTCAATCTCAGCTCTTTAGACTCACTACATATTTCTGGCTCAGATTGTTTTAAAAGTTCACTTTTTATTGTGCGTTCAGCAAACGATGACTTTTCTTTTCAGTGCTGCTGGAAGAGCAGACCTGAACCTAAACCTAGACCTAACCCAACCTAAAAAAATAAAATAGAACAAAATAATCAGTAGATGAAATGATATTAGCACTTTATCAGGGCTGAGACTGCACATTTAGTTTGTATTAAATAACACTGACAAGATGTATATACAGATATATGTTCTCTCTACGTAATTTTATGATGGTACAGTATGTTCCTAATATGATCCTCATTCTAGGGCACATGGAGTCTAACATGGCTCAACTATATATACATATACCATACTTTGACAGCCAGATATATGGAGAGGTTTCATGGCTATTTTTGGTAGAGGTGTGTCATGTGTTACTGTACCTGAATGAGTATAGTGCATACTTTATGCATACATGATATGTTAGCAGTTAGCATTAAGTTTCTCTGCAAGCATCCATGTTGCTTCTGACATTAACACAGAAACATGATTATCTCTGCACATGGCAAAAGCAGATATATTTTTCTAATAACTACAAATACTTTGTCAATGTTTTTATTTATATATGTATTTTTCTTGACTTTTGCAGTACTTTCCCCGACTGTGTTTTTTTTTTGTTGTGCACCAAATGCCAATGCTAATTCCTCATATTTGAAAACCTACTTGGCAACCTGACTCTTATTCTGACTCTTCAGCTGTCATATGCATGCATGCATGTAATTTTAAGCTTGACTGCACCTTTCTTCTCATTTTTAAAGTCTATTACTGTACATCAAGCTACAAGTGAATGCAGAATGCAGGCACAGTTTCAGCCCAGCTGAGCACATGAAAAAAAGCTCAAATTATGCAGCCTCGCCTGCCTGATGATATGACATGAAGTTTAACATGGGAAGAAATAAACAATGCGATGAAAGAAAACCGGCATTGCGATAAAAAACAAACAAACAAAAAAAGATTTACTAAAAGATTAAAAATAAAAGCTGAGGTAATAGTTTGGGGTCAGAGGTCAAGACAGGAACTAAAAGCTCTTCCTGACCCTTATTAAATAATAAGCCATGAAACATATAATATGAAGAAATAACATAATTACGTCAGTTAACAGTCATTTAAAAACAGAAGGATAAGCAGTAAAGCAGCACATCATAAATTACAGCCTAAAGGTCATCCTCATGTTTGAGATTTAAGGCGCTTCACATCCAAATTGGTGATCAGGCTCAGCGGAGAGCTCCTGATTGGTCAGGCGTACAACACTCGCACTTGTATCATCCCTCGATATAGTCCCATTTCTGTGCTTTTAGTTACAAAATGTTCACGTCTTATTTTATGTCTACGTGTATAAATATCTCACATGTGAATAATATATTTTTATCTCACTTCTCAAACTGTAAATCTGCCTTCAACTGCCGCGCCCTATATCCTGTGTGACAGGGAGCCGTTCACACAGGAAAGTAGTCCCGGTTTAGTGAGCGTAATAAAAACGGTCGCCCCAGCAGAACCAGTGGCGCCTTCGTCCCTGCAAAGTTTACCTAGTAGGTGAGTAACAGCAAGACGATCTAACTGTATGACAGAGAGAGGAGAGTCTGCACTAATACTGTAATACTATAAGTTTAATAATGTTTAAACTTTATGACACTTTCCTATCGTGTTCACTTTACTACTAATCTTGTGTAATAATAATTGTGCATACACTTTTTTATATGATATTTAATTAAAATTTACAAATATACTTGATTTACAATGTCACTTTGGACTGAATCAAAGTGGTGCTGTTTGTTTTGCACACACAGTGACTTTAAAATCCCATATAGCTCTCTAACTTTGATTTATTTGTTAATTGTTTAAATTTTATTTATTTATCTTTATGTTGGTTTCATACTCTGCTCTGCACCTCCTTGGGATAAAGAAAGCTGAAAGTTTTATTTGAATATTGACTAGATCTTGATTATTTAGTAGCTGATAATTACATACACTTCATGAAATAAATATCAGTCTAATGTGTGACCTGTTAGTCTAATTTATTCTTCAGTTATGACATTAATTTACATTAATAACAAGAAGCTTTCAGAAATGGCCTTTTTATCATGTAATCATTATAAACTTTCTCATATGTTTCTACAGTCCATAAATACTCTGGGCTGACCATGTTATTTTCGGTGAATGCTCTGGTGTCCCGGCACACACGTCACTGACACATCTGTCATGCATGTTGCATACCTCTATTGTAGCCGACTGTAAACTGATAACTCTGCTTTGCCTTTTACCGTGCATTGTTTGGACTCTCAGCTAGCATTGCCCTTCATGCAGCATAGATAATCTTTTTCAGCTTCCTCGTGGAGTGTTGGAGTTAATCTCTGTGTGTATGAATTATTCTTTAGTCTTCTTCAACTGCACATAAATTGCTGCTGGAATGTGGGAGAGTGCAGTCAGGCAGGCACATAGTGTCGTTGTTGCTTTATGCACAAGCTCTTCGGTCAGCTTGCACAGTCACTGATGGAGACATAAAAGTCAAACTGGTCACACCTTATTATAAATGTCTACTCTTCCATCAATAAGTCTTTCTTTGGTTTATGATTGACTTTCCATAATCTTTGAATATGTGTTTGCTCATGTTTATGTGATGATTTGTTACTTTAATGTAGCTTCTATTGCAACTGTCAGGAGCCTTTGTGTCACCATTAGATAAATCAAAGTATGTTTTCTGTCTGTAGCCCGTGAAAAAAAAAAAATCTCTAATGAAACCTGTAATTATTATAGTAAAATACAAGTCAGAGGTAGAGTTGCCAGGTGCTAATCGCTCATCACACTTGTTTTCTTCTCTGTCTCCACAGGACTTTTCCTGCAGACACGGATCCAGTCATGTTGAAGTCAAAGGATATGGGGTCTTCCATCATCCACACCCAGCAGCTGCATGCTGCCATGGCAGACACTTTCATTGAGCACATGTGCCTGCTGGACATCGACTCTGAACCTGCCGTGTCTCGTAACACTGGCATCGTCTGCACAATCGGTCAGACTCATTAACAAACAATCATACATGTCTAGTCACACACATCATTAATAGATTATCTAATTGTATTTGGGTTTAAAGCATCCATGTAAGCTTATAAACCTCATGTTTAGCTCAATGTTTCGCTCTAAAATCATCATCATTCACCTGTCTCAATGCAGGACCTGCCTCCAGATCTGTGGACATGGCCAAGGAAATGATCAAGTCTGGGATGAACATTGCAAGAATGAACTTCTCTCATGGCACACATGAAGTGAGTCAGAAAAATACAGTACATTTTTCCATTTGAATCTCCAAAACATGAAACACTTCAAATTTCTAGCCTGTTGCACCACTACGTGATTTACAATCAGCCGTCAAAACCAGCTGTGAGCTCACTTATGTTTGAGAGTTTGAACAGAGCAGCACAGCGTTAGTTTCTTGACCCTCTGCAAGTGACTCAGTGTGGATTTACCCTTTACCGCAGCAGCCGTTGGTGTGACATTACTCTTGTGGCCTGGTAACTGTGGCTGTAATGTGATCTATGATCTTGTACTTGCCCCCTCAGGGTCAGGTCTCTGTTGTAGCTTGTGATATGGCGAGCAAAACTGCACCAGAGCCAACTTTCTGGCTGACCTTATACTACTGACCCCTCGCCTTTAAAAGTCAAGCCTTTTTACCTTTTTCACTGTCACTTGAGCGGATGACCATTAGATCTCTCATCAGCTGTAGCATGAGCACAGTTGATATTTAGATTAAAGGTTAACGGCGGTGCTTTTTTTTTTCAATGTAACTCAACTCTCAGAGTGACTTTTGAGTCATCTGTGCAGTGATGTGATTGCTCAGCACTGCTTAATAAAAATGTCTGTATTTTAGTTGGTTTTCAGCAACAAAAAAATAATACAATTGATCAGCATAACTCCAGAAAATCACTACAAAGTGGTTGTGGATGTATGATTTGTTATGAGAAGGGCAAAATGTGTTTGACCTCTGTCTCATTGGTGTGTCAGTTGTCAGTACAGCTATAAATAGGTCTTCTCTGAGAGTCAGCCGCACAGTACGAGTAGAAGGCATGTAGTGAAGGCACAGTGCATTATTAAAGGGGGACAGTGGTCCGTGCACAGCTTAGACTGTGAATTTGTTTTTTTTGCATTCACTAGATCCATAACTGTAGATGGACAGTGTAGCAGTTGTACAGATCTGTCATAATAAGTAGGAAATCAAAAGTATTCATTTGATTTGTCAACAAACATGCTACAGCTCAAATATTTTGGAAACTAGTCATGTAAGATTCGTGAGCAGTTATTTATATACAGTCAAACTGAACAATGTCATGTGCTAAAAATGTGTCGCAGCTGTCATACAAGAGTTACTACATCTTTATGTAACCAGTTACTGTGACTGCATGTCCAAGTTTGTCCACCTGTTGTTGTGCTAACTTCTTACTTTTAGAGATAATCTTTTCTCCACCTGTGTTTTGTGACTCAGTGATAATTAACTACATAACATTTTACTGACACATTGTATCATCACCCCACATCATACAGTATCATGCCGAGACCATCAAGAATGTCCGTGATGCAACTGAGAGCTTCGGACCTGGATCTGCTGAATACAGACCAGTGGCCATTGCTCTGGACACCAAGGGACCAGAAATCAGAACCGGACTTATCAAGGGCGTGAGTTCTGGCGAAATTATTAATTCAAGCTCCAAATGAGGACATTTTTTATTTATTGCACTAATAATTGTATAAAGGTTTTGAAGCAGCGACTTTCTCTCCCTGGTTTTGTTTAGAGTGGCACTGCTGAGGTTGAGCTCAAGAAGGGTGAAACCATCAAGCTCACACTTGATGATCAGTACATGGAAAGATGTGATGAGAAAATTCTGTGGCTCGACTACAAGAACATCACCAAGGTTGTGCAGGCCGGAAGCCACATCTACGTCGATGATGGTCTGATTTCCCTCAAGGTTAAAGATATTGGTAAGCAGACAAACAATCATGTGTTCGGCTCATTTTGATTGTCTTTCATGCAGATTTTTCTTTCACCTTTCTGCTTACTGGTGGAAATGAAGTCTTCATTCTGTTTGTCTTAAGGCAACGACTACCTGATGTGTGAAATTGAGAATGGCGGTATGCTGGGCAGCAAGAAGGGTGTCAACCTGCCGGGAGCTGCTGTCGACCTGCCTGCTTTGTCTGAGAAGGACCTTAAGGACCTGCAGTTTGGTGTGGATCAGGGTGTTGACATGGTTTTCGCCTCCTTCATCCGCAAGGCTGCTGATGTTCAAGCCGTCAGGAAAGCGCTGGGCGAGAAGGGCAAGGACATCAAGATCATCAGCAAGCTGGAGAACCACGAGGGTGTGCGCAAGTGAGTGGATTACCAGCTGTGACACATGAATCTGTACTGATCTGAATCTTTGGGGAATTGTTAAATGATTTTTTTTTCTGTTGTCTGACAGATTTGATGAGATCCTGGAGGCTAGTGATGGCATCATGGTTGCCCGTGGTGACCTGGGCATTGAAATCCCAACAGAGAAGGTCTTCATCGCCCAGAAGATGATGACTGGCAGGTGCAACAGGATCGGCAAGCCCATCATCTGTGCCACACAGGTCTGCAACATCAGGAGGACAACTGTTTTGTGTAAAACATTTTAAAAAGAAAAGTGTGTCAGAAAGTCTCATTTCTCCTCAGATGCTGGAGAGCATGACCAAGAAACCTCGCCCTACTCGCGCTGAGGCCAGCGATGTTGCCAACGCCGTGCTGGATGGCAACGACTGCATCATGCTGAGCGGTGAGACCGCCAAGGGTGACTACCCCCTGGAGGCTGTGCGCACACAGCACAGGGTAAGAGCACCCCTTACTAGTCCCTCTTTTTAAGTGTTGTATCATGCGCAGTGCATGGTATTATTCTTTGTCAGGGCTTTATCCAGAGTATATACATTCAATCTTTATAGAGACGCTTGTTGTGCTTTGAGAAAATATGTGTTGGAAGAGGAATTGTGTTCTTGTAATTGTCATATTAGGCTGATCATGGTCATGTGTTAATTATGAAAAATGCACAATAATCCATGTTTTAACATAGCAATCCAAAAAAAACTTGATTACTTCATCTGATCAGATAATGTTTTCTTTGTGGTGTAAGTTATATTTTGTAAATCATGTCGAATGAAGAGAGAAGCAGCTTTTACACTGTGTGCACATCTTTGGTATCAGCTTGGTTTTCACTAACAGCTTGTTTAGTATTTGTTCGACTTGTTTTGTGCATCCCCGTTGCACCGGCCCCTCCCTCTGTCCATCTGCTACTAAACATGTCTTCTTGTCTTGTTGCATTGTGCTTTAACTGCGATCATATTACTCACATAGCATGTGTCTGAGGATCTGCAGTGCACAGCAAAAGTCCCTGGACAACATGGCCACCGCTGTTGTTTAGCTTCATGTCTCAGTGTGCTTTCAGGTATGAAGAGACCTCTGCACTGAGATTAACTGCCACTTTGCTTTGTCCTTTAAAATACAAACTAACCCAGTGTGAAACTGGCTGTGTGACCGCAGCCTCACACTGCTGTAACTTTTTGTTTTTGTTTGCATGCATTCAGATTGCCCGTGAAGCCGAAGCAGCCATGTACCACAGGCAGATGTTCGAGGAGCTCCGTCGCACCTCTCATCTGACCCGTGACCCCACAGAGACAGTCGCCATTGGTGCCGTCGAGGCCTCCTTCAAGTGCTGCGCCAGCGGCATCATTGTGCTCACCAAGTCTGGCAGGTGAGATTCAAAGAAGTCCATCCTGCAATTCTCCTCTGCAGTGCTCTGAGTCATAATATCCTCCACGTCGCCCACTGTGAGCAAAGAAACTGGTGCATTATAATAACTCTCTATCCTTCCGCCTCCACTCCCTCCCTAAACATAAGCCCTTGGCTCGTATGAAGCGTGCCAACTTTTAAGGCACACACAATCTGTGCTCTCCTTGTGACCTTCTGAGATCTGAACCCTGACATTTTATGAGTTAATTTTAACTCCCTGTTCATTCCTCTCCATCTGGAAGTCACAACACATGATACAGAGGACATACTACTGTCAGCCGGATGAATTTCGTAATGATAATGGCATAATTAAACCAGCTGTATAATATTTCTATATTAACAATAGATCACATGACTACTTGTATAGGAAAAAGGAGTCACACAGAGATTTACCTCAGCACTCTGCTGTTCAGCTCAACTCTGGAGCTTCATAGTGTTTGCTTTATTGCCATGGTTAAGATTTTATGTTGTGGTTCACTCTCATAGCTCTCATAGCATCATTTTCACCCGTGAAAAAGCTCTAAAAACCTACTGTGCATTACCTAACCCAGGACCACACAACAGTTAGTGACTAGCTGGTGAACATAATGGAGGAATTAGCAGCTAAAGAGCCAGACGTTTCATTCAGGAGCTGATAGAGACCAAAAACAGAGCTAAAAGAGAGTGAGAATTCACCAGGTGGGCACACAACTTCAAATGATAATATTGCTTTGTAACTGCTGGCTTGTTTGCTTCTTTGCCATATCTACTTCGAAGCTGATCATTCTTCAATGTTGTGTTTTACTACTTGATGATTGCAGATCTATATTTTGGCACATTGGGGTTGAAATTGAAACATTTCAAATTCTACATCTTTGTAATAATTTAATAATCTGGTACCTGCAGGTCTGCTCACATGCTGTCGAAGTACAGGCCCCGTGCCCCCATCATTGCTGTCACCCGCTGTGGCCAGACCGCCCGTCAGGCTCACCTGTACCGCGGTGTCTACCCTGTGCTGTACACCAAGCCCGCCAACGATGTCTGGGCCGAGGACGTTGACCTGCGTGTGAACTTTGCCCTGGAAGTTGGTGAGTGATTATGTGTTTTATTCATGGATGTATGAAGATAATTTGTTAAAGAGTTGAAGGTGGGGCTCTGTTCATTCCTATGGAAGCTGTTCAGTGGCACATAATCTTCCACATTGTGTGGCTCCTTGAACAAACACTCAGAAACTTTGGAGACCATTGGTTCAGTACCTAACTTCAGATTTAGCTCTTCACTAACTTTACTGAGAATAACATTATTTAATTATGCGGCTCTTCTAGACTTTACAAATATTATTGGACCAATTCTTACTGGGGGGGGTTGTGGGAAAAAGTATTTTTGGGCCAGGATGCATCACTTGACACAGTTTTGCCACTATGTAGTATTGGCTTCAAAGCTTGCTGCTCTTCCTGGTTTTGTTGTATTGAAGCTTTTCTCAAATAAGATGACTTTTTTACAGCCAAGAGGCCTTGGAAAAGCCAAGAGGTGTGGAGGGTTTATATAAAATTGACCGAAAAACTGAAATCTTTCTTTTTCCCCTCTTTTCTCTTTCCATAGGCAAGCACCGCAAATTCTTCAAGTCTGGTGATGTGGCCATTGTTGTTACTGGCTGGCGCCCCGGTTCCGGTTACACCAACACTATGAGAGTTGTGCTGGTACCTTGAACTTCATCAATGGACATTAGTAACCGCTCCCCCTCCCCGCTCCTGTAACCTGTTTCCACCCCCTGTGTCGGACTTTTCTGTCCTCATAACTGACAGAAACTTAAAAACCGGGCCGCTCCTTCAAAAGACCTTTGATGGTGTCGTTAACTTCGTAATTCCTCTCATCCATATGTGTAATATATTGTCTGAATCCTGCTGCCACAGACTCAACTCAAAACCTTTTAGTGGAAACAGAGTGGAAATGTGTTCATCTGCAACCACTGTAATCTAAACTCTATGCACACGTTATTTCTATGATTTTTGGTTTGTCCAGATAAACATAAACATGCACTGTTACCGTCTTCTCCAGGGTTTCATGCTGAACTAGCAGTTGGTAATCTGACATGACTGCATTTCCATCCATTAAAAGGAATTCCTGAGTCAACTGTGTTTGTCTTCTTCTAATAATCACACTAAACCGAGACAAGAGTTATTTATTCTAAAAGTATTTGATTGAATCAAACCAGGGACACGGCAGTTCAGCGGCATCTCCACCTCAAAGCCACAGGATGGCTGAATACATGCCGTTCAATACAGGAGATGCCGCATAATAAAGATATTTTAACATTTGGGGTTCATACTACAAATGTAAAAAATATTTAGCTTGAAAGGCCATGTATCTGTGGTTAGTTAGTAAAATGATGTTACTGAAAGTGTTTCAAATTCCAAGCATCAGTTAATAAAATTAAAAAGATCTAATGTGGCGACCTTAGACAAAATGAATTAGCAAAAAAAGTTGGTGAAGTTGCCAGTTTAGATTGAGATCACTGTTGGACACAGTAGGTTTATGTAGTGAGACAAGTCTGCCCAAATCAAAGGAAAGACTAAGCTAAAGGTTCTACACACATATAGTGTTTATATTTAATAAATAAATAAGACATTATGAATTAAACAATCAAATAAACACAGAAAAATATAAACCAAATGTATTGTGAAATAATCCAAGTCACTTTTAAAACTTTTAAAAATGACATTTCACTTACAAAAAGTCTAAAGTTTATTTTACAAAGCTCCATGAACACAGCAGATAATTTTCTTTGTATTGACAAGTTGAATATTTAGTAAAATAATCCGGTTTAAAATCTGAACTGTTACCAGCATTTTATCTGATTCTCCTCCTTGCCTTGCTCTGCTCTTGAAAAGAAATCAACAGCTAGGACAAGCATCGTTGACCATATGTTATTTTATTGCATTGAATTCAGTAGCTAAAATAAAAGATGCCTAACATACATTGGCTGAAAGGCAGCAAAATGAGATATAAATATATAAATACATGAAAGACTGACACCCCCTCTCCTGCACACACCTTTAAAAGTTGAATGCACTCAAAGTAACCTCACACTCAAGCCGAGCTGATGGTGGTGCGGGATCGGAGGAGAATAGTAATGAGGGATTGATCGAGCCCATTGGCAGTGACTGGCTACTGACTGATAGTATTTCTCTTCCCTCAGGGGGGGATTAAAGGTCACAACAAACCTTAGGTTCAGTAACCAGGCAGCTAAAGCCACTGGACAGGATCCTCCGATGGTTTGACCTGCTGACCAGCTTGCTGCTCACAGTTCCTTGCTGGCCACAGGTTCAAAGAGAGAGAGAAGTATCATCTAAACACATGAACTTATTAACAAGTAGAAGGATTTAAGGTTTTTAGAAAAGCAGTCAGTGATACACGTCTTATTGATTCAGCATAGCATCACAAAGCAGCAATTGTTCAACAACAGATGTCAAATTTTACAATCAAATAATGTAAAATGAAAGAGGTAAATATGCAGCAATATGACCCATCAGGGTTTCTTGTTAACCGTGTGTCCAAGTAACTGCTTTTAGCCCTTTGACTGGTGCAAGAAACATTCAGATCAGTCTTCGTGCATTGCTGGTTTCAGGATGTTTGATTATCCACTTGTTATTCCATTTAATTCCCTTGTTTTAATCAGTTCTAACTAGAAACAGTTGACTCAAGTGCTTCGATTCACAGTACCTTTAAAAAAAACACAGATTATTGCATACTTTGCTGATGGCACACAAACCTTGGCTCAGGTGTATGTTCTGTACCACAGTTATTGTCAGCCTGAAATGAGTTGGCATCAGGTCGTGCGCCTCGTCTCGCCGTGCGGGGACGAAACGGAAATGTGTGCGTTCCCTCTGAAACTGGTTACCATCAACCACCATCGCCTTCAAGTTCAACACATTCAGAAATGAATCCCACTTCTCCCACTCAGACAGACAAACATTACATTCATTACTTCAGTTTTTTTTTTATGTGATTTGATTTGTGTGACCCATTTTGGGCGTGCAATATTGCTGAAACGCTATCTTGGAAGACTTGCTGTCATCATCAAACCGTTACGTTAGGTGATCTCTGAAACGAGCAAAGTGCACAGTCTGCATCTCCTCTAATCTCTTAAGGGGTAACCTTGCATTCACACGACACACTCAAGTGGTGGGGAAGGACATAAAAAAGGACGATAATTTTTGGTTTCAATCAAAACTGGATACACTTGTGGACAAAAACAAAAAACTTAACAGGTGTAGCTAAAAGGTTACACAAAACTGCCTAGACAATGGGGTTTAAACAAATACAAACAAATCACAGAGTGTGGCTATAATACAATACATAGAACAATTGATATTTTCATGAGGTGCTATATATTCCCATCAATAGGTTTTGGATTTTATTACTATATTCAAAGATGCAATATCCCGTAGAAAAAAATATCCATCATTGTCCATTATTATCCACGAGCCATTCAATCTGATTTAAAAATGAAATCTCCAAATTCATTAGAGTAACACACCCTCCTACTTTAACATTTGACAAAATAGTGGTTAAAACAATGCCACGAAGGAGACGATCTCCTTTTTGTTCAGGCATTAGAGGAGGGTGTGTCTGAACCTCACAAGTTGGATGGAAGTTTGGACTGTTTGTGTTCGGTCCCTAACATCTTAGCAGGGGATCTAGCATGCGGCGAGTGGACACCAACGGACTGGTTCTGAGGTTCGGGCCCTGAATGTGTCCGACTGACGGGAGTGGCTTGACCCGGGATCGGGCTGAAGGGTTTACTGACAGCCATGGAGGAGGAGAAGGGGCTCAATCCTCCCCCTACCCTCTCCGAGGAGCCGCTCATGGCCAAAGGCCTTTCCTGGTGTATAGAGCTGTGAGAGCCTGAGATAGTCTTTATTTCCTGGGTAAAGAGATCCACCGAGGACTCGGCCCTCTCTTTGAGGGAACAGGCCACCCTGGCAGGGCATGAGGTCTGGGGGGTTAGAGGACTGTGTGAGCCCACGGTGCTGGGGAGCTCACTGTGGTAAAGTGTCCTCCCTCGAACAGGGCTCTGTATGCTGGGACTGTGGACTGGAGGCGTGTAGCAGGGCGAGGCCTCGGCGGAGCCATACTGAGCCAGGGAGGCGAGGGCCGAGTGCTCAGGGAGAACCTGTGGGAGAAAAACAGACTGGAGACCTGCAAGGCTGTGCTGCGCCAGGGAGGCTGCAGCCCCAGCTCCGACTGCAGACCTTGGCTGAATAAATCCACTGGAGGACTGGGTGCTGGTGATGAAGGGAAAATGTGGGAGGTTCAGACCACTGGATGTCCTGCCTGCTCTGTCATGACTATACCCCATCTGCTGGGGGGTGGCGTGAGAGGTCTGCTGCAGCTGGCTTAATATTGGTCCGACTGAGCTGGAGATCAGCGGGGTTATGGTGGAGGCCGAGGGTGCTGGGAATCTCCCTACAAGCCTCCCTGGTACCCCCTGCTGGAGTAAACCTATCGGGTGTGGCGGTGTGGTCATAGCACCATGGAAGGGCTGAGAGTGGAGCTGAGCGGAGCAGGTGTAGGAGACAGTGGCCTGGCTGATGGGGAAGACTGAGGCTATGCCGGAGTGCGGAGGATGGGGCGGAGGCTGGTGCGAGGGCATGGAGCCCAGAGGCTGAAGGCTGCTGGTGAAGATGGGCTGGGACATCAGTGTGGGTGACACGGACCCAGCGGAGAGATGGTGTGTCCTGAGGGACGCCAGGGAGGGAGTCTCAAACCCAGATCTGAATTTGGTAGAGCTGGCAGGAGAAGCGGGCCCTGAACCACAGCTGCTGGACGTGTTCGCTCCAAGGAGGACTCTCTTTGGATGACCGGTGGGGTCCTTTAGGGAGCCTGCTGCCAGAGGATGGTGGAAGAGGATGGGAGGCAGCTGGGAGTGGTGAGCTAAGGCCAGAGCCAGCGGGGTGGTGGCGGCAGCAGCCTGGAGCGGGGCCTGAACCAGCGGGGCCCAGATGACCGGGGTGGGTGACGGGGGAGCAGGGGGAGGATTCAGGCTTGTCTGGATCAGTTGCGTGCATTGTGCCATGTCACGGTCATGTTGCACTATTCTTTGGATTATCTCGCTCTCTTGGAAGTTTAGCGTGCCAGAACTTTGGTGATGCTGGACTTTATGCTGAAGAACAGAGTTCCTCTT
The DNA here is from genome assembly GCA_033000465.1 of Sciaenops ocellatus. Classification (NCBI taxonomy): domain Eukaryota; kingdom Metazoa; phylum Chordata; class Actinopteri; family Sciaenidae; genus Sciaenops; species Sciaenops ocellatus. The sequence continues at coordinate 10,879,078 of CP136871.1, forward strand.
GCCTGTTAAGAAAATAAAAATGAGGCAATGCTTTCTTTCTTTTCTCTTTACGAACACACACTACAACTACAACAGTGTAGTGCACCAGAAATAACACATATAAATAAAATAGAACTGTTATTATTCAAACTAGACCAGCATCAAACATGATAGAAATGAAGAATGGAAGCAAACAAAATAAAACAATCAACATACATATAATAAATAATATTTAACTGTAAAAATTGGCTCCTATATAAAGTTTTTTATCTCTTGGCAACAGCACTCACCGATGCGGTCCAGGCGGTCGAGAGCCACGGTCTCAAAGGCCCTCCTCATCATGGGATACTCCTCCAGCACCTCGTTGAAGTTGTCTACTGACAGAGAGTACAGCCGACAGTAGTTATCTGCTCGCACGCTGGCTGTCCTCCTGCCTCGGGTCAGCAGGCAGATCTCTGCAGGCAGGGGTGGAAAAACAAGTTGAAATTATTTGTACCTTTTCTTTAAAACATGACACGCTCAGTGAAAGTCAGCTATGACATCAAGGCTTTTCCACTTTTCTCAGACGTGCAAGTTGTGTGATACATTACAAACATATTTATCTTTTTCGATCCATTCATGAAAGGAAAGGCAAAAAGAGTTTTTGTTAGTATGAGACGATAAAACATGGAAAGACTGATGCCTCTGAACCCCACAGATGGAGCACTTAATGCAATTTCTGCAGCTTACAGTTTGTCCTGACCTCATCTGTCGTGCCAGATCAGAAAAATAAAATAATGCGCCATTTAAAAAAAAGGAGCGAGAGAGAGACAGAGAAAGGAGGGCAGACATATTGAGGATATACAAACACACAGACTCACACGCTCTGTCATTTCACTACCCTGTTTATCAATAATTTATTTATTACACATGACAAGATGAGATTTTTGACATATTTATTTTGCCTTTTTTTTGTCCTCATGTACCATTTTCACATCAGGTGTGCTAGATTATGTTTAAACATTAAAATATGATCAGAAAATCTCCAAAAAAGTTGCTTGCGTTGTCAGATCACACCTCAGTTCAGTTGAAAATGCAAGTAAACTAAATTATATACTGATGTTTCCAGCTTGGCATTTGATGACATTTCGCTTTGCTGCACAGCTGACGAGGTTGAGATGACGTAACAAAGGCTGCAACAAATAGAAAGTTCTGGATATCAGCTTTAAATATGGGAAAATCCCCACGGATGGAATCAAAGAGTACAAAGCTTTGCTCCTCTTAGTCTTGAGCCCTTTTTAAGGAGATGATGTGGACAATTTTTCCCAGCTGTAACAGTCGGGCAGTTAATCTGCTGAGTGCCACTGCAAAATAAATCAAAACAAATCATACTATCAACACTCCTCGACATACATTCAAACTGACTCCCTGCCAGCTACAGAATATATTAGCATGCCGTGCACGCAGCAGGCTGTGTGCAGACGTTACCTCCAAAATAAGAGCCGTCGGACAGCTTGGTGTCTTTGCTGCTTTTGGTCAGGACACTAACGACGCCGTGCTGGATGAAATACATCTTCTTGCCGATGGTTCCCTCTCTGATGATGTAGTCGCCGGGCTGGAAGACCTCGAAGCGCAGTTTTGTTAACATGGAGGTGACAAAGTTTGGATCGGCGTTTGCGAACAGAGGCATGGAGGCCACGAGCTTACGACAGTTAAAGTTGATGATCTCCTGCAGAAGACACACAAAAAAAGGTGTTTTTAGGAGATGTTAGCTGACAGAAATGTTGCATGTGTACATTTCAATCATTATAAAAGCTGCGTGGTTAGCGGTGGCTTAAAGCTCTGTTGATGAGGTTCTCTGTCCTCATACAGTCTCCAGTCATTACTAATCAGATTACATGACTATTAACATTATCATGCAAAGTAACAGAGCCACACTAGATTACTCAAATAATCTACTGTTAACCATTTAAAACAAGGATGCTCACCTCATTAGTTCACTCATACATTTTGATGCTTTACTTTAACCCCCCACATTATCACTCACTATAGTAGACAAATTATTATTAACACTTATATCTGCTTAGAACTACATTGCAGTGTGTGTCTATTTATTAAACGTTTATATAATACTTGAGTGTTTCTTTTAGTTGAGATGGATGACAACAACAAGGTAGCGATGACTTCTGACCTCTCGCAGTGGCTCATTCAGCTCCTCCAAAATGCTCTCCTCGTCGAACATCTTGCCCTGATAACGGTGTTCGTAGTAGTCGTGGATCCTCTGACGCATGTCGGCAGGGAGCTTGTGGAAAGACATGTACTGCTCCACCTGTTTATACTGCGACAACAACACAAGTCCCATTATCAAAATGATAAATGAAATAAAAGGATGAACAACTGACAGCCCCCGTGACTGTAATGTATCCGCATGTGTGTCAACAAAGACAAAATGCAAAGTCATGAATATATTAAACTGATTGATGTGTTGGCTCAGAGGTGGACTGTAATGTGTCTCATTATGTTAACAGTCAACTGTCAGGCCATCTGTGAAACCTGCCCACAGAGCAATGCTGTCCCATCTGACAAATACAGTCGTGCGCCGCAGGCTGCAGCTAATAACATTAACTAGTGTGTCCTTCAGCAGTGTACTCTCCCAGCAAAGCATGAATGGCCCCAATACCCAATCTATGTACGTTAAGTCACCTCTCACTTTTTTCCACAACAGAAGCTCAAAAAGCGTGATCCCTTCTCGTATACATCGTCTCGAAATGTCTTCAGATTTATGTCAGGTGAAGTCTTGGTTGGAATATTTTTCAACATCGCCATTTTAACTAAGTTGAACTAAGTAAAAGGAGACAGAAGGGACAAAATATTTACAAGTAAAAGTACTGCATTTTAAATATTACTCGAGTGAAAGTACTATCAGCAAATTTGACTTTTGACCTGTGAATGTTATATATTACATGTGATATTATTGGATTATTAATACTGTCGCCTTAATGCAGGTCTTTGGAGAACTTATTTGGAAAAAACAAAACAAAATTACGGAGTAGACTGGACATGAGGAACACACTTCGGGTGTCATTGTTTCCCGTTACCCCTCGATGGGACTGGCTCGTTGCAAAGAAACAAGCCCAGGGCAATTTGATGCACTTTATATTTGTTTTTATGCCGGTCGCATCATTTTATTTCATTATATTTATCCCCCACACCTTGAAGCCCGGGCCATGAAAATATTGTCTTACATGAAACAGGTGCTTTAAGGTGTATGTAGCATTTTACTATGTTTGTTTATAAAATCTGAAAGGTAACTAAAGCTGTTAAATAAATGTAATGGAAAGTACAAGTACCTCAAAATCATACTTAAGTACTTGTGTAAATGTACTTAGTTACATCCCACCACTGATTTAAACCCTCTTAGACCTAAAGAAAGTTGATTTTCTTCGACAAACATCAGCCATGCAGAAAACAAGCACCCACCTTTTCTTGGTACTGCCTCCTGGAGGAGTCCAGAGACTGAATGAGTGCAGTCGCATGACCCACGAACATGGCAAAACAGGTAGCACCCACAATCATGCTGAGGATGGTGAGCCACACGTCAGCCATGCCGATGGGGGGGTACAGGCCATACCCGATGCACAGCATGTGACTCATGGCCTTGAAGAGGGCGTAGGAGTATTGCTGACCCCAAGTGTCGTTCTGTAAGGCACAAAGAGGAGGAAAGAGAGTTTAGCAGTATTCACAGTTCTGCTGCACATCTGCGTGAGCTCATTCAGAGTCATGACCACATGTGATGATGCCTTTATTTTCGAGCTTTGTTTTGAAGCACCCGACTGACGGGTTGATTTTTTTGGTCTATTTCAGTTGCCACCACACCTGTTAATGTACTCTGCGCTCAGACCACTAATTAATAAATTATATATCAATAAATACTTGATTAATATGCTTATTATTTTCTTACTAACCAATGAGACTGCTTGGTCTAATACATGTCAGAAAATAGTGAAATATGCTATTAACAGACCAAGGTGATGAATTCAAATTCTGTTTAATTTGACCGACAGTCTGGTCCTCACATTTGAGAACTTTTCACATTTAACAGGCAAAAACCAGGAAAAAAAATGACTACAAAGATGAATCTATTATCAAAATAGTTGCCAATTAATTTAATGTTGACCAGCTAAATAATTAATTGAAATGTTGCAACTCTAAGTATGAGTGAGTGGTTTAAAAGCCCCTGTCAGTATTTTAACATTAAATATCCATGACATTATATTTGAGATTACATATCCATTACTAAAGTTTAAATAAAGAGAGTTTAAAGGTACCACATGCAATATCTTTAAGCATTTTACATATTGATTTTAATCCAACATATTCTCTCTCTGCTTTCTCACAATGTGCAACAATAGCTAACGTTAGCTGGTTAGTTAACCATGATGTCTGCTTGCGTCTACGGAGTGCGGGCAACTGAACGCTGACTGCAGTTCATTTAATGGCCAACGGTGTCATTATTAATAAGGTGTTTTTTTAATGTTACATATACACTAGAACCTAACATGCATGAACTCAGCTAGTCTGCTTCATCAGGACTGTGCGGGTGTGATTTGATCTTGACTGAGAGTGACCAAATACCCCAGAACTGTCATCAGATTCATCACTGAAGACGTAAGTTTTTCACAGCATTTAAGAGGAACACATTTGGATGCTGCTCGACTCATAAGTAATCCACTTACCACCATCTTGTTTCTAGTGACCCAGCAGTCAGGAGGGAAGTCCTGCAGCATGGGAACCAAGAACTGCAGACAGCCATCCCAGTGACACAGCAGCAGCATCATACCAATCAGGTTCATGATACGCACCATGGCGCTGGCCAGGTCATAGGTCATATGAAAAACCTGTGACACAGATTATCAGCATTAATGGAACAGAGACAACTAAAACACACATCTAGAAAATTTAAATTCTCTCTCATGCTATCAGAGGATTTGAAATATACAATAGGTCGTGTGTGGGCTGACAGACACAGGGGTCCTATACGAGAGCTTAATCTTCTATAGACCACCAGAGGCTAGTGCAGTGTTGCATAATCATCTGCAAGCAACATTAATGGCCTTTTGGGAGTGCAGCCTCAGTTGGAATTATAAAAATAAGATAACGCAGCAAAATATCTGTTATTAAGTAGGTTGATTGTGTGTTAGTCTCAGAGGGGAGCTATCAAATTAACTCTACAGGTTTAATATGCTGATATTTGTTTTTACAACAGTAGAAACAAATTTAATAATCCAGACGTTACAAGAGAAATGAGAAATCTGCTAATGCGGTTGTTCTTTTGAGAGTAGGGCTGCAACTAGCAATGACTTTGTTCTAATGATAATTGATTAATCCGTTTGTTCAGATGTTCTCAGAGCATCATGTATTCACATTACTTGTTTTGTACAGCCAGCAGTTCAGATCATTCAGAAGATATTCAATTTTCTGATATAAAGACTTAAACTCATCATATTTAAAAAGCTGAAAGCAGAGATTTTTGGGCATTTTTCCCAAAAAATGACTAAAAAAATTCTCTGAATTGTTGCTGATTAATTTCTGTTGAGTAATAACAGCTTTGCTTGCTAAAGTGAAGTCTTATATAAAGCCTGGCCCTGCAGGATCTACCTCTTCCCACTGGTGGATGTAGCGAATGAGTCTGGAGAGGCGCAGCAGCCGCAGCAGACTGAGGATCTTGGTGAAGCGGACGATCCTCAGGGCTCGGGCCGTCTTGTAAAAGTCCGAGTCGATCCGTGTCTCTACGATGAGAAAGATGTAGTCCACAGGTATGGAGGAGATGAAATCAACCACAAACCAGCTCTTTAGGTACTTGATCTTGATCTGCTGTGGGTCCAGGATGATCTCCGTGTTGTCCTCCTTGACGATGCCTGTGCGGAAATTGAGAACCAGGTCCATGAGGAAGAAGGTGTCCGAGACCACATTGAAGACGATCCATGGCGGCGTGTGCTCGTCCTTGAAGAAGGTGATGCCCACAGGGATGATGATGAGGTTTCCCACCATCAGAAGCAGCATGGTCAGATCCCAGTAGAACCTGAAACACACATAACCCATATTGTGGATAACAGCAGGCCAAGTCATTTAGGCTCTTTAGGTCTTTATTTAAACCATCATAAACTTCACCCACACCTTTGACAGAACAACTGATCTGAATATCTTATGCCTAAGTGAACTTCTTGAGTGTTTGTTTTTACATTTTCATGTCTTTCTTAGAGCTCTGGCAGGGGCTAGATAACAGAAAAAGAAAGAAGAGGGGACACAGAAGTTCATTTTTAGTGCCCCAAACACCAGACCAGCAGCTATTTTGATAATTAACTTATAATTTTAGTTGATTTTAAAGCAAAGCAGAGCAAGCATGCTCCTCCAATATGATGATTTAATGCTTTTCTCTGTCAAGAAAGCAGCTATTTAAATTTGTTACGCACATTTTAATGGACATTTTTTTCACAATTTTGGTACATTTTATAGACAAATTGTGACAAATTGATTTATCAAGAAATAATAGCAGATTAATCAACAATGAAAATCATTAATTGCAGACCAAGTAAGAGGACTTTATCGGTAGGTACCTTTTGGTCTGTTTTCTTTCATCAAAATGGTAGAAAAAAATCTGAAAGGCACAGGAAGAGATTATGAACACACACCATTTTCATCAATGCCTGCTGTCCGGTTCACACAGAAGACTTTTAAAGCAAGAGTCTGACTGTGTGTGTCTATGCGCATACTGAATATGTGCTACATATTCAAAGCAATTCGGGACGTGGAGGAACTTCAAATAGAAATTAATCTCTGTGCAACTCGCAATCCCAAAATCCAATAGAGTTATGTTCAAATGAGCAGAAAAATGCAAACAAATTGCTTGAGCATAAACGAAGCAACACAACGGTGAAACAACAATGGTTCTCTAATTCAGATCAATACTGGGCTTCTGGCCACAGGGACGGAGAGGAAAATGGGTTATTGGAATTTATGTGAATTGCTCATGAGGAAATATTGATTTTCACAACTAACTAAATCCTCAAGTGTCAGCACCAGCAGAGTTCAATTTAATCTATAATGCATGAAACGGGGGCTGAGTTTTTTGTTGCTGTTTACAGTATCTTCCCCAAATTTCAATGCATGTCAAAATATTTTCATTAAATTGCACATAACGCATTAATTCAAATTATAGCCCTCCTTTATAAAGGTATGTGACACTGTTTACTATCTTGAATCAATACGTTAGGTGTCACATAATTCCCTTAATTTATCAGACTGCTTTAAAAAGATCATTGCAGTATTGATTACATCAAAGCATGTTACAATTCACAGAAAACATGTACACATAGAGTAAGAACAGATGAGATATGGGGAGTGTTTAACCAATTACCATCTTGAGTGTGCGTGAGATGAGAAAGCATGCATGCGATTGCATGTCCGATCTATTTCAGAGACCTAATTAACCACTGATCGATCCAACAGGAGCATGACACACCTATAGGGCCAGCACAAACTACACAGGAAGGGGAGGAGGGGAGGTTATTACACCTCTTGAAGGTACTTGTGGCTTGTGCCTCACCACCTTGTCAACTGAATTCAAGACTTCAATCCACGATTGACTGTGAGAAAAGCATATTGGATTCTAGAAAAATTCGTAAACTGCATTGCTGTGCTCAAATGAGGCTCCAGGAGAGAGGCGACCAACAGTAGAGATGTGACCAGGCTACATCACAACTGACAAACGTACCTACATCAACCACACACAGGGGAAAATCACAAAAAGAAGAAACCAGTGAGGGGCAGGGTGGCCATTTGTTCTAATCAGCTTTCTGTTGTTGCCTGCCAAACAAAGCATTTGCATTCCTCTCTTCATCTGCCTGTTGTCTCTGTGGTGACACACTGGTCCTAATTGCACTTCCCCTCTCTAGCTAAATCCACCGTTATCTCCTGGGAATCCATGTCATCTCCAGACGTCAGTTCCCATCAGCCAGATGTTGAGTAGTTAGCATTACTGCTCTGCACACGTCACTGTGCTGCAGAACACTGGAACAGCTGGACTACAAAAAAAAAAAAAAAAAAAGGTCTGCAGGGGACAGTGCATTACTGCCTGCAGACCAGTGTTCTCATCAGCCGACTGTGCACGCAGCAATCGACCCACAAAGATCAGACAACTTGCTGGTGTAATACAGCTGACAGTTGTAGGGTCTCTGGACCTCTCCTGGTCCAGAGTGGAATCTTACACTATTTGGGTCAGAGTGCAACTATGATAAAGAGCACGAGAGCACAAAGAGAGCAGAGTTACAAGCAAAGTGAACACAAAAAGGCTTAAAATGGTGAAAGGAGCTTAGATCAATCAGGACAGCTGAAAAAGGGATCACATTTGTACAAGAGATACTTATCTCTTGCTGCCAGAGCGCAGCTAAAGCACAACAGCCTGCATGCAGCTCAGTGGCTTAACACACACCTGTACTGTGGCTCAGGCCCACCAGCAATCATATTAACCGTATTTACGCAGCGTGCCAGTTCAGTATGTATGCTGCTGTGTCCACGGAAAGCTTTAATAAAAGACAGCAGTTAATTATGGAGAGACTGTGTTTAAAAAGACACCACGAGAGGATACACTGTGCTGAGCTGATGAACAGTGGTCGTGGAAACACACAGTATTGTCAGCACACGACGGTTACAGATATCAGGAGGTGAAGCTGAGTGTTTGCAGGATTAGGATTTGATCCATCACTACGCCAAAAATGACCTCTTTAATGGTGCATTAATGCTTTAATGGTTTAACTTGAAATGGGATCTGCAGGTGTTCACCTTAAGAGGCACCTGCTCACTGTGTGACCCAAACCGAGCATGAAGTAATGACACCTCATACCTCGAACACAGAGTTAACAGCTGGCTGTCCTGATTCCTCACAACATCATTTTCATTTCAATCTCTCTTTCTGTTCTGTGTGTGTGTGTGTGTGTGTGTGTGTTTAGTGTTTTGTGTTGTGTCCCCTCCCTGTCCACACCATCTCTGCTCCATTAGACTAATTGTACTGTAATAATCTCCACTGATGTGTGCTTCTAATATCTTGAATGGTCATGTTACCCTATTTTGATTACCCCATTTCCAAGCTCCTGCTGCACTCTCTGTAATCCACTGCCCTCGCTAAATGATAAAAAAAAAAAAAGTGTAATTCAGATGAGTGGAAAAAAAACCCCTGCAGTGACACACATCGGTGTACAACTGGCCGGTGAAAATATGACGACAGTGAGCCTCAAGGTTAAATGTCATGAAAATCCCTTGATGGCGGTGATGAACAGAATGCTGGTTTTCTATGCAGCGTGCAATGAAATGTGGAACATGCACGCACGCCCGCACGCATGCATGGCACAGCAGGGCTGCTAAATGAGGGAATTACAGGTTGGCTTCATAAATTTAATTTATAAAATGTTATAAAACTGGGTTTGTTTGATTACAACAGCCTATTCTTGTGTCAGTGAAACCGCACACACACACACACACACACACACTCCAGGCCAAACAAGAGGGACGTACATCCTACATATGTATGATATAATTTGTCTGTAAGAGGATTTTGTATGCCAGCCACCTTTACAATACATCAAATATTTCCCTGCAAGAGTGGGATAGATGAAATGAAGAAGCCATTTGTCTATACAAGGTGTGTGTGGATTACAGAGGCACGTTCAGCTTATGATTTTCTGCACACACTCCTGATTAATGTGTTGTTATAATATCATCACAGTGGTCAAAGACTCCTGATATGTAGGGGATTAGTGTGTGTGTGTGTGTGTGTCTATCATATTAAGTTTATAGTGACCTTATTATATTTGATGGCATTTTATGTCAAGCTAAAAATGTGTGACAGGTTCACTGCTGCACAAATTACCTAAAATCACTGTACGGGTGGATTATCCAGAAGCCAGCAGACTTTACTCGTTCCCTCTCATGCTCCACGGCCCTCTCACTCCCCAACATCCGCAGGGAGAACTTGTTGACTCCCGGTTGGAGCATCGCCCCAAACTGCCGGTGCATGAAGCCAGCTTGATACAGTCGGTCGTCCTCGGGTATATTTTGCTCGCTGCCCTCCAACTTGATGAAACTTGACTGATCAAACACAGATGCTTGCCCGGTTGCACCACTCACACCACCCGTTGCCCGCTGCTGGGCCCCGGTGCCGTGCTCACCGGGGAAACTCTCGCTGACACCCGCATCAGCCTCGGGGATGAGGCGCCGCTGCTCCGCTGGATCTGACCCTGCAGCATGCCGCCCGGTGATGGAAGAGATGCTGCCCCTAAATAAGCGGCAGTCCCCGTTCAAGTTGGTCTTCACAATAACGTCCCTTCCCAAGTCTTCGCTCCTGACCTCCTCAATGCTCTTGCAACTGCTTGCAGGAGACGGAGAGGACAAATGTTTTAGCCGAATACTTTTCCTCTTGGTGTCCTTGTCGCCGCCGTCCCCTTCGTCAGTCACGAAGGGTTTTTGCCCAATGTTTTGCGGCAAGCTGTAGAGCCGTTTGCGCATGGAAGACTGGAATCTTTCCATTTTGAAGAAGGAGAAGAGATGCGCTCTAAGGACAGCCCGTGAAAACAGAGGGATGAATCATGAATCTCATACAGTTGGGGTGCCACTGGAGGCAAAACAGTGACGGCGCATCCGCAGGACAGGTTGTATCTTATTTGACACTTGGGACGTGCCTCTCTCCCCCTGATTCAAACATTGAGATGCGTCAACAATACGTGCCCCCTTCAATCCGACGGTCATGTAAAGGCAGTAGACGGGAAATGCGTGTAAATCCAGGTGAACCCACGGCGTGCAGATGAGAGCGCATCAGGATGCAGCATGCTGAGCTTCGGACGTGCCGGAGTGGGAGAACTGCTGCTGCTGCTGCTGCTGATCTCCTCAATGACAAAGCATGATCTCCACCTCCCCAAAATATCTGAGCGCTCTGTCAGTGCAAGGTGATGACACACATGCACGCAGCTGGCGACTGCATTCAAAGAGCGCTGACATCACTGATCATCAGCTTGCCGCTTTCTAATAACGTGAATATCGATGGAGCTGATCTATCTGGTTGCCATAGGAGCCGGGATGGCACATGCGCTCACCCCGCCCAGTCAGGACAACTGGAGAGGATGATTCAAGGATGTGATCCAGCCTTGGAGTTGACAGTTTACTAGTCGAGATGAACCTAATCTTTATGTCATGCAAATATTGCAACACTGCAACGTGAGAGCCAGTTCATGTTGGAGTCCTACTTAAATCATTAAGCTTACATCTGCAGCCTGTTTCAGACACCTGCATAGTGTGTTTAAGCACGCGTAATGGATAACAAGGGATGATGATATTAAAACGTAAGTAAGAGGATAAATCACGTGTGGTCTTAATACTCTCAGTCTCATAATAATTGCTATAATTCTCAGTCTCATAATAATTGCTATAATTTTGCATAAAAAGGTGCTTAATGTCTTGTGTCCAGCATCAGTTTCAGTCATTCTCTGGCACTCCCTAAAAGCTTCAAGTAAAGTCATCTGTAGTACCCTGTGTAGGAGACATGCTTTATAGAATAAGAGTACCAAATTCTGATATAAAGCCCATATAAATACATAAAGTAATAAATATGTAGTATGTTAAAACACCAGTTTAGTCCATAAAGCAACAGATTACAGTAAACAAACCAGGGAAAGATTTTCCCAGTGATGCCCATCATCTAAACTACGCACAAAAAGTAAGGAAATTTGTGTTTGGTAGATTATTTCTTTGCTGTAACAATGCTTCTTGGCAATAAATCTCATACCACTGGAACGCCTGTTTATTCCCCTTTTAAATGGTGCCACATTTGTAAGGAACATGCATTTTAGGGATGAACAGCAGAGCTGAGTATGTGGGTCATGCCCATGAAAAATTTGCCAAACCTTCTCTGAAAATGCCAAACAGCTTTTCTTTGCCGTTGACTCTTGTTTGGTAGATTGGATGATTGACGTCTAAAGAAACAAAACATATTGACAATTAAACAATTTATTAATTTCACAAGCAGGAGCCTCAGTAGTGTGGAAGAACCATACACAGCCACAACAGCCTGGAACCACTTCCTCATGCTGGTCACCAGCCTGGTCACACACTGCTGTGGGATGGCATCCCATTCTTCACCTAGCATTTGTTGCAAGTCAGCCAACATGGTTGTGTTGGTCACTCAGCTCTGCTGCTCATCCCACAAATGCATGTTTCTTACAAATGAGGCACCATTTAAAAGGGGAATAATCAAACTTTCCAATGGTATTAGATTTATTGCCAATGAGCATTGTTAAATAACACAAGTAACACAAATTTCCTTACTTTTTGTGCATAGTTTATTATCCCTACAAGCAACTGACTGCCTCCCTCCACTCACCTATAGAAACCAGTTTGGTTCAGGGACTGGAACATCTCAAATGTCCATTTTCACATAGTCATCATTCCTTGAAAAAGACATTCAGTCATATAGAAAAGTGGTGAAATCTTTTGCAGACACCGGCAGACTTGGCAAATTCATTTGGTGAAAGGTTGCTGACAGCTGGTTGCATTACTGTTGCTTGATTTAATGCAAACTTCACTGATGGTTTAAACTACACAACAATATCATATGTCCAGTGGTGTAGAGGTGCCTGGAAAAACTGGCAGGAATTTAATACGGGTCCTCTGCCATGTTAAACTGCCATTTTTCTACAGTAGCCCAGAACAGACAAACCAAACACTGATCTAGATATGTCCTTTTGCTTTTTATGTGAGTTTTTCCTACATGCTTGAAAGGAGAGGGTGAGGCGTGGGAGAGTATTCATTTGGTTCCAATTTGCAACTTCACCACTAGGTGGCACTAAATCCTACACACTAGACCTTTAATTTAAGCCCCAACCTTTTTAAAGCAGCCTGTCCAGCTACGCCCTGTGTGACATGTAAGGCTACACTGGCATATTTAGTTAACCCCAAAAATGGACCAGTAGTGTTGGCCTCTGCTGCTTGACTTCATGGAGTATCACGGAGGATCATATTAGCCACAGAAGAAGTGTTGATTTTGGGATAAACACAGACCCACAGACGTGTAAGACAGCTACATAATTATGCATTTTGGGTGAAGTATTTTTTGTTCCTCACTCAATCCACTCATGACAACTGAAATTGAAAAGATTCACAGAACTGACAGAACACTGCTTCATGATGCATATCAGAGGAGGTTAGAAGTATATCTGATGGCGACTGAAAAATAAGTATGTATACTGTGTATACCTCTGTATATTCTGCACTACACCACTGCATATGGCATCATGCCAAAGAACAGTGAAAACTGAACAGTTTGTTTCTGTGAAAATATTTCCTATGGTTATACACTGGTCTAATCTCATTTTATCTAAGATATCAATGAAAGGTTTAAATTTCTCACAATACAGACTGTCTTCTCCTATAAGCAGCAGACTATTTTTCTTAATTTTCTTAATTTTCCTCTTAATTTTCTGATTAGTGGCAGTAAAATGGTACAAACTCAACTGAATTTTCAGTTTCTTTTATTTCTGCTTGTTATTTGTGTCTCTTTCCATTAGTCACCATCCTGCAGAGCCCAAAACAATCTGTGTCTTGGCGTCAGCACTTCGAGTGCTCCTGATCATGAACTGCCCAGATTAGGATTTCACACTGTGCCTTATTTTAGTTCACTCATGTCATCACTCTCATTATGTTTGCAGGCAGCCAAAGCTCATAGATAGAACTCTCTATTCTTGATATTTTTTATCCCCTGTAACTTTGATGGACATGTACTGTATTATGGTTGAATGGTTTGTTTGAATTTAATGAAGAGAAAATGAATGTATACTGAGCTCTAAGGACACTTCAACCACACTTAGTTACAAGACACGTCATACCTTTTAGAGTGAGTCCAAATATGTTCAGATGTCTCAAGAAAAACAGGTTAGTGTCAAACTCACTTAATTTCGTGCTTGTCATTTGTTGATGTAACACTGATTTTGGATTATCACCAGGTGTGGGATGGGTGCATATATATACTACAGTAAACTTTAACTTTCAGAATTTGTAATGTATGCTCAGCAATAGAAATCTAATCAGAAAATGTAAATCAAACGTGACCACAGGTGGAAGCAACAACAGGAACTCTCTGTTTGACTAATGGTGAAACACCAGATTTAAAGACAGGATGCTATTGATTCCTGTGCACTGCAGCCAAGCAACATAAGCCACATAACACATGGCTGGTTTACACATTTAAAAGTTTATTAGGTACAACAAACTAAAACAAATATGGTCTAATTCAACTGACACATTGTCGAGAGGCATTGGAGTCTGTAGTTTGTGGTGCACTGCATTTTTCTAACAGCTGTTTATAAACCTTGTTTTTAAAAGGTGCTATATAAATGAAGTTTATAGTTACATAGAGGAAGTCCACTGCAAGGCTACTGTGTGAACTTTTTAAAAATATAAACCTCTCCAAGAAAGTTTAAGTGTGCCCACTAAATTTGTTATCAAATACAATCCATGGCCTGTTTAAGAACTAGTCCATCAGATTTATTCAAATGTCACCTGAATGAGAGATTAATCCACAGACAGAACTACAAATCATTTCTGTCAAAAGTTATGTCATGTTTTTTTTTTTTTTTTAAGGGTTCACAAAGTCACAGATGTGTCTTTGCTCCAGAAATGGACTGTTTTTTAATACTGTTTGAATCCCAATGACATATTAATCCAGGACAACGCATTTCCTCATGGGAATCAGGTCCAGACAATTAAGAGACCATTTTAACGGTATGACAATACATAACAATATTTCAATACTCTCCATCTGGTTATAGTGAAGGGAATGTTGCCAAAAGCCCAACAATGAAACCTGGCCACCGGTGCTACCAGCCAGCAAGCACAATAAAATAAAATAGCACCCCCCTTTGATTTACTGCTGCAGTTTCTTAAGTAATGTGTTGAATGTGCTGCTCACCACTGTTTGAGAATAACACAAGAGGAAAAATACATTCACTTACAGTTTTCAGTTTCGACATAAACAGGCCATTATAAAACTTTGTTCAAATTTATTGCAGCACTGTTGTTTTGGACTGCATTAGTTTTAAAACTGCAAACTGAGCAGTATTTGTAGGTTTGTTTATCACTCCAAGCCCATAGCCAAAGAGAAGAGTCCAAAGAGTCCACACTTTGCATATGAACCAAACGGTAATTCAAAATACAATGTGCAATATTTATTTCAATACACAATTATCTGGATGCTATCTAAAAGCATGCACCACAAAACCAGGAACATCATTTGGTAGAAAATGATGAAATATATTTATTTTATATTTAGAAGTTCCTAACTAACTAGGAAAAACAGCCACAACAAGCATCCGGTCAAGGATGAAGGAGACACTTCTTGTCCTTTCAAATCTTTATTTCTCCATAAATAAATCACAGAAACTGAGCGTGGTATATAATACATGAGCCACACAAATGGCCACCCAAACATTTCACCTATTACAGTGTGTATGAAGGACAACTAAATGCATTTCTGTGCTTTAGGTTAAGTTTATTATATAAATAAAAAAAATACTTCACACTTGGGTAGAGCAAAAAAAAAACTGTTGTGTACTTAGATATTTTGCTGAAGAGCCTGATTTTTAGAATATCATATGTCTTCGGTTTATTTGACAAACTATCCTCACTGATAAGCCCGAACTATATTTTTTTTCAGTCTTAGCTTATTGTTTAAGCATTTCTGTGCACTAAGTGAGGACTTTTTAAAAAAAAAATCAAGGTCTGATCTTATTCCTCTGATGTCGGAGGTCCATGTCATGTTCAACATGTTTGATGTGACTCATTTAAAACCGCACTAGATGGCACTGTTCCCCACGTGCTTTTGTCTTTCTGCAGTCCCACGTGCCAGCCAGCCCGTGTGCGTCATTGACGGTACAACTGAATGAACTCAACAGACACACTTTGTTTTTTCAGATATTTATTCTTAAAAATGAGTCGGGATCTTGCAATTTGCTTCACATGTGTCAGTCCTGACGTGGGCTTCTTTCGCCACCTCCCACGCCAGCTGTAGAGAACTCATGCAGCTGTGTAGTATGCCATCAACGCTCTACGGTGATCCTACTAGTTTAAAGCTTTGTCACAGAGAAATTAAAAGCTGCTATGATTTTCAATATATTGATATGGATAATAATTGCATAGGATAATAGCCATGCTGTACAATACACATATAATTATAAAACAATATGTTAGAATGATTAGTACAGATCTCCTAAAGTAGGTTTATACAGTTTTTCATTATTCTCAACATTTAAGTGCATCATATAATATGAATAGTCTTTATATTAATGCTGATTTGATACATAGTTATAGTAATTTAACACATACAGTACATACATACAGTTAAGTAAACCTTAATCAAATTTAGAGGGACATTGCAAAGCCCTTAAATGTAATAGATATAGTCCGGTAAAATGATAAACTTAGAAAATGGTATGCAGCAGAATGATAAAACTATACACAACTGTCATACCAGATTATGGTGGCATTTTCTTTTACATTGCCCAGTTTTGTTTTTCCTCTATAACACACAGATTATCTACATGAAGCCACTCTCAGAGAATAGAACAAAAAGAAGAAGAAAAAGAAAAGGAAAAATTTCTGCCTTCAAACAGAAGGTCAACGTCTTGCATGCATTATTTTAGAAGTAGTAAAAATATTAAAATTAGTGGATAAGAAGGAAAAAATCATAAACGTCAACAACTGCATGCAGCAACAGTGGTTATAATGTTAACAATCCCATAATGGTTTGAGTACCTCCTGACCTCGCACTCTCACACAACAAAATCATAAGGCATGCCTCACTGAACCCCTCCACAACCATACTTTTTAATGGCAGATAAATCCTATGAATGACTGGTATGGATTCCCTTCTTATTTACCTTCATATGGTCAATACATGTGTAATGAAACCTGCAGAGGAAGAGAAAATTCAGCTTGTTAGTCTGACAGAAGTTTGGTTGACAAGAGCTTTGGTGGCTCATCTTGTAATTTGTTGCCACGAGCGTGTAATGCATATTATTAATCAGGCTTCATCTTAATTATTTAATACTTACTCAGCAGACAGGCTGCTCAGTTTGTGTTCCTCTGGCGGAGGTTCTTGTCTTTGTGGTTGTTGGTTGAATTAGTTTTCCTTCAGCAAAGAAGTAAAAAAAAAACAAAAAAACAAAAACAGTTCAGACCTCAAATTAAAGATGTGATTAGTTGATTGACAGATACAATTTAGTTTATCGAATTAAAAAGTGTGGTTTTCTATGTTTCTTTATAAACTAGATACTTTTGCTAGACAATTAACTAACCAACTGAGTTATCTTTTCAGGTTCTGCCAACTTGTGATGGGAATTTCACATAATTTCAGACATTTTATAGACTAAATAGTGATTGAATTTAGAAAAAACAAGACAAAACTGTAGATTTAGGGGGACATTCAGTGATTCTACACACAGTTAGTTCTACTCAGCCAGTGAAAAGTTGTATAATGTCGTCCGTGGCTTTGAAGTGAGCTTCAGTTGCATAGTTGCAGTTCTCATGTACATAAAACAGCTCATGGATACATGGACACATTCTTTTTTTCACTGTGGAGGACTGTAGCATCATTTACAGAATAAATAAAAAACATGAAAGACAAAATAGTAGAAATAAAAGTAGAAACTTGCTCTTGTATTGTTGTTGTAGTTTCCATTTTTATTCCTGTTCTTTATATTTCATATACTTCTAACGATTTATGTTTTAATTTCTCTATTCATCCTTTCTCTGTCTTTGTGCTGCTGAAACATAAATCTAAATCAAATTAAACTAAATTCAATTATTTATAACACACTATAATGTAGTTGTAAGCAGCTGTAAGGACATTTTAAGTGTTTAATAATGTAACGCATTTGTCAACAATTAAAATAATGTTATATATGCTCAAGTGAAGACATATTTTAAATTATTAAAACTGTGTTTTACCATATAATCATTCCCTGTTTACACGCTGTTTTCTTTCTCTCCTTTCATTTGCTAACTGCATTATAGTGTGTTATAAACCATTTAATAAATGTTTATATACTGCTTATGACAATATATGACAATGTGATAATAGGGGGACTCAAAGTGTGTCCTTTTTCTCTTCTTAGGGCACCATGGGCTGAGCCTCCCTAATTAGGACAGTTCAGATGATAATTTGTCAATGCCAGCAAAACTGTCCTCGCTTGACTTTATAATATTTCCCTGTGATTTAATTGAATGCAGCAAAGCACCATCACAGAATGCTCCGAGTTGTTTGTGACCCAGATTTGTGGAGTACCGTGCACTGAGCTCTAAAGACAGGCGACATTATGATAAGCTGCAACATCACACACATTACCAAGCTAAACAGAGATAAGGTATGGTAGGTAAAATGTTTAATACTTACACTGGTCCAGCTGGGTCATCATCTGAGGCAACAAGGGAAAATATGGAGAAATGAGGACCAAAAAATAAAATATCGCAAGGAAGTTGCACACGATGAAGTTTAAAAAAAATTTTTTTTAGAAAGAATGGCAACATGTAACAGCAGCTGTGACTGACACATGGTGCACTTGGTCGTAACGTTTTTGAGAACTTTGAAGTATTTCATCTGTGCAGTATGTGATGTGTGTGCAGTGCGTATGTTGTGGGAAGAAAACGTAGCCTAGATGAAGTCATAAAATAGTAAACAATAGTTTGTCATGCCACAGGAAAAACCACCTCATGAGGTCACTCACAAACACACACAGAATGCATTTAAATCCAGCACAACACATTAAAACGCATGAGCAAGTGAGAACACTTACATACAGGCAAAATTCACATTTAAAAAGAAAATACGGTTGTCATGCAGAGACAGGCAGCGCTCACAAAGAGCAGCTGTTCACTTAAAGAGATTAGTGAGAAGCAGCTCCATCAATATCAGCCCTCTACTGTGAGACAGTGACAGTAGAAATGATTCATAAGCACAAAATATTTTCAGTTCTTTGCATGCTATTTCACTGCCGCAGTAATTTGATGCAAAAATGTGAAGTTACCGTTGGTAAAATAAAATGTCAAAAACTTTTAATGACTAATGAGGAGGCTAAACAGAACTGTGTACTGTGCTGTGAACTGGAAGAAGATGATGAGGCTTAATGCTTATTGAAATTCATGAAGCATGCAGTCTCACACTTACCACAAACATGGTTTAGGTTATGCAATTTGGGAAAAGGGGAGGATGGGAGATATTACAACAATCTGTTAAAATACTCAACAGCCAGGGCTAATCTGATTTAAAGAAATGCAAGAAAAATATGAATTATTAACATTTCGTGCATTTGCTGTGTGACTCACGCAATCTACATCCATTTTGTGAGAGTGTGAGGATTCATTTCTGACCATCTAATGAACCGTAATGACAATCTATTCTTGAACTGCAGAGTCACTGAGCTGTCAGTCATTCGCTGCACGTTGCATCTAATCAGCATGTGACAACATCAAAATTCTGTTTGAGAGAAAAAGGTCACCCAAATACCATTAATGCATAATTTATGTTATAGCTAGATTCTAGTTAGCTAGTACTCAGTACTATTAGACAATCCCAGGATGGCATACACAGGCTGTATAGTTTAATGAGAGTCTTGTGGTTAAGCTTGCTGCAGCTTGGGGACAGCACAAGGTCCCTGGAAAGCTATTAATAATTGAAACTGTCCACCTCCGCAACACTGCAGTATCATATTTCTCATGAATATTAAATACATGAAATTGTCCTGACAAGGTGCGACCTCTTGCAACAGTGTCTGAGTATTTGGTCAACCTTCGAGACTGAATAATTGAAAATACAGGCACAGCACGGTGTCAGGTGAATCAGGTGAAGGAATGACATCAGCAGACACTTGAAAAGAAAGTCTGTCTCCTTTCACAGTCGCCTAGTTGTCCAACGACACACTGACAGGGTTTTTGGATGCAAGAAGACTCACAGGAAATATCTGTTCAAAACTGTACAATGAAACCAGTTCCCCCTCCGATACATTGAAAACTGTGGAATAATAAAACAATCCTAAGCACCACCAATGGTTACTCACCGTCTTGTAAATCCTCTGGCTTCTTACGCTTCTCATAAACAACGATGATGACGACCAGGATGATGATCTCGGCCAAAACCCCAAGGAGAGGCCACAACGGGGCCAAGTGGCTGCGAACCCTCAGCACAGACTTCTCCTCGCGGCTGCCGATCATGTTGGTGGCATTGCACTGATACTCGCCTGGATCTAGACCAATGTCCAGGTTGATGATGTGGAGCTCAGTGTAGTTGTCTTTGCTGCTGATGAAGAAGCGTCCGGTTGTGTTGTCAATTTCCTAACCAGGGAGAAGAATCCGACGGTATTTTTACATGGACAGAGTTGGTTTTCTATTAGTTAAAGTAAAACATTATTTTAACGCTCTCTTCAAAACATTCAACACTGATTCACAAACTAAACAATAAAATAAGAGATATTAATGTCATCTTAAATAAGACAACATTGTTAGACACTAACTGAAGCATGCAGAGCAGAAGCTTGCATGCACAGTACATAAAACACATAAATCAAGTCTGTCATATCACGTACCCGATAAATGCCGTTGTCAAACTTGCGCCAGGTCCAGACAGGGTGAGGATAACCGACGGACTTACAGTATAGTATAGCACGCTGGCCCTCATTCTTATTCTCACTGCGCTTGTGGCCGGTAATCTCAGGAGCAGCTACAATAAAAATGTCAAAAAAAAAATTATCAAGTGTTATAATACATTCAAGAAATTCAGAAAAAAGTGTAACAGGTCGACTGTGGGTCCTAGTATAGTCCTGTGAGTTGCATAAAAATGATAAAATTATAATAATTTATGCTTTTTTTTAGAAACTGATGATAAATATTCTTTCTATTGCATCTATCGCTTTAATGAGTTAAGTAAATGACGCTGCAATAGCTGCTCAGATCGTTATCTCCAATAATGATATCAACAGTAATTATTTATTTATAGAGCGCCTTTCAAGCAATGTCCACAAAGCAGAGTTAGGAAGATAAACTAGCATGAAAGATCCAGTGTGTAGGATTTAGTGGCAACTAATGGTGAGACTGCAGATTGTAACCAACTGAATACTGCACGCCTCACCCTCTCCCTCTTAGCATGTAGAAACTTGGTGATTCAACATGGATAAAATGCTCATTCTATGGTAAATGTTCTTATTTTTAGGGCATTACACTATAATAAAACATACTTAAGAATATTACATTCCATTTCTGCCAATGAATCTCCTTAAATCTTACACAAAGGACCTTTAAAAACAGCTGCACGGGATAAATAATGCAGCACAAAAAGGAAAACAACGGGGATTAAAACATCAGGAAGTCCGACCGACCTGTGTGTGAACAGAAGTGAAATCAAATATTTCATTGACGTCATTTCATTTCATCTAGCAGGAAGTGATTCAATGTAACATTAAGCAGCCTTTATTATTCTGAGTATTCTGTATATATGTGCCTGCCTGCCAGTCGTCTTTCTCCTCAGATGAATAGAAATGCCCCCCAAAATATATGAGCAAACGGACCCAAAATCCAATTTGCCTCCATAATGTTGCGTGTGACAGCAGAAAAAGCTGACCAGATTTTACCGTTGAGACATAATCCCATGCCATCAGACAAACAAGACACCATCTGCCGCCACTGAGCCGGGCATTGGTTAGATAGAGGTGTCAAGGGCGCCGGCTGCCCCTGAGCAGCCAGCAGAGCCGTTTGAAATCACAGGTCCTCGCATGACAGGGCTGCCAGTGCTCAAGGCCACTCGGGCCATTTTTATTGGTGACATTTCTAATGTGGCCTTGAAACTGACAAAGATGCCTTTAGCTCACAAATCGACACCTACATTTAACCTCGATGGTGGCGTTGGCTGGAGGAGTCATCTCGAAGGTGTAGACACACATGTACACTCCGGCGGCGTCTCCTCTTGGTTTGTTCAGCCTGCAGAGCAGAAACACACCTCACATGAACTCACATCAGGCTGCTAAACTCTGTGTTTAGCACTCTCTCTCTCTCTCTTTCTCTCACACACACACACACACACACACACACACACACACACGTTGCATAAGGTGACTCCTACCTGTATTCGGTGTTCTTATTTGGGGAGCGTGTTTCCGGGATCTCCTCCCCGTTCTTCATCCAGTAGCTCTCCTGGTGGACACTGTGGGCGCTGGTCAGGTTGCACTGCAGTGTGAAAGAGTCGCCTTCCACGGGAAGTGTGGTGTGTTCAGAGGCGGTGATTGACGGCTCTGCAAGAGAGACACAGATCAGCCACGACAGAAGTGATGCTTGGTGTGTGTGTGAGGGTGTGCTGGAAGATGTAAACAACAACGTTCAAAGGGTTCAGACAGACACCTCAGCCAGCTGCACTTCATATAATATAGCACAGGAATAGAGTTGTGATGTGGGAGGAATTATTTTGGGCATTTCTTAAGTATAAGTCATTTTCTGCACTGTTAGCTGAAGGTGGAAGTGGGAGCATTTCTAGTCTGGCTGAACATGAAACTCTCTGAATCATCAGTACAAAAGATGACCAGGTGCATTAGATAATGTCTGGTTCACTCAGGTACAAGCCTGTGTACACAGAGCTCCCAAGCTGAATTTCAGGAAGAAGCATCACTCATCTTAAATCTGTGTTACACGCAAGATCATGCTTTTTTAATAGTACATTCTGCAGCTCAAATGAATATTAAAGCTGAATTCTGGATGAATTGTTCAACTATGGTGCTGTGTAGTGGTCTTATCTGCAGTGAACCCTGAGCAATGCACCATACACCAAAGAAAACCTGACTCCTCTGAGTTTTTGTACGAGACACGAGTGAAATGCAGATTTCTATAACACTCTTGGATTACATGTCAGTCATTTCTTTTTCCACGTGCAGATTTTTTAACAATAAACTCATGGAAGGCTAAAAATGAGGCTTTATCTTCAAATTGTAATTTTGCAGATAAACCTCCCACAACAGATTCAATAGCTCTGAAAGAATCCCATAAAAAAAAAACTCACATATACAAACGTACAATAACGTACATTTGTTTGTATCCGGTTGAAATTCAACCTGCAGAAAATCCTGCCTTGGATTAGCTTTTAAACCATGAAGACCTTAATTGGAGTGTCGTATTCTGCTTAATCCTGATTATCTACATCTTGTTTGCGCATGCAGTCACCAGTGAACCGCTCAATCTGAGCAGTCACAAGCTGAAACTGTCATTTTAATCAGCATATACATATCTATATTTGGTGGCAACTTTCGGTGCTTTTTGAGACTACTACGGAAACAAGTATTGAGATTCAACACCCAAATTCCCAAAGCATAACACACCGACTGTGATTCATAAACACCTGCAGAAATAAAACTTATGATCGAGGTCACACTTAATATTGGATGTTATGTGTGTAGGTACAGTCACGCTGCAAAATTTGACATATTAAAGCACAGAAATAAAATAGGTCAGGACAACAATCATAATAAACAACAGAAAAAAAATGAATATAATGATATTCAGTTTAGGGAAGAGAGAGCTAAAGGGAAAGAAAACAGAGAGGAAATGGAGGAGATTGGGCTCTACCGGGTGTAGGTCGAAGGATGTACTGAATTAAGGGGTGAGCACGATGTAAATGACTACTCAACTCTGCTGGTAAAGACTACTTGACGGTGTTTCTCTTCATTTTCCATGTCTGTAGGGGAAGACGGCACCTAGAGATGAAGCTAGTGGTCCTCTGGAGAGGTTTGAAGGAGGCTGAATCACACAGGAGCTGTTAAATTTGGATGCTAATGGGAGGTGGGGAGGAGTGTTTCTTCTACACTGACCACTCACTCTGCAGCACCGTTATAGTGGCCTGAGCACGGATCCAGGTGGTGGCTGGATTTTGGTGCAGGTCGTTACGTCGCGGGTCATTGCTGGCTCTGCACTCGTAGGTCCCAGCATCGTCCAGCATGAGACGCGTGACACCCAACGCGCTCACGGCGTTGACGCCGTAGGCCGTGCTGATGGACACTCGCCGCTTACGGGCGCCGTCCCACAGCTGCCTGAAAGAATCGGCTCGGTTGATCTCAGAGTACCACCACTGGATTTCTGGGACGGGGTATCCCACCACCTCACAGTACAGCTCAAAGGTGTCACCCGTGAGCTTAGTCTCAGAGAGAGGTGATTTCACAAAGCCCGCTGTTGGCATGCACCCAAAAAGTAAAAAGGAAAACAGGTGTAGGATAGAAAGACAAGAAAATAAGAAGGTAAATTAAATGAGAACAAAAAAAGATCAAATCAAAATGACACTGACAGACAAATTAAAGTTGAAAGAACTTAAAAAAGAGGAGAATATGTAAAATATGAAGCTGTGGGTAATTTTCTTGATTCACTGTTGGGACTATAAATGTGTGACTATAGTGACATTGTACACAAATTGCTTTATTTTGGCTTAACAACAGTCTAAAACTCAAAGACATTCAATTATTCTCATAAGCGACTAAAAAAAACACAGATATGACAAAAATAAATGGTGGAAACAAAAATGTTTTGCTTAATTTGCTCTAATATACAACATAAACCAGTGAAAATCAACATCACACTGTCTGCTGGGCACGGTGACATCAACATTTTTTGGTACGAGAGAGACAAAGAGAGAGGCGACCTCAGATCTGCCAGCCATTATTGCTGCTATTCCTGGGAAGCTTTAATTCAATTCTGCTGGGACGTCCTTGCAGGGCTGCTCTCACTTGGTTTTGTCCAATTAATGATATCATATAAATTAGTGTCTGGCTCGCACGGCACAGCGCTCACATCCAAAATGTCTTCCAAGTGACCTTGTCATTTTAGTAGGTCTTGTCTGAATAAAGAAAACATCTGAGGAAAGCTTCAGAAAGGAACGCAGACGCGGGTCAAAACCATGCTGTTCATTTCACCGGGCTGAAATGTATGAACTGAATTCAATAAAAGTGAAACAATTGATCATGGCTGCACAGATGGAGGCGAAGGGAGGTGGTGGTGCTGGAGCCATAAGCATAGTCTATAGGCACTGTGGAGAGCACATGAGATTGAGTGGAGATTTATAGAAGCAGCAGCTCTCGGTCTCTGGGGAGCGTGTGGGCGCACGGTGATAGACCCCCTCCGTTTCCATAGAAGCATCGTACCAACCAAACCAGGCAGATCATTACAGGACAATCACATGTTTTTTTTTCAATCATCATGCTGTACGGCGTACAACTGATTCATCAAGGCCGGCACATTTACCGTAGGCACATATAGATTCCTATACAGGCAGGCCAGTTTATTAAGTATGCCTAGCTAAAACTGGCGCAGTCCAGTACAATCCTACCTTCATGGCAGTTGTAATCAGTTGTTTTAGAGAGGTGATGTACCCTCAGTGATATAAATAGGGTGGACAAAATAATAGAAACACAAACTACAGCTTCTAAAATGAATCATCACCTTTATGAAAGTATGATTCATTGTAGGACTACATTAGTTTGAGCTATTTGGATCTAATAAACTGGCAACTGATTGTGTTTATTTAGTACCAGTGAATAAAATGACTGGGAGCCAACACCTCAGCTCTTAACATAGAACTGCTGAGAGACGTACCCTGCCACCTCGCATAGTGTAGATGTGTAAAAAGTGCTGAACCAGCGGCGCTGTCCCTGAACGTCTCCCTGTCTCCCCATGACGCCACGCTTGTCAAGCTGATGTTTAGTTTTGGCGCGCGGTTATGTGTGCGTCATGTGGGTGATGTTAGAATGACACAGGCTGCATTGTGTTTTCATAGTTTCATGATTACAAGTGATCATCCTGATAAATTTTCATCTATATATTCATAACCTTTGGAGGGGACGCAACCTACTAATTATTATTAATAGTTCTTGAAGCCCAAAGTGGCACCCTAAATTTGTTTGTTGTGTCCAGTCAAAAGATATTTCATTTCAGGGTGCAATTAGCATAATTTTTATTTTTATGTTCTTATTTTCATTTTTTATATCTGTAATTTATACAAACGTCCGCACACACTTTCAGTCTTTTGGTTTCCAGTTTGTTTATCCAGTTCCTCTTAAATTTAAATATCTGTCTATTTGATCTCTCTGTGTTTTACGTTGGATTGAATCTGGGTGCTTTTGTTTGTTTTCTTGGTCAGTGTGCTTATGTGTAGGCGTTTTGGTCTAAAAAGTGATGTGAAATTGCTCGTTAGTTTTTTTCCAGAGCCCATGATGATGAGATCTTCAAATGTCTTGTTTTGACTGACCAACAGTCCAAAACTGAAGAAATATTCAGCTTACGATGATATAAAACAGATGAAAGCAATGAAATATTAACAGAAGACAAGCTGGAACCAGAACAGTTGGAGTTTGAGCTTGGTAACGATTAACTGATTATTAAAAATAGTTGCTAATTAACGCTCTGCTGATCTACTAATCATTCAGTCGGGATTTATAAGATGTAAAGTACTTTTTCTTTGAGTGTGGACCAATCAAAATCTGCCTTTCAGCTCTAGTGACTGTAAACTGTGAAGATGGTCAATATGGTATTTTACTCAGAAACTCATTTTTATTATTCTTTCTGGAGACAGACTCGACTTTAAATTGATGCTAATTTCTGATTCATTATTCAAACTGCAAATCTAACAGGACAACTTGAGAACAGGTGGCCTGGAATAGTCACGAGTGTTTCCTTGCAGATATTTTCTCTGCATCTTCCAATGAACCCATTTAAATTAGCGTGATATGAAGCAATTTTGGCCACAGTCTCAGCTGATGTACCAAAAACTGTTGCAACACATATCAAGTAGCTAACTGGATGGTAAATGAATATTCTATCAGAGCAGAAGTGAGTCCTGACAGACAGAGACAACAAGAGATAAGCAACAGAAAGCTTATTGAATATATCTACATGTGGCTCAGTATGATTAGAAATAAGAGCTTGTTTAAAGTAAAATAAACATAATTTTAATCTAAAATACAAATAAGATAAATATTCTCTGATGCCACAGAGAAGCTGACTTCATATCCTGAATTTAAAACTTTTACACTTATAAAATGCATATCTAACTTTTGGGATTTTGATATTTTGTCATCCAGTATATGACGGAGCAGAATCGAGAACTCATTAACACTCCTTTGTTGTTAAATATGACAGAAATGTACAATTAGAACTGAAAAAAAAGGCAAACATTCCCCAATTTCAGCTTTTATTTTCACCATTTTCTGACAATGCATTAAAGAAAATAATTATCGGATTAGAAGTATACAGGTATTAGGAGTATTTGTAGCTTTACTGCAAATAACACAGATAGGATCTTATCATTTCAAAGTTATGATGAGCATTAGGTGTATCAGTTGTTTTAAAATTTGCATATTTTTTGAGTTAATCCTTCATGACTTGTGTATTTCTAGTTTGATAGCGGACAGATACTTCCTGAATGCACGCTATTTATTAATGAAGCAACAAAATTCTCGGTTTGCATCAGTTCAACAATCGAGACGTTCGTTTCAGCAGTTTTTATGGCTTCTGTGTGAGAAATTACACACCTAATGGTCTGAATGATACCATTAAACAACCATCCTGGTAAAAGGCACTCTACTTTAGATGAAACACACACCCTTAGGGAACCTTACCAGGAATATCTTGTATTACCAGACGGAGCTGGACAAAGAAGGAATACAAGATGTACACCAACGGTAGAATATATAGGCTACTAATCATATATACAGCCTCTCTGAAAACAAGTGAAGAAGATGATAAAACATCACACTTTCTCGGTTACTGTGAGATTTTTTAAAAAAGCCATTATTGTTAACCAACGTTCTGAGCTTCAGCCACAGGAGTGCTGATTGAAGAGGAGATGTTTCGAGTGGGTGTGCAGTATAAGAGTCGATGTGTAATGCATTCCTACACATGGTCAACTCCACGGAGGGGCCGAGGCTGAATAAATTCTCACTCATTCTTGCACGATACAAGCCACACTCGGACACTTACTCACAAATACTCAGCTGAGACACTGCTGTAAACTGTGCGGCGGGGATGAGATTTATGAGCTGAGGGGGGGGGGTCATTTTGAACAAGTCGAAAACCGTGCTGAGAAATCAATGCCATTCTGCAGTGCAGTAACATCTCAGCAAAGAGTTAACAGATTTCTCTGCTTGCAAGAGGACATTAAAGCCATGGTTCCCAGTGCAGCATCTCTGCTCTAAAAATAGAAGCATGCAGCAAAATGGACTGATGCTATTTACAGAGCCGCACTTCTAAAAGGTCCTACATATGATTACATACATGTTATGCTCCTGTACGAGGACCCGAGATGCCTGAGATGCAGGGAGAAATAGCTCACCTTGCTGCTGGATTTGCAAATAGCTGAATTCCTCAGCTATATCCTGACATACCTGTGCTGACCCAACAGCATGTTGATTGTGTGTGTGTGTGTGTGTGTGTGTGCTTATCTCTAAGGAAAACTTCAGTAGTGACACCATTCATTTAAACATCCACCTTTTTTTCTTACTTGTCCTTGCTGCTCATGTATTCATCTCCACACTTCAAAGGACATTTTAGAGACACCGCACAGGCCTCCGTGTGGCCCATTTCAGCCCAACGAATACAGATTGTAGCCTATTAATGATTTATTGACCCTCAGAGCTACAAAAAACAGCACTTCATTCGATTAAAATGTGTTCCTTTAAGGGATTATCTGATAAGACTCGGCTGCTGGGGGAGATATTCATGTTGGACAGCGTTTCTTAATAACAGAGACGTCTTCTGGTGATTCATTTAAAATGCCCTAATGCAGAAAAGAAGGCGACATCCCTCCTAAGAAGCCGTATTTTCGCCATTATGTCTTGTATTTTCTATAAGGAGAGCTCTTTTTCTTTTTTTTTTTTTTCCTACCGTTCTGGGAAGAGACGGACTGCAGCATCAAGGCTCCAAATATCGCCACCGAGAAGGACATGACTGCAGCTCTCCGCTTGCCTGGTATCATCTTCGGGACGACGGGAGATGGAGAACGCCGGTAGCCGAACGCTAAGGTGACCCAAGCGGGGTAACGATGATGATGATGATGATGATGAAGCCGAGGCTCACACACCGGTGCGGACTCTCCAATCGTGTCACGCAGAGAGAGAGGAGGTGGGGTGGGGGGAGTGTCGCTAGGTAGACTAACAGGGAGCCTTCAACACTTTACTGCTGGCTACCTGTGCGGCTCTCTCTCTCTCTCTCTCTCTCTCTCTGCTGTCAGTGTCAGCCCGACCGGTGCGGCAAGGGAACCACCTTCTTTCAACCGACCGTTTGATCTCAAATCCCGCGAGATCTTGGAGGAGCTCGAGCGAGCACATCACACACACACACAACAACAACAACAACAACAACGGACGTCCCGGAAAATCAATTATAAGAAAACAACAAACAAGATGGACGCTGTTACTTTCTTAGTTTGTACCAATAGTCTTAAAACCACTCGTGCAAATAGTTTATAGCTAGATTAATCCGCGTTTAAGTGCTGTTGCCATGACTACATGCATTTTAAAGTTACAGTAAGAAATTGTTATTTTACTTGGTTGAAATAACTTAATTTTGACCATTGCATGTCACCAGAGATGGTTTAGAACAAGGGTCTCAGCCCAAGGACCCCTTGGACAAGAGACAAACAGAACAGGGACCCCCACGTGTAATTATTATTTTTTTTTAAATGTGTCACATTTTAAGCTTGGCCTATAATAACTTTTACTTTATTCAACTTTTATTTCACCATATTAACCTATTTATATACTGGGTTATTAGCCTATATGTGTTTATGATTGATAACAAAAGTTATAAGTCAGGGGTGTCCAAAGTTCTTTTAAAGAGGGCCAGATTTAACAATGTGAAGATGCCCAGGGGCCAATACTAACATTTTAAAAATGAAAAACAATAAAAGTTACATACAAATGCACAAAGTTTGCATGAAGTTGATACAAATTTTAACCTCATCTTAATTTTAAACATGACTTATTATGAGTAATGCAACATCTGTTAACATAAGTATCACTCTTGCTCTTGTCTTTCACAAGATCATTCAGAAAGTACTATTTTATGTTACATTTACAGGTACATAACATCAGCAGTTATGTCCTTAGAGTTTAGCGCATCCAAATGCTTCATTAATTCATGTCAACCAAAAAAGCCAAATCTGCCAGCCATACAATATCTGACAATCCTAGCAGGCCATAAATAATATATTATAAAAACGAAGCTGCAGGCCACATGAAATCTGACTGCAGGCTGTGATTGGTCCCCAGGCCGGACTTTGGACATGCCTGTTATAAGTCATAATTTCTGTTGGTTATTAAATGCCAATGTCCACCAATTCATCCAATTGTAGTGAAAATGCATCCGCTGTTTGTAGTTTCTCAATTATTATGACAAAAATTGGCGGACCCCCTGCAATACCACTGCGGAAACCCTAGGGGTCACGGACCCCTGGTTGAAGACCCCTGGTTTAGAAAGCAGATGGAGTACGCAAGTGTGTCAGTCAGTTGCCCAGAACAGACAAACTATATACTAATACTTTCCCGCGCCTCAGCCTCTTTTTCCTACATGCTTTGAAAAAGAGGTTGAGGCGTGGGAAAGTATTTATTTGGTTGCAATTTAAAACTTCACTGCTAGGTGCCTCTAAATCTTCAACTGGACCCAATCTCAATCAAGCTGCCAATCAGGGTTAACTAGCATGTAACTATGCGGAAGTGCAAAAAACTGCAATACTTCTAACGGCCACTTGAAGCTGGCTACACAGCAAGTCAATCTCCATAAACCCCCATATCAAAATGTCCAACTTCACAGCAGAAATACACGTTTACAGCCTCATACAAAACAAGGTTCTGGTCTCTATAGCTAATTTCCCCGTTCATAACAACTGTGCTGAGTCTGAATTTCTATACAACTCACCTGTTCAAATTATATTAAGGCTTAAAGTTATACATAATTAACAGTGTGACCACTTTGATTGATAGCTTGTCTGAGCACCTAGGTGTCATTCAGCATCCTCCACGATCCACCTCTTTGCCCTTTTTTTAAGATTAGACAAGTTAGGCAACTTAGACAAGTTGTCTCAAGGAGGAGAGAGAGAAAAATAAAGCTCTAAATAAAAAACATAGATCAGATGAGGGACAACAACTCCTGCAGGAGCTGCAGAGGCTGAAAATGGGCAAAAATGTGTAGTGTGGGTTAAGCTGACACGGGCTGAGGTGAAAACCTTTGCATTGCGTGTGTTCAAATTACCCACTGCAGCTTTAATAGTCCAATTATTTTGAATGGTGGTTAGATTTTTGGCCATAACTATGTTTGACAGATATTAACGGACCAACCAATCAGGAACAAGTACTTGTGAGGCATTGCAGAATTATCCAACTGCTAATGGTAACCATTACTTCTGGTCACTGCTGCCAAGGTTTAAATTGTGCCATGGGTCAAGCAGTTTCTCAGGCAGACTAAGCCCTGACCTCAACAGCACATGGGGCTTTAAGTAGACTTTTAATCCTATTTCTCACTGAACTAATATAGGGTAATGGTAACCTCACACCTACAACACAGTGTAACCTTCTTCCTGAACTAAACAGAGCGAGTAAAGTGGCCTAAAACCTGAATAGCCAACACATCCTGCTGCTCTCTGGTGGCCTATACTGTGGAGAAACATGCTGGCCTGGTTTGTCACTATTGTCTGTCTCAGGTGAGAAACAATGCAATGTCTACAGAAATTATTTAATATGCATGTCAGGAATTGATCTTTGGAAAAAAAAGACCTGAGATTTCCAGAAAATGTGTCCAAGAAAACATGAAGAAGTGTTTCCTGCTTGCTGGTGCCCCGCCACCTGCAGGTGGTGCTCAGTTTATTTTTTTCCAGCCTTGCTCCTCAGAAAGCCTGAGTCCACCACTGGTCATGTGATACTCTTTAGTCTTTTCAGGATATGGTCTTGGCTGCAAATACAAAAAAGGAAGAGCAAAAGACAGCCAAAGACAGCATTACTCACAAACAGCCGTTTGGTGGCAGCAAACAAGGGTTCTCGGGATATGGTTCCCTTTGTAGTTGCAGTAATATCAAGAGCCTAAAAGTAGCCTATTGCTAAAAAATCAACAGAAAAGTTAAACGAATTATAGTGTGAATATTAGACATTAACTGATAGGGTGATAATTATTACTCTAGTTGTAAATATTTATGAATTGGAAATGTAAAATAGAATTTAATTTACATTATTACACAGTTTAATAGTACAACTCGAAGGTTTTCTGACTCTTTCCTTTAGTCCTTCTGGAAATTTAAATTTAAAAAGTCTAACTTTAGAATCTTTCCAGTCAGACCAGAGGGAAAGAAGTAATTCATAAGTCAACTTTTGTCAGTTAGCTATCTATGCAAAAAAAAAAAAGATTAAAAAATAAATGATGCATGTACATTTGTGTTGTACATGTTTGTGAGGGACCAGATAAATAAGGAAATGTTTTCTGCTTTTGCTTATTGTGCTTTCTCAACCAGTTGCACGTTTTTTGGTTAGATAAACAATACAGTCGCCGGAAATGCCTTACCGCACTTGAAAGCTTGTCAGTCTTCATGTACTCAGCAGAGCCCACAGATGTGATCACAGTCAGTGCCAGATTACTGAAGCAATCAAATCCTCCACTTTGACAATCTGCCAGGATATAATTAAAGTTCTATGAAGTAATTACTCACACTGCTATCAAGACCATTGTATATATATATATGTATATATATATATATGGCATATAGTAAAATGTGATATCAAAAAGACAAAAACATACTGTACAGTATTTTACTTAACCTAAAAAAAAGTATTTATCATAAAACACAGTCTTTCTTTGTTCTCTAGTGTTTTACAATCTTATTGGAATATTGTAGTGGCAACCATTCAACCATTCACATATAATTTTTTGGTTTGGTTTAGTTAATCCATCTACATATCTCTCATTATCCACATTATCTCTGTTGTTTCTTTCTTTTCCTTTAAGTATTTCACTTTAAGACAATCTGAAAGTGCATTAAAGTGTCAGTGGTATTTGCCTTACGTTGTCTACTTAAACGACATCACCCATAATTGACGTGTATGTTTGGTAATGCTTGATTTTTACACTAAAAACTGCCATTTTGTGTTTAAAAGCATGCCAGTCATCTTTCAAATAGTATTCCAGAGATTTAAATATTGTATTTCCATAAAGATCTCACAAGAGACCAATCAAAGTAACAGCTACTTTTTTCAAACATTCGAAAGACATTATACAAATGATGCCTTTCCCATTGGAAAGGACTCCTATTGAGCACTAGATATCATCCCCCAGTTGTTTTTATGTTTTAGCTCCTAAATAGCATAATTAATTCGTCACATTTGTGAGTGACAAAACATTTGTCACTTACTCCTAACTTTAAGTTTTAACCTTCGTTTTCATTTACCCATATTATTTGCCTTTTGACTTCGATAAATGATTTAATTGTCATTGGGATGACAGTTTAAACAAGAGCAACATGATGGGAACGACAAGTCTGAGGTTAACAAAAGATCATGAAAGGAAGCGGTGGAGACAGGCGTGCAAAGATCAAAGCTACACACTAAAAGACTGAATAGCTGAAATGGTTTCACTTCTTTGAAGCAGCAAGAAGAGTTTATTTATCAAGGGACAATCTTAAGGTGGGTAAAACTTTATTCTTACTGTACAAACTGGGGGTTTGAGTTAGAGCTGATTGGTTCCAGGTTATCAAGTCTTTAGGTGAACACTGAAGGTATGTTTGGGCTGATTGATTGAAACTAAATCCGTATAAATATTTTTTAGATGTTTTGTTTCTTCACATCTGCACCTTTCTCTTTCTGTGCAGAATTCATAATGGCAGAGCAAAGGCTGATTTCCAGACTCCAGGAGAACTTTGCACACAGCCCTGCTATGGCAAATGCAGTTTTTGCCTTCATCCTGGCTCTTGTAGAGAAGATAGTGGAAGTCGGATTCGCTTGCCCTTGCAATCCTAAATGGAACGGCTATTTTTCTGCAGCATTTTTTGTAATTCCTGCCTTGATAGCTT
The DNA here is from genome assembly GCA_033000465.1 of Sciaenops ocellatus. Classification (NCBI taxonomy): domain Eukaryota; kingdom Metazoa; phylum Chordata; class Actinopteri; family Sciaenidae; genus Sciaenops; species Sciaenops ocellatus. Next base: position 10,913,192 of record CP136871.1, read on the forward strand.
TTCTGATAATGATGATAATCCATGAATGCAAGTGTGGTGATTCTTACAAATGTGCATACAGCTTTCTCCCCCCCTTGGTGTGGCAAGTTCTCCTTTTCCTTGATGGCCAATACTTTGTCTGTGCAATGACATACTGGCCAGGCACATTTGTCTCTGTTAGCGAAAGCTATCTGAAGTGGTGCACTCCAACCAACACAACAAGATACTCATCAAAAGAACTCATGGATTATTCACATAGCATGTTTACTTGGTCTCAGGTGAGAAAAATAACTTTTGGCACAATATCAGAAACTGATTTGTAGTGTTGGAACTTCTTGATTCTTTGTCTCACTATATTGTCCACTTTTCAGGGAATCGGATTTTTTCTGCTTATATCTTTAGCTGTGCTTCTCCTTGTATATGCAATAATGAAGTGCCAAAAAACGAGATCCTGAAGAAACAGAAGAATGAAGGATGTTACATTTCAGTATTGGATGTGCTTTTTTTATGCATGCGGAGACAGGAAGAGCATCTTCAAAAACACACATGAAGAAAACATATCATTACATGGATCACATCACACATTTCATTCAAAGCATTACATTAATCAATAATTTGCATGTCTTACATTTAAACATCTTATAAATAAAGTTTGGATACATGTATGATTTAAATATATGTAAAAATGTCAGAATTGTACACAATGTTGTTCACTGTGAATATCGTGATGTGTAAAGGTAATACTGTGATAATAATGTGATACTGTGATAGTAATACTGTTGCAAATGAGACATTGCAACAATAAATGTCAAAATAAAACCTATTTTCTCATCGTTTATTTCAAGATCTGGGCCTGAAATCAGTGACACTTGAAAAGTTGTAAATTGTTAAATAAATGTTTATTAAATAAATGTTTATTTTTTGTTTGTTTGTTTTTCAAAAGGTGTAGACTTAGTGTTGAAATAAAGTTGCTCACTAGGCACTGAGACAACTGTATGTAATGTACTTCTTTTTAATTTCACTTTCAGTTGTAACTGAGTGTGGGCTGACGCACTGAAAAAGTCATCAGATGTTATGGAACGCATCGTCACTGCCTGCGCTCAGAGTAAGTTCCACTTTACGCACAATGTATGTTTTATTTTGACCAAATGTCACATGCAAACGAAGCTCCTGGTGTGTGTTTTTTTTTTTTTTTTTTTTTTTACAGTTTGGGTATCAGTTCAAGAAAGTACGATAATGTATGTGAGTCAGTCTGTATCAGTCTGTAGACTGCAAGCGTGCAGTTCCAGTTGACTAATCTGTGATTAATAATATTCACCAACAATACATAATGGATGATTTTTTTTAGTTTCAGTTAGTTTTTACTTTTGTTTTACAGGCACAAAGCATATTTCCTTATTCATTAATGTCCACAGTGAAAATGGTAATGTGACTCGTGATAAACGGAAAAGAGAAGACAGGATGTGTTTTGGTACTTCCTGTGTTGTCCCTGTATAAAATCATTATTACTGGTCGGCTTGTGTCTCCCCTCCATGCAGCGGACCGGTCAAGTGGTCGACTTGTTGGGGCTGGCACTGGGCCTGCTCCATGTTTTCATCTGGGCTGAAGCGCGCACCATACAACTTCTCCCTAGTACATACCTCCGAGCTTAAAAGTTTAATTCAGTATAGAGTCTGGCTGACCTGTTTAAACTGGTTGGCAAGTCTGTTTTTTTAAATTTGTTGATTTTATTTTGATTTTGTTTGCTTTAGTTATTTGAATTATTTGGGGGTTATTTACAATACAATACAGTACAATACAATACAAATTACTTTATTAATCCGCAAGGGGAAATTCATTTATCATTCATTTGAAGGGCTGTTTGTTTGCATATGTTATTTTCTTTTGAATTATAATATTTGGGGCTTTGTTTTGCATCCCTTGTTTAGTTGTGTTGTGTGAGCTTGATACATGTTTGACACTGACTGTCCTGGTGATGATCTGGGCCTTTGGCCAAGTGTAGTGTTGTCAGTGAGGCTTCCAGCCAGCTGTTTATCTATATTGTTTCTGTTGTTGCTTGGTAGGTTTTAATGTGTCAAATAAAGTACACTTTATTTGTAATAGCATCTGTCTAGTGTATCTCTGAACCTGTGTGACCTTCAGATTGTCCTAGTTAAGTTAACCTAGCAAAGTTTATCGACCTGTGAATCTTCTTGAGGTGATATCTTAATCTCCCTTGTCAGCTTCATTGAGACTATACATCTTTAACTAAATAAATATAGAGGTCTCCATTGTCATGAATTCATGTGTTCTCTGATTTTCATCTTGATTTTTTTTTCCCTGTGCAGAATTAAAAATGGCAGAAAGAGCAAAATGGAAGGACACCTTGAAGAATGAAGTTGAGAAGAGTCATCTTGCGTCAAATTTCATCTTTAGCATGATCCTTGTTTTGCTGGAGAAGTTAGTAGAAATTGAGTTTGCATGCCCTTGCGGTTCAAAAAATTGGAATGCCATATTTGCATCTGCATTTTTTATTCTTCCTGCATTATTGAGTTTTGTGCTGATGATGTGCAGTCGAGGATACAAGTGTGAAGAAAGTATGCTGCACTGCTGTATCCCTCCCATAGTGTGGCTCACCCTGATTTTCCTGGATGGCCAATACTTTGCCTGTGCAAAGACAGACTGGTCAGGCAGTTATCAAACTGTTCCTCAATCTGCTCATCTAAAATGGTGCAAACCAGACAACACCTCAAATAAAACATCAGAAGAGTTATTGAGAATGACTCAGCATTGGTTCTCTATCTCTCAGGTAAGAAAAATCTGATGTCTCTGAAAATCATTGTCAGTTAGTCAGGAATTGTCACTGTATTTTTCTTTGTTTTCTCTTTGTGGTTTAGTTCATCGGAATGGTGTTTGTTGGCATCCTCACTGTGGCCACTGGAGTATATCCCAAGATTCAAAAGTTCTTCAAACAGAACAACCAAGACCGAAGATTAAATTACGTAGAGTTCTGGGGCGATGAGAATCAGGAAAGGTCTGGGAATGCCAATGACCAGGAAATTCAACTTTCTACAGGTGTTTGAAAAGAAAATGGAACTTCAGAAATAGAGAAGGCCGAAGGCTTTGAAATGAAATTACTATATGCATATTCTTAAAAGTAAACATCTCGGATAAAGCTTCGAAAAACCTTGGAAATAAATCGTTCTTACACAGATATTTTACTTGAATTACATAAAAAGTAAAGTAAAATTGTCCACTGTGACTTTTAAAAATGTCTCCAGTTGTCATGTGAGAGAAATAAACCATCATTTCATCAGCATTTGTTCAGGAATCATTAAAAACTAAGTTAAGTCAATGAAGAAGTCAATCATATTTTTATATTCTGCCATGTGCTTAAGTATTTTACATATGTCAAGATCTTTACATATATTTTTCACGAGTTCATAATTAAAGCTGTAATCAATTAATTAAAGGGGCTGTAAATATAACATTTATAAAGGTAATGCTTACTGTATCTGTCTCATTCTCTACATAGCAAGCAAAAACTGTCAAGCTAACATTTCCTGTAACCACTCTCAGTACATTTTTTAATACATTTTTGTGCATTCACCACTTATGTGAGATGAGAAAATGTAAAAAGTCTATAATGACAAATCACACAAAGAAAGTGAAATATTATCATGTAATGTATGTATTTTCATTTATGCATTTACCTACTAAAATAAAATCACGTTAATTAACAAACGTTTGGTTTCTAATAGTTGAAGGAATTGTTTCTGATTATTTGAACTGTGTAAGATTTAAGTGGCTCTATTGGCAGTATATGGCAGAAATATAATATAATACCCATAACAATGTATAATCACCTCAGAATAAGAATAGTTGACACCGCAGGTCCTCTTTGTGTTTTGTGGTCACCTTAGTTTCTCCTTCACGCATGGAATGGGAGGATGAGTGGAGTAAGGTTGCAATCTGCGACTACACCACTAGATGCCACTACATCCTACACACTGATGCTTTAAGGTTTTACTGGGGATCTATTTTTTAGTATCTAAACAATAGACCAGACAGTAGAAATTTAAAAAACAGATTTTAATAAACATATTCTGATGATGATTACAGTAATGTCCACATCCATAAGACATATATTAGCAAAGACAAATATTTCTAATTTATGATCTGTTCAATAAAAAAAAAAAAAAAAAATTTCTATTTTAATACCATCAAATAAAACTTGTAATGAATGAGTGATCCCATTTAGTAAATCACTGAAAATGGAAAAATCAAAAATATGTTGATATTTTTGATTTTTCAATTTTTGATATAAATATTTTTGTAGCACTCCAATTGTATTTTAAAACACCGCCAAATATTATGGTATTTGTGTTCAACATTTGTTACAGAACACATTCACTCTTCATTCTTTATGGTTTTAGAAATATTGTTAGTGTATTAGAGTTATAAGCATGAATCATGTCACACAGTATTTATCCTAATACTGTCAACTTAAGCAACATCACACACAAATATAACCATTGGGTTAGTGTTGCTTTTGATTTTCACAAAACCAACATTTTTCATGTCATTCATGCTTAACTTTTTTCCCAACAGAAATAATTCTCCACAGTAACCTCACAATTGAAAAGCAGGTGAATGTTACAAGCAAAACAACTGTCAACAAAGCAGCAATGACATCCACAGAATTGTAAACAAACCAGGACATTTTGTTGGCCTGAGTCTGCAGATGACGGGCTCCTTTATGTCTCATCACATATTCTATCCAAAACACTGCCTGGTCCAGCGGTTTCATGGGCTGATCTCTGTGCAGCCTTGAGAGTGTCTGCATGTTTTCCCTGTAAGAGGAATTGTGAAGAGCTGTCGTGAGGGCATCAGCAAAGATGTGTCTATCAAGCACGGCAATATCCACAATAACAGCTCCTCCCTTTGCTCTGATTCTGGACAGGTTATCAGGCTGATCAAAGAATAAAGGAAGTCCAACTATGGGGACTCCATGGTAAATTGCCTCCTGAACCCCATTAGTGCCTCCGTGGGTCACAAACACTTTAGTTTTGGGATGTCCTAAGAGGTCGTTCTGTGGCAGCCAGTCGACCATTAATGTGTTGTTGCCCAGATTGGCTGGCCGTTGTCCGATATACCTCCACACAACTTTCTGAGGCAGCTGGGCAAAAGCTGCAGCAATCTCCTCAGCGATATCTTGAGGAATCTTCCCGACTAAAGTTCCTAAGGTCATCATAATGACCCCATGGTCTCCAGAACTCTGGACAAACTCCTCCAAGTCAGCAGGAAGCGGCTTTGGGGGCTTGCACTGAAATCCACCCATGTAGATTATATTTGGCATCGTTGGACGTGGAAATTCAAAAACAAAATCATTCCTCATAAGCCATATATCAGCATCCAGGAAAAACGTTGAGTAATCCGCATCAGGACCAAAGTACTTCTTAACTACTGGTTTGTAATGAGGTTCTGTGAGGTATGACATTGTGTACATCCCAAGGATATAACTGAAAACATTCAACATTCTTTGAGGGAAGGTCATCTTATCTGTCAACTCTGTTGCAATGAAAGGAATGTATGATAGAGGTGAGGGGGCAATAAGTAAATGAGCTTCACCTTGAATGGTCCATCTGACATTAAAAACAAGAGGAACTTGGAGCCAACGTGCCAGCATCGCCCCTCCGCCGATTCCAGGGTCAGTCAAAACCACGTCGTATTTGGCTTCGTGTAAAGACTTCATCAGGTTTTTGTCTTCAAACATCTGAATGACCATTTCACTCATTCCCTTATGGAACTGAGAGAACTGGTCCACAACCACCCGCTCCATCTCAATACGAGTCCAGATGTGAGACCAAAAAGAGGTATGCTTATCCCGAAGTCGGATTTCCAGCTGTCGGGACAAAAATGTCTCAAAGTTTTGCTCAAATCCATTAGGGCTGGTGAGGGTGACAGAGGTGTAGAGAGGAGACTTTTCACTGATGTACCAGCTATCGGACGCCCGGATCACAGTGACCTTGTGGCCTTTGGCATGCAGTTCCTCAATGAGTACCTTCATGTTTACCCAGTGGCTTCCATCCAAAGGAAACACCAGGATTTTGCCCCCAGATGCACTGGTCAGTTGTGTAAACAGTAGAGCAAAGGTGATCAGAGACAAATGAGGCACCTCCATGCTGAAGTCCCTCACAGACCTTAAAATACACAAAAATAAGTCAACAAGAGAGTACTGCATGTCGGGTTTGCACACAGTTTTATGTTTACAGTCGTACTATAACATGAAATGCAGTGGTGAAAAAAAGTATATTTAATCAATGTAAATGTACTCAAGTATTGTACTGGAGTACTTTAGTGCTATTTTATACTTGTACAAAAACACAGTGGCAAAGTGCTTTACAATAAAGCAGAACACATTTAAAACTAAAAAGAGTAAAAACTACTCAAAAAGTATAAAATAAAAAACAAATCAATAAAAAAATCCCTTTTAAAAAATAGTTTTAAAAGACAAGGTTTGCAACCCCTGATTTCCTTCAGCCCTAACTGAGCGATGCGTCCAAGGATCTCAGGGAACAAGGTGGGGACATAAAGCACTGAATAATCTGCTAAATAACTTGGGGCAATGCCTCTCAGGGCAATAAAATCTTAAAAGCAGCAACAGGTAGCCAGGGTAAGGAAGCCAGAATCAGTGTGATGTGATCATGTTTCTTTGTCAGAATCCAGACAGGGATTCTTTACTGGTACCAGAAAGCAAAGAATTACAGTAGTCTAGCTAGCATCCTTTCTGAGATGCTCAAAGCAGGATTAAAGCATTGATTTAACATGTTTTCTAAGCTGAGGTTTGGATCAAAAATGATACCAAGATTTGTGCAATGCTGAGTTATTGAATGGGACAGAGAACTGATACTGTTTGATATTTGAGTATTTGCATAATTTTGACCTATGATCAATTAGCATTTAGCTGCAGGACAGTTTAACAGGTTGCCAGCGTTCTAATGATGATTTGCAGTGTCACAGCTTAGACAGATCTTATTATCATTTGCATAAAAATAAAAACTGATATTGAAACTGAAACTGATATATACAAATAATGTGGCCAAGAGGGAGCATGTAAATAGAAAATACGAGTGAACCAAGCACCGAGCCCTGGGGCACTCCACAGTGTAAAAAAACAAAACAATGTGAAGTTAAAGATTAAACCAATGGTTGGGTCCCTTGTCCTGTTTTTGATGCGTATGAGTTGTTAGAGTGGAGACATTTCCCCCTTTTAAACTGCTTGAGGACAAAAAAATATTTCACAACTCCTTAGATTAATCGAGTGAACCTTTGGACCTTTGGGCCCAACCACTAGGTTGGTAAACAACCTAACTGTATTAAATTAGTAAAAACTAGCTCCACCTCGACTAGGTACTACAGAAAAATAGTACTCACACACTGATTCATCAGTATGAACAATCTAATTTAATAATGTAATTAGTCACAGCATTTTACAGCAGAACAAATACTTTTATTTTTGATATTTTAGGTACATTTTGCTGACAATACCTTTGAATTAGTCACAGCTACTTATAATGGAAATTTTTTATCTTGTTTTATTTGTACGTTTTGCTGAAATGGCACTGTAAACCTTACGTTTGGTACAATCAGTGATCCAAATGAAAACAGGAGTCACCAAAACACCAAAATTAAAAATAGTATGGATATTTTTCCATCATTCCCAACTGATTGACCTGTTGTTTAATACAGGGAATGCTTTACACAACAACTAATGAAATAATATTTGAAAACATAAGTGGATTTTAATAATTGTTACCTTCTGTAACTTTACCCTCTGCGTTTTAAAACACAATTTGCATGGATCTTTTTACTTGTAATGTAGATTTTTATTAACACTTACCCAAATCCAATGGTACAGGAAATGTAATCCAGCTTCAAAAAGTCAGTTCAACAATGGTATTGATAAGATGACAGCTTTGTGCACAGTTGGAAAGACAGAGGGGTGAATGCACCTGCCTGTCCTTGGCATGTAGTTGCATGTACTGCAACCATGTTGTATAAGAAGGTGTGTGCTGCAGATAAGGGCCCTGTTGTAAAATGTGAGTACTGCTCATGGCACTGCTGCAAGAGTTCATGTTCAGTGGTAAACAGAACATATAGATCTGTGCTGCCATCTAGTGTCATGTGTATGAACTAAAAGCTCAACTGTCCAAAAACACAAAGCCAACATTGTCTAATTTAGAAATCCTCACATAGATAATCTGCCAGATATACATTGCACAAAGATGTGTGAAAAGAGCACTTTAGAGGTTATTGATAATCAAGTCATCAAGACAAAAATTTCAAAATTTTATGACCCCTCAAATTTATCTTGGGACTTTATTGTGAGCTTCTGACCATTGTAAAAAGGAAGACATTAAATCACGCACAACTGCAAAAGATGACAAGAAGCACATGATTTAGTCCAAGATTTATTTCCATTGTAGTCCTTGATGTAACGGGTCCAGATTATGGAACAGCATTGCGACCAACAAGCCAGCACAATAAATACCGATCTATATTATCACCATACAAATCACTCCCAGTCAAACAAGCAGCCAGTTAAAAAGATTTACATACTTATTTACAGCCAGTAACTAAAGGGGAGAACAGATAGGGACTGCGAACCATGGAAATTAACTTTGGGTTATAAGCTTTGATTGATTAATTTCGGAATTAAAGTATATAGAATTTTTTTTTTTGCTTAGTTATATGTGTTCATTATATGTGTCCTGCTAAAAACTACCTCAAAAATCTGAATTTAGGCTTCACAGCACTATTACAGGTTTGTTTTGGACTGCAGTATACTGTGCATGTGTTGCTGTTATTAATATCAAATCTACCAGATATGGTTACCAATGGAACAACTTACCTGGTAGCCAAACCCGTTTATGAAGTAATATTTAAGTAATGCTTTATGTCTACTTGTTGTTATCACGTGGCAGGATTAACTTGTTTGAGTGCCTGGGGCAAATATTTAATGTTAGGCAGAGATTTGCACAGATACAAGAAAAACTAACAAATAGGAGAGTGAACGTGGCTTGGATAACAGTGCTTGACACAACTGCATTAAACTTAAATATAATATGCAGCCCACAAAACAGTATAGTGATACACCAAAGACTAGAGCTGTAACTTTTTATTTTCATTACCATCTGCCAATCATTTTCTCGATTATTTGAAATGTCAGATAATTGTAAAAAATATGTTGATCAATGTTTCCCAAAGCCCAAGGTGACATCCTAAAATGTCTTGCTTTGTACACAACCCCAAAATCTTCAGTTTACTGTCATAGAGGATTAAAGAAACCAGAAAATATCCACATTTACTGCGACAACTACTCAACAGCTAATGGATAAATCAATCAAATATTGCACATGCCTTGTGAAATTAAAGATACATATACATACATACATATTGTGGAGGCCTTAAACAGCTCCTTCAGCAGCAGACTGATACTCTAACCATGTAAGAAAGACCACCACCACAGGTCTTTCCTTCCAACAGCTGTCTCAGACTCTTTAACACTAGCACGACTTCATGACTGTCTTCTATATATTTCTTATTTATGAGTAATTTCTTATCCACCTTGCATATGCAGTGAACTGTTTCCCAAAGCTTGTTTTGTTCACAACTCAAGGATATTCAGTTTACTGTTATAGAGGAATCGGAAAATGTTGAAATTTTCATTGATGATTACTACTTTACTAGTTGACAACTGTAGCTCTACCAAAGACACAATAATATATTACATACAACAAAAAATAAGAAATATATGCAGAATATTGCACATGCCTTGTTAAACATTGTAACAAATGACAAATTGAATTATAAAAACTATATCATGACATGTATCATTATCAGGATATGAAATGATCTATATTGTGACATGAGATTTTGGTCACATTATGACCAGCCAAAAAACAAAAACACAGCAGTTTGCCACAGGATCACAAGGTTCTGTAGCCTACTACTAATGCAAAACTAATAGATTTTGTACTGTTGTGGTAGAAATTCACAAGTAAATTTGCAAATAATCATATTACCAAAAACCATCTAGGGTCTGGAGCCATGGTGCAGCTGCATACTTAAAATGCACCTTAAAGACTTGATGGTTTGTATATTACATATTGCATATTTAGTCACTTTATATTTTTAATATCGTTTTCTATTTGTATATAACATTTTTATTTTTACAGTTACTTTCTACTTTTATATAGTTTTTAGCACGGGTTAACTTCTTAACATAGTTATATATTTATTTTCCATGCAAATGTTTGATTCCCCTGCACATTTTTTTTTTAACTCTTAGAGTTTAACCCCTCTGCACATTTTTAATTCCTCTGTACATATTTAATCCTATGCAAATGTTTAATTTCTCTGTACATATTTAAATTCAGATTTAGGTCAATTTGAACGTATGGTGTTATAGGTTAATTCTAATGTATGTTCAATGTATGTTTGCATGTTGCTACTGGATGCTTTAATTTTCCTTCAGGATCAATAAAGTATCTATCTATCTATCTATCTATCTATCTATCTATCTATTATGTTATTATTGATGTTTTCATCTTGTTTTTATGTGTTTCTCTAGGTTGTGTACACAGCTATAAAATGTGTGCCAAATAAATTAATGCAATATGATAAATAAAATAAAGTACACGTAATTAAATAAAAGTTCTGTGGTGTTTTAACTGTTAAATACTCCTGACAGTGTACATCATGAACCTCACCCTCCAGCCCTTTGTTGTTGTTCTCACGCTAACATGCGAGATCCGTAGACCCGACTCAACTGCGCGGTCACATCCCGCCCCGACTTCCCCTCTGCCAGCGGCCTGGTGGTTTGAGATGAGTAGAAGATGTCGGTTTCGGGGCTGAAGGCCGAATTGAAGTTTTTGGAGTCAATTTTTGACCCAAACCACGAACGATTCAGAATAATAGACTGGAAACCGGACGAACTCAGTTGCCAATTCAACGTAACCGGAGAGAAGCTGCTGATCATTCACTGCAACATCACGGTGAGTCCAGGCCAGCTCTGCGCACAAGCTAACCCGAGCCACTGACTATCAACTGAAACCAAATCATTCCGCGGAAGGTTCCGTGTTTACAAATTAAATAACGAATAAAGTGTTTGGCTTTTATTTTACACGTTGTGTTTAGACGTGTGTGATTTAATTAACCCCGCCGACGAAAGAAAACAACACGGCACAAGTGTTAAATTCACTTTGAAAAAGTATACGAGAAAACGTCGATTAGTAACGACGCTGCGGTAGCTTCGGCTAGCGCTGTGTAACTGAAAGTAACGTCTGACGCTAGCTCGTCTTGTTAGCCAAAATAACTGCGTTACAGTTTGCGGTACTACGGCTGCTAACTTTCCAACTACTAAACATACGCACATAGTTTAATATAAACGTCTTTTAGCTCAGACGTGTGTGTGCTTTAACAACAATACAGCCGTTTTTTTTTTTTTTAATATACTCGAAAGAACAGTTGTGTCTTAACCGCTGAATGCCCCGTAAACATCTTTAACGTTAAATAGAGGGCTGATTTAACGGAATGTTGTTGCACTATTTTCTGCCTTTTCAGTAAATAGACTGATCCCACTGACGAACTTAATGCCATATATTAAAAGCCTTGACGTTAATAGTCCCTTTATCAGGATATTAAAATATGTAGGAGGCGATATAATGTACATATGAAGGTGCATGCACTGTAGTTAGTGTAATTATTTGGGGGGGAAACTAATAATATGAGCTCTGTGTATATATTTATATTTTGATAACCTCAGTTGGGCCTGGTATTTTTATGCATTTCAACACCAACACCCTGAAGCGTGAGTATATATATTAAATTAGTGAAATAACATGATTAAAACCATCACTTAGTGTACGCAGCTCACTCTTGTCATTGCAGTTGACATTTCTACGGTTCAGGTGGCACAGATCTTCACACACACCATCCTAACATCCTGACCACATCCTCATCTCTCAAGCGAAAACATTCACTTCAACCCGTGCTTGTTTTTGAGGACACAGACAGACTTGTTTTAGAGGTTTTGACAGCTGTGTCATGTTGATACTTTAGCCGAGTCAGTCCGGATCGCCTTTTTGAGTCAGCATCAGCATCACAATCTACCCACTTATAATCTACGAAAGGTGGTACCATCAGTCATTTGTGGTAAACCCACCTGAGCAGGACCCTCCTGATTCAGCCAATCAGTTATAGGAAGAGCAGGTAAAATATTCAGGGCTACTGCCATTCGTATCTGTGGTCATACACTCATCTGTTTAACTGGAAGAAGACCAGTTTTTTACAGGTGGACATGATCCAGCGTGATATCTTTGAATCTGGCTTAGTTACCCCAGAAAGATATGGAGGTTGTTTGTCTGAATGCAAGTGATATCAGAAAGCACAAGCACGTCCACACATTTTCGCAGGTGCTAGACAACAACAAGCTGCACAAAAATAACCAGCTTCTGACTGGTTATAATTATGGTTGCAATTTGTCTGAAATCACCCAATTTATTTTTGACTTGGCGCTTAATAAAACAGGAGTGTCTGAAAACATAAACATTGATGCCAAAGTCTGTCATTTAAGATAATTAAACTCAGATTTAATGGATGTAGAGCTGTGTTTTTGGTGTACGGTGCTTTAAAACCTCTCAACACTAACAACGAAATTGTACAACTAATGACTTCTTTACAATCCGTCCCATACAACATGATGAGGCGTCACTCCCAGAGTCATATCCTAACCCATTTTGTGACCACACACGACAGATTTTGACCAATTTTAGCTTGCCTGCTAGACGACACAACAGCCCAGCTGTAGTTTTTTTTAGCGAAGCTGTTTGTCTCTTGCATCTTGAGTCATGTAAAGCCCACACAACTGTATTAAAGACTAATTGAATGTTCAGTGCAGCACTCGACGCAGCCACTTCATTGTCCAGTGCTGATCCAGATACTTTTGCTCTACAGCTGGCAGGAGACAAATCATTTTGTTCAGTGGGTGGCTGAGTGGGCGAAGACATCTAGTCTGAAATTATTTATAGCTTTGGAATAAACTTTAACATTTTAATTTTTATACAGATGAATTTTGTTCGGTTTCATAAAAGCAGTGATGTTGTCTTTTGTAGTGTTAATGCACAACGTGTCAACAATAAAACCATTGACATACAAGTAAGATTGGCTAAATTTCCATGCCGTACTGTTGCAGGAATCCTATCCCTCAACGCCCCCAATATGGTTTGTTGACTCTGATGATCCGAGTCTGGCTGAAGTGTTGGAGCGTTTAGAGGATGTGAGAAAAGGCAGCACGTTGGTAAGTTGGCTGATGTGGATCCAGCTTCACAGAGGCTTGCTCAAAATGGTAATGTCACATATGTTTAGCATTATAACAGTGGAAACCTGTAAGAATTGTTAAGTGGCAGGTTTGGTTGTCTTTGTTTTATGTTTCATCTTGCTGATTTTCACCCACAGCTTCTTCAGCAGTTGAAGCGCCTCATTTGTGATCTCTGTCGCCTTTACAACCTGCCGCAACATCCAGATGTAGAAATGCTCGACCAGCCTCTACCTGCTGGCCCAATTACCCAAGAGCGAAAGGTACTGACTGAAAACAAGAGTAAAATTCAGCGTCTCTTTGTTGCATTTGAAAACTCACAATGTTTCACCACACTACAGCACGGGCCACCAGATGAGGTGACATCTGAAGAGGAAGAGGAGGAAGAAATGGGAGAGGTACCTATTTGTATTCATTGCAGTCCAAGTTATTTATAGCTTAATGATCCGTGTTGTTGTTTTTTATATCCTGTTTCTAAACATGATTTGTACACTGCCAGCAGGACATTGACCTGGACCAAGACCTAGACCATTACGACATGAAAGAAGAGGAGCCAGCAGATGGAAAAAAGTCAGAAGATGACGGGATAGAAAAAGAAAATTTGGCCATCCTGGAGAAGATTCGTAAAAACCAGAGACAGGATCACTTGAATGTAAGTGATCATTCAGCTCCTGTGTGTTTTATGAATTTCGGTGACCGTAATAGAGCCTGTACATCCTCTTTCGAATGTCAACAGCATTTTATTTAATCTGAATCCACTTCAGATATATAATTAGATTTCACATTTGTAGGTAAGTGTAGTTATGAGTAACTAAAACTCAAAGAGTCCATTTAGATCTGTAATCACAGTTTGTTTGCTGAGGAGGCAGAAACCCTGTACTTTTTAGTGGCAGCCCAAATAATGTTCACCACCTGAAAATGAGATGAGCGGCATTAGGTATGAAATGTTATCCTTCAGATTCCTGTCATGGATCAAATTGCTCTTAACTAATAAAAGATGCAAGAGAGATTATGAGTTTGATAAGAAATAAGAAATATTTTGCCATCTAAGAACCAAAATGGAACTGTCTATTGTAGCCCAGCACACTATACGATTATACTACAGCCACTGAACATAATTCGTCTCCTATATTCCTTCTCACAAATTCATTTTTTTTCCGGTCAGATTGTCCACGTTCAGATCAACAGCAGCACTGCGTCCAAAACGCAGACTCATCGTTCCTTTCACTGCTGACACAGTGTGGCTGCTGCTGCAGAGGCCTCCGGCAGAAAAATAAAATGCTAAGCTGTCCAGCAAAAAGTTTTAGTCGGCTGTCAACCAACTCCAACATTATCAGGCAACACAGTAGCCCCGACAGTGAAGGACAAGGTGCCAGACATGATCCAAACTTAATGAACTCATTCTATAAAGGTCGCCTTCTTAATATCAGTGGTGTCATTACTGCATATGCAAGCTTTATGATCACAGTAGAAAAGTTTAGTAAGTCACCTCGTTTCACTTACAGAGAGTTGGTTGTCCTTTTGAGTGTTCAAATGTTCAAATGTAACCTTGTCAACAGACAGAAATGAACAGGACTTTCACTGCAGGATCTCTCGCCCACCTCTAAAGTATACTGTATCTTCTCATCTGTCCTGGCGTCCTCCCATGAGTGTGCATCACCTTTTGTGATTTATGTTGCAGGGTGCAGTATCTGGCTCTGTGCAAGCCTCAGACCGCCTAATGAAGGAACTCAGGGAGATCTACAGATCACAGAGTTACAAGACGGGTGACTACACTGACATATATCCTTACAGTGGTGACTATTATTGTTTTAACATCTCATCAGCGGATTGAAGTAAAGCTCTCTGTGTCCGTGTCACTTATTTCACAGGTATTTATTCAGTCGAACTAGTCAGTGACAGCCTTTATGAATGGCATGTCAAGTTAAGGACGTAAGTTCTCACATTCAGTTGCTTTTAAAATTTTCTGTCTTTTCAATTATTGTGTGTTTTATTTATTTATATATATATATATATATATATATATATATATATATATATATATATATATTTGACTTGTTCTTCTTTATTTCAGGGTAGACCCAGACAGTCCATTACATAGTGACTTGCAGGTCTTAAAAGAAAAAGAAGGAGTGGACTACATTCTGCTCAATTTCTCTTATAAAGTGAGTCCTGTGATGATATTTGTCAGTTGTTTGGGGAAAAGAGTTTTCTCGAGACTCAAAGTTTTTTTTTCCCTTCATATGACAGGATAATTTTCCTTTTGACCCACCTTTTGTACGGGTTGTCTCACCTGTGCTCTCCGGAGGGTGAGTGTGTGGTGATCTCCCCCTGTCCAGTTTACATATGAAATTGTCTGAAGAAAGTATTCACTCATTGGGACTTGGTCCACTTTTGTTGTGCGCACAATTTTGAGATGGATTTTAGACTTTGTCATGAGAGATTTTACTCCAAACATTCACGGATGGAAATTGAAAAACACAAATGAAGTGCTAACTCATGTTGTGCTCGCAGCTGTTTGGTGATACTGTTCTTTGCTTGCTTACAAAGCTGATGTCAGATTCTTTTGATGAATCGCTTTATGCTTGTAGGTGCAGGGTGGACTTTATTTTATGCTGTTACTACTGCGTAATACAGGCTATGTGGTTTGCTTATGACTGGCTGCAAATTATCAACTCCGACTCGCTGAGAGCATCGTCATAAATCAGTGCAATTAGACATTTTGGCAATTCTTTTGGTGCTTTAACACTCTGATACAATTCCATCATGCATCTCAAACTATACAGATTCTTTAAGGGTTTAAGGATTATTAATTATAAGCATAACCAAATTTGCCTGAAAATTGCTGCTTGAAATTCTTGGTACATCCTAAAGTTGCATCTGCGACAGTCTCTATGTTCAAATTGCCTCGTTGCGAAAATCGAAATCTCTCCCACAAGCCAAATCAAGACATTGTGAATAAATGAATTTAAAGCACAACAAATTTGCAAAAGGTCAAGTGAACACTTTCTTGATTCTTCAAATGCACACACCTGCTTTAATATATTTTACTCCTTACTCATGCTTAATACTGAATTTTTATTTTTCCATTTCAGTTACGTTCTAGGAGGAGGAGCCTTGTGCATGGAACTTCTCACAAAACAGGTGTGTTTAATAGGTTTGATGATCACATGACATGTTTTTCCTCAACTTTAACAACAGATTTAATGTTAATTTATTGTTTTGTATGTTTTATTTCAGGGCTGGAGCAGTGCCTATTCCATAGAGTCTGTCATTATGCAGATAAATGCAACTCTGGTCAAAGGAAAAGCCAGGGTGCAGTTTGGAGCCAATAAGGTAACCGATGTCATCAGTCAGCTCTCAGCATGTTGGTCGACAACGTCTGAAGGCAAATGTGTTCCCAATGGGGCGTAAAGCCTGCTGGCAGAGAGAGGGAGGTGGAAGATGTGATTATTTCTATAAACGGGGATAAACAGGCACACTTCCATGAAAATGATGTTACAGGTTTCATGTTGAGGTTTCAGTCAGATGCTGTTCTGCAATTATGCATGAACTCTGAAGCATGCTGAGGCCATTAGACACCTTAACTGTGCGACAGTCAAATGTTCCAGTAGAAAAATCATAACAAATTAAATCATAGGTAATTTTTACACTCATCATTCCAAGTGTCTGGTATCTGGATAAAGTCTAGATGCAATTTAATTCTCCTGTCACTGTAGTCACATGACACAGTCTCACTGTGTGACACATGACATGTCACGTTACTACAGGGGACTGACCCTGTAGACGCCATTCTTACTGACATAGTTACACTTGCTTTACCTCTGGTTATTTTATTTCTTTATTGGAGCCAGTAGTAGAAAGATGACAAAAATTATGGCAGGCAGAGAGGTGGGGAATGATCACTTCCCCTGCCAGACACCAACTGGAAACACTGTGATTTATCTCGTTGATTAATGATTGATTGTTTCTGTACTGTAGCAGTGAGCAATCAAACAGAACATTATTTGTTTTTCAGAACCAGTACAATCTTGCCAGAGCACAACAGTCATACAAATCCCTTGTGCAGATTCATGAAAAGAATGGTGAGTAAATATCTCTGTTTGGGGGCTCAGTAGACACGCAGTGGTATGGATCCATTGGCAAAAAGGGGTTTCTCTTTCTGTTTTTACAGGCTGGTACACACCACCTAAAGAGGACGGATAAGGAGCGACTACTACTATGCACTGAGAACATGTCTTTGGGTCAAAGTATCTTGTTTTCTTTGGAATATTCCCCCCCTCTGACTTAACTTGGGGATATATCATCTTTCTCGCGGAAACCATCTCGCTGGCTCATCTGACAAGTATTCCTTCGCCCCGCTCCAGGAAAGACTTTTATTCTGGTATCAGTTGGCTTCTCCCCTCGGTGTTTAGTGAGGAGGAGGATGATGATGTGAGGGTATCACTAGTCCTGTTTTTCTAAATATGCTCATTTGTCTTTAAAAAAAAAAAAACTTTTCTCCCTTTTTAAATGTGGGGAAATGCTTTTTCTTTAGCTGCTTTGACAAAGTGGGCTTCACAAACAGTCAGTTACTCCTCTTTAAATGGGAATTTTAAAAAAGATTGATACTGAAGCTTTTGAAGTGGCACCTCACTGCACCTGTTTTTATTGTTTTTGTTTTGTTTTGTTTTGTTTTTTTCTCACTTTCTTTTGGAAATTAACTGGTACATAAATGCAAATATTGTTTTAGAAATATTATCTGGCAATTGTTTTTATTATTTGAGCATACTAGACAATAAATGAGCCAATTTTCATATTATGGAAGCTTATCTTTAAATTGAGACAACCTACCACTCGGCATCTTTTATCCCTTTTTAAAATGTGTGAAGGATATTCAGCCAAGCAGAATCTAAAATGGTTTTGAACGAAGATTAACTGTTGTTGGTGAACAAATCCAGCAGCGGTTGATAATACCATCTCAGAATCTGCATATTGCATATCTTTGGAAAGAGGATACATAGAAATATTTTCACCAGAACATGATAAGATGAGCGTTATGGCATCATTTTGGAAGTTCTAACAGATTTAATGTTGAAGCTAAGGAGCTCTGTTTGCCTTATTTCTGTTAACACATAAGCCCCGCGAGTGCTCAGTCTGGGCATTGGTCTATCTATTGATTATAACTACAGAGGTTGATGCTGAAAATGAAGCCCGGTGTGTGCAAAGTTAACAGCATGTTTTACAGGAGCCAGCCCAGCCTGTTATAAAAACATAATTGGATTTGATTACAGTCACCGTGCTTGGGTTGGCTTTACAGAGGGTACAAATGAAGGGTGTTCAGATGTAATTTTTATTTTCTTCTAGTGATTTTGTCCAGTTCAGCACCAGATGTGTCACATCTTCCTGACATTCACTGATTGTCCAGTTTAGATTTGACACCGTTACATTACATGACGTCACATCCAGCTGGATTCACCCCCTCTCAGGGGCCAAACATTCACCACTCGCAGGGCTTCCTTTGCCACAACAATATAACTACAGATGTGTTTCAGTGTCGCTGTGGGCGTGTAACAAGAAGGATCATTTGTAGTGGGATAATAACTGACCTGAAACTCTGTACGTTTTAACTTTGACCATGCAATACACTGTAGTACATCATCAGTACTACTTGTTCCCCGTAGTAC
This sequence comes from Sciaenops ocellatus, assembly GCA_033000465.1. NCBI lineage: Eukaryota > Metazoa > Chordata > Actinopteri > Sciaenidae > Sciaenops > Sciaenops ocellatus. The sequence continues at coordinate 10,932,197 of CP136871.1, forward strand.
AGGACACACACTGTATCTATCTATCTGTTGGCTCTTTTGCAGTTTATTTGTTAACACTGTCTGCAAAAGTATGTTTGAATGGCAACTCAGGTAACAAACAATACTTAGGAGGGGAATCTGTACTTGTACATGTTGGGTTTTGGGTTGTTTTCTGGGAATAATAAACGCTCTGTACGGCTGATGTTTAGGCTTACTCACACACTGATCTGATGTCAAAAGAGCTTTACAATATTACGGGCCACATGTTTCTTTTATGTGATGTAAGAGGAAAGACGTTTACAGAAAGATGACATTTGAACAGGCTTGCAAAGGCATGACGACCACCCCATGTAATAGCTCATCAGTACCCACTGTAGTTTTTTTTTTTTTTTCCTCCCAAGTACTGAAGTAGATTTAATTTCAGTGTGTGAACTTTAAATATTCCTGATAAAGATATTTGCACAACTGGCAAACATGTGCCTGGAGAGGTCAATTATTATAACAAACACGTTCTGAGATATTTCAAAATCAGGAAAAATGTTTGTTTTCCCAGCTCCACATCCTCTTGTTACATGTTTGATATAGATGAGGGGAGGCCGGGGAAGTTATCATTATCAAGAGCCTCACCTTTAAAGAGCCTGTTTTGTCCGGAGGCACAGGAAAGTTGGACCATAAAACTTTAAAAAGTTTTACGTACAACGTCCCTCCTACACAGCCTTTAATCCACCTCTGTGATTGCCTCCCTCCAAAAATGCCAAAAGTCTGGTCAGAGGGGATTTTAAGAGATGATCGAAGCTCAATAGTCATGCTGTGGTGAATAGACTTGCACGCTTCTCTAACTGGACTGTGTGTTGAAAAAGATTGATTTATCTCACTTCATTTTTCTGGCAGCAACAAACAGATTATCGAGTCTGGCACTGTTGGCCTCGCTTTGGTTTTTTTTTTTTTTTTTTTTCATTTTCCATTTGAAGAAATTTTGACCATGTACAGTAATTTGTAAACTTGCATCAAGTTTATGAATAAAGAATTTTAAGGTTATTGTTGTTTTACTGGTTTCCCTGTGTATTATTTGAGTCATTAGATTATATGCAGTGCTTAACAAATGTATTAGTCCACCATGCAATGTAAAGTTTATGCCACAGCTGCCCTAAATTAACAGCATTGGTAATTACCAAAATCATTTATTGTGTTTCTGTAATGGTTAATACACCAGTATGTAGAAGCTCTTCAACCCAAATGATATTTTTAATGCTAAAATATAATTATTATTGTTATCCATGAGTTTTCAAATTTACTGTTTTACAAAAAAAAATTAAAAAATAGTAAAGCACATTATTATTTCTTGATTAAGATGTCAAATTATAGTTATTTACTTGCATTCCTGAACAGAGGAATTAGTTTGCTTGACTAATTGCTGACATGTTTCTGAAATATGGGTATAAAAAGGTGAAGCGAGCTCACTGAAAAAGAGTCCGCATTAAAGCTGGATGGTCTCTGACAGGTGGTCTAATCGATGTCGAGCACTGTATATTTCACTGTTGTCTTGATGGATTGCATTGCTATTTTAAATAAATAAAAGATTTTGCTGCTGATACAACTTTCACATGGATTTGGTTATGTATAAAAGTGTAATGTGAGTAACGTGTCAGATCTATGTAATTTGGTAAAAGTGAAGTAATCACCCAAGATGGAGATTAACGGTTCTGCATTTACAGCAATGTATGAGAAGTTCTGGCTGGTGTGTGTAAAAGATCTGCATGCAAACTCATCAAATAACAAAACAAGATGCAACAAGAACTGTTTAATATCTATTAGGGTAAAGACCAAATAATACAAAAAGTAATACACAAAAATGTATTCCTCATTTACTTCACTCATGGAGACACAGCCTCCTCAAACGTTTCATTCACCTAATTAGAGCATGTTTCTACTGAATGTGTTTTATCCATGGCAAATATTTACCTCACCTCAAGTAATTATATATTTATATCTAATTATGATATAGTACATGATAATACATATCAAACAACATACAGTACATGTGGGAACATGGGGGGGAATGGCTTTCAGAAGCTTTGATACAGCAACATGAAATGCAGAGTATTAGCACTGCAGTTCCTGCTACACAGTAACTATACAGCTGTTAGTCCCATAAATCACATTAACTGTGCTGTATTTACACCAAAAGACCACAATGACCTGCTACACACAGAGAAGAGTAGATTGTTTGTCCATCTTTGTGCGCACTTTACACTTCATTTATAGAACTGATCAGCTAAACTTAGTGCATTTACTAACGGATGAGCGCGTGAATAGTTCACAGGGTTAAACATCTTAACTACTGTATGTAGATCTGCTGGTGAAAATGTTATGCAATTGTTAAATTATACTAGTTGAAAACAGGCCCTTTTATTTTTAAATTCATAACCACTATTCGTGTCTATATTTGAAGCCTGCTCAACAGGACCCCCCCCCCCCCCCCCGCGTGATCCTAATTCTAATATTTCATATATATTTATGTTAGTATTGCTCCACTGTGATTCACTGTGAGTGTAGTTTGCACAGGTAACCCAGTGCAAACATTAAAAGTTTCAAAAGAAATTATAATTTAAAATAAAAATCTGTTACCCACAGCCATGGAAAGAAAGACACAACATACGTGATTCATCCACACATCATCCAAAATACACAAAACAACAACTGAAAAGTAAAACAACAAACAGCCTATTAAATACCACATCATCACAGTCAGACAAAACGACGCACAGGTTTTGGAATAACGAGCATTCAGATACGTATCTTCACATCTGTTTCAAGTCTAATACTGTATTACTGTAAATAACCATCTACTGAATCTTGAAGAAGTCTTTTCACTGAAATCAATGACACAGGCCTCACGAGGAGGGCTACACACAAATATCCTCTCTCTCTCAAGTTCACGTCATAAAGAAATAATTGTCTTGAATTATTTTATATTCTATTTTCTTTTATATAAATATCATATTACACCTACTCATAGAATAACACCAACAGCCACGGAATGACACACCAAGGCCTGAAATCCAGAGCTTCAGAAACAAGTAGTCATTTAAGCATTTACATGTAGGGGTGAGTGGGAGAATTTGCCAAAGGGTGGGGAAACATCCATCACTTCATACAATGCTATGTGACCACCTACAACAATGATTATTAATATTTTCTGTATGTCCAAACTGCAAGTGTTTTGGTTTTTCTTTCACTTTTAACCTGTACAATGTTGATTTTGGAATGTTTTATCCAATAAATAGCAATCCTAAATACTGCATGTGCTTCATTTTAACATGTAATAAGAATTTATTTCACTGAAATCAACCTGCTGAACACATAACCGATGTGTTAATGATGAAAACCAAACACCCCAAATGGTTGAATAATGCTAATAAACAGAGACAAATAAAGCCTGATACATTAACAATCAAAGGGCTTCACAGGTAGAATTTAAAACCAGCTAGCACACCTTTCCTGAGAATGTGAATAGACGTTGAATAAAACTGAAAGGTTCACTGACGCAGAGAAACTTCTCATCAGTAAAAAAAAAACCACAATCAGGTCACCAAAACATGAATTGTAAAAGGTTTTCTCAGGATTTAACTCTAAGAAACTCAAACTGCTTCCAGCAAACGTCTTCTGATTTAAATTATGTTAGAGACAAATTACTTGATACTTTTTATTCATCATCCTGTAAACTTTTACATTTTGTATATTTTGAAGTGCTGATTCTGTTATCGAGAACTTTTTCTTTTTCAACAAAAAAGTAACAAAGTTTACATACAGAGTAAGAAAAAGACGATCTCGTCCAGCATTAGAAGGATAATATGCTTCATATTTATCGTACAGATAAGAGAGTGACATCCGTCATCTTATCTAACTCTCAGCAAAAAAGTAATTAACCGTTTTTCTGGACATTTTGGACAAAACTTGTCAGCTGAGGGGCAACTATTTCTTGCGTTTGGTGACCTTTAAGGTTGATGAAAGTAAACACTTAATGTATGTACCAAAGTACATTAAAACACATTAAAGATCATTAAATTAAGTCTTTAAAGTGTGACACAGGCAGAGGCAGAGAAGTCACTGTGCTGACCACAGACGAACCTACCTGAATAAACTGATGATGTTCAGGGGAATTGGTGTTAACTATGTTATGTGTCTCCGTCGGAAAGCAACAAACACACTGCCCAGCTAAAATTGCAGATTTAAAAAAACAAAACAAACAACAGCTTCTTTGTAACTGGCTGTTGATTTAAATGTGACTTAAATGATTTACTCCCACGTCAATAAAAGTACACTTCGACCAAAAATGTGACTTTGTTCTGTTTGAATTCAGCTTGTACAGTGTTATAATGAAGGGCACCTAATTCTGAATTGTGTTCTTAATTGATCCCTTTTTATCTCTCCCACACGGCAGCCTGACTCCCTCCTCTGTCCTACATCGGGTCGTCGTAGTTGTAGGTGGGAGCTGCTGAATATTGGTTCTGTTGCATGGCTCCCGGTTGCATGGCTCCCTGTGCGGCCCCCATGGCTGCCTGCTGAGCTGCCTGCTGTACATGGGGGTTCTTCCAGGCCCCGCTGGCCCACTCCTCTTGGGCCTTACCCAGGCTGCCACCACTGCCACGGTAAAAGTTATGAACCTGCAAAGTAATTCAAGGGATTTTATCATCATTATTGTGTGTCAGGGGGAAAAAGAAGTTCCACATAATTAAAGTCAGGACTGAAATTTGAATATTTTTTTGCAATTATTATTCTCCAGGTGGCACAAATTTTTCATACCACTGACTGTAATTTGATTGTTGTAACATCTGTGTGGATGCCCACAGAAAATAGTCCATTATATCAGCCATCAACACTGCTCGCCATATCTGTGATTTGAGCGCACTATACTTAACTCACTGACTCTGTACATTATGCCTAGTTCATGTAATATGGGCTCGATGGGAAAGATGGGTAACATTTCCATTTTAATGACTTGTGAGCGTTCACTTCATCGGGATATGATGATTATAAAGTAGGTTGTGACGATTAAAATAACATGAACACCAGGGGAGCAGTTACCCCTACTGGTGCCCCAACGTAGGGTGCCTCTCCAGTGGAGAAAACGTGATGTAGTGCCTCATAGGCTGCCCAGCCTGCTAGAAAATTAGCAGCATTTAATAGTTATGCCTTAAATCTTTTGCTTTTAAAGGTTTTGAAGTATTTCACCACAAATGCATGACATCTGTAGTGGCAAAATAGTCTGAGGATTAAAGGGTTATTTTAGATTTTAGATTGGTCAAGTCATTCTGCCTGTTTGTTGCCTGTTACCGGCAAACAATGAAAACTTTCCAGGACTTTGTCATCATCATTTGATCATCTTCCAGCTAAATGATGTGGAGAGATTGTGAAAGGATGTTGTCCAATTGAGATATTAATGTCTGATTTGGAAAGAAGGAAAGTGCCAGAATGTGTCAACCGTGTGCCAAACCACACAAGGTGGAGAGAGCAAGAGAAATAAAAGGAGACTGAGGCTAGTTAGGAGAGTCTTTTATACCTGCAGGTCTAAGACGACACGTCATTAGTATTCTGTAATTGTACTATTCTGAGTTTGTCATAAACTTATATTATCTAAAAGAGTACCTGTCTCCGGAGAAATCGCTGCAGCCACTACACACCTTTCTGCATGCTGATGTCCCAGCGCTTACAGCAAGTGCCCTTTTTATTTTTTTCACCCTGCTGCGAAGCTCTTTGGCTGATGTGAGGGTGCAACATTGGTTTGGTTTTTTAGGCACTTCTTAAGTGCATTAAGTCGAATATATCAGAGCTTTCTGACAAATTCAGAGTTTGCAAGTCATATGCACGAGGTATAATTTTGACATAAACACTATTTACAAGCTTGAAACGCATAGTTAGGCTAACACTTACATGATATGAAAACAGCATTTGTTACTCTGTGACATAATTTAAATCACTGGTTAATGTAGAGAGTGCTAACCTATAGCTGTATGTTTTGAAGGTCTGGTGATTTGCTACAGGTAATGCTAGCTAGAATCCATCTTTTGTGCAATGTGACACAACACCAAGTGCGTGGGAGCAGCCAGTGACTTAGCAGGTGTTGAAATATCAAGGATGAAAAGTCAGTATGGATTTCCTTTATAGTGGGTATCAGTGCTCACATTAGCAAGCTAGGTTACTTGTACTGTATACTGTACATTTCACACAACTGACAGTGTGAGTGGTACTGAGTACCCAGATGGTGCACTCATAATGGTCAAGAAGTTGAGAGTGGAACGTTGGACACTTCTTGCCCTCAGTGGTCGCCATTTAGCTATGTAGCGAAAGGGAGGGACCACCAGCATTGTGAAAATGGCAGCAGAGGAGCTGAAGTGGTTGCAGTAGATACCGCAATATACAAATATAAGTTGTCCATATGTTTCCTGGATATATTTTGGCAGTCAAATGTTGGCGCTCAGTTGCAATTTGGCGAAGACGAAGAAGCGGAAAATGTTGCAATTGTCATTTCAATCAAGTGCAAAATGGCCGTACTCAAACTGAGACAACACTACCCTGCTGAAAGCACACTACATCAGGAAGTACATGGTGTACACAATGTACTACATAGAAGTGCAACAGAAGTATCTGACACAGCATTAGCTTTTCCGAGTTGAAGCTACGTAGCCTAGTTTGCTAGCTTCCACTCTATTCGGGTAGAATACAAACTTAACAGCATGACGGCTTCATAAAAGGGCAAAATGTATTGTATCTGTATATGTAGGCTACAAGGTCAGTAGCGCAGTAAGCACAAAACCGAAGTTAAGAGCGTGTTTCCTTCAACATCGGACGTAAAATGTCAGTCGGTCCTCAACAAGAGGCTCGAAGCTTAGATGATGTTTCCGCAATAGTCAAAAACGGTCTTATCCTCTTAAAAAATTGAGAGTAACAGCAGCAGTATAATTTGGTGATAGTTTATATTTCCTTACACAAGGACAGAGGAGAACTCAAATTTCTGTTCAACTTTTTTGGGGGCTAAATTTAGCCCCAAAAATGCAAGTAAAATGCATTTGGTGAAGAAGAAGTAGAAAGGTGTATGTCACCTTTGTGAGAGCGATGAAGGAGAGTACGGCCACTGCAGTAAACATGATGGTGGGAATCAGCATGACCACAGCTGAGCCAATGTTGGTGCTGAAGAAGGTGATGGTAGCCAGCCAACCACTGACGGGAAGAACAGAAAGAAAAATGACATATTTTTAGATTCAGTCTAACACTTCCTGAGGATAGCATTACCTCCTTATAACTCTGTATCAAAGTAATGTGATAGACACTGCAAACAGGAACTGGTAACAGCTAATTCTGCAAACTTTTAATGGTGCCAGTTTGCCAAAATATGACGCAAACAGTTATCTCAGTATTGTCTGAGGTGAAGACCTTGAAAGGCCCTGGTTTAAGGTAACATGGAACACTATTTGAGGGCTTTCTTAAAAGCTAAAATGCTCTTTATGGGATAGTATATGAGGTGATGGAAAATTATCAGTATGTGTAATTCAAGCTCTTTTTTTTGGGGTTCAGACACAAATGGTCACTGAATGTTTTGAGTATGAAAATTATATGAATCGTGTGCTTGGGCTCTTACAGCCATTATATCTTAATCCAACTGAACACTTGTAGGAGATTTTGGTATTTTTTTAGACAGCACTCTCCACCATGATCATCAAAAATCCAAATTAGTTGATATATTCTGGAATAATGGTGTTCAGACTTGAAGAACCTATGAAGAGGACCATTAAGCTTGTGTGGTGGCTTGCTAAACAACTTTATGCTGCTGTATTTACGCTTCATATCAAAGTCCTTACCACACTCCCCAACCTGGAATGCCAACAGTCTGGATAATACTGATCACCACCTGGGCCATGAAGACGAAGAAGAAAGCCATAAAGTTGAACGAGCTGTCGGTCCTGCATAGAGAGAACAGAAGAAAACATCGAATTTGATGCAATTCAGCAGAACAGCAGGTGTAAAATGTTGAGCATGCTCAGAGTGTAACCAGCTCACTTGAAGGCCTTGTAGATGGGCCTGAACCAGCACACGTAGGAGCAGGGGGTGAAGAGGATGAGCCACAGGAAGGCCATCCCGAAGTTGGTCGCTCCGCCACCTCCACACATCCACGCCAGACAGCCAATCAGATTGACAGCCAGTGTGGCGCTATTCACTGTCAACATCGCAGAGAAGAGGCAATGATGACCAAAACCTTTATGGTGAACATACTGAAGGCTGCATTACTCATAAAACAGCAGGATTGAATCACGATGAATCTCAGCAACTACTCAGCACCACATTTTCAGTTCTATGTTAAAGCTACAATAATTTAATTTAGACTAGAGCTACGATTGATTTAACACACATAGCACACAGTTTCTACTCTACAAGTACCCACACATTTTGTGTAAACTCATCTACTTTTTCACCAGACTTACATTCTTGTTTTCAAATGGCAGAACCTATGTGATGATGAAAAAGATGACCATGATGCCCATGTGAATATTACAATTTGACACATTATGTACTGTTACCGCTAAGGACTGCGACTAACAGCTGTTTGCTTTAACTGGTAAATGCGCCAATTGTTTTCTCGCTCATCACATAGCCCAAACTCAATATTCACTTGTTAGTGATATATAATAAAACAAAGCAGCAAATTCTCACATTTAAGAAGCTGGAAGCAGGAAAATTTGGCATTTTGTTAGAAAATAACAATCAAATTACTCGACTTTGTCCTATTCCACTTAATCAAAATCAGATTTCAAATGTATTCACATGAAGTAAATGTGTAAAACAAACTTAAGACACAGTAACTATGCATAAAAATACACAAGAAAGTGGAAAAACAATTAAGCTGGCTCTGTGCCGGACAGTGAAACCGGTCAATCTGGTCTCACAGCTATACTGAAATGTGTAATGTTACACGCTCTCACAATATTTGGGGTAAAACAGTGACACGACACGACAACAGAGCAGCGCCGCACAGGTTAACAGCTTATACCATAATGCAAGCAACAAACACGCTGAGACTTGAGTTCAAATCAACACACAAACTTTCACTGTTGCCACACTCACAGATCCATAGGTAGTAGAGCCTCTTGCACATGGTGCGCCGCTGGTCTGGGATCTCATTGAAGTCTTGGTAAAAACATGGCTTGAGGGGGATGAATCGAGGCAGGGGAGGGAAGTTGTTTTCTAGGATACAAAGACACAGTTCAACGCAGCTGCCCACACACCAAAAATTCATAAAGAAATCAGTCAGTCAAGACAGCTGCATGCCAGATTACAATTTAGCCTTTATAAATGGGTTTTGCATTAGCAGCCAGCTCTGTGCACTGAAGCAAAGCCTACCTGCCATGATGACCGGTCAGTATTTTCCTCCACTTGCAAAACAGGCTTCGATGTGAGCTCCCTTGAAAACCAAACTACAAGAGAAAGAAGGGAGCTGTTTTATTAAGTGCAACATCACTCTCACACTGTTGGACAACAGGCCACAACCATGCACACACAGGCCTTCCTGTGGAGATGCATTAACACACACACACACACACTTCACTACAACAGACTTTAAATCATCAGTTTAGAGGTGGTGCCCAGCCCTGCTTGTGTATCCACCCATAACGGTGCATCACTCATTATCGACAGATAAACATGTTTATCTGACCACAGCTGTGTAAATGCACGGTGGGAAACAGTGTGGCCTTGTCGCGACTACTATAATCATAACCTATGAGGAAGACAGGCGTGTTACAATAGAGTTTATTAGACTATATGGAGCTATTTCTTTAGCTCTGTAAGGCCTTAATCACCCACCTTCCACATTATTCAACTGTGTTTGTAGCCCACATTTCAATGCATCTCATGGTGGATGTGAGTCTAGCTCTGAAGGGCATCTTTCTACCACAAAACGAAGCAATCTCTGCCTCATAAAACACACAGATGACAGTTTGTTTCATGCATTATGATGCTAAATGTGTCTTGTATGTGTGTTTTATGTCGGTGGATGACAATGATGCTGCAGTAGGACACAGCTACATCGTGATCACGAGCGATGGAGAAGCGTCCTTCAGGCTGTGCGACACGGAGCCGCTTCTTCTTGGACACCGAGCAGGTCAAGCCCCCCAAAACTCCTCACAATAATCAGTCTACAGAGCCTGCATTGCATTTCTTCGCCTACATTGAGTGTAATGAATGAAAATGCACCGATTAAATAAAAAATAAAAAAATAAAAAAAAACGCCTTACCTCCGATTTAGTCCGAGAATATCGCTAGAACAGCTCTGTTCGTTGAAATAGCATCCTATGGATTAATAGGCGTTAAAACACATTGGAGGAAAACATCCAGATCCGGCGGTGTTGAGACAGAAATATGTTACGTTATTCCTCAAATGATGGGGCTGGGAGTAAGAGGCGGTCACGTGACGTAAGGTCTTTTCTTTACGCACGTACCCACCCCCACCCAACACCCCGCCCTCCTCTTTTTTTTTCTTACCCGCCCGGGTAGGATCAGGGTCCAGGACTGAAAAAAAAAAAAAGACAACATGATTTGTTGCTGGCCTAAAAAGGACCAATCACAAAGCGTAAATATTCCAACAAGCCCCGCCCCCTCCAGATGCTGTCCACAGTGCTGAAAATCAGAGGATCTGATCTGATTGGCTGCCGGTTCATATGAACACATGATAATACAAATATCACAGTGGAAACAAAAAGATGTACGACAGTCCTGCCCTGAGAGAAGTGGTAAAGATGAGTTATATTTACTTCTTTTTCAGCCCAAATAGCAAATTTAAAGGTCCAGTGTGTAACATCTGGGGGCTCTGTTTACAGAACACGGCAGAAAAGGAATATCATATATATAACTATGTGTGTGTAAACACCTGTAAATAATGTTGTTGTTACCTTACAATAAACCTTTATATATCTACAGATCCCGCAGGTCCTCTCCAATGACAGTATATAGAATGGACAGAGCATGAGTGATGTCACCTGTAGGTTTCCAAAGAGCCGTTTTGAAGCTGAAAATATCAGAGCTGTAACAGCACTTACCTGTCAATCAAAGCAGCCACACTGTTAATTATGCGTAACTTAAGCCTTAATATAATTTGAACGGGTGAATTAAAAAAAAAAAAGCACCCTCAGTACAGTTGTCATGAACGGGGAAATTAGCTATAGAGACCAAAACTGTTTTTTGTACCATGTTTTTTGTAAACATGTTTATATCTGCTGTGACATTTTAATACGGTCGCTTGTGGAGATTGACTCACTTCTGCAGCCTGTCTCAAGGAATTACAGTTTTTAGCACTTCCGAATTGGCTTCATTTCCCAGCATTTTCCACCATGTTGGACCCACTTTTTCTACAGTAGCCCATACCGAACAAGCTAAACACTTGCACTAGATAAGGCCTTTTTGTGACCACTAGAGAGAGCACGGTGAGGGGGTTGCAATCAACAGCTACACCATTACATGTCACTAAATCCTACACAAGAAACAATTCAAATAACTTAATGCATAAATAGAAAATACAGCATAATACATTAAAAGGATAGTGACAGTTTTGAAATCATGGGCTGGTTTTTGCAAACCCATGCCAGTACGTAAATCCTCTAATTACTTAATTTAATTTAATGTACAAATGTTTGGACACATTTTTCATCCTTGAAAGTTTAAATTGATTTGCAGGTATATGTGAGGTGACAATAAGTTTGACTAATCAAGGCCTTTTTCTGAATGTAGGTAATAATCATTGTAGCTTTAGGCCATATAGGCTGTAAAACATCTTCTTTTGCTGATGCTTGCTGAGTTTTAAAATCAAAATAGTTTTGAAGTTTTGTAGTTTTTTTATAATATCTAAACTGACACGCCATCGAATCTAAGATAATTAGGACTGTCAAAATTCAAGCCTGAATCAAATCTTTTGTGCAAACTAGTAGTTTAGTAGTTTTTAGGTGTCATCATCAGATGAATACATTTCGCTGATTCCCAAGCTGAATTTGGTGGTTTAGTTACACTTTAATACTATTGACATATTTTATTTTGACTGGACTGTAATAGGATGTATAACATGTCCTGTAACAAGCTGATTGCTTTCCCTGTGCTTTTTGTCTTGGGTGCAAAAAAAAAGTGGTGTAAAAAAAGATTTTGCCACAAAGACACAACCTAAGCAAGGTATTTGATGATGATACAGTGATACATGTATGCATGCTTGTGCCTTCTTTCTCTCTCTATAATGGTCTCTTGGTTTGTTTGTTTTTTACACCTCCTGTGTGGCAGAAAAATGCTTTTTATTTCTGCTCTGGGCAGAGGCGTTCAAGGTTCCTCGTAAATTTTACAATATTGTTGTTTCAGTAGTAGAATGAAGATAAAAAAAATGCACACCAAACACTTATTGACGGTCTTTCCCCTGCATAAATTTACTGACACGACCTATGCCTTTCCACTCGCTTATATATCTGTTAGTGTTTACACATCTGTCGTCCATACACGAGAGTCTCATAAATCCGTCCGTTTTTTTACAGCACCTGAACGCAGCAGCAGTTCCTACACAGCTAGCATTAGTTCTTCCTGCAGTGCTATGAGTTGAGCAAGACTGAAGGTAACGACGAATAATGATATAAAACTAGTGTGTGTTAGGTGATACAGGTCTTTGCGCCACAGGTGTGTATTCCTGACACCTTCAGGATCTCACATTAGTCCGATAGTGCTGTATTTGTCATCAGTAACGACAGGTATATTCACTTGTTGTAGCTCAGCTAATGTTAGCTGACGTCGCTTCCCTGTGCTAGTTAACAGGGACAGCCATGATCAAATACAACTAAACAGTAACGATAGCTGTCTCCAGCAGCGCAGGGAAAAGTAGTATTGGGGACTTTTTGTGTTCAAGTCTCAGATATTGTTTTGGTGTTGGCCATAAAAGTTACAGTAGACGTTTAAAGCAACTTGGCAGTAGCTTCAGTGTGTTGCTAAATTAGTAGAAGAAGCTAACCTGAGCTAGTTACCTGACCTGCTGGGTCTCTGCAAAAAAACAGGTTCACCAGTGCAGTCAGGAAATGTCTCAGCTTCAAAGGGTAGACTGTATGTTTCATATTACCAAGAGGCCATTAGTCACAAACATTAGATTAGATTCAACTTTATCATTGCACAAAGTAACAAATACTTACACAACGAAATGCAGTTTAGCATCTGACCAGAACTGCAGAAATTCAGAAATGAACAGGATATATAAGTATAGTGCAGGTATAAATATGAATATGCTATGGGATATATAGAGCATACAAATGTTATAGAATATATATACAGTATTGGCAGCATGGACAAGTTGAGATGAATATACTAACATATATTTATGCATATGTACAGTTATATATACAGTAATTATGTGTATTATGTACAGTGTATGAGCAGTTATTATATAGTGCATGTGAAAGAAAATAAACAGATCTGAAGTAAATATAGGCATGAATGTACAGTATAAATGGTGGCATAGGATACACTATATGTACAGTATGACAGTATAAATAGTTATTGGTGTGCGGGGGCATAAATAATCATGCACGTATCACTGTATCATCATCAAGTATCTTGCTAAGCTTGTGTCTTTGTGGCAAAATCTGTATTATTAGATCATAAGTTTTATACAGGCAGTGTTTTTTTTTTTTTTTTAATTTGCCCCTTAAAGACCGTTTTTCTGCATCCAAGACAAAAAGCACAGGGAAAGCAATCAGCTTGTTAGAGGCCATGTTATACATCCTATTACTATTATTACAGTCCAGTCAAAATAAAATGTGCCAATGGTTTTAAAGTGTAATTAAACCAAATTCTGTTAGCTCTCTCTGTCTCTCAGCTTGGGAATCAGTGAAGTTCAAGTTTGCACAAAAGATTTGATTCAGGATTGAATTTTGAAGTGCTTCACCCTAATTATCTTATCTTTGATTCCATGTCAGGGTAGATATTATAATAAACTACCTGCATAGTAAGAGAACATGATTTGGAAATTTTGGACTATGATGGGTTTTATTTATATGCATGTATTTTAAAGGCCAAGTGATAATCCATTCATTATCTGGATCTGCTTATCCTCATCTGGAGCCTATCCCATCTGACTTTTTTTAAGTGAGAGGCGGGATACACCTTGGACAAATTGCCAGCTCATCACAGGGCAAATAGAGACAACCATTCCCTCTCACATTCACACCTACGAGAGTCCTAGAGTAGAGTATTTATTTTGATTCAATCTGCAACTTCACTGCTAGGTGCCATTAAATCCTACACACTGGACCTTTAAATATAAGAGAAATAATCACTAGTGGGAACATATTCTGATTTTGGCACAACAGTTTTCTTCACCTTAATATATTTTGTCATGAGGTGTTTATTGTGCTGTTATCACCTAACTTCATTTTTTTGGCTGTGCTCACCTCTGTGCTATCTTATCACCTCTCTGTCTGCAGTGCTGGGAATGCAGCCACCGCTCCCACCTGAGGCGGTCAGAGAGCTGGTGTGCTCCTGTCTGCACAGAGACCCGGTAGCAGCAGACCTCCGCTGCAGCCTGTTTGTCGCCGCTGCGCAGAACTACAAGAGAGACTCTTTGCTCAGACCTTTCCCTCCGCGATACATAAGTGGTGACAATAAGGACTTTGAGGAGCTGGTAAGATATAGTCAAAAAGCGTTTGTACACCCTCTAGTGTGGCATATATATTACGCTACATACACTTGGTGGCAGTAATGTGCTGTTAGAGGTAACAGTGTGTCAGTAAAAAAGACAACAATGTAGATTCAAAACATTAAAATGGCTTTGTAAATATTTTAAATATAGAAACAATGAATTTTGGTGAGAAACACTGAAAGTACATATATATTTATAGATACATTTATAGACAAATCACAGATTAAGAGTCAAAGATTTGAGATCTTTTAAGTTAACAGGTACTTCAAAAAAAAGATTTATGTGTTAGCTGTCATGGGATGTAGTATTTTGTCATTTTAGCGTCTTTGCAATGAGCACATCTCTAACATTTAATCAAAATTGTCAAAAATTGTCGGTGTTTAACATTTCAACATGTTGACCAGACATACTACGGACAGCTGTCTACTTCTGTTGTGACAATATGATCAAATTAAGTGTTTTTTCTTCTCTAGTTGGCAGACGTGAAGTCTTTGCCTGGTGTGAGAGAGTTGGTAAGACTCCGACCCAGAGAGGGAGATCATCATCTGGCTCTCACACACTGGATTCTCTCTTCAAAGAGTTTTGCTGTGAAGACACTACAGAAAGATGAGGTACGTGACCACGAGTCTAAAAACATGAAGCACAGTGTCTTTTTTTCCACTCTCTTCTTTGCTTACAGTGTTTCTCTGTTGTCTACTAGTACACCAAACTCTGTAACCTGACGGAAAATGAAGGGGTCTCTGCGCCTGTGCCAGACTTCCTGTTTGAGCTCGAGTACTGTGATCAGATGAACGCCAGGTTCGAGAAGACGAGGGCGGGCAGGGACGTCTTCTATGCATTCCACGGGAGCCGCCTGGAAAACTTTCACTCTATCATTCACAATGGGCTACACTGTCACCTCAACAAGGTTACTGCAGTCTCTGCTGTTTATGTTATATAATAAACAAGATTTCATGGGAGCTGTCAAGTGTTGTAGTGCAGAGATTTCTCGAGGATGAAGTGGAAATCTGAGATATTCTTTTATTTCTACATGTTGCGTGCAGAACTCAGTGTTTGGAGAGGGGACCTACCTCACCAGTGACCTCAGCATGGCTGTCCTCTACAGCCCCCACAGCAGCGGCTGGCGAGAAAGTCTCCTTGGTCCACTGCTCAGCTGCGTTGCCTTGTGTGAAGTCATTGATCACCCAGATGTTAAGTGCCAGGTGAAGAAAAAAGGTGCGTTAACCACGCGACTCACTGCACACACAGAATAACACAGATTTTATATCAGTGCTTCGTAGTAAAACAAGCCACTTGCTTCCCAATTTCAGATTCTGAAATCATTGACCGTCAGCGCTCAAGAGCAAAGAACAGCGAGGGAGGGGAAGTACCGCAGAAGTACTTTATAGTCACCAACAATCAGCTTTTGCGTGTCAAGTACCTGCTTGTTTACTCTCAGAGGAGGCACCTGTCCAGGTAAGAATCTCCCGAGTCAAACGTCATTTTGCAGAACACCTGTGAGTAAAGGATGTAAATACTAATACACCTTTTCATGCGTCCACATTTAAGACACCAACAGCTTGAGGAACACCATAAGAAATTCTTCTTATCATTTTTCGTCAATTGGATGGTGAGCACTTCTCTTCTGGAAATTGCTCATACATCCTCTGAATGCTCGAGGTCTCTAGTTTGTGCTTGTAAAGTTTCATGAGACTGTGATCATCGTTGAGGTCACAGTATGTGAATTTATACAGTGAGGTCAAAAATGTTTTTTTTTAAGCAGTCTTGCTACAATGAAATAGCTTGTATGGGTACTAACATCATAACACATGAATACAGTAAGGCTAGTTGAATTGACAAGAGTCTCAGTGTTGCAGTCATATCCAATTTATGCTGTTCAGGGACTCCAGTATACAGAAATATCCAAATACATTTTTGAGAACACCTTTTCAGTACACTGAACGCTGAATGGGACTAAAATAAAGTGGGCATGTCTGTAAAGAGGAGACTCGTGGGTGCATGTAAACCCCATTTTAATTCAGATATCTTGAGATGAGGGGAATTGGCCTCTTTGAAAATGGCCATGCAACTTTTTCCACTCGTCAAAATTTAGCCTAAGTCTGGAGTGTGGCCTGGTCATCTATTTTCTGATGAGACCAGCCTCTTTACTCTAGCTTCAAGCCTTAGTCCTGAGCTTGACATTAAATTGTAATGTTGGCTGAGGACGTAGGCGCCTAGTGTAGGTTCAACACTGAACATGTGACAGGATGTCATTCACTGTAAATTGAAACGGGTTAGTGCTGCTGACCAGAACTCAAAACTTTAAATGTACTCTAAGCAAATGGGAGTGGCAACCTTGTGACAGCCACTCTGCCTGTTTGGATCACTACGTGGAACATTAACATTATTTTCTTCTTTACTCAACAGTATAAAAGTAATTCAAATACAAAGGAACGTTTCATGTGATCAGTGGTGATGATAATTCCCTATGATATAACAAAAGATCATGTATGGATGCATGTTTCTTCTTTATTCTTCAGACATTCCCGCAGCACCTCCTGGCTGCTCAGACACCATTTTGCCATCATGATGAGTCTCTACCTTCTGCTGCTCATATTCATCGGTGCCTTTAACTCCACCACCTTCGTCTCCTTCTGGAACAGACTGTTCAGGTGACAAGATAACAGGACAGACGGCCTGGATGTTCATTATCCACAGTGTCTTCCTGATCAGAGACTAACTGGAGGCCAGAGCAAAGATAAAGTTTTATGCACCTTTATACTGTTTTCTCTCTGCAATCATTCTTTTCTTTACTGGAGCTACAATTACTGTTATTCCGAGATAACATATATTTTCAAATAGCAGATGTTGGGATACTTTTGTGTGTTCATTTTGTTGAAATGGGTACGAAGACCATTCTGCATTTTAAAAATGTTATGCAATGTTTCATCTGTAATTTATTTGGTTTAGTAAACATCCTGTTGTGTAGAGCAGCATTGAGACGTCTTTTTTTGGTTTGTTAGGTACTTACAGGGATAGTTTGGATATAATGAGGTAGTATGAGGTATTTATTCATAATCAGTGTGTCACCTACAGTAGACAGCAATCAGTGCAACCCCAGTTTGTACAGGCAGACAGGGATCCCAGCACAGAAGACAAAACACAGATTTAGTGGGCGAAATAACTCTTTTCATGAACCTGAACATGAGAATCATTATGTTTTTGTTACCTTAGAATAAGACTTTTATATATACAGTATGTGGACTGTTCGTGCATGCTGTGTTTTCCTGACTCTAACTCTGATCTAAACAGCTGATCTGTAGTGTAATGCAGTGTGTGCTGCAGTCATGTGTAGGAATATTGAAATTCTACAGTTAGTGTCAAAGAAAAAGGCTGTCTGAAGGTAAGATAAAGTGGCGAAAATATAATGTAAACTTAAATGGACTTAGAGTTTTTTAATGTGGGCCTGTCCACAGCAGTGCATAGCTCTACTTCTGTGCCCTGACTGTTCCCCTAAGCTGGAAGTGCACTGACCACCATCTACTAACGTACCTCAGACAACTCCACTTCAAAATACCTGAACTATCCCTTTAAGTACTTAAGATTTCTGGCACATGAACTCATCATATTGACTCATTAGTGTCCATCTGTTGATTGGACATGAATGACAATGTTTCAATATAAATGCTTACTTTTTAATAATGTGACATTGTATCATTAAGTTTTTCAGAAATAAATGAGAAGAGACCTTTTATATTATTAGAACTCATGATTTAAGTGTAACTTTAATATAATAATTAGGTGTAATGAAGGAAAAATATGCGACGGACATATTTGTTGTGCTGACATATTGTATTTAATTAATAGTGGATCACTAATATGCTTTTATATCCTTTTAAAGGTTCATAAGATTTGTTAAATTTTTTGAGATGAATAAAACTGAACTTTTGATTTAAAGTTGATTTAAACCCTTTCGAGATTTAAACATCTTGGAAGTGTTGAGGTAGACTTTAAATGATTGTCATGCTTCTTTAAAAGGCCTGTAACATCACACGTTATTCAGACACACAGAGAATAATCATGTAGAAATCTCTGCAGCTGCTTCCCGCACTGCAAAATCTACTCGAAGGTCACTCCTTTATAGTAATCTCTTGTACTTTTCTATTGTTCCCGGGTTTTGTCTTGTATTCAAACTTTAACATGGGTTTCTCCTGACAGGGGCACATTTATTACAGCTGGCACGCAGACAGTCCTTTGTTATCCGTTGTTTTTATCAGTAAAAAAAAAAAGTGAGACGGCTATATGGGATTGATAACAGAGGCGGCCTGCTTTGGTGACAGATCCTGTCGTCTAATAGATAGTTAGAAGCACAAGAAATGTAGAAAAGGAAGAAAATTTGGCTATTTTATGATTTGGAATATAACCAATTATTAACTGAAATTATGAAATACTTGATTTAGAAATGTTTAAAAAGTGTTAGCATTAAATATTATATATATGGTAAGTCTGTTAAACCAGATTATAATTGCTTACAATACTGACAACACAGGCACTATTTCTTATTAATTTCCTTATGATTCCCTCATCTGGCACTTACTCCTATTTGTTTCCAAGCCAAACTGGACAAGGAGCTGCACAGTCTCTTACTTTTGTCTGATTAAACACCGGATATTATTTAGATATCACTCTGCTTTCATGATGCCACTGACTCACAAGTTAAACGGAGATGAAAGAAAACACAGGCCTTTGTTTTGGTATAAAAACCGAATCCTTCTTGCGAAATCTTTCAGATAAACCCGTTCTCCTCGTCAGAAACGACTCACATTTGAAGGACACAGAACAAACTGTCCATTGTTGATCCACACTTTATTCCCTTTCTGTACAAGCTTCATTATTGCTGGCTCATAAACTGTCTGTTATTCAATAACCATCAAAAGTCAGGGGGGCAGCGATGGCAGAGGGGACTCAAGACGCTTCACTCTTCACCTGTTCTCTAAAGCAAAAAAAACCTCCCAAAATGGGAACAATTGACATAGAAGAGACACTGATGAACTCATATGATTGTGTCAATTACTACATTGTTGTAGCTGTAGTATTACGGTTCATTTCTCTGCCTCGGGGTTAGTATTATTCTTTAAAATCTTGCTGCATTGTTTCTACTTATTCCAGTTACAAGTGTCCAAATTGATTAACTCATTTCATGGTTCAACATTCACTATGAAAGGAGTTTATAGAAGACTAAATGTAAGAACAAGACCAAGAGTTTACAGACCGCTCTGTGAGGCTTTACTGCATGATAATAATGTTTAAAATGTTTACCCTGTTCACATCTTAATTAACATGCTAACATTTGCTAATTATCTCTAAACACTGAAGCCAAAGTATTAAACAAATGAACATTTGACGCAGTGTTGCTGCTACGTGAGTATTCAAAGGATTTATCCTCAGGGGAACATGAATGTTACAACTAAATTTCGCAACAATCCATCCAAGTTGTTGAGATGTTTCTGTGTGGAAACCAACTGACTTACCAATTTTATCATGTCTTACACCGGATATGTGCAAAGCATCACATTGTTTAGGTAGCTTCATTAATTCCAAACATACAGTCACTATTATTTATAGGACATTGTGGGAGTCCCAATACATAGAGTGTAATTATTTTTATTATTGAATTCATGCAGCTCTAATAAAGAGTAGCTAATCATTTCAGATGTTTACACACAGGTAAACATGAACTTTGTGTCCCTGAGAGTAAATTGGTCTTGCAGCCAGATACAACATAGAGCAAACACAACACACATACATTTATTTATATACATAAAATGTTTTATTCAGGTTTAAATTGCATACAAAATGTGATTGTTGGATGAGGAATATTCAAGTTATACAAAAAGTTTATAGATAGCTGCCTTTTTCCATTTTGCTACATGAGCTAGTTTCCTCTGGGTTTTCTCTCTTTCACATCAGGAATCACTGGGTTGTGTTTGGACAGGCTGGGACCAAACACAGAAAACGTCCCTCTTGATCACTCTACAGAGAAAGAAAGAAACACAGTACTTGATTAGTGGGTTAAAATGTTTTAAGACACAACAGTTGCCAGTGCTTCTCTCCCGCCTACCTGTAGGTTGCTGTTGCATACATGATTATGAGTCGTCAGGTGGCTGTGCACACACTTCCCAAAGCGTAGTAGACAGGAAGTATCAGAGTTGGTGCAGGTCTGAGAGCATGATGGGGGTTTCAGCAGCAGACAGCTTGAACAGGAGGTGTGTTGGCAGGAGCCCTGGCACTCTGTCTTCTCCACAGACACAAACCTGCAGATCAGGAAAATCAGATTTCTGTTAAATATGCAACACAAGGAGACATTAAAGGAAATATTTATTCTTTTAAATTTATTTCAGTCACCTGGCAGAGCAGATTTCAGACGGGTTTGCCTGACAGTACTCCTGGGTGCACTCTGGTTGACAGCTCTCTGGATCCAATGTTTGAATCACTGCACAGGAACACATTTAAAACAAACACTGAATGAGAAATTCACAAGGCATTTAGATACAACAATTTTTATATTTACATCTTTCCCCCGAGCAGCAACAAAACATGAAAATCTCTAATCTCGTACTACGTCTGATACCGTATCAATAACAGTGACAACTCTTTTTACCACAAAGAGATAAGAGGTGTAATTATGGCTTAACTGTTAGCAGAAACCTTTGAATCAAAGGAAGCCTTGACCACGCTATCAGTCTTCACAACTCATAAGCAACATTTACTACAGAGGCACCATTCCAACTACTATGACTTATACTATAACTCAAAGTATGCATAAGTACAATTTTGAGGTGAGTTTGAGTATTTCCATTTTATGCTACTGTTAACTTCACTACATTTATTTCACAGCTATAGTTACGAGTTACTTTTCCGATCAAAATTTAACAAATCTTATGAACAGTTTGCAGAATGTGATGCATTGTATGAGTTAAACTACCCAACAGTATATAAAAAATAGTCAAAACTAGCTCCTTTTCAATACATATACATACATACATACATACACTCATATATAATACATACTTTAAAAAGCAGCTTATATTTTAATTAATCAAATAAAAATCCAATATTATAAAAGATATATAAAAAAAACAGATGGGTGCAATTATGCTGAATGATAGGTACTTTTATTTTTGATACTTAGTGGTACATTGGTGGCATTTCTGATAATGCTTCTGAACTTTTACTTGTAATGCATGAGTATTTTTATGTCGTGGTACTGCTAGTCACAACACGTTATTTTATGAAAAGATCTAATTTGGAACATGTAAGCTGCATAAAAAAATCATTTATGCATAAATAAATAGGCTTAAAAGAAAGGAAACATACATATGTATACAGACATACAAAGCACTTGTAGTGAAAATTATAAACATAATGATACATCACCATATATATATATATATATATATATGAAGTAAAATTCTGACTTATTGACATTTTTTGATCAAAATACAGACTTATACAGACTGCTGCATCTATTTTTAAAATTTGTTGGTTAAAGTATTAAAACATTTGGCTCCCTGTGACATATTATAATAATCAGTAATCCAGGGCACACTACCTGCGTGATACTAATTGAGGTTATAAACTTTAATCTCACCAGCTTCACAGATCCCTTTGCGCTCTGCGTCTGGTTTGTCACTTGCTGCGTCCTTGTAAACACACACCAGTCCCTCATCACACTTGCCCAGATAGTCCCACGTTCCTCCACAGGTCTCCCCCTCTGTTTTGGCACAGACGGGGCAGCAGCCACAGACACCTGTCGTGACACCACCTTTGCACTGGAGCTTCAGCGCACGCCGGGTGGAGCAGTGTATCTGCTCACATGGCGGGCAGTGGAGAGCCTGAAGCTGCTGAGCTGCTCCAGAGGAAGTTTCCTCTGACCCCAATGCCCCCAACAACGCACTCAAGAAGAAGAGTATCCACATCCTTGATCGACCTAATGTTATCCTGGGGTGAGAACACCTGCCAGCACCTTTTATATACGTCGACCCCGATAACACACCAGCAATGCTTCATAGTTCATGAGCCACAACCTCCACCCCCCACCAGCAGCCAATAGATGAGGGCAGGGGGGTTTTCACTGGGTGGATTTAGTCTAAATACACAGTTAATTATCCCCACGTCTTATCTTCACACTATCAACAGAGTGATTTTGTTTTGAAATAATTCTTCCTTCTGAAGACTGTTAGATAAGTCTGATGAAGACTGGCCCCCTTTGTATTTGGAGTCACATGACCTCTGGAAAGGGTAATTCAGTGCACACCTACAATCAGGTAATGACCTATTTCTTGAAAGAACAAAAGGTTTAGACATTAGCAGGTTATCTGATCAGGACAACTCGTAATTTTCATATCTCTGAATAAAAAGTCTGGCAGGTTGTGTACATACCAATAAAAGATGGCCACTGCCACTGTATATCTATCAAGTAACGCTGGAGGTTTAATATGAATACCTTTTTATTTGGCTGCCTTTATACAAGGCGACAAGCTGCTGAAGAGAACTTCAACTCATACTACATACATACTTTAATATTTCAGGACCAAATAAATACCAAATTTAATAAAACATTTCTGTGATTTCCACAGAAACTAAACATAAATTAAACATTAAGAACACGGCAGAGCATTATCTACTATATTTGTTGTTTAAGGCAAAGTAATCAGGAAACGTCTTAAGGTCATAAAAGTTAAATAAAAGCATTCAGTTTTATCAAACGTGTTTTGAAACAAGCAGTCGAGACGTGTCTTACTTTAGGATCATAATTCTTTCCTACTTAGCAATCTTTAATGTTTGCAATGTGTAACTAGAAAACTCATTTTAATACAAGTCAAATTCTAAAAAGATTAAACAGATTTGACCTTTAAATATTGTGCATGTATGGTTTGGTATGTGGTTTGTGGTAATAATAAACTCATGTCAGTGTTTAAAACATAATTAGTTCTCAAAGCTAACAAAAACCAAAAGATTGTCAGTAAAAGTATTTAAAAATGTGCCTCTAAAGTATTTTGTGTATATTTTTTAAGATTATGTGCTGTGCTGTTTTACCTCTTCTCATGAAATGATTGTGACAATGTGATTTATTCTTGATAGATAAAGTGTATCTTCTCAGAACCTTATTGACTGCTCTTCCAAAGATATCACAGTGAAAATTAAACCACAATTAACCTGATGTGTTAAAATAGGAATAAAAAGAGAAATGTATCTGAAAACAAAATTATTCCAACTTTATGGGCAACAATGTATTTGACTACAGTCCATGCTTTTTTTCTAATTTGACATCATTTTAAGGTGCAGCCTCCGAGAATAAAGCTGTGCTAAGTCACTCTTCTGCTGCAGTGCGACAAAGTTATGTTCCCCAGATGTGTAGCAGAAATAAATAACAGCTGTTTGCTCAGAATCAGTCAGATTTTGAATCCAGTCCTGACTGATCAGCTCTTAAAGGTTTTCTATTAAATACAATGACTGCATTGTAACAGTAATTGTACAGCCATTATTATCAACACAGGGCAGTGACTCAGTAATACCAGAGACAGCAGCTGCCACATGACCTAACCTTTTCTAACATCATACTTAATATTTTAATTGGTAAGAAATGTTGGGCTTAATCATGAAGATAAAACAATGTGTTTAAATGTTTACCTTGATTTGACAACAAGGTGCACAAGTGCACAGGGGCACAAGTATAAATAACTAAATTCATGATGTCCCAATTCTGTCAAGTGTCCTAATAAGATATCAGTCATTGAGCATGCACAACGCCAGTCCTGGAACGAGCACACCTAATTAAATGGAGTTTTATAACTAAGTTCAGAAACAAGGACCGCGCCTTGAATTCATCCCATTTCCGTATCTCAAGTAGGCTACTTAAACACACCTTATCCGTACACTCCGTCTTTGACTCCTCCCGAAAATCCTCTTCTTTTTTTATATCCCCTTCATTCAAATACAAAAACCATGGAGCTCTAATACATAGAGATACAGAGAGATGGTTTCCCCATCTAGAGTCTCAACTCCCTCCAGGTTCCCTCCCATCTTCCCGCCGCCAGCTAACACTGGTCAATCTCTGAGCCCCTCCATCTTCCAACGACCCTGTTTTCTCCTCTCATCCTCTACCCCTCCATCCCTCGACCCTCATCCCTCCATCCCTCTTACAGCACATCATCTCGGTGCATCCTTATCTATAACGTGCAATAAACCTGCAATAAAACTTAAATCCATACTGGCATGGTCCTTGTTAGTAAAATATTTGTTAATGTTTTAAATTCCACTTGTGCTTTTTCTGCTTTGACAGGTCAAAATGTCTGCTGTGAAAAGGGTCTATATGAAAACAACTTTTAGTGCTAAAAGATGAGGAACTCATGAGTGTTGTAGGCGGAAACCCTTGTTACAAAAATGATCTTCCAGGGAACTTTCAGAAGGATCCCTCTTCAGTTGTTCTTACTTGAAACTCATACACATTTTTTAAGGTTTTATGCATATGTTGCAAGACTGAGTGAGGCACCCTTGTAGCTCACCTGGTAGAGCGTGTGCCCTAAGTACAAAGGTCAAGGCCAGCAGCAGCCCAGGACTGACTCCAGCCTGCAGTCCTTTGCTGCATGTCATATCCCCTCTCTCTCTGCTTTACAAATAAAGGTATGAAGGCCCTAAAAAAAAGACTCCAATTAGGTTCAGTAAAAAGAAAAGAGACCATTGTACCTGAATATTGACATTAAATACAACTTTTAAGATATTTATGTCTTAGAAAAACTCCTGTTAACTCATTTTACAGGAGTTTTAGGTCATTTTACAACTCTGTTAAGATCCTTTTAACGCTCCAACTTAATCTTCCCGTGAAAGTTTTTCTTGAATGTTGACAAAAACAATTTTGTTGTGGAGCTGTCAACCAAATCACACAGGCCTCACCGCCAGCTTAGCAAATTAAATGTGCTGAAGACGATCCAGTCAAATTGGGATTTTGTTTGCAAACTTTTCAAGCTCACTTTGTTTATCCATAAATATACCCAAGGATAGGTATTGTAATTATTAGTAGGAAGCTCTGAGTCGTATAAAAATGTATTTATTTTCAAGGAAACCATTAAGTAACACTGAATACAACAGGAGTGATCATTCAATAGTCAATAAAACTTGTGACTCCTACATCATAAAGATCCCACATACAAGACAAGTCTTGGAAAACAAGATTTCAAAGCGAACATGTTGGCAATTTGCTGGTGCTACAATTTCATTTTTTTTCTCCCCCACATAACAAATCGAGGTGATGCACACCTGTGTAGAAAAGTGACAACATTTTACATCAACTTACAAAGGGCTGGATGTCAAAGTGCAAGATGCCTTAACCCCCCCCACCCGACTCACCCACCCACGCTCACCTCAGCCCTCATTAAAGAGGACGATCGAGGTGTCGAAATCAGAAAATGGACTCTTGATTACAAATCTCCAAAATTATAATTCAGCCACTATGGCTTTGTATTCAGTTGAGACTCTATTCTAGTTTACATGACATAACTTTAAAATATTGTTTCAGAAACATTTTCCTCCCAAAGATACTTCTTTTTTTTCTTTTTCTTTTTTTTTAAACTGCACCTTACAGACGACTGCATGTAATGGAGTAAAGCATCACAGGAATAACGCAGGCATACAACAGAAAAGCAGCTGTTCATCAACAACTTCAAAACAAAACACACTAACATTTTGTTGGTTTATAAAAGCAACCGAATCAAAGAATACATACTAAAATTTCAAGTGAAAATAAAATGACTTAAAAACCTCGAAGAAAAAAAACTATGTACATGTATTTACAGGTAAATAGATTGAATATTATACAGGTTTGACTGGCCGATCAAGGTCAGGCTGAAGCCGCCAAGGTCCATATAATCCAACACTGCATGACATTCAGTTTTGTCAATCCAAAATGGTTCTTAAAAGACAAAATACCTTCCAGGAGGCCGTCTTCAAAGTCGCACTAAAAAGAAACGTCTGGTCTGCTTGTTCTGAGTCTGATTTGAGTGTGTTTGTATAAAAACATCCAGAGCTTTTTCACTCAAACAGCTTTTGAATTTTTCTGCATGATTTAAAAAAAATATTTTAATTAGAATAATTATAGTGGCAATGTTTTGAGAAGAGAAATCCGTTGAATATTTCCTTCGGGGTGTAAGTTTTTTTTGTTTGTTTTTTTCCAATGTTGATCATCTTGCACAGAGGTTGAATGATGTCTTCAGTCTGGAGGAAGGAGGTCGTGCAAACGAAACTGTTGACGGATGTGCGGTCTGACATCTTCATTCTGCGATAATAAGAGAAAGAGAGAAAAAAGTTGAATTGTTTCAAAAACTACAAAAGAACAGACGCTTCAGTTCAGTGTTGATGACTAAGGCGTCTAGTTTGACGGCGATGTGGGAAAAGCTGATCGTGACGAGACTGAAAAGGTGAAAAATCTTTATCTGCAGTTCACAGACGTCCATCAGCCTGCAGAACAAACAAATATAAGTAAAAGAAATGCAGTCGAGTCTCCTGCAATGTTGAAACTGTTCGAGCTGTTTGGAGGATGTGATTTGAAAATGCATTACATTATACTGAGTTTCTAATATTTTGTGCACCACATTTATATCAATGAGAAGAATTATAACAATTCAACAGCACCTCAAACTACATCCCCCAAATTAATCATACAGTCGAATAAACACCTCATTATCATGATTACCTTCATGAAAATAGGATTTCTTGCAGGGCTGTTGTATTAGACTGCAATAGAGTTAGCTCGGTGTATCTAATAAGCTGAGTCCGGGGAGAAACACCATGAACCATTATGTCTTAGGATCTCATTTTGTATTTAATTAAGTGGCTATTAAGTGAATTATTACAGTTCTGCCTGCACAGAAACAACCAGCACAAACATGAAATTGAATCATAATGAAACATATTTCATGGAGGCAGCAGATTGTGCGTTATATTTATCAGTAAGACTGCAGGAGAAAATTAAAGCAGTTGAGAAATGCCACCAACGAATACTGAAACCTTTTTAAAGAGTAATCCAGAGCATCAGTCTACTTACATTGTTATTTCAGGCCCCGTTTAATATCTCTAAAATGTCCTTGTTTATACTCAAAACACATTAAATAGGGTTCAGTACTTTACAATGAGATTAAATACTTGATAGTAATATAAATATTATAAATTAATGTGACTTTATCCACATTAACATTTTATTTTATGGCTGAGCAGCTCCTGTCATAGCTGCTCAACACCGATGATTTTTTTTTTCTCTTGTATAACTTTGTGTAACATTACGTGTGTGTGTATGTCTATGAATCAAATCTTTAGACTCTCCACAGAGATGAAAATATGAAATATTCATGAACAGAAGACTTATGTTGTTACTAACTAGAAAATACATACCAGCTCCACAAGCTTCTCGAGGAAAGGAACAAGCTTTAGAAGCTCATTGTCATTTCTATCCACAAACCAGCTCTCAATAGGGATCCCATTGGAAAGCTGAAAAAGACAAAAAAATCTATTCTGTAGCATCACTGTGACACAGAAACATTGATTACGTTTATAAAAAAGTTTTAAGAAACTGTTTACTTCTTGGTTTTACCTGATAGGCAAAGGCTTGGGGTGAGTTGTCGATTATTATCGTCTTGGAAAGATCGCGGCCGAGGATGTTTAGGTCTTTAATATAATTTCCTTGAACACACACGCAGTGCTCACGAAATAGCCTGTGTCTAAAACACACACACACACACACACACACACACACACACACACACACACACACACACACACACACACACACACACACACACACACACACAGAATGAGACAATAAATAAAACAAGCTTTAATCAGTTATGTGAACGTCTGCTTTTTCTAAGCAAAACAGGTTCTTCCTCTAATTTGATAGAAGGAAGAGGAAGTTACCGTTGAGTCCAACCAGACTATTTTGCATATTGTATTTATGGCTGGAGATCTCGACACAGAAGTCAGAGATGTGGAGGACCAGATCAGAAAGAATGGGCGTGTGCGGAGGATAAAGAAAGGCATCAATACATATGCTGATGCTCGTTTATCTTTTGCTAGCTTGCTACGACAAGCAAACTTGATAATCTTGAGAACAGCACTACGGAAAGGGACAAAATATTTAACTGGGAGATTGTTTAACATGTTGGGAAAGAAAGCGGCGAGGAGCTCGAGTCTTCTTTGTCCAACTGGGAACTTTATCTTTACAGTCGCTGCACATCCTGTTAAATCTACTTTTATCTTTAAATTTCTGCCTCAGCTAACTCACACACACACACACATATTACTCAGCAGGCACGGCATGAATCAAAATAATTTTTATAAAAGCTGCTTTGTGTTGTCACTGACCTGACCAGCTGCTTTTTGGGATCCAGGATGTTGAGCAACTTGTCGGCGTAGACTTTCTTTGAAGCCGTGAAAAGAATAATCTGAAATTTGAATGGACATGGCAATAAATGAGTCACATGTGAAGGTCAAAATAGACAAATACTGTCTGAAATCGCTTAGAAATAAATGAGTATCTCACCTCATACATTTGAGACATCCGCTCAAGAAACTCGCGGAAGAAGGGCCTCAACCGAACATACACCTACAGAATTAACAAGAAATTAAGAAATGTAATCACAGCAGCGAAAAAGTGGAGGCCTTTTCCATTAGAGAACGACGTTTAACAGTTAGTACCTGGTATATTACATCTTGAAAGAGCACAGGGAATGTCAGGGCTGCGTCTTCTAGCTCATTCAAACTACAGTGGACCAGAGTTTCGTCCTGAGAGCAGAAACAAAAAAAAACAGTCAGTTCAAGTCAGTTTTATTTCAACATGAGGTGCAGCACAGGAAAACGTTCTCTGTTTACCAGATCCAAGACGAGGGAAAACTCTGGTGTGCTGCGTGTTTTCAAAGGTAACGCTGGTTTGCGTGTTAACTGCTCTTCTGTCAGCGGAGGCACGTGCTTGATGAAGAAGTACCTTGAAGCAGGGAAACCATAAAGAGACACTCATTAAACAAAACACACAGATAGTCACAACAAAGAGCAGGAGCGTTATAGTAAGGAAGTTGAATATCATCTTCACGCTGTAAGTTCAGTTTAAATCATGAATGAATCAGCTGAACTAAAATCTTAGTGGCGTAAACATGGTGTCACATGTCATCACAGAGGCTGACAGTCCTGTTTTTGTTGCCATCTAGTGGTTGAAAGTTTCACATTGCAGCAACCTCAGCTCGGACACTAACATGCAATGTCACCTTGGATGTGATTTCATTTCAGATCACAAAAACTTAGACCCAAAATCAATAGTTTTTTTTTTTAATATTATTTAATAGTTGTTTATGTAAGTCTCCATGTACAGCTCATTTTCTAAATGATCTTTTATGAATAAACAGCTGTGATTGTTAGATGCTTGATTAACTATGGTCGATCTACTTACGGATCAAAGACTTCCCAGTCCTCATCGTACGAGGCTTCTGCGGGAGGTGGAGGTAACGCGTGTGGGTAACCACCGTCTGGCATACAACCAGGAGCTGATGAGGACAGAGAGATGGAAAAGGAATTAAAATGTCAAGTTTGACAAAGTCATGACGTCGATATAATCACTCATTCAACATGTGATGTTGGTAAAAATGAAAACCTGTTCCTGATGATTGATTATTAGGAGTTGAAACATTCATTTAATCTGAGGGTTAAGGGAATCTGTCATATAAGTTATTCCTGATTATACTTAAAGAATGAACTAAAGAATGAGGCTCATGTGAGAGCGGTCATACCCGTTAATGGCGGCATGTCAGCTTCAGTGACGATTTCCCCTTCTTCTACGCTTGTATCAGAGGTAATCTGAAGCCTCTGCGGTAACATCGGGGCAGTGTGACATGGAGTGATGCCCTCTGTGGATGTGAGAGTGCTGCTTGGCATTTCTTCTGCCTGCTCAATGTCCAGCTGTTTCATGATTTCTTCTGCCTCCATCGCCTGGCCAGGAGAGTCTGAACCAGGCGTGGCTGAAGGCAAACGACAGTCAGAGCAGTCAGTAAAGTTTTAGATAGATTTTTTAAACATTCATTTTAAACATTCATGTCAAAGGATTTGTTTGTTTTACCAGTTTTAGTTGCTGGTGAGAAAAAGTTGAAGACTGGAGAGAAGATGGTTCCAAGCAGGGTGGTGCGTGGTGGGCTGCTCGCTGCTTCGACGGGGGCCTCGAGTTTACCGTTTGGTTTGATAGGTTTACTGTTGCATGTCATGGTGTCTTAAAAAGAAAAAAAAAAACCCCCCAAAAAAAAAACACACAACTCTTTAATAACAACCCAAGACCAAAATATCTGTGTATCTGTTACTGGGTCTGTCGTTCGTACCTTTATTTGGACTTTTCCGGCAAACTCTGGAAACTGATTTGTTGGAAAGGCCTCTAGTCTGTGGTGTTGAAGTAATTAGATCGCCATCAGAATTACAATCAATACGACTCCTCTTGGCGGGGATATCCTGCTCCACCTGAGAAACATAAAAACAGGGATACAGAACCAGTCATGGTTACACGTTTAATCTTTTCTGTTCCCATTTAGCCTTTCAATCTGAAAATCATGTTTTATCAATTTATTCTAATGCGAAATACAATAAATAACATCTCACATAAATGTCTAGAGAAGATAACCGAGTGACTTTTAGAGTTTATAAAATAAAGGCAAACTAGACACGTATTATTTATTATTTTTAATTTCACTCAGTGCATCTTTTACTTTGTGCTGCTGCACCCTCTCAATGTGACGCCATTCAATTAAATGTTACTCCGACCTAGCGCTGCTGTGAAGACTTCTACGAAAAGAGACTCAGGAGCTTATTTAGACATGGTTGATGATTTTTGAGAAAAGCTCATGACCTACTCCTAATAAACATACAATATGTGTTTATTATCATATTTATCATTACCATTTACAACAGCTGGCAGAATGAAAATAGAGGAAGTTCACTGAAATATAGAAAAATACAGGACACTATCGCCATTTTCACAATAATAACTGTGTACAAAGTCAGGGCTGGACTATTGAGTATGGACGCAACGATTATAGATTTTGTTGGTATGATTAGAGTTTGAACACTATGATGTATTTTGAGAGCATCTTTTTTGCAGGTTTTATGACCTTTACATGCCATTTTGGTGAGGGTTAAATTTAGAAAAGGTGCACTTCTCCTTTTCCTGCTTTGTTGCCATTGGTTTACGTTACACTGAAAGCCCAACTCTTAACCCACCACTACTTTGTAGAATGTAAGTGACAGAAACACTTGGTGTAGCTGAGCCTGTATGATGTTTTAAACTGTGGTTAACAGTGAAACAGTTTATCGCTGCATCCCTTGTCCGGAGGACAACAGGAGTGTGTCATCATGTTCTCACAGGTTTTAAACACTAAACATTACAACAAACGAGGGGAAAGCAAGATACAGGCAAGCAGAAAAGAGTACAAAGCAGCTACACACCGTGCAACGTCATCAACTCGCCCACTCGCTTGCTGCGAATACAATGACCCGCTCATGTACAGACTGGGGATTTGGCTGGGTAAAGTTGCCTTAACGTCCAGTCCAACTGATTTGAACATTCACGTCTCTCTTGTACAGCTTCTCCAGGTAATGTTTAGATAAGTTCAGGGTTGCAGTGCATGTGTGAAAGGAGCTTATGTTGGCTGTGTTGAGACTGTTAGGCGTCTAAAAACACTGCTAGCCATTATGTATGAGTCATCGTTTATCAGCATGCAATGCAGCTGAGGCATTGCTTTTATTGTGCATCCAGAGTGTGTGTTCCTACAGCGTATTATTATGCTACAGCAGCTGAGAATCCTGATGTAAGCCCACCTTGACAGCATTTCCTCGGATGAATTTCTTTATAGTGGAGAACAAGCCTGTTTCATTCTTCTGCATTTTGCCTCGACCTCTCACCGGGGATGGCTCCACTTCACAGTGTTTCCGCTTGGCCTGGGACGGGTGGGTTCGACGGCCTAAGTTCGGCTGCTGAGGAGCTTTACGCACTCTCAGCCTCATCATGCTCCACCGTCACATAGAATCTGACACAGGGGGAGGAAAAACACGGTTAGAAACATTGGCGATGATGAAAATAGCTTACTCATAAATAGACATATAGAAATTTACACTGTGTTAAAGGCAGCTTTACAGGATATCAGGAATCAAATAAACAAGAATATGTATATAAAATCAAATATTTGATGCCAACTTACAGTAATTGTCAGTATTTGACACTTGGTGCCATGGACAACTCTCGGGTACAGCACGTCAGATACTGGACTTCTAAAGCAAAATACAGACACACAGATATGAGTGTGTTTTTATTTATTTTTTTAACTTACTTTTTTATTTAACACATATAAAATGACATACATACATGTAACATATACACTATGAATGTACAATAGGAGATGCTTCTGCATTTACACTTCTGTTCTAACACATAATCATGTCGACACACCTTATCATGAAATATTTCTTCCTCCTTCTTAATAGGAGGAAACATGAATAACGAGTAGGACTGCACACATACACATAGTATCAAATGTACTACAGTGAGTACAAAAGGACAACCAAAAAGAAAAATGAGGCAAGTAGAGGTCTGACACTTTTAACCCTATATTGGGGGGTGTTAGGCTGCTTGTTACTTTATGTCCTGCTTTCAATACTTCCTCCTATTGTTCATCTGTTATTATAATATTTGCTTCCAACCCCCCCCCCCCCCTTTTTACATCCAAATTGTTATTGTTAAGATTCACGTTGCAGCGCTTTATACAATTTAGATACAACCCGTTTCTTTGTCTCTCCTTCTTTGAATGACATTAGTGATTCCTCTTCTTTGATAGATAGATCCCGAGGGAAATTCAAGCATCCAGTAGCAGCATGAGACACAGTAAACACCCAATAAGAATGTGTTCAAATTAACCTATACTACAGTAAACATACGTTAAAGTTAACCTATAACATATAAATATGCTTTTAAAGCGTGCAAAGAAATTAAACCTGTGCAAAGCACTAAGAAGTTAAATATGTGCAGAGAAATCATCAAACGTGTACATAAAAATGAGATGTGTGCTAAGAAATTAAACCTGTGCTGAGATCTTTACAATATTTTTAGATTTTTTTTTTATATAATAAGAAATAGAACTACACACAGAAATAAAAACTATATACAATTAAATTAGGCTGTAGACAGACATTGAATGAAAGTCACAGCATTTAGCAGAGGTGGTGCAAATGGAGTTAAAGTGATTATCAGTGCAACAGAGAATCAGACTGTCAATAGTTATTGTCCTGTGTGTCCTCTCTGTCCTGACTGAGAGCTGTTGCACAGTCTTACTGGTGATTTACAATATAATAGATATATTATATAAAATATAATAGATTTTTTTTAAAATATATTAACACAAATGGACCAAGAATTATGACCAAGTTTTGTGACATGAGACACACATTTATACATTAAATATAAACTTGTACTCAGGTAGAGAAACTAAGTAATATTACCTCAAACATACAATAACATTGACTGCTTCAAAACAACACACGCAGTGTTAGTGACAGACACGTTGCTGTGAGGTTTGGCCTCTACTCCTGAGTAACATTTACACAGGTCTCATATCATGTTATCCAATGATGTTTGCAACGTTTCAGTTCCTGTTTTCACTTCTCCTCTTATAAAATGATAATGATATAATAATAATAATAATAATAATAATAATAGATGTTGGCAGCCACTTTATAGTCCGAGAACAAATGCGCTTGAACGCATCATATATGGATGTTTTAATCCGGTGTAATAATCATTTAAATATCATGTAATACAATGTGATCACATCTAGAAGTCCGGCCCGGGGGCCAATCACGGCCCACGGACAGATTTCATGCGGCCCAAAGCTTCATTTTTGTAATAATATATTATTTATGGACTGCTAGGATTGTCAGACACTGTATGACTGCCAGATTTGGCTTTTTTTGGTTGACATAACGAAGCATTTGAATGCACTAAACATTAACCTCCAAAAACACAAGGTGTTATGTACCTGTAGATGTGACACAAAATATTACTTTCTGAATGATTTTGTGAACGAGAAGCGCAAGAGAGATACGTTTTAAACTTAAATGCTAACAGACTTTGCATTACTCATAATAAGTCATGTTTAAAATGGACATGAGGTGAAGATTTGTATCAACTTCATGCAAGTTTAACGTATTCCATACAATTTATTCTTTGTTATCTGACTCCAGATGTGAAAGAAAGGAAGAACTGGTTTTTAGATTTGTTCACGCCTGATTGGCTTAGATTTGGTTACATTGCTATTTTTTAAAAAAATGATAATTGTGACAATGAAAATAAAATTGTTACAGAACAGTGCATTTGTATGCAACTTTTATTGTTCATTTTTTAAATATTATTAGTGCTCCCGGGCATCTTCTCATTGTTAAATCTGTCCCTCTTTAGAGGAAGTGTGGACACCTCTGTTTAAGGTCGTTTAATACCGACTCATATTTGACCTTTGGTGTCAACAACACTGTTGAATGACTGTCAGGCAGACCGGTGAGTGGAGTGGGCGGCGTAACGCTGCGTGATAAACATTGCTGCTAATCGGAAAATACGAGGCCTTAAATGTGTTCAAACTGAGCAGGTGTTGAGTACAAACCCTCCCTGTGTTTGAGTTTGGTCCGTTATGGTGCGGCTTTATCAGCTAATTGTTGGTAAATCAGATTTGGTGGCGTAACAGCATCGCTCACTGCCGTTATGTAACAGACACCAACGACGTCAGCTACCGCTAACGTTAGCCAGCTGCTGGTGTTTAGCATAAATCTCCCTCCCCCCCTCTCTCTCTCGCCACTGGTTTGTCGCTGGTGTGTCCCACATGTGTTGGGACAAACCTGAGCTTGTGTGTGGCCACACGAACTGGCACTTGTCTGGTTAATTTATCTACCTATCAACCGGAATTCATCCTCCTAACGTAACTTAACCCAGATGCTGTCCGCGGCTAGTTAACGCGAGCGGCTACAGTTAGCTCATAAAAACGCCAATGGCAGCGACAGCAAGGCCGTGACATTATCCACGTCAGTTGCCACAACACGTTTCAAACGTGTCCCCGCACACATGTATGTGTTTAACCCGCAAACTGTCCACCGGTAGCTGTGTTAAACAAAGCTACATAGCAGCTAGTGTCCGCTTCCATGACTATTTCCAGCCATTAGACTACGCCCCCTTCGCTGGCTAACGTTAGCCACCAGCTATCAAGAGGACAAACCTTTTTTTTTTGTTGTTGTTTACATGTTGACGTTGTTTGTTGCTTACCGGTGATTTAAGGAGCTCTTCGCGAGTTGCCGCAGCGTTGTCAGCTCTCGGCCGCGACCGTGGCGGCCACCGGTAGAGGTCGGGGCCGTGGTTGTTTGCTGCCAGCTGTGTCTGTCGCTCGGGTAGCTAGTCACTGATCGACCATGTCTGCTGCGGACGCCATTTCCCGCCTCATCACAAACATAACGCTGGTGGTGCGCAGGAGAATGCGACACACACACGTAAGGGAACCAACGTGGCGGAGCGCGGAGTCAACAGGAAAATGGCTATGATGTGTGTGTGTGTGAGTGTGTGAGTGTGTGTGTGAGCAGCTGGACTGAGCTCACTACCACACTTTATCCCTGCTGGTATTATTGTGCGACTACAAGAAAGATATGAATAATAAGAACAGTGGTGCATGTGTGCATTATCTGTTAGGTACAGGTAGATGGCATCTTCATACCCAAAGTTTTAATAATTTTTCAGCTTGGAAAGAAGATGAGGATGACATTGTGTGTTCACCGTTATAATAAACTTTCTAGTTTTCAGTTAAATGCAGTTCAAATAGTTTCAAGACCCTTTGGGAAATTGCAGATTAGAGATGTCAGACAGCTCATGAGCAGCACTGTGATCTTGGGAAATCAAACAGGGAATACAAAAAAAACCCAAAATTGATGGGATCAAGTCCTGAATGTCCAAAATGTTGCACCAGCAATTAAAAGTCTTGGCAACACACACTCTGCATTCGACTGAATTATCAAGAAAACAAATTTTCAAGCAAGATTGAAACACTACGTGCTTTCAAATCACAGTGAAATGATAACAACTCTCAATGAACATGCTCAACTCTGTTATGTACATGGGTACATGACTCCTCGAAAACCACCACAAACCTTGGCATAGACAGCATGCATTTTCAGTTTGCATGAATAAGTGAAGTCATCTTGATAACCTTTGATAAACAAATACATTCTTCAGTCTGGTAATCTGGTAAAACTACGGGACTTTTCAGTAATGTAAAGTGCACAGGTAAAGGGCTAGAACATGCAAAAACATTCCCTAGAACCCTTTCAGCATCGTGGTAAAGCAAACATGGTTCACATGTACATTTACAGCCACTTTAGTAGAGTGTACACATCTAAAATTTGAATGTGAACCATGTGAACTCTCTTTAAAGTGGTCATATTAATCAGGGACATCAGACAATAAACAATACTATACAAAAATCACAGCAAAGCTAAGTCATATATAACATTCAAAACACTATTGGAAGTAAAAAACATAAAGTGCAACAAGGTTGAAACTATACTGAAAATAAATTTAAGATTTTTTATCAACAATTTAATGAACTTTAATAGTATATTTACAGCAGTAGTAGCAGAGTACAATCAGTTTAATGATTAAAGAGTAATGAATCTTTTAATACAATAAGAAAGTTGGTTGGCTGTATAACCACCAAGATGTTAATAACTCAGTCAAGTGATAAAAGTAAAAGTATAAAAATAATCACTGATCAAACTCTAATTCTGACATCGATGTTTAAATGTAAGAAAACCACTTTTGGTAGTTTGTATGTTAACGGTCATACGACATGTTTGGTAGCACAAATAATTAACAATAAAGCATTTTCACAGACTGTGTGCTTTAGCTGGAGACAGACCTGAAGACTGTTAAAATCCTACAATGACAAGAAAGTACACACAATAATAATAACTGACTTCCGCCAATAAACAGTTATCATTTCAGTAATATGAAAAATAGTATATTTGTATACTGTGCTTAGTTACTACTATCAACACAATGGCGATGATTAAAGCTGTGAAGTACCTCCAATATCCTGCAAAAACAAGTGATCAAATTGTTGCATTAAAAACCTAAACATTTTAATTCTTCAGTTACACTCACAATTTAAAAAAAGACTTATGGCGTCAGTTTATCGGGATAAAATGGACTATATAATCTGCAGAGCCTGGCTAACTTCTGTGGTTAAACCTACTGGCTTTTAAAAGTACACTGGGCGGTTGCAAATCAAACAAACTTCTACAGACTTTTGTTCTCAGCTTCTATAAACATTTCACTGCTGGATGGGCAAAGAGATTGATGAAAGCAGCAAGAACTTACATTCAGTGTCGCCAAAAAGAACCACAAGACCATAGAGCTGCAGAATTATGTGCTAATTTTCAGTGGTTTCTGCATCACAAGTGACTCTTTCTCATTACAGAGAGTCATTTTAGTCCATGATGCTAGTGGTGTCTTAGCATCATGGACTAAAATGTGTTGCAGATTTAACTAAACCTAGATATTTAAATATTGATATTAACCTGTCATGATGTCTGGACCCTAATTA
Organism: Sciaenops ocellatus; assembly: GCA_033000465.1. Lineage (NCBI taxonomy): Eukaryota > Metazoa > Chordata > Actinopteri > Sciaenidae > Sciaenops > Sciaenops ocellatus. Next base: position 10,970,567 of record CP136871.1, read on the forward strand.
GCCACTGTATGTGTCCACCCTTTTCTGAGAATGATAGATTTAACTGCTACTTCCTTAAGGTGCTACTTCTTTCCCCTTTAAAGGATATGTAACGATTAACTTGCAAACTGATGGTGAGGTTTCATTTCATTCCAAGATGGAGGATTTTCCTGTATGGTCCTGGTCCACCCCACAGGCCCCTGATGTAAGAAAAATAAAGAACGTTAATAAAAATGTGGTGAAAGGTGTGGTACAATTCCTTAGTAACCTAACCATATACATACCTTAGAAGCCCATGCCAATAGAGGTGAGGCATCACATCAGCTTTCATGTGGTACATGAGTCTTCTTTCTTTGGCTTGGTTAATGGGGAATGTTTCCAGAGGTTGTCCATTGTAGTCAAACTCTGCCAGAATCACCGTGTTGTAGCTTGTTACGAGTGGACATGAGGTATAGCCATCATACTGTGAGAAAAGGGATTATTGATTATAAATTTGTATATTTTTCATATCTTCCAATAGAGAAGTTAGAGCATTAAAAAGATGAATCATAGCGGATGTTTATGTGCCACTTACCTTTTTATCTGGCTTCTCATTTTTCAGTATTTTGCTGATGGTTCTGTTTAAGATGGCAGACTGTGCGGCTAAGAATGAAAAAACAAATTATAAGCTTTTTATACATTTATTTTGAGGAATCAAGAAGAAGAACAACTGTGACTACATACTCATGTTATACAGTATATAGTTTGTACAGACATACTGGTGGCCTGATCTTTCTAAGTCTGATCTTTGGTGGTGCAAAAGAACATGTTATGTTTTTTACCATCTGTTCATGCATATTCATGATCCACTCATCATGTGTGAGGTTTCAGGGGGCTGGAGCACACACATAACAGGTCACCAGTCTATCACTGAGCTGACACACAGAGCCTGTTCACACCTGGTAAAAACATGGGTCTTGCTCAGCAATAAATACGTCAGTTTATGCCTGGTATTAGAATGCATCCCCACATGAATCTCAATTGACCACTTCTTCTAACTCACTTTTGTTTTTAAGGGAGTGTGGAGACTTTCTCTACGGGCAACAAAGAAGTAGTCTACATTAGTTATGTTAGAATTTGACATGTTTTCCATCAATAAAATGCTGGTCTTCTTTCATAAATTTAGTGTAGATGTTGTAGGTAACATGCATTTGGAGCAGACATGGAGCAGCCCCTGAAAACGTTTAAAGTTTTTTAAGGCAAGAAACAACATGATGTTTTGCATTTAATGCTGAATTTACAAGAGGGCACAAATGATTTTGCAACGTTTATGACTGAAGTCTGGGGATACTGCTGGTTCTACATTTTTCACAATCTGCTGCTTATCTTGGCAGGTAAAAGAGCCCAAACATGTAATTTGCATTACAGTGAAACAAATGCAAATCATAGAGCGTGGTCAAGATATGTGAACCACCTCGACAAATGGAATAAGTGTTCTGATCACAATGTGTCTTGGGTGTCCTCAATACTAGGTGTAGACAGACTCACATATCTATGGAGGGTTTACCTAATAAGCATGTCTTTGGACTGTCTGAGATGCCCAGACCAAAACAAACAAATTTTGATCTGCCTAAAGCATTTTACATTTTTAATTAGGATAAGTTTGTTATGTCAACATGTATTTTTACTGTGTGAGACAGCTATCTGATTTTAAGTTTAACCAATGTAGGTAACACGTTTGATCACTAGGGGGCTTGCTTCAGTAGGACATTAGGGGAAGACGATGCACCCTCATCTCAATACACCAAAATGTTAGCATGTATATATGCTTTGGTTTCAAAAAATAAAGACAATGTGTGACTGAAATTATGAAGATTAATCTTGTGGGAATCATAAATATCTGTACCACATGTTACAGCTATTCACTGTTCGCTGTTGGTTAGAGTGATTGATAATATCAGCCCTACAGCTGCTAATTTCCCATATGATTAGTAAAAATATCTCTAGCATTAAGCATGGTATTCCCAACATGAGTATACTGAATGTAAACACGATGAGATTGATAAGGCTACATTCATTACAACAGGCGGATTGCAGTTGTACAGGAAGTAATTTGTGATAAGTACTGATTTATAACCTGTAGTCATCATTAATGATGATGTGGCCAGGAACCTCCCATCATTTAATCCACAGTAAACCGATAATCAAAGTCAAATACAAACTGAGGTACTGATGCAATCTGTGAGATGAAAAGTGTCCCTGAATTACAAGATTCACAGGGTGTGGCGTATTTTTTTATAGTCTTGCGTAAATAGGTTATTGTGTAATACACATGCTGGGGAAAGTGACTTTCAACTTAAAAGAACAAGAAATAAAACAGTTTGGACTGTATGCAGCAAGAGAGCGCTTTCCAGTATTGTGTACAACACAATGACACAGCAATGACTCACCGACAGCAGCACCAGTTTTGGCTGTGGGCAGGTTGGTACAGTCTCCAATGCCAAATACATTTGGATACTTGTTATGTTGGAGGTTGTCTTTGTTGACATCCAACCAGCCAACCTCATCTGCCAATGGACTGGCTTTAACCACCAAATTGGGTCCCATTGGTGGTGTGACATGAAGCATTTCATACTAATAAAGGAAAACAACAATGTGTAAGAGTTATTTACTGTAGTCTCTTTTACTAATTTGGCAGATATTCAGGCACAAAGGTAGAACAAATGCACAACAGACAAAAGATCTCGTGACATGCTGGAGTAGACTGGTCATTGTACAAATCAGGAAATACTATACAACTAACTGTAAAAGTTACTGCTGAGGTGCAGTACCACAGTTACCTCAATCACTTTGGTTTCGCCCGGTTTGTCAAGATTTTCAAACACGGCTTCTTGCCTGTCTGCCCGCACTTCTATCAGGTTTTGTCTCAGGTTCACTTGTAGGTCGCGGCGTTTCACAATATCCCACAATGAGTCAGCATATTTTTTTATCCCAAAGAGCACAGGAAGTGATGTGTTGTACAATATGTTGGCTTTTGCTCGTTTTCCTGTCTTAGATTGAAACATAAAAATGTCTTCATTTTATTTGTAAAATCACAAATAATACACTACATCATATTCTGAAAGAACTGAAGTACCTTTCTGAGATAGGCATCGGACAGGTACATGATCTTCTGCGGAGCTCCGGCACATTTCACAGGAGTATTTGGGAAACTAAACACAGCGTTGCCTTCTTTGAAGTCCTGCAGTGCTTTCCATGTTTTCTCCACAGTTTGGACTGAGTAATTTGACCCAATCTTTGGATGTTCGAACCCTTCAGGCAGCCCTTTGATCTACATACAAGAAGAGTGTGATTTTTTCTGCAATGTAACAGATTTAATGGCAAGAGTTTACTAGGTACAGTTGAATCAACAAAGCCTTACTTCACCTTTTCATAATGGAGTTGTAAACCAAGAGCCACAATCAGATACTCATAGGAGATCTGTAATGTGAAAAACAAGTCTAAGTAGGGCAAAATCATGTAAAGGTAATCATGTGCAAACAATGTAGATTACATATTACTAAGCAATTTCAATTTACACAGTGTCAGATAACAGTTTCCAAAAGCAAACATACTTCAGTTCCATCGTCTGTGCGAACAGTATTCGTGTCTGGGTTTATTTCCTGAACTGAAGATTTCACCCACTTCACTCCAGACGGCATAACACTCGCGGTGGGACGACCTGATGAGGCTACAGTTTTTGCTCCAGCACCAACCAGGGTCCATATTGGCTGATAGTAATGCATCTGAAAATATATATATAGAAAAGTTGTTGGACACCAGATTTACAGGACAGTGGAGACATAATTTGCACATTTCTGTACAAAGTTAGTGCACAGAGAGTTCATGTGTATATTTTTACATTGTTGAGTTTATTGTATACTTTAATTTTTATCTACCTCATGAATCTCATTCCAGACATCAATAAAATAACCTATCTATCAGTGGAGGTATGGCAAATAATAATTACAATCTGAATACTGAATCCTTGCCTCACAGGGCTCCACAACAGCCACATTCTCAGCTCCCATCATCCTCTTCATTCGTGCACTCATTGTGATGCCCCCGCTTCCTCCTCCCAGAACAAGCATTTTGTAATGCTGTTTGGCAGAGGCACGGCTGCTCGTGTGAAGATTAGAGATGGCCAAGCCCGTTGGGTGGCACTGCCTCAGACGACGCAGTGCAGCCATTCTGTGTCCTAACAATAAGAACAAGTACTTTCGGTTAGCAAAAATGCAGTAATACACAAAATCTGTGTACAGCTGGCACTTCCTAATTTGCTGCTTCACATTCACACAGTGACATAACAGCAGTGGAAAGAGAGTACTTTTACAGCAAGGAGTATTTAAATAACACAAAGTAGGAGCAAGTCAGAGGTAGATGACTACTCTGAGTAGGTTTTAAACACCTTAATGTTTCTGATATCTTAAATATTTAGTGTTCTGACCTACATTGTGAGAACAATAAGATGAATGCAGTGAAGGTTGTGGTTTTACCCTCACCCACAGCTGTTACAAAACGACCTCAGATAAACTTACAACACACAGACAAGTGAATATGTGCAGGAGCAAATACATTACAGTTCTTGACAAGTTGCTGAGTGTAATGTTGCATAATAACGAGACATATACTGTTAGCTCTATGTCCTTAACACAAATACCTAACACGTTATAATAACGATATAGGTCGTTGACTTTATTTTGGGCTCATAGTCTGAGCCGTCCATTACTGCTGCATGCTGCGTAATGGACCGAGCCTCCATAACAATCATTCCTGTGCATGCGTAGACCTGGCAAAATCATATGTACGCACAGTTTACAGTACACTCACTGTGATGTCGAAAAGGGAGACTGTTACTTACAGTTATCTTGACCAGCACTTCTGTCAACAACCAGGTTTGCGAACAAAATCCCTAAAAATGACTCAGGAGGATTCAGTCCGACCTACTTTCACTCGGCAGGAAAAGCAGCAGGAGAGTAACAGGACATGCAGCACAACCTGTAAGAGGAGTTAACCCGATATGAACCGAGTGGTAAACCTCTGTGTGCCTGTGAAGTGAAGTCAACGCGGAAATGACACCAACTGCAGTTCCACAAGCGGCCACTAGATGCTGGTAAACCCCCCATAAGCCCCCATATTAAAATGTCCAACTTCACAGCAGAAATAAGCATGTTTACAGCCTGGTACAAGAAACTGTTTTAGTCTCGATAGTTAATTTCAACATTCATGACAATTGCACTGAATCTGAATTTCTACATAACTCACCAGTACAAATTATATTAAGGCTTGAAGAATCAGATTTATTGACACGTAGGTTTTCAGGTTTTTGGTGTTATTGGTGCATAACAAACATTAAGTGTGCAAACATGCATTAAAAATGAAGTATTAAAAAAATATAAACATATGTATACCTCACGTTTTAAAATGAAAAGAGCTGTACAGTTGTGCAGGAATGTGCACATATCTGCCAGGTAATGTGCAAATGTTCACAGTGTGCAGAATAACAATTTAAATGTGCAGGTATTTACCACAACAAGGAAGTCCCAAAGATGTTAAATAAGGCTGTGCGTTAATGTAACGCAGAGAGTCTGTACCCTGGGGTGGAGGGAGAGAGAGTGAGAGAGTGAAGTTATGCGTGATTCAAAGCATGATTGCTTTGATAGACAGGTAGGTGACATTACAGTTGGCAAGTTCAGGTTTAATTTGTAAATATACTTTGTCAGTATCAGTGAGGCATCTCTTTTCTTAACAGTCTCTGTGATCTGAATGACTAACAATGTCCTTAAAGAGTCCTATGAGTTAAATATTTTAAAGTTTGAATTAAGTTTATACATTGAAGTACACAACATTTTTTTTTTAATTACTCCACACATAATGCAGCATTAGTGCCATAAAGAATAAACATGCCTCTTTTCTTAACAGTCTCTGTGATTGCTCCCCTTTGCAAACTAGTTAAACAGACAGTGACTGTAACTGCAAGTGGCACTTGGGAATATCCAATTTAGTTTACGCAAATGCAACACTCTGTAAACATTGTAGAAGTGATTTCCACACAATGTGATTCCAGCAAAACCAGAAAACTGTTAAATATTATGTGTTTATGACAGAAAGGTTCAGTCTACAAGGAAAAGTCTGTTACTTTAATCATCTACTAACCACGCTGCAGTTTATGTTTACGATTTGCCAGTTTCCTATACATGCCCGGACAGATTTATATCAGGAAACAGTGGCTTGTCATGTCAACTTGTAAGAGCAGGTTTGAAATCCTTAGGCCAATTAGAGCATATTATATCCCTTCAGTATGAGAAAACTTTTCACACTACAGTTAGAGCTTAAGAAAATGTTTACATCACCATGACTTTGCTTAACTGTACTCATCAAGCTGGTTTTACTGGTTCATATATCTTAAGTCTAGTGTCCTGGGACTGGGGATGTTTGCACGTCCTCCACGTGTCCTCCAGCTTCCCCCCACAGTCCAAAGATGTGCAAATAATAAGATTAATTGGTGACTCTAATTTGTCCATTGGTGTGAAGCTGTCTCAATGTGTTAGCCCTGTGTACCCTCCAACCCCTCAGTGTCAGCTGTTATTGGCTCCCCCTGCTGCTCCCCCAGGGTTGAAGATGAGACTTACATTATAACTAAACGTGAAAGAAAGATGAATATTCTGAAAAGTTTTATTAGTATTTGTAAGTTGCTAAAATGTCAGAAAGATGTAGAACATTTGAGAGTTTGAATGGAGTCACTAGCAGAAAGTATGAGTGAGTAGATAAGAGTTGAAAATGCATGAAAAACTGTGTAAATGTGGCACTTTTGAAGATGCTGTCTTTTCATTTTAATGGAGAAAAATGACCACAAAATGTTGAATATTTCAAAAATCTGAATAATAGCAATAATGTCTTAATTGAGTTAAATAATTTGAAGTTTGAATGAAGTTTCTACATTGAAAAATGTGGAAGTAAATGCTTCCAGCATTCACACTAATTACCCCTGACATAATGCAGCATTATTGGAGAATGAGCCACTGTGTCATAAAGCATAAACATGTCCTTTGGAGCAGTTTAATCCCGTTGTAATGAGAACATCAGGTGGTTTTATATTCCCCACAGGCTCAGCCTCACCCTCTGAACACCTGTTTATATATTACGCAACAAAGAAACATGAGAAAATGTATATTCTACTCACAATATTGTGGTCAAAGACAGGTGGCAGCGCTCATGAATGGAGAACTAGATGTGTGATCATTACAACAAAAACGCGAGTAGGGCTTCACTTCTACCCTGCCCACGCTGTTAACTGGTTTACCCTGTAGGTGTAATCTAATAGAGGAGTCAGGGCAACTATAAAAGCAGGGCAAGGAGCCCAGTGGCTGTTCAGTTTACAGCTTTTGGAAGTATTACCTCGTATAAAGATGAGTGAAGTCTGGTTCATCCTGTTTTATTGAGGGACTACACGCATGGCACTGATAATAGTGTGACGGCAGGACACATAAACTGCCCAACCCTGTCTCCTAGAAATTAATATTTATATTATTCAAGGCTCCATGAAGGAAGACAGACTGATATGGTTATAGGCGACTGTGAAGAAACAGTAGAGTTGAATATTCATAAGATCAGAGATCAATTCACATAATAATAAAAATAAACAATAATTTCCTACATTTCCTACCTACAGACTGTGCATCTCTCTAGTAAGACACTATATGACACTCACAAACATTGCCTCCCTCTTGTCTGTCTGAAATGTAATGAAACCACTGTGCCATGGGGTTGTGACTGCAGATGACATCTTGTTATTAATGCTCACAATGAATCAGCATATCCGGACTCCAAACAGCACTGACTGTGTTGCAGTGGTAGCCTTTGGCATGGGCCCTGGACAACATGGGCATGCAGATCTTGGTGGCAGTAGCAAATATTAAAATGACAACACGTTTCCATATAAAAAGCAGTTTAATGTGGGTCAGTTGGTCCTAACAGAAAGGTTAAACCTTTGACCTTTGTCCTTTTCCACATCTCAAATATGGAATCACCAAGTGGCTGCCTGGGATCGGCTTACAAAGTTTATATCTGCACACATGTATGTTTCCAAAACAAACAGTGTTATTCTGGGCGTGAAAGTGTGAATGCTAGATGATTAGATTTGCATTAAAAACATTGTTTTCTAATATACTGGATTGCATCAGTGTGCGTTTCAGAATAAAGTATACTTTCAGCTCTTTTCCATCTGGTGGGAATTTCATCACAGCTTTTTCATGTTTAAATATGTTTAAAACCCTCTGGTTAGACTTTGATCACCATGTGACAGTCAGTGAACATGGAGTATATCTTTAACATAATATAACCTAATATATACTGATTTAACATCCAGACATTCAGAGAGATGTGTATATTTATGGTTTGATTGCTAACTAAGAATACGTTTTTCACAGTATACTCCTTTTATATCAGTAAGGGTACAGTAAATGTTAGTTTTAGCTAGGTGTACCTAACAAACTGAGTGTGGGTATGTGCTCCCTTTATGTTCCATATTCTATTATATTGATTAATGCTCAATTATAGTAGATAAAAGCCTTTTATAGGTCCAGTGTGTAAGATTTATGGGGCTTTATTTATAGAATATGGCATAAATATTCATTCATTAGTGTTAATTTACCTATACTATTAATAATTTGAATAGTAATACAGGTAATATACAGTAAATACTAAATACTTCATTAACTTGCTTCACTCCAGATGGCAGCTGCATCACAAACAGACCAACAGCACCCACCAGTGTCAGTGTTGGCTAACAGAAATACTGACAACAAAATAAATATAAATTTTAATCTCTACGACTGGAGGCGTTATCAGAATAAAACTTAAGAATAAATATTATGTAAAAATTACATTACGATACACTTGAGACACTCTTCTCTGCCTCATATTTAGCATCAATCAAACAGTAGAAGAAAACTATAAAGAAGCCATTAAAAATAATACAGCAGATCATAAAGTAAAATAAAATCAAACATGTGCATTAAAGAACAAACATGCTGCTATCTAATAATTTAATAACTGAATCAGAGGCAGCATTAGTCAGCTTTAAAGGAGACTTGAACTGATGCTGCACCTTTGCACTGTGTTTTGGGTCCTCAGGGGGGCGTTATAGCAACATTTTAACCCAATACAGTTTTACAGCACTTGAGCCAGGGCACGATTTTTACAATTATTTAAATCAACCTTCCAGGGCCATAATTTAGTCTTTTGGTTGTTTGTGTTGTTTGTGTAAATTTAACCTGTATTTCATCACTTTAGTGCACTTTAAGTCCAATATTAAATGTTTACACAGTTCATAAGTGTGTGATTGTTTGGGAGAGAGAGAGAGAGAGAGAGAGAGAGGTGATGTTCAACACGCACACCCACGCACACACACACACACTCCCGCATCCCTCCGCATGAAAAGCTCCAGCACCCTCAGCTCCATGTCGTCCCTTCTCAGTTTGCCTCTCACTCTTTCTCCACACATTTCTGTCGGAATACCGTGATTTTCTCTCCAGCCAGCACCGTCTGCAGTCTTCTTCCTCTCCTCTTCAGCTGATCAGGCTTCGCTGTTCATTTCCATGAGTCCATCCATGTCTGGTGATTTTCATACAGGAGGAGGATAACAGCGTTTTACTGCGGATAAATCTGCAGAATGTGGTGCTTGAAAATAAATGATCGATACTGAATGTCAGGATACATGGAGACAACACAAGACTGCGCCTGTGACAAACTTGTGCAAGGTAAGAAAACACCATTTAGACAAACATTAACTGTATTTCTGTTGAAAATTACAGAACTATATACATCTTGTTTAGGGGTTGTATTGCTCACCTGGGATCTTTTGCTAAGGAGACAAACATCACTGGGGATTTACCTGCTCACACCAAGAGTTTAATTGAAGTGTCTCAACAGAAAAGAAATGAGGCACCACTTGGTTTTGTGTGCGTTCAGATGTAACACTAAGGTACATTTGTGACACTGAGTCCTCCTCACTCACACCCTGCACTGCTATACTACCTCTTTTTGTAAATACTCAGCTCCACTTTTCTACTGTAAATGTTAGTGGTGGTTTGTTCTAGTGGAGGAGGAAGTATTCAGATCCCAAGTAACAATATCAAATAGATAGATTATTATTTTTAGATTATTGATCCTTGAAGGGGAAGAGGAAATACTCTATTACAAGTAAAACGCCTGTGTTTCATGGGTGAGTGGCATTTTATTGTTGTAGTTAGCTGATGTGGAGCTAATTTGATTTTTTATCACATTTTACAGCTCAACATGCAGTATGTTGTGTATGTACACTGTATGAGGGTAGAAGAAGTATAAGATGTCATGAAATTGAAATATTTAAGTAAAGTAAATTGTGTTAAAGGACATTAGTTGAGTAAAAATACTTTCGTTACATTCCACCTCTCATTTCTTCACGTCATTTAGGGAAACCTTCGGGAGGTCCCTGGAGAAGATGGCATTCTGGAGGAGAAATACTCACGTTGGTAAGAATTTCTTATTTCTACATCTAAAAGATGTAACAACAGGAAACATTGGTTTGTTTTGTGGAGGGTAACTGGTGGCAGATTTCACAGTGTGAAATACACACCGTATTTCACATCTATCTACACACACACACCGTATTTCACACCATATTTCACACTGTCATGATGTGGTGCACTGGTTTGGAGAGATAAAGTGTCACGGTAGCCTCCCTTGCTCTCTCTGGACTTGTGTATTGTTCATGGGTGTGTTTGTCATTTGTAGTATCCTGTAATCAGTATCTGCTTCACACACAGACTGAGGTGACCTTGTGCTTTGCTGTGACAACTTAGAGATATTTACAGTTTTTTAAAGTTGATTCAATGTTTTTGAATTAAGAACTGAACTTAACTACTGAAACTGATCGCCACTGAAAGTTTGCTGTATTGTTGGAATCTGGAGGGATATGTAGTTATTCCCTGAAGCATTTGTGAATCATCTTACCGTATGATTTCACTGTAAGCTGCTCCAACTTGCAGGCAAGAATCTGCTGAGGAAAAGAAAGCTCCTCCTTAAGATAACTTGTGTTGTATTAGAAAAAGAATATTGCATTTACACATTTTCTAATTAAATGTTTAAGTAGATCCAAGCCTTTGAACAACAAATGCCTTTCTTAATAATTAATTGTCATAGTAACCGATAGCAGGAAGGGGCTAGTCTGTTGTGTGAGAAGGTCTATCCTGTTGCAGCTCTGTGCATGTGTGTTATGCATAATTCAACAATGATTTAACCTCATTTGGAAACAGCAGATCTAGCAGAGTGCTCCTTCAGGCATTGTTCTGGGTTAAAAGTTTAGATGGCTTTTGATAAATGGTTTCATCATCTTGCAGGTGAGTGGGGTTGTGAGTGAATGTATTTCCAGTTGAAACTGTTTTAAAAAGCATGACTGGATATAATAATGAACAACAGTGCATCACTTTGACGTATGAGCCATGAGATGAATGCCAAAACTGCGGATGAGGTCTTCACTTATTGGGTAAAAAGGATCAGGTTCAGACAGCGTCCACATGCCCAGACACTCTTATATCAAACCCACAAAATAGATTTACCAAAAAACAGGCTAGCATGGCCTACCAGCACCTCTAAAGCTCACTAATTAGCGTGTTATGTCTTGTTCCTTGAATCTTGTTTTCATGTGAGGTTGCCAGGCAGCCAGTGAAGAGAGGAACTTAAGTAATAGTCATATACCCCACAACTTAATTTTCATGAAACACACATGATATGCTGTTTTAATTAGTGAGCCTTGGTGGATTTCTCAGATTTTTGTTTCCCCTTGTTTCCAGTCTTTATGCTAAGCCACTGGTTCTCAAACTGTGGTACGTGAGCTCCCTTGAGTGGTACGCGAAGGAATCTCTGAAAAAGAATTTTTTAATCAAATAAATGAATGTAGAAACATTCAATACAATCAATACTACAATCATTTGAATAAAATTCCTTAAACTATGAGATCCTGTAATATTTTGTTTAACTGTCATCCTGCTCCATAGTCATGTTCATGCAGGCAGCGCGTAGAGCGCATACATCCATGATTAGTTACGAGTTCAGATGTGGCGAGGAGATAGTAAGAGGAGGTTAAGTGAATGAATGAAACAAAAACACTGCAACCATGACTCCAAATGGGAACAATAAGGAAGAGAAGTGCGGATCAGGTGTACCCCTTTTCCGCTCAAGCAGCTCTGCTTCTAGAACTGGTTCCGTTCAGGATTCAACAACAGTCAACAATAAAAATTCTTCCTATGAGGAATAAACCTTCCTCCTGCATGAACTGTAGCTGAATAGGGTCGGCCTGTTGTATTTTAACATCTTATACTGGTGGTAGAAACGCTGTGCTAAGCTAAGCTAACCACCTTCTGGCTGTAGCTTCATATTTATAGTCTTCTTATAAGTCTCTGCGAGGAAGTGAATAAGCCTTTTTCCAAAATGTTGAACTAAATCTTCAAACAATTCAATTTGCTTCATGAGGAGTATGACTCAGCCTGTAAAATAACGGATGTGTAATGTTTTCTGTAGCTCTGCAGGGAGCTTTATAAACACTGAAAAAATGAGCGTGGGTTACAAACTGGAGCTGTGGAGAGAAATGAGCATAGGAGGCAGAGGGGACACTATCAAGCTGCATCATAAGAAATATAAAATCCAATGTTTCACCCATGAGTGTCACCCATAATATGACTAAAGCAATGATACCCTGGCCTCTGCTGCTTCAAGTTTGTTTTATTTTTTTAATTAGTCTCTGAAAGCGCAGTAAAAGATTGCTGGAGTATCCCTTTACATTGTAAAGGATCAGTAGAAAAAGGTTGCGGACAAGTGTTGTTGTTTAAAGGAAGGCTCTGCAACAGGTGCTAGGCAGTCAGAACTGGTAACCAAAACCAAAAGGGAAAGTCTGGCAAGAAGCAGGCCTTACCAAGCTGGAACAAGAAGACAAAAGGCTGGATGGACTGCTACAACTAAGCTGGGACAATAGACTGTCGGGAAACAGAAGGGGAGGTGTGTATACTGGGCAGCTGATGAGGGAATTAGGAGCAGTTGTGTAGGTGGGTGTGGAGGTCAGGTGATGTGGGAACACACTGAGGGCGACTGCAGGACAAGAAGGGAATGACTGCTGCTGAAATGACAGGAGACATCAGCAGATGGACAGCAGAGGCGAAAGGGTTCATAACACATACTTTGTGTTTTGAATTGACACACATATTTTACAGCAATCATCTCCATTTCTCAGCGTGATTATTTGGATAAACTGTAAGAAAGAGGTTGGGATTTATTTTCTATTCTAGCATGCCACATATGGGGATTACATGGGATCAAGCATATGTCCTGAGGTCACTGTAGAGACAGTGTTAAATCAAATATTGTAAAGGGGACAATGACGTCTCTCTTTGAGATACAGAGCAGCTGTATGTTTATGTTTAAGAAAGCAGGAACCATTCTGATCATTACTGTGGTAACTAAGGTCAGATAATAGGGCTCATTTAACCACCACTAAAGATAAACATAGTTCTGTGTTTGTAGATGGACATAGAGTATAGTGACATTATCCTGAGGGCATATAGACGAGCAAGAGGGGATAGATTTGAGGCGGCATCATGTCGTGACAAGTGTATTGTATAAAATTGGCCAAGTTTCAATAAACCTTTCAGAATAAGACGCCTCGGACTCCTGTGGACTTTCTCTCCACTGACTTTTAATAGGTTTTTAATAGAATTTAATAGGAAAGTTGCTATGTTTGGCAAGACGGTGCATTCTGCTTCAGTGGATTAGAAAAAAAAAACCTTCATCTGTATTGCAGTGGTACAAAGAAATGCATAAGGGCAGTTTATGGGTGATCCTGACACATCTTTGGCATTTTGAGCCAAAACTAAGTATGTTACATGTTAGCTAGATTGATTTATTTACATGTAGTTTTATTAACTTAATAATAAACACGTGTTTTCTGTGTGTAGAGAAGGAACGCCATGTAAAAGCCAATGCACGGGACTACAATGACAAGTTCTCTTATGCTGTAAGTAGACCTCAAAATGACTTTGCTTTACTTACAAGTGTTAACTGTATTATTTAATCAATTTCTTAATGTGTTGTTCTTCAGGACAATCACATTAAAACTTCAAAGTACAACGTCTTCACCTTCCTGCCCATCAATTTGTTTGAGCAGTTTCAGAGGGTGGCCAATGCTTACTTCGTAGTCCTGTTGATACTGCAGGTAGAAGAAATATCTGTTTTATGCATCACATTACTTTTATGTTTGAAGTTTTTTCGTGGTTAAACTGAATGAGCTAACCTGCTTTTCTTTTCACATAGATAATTCCAGAAATTTCCTCTCTGTCCTGGTTCACAACCATCGTGCCTTTGGTGTTGGTGCTGGCAATCACAGCTGTAAAGGACGCCACAGATGATTATGTTAGTTCAAAATTTTTCAGTTTTACAGCTCCTCCGAATGCTCTGCTTTTATGTCACGTGGTAAAATTGTTGCCTCTTTTTTCTAAATTTCAGTTCCGACATAAGAGCGACCAGCAGGTCAACAACCGCCAGTCTCAGGTTCTCATCAGGGGAAGGTACTTCATCACTTTAGATGCTTTGTATACCTGCTGCCAAATCATGTGCACAAATGATTATATACTGTATGTTCAAGGACATTAATGTGGTTTAATTCTAAGTTTCAATTTCCAAGTTTGCAGAATGAGAAATGGATGAACGTTCGAGTGGGAGATATCATCAAACTAGAGAATAATCAGTTTGTTGCTGTGAGTACATTATGTTGTAAGCTCTAATTATTCTACAAATTGGACTCTGATTCATTTAGAGTGCAGCGTCTTTTTATTTTGTTGCAGCTTTTCTGTAATTGCCTTTCATGTTCACATATAAGAGAGAAAATAGTCAGCAAAGGTTGAGTCCTCCCGGGCAGTTCAGTGGTGCAGAGATTGATTTATTGGCTTTTCTCACTACTGAGGGTTTCATATTGGTTTTACACACAGGCAGACATCCTCCTCCTCTGTAGTAGTGAGCCATACGGACTGTGCTATATTGAGACTGCAGAGCTGGATGGGTAAGTGCTGCACTGGTTATATAAAGTCAAACTGAAGAAATCTTAACTGCATACACACTCACATTTGTGTCAGGAAGGAAATTATAGGATTATGATTTCCTTTAGTTGGTTATTTTTCAGGTTTAGGTCTAGATTGTTGAGATTGAGAGGTAGATTATGACCTTTCTTACAAAACTGGTTTACTGTTAAACTTTTATGTCATAGAAGAAAAGTTTATTTTTCACATTTCTGCCCAAACAGAGAAACAAACCTGAAAGTTCGTCAGGCTTTGACCATCACCTCAGATTTGGGAGATATTACAAAACTGATGGACTTTGATGGTGAGATGTTGTTTTCATTTTTACATTTGTGTAACAAATCACAAATTTCTGTACCATTTTTGTATATTAACCTTGTTATTAGTATTTTGTTGTATGAATGCCTGTCTATGAGTTTTCTCCTGTTGTGATGGCTGATGTTGGTAAAACTGCATTTGTTCTTTTGTTCCCCAGGAGAAGTCATTTGTGAACCACCAAACAACAAGCTGGATAAATTTACAGGAACATTATATTGGAGAGACAATAAGTATCCTCTGGATAATGAAAAAATGCTTCTGCGGGGTTGTGTACTCAGAAACACTGAATGGTGTTTTGGAATGGTTATCTTTGCCGGTATGATTTTTATTATTTTGATGCGTTTATTCTCGTAATCCATTAGCCTCGTCTGCACATCTTTCCTTTGTTTTCTCTGACCAGCTCATAAACCATCTTGTTGTTGATGTTCACTAATAGTTCACTGATAGTTCTTTATTCAACATCAACAGGGTTGCAAACCAAACTGATGCAGAACTGTGGAACAACGTCATTTAAAAGAACAAGTATTGACAAACTCATGAACACTTTGGTTTTGTGGGTAAGCGATTTTTTCCTTTTATATGGGAATTAACATCACACACACTTTATCTTAATTTTTTAAATATTTTTTTGGATTCCAGCAAATTGATTTATACATTTAAAACAATTTTATAAGTTAATTCTTTAAAGGTTTTGAACACAGATGTTTATATTTATTCAGGTTAAAGCAACATAGAAATTGGTATTTTTGGGATCTAGCGCCCCAGTTTGCCAATGTCGTAAATACTGTATTGACAGCTGTACACGTGTGTTTGTTATGATTATATTACTTATGATCAAAAACTCGCCCGGCACGGCATCTGCCTTTTAGTTCACAAAGCTCTCACCGGTGACTAAAAGTCAGCCTGAGATTTACTCTTGTCTGGAGGTTTCTGTTCAGTCATTTTCCCTTTCTATTCTTCCTCCGTCAGCGTCCTCTTTGGTCTTTTCACCTTCATTATGTCCATAGAGACTGGCTAACAAACTGAACTAACAGCAGCTACAGTTTGCAGTTTTCTCCATAAAATATGATCCAGTTTCACCAAAATCAGTGAAATAGTTGGTTGTGTGTGACTAACCCGATTACAAATCAGTGTAGCATCAAAATTGAAATTGGGTGGCGCTAGATCATAAGTGCAAGTTGCGCCACCCTAATGGGTGCGACAAAACTAACACAGTGTGAGCGACATGTGAATAAAGAGCACACAGGGCTGAGAAAAAGTCTAATCAGACAGAAGAAGTGAAAACACCATGGATGTGTAGTTTAAATGAAAGATGCTGAATAACAAAGTTCATTTTTTTAATAAAAAGAATCGATTCAATAGACACATCTTTCAAAGTGAACATAAAATGATTATCTATATTTCAGATCTTTGCCTTCCTCATTTGTATGGGAGTTATTCTGGCCATTGGAAACACGATCTGGGAGAGCCAGATTGGCAGAAACTTCCAGGTATTTTTGCCATGGGATGAGTTTCAGAGAAGCGCTGTTTTCTCCGGCTTCCTCACCTTCTGGTCCTACATCATCATCCTCAACACGGTGGTACCCATCTCACTTTATGTAAGGTAAAGACAAAGTTTATGGTTCTTAGCAATAATGGGGCTACAAGTAATTCCTTTAACTTTGTGTTAAAACATTGAAATTCATGGTTAAACCTTCCTTCAGTGTGGAGGTCCTGCGGCTGGGTCACAGTTACTTCATTAACTGGGACCGGAAGATGTACTACAGTCAGACAGACACAGCGGCAGAAGCTCGCACCACCACCCTGAACGAGGAGCTGGGCCAGGTGGAGTTCATCTTCTCTGACAAGACGGGCACCCTCACCCAGAACATCATGGTCTTCAGCAAGTGCTCCATTAACGGAAAGACGTTTGGTATGGAGCTTTTTGTATCACTACTAAATCATTACTAAGATACCAACTAACTAAGCAATAACAACAAAAAAGACAAAAACAAAAAAACATTTGTGTGTGAGTGTGTTTCATCAGTTTTTTTATATTCTCTGCAGTAATCATGCCATGAAATTCTATAATTATACCTCTGTGAGAAACACTTACTTGCCATAATTATGTTTGCTGTGAAGAGGTTAGATTTAATGGATTAGATTTCAGGGTTCATTTGCAAAAATAGATCTTTCTCTTTATATTTATTTTCTTAAACCATGTTTTTTTTATTGCGCAGTCAAGTGAATGTCAATCATACTGGAGTTGGTTTAATCATTTTAAGAATTTAATGTTATCTGTTTTCACAAATGAACTCTTTACCATCAACAGTTTCACTCTAAAAATGCTAGAATATAAGA
This sequence comes from Sciaenops ocellatus, assembly GCA_033000465.1. Lineage (NCBI taxonomy): Eukaryota > Metazoa > Chordata > Actinopteri > Sciaenidae > Sciaenops > Sciaenops ocellatus. Next base: position 10,988,326 of record CP136871.1, read on the forward strand.
ATATATAAGTAATTACCTATCAGAGCCATATCTCTGTCATGTTTGACAAGACATTTAAGTCATTAATTTATCTTTCTTTCTCTCAGGTGACATCTATAATGAATATGACCAAAAGGTGGAAATTACAGATGTAAGTAAAGCTGAACAAACACACTGAGCAACACTGAGTAGAAACTGGTATTTTTGCAATTTAGCAGCCCATGTTATTTCTTATGATTATATTACTTAAGAGCAGAAATGAGTCAACGACTTTGCCAACAGCCAAACATCAAGCAAGTCCAACAACACAAGACATAGCAGCCAGCTTATATTACTTACTAGTCCAACAGCAAGAAGCCCAGCTCGGCGTCTGTCTTTCAGCTCTTGCCAACGACTAAAAGTCAGTCCTAGATTTACTCTTGTCTTACCGGCCTCTTGCTCGTCGCTCTCTCCTCTGTCAAGATCCTCGTTGCCTCTGCCATTATAATCATAGAGGCTGCAGAGCCCAGTTACATCGCCCGCTTTCGGCTTCTGGCACAACACTGGCTCCCCGTTTGCCTTCCTCCCTGCCCTGGGCCTTGAACCTCCTCTTTCTGGTGGTCCAAAACTTATGTGGTACAAACATAAATACTTATTAGAGGCTTTGAGCTCACAGTCTGTGCAGCCTAGCTAACAAACTGAGCTAACATTAGGTAACAGCAGCTATAGTTTGAAGCAGTTTATTTTACTGTCCATCAGGAAACTCTGTAAATCACAGAGAGTTGAAGTAGAGCAGCCAGAGGACATCAGAGGGAAAACCAAAAAACCTTTTCTCCATCAAACATGACCCAGTTTCACCAAAGTAAATGAAATAGTGGTGTGTGGCTTAGTGCCGCAAAGCAGTACATACTTCTCGTGGGCGATTGTACCTGAAGCACAAAGTTACATAGTGCAGAAACAGGCATACAAGACAGTATTCACCTGACAACAAGTCAGTGTAGCTTCAAAATGATTTAAATCTGTCATTTTATGGTACAAAAGTCACACAATGTTGCTTTAAATCTGTAACTGTAATGACTATGTTGATGGTCCATGTCTCTTCAGAAAACAGCCTGTGTGGACTTTTCCTTCAACCCCCTGTGTGACAGAAGGTTTAAGTTTTACGATAGCAGCCTGGTTGAAGCCATCAAACTGGAAGAACCTGCAGTGCAGGAGTTTTTCAGACTGCTGGCTTTGTGCCACACCGTGATGCCAGAGGAGAAGAGTGAAGGTAAATGGTGCACACGATCCAGCAGGTGCTCCGGGAATAACAAAAGTAACTCAACATATGAATTCTGATTTATGTTTCTGTTAACATGAAGGACATTTGGTGTACCAGGCACAGTCACCTGACGAGGGAGCCCTGGTCACCGCAGCACGAAACTTTGGGTTTGTCTTCCGGGCCCGAACTCCCGAGACCATCACACTGTGTGAGATGGGACGAGCTGTCACCTACCAGCTGCTGGCCATACTGGACTTCAACAACGTGCGCAAGAGAATGAGTGTCATTGGTTAGGGCTTCACTTATAAGAGCAATGCTTCCTTCAGCTTACAAGTAGTCAGTGTTTAAATGATTACCACATGAATCAAAATCGACATCGTCTGTTAATACCTCTGACGATTAGTAACAAATCATTATTTTCTAAGTATAGCATGACGTTAATGGCCTGTATGTACATGCTTCTGTTTGCTGTCTGTTATCCATGTGTTTATTGTATGTATTTTACAATAGGATAAAAAAATAATGTTGTGTTTTGCTCTTTTATAGTGAGAAATCCACAGGGCCAGATTAAACTCTATTCAAAAGGAGCTGATACAATCATATTTGACCGTCTGGATCCATCCAACGAAGACCTCATGTACACTACCTCAGAACATCTCAATGTAAGTGTTATATGACTCCGTGGCTACATTTTTAAACTATACAACTGTATTTATAGTCTTATAAAAATCAATAAACCAGACAAAGTTACCAAAAATGTCAACATCCTTACATAATACTGATGACTCCTGCAGCAGTTGGAGCTGTGTGGATCAGCTGTTGCAGGTGATGTGTTTGTAGTTTTGTCAAAATTTCAGATATATCTGTGTTCAGAATGTATTATTGCCTCTACTGTTGCACACAAACCAACCAGTTCAGTGAATGATTCACTTTTGACTGTAGTTGTTATAGGTGCATCATTTTCTGTGCAGGAATTTGCCGGAGAAGGGCTTCGAACATTAGCTCTGGCCTACAAAGATCTCGACGAAGATGATTTTGACGTTTGGATGAAGAAGCTTCTGTTCGCTTCCACCGTAATTGAGAACCGCGAGGAACAGCTGGCTGTTCTCTACGAGGAGATCGAGCAGGGTTTGAAGGTAACATTAACATCTTTTTGTTCACATCCTTGAAGTGCTCAAACTCATTTAGACTGACTGCTGTCCTGCTTGAAGCTTCTAGGAGCCACAGCAATCGAGGACAAACTTCAGGAAGGCGTCCCAGAAACTATTGCCTGTCTTAGTCTAGCTGACATCAAGATCTGGGTCCTCACAGGAGACAAACTAGGTAGCAAAAATTACCTAAATGATCTTTTTGACCAGAAAAAAATTATATTTGAGCTGTAAACTGTGTAAAACATTTCAGAGACAGCGATGAACATTGGCTACTCCTGCAACATGCTGCGAGATGACATGAATGAGGTGTTTGTTATCTCCAGCCACACAGTACAGGAGGTGCAGCAGCAACTCAGGTGACTCACTATATATTTTACTTTCACCTCTATTCATAGCACAGCTGCTATGAAATGAAAATCTTAATGGTAAATGCACGGTATTTAAATACATACTTAGTGTCTTTCTAGTCTTCTGACCACTCATGGTGCTTTAATGCTTTTATAAACATACTGTAAATGTTTTTTGGCTTTTCTCTCCGCAGGAGCGCTAAAGAGCACATTCTCGGCCTGAGTCGAGTTAGCAGTACTGAAGATGTTGAGAAGACAAATATGTTTGCAAATGACTCTGTGTTTGAAGAAACCATTATTGCAGAGTATGCCTTAGTCATCAATGGACACAGTTTGGTAAGACACTCAAATGTTCCTCTGTTTTTATTTTGGTACTGGTGCCTGCAGGTTTTACTTTGTTAAAAGGGTGTGTTGCTGACTCTGGCGTCTCTGTACCTGCTGGCTGCTGACTGTGCTGAGTTTGTAATGAGCAGAGAGCTGCTGTGCTGCTGAGGGCCCTCGGCTCTATTACAGGTTTTCATTAACATCCATTTCCTCACAGAGAAGCTGCTCCCTGGCTGTGCCTTGAGCCGTGTGCATGATGCACAACAGCTCGGTGGAAATGTTACATCGAGCTGTTGCTTGGTGTTATCTTTGCGGGGGGTTGACGTTATAGGATGGTAATGATGAGGTTTAATAGGTGGTATGTATATGTTTTCCCTGCAGGCTCACGCTCTGGAGCCACAGCTGGAGCACGTCTTGCTGGACCTGGCTTGTTTGTGTAAAACAGTCATCTGCTGTCGCGTCACTCCGCTGCAAAAAGCCCAGGTGGTGGAGCTGGTGAAGAGGCACAAGAGGGCCGTTACCCTCGCTATTGGAGATGGAGCCAATGATGTCAGCATGATCAAGAGTGAGTATCAGGATCGATCACTCTTACTCATGGACCCCAAGGGTGTGACAAGATGAAACAGTGCGTTCGGGAACAGCAGCATGAAGCGTGCTTCCCATGTATTGACTGGCTCAAAGGGCCATTGGCAAAAAGGGACGTGGATGGCAATAAATCCAGAAGTATGGTGTACAGCCGCTGGTGGAATATCAGAAGTGATATCGGAAACAAAGCTCACACATGGTGAGAGTCTCCCTAAGAGATGGCAGCTTTCATAGTGACTGGGATCACTGGGCCCAGGTGTTCCCACTCAGCCAAATTGGACAGCCCTACCTACTAATTACAACAACCTGCAAGAGAGGAGCAAACAAGGCACACTTAAAACAGGCCAGAGTCACAGAGCTTAGCATATGATTTTCCTAAAAACATATATGTGGTGATTGAATAACATTTGCAGCAACCGACCAAATGGCTGGCCACGATAAGCACACAGGAAGCAAGAAACAGTACAGTGCTAACAAATGCTTTAATTAAAAACATATTATTAAAACTATTATCATGTTTTATACTAAAACTATACTTACTGAATGATAAGATACATCAGTGGTCAGTGTACATTTAAAGCTCCAGCCTGTGTAATAGTAAAATAAGCTTTGGCTCAATGCTTCCCGTCCCTGCAGTCATTTAAATAAAGGTGCAGACAAAAAACGACTATTTTAGCTTGCTGTCTGTCAACTGTGAGGTCAGCATTACTCTGTAAATCCAATCCATTGTTTAAATAGAGGGAGATCATCATGGGCAAATCATATAAAATATTGGAAATAAAGGAAGAAATGCTAGATAGCTGTATAAAAAACTGCTGCAGCTACCACTTCTACTAGCTTCTACAGTGTAGGTGTTGTTCAACAACTTTTCAGGTTTTCATCTTCAAATTTGTGACAAGAAAGGCACAAACTGAAGCAGTGCAACAGTGAGTTGAGCTGAAGCTGCTCTGTGTTGTCAGACTCTGCTATTATGTATTCTTCTGTGGAAACTCTTGTTTCCTACTGTCACACAGTAGAAAGCAGATGCTAATATTCTGATGTAGTCAGCATCACTCTGTCTATTTTTCATTATTTCACAGAGGTTCCATCAGATTCGTGTGGGGACTTGTGTTTTCTGCTGAATTTGTGCAAGCAAGAAGACAATTTACTTATGCGAAAGCCCGTTCAGCAGTTTTATAAATAAATTAGATGTATATTCACATACATATTTGAGTTTTAGTTATAGATGGAAGATCTTCATTTTTCAGTTTCTCAACTGATCAGAATACAAAAATACCTTGTATTTAAAAATCCATTGACCATTGTTAATATTATGATCACAGGATGTGCCATTAATATGGTAAATATTTCAGTAATGTTTCAATGATAGTTAAGATTTTAGTGTCAAAGGGCAGTGATCCAAATCTGTGTTTCTCCTTCAGCTGCTCACATCGGTGTCGGCATCAGTGGTCAGGAGGGGATGCAGGCTGTTCTGGCATCAGATTACTCCTTCGCTCAGTTTCGGTACCTGCAGCGGCTTTTGCTGGTGCATGGACGCTGGTCCTACTTCCGCATGTGTAATTTCCTGTGCTACTTCTTCTACAAGAACTTTGCCTTCACGCTGGTACACTTCTGGTACGGTTTCTTCTGTGGTTTCTCAGCTCAGGTAAGAATAATGTGTCATGAGGGCGGTATGATTTTTTTTTTTAGTTATTCCTTTTTATGTATGTCAATATTCCCATTTCATAGAAAAATTGCCTGAACAAAAAAATAGGTAAGAAGCTCTTAATGTTGCGTCTGTTAGTCAGAATTTTTAGGATTAGTTTGACTGAAATGTTACCTTTTGTATATAATAAACTGATTCTTTTTGCAGAGCTTCATCTACTGTTTTGTCATCATGCTGTTTGTTTTTATTAACTTATTATTATGAACTGTTGGGACTATTGATTTTGGCCACACACACCTGACAATATCTTTTGAAAAGTCTGGATTTAAGAGCACAAACCTTTCCACTATTTTTTAAAATTCATGACGATACCTCTTCTCTTTCCGCAGACTGTGTATGACCAGTGGTTCATTACCCTCTTCAATATAGTCTACACGTCTTTACCAGTTCTTGCGATGGGACTTTTTGATCAGGTAATACTGTTAAATATGTGATTATTATGCATTAAGCAATGTCTCTTACAGATAATATCAAATTACCTACATCTTTTTAAAGAAACTCTTCATTAAATTTGGACTAAAGTCCATTTATTTTTTCAGCAGTCTCCAATGGCAACCTTCTGAGCCAGCTTATATTTTCCTTTTTGTTTTTCTTTTCAAGATACTGTCAAGTCATACAGGTGAATATCTCATTACTGTAGAGCTCTTTTACTTTGTTATGATTAATAAACTTCCCAAAGGTACTGAAATATCTAACAGTGGATACTACACTAAATTTATTTACGTATGATTAGACCTCCTAACCCGATTATAACCCGACCGATTGTTCATCCGTCCATCTGCCATACAACTAACATCGAACACTTCCCTCCGTACTTCACCCTATCCCTGTCATTATATATAATAATATTTAACATATCACATATCACTAATAATATCTCTGTTTCTTAAAGGATGTCAATGATCAGAACAGCCTTCGCTACCCGTGTCTGTATAAACCCGGCCAGCAAAACCTGCTCTTCAACAAGCGGCAGTTTTTCCTGTGCACGCTGCAGGGGATAGGCACATCGTTCCTGCTCTTCTTTATTCCCTATGGAGCCTTTTCTGTCATGGTGAAAGAAGACGGCTCCCACTTTTCTGACCAACAAACGTTTGCTGTCACCATAGCAACATCCTTGGTCATTGTCGTAAGTGTTCAGGTGAGAGTATAAACAGAACAAAACAGACTAAAATAGCTCTGATGATTAGACAGATTATGCTATACTCACATTTACGATGCATGTATCTGTTCCTAGATTGGACTTGACAAACACTACTGGACAGCTGTCAATCACCTCTTCATATGGGGCAGCCTGACAGTGTATTTTGCCATATTATTTGCAGTGCAAAGTGATGGCATATTTGGCATCTTTCCGAGTAATTTCCCATTCGTAGGTAAGTTTGGCTGAGTTGGACATATGTGTGAAAAAATAATACCGATGCATGGAAATTGAGTATGAATGAATTCAGATTTATGTGTCCTCAGGCACGGCACGTAACTGTCTATCAGAGAAGAGTGTGTGGTTGGTCATACTGCTCACCACTGTGGTGTGTGTGGTGCCTGGCTTAGTGGTCAGCTTCCTGAGAGTAGACCTCTTCCCAACTCTGACAGATAAGGTACAATAACTTTGACGTATATACAGTGTTTGTGTTTGTGAACACTTCATTAATGTTTCTACCGCTGCTGTATTTCAGTGGTGGAAAGTAAGTATATTTACTCAAATACATTTAGGAGGTATTTTCATTGTATGCAACTTTATACTTTATACTATACAATCGCTGCATTTCAGTAGAAAATTTGCTAAATTTACAAAAACAGATTATAAATGTATAAAAAAACACTACTATAAACACTAAACCAACAGATGTCAACATTTTTGACCCCTGGTGTCGAGTTGGGGGTCTTTGTCATGTATCATTTATATATTTATTATTATTATTATTATTATTATTATTATTATTATTATTATTATTATTTATTAGCCTCTAATTTACCAGGAAATCCCTTTTAAAAGCCTAAAAATCAGTTTTTTAAGGGAATCCTGGCCAAGACAGACAGCAGCACAAATTAAGTGCAAATAAATTAAAACAAATAAATACAAAACAGACAGTATTACAACATATAACATCCCCAAAACAGGTGCAGTACAAGCTATGAATCAAACAATATCAGTTTAAGTAACAACACCAGAGCAAAAATGCTCCCCTCTCTCTTCCACAATTGATACACGCATCATATAATAGTCCCTTGTTGATCACACTTCTGAGAAATAGTACACAGACAGAATGGGAGCAACCCAAGCATTGCCTTGTATATGAAAATACACCAGTGTGTGCCTCTGTGAGTTACTGAACCAGACCATCCTACCTGAACGCAAAGCTCACAGTGGTATAAACCTCTCAGATAGTTTAATTAAAATGAGATTTAGAGACCAAAAGAGGTCTAGTTATGCAGTATTTCACACAAAAAACGCGAAGATAGAACTCCTCATGATGCCTCAAAGTTACCCCTGTATGGAAAACCACTGGACTACAACAATGAAATACTATTTATACTTTGATGCATCATTATTAACAATTTAATAATGTCATAATAATATATGAGTTAGAGGGGCTATGCAATACAAGTATTTTCCCTATTGATACTTTAAATATAGTCCTGATAATACCTCGGTACTTTTACTTAAGTAGTATTTTAAATGCAACACATTCACTTCTAATGGAGCATTCTTACCTTGTGTTTTTAGTACTTTTATTGAAGTAAATGATTGATGTACTTCTTTGTCCCACTGCTGTATTTTGGCAGGTTCGTCATCTACAACAGTTGAGAAAGAGGGAAGGCCCTCAAGAGCAGAACCTGAGGCGAGTACGCAGGACAAGCTCCCGTCGCTCTGCCTATGCCTTCTCCCACCAACAGGGCTTCGGAGAGCTGATTACCTCAGGCAAAAACATGAGAATGAGCACAGTGTCTTCTGCTTGCTCTCCTGGACGAACACCACACAGCTCCACCTGGATAGAAAATGTGTTGAAGAGAAAAAACGAAGTCTCTTGTGCCAATGATGAAAGCACAGGAGGACCAGAAAGCAGCGACAGAGCAAAACAGACTCCAAAGCAACAGCACACAGACTGACTAACAGATACACACTTACCGTAAGCATGGACTACACAGACAAAGCACAAGGAGTGTCCTTCATTTGGGAGAATTTATGCTCAAATCCAACAAAACGCAGACGTACCTCATTTTTTTATTCGTATGACTCGTGGGCTTTTGAATGTTAAAGGACAAACAAGACATGATTATCCAGAGGTTTTTAATCTTTATTGTGCAAGATATTTATTTATTGTGCAAACTCAGCAACAGCAGGTATATTTTAGTATAATATTATGCATGAGTTGCTAAAGTTAAAGGAATATTTGTCATCCTGCGTTAACTGATCTACTTTGATCTTTGAATCTTGAAGTGGTTGGTGCATTGATTCGATATTATTTTACTGATTAATAAAGACAGGTTGGGACATTTCAGTACCTTAACAGGAACCTTTAGCTGTCACAAAAAATCTACAAATATCTAAATGACATACGCAAAAATAAAGGTAGCCCGAGCGCCAGTACAAAAAGCAGTAATGACTTCCAACTGTAAAGCCTATGCACTGAAACTCTCCTCATCCATGCTGAATGCGATAAGCACAACTTAATTACTGAATTACACACAATGCCGTTGAACAAACCAGAAACCTCAAATCATTCTAAGTTCCCCCCATGCTGTGCCTTGTATGGTTCCTGTCAACGATAATCCATCTTTTCTGTCCGATATTCTTCTTTGGCTTGAGTTAAGTGAAACTTCAATACATGGCTTCAATTTTGGATATCCTCAACTTTAAAATACTGATATATCCCTCACTTTAAAGTCTGTGTAAAGAAGATTTCTTTCAAAATACATTAAATATGTTGGAAAATAGTTGGTGAAAACATGTGAAAAGACTTTGAACGATATATTACTGAAATGTGGAGTTAGAGGTTAAAACAGTTTTTCATCAGTTTTCAGTCCAGGAAAGGGTGGCTCGATGACACGCTGAGGCCACTCTGGGCATACTCCTGCACCCCTAGCAGAGAGATAGAGATTAATTCATCTCGCTCAGAGTGTTTCAAACTTAGTCATGTCATTTTCTGAACTCAGTCGCTTCAAAATTGTTGCTTGACTGCTACAAGTGGGCGTGGCTTCCACACAATCAGTGGACACGCCCCCACAGTCCTGGAGCTGAGCTGCTCATTTTTTACCCGATTTTGACACCTAATTTCATAAACTTGTCGATATTTTTAATCATTCAAATTTGTCTGGGTGGTTAATAACACTTTCATCTTTGGACAAACTCAGAACACATATTTATTCTTACTTTACGCGGACTTTAAACATTGTGCAGTTGCAATGTTTGAATGATCATTACCAAACACTGCTTCCCATAATAAACAGAAATAAAATAGCTTTGAAAACTTCAAGTATTTAAACCAACAATAATTATATTCTCTCTTTATCTATCAAATGTTTGTGACCAGGAAGAGTGAAAGGGAAAAACTGTCTGAGCTGGCTGGCTGAACAGATTTAAATGTAGAATGCTGCAGTTACATTCAGTACAGTAGCATGTGCCTTAGTCCTGATCGATGATTTCCCTGCATCTCACACACCTTTAACAGAACTCACTTTAACAGCTAAGAGAAGTCGTGTCTGAGTGATGCTGTTGTAATGATGAGTACTTCATATGCACATGGAAAATATTCAGCGCATTTCATTCTCCATGATTTTTTGCCCTTGTTAACCACATTATGTTCAGGTATGTTTAAAGTGGATGGATTTTATACAGCAGCACAAATTAAAGATGATTGTTTTTATTTAATTTGTCCTTTGTCCTTTTCTTTGGTGAAAAGTGAGACAGTGAATTTGCTACAAAATCAGTTTATTACAAACCTCCCAACATTCATGAATTTAGAAAACAGTTTCAAAACAAAAAGCATATTCCCTTTGTAAGAAATAATTCACCACTGTTAATGAATTTTTGGCCCTTATTTTTCAGAATCATCTGTAAAGAGGTGAAATTAAACAGCAAAGTAATGTTTACATTTTGTATTATCTTGTCATTGACTTCAGCATGTAAGTAATGTAAATGTATGTCCCTGCAAAAGTGCATTTGAAATCAGATGAGACCTGTATATACCCTGTATAAATATATATCTATATACTGCTGTATAAAAGATATAAACACAGAGACATATACGTTTTACTCCTCAAGGATAATTGCAGCTCCTCCACCCGGCTTTGACACAAACAAACTCTGTTTTTCCATCGCTGCTCTGCGTGGATCAGGAAGGTAGTACGACTCCCTCACTGCTTGTAAGAAAGAGTCGACCTTGTCATCGGGAACCATGGAGACAGCACAGCCACCCCAACCTGCTCCTGTCAGCCGGGAGCCCACAGCCCCCGACTTCCTGTAACCAAGAGAAAGAAGAAGACACTGTTATGTCCGTATTAGAGTCCAATGATCAATACATTTAATCATGTGATAATATATATTTAGGATGAATGATGGAGGAGAGAACATGGAAGCCATTAAGTACACAGGGACGTATTTATAACAGACCAACCAGCACTAACTATACAGCGCTCAGAGGTCTACTCACTAACTTCCATTCAATCATTAACTTCTTAACTTGCTTTTCCGTTAAACAGCCATGCTGCTCCCGTGAGGCTGTACTGAGCTAAATGCTAACATCAACATGCTAACATGCTAATGTTAAGTTTGTGTAATAGTTCAGCTAACATGCTACCATTTGCAGCCATCAGCACTAATGTATACTTAAAGGCTGAGGCTCAGTTTTGCTTGGTCAATTCAGGGACAATCATGGCCAACACCAAAGTATTAGACACATTAAACTTTTGACCTGATGTTGGTGCTAGCATGGCTAGTCCAGTAAGCCACAAACACGTGGCAGTAGCTGTATCTTTATTCTGTGCTAATGGAACTTTTTCACAGCAGCCATTTTGACATGAACTAGTGGGGTCAACGCAGGTGTTTCCAATGATACTAATGACGGTTCAGTTCCATTTATTGCAGCAGGGCCTTTCCAGTGAGCCAATGTGCACCACAGCAGCACCCTGACTCTGTTTGACCTGAATGGAATGGGACCTTAATTAGTATCACTGCTAACACCTGTGTTTACCCTACATGTCAAAATGGCTGCTGTGAAAAAGGTGTATTCTAAGCTGCTTTTGATTTTGAGTGTTTATGCTGGAAAAGTGACAAAATACTCAGTCAGTTTGCGTACTAATACAAATTATTCTTTAGTGTGCTGCTGATTCATAATATTCTCCCATGATGCAGTGCATAAAGGAAACGGAAACGCTACTCACAGGAAATCAGAGGTAAGAATTTGAGTGTTGTGAATAGATTTTGCTATTTCTTTGTCAAGTTTAATCGCTATTGACACACTGAAGTTACAGTTTCGTTAGTATTCTATCCTTTCCTGTTAGCATACAATGGTTAAGTATGTTTTCTTGTATACAGATAGTAAAATACTGTATACTTTAAAGTTGAGTATGTATAGTATAGTATGTGATTTACCATAAGTTGGTTGTTCCAATACCATTCTGTCTTTAGTCTAAATCTGCTACAGCAGTGAGTGAAAAGACTCTGTCTGTACTCACAGACAAATGTCCACCAGTTGATCCAGTTCAAGACAGCTACACTCATACAGGTCTCTGCAGCTCGCATGGCTCTGGTTCATCAGGTCTCCCAGCTGCCGTATGGAGTCGGCAGGTGCAGAGTCGCACACGCTCTTAAAGCGCAGCACACGTGCAGCTTCACCGTACACATGTTTGGCTCGTTGGTGCAGCTTGAAATGTGTCTCTGAGAGAGACGGAGAAGATGCAGATGTGCCGTTTGTCATTCATCTGGGCAAATACCTTGCAGCAATACTACAGCAGACGTTCATATGTGAGATTTGAGCAGCTTCAAACAACTACTATCACAATTATCAATTTTAAAATACTGATCGACAAATTGTTTCTTATTAGAAATAATTCAGTTCTGAGATATAAAGACACACAGACATGGCTGTGTAATGCAGCTCACCCTGCTGAGTGTTGGCACTCAGCAGCTCTGTGGAAAACTGCTCGGCGCTGATGTTCAACGCCTTGCAGATCTCCTCTCGGCTGTATGGCTCAGGATGCAACACCTCATCCACCAGAGCGAGCATCTCCTCCAGGGAGGCCTTCAGCTCCGTCTGAACCTGGACCAGCTTCATCAACTTGCTTGAGTCCAGACCCCGTGCCTGAGCCAGCATCTGAATTCACAATGCACAGACATTTTTTAATTAGTTCTGATGAAGTAGTTCACAGTTTTTACTCACACGCACAGACACACACAAGCTATTTGATGTACAGCTGTGTGTGCTGTACCTAAGCTACTGTGTGGAGGTATGGAGTAAAGCCACCTACATCCCATTTTAACTGTTTTTAAAGTTAAATATCTTGAAGTTGGTGGATCTTGTAGAGTATAACAGAGCTCAAATAATGTATAAAACAAAAAATAATTTACTTCCTGGTAATATACAAAAATGTTTTATGAAAAGGAGGGTGGTCACAATTTAAGAGGTTTGACCTTTTTTTGTACACATCTTTTTCCTTTTTTTGCTTTTACATGTTTGAAATAAATGTTTCAATTAATCAATGTAAATGATAAATGATTGAATCCTCTCTCCATTATTGTGTATTTCAACGTTCTCACTGACGATCAAGATCATAATCCCACCCCATACTGGTGCTGATCATGGTGTTCCACGATGATTTAACATTTCTGTATGTATATGCAATATGTGTAGTGTAATGAACAACCAATACCAATAATGATGGTCTGCAACAAACAAATCAACATGGAAATAAACTTTTATCCTGTCATCTGCACCCCAGAGGACCCACTGCGACAGGATCACTGTACCTTTGTGGCGATTCGACACTCCACCACACGGATGTTGAAGTGAGAAGAAGCAGCTTTGTTCATCTCCACACAGCAGTTGGAAATCACAAACACGGCCCCATCTGGGAGCTTCACATCAGTGGCGCGAAGAGGCTGGAACTCTATCAGCTTTGCCTGCAGACAAAAAATGGTTTCGATGAACAAATTACCTTGATCTAGTTGGACTTGTTGGACTTTATGTACAGAGAGGAAAGCTACATACCGTTCCTCTCTCTGCCAGGAATGAGATGGACTGGTCCATGCCCCCTCCCTCTGTGCCAATGTAGCGCTCACATTTGGCACATATCTCAGCCAGCGCCACCTGCAGGATAAGAAAATTACTAAAAAGAACAGCTTTCTTATACACCAGCATGTCTTAATATAGCACTGTTAAATTACTCAATTATTTTTCCTGTGTAGATTTTATTTACTGTTACATATAGATATAGAGGTGCATGATACAAATCTACTTGAATGCCCTCATACAGGCATATGTTACCCTGTACGACTTCTGGCTCTGCCACCTGTACGCTCAGGGCAATCCAAACTTTTCTCATCTGTTGTTCACCGTTGGTGGAACACACTACCAGTTCCTACCAGATCAGGTGCGTCCCTCTCTACTTTCAAAAAACTCCTGAAGACCCAGGTCTTCAGAGAGTACCTCCTCTCCTAGCACTACCAAAACTGGAGATGGTAAATCAATCCCCTCTAGAACTAGGGTTTTTTTAATGAAATGCTTTAGTCGTAAAGTGTTTTACCTTAGAGAGGGACTTCTGATTTGCCTCCATTGTTACCAGCCCAGCACAACAAACTAAGGCACTCGAACTGGACAGGCCAGAGCTCGGAGGAATGGTTCCATCTACAACACAGGACATCCCTGCTAACTGAGCGATCCCAAACTTCTCCTGTAAAAAAAAAAACACAGCAGAAAGGTTAATTTCATTAAATACAGTATTGCATACTAAATCTTACCCCTTGTTGTGAATGATGAATATGTAGAACAAATTACATATCTTACCTGAATACCTTTAACCCCACAGAGGAAATAATAATGCCACTTTGGATTCTCTCTGTCTATGGCGATGTCCTCTGAACACGACACAGTGAAATCCCTGCAAAGTGACATCAGATGATACTGGACATGCATTTTGAGGTGTGAAGTGTAAAAATTCAGGACTTGATCATGGGCGTTCTCACTTGTATTGGGGATTTGTGTTGGCCAATGTAATTGTCCCCGAGTTGTTCACTGAGACAGCTGCGAGGATGTTCGGTTCAATAGCCATCGGAAGGACAGAATAGCCACAGTAATCGATATGCTCTCCTGTTAATAATAAGACAAATTATATAACTGACATGGGTTTAGCACTAGTGCCAATGTGTGGACTAAAGCTGCAAACAGCATCTTTAAACTGTACAGACATGAAGGATGACCCTTTTATTAGCAGAAGGCATTGATATAACAATTAATACAAATATTTTAGAGCATTGTTCCTCACAGAGGAACTTTTGTAACATTTATATTCATAATCTAACTGCGTTCTTGGGCAACGTCAGCCCAACATACCATAACTTACAGTCCACTAAGTCAATTAAATCCTACTATATAAAATAAAATTACCTATCAGGTTTACCCTTCCAGGTGCATATGCATAGAAGAGAGGAGATTTTCCATACTTTGTCTCAAATGTGTTTTTCAAGTTTTGCAGCCTGTAACGAAAAAACACATACAGACAGTGTAAGACACACTTCTCATCTGACAGTCTGCACATTTCACTGCTACTCACCTCTCATTGGCACTAATCGGAGTCTTTAACTTGGGTGGGTTTGTGGCCATTTCTCCGCTTTTAAAACAACGATGAAGGCACTGCTTGTAGTCAGGCTGGAGAGCTCAGAGCTTTTCCATGAATGACCTGACCACGATCAGGTGACTGTCACAAGCAGATCTCTAAATCCCGGATCCTGAACTGAGATCAGTTCTAAAAACATGAGTCCAGCTCAGTTCAGAGGCGGTAAGTTCCTGTTTGTGAGGAGGGAGCTGACTCTGGAGCAGTTACAGGCTGCAGCGGCTGAAACACGGAAGTGTCTGCAGGACAGGGGGCGTGGTCAAAGAAACAGCCTCTGACGCTATCGTGACGTCCAACGTGTCCTTTTTTTAAAGTTGATAATTCATCGTAAATTTCACCTCCATAAATCTAAATGGACTCCTAACTTACAAATACTGCTCATCGAAGATTTAAGGGACAACAAAAGCAAATATTTGCAATATTTAAGATGCATTTGGTTTCATAAAAACTTTACTATGAACTTTATTTACTTACTTACTTACATATTTATTTACGTATTTATTTTTGATATGACATGAATAAGAATGTTATATGCATATTCACGCTTTTATCCATAGCGACTGTCAGAGGAAGCATATATATATATATATATATATATACATACACTTTATTAGTGTGAATGCCCCCAAGGCATTCACACTATTGTTATTTAATTTATAATACACACACACACACACACACACACACATACTGACAGTCGCTATGTCAGAGGAAGTATATATATATATATATATATATATATGCTTCCTCTGACAGTCGCTATGGATAAAAGCGTCAGCTAAATGACTAAATGTATATATGTATGTGTGTGTGTGTGTGTGTGTGTGTGTGTGTGTGTGTGTGTATTATAAATTAAATAACAATAGTGTGAATGCCTTGGGGTCATTCACACTAATAAAGTGTACCTGCAGGATAATGGTGCAGTCGTACTTCACTGCAGCACACTGCTGCTGCCATGTCACTATTTTACCACAAGATGGGAACATAATACTAGATTTAAAACTAAAGTGACCCAGATATTGTTATTGTTAGACAGGACAGGTGTACAACAGCATAGATCACTTAGGCCTACTTTTAGAAGACACCAAAGCAATCTAATATATATCTGTCTTACTAGAGAATCCACAGATAGTATTCACATACTACTACATAGGCACATAAAGGTTAGATTGAACAAGTGATATTTAAGTTGCGCTGTAATTTATTAATAATGATACATTTGAGTCCAGATTCAGACCAGAGAGTGCCTATTGCATGTGCACTATATAGAGATACATACATGCCCCAAAGGTATGCAGGGCCAACCATGTCGTCTCTGTGTGCACTGGAACGCATGCATGCATGTGTTGGTGTGCACTCACTCAGGTGAGAGACCATGTACTTGTGGAGATTTGAGATCTAGCAGTAACTTGAAAGGTCACATGAACCCACAGCTGCAGTTTGAAAGTTTTTGCTGCAGTCCTTACAGGCAAGAAGCTACGTACTTGCTAAGCATGTAGAAGAGGTTTCAGCTCAGTCTTTGTATTTTCAGACATCGCAATAAGTTTAATTATTCTTTCACTTTGACTAATATATTGTACATACAGTGAAATAAATGTCTACGCAGTTTAAATAATATTTTTAAAAAATATTTTACGATATATTATACATGCAACCCTGCCATTCAATTAAAGATGTAGAAAATTAAAGATTAATAAAATTTTACATTTGCTGCCCAAGTTAACAAATATTATGGCCTGTTTTCTTCTCTAATTATTGGCATATAAACATATAAAACTTTGTGATTTCGTTTGTTTTTCTACAAATTGTGTGGTCAAAACAGAGCCTATGCTGTAGAGTAGAGGGCAGCAGCAGCTCAGTCTGTAGGGATTTAGCTTGGGAACCGGAGGGTGGTTGGTTCAAGTCCAGCATGGACCAAAGTATGGAGGGCAGACTGGTAGCTGGAGAGGTGCCAGTTCACCTCCTGGGCACTGCCGAGGCTGAGCAGGGTACCAAACTCCTAACTGCTCCCAGGGCACCACTATGTGTGACTGCCCATCACTCCACATTTGCATATCCATGAGCCCTTTGTGTGGGTGTGTAGTTGTGTTTTGGGTAAAATGCATGTAGAAACCTGAGTAACCCTTGAGGGATCAGTAAAGTATGAAGTCCCAAAGGCCACTAAACTTTAAATGATTGAATACACTGTACTTTTTGACAGCTGTACTACCAAAGCAAAATCTTTAGAGCAGAAGTGGTGCAAGCCCTTCTTTCAAATTCTTGAACTCTATCAAATCAAACCTTTTGCTCAATGGTACAAGCAATTATTGCAAAATTATTTATTTTAGTCTTTAACAAGGCCAACATGAAAGACAACATAAAATAGCTTAAACATTGCATTGAGCAATCAAAATACTTCAGCAGCATGTATTTGGGAGTTCCATAGATAGAAAGATAGACAGATAGATAGATAGATAGATAGATAGATAGATAGATAGATAGATATTGATCCCCAAAGGGAAATTCTTTTGTTGCAGCAGCATTACAAGTAAAAACACAGAACAGGCACACACTATATACAGGCATGAAGTAAAAATGTGGTGACAATAGTAAAGTTTAACTGAATTTAATTCATAGTTAGGTTGACACCATGCTTTAAAATGTAACTTTTGTTACCAATCTACAAAGAAGAAGCTCTTCTTTTAGTGTTTTGTCAGGTTAAAGCATGGCTCGTACCACTCGAAAGGTCAAAAGCACCGTTAACCTCTGAGCAGTGTTACTGAGAAACGATGAGAACAGTGACTACACTTCCCACAATCCCACAGACGCTGTTGCCATGGAAGCGTGATTAGCTTCTCAGTTCCGGGGTTTGTATCAAAAACAACAATAATGGTTATGAAATAGCTCCTGCCGTGCATGTTTTGTTACAATGCGTGGATGTGAAACTGTGTCTGTGTGTGAATTAACGTCAGCTGTAGTGATATAAGACTCCTGTGTGTAGTCAGTGTGTGTGTTTTGTCTGTAGCGGTTTGGCGCTGCTAATGCGCGCGAGTTTTCAAAGTGGGCGAGTCCGCTGCTCTTAAAGAGGACGTCCAACCGGCTAGCCCGGAGCTAGCATTGTACCTCACTATAGTTTACTGCTAGTCCAAATTACCCGCAGACCATCATTAAACATCTTTATCAGCTGACAGCCCTACGTCTTTGATCAAACGTGTTCGTCGTAAGGTCTTTCGTAGCATGTTCTTGTCATTTTTTGTAAGTTTTTGTCGGGCTCGTTGCAGCTAAGCGAAGCTAACATGGTGAGGCTACCTTTGCTGAGGTAGCATCACTGCTAACTGAACAGCAATGCGGATAGCAGTTAATAACGACACTTATTTAAATAAAGGAATAAGCAACTCTCCAAAAGAAACGTCCCATTGAGCAGGTAAGTTAACGTTATGTGTCTGTTGTGACTGCAGCAACTTCTAGCCAGCATATAATGAAGTTAAGCACAAAACATAACAAATACTTGTTGTTTTTCGTTTGTCTTAAGTTTGTTTTTGCACCTCTCCACAGAGCAAACCACACACAGGCTCTGCATCATGTCTATTGATTTTGACAGTGCTGCTCTTCAGACTCAGCACGATGAAGAGGAATACGACCAGGAAGACTATGCAAGAGAGCAAGAGGTATAACACATCACTGCAGTGTTGGAAAATAGTTGGGATAATTTGTGTCTAGCTGTTGGACATTGTTGTGTCTCTTGCCATTTTTTTTCCTCTGTTGGTTTCTTGGTTATACATATTTTCAAACAGATGATATCCAGGTCATGCTTGAGTTATTAAACAATAATCTGTGGTAGGTATAGTGGTGTAAGCAGTCTCATATTCTTATGTTAATATGCATGCTCCTTTTTGAGCTTTAAATCCGTCAGGTCCTTTTTAGTGTTTGTGTTGTTGTCGGGAAGCATTTAAGGTTTCTGCTGTTTGACTTTCATAAGAACCGCCTGTTTCACAGCTAGACAGGCATGCTGTGTTATTACTCACGCCTACAATCTGTTGCACCATTAACCTGAGCTATTATTGGCTCATGGGAAAGGCCTCGTTCCAGGTGTGTCACTGAAACTAGCTCTGCCCTGTGATTTTCCTATTTTCTCTCTATTTAAGGTGTTTCTGTCCTTGAACTCTCTCGTACTAATAGAGTGAGCATGATACTGTCACTGATTGTTTTTCCAGTGGGCTGTAACACTCAGAGGGATTGGACTTTGGAGGAATATTTATTCTGAGAATGGATTTTTTTTCATTGGTGCAGTCTATGTACTGTATTATATGCAAGTTGGTGAAGTGGAAAATGGTGAAGCAATTGGAATGTTTCTGCTCCAGTTAACTTTGCTATATGTTTTCTAAACAATGGAGTTCTTTGGGAGCCAAACACAGCAATACCACAGAGGACCGTCAACATGCCAGCCACGCTTTGGATGTTTCACACAGAAGGTCTTCTCTGCAGAAAGATTAGGCTAGGAGGTTATCACGTGGCTTCACCGCTGAAGCAGGAGTGCCTCTTAAATCTTTGTTAAATGTGTAAGTGGGATAATATGGGTCCTTCGGTTGTGGACACAGTGGAGGATTTGAGGAATATTCAACAGTCCTTGTTGGAAGTAAGTCCAGCTGGCTCTGCTTGTTCCATCACACATGGCTGCTCGTAAAGCAAGTCTGGTCAATCTGTTAGTGACACAGAGGAGGATTTGTATTGTTGTTTTTTAAACGTTAAGAGTGATTTGCTCCCTCATAAATAAGATGTCTTCAAAAAATGTTGTTTTTGTAAATGTTTTGTTTTTCTGTTTGTGTTTGTCTTTACTAAAAGAACTGCTCATTTCAAATCTGTTATTTTCATTACTGATTAACCTACAGAAAATTGTCACATTTAAGAAGCTTAAACCTGTCTGGATTTATTTTGCCTGACAAATTACTTAAATGATTAATCGATATGATGTTTAATACTTAAGAATGAGATTAGAACAAAATGATCATGAACACTAAAACCAGTGCAAAAATGTTTTCATCAGCCACACTGAGCCTTATTCCTCTTAAGACACCATCGTTTGTGTTTAACCTATTTCCAGGACTCTAGAAATGTACCACCTGACGCATTCTTCTCTCATGCTGTCAGTGATTGCTTATGTATTCTGTTTTTTTCACTCCGTGTACTTTATAACTCGGTTGCGGAGCAACCTTGGTGACTCATTTCCATGTGCTTTTTTCCTGTAGCTGCAGAAGCTGCTCACAGACCTGCCTGATGACATGCTGGAGGACAGCAGAGACTCCTCCTCCCCAGAGCTGGAGTACTCTACCTGCAGCAATAAAAACACTGGCAACAGGTAACACACATGTTGCTGCTGATGAATTAGTAATCTCAGATTTGGAGCTCCTTGGGTGTACTTCAGACATTATTGCACTATAATAAAATTATGCCTTTTTGCCACTCAGCACGCAGTCTGCATGGACTCCACAATGGTCAGTTCATCCAAGGCCAACTTCTCATGAACAGGTAGGTTGTTAAGGGTGTTTTCACTGATTAACTAAAGGAAAAATCAATCACTGATTACTGTTGATGTCTCTCTAAAGAACTGTGACGTTGACTATGATCAACGCTCTCAAGATGAGTACGCTTATGAGGATGGAGCTGCTCCAATCAATAGGCATCACCCTCAAAGTCAACCTCTTCCTCACACCTGGAACCAGCAGCCACAGGATCAGTTTGCCCAAGGCGATTATACGTACACCAGCATGGGCACAGAACAATCTACGGAGACCAATGATTTCTCCACAGACGAGTATGAGCCCAAACCATACCCTCAAAGCACTAATAACGCTGTAGTGTACAATGGAGAGGGAGGACGCCGAGACCTGCAGAACTACGGGGACCACAACAATGCCAGAAACCATTTTCATGTGAGTTTTTTATGTTTGGTCGACTTTGTCATTGAAGACTACCAAAATAATTCTCCATATTTTAGTAGTCTTATTTTAAATGCACTTTCTTTGTTATGAAATATATCTACAGTACAATTGCCTTACCTCTTTCTTTAATAATTTGAAATGAACACCTTGTTATCTCCACCAGCAAGTTGTACAACTTTATTATGTGTTTGAGAAAGAGATTGCAGTTTAATTGCGCAATTTTCACATGGTTTATTTTCATTATTGAACACAGTAATATTTTTTTATTTCAAACAAACTATGTTTCTGTGTTTTTTGATCCTCAGGATATAAAGTCTGGACCGGGAGACAGAGTTGTGGATCAGTACAAGGCTAGCTACCATCCTCACCATCCTCACCATCCTCCCCATCAGCCAAAGATGTTTAACACGCAGGCAGCTCACCAGGAAGGTCAACTTGATCATCTACAAAGAGAATTCCTTGACTCAACACAACGTGAGTTTTAAAGCCTTAATTTATCTGCTGGATGGATGTACTGTGACATGTAAATATCTTACAATGCTGAACAAATGATCTGAATCTGAAGTATTATTTTGTTATTTGTTTATAACAGCTGCTGTCAAAGTGCCATTCAGCTGTACACTTAACTCTCCGCTGCTCCACTTTAGTTGTTCTGTGGACAGTCTTTCTTTAACTAAGATGAAATGAGAAAAGAGAAAAAGGGAATAAAAAATAATGAGCTGCATAGGTCCATGTACAAGGATACAAACTACAGATTTCATGAAGCTTAGTTTAACAGTGTTATTTCAGATCAGCAAATGTCCGGTTCCAGTTCCTGCGCTGTAATCAGACGGGAAACATGGCTTCAGTATTGTGTATAAATAACAATTAGTTTATATTATATTATATTTCTCTGTTATGAAGAGATGTATTCAGCCACACTGCAGGAAAGTGTCATTTTAATTTCCATTGTTAAGTAGCTTTAATAGCTTTAAGACTTGACCTTTCTTGGATTTTATTATCCATCAAGATGTCAAGACATAGAGCCCTCGGTGGACTGCACACTTTTACTACTATGAAACTGGAAGCCTAAAGTGTTATTATATCACAGCCATGCTCTCATAGACATTTCTGGAAATTAAAACGTCTTTGCACGGTTTAAATAAGCTGAAGTGATTGATGTTTCGAATATAAATTGTGTGCTGTGTTTCAGAAACTGCTGATAGGGAACAGCTTGCCCAGCTGCAGATTTTAAACAAGGCTCAGCAGAGGCAAATTGAAGACTTGGAGCGAAAACTGGAGGATTCAAGGCGGAATATGAGATATGTTGAGCATCAGCTGGCGATTGTAAAAGGTATTTTTCACACAGTTTTTACTTTCAGAATGAAGGATGGGATTGTCATTTATTGAAGTGCACATGCAAATTAATAGGATTTTACTTATTTTTGTAGTACTAAGGATTAAAAATTGCATGTTTTGATTTATTACTTATATTCATCAAAAGCTAGAATTCAAGCTGAAACTGAACAAATTACTTGAACTTGGAATAAACAAATTATTTTTTCTGTCTTGAAAGTTTGAGGGAAATCTCCTTTTTAAAGAATAATTTTATTCTACATATGATCATTTTATTCTACCCTTAAACTTTCCAAATATGTTTTGTTTTTGCTGATACAATATTAAAAGCCCAGGGGCTGGTATTGCTCTATAGTATTGATTTGTAATGATAGCAGGGAAAAAATGGTTTTATGTTCGCTTACTTATTTATATACGTGTGTATATATGCGGATATAAGAGAATAGAAACACAGTCATCCTGTGCAGCTTTTTGTATCCTGGCTCTCTTGTTGGATGTGCTGCTTTTGTAAACATAATGCCATTTTCTATTTTAATCAATAGATGAAAAGGACGGCCTAGCTGTAAGTCTGAAGGAATCGAGTCGATTGGTTGAAGAGGCCAAGGGCAGAGAGGTTCAAATGCAAAACAAATTGAAGGCAATGGAGCAGCAACTCAAGGTCCTTACTGAGAGAGACCAGGAGGTAAGTCCTGTGCTGACACACACTCCTGTTTTCCACCTTCTTACCTTCTTAATTGTTTAAAGCAGAATACAAGACAGTCTGCAGTACATCTGGTTGTACATCAGGTAATACATCTATGTTAGATGGATGTTTTTGTGTATACAGTAGTTTTATTTTGTTTGTAGAACATGAAGAAGCAGAGGGTGGCAGAAGCTGCAGTGGACAGCATGAAGCAGCAGATGTTGGAGCTTTGTCGCTCTGACACTCTGTCCAGATCGCGGGAGCAGCATGACAGAGACCTCGCCGTTATAAAGGAGCAGCATGACGCTGCACTATTGACACTACAGCAGAAGCTGGACTCTACCTCTCATGCTCTGAACGAACAGGTCTGTAATGTTACTGTCAAAGAGTGCAGCAATAGAAAAAATTTCATACATATTTTAACAACCAATCCACTTTTGAATTCAGACAAATGTCCAGATATTGGTATAATATATAAGTAAAAGTTAACTCCTGTGTTGTTTGTTTTTGTTTTGTTTTGCTTCCAGGTCGATGTTGGTCAGAGGTTACGAGAGCAGGTGAAGCAGCTGGAGCGCCAGAGAGAAGAGGAGCAACTGGAGAGAGCAAGAGTCGTCAACGCCCTTACTCAGCGTCTGGAGGAGAGTCAACAACAATGTGCCAAGCTGCTGCAGACAAGTGAGTGAAGGGGTGAATGCAGACTGCAACCAGAGTTTTGTCTAAAAAAATCTGTGTCAAGAAGAAATCACAGAGTGAGCAACTTCTCTACACATTTTTGTATTTAATATGCTCAATTCTGAATCATCTTTTCTCCAGGTTCAGTACAGGAGATGACTCAGGTGCAAATCAAACTACAACAGGCTACATCAGCTAAGGCACTGAGTGAAAACATGAACAAAGTCTTACAGGTTTGCTCTCTTTCTATTTTCTCTCCCTCAGAATGGGACCACTCTCCCAACATTACTCAAAAAGTGCCTAAACTTTTGGCTGATTTAAACTTTTCATCTTTTATTTACATCCTAAAGGAGGATCTGGCTGATTTGAAGGAGCAGATCACTCTGTATGAATCTGCTGTAAAACATGGTGTTATTGCACTAGATCTGAGCAGTGACTGGGAGAACCAGCTGTCTGAGTCCTGTATGGATTTAGGATTAAAGAAAACCAACAAGAAAAATGGTCTGCTTCACAGGTACATCATGATTATAGAGCAAAGTCATTATCATCATTACAGTGACTCTGCACTATCTGTGTCCTTGTCTTTGTACCATGAGTGATTTGTCAACTTGCATTATTTCTACTTTATTATTACCACATCTATCAATATCTATCAAACTCTAACTTTACCTACTCTTTGGTCAGTACTGCCCTGGCTCACCTGTCAGACTCCAAGCTGCCCAAAGATGAAGCATTGCGTCTGCTGCGAGTGGAGATGCAGCGCTGCCTGGGTAGTCTGAAGGGGAAGCGGCAGAAGATCAGTCAGCTGCAGGAGGAGCTCCAACTCTGTCAGGGTCGAGTGAACGAGCTGCAGACCCAGTTAGATGAAGCCAAGCTCAGTTCTTCGGTGAGTACTCTCCTCTACATAACCAGACACAA
This sequence comes from Sciaenops ocellatus, assembly GCA_033000465.1. Classification (NCBI taxonomy): domain Eukaryota; kingdom Metazoa; phylum Chordata; class Actinopteri; family Sciaenidae; genus Sciaenops; species Sciaenops ocellatus. The sequence goes on from CP136871.1 coordinate 11,013,010, forward strand.
GCTTTAATTAAGCATTTGACATTGTACTGTTATTAACTATCTAATATCTTTTATTCAGACTTAGGTACACTAAACCAATTTGATTTCTTGCTAATAAAAACAGAGAAAGGAAAAAACATGCAAATTATTTAGGCAAGATAACAAGATGTGGTGACATAAAGACAAACATAAGACGATGCATGAATAAAAGCTAAAAGCTTAAATTACACTAATGCAAACTGTGATTATAAAACAACTGCATCTGTGTTCACAGGTGAGAGATGCCAGCCAGATGAAACAACTTGACATAACTGGAGAGTCTCAGAAAGAGTTCATGAGACTACAGGAGGACAACCGACACTTGCAGGAACAAGTGCAGGTTGGTTGTAGTTAATAGTCAAATTAATTATGTTTTTTTATTTTTTTTTATTTAGACTATAAGAAAAGATTAATGTTCTATCTAATCTCTAGGTGTTAGAAAAAAAGTATACAGAGCTGAAACAGAGTGAAGAGAAGGTGAGGTCAGCCAACTCTGAGCTTTGCATTAAGATGAGGGAGATGATCCAGGAACTGGACCAAGAGAAGCAGGAGGCGTCTGAGAGGTAAAGAACAGAGGAGGGAAATAAGATTAAATCTAGTGTAGTCCTAATTTATGTGGGTGTGTATTTATTAATACGTTTCTGATTCCTCATGTAGATCTGAGCGAATTCATCAGCAGTATAGGGACGACGTGGTGAACCGGATCAGAACAGAGCTCATGCTGGAACATGACGCTCAGGTTGAAGAGCTGACTGCACAGCACCAACAGCAGATCCAACAATTGCAGTAAGTCCTCTGCACCTGTCACTGAAAACTGGGTTATCTGGAAACTTTTGCAGCTCATTTATTATATTATATTATATTTATTATTATATTTATTATCTCTCCACAGGACCCAGTTATCGGAGACTAATGATAAGATGTTGGCTGTGCAAGAGTGTTACATATCTGTCTGCAAGGAGAAGGACATGCTTGAAGAGCGCATACGCAACAGGGAGAAGGAGGAGGCTTCGATCAGAGAGAAAGAGGTATACAAAGTCAAAACACATTATTGTAGGTTTTTCTATGTAGATTTACTATTTTTGACAACCTGTATTTTACAAATCTGCTTCTCAGTGTTGAATTTGACTGTATCCAACATAGATCACCCGTGGAGTGAGAATAATTTGTGATTTGTTTCTCATCACCAGCAAAACATGAGAGAGGAGAGTGAAGCAGCTGTGGAGAAGCTGAGGGCTGAGCTTGAGGCTCAGCATCAGGCCTCAGTAAACCAGCTCAAAGCTCTCTGGTCCAAAGAAAAGGAGACTGACATCCAGCAGCAGGTGAACTCTCATGTTGCCTTGGCCAAGGCAGCTTGGAAAGAGGAACTACAACAGGTAGGATTTTCCCATAATCGCCGTCCAGCTACCTCAACTCCTTGATTTTACATTAGATTTTAAAGTTTTTACTGCTTCTGTACAGGTGGAGAAGACTTGGGTCCAAAGACTAGAGGAGGCTAGGAGAGAGAAACATAGAGAGACTGCTGTGGCATCTTGCCAGGCAGATGAGATTGAGGCCAGCAGTGTGACAATTACTGTCGAGGAGCTGGACTCAAGGCTCAGTGCCCAGAAACAGCAGCTGGAAATGGAAGCTGACAAAGTCAAACGCAAAGCTGTGGAAGAAGCCAGGAAACACACCCAGAGAGAGCTACACGAGAAACACCTGGAGGACATGGCCAATCAGGTCAGTGGGTTTTTTAATTACTTCTTTACTACGACTTTTTTGATGATTTATCTGATTCATCCCTCCATTATTTAAAATGATTGGGTCAAGTAGTGGTCCATCTAAATTAAATGTTGCACAACTCTTCTCCAACATTCTCTATTCCCCAAAATCATGCCTTCATCAGGGTTAGACAAACTAAACAGTGGACATAAATGTGTTTTAGGTTGAAGGTGCAGTAACAAGAGCCTACAATCGCTGGATTGAAGATTTGACTTCATTACCAGAATACCAAGCGTCTCTCCAAGCAGAAAGGCAGAAATGGAAAGAACTACAAGAAAAACACACAGAACAGCAGGTATGATATATGACATGTGAGAAAACATCACACTGTTGTCAGTGGGCTTTTCTTTTCCGACGGTGTATATATCTTCATGTAAATGTGTCAGGTATCCCAGGCCCTGAGGGAAGCTGAGGAGCAGTGGCATAGGAAGCAAAGGAACCAGCTGGAGGAACAGAGCTCTGGAAACCAACGGGTGGAGGAGCTCCAAGAGGAGGTGGCAACTCTCCAGACTCGGCTGGAGCAAGTGAGGAGAGAGCAAGCTGCCCTGCTGAAGGCTGAGCTGGCTGGAGCTAGAGCAGCCTGGAACCGAGACAAACAGCAGGAGATCTCTGTCATCCAGATCCGCAGTGAGCAGGTGTACCAAACCAAGCTGCAAGAGCAGCGCACAAAGCTGGAACAGGCTTTGCAGCAGGCCAGAGAGGATGCTGGCCTGCAGAAGAATGAGCTGCGTCTGCAGATGGAAGCCAAGATTCAGCAGACTCTGGCGACCCGAGAAGAGGAGTGGAGGTGTCAATACTCAGAGAAAGAGCAGGCCCAGAGAGAGGAATTACTAGCAGAGCTGCAGACTGGTCTGGCTGAGGTCCAGGCACAACTTCTCAGGGATCCCAAAACAGATCAGCGGGGCACTGAAGACATCAGGAGGACCAGCGGGGCCACGGCAGAGGGCACAATAACACATATCATCCAAGCATCCTGCAAAGACATCGTCAGCAGAGCAGTAACACAAGCCAAGAAGGAATGGAAGAAAGTGAGTTGTTATTGTATTACTGTCTAAAGATGAAATAAGTGATTTTTATCTGTTAATCGTTTAGGAGGATTGGCTCTGGTGACAGTGTTGTGACATAAGAAGTACCCAAAGCACAAAAGGTGTTCATATTTAAACCCAGATGAGTTCAGGGCAAAAAAAAACCAGCAACAAAGAAAAAGGAGAGGCTGTCCGCACACTGAAATCTGCAAGCTAACCCAATTTTTTTTTTAATGAATGCAACATTTCAACCTGCAATGTGCAGGTCAGTGCGCGGACAGCCTCTCCTTTATCACAGGTACAAGCACCGCCGTGAATAAACACTTAAATTAAATTATGTTTTGTCTGATTGTGCCAGATTCTTTTTTTAGATGTGTCTTTTATTGGGTACAATGCTTGAATTGCTTTCCCCTTTACCTTTTAATTTGTGCCCCCCACAGATAAGTGAAGAGAGACTGACCTGTGTGTTAAAAGAAACCCAGCAACAGCATGAGAGAGAAATCAACAAAATGCAAAGTATGTAATGTGCTCTTATAAACATGTACCATTGAGCAATTATTATTTTGTTTAAGCTATAGCAGAATTTACATGAATATGTTGTCCACCGTTTCCAGGCTCCTTGTCACAGAAGAAGGAACAAACCCGCTGCATGAAGGAGTGCATTGAGACTGTAAGTAAGCTGCAGAAGAAGAACCAGGAGCTCCAGAGACATTTAGAGAAAGCCTGTCGTCAACTCCAGCACACTGTTCGAGAGCACAAAACTGCAATGCAGCAACTAAAAGGTATTTAATGCACTCAAAATGTCTAAATAGGTTTATTCATCTGACACAGTGTCTGTGCTGATGGTCTCCAACACTGTTTATTGTAGATGAGCATGAAAGCAGTTTACAAAAGGCAAAGGAGGAGCATCTGCACCAGCTAGAGGAGGTGAAGAGAGCCAAAGAATCCTCAGGGTTTGTCTTGTTTTTGTTATTTCGTATCTTTAGTTCATTGTCCAGTAATATAAAATACTGTTTCCCTGGCTGTATTTTTACTCGTCTATTGTTACATGTCAAGTATGTCAAAAATCAATCAGTGATTCATATTAGTACAACCAAATAATAACAATACAGTACACTATAACAACAATACTCTGCTAACAAATGAATTGTTCTTGCTTTCAGGAGCTCTGATCACCAACAAAGTCTTCAGCAAGGACTTGAGGAGATGAAACAGCAATATTTGATGACTGTAGAAAAGATCAGAGGTTTGTAATGGTGCTGATTTTTTTGATATACATGTATGAATTTCAGGATGGGTTGAGGAAGGAGGCAGTGCAGACAAACTAGATACTATATATTTCTGCACTACGTATGACGTCCAGTACCACACTATGTATTTGTTACTTTGTGCAGTAGGTTTGCGTGTTTATATGCTTATGTATCAAACCTTGCCATATAATTCTCTTGTACATTACCTGGTGAAAAGTACAGATCACAATTGTGTTTTCATGGCAGGAGACATGCTGCGCTACCTCCAGGAGAGTCGGGACCGAGCAGCGGAGATGATCCGCATGGAGGTGCAGAGGGAGAGACAGGACACTGCCAGAAAGATGCGACACTATTATCTGACCTGTCTGCAGGAGTTACTGGAGGATGGAGGAAAGACTACAGGGCAAGAGGCCATAATTGTGCTAAACTTGTTTGTTTGCTTCATCATGGCTCCTCAGGCTAATTGTATTGATCTTCCTGTCTTGTGCAGGGCTGAAAAGAAAATAATGAATGCTGCAAGCAAGCTGGCGGCCATGGCTAAAGTGCTGGAGACTCCTATCAAAAGTAAATCTGGAAAGAACTACAGTTTACAAAGTGAGTCAGATTGTGATTTTTATTTTTATTTTTTGTTTCAAAACGTCAGTGTCGTGTGAATTAGTGGTTTGTATTGACAGGCTGTTTGTGTCCACAGCTGACTGCCCTCCAGGTAGAAACGCAGGTTTTAGTAAGAACCTGTCGACACTAACTGAGCTTCTTGACATCAGGCCAGAGGACAGATCCCACAGGGAAAAGACTTCTGCTGATTCAGAGCAGAAACAATCTGCTGCAGCAAGGACTAAACCTTTGAGTCACCAGGACAATGCTGCTTCTGGGAAGGAAGAGGCCTCTGTAGATGCAGGGCGGAAACCCCAAACTGCTGCTCCCACACACCTCCGATCCAACAAACCATCTCAACAGATGGCTACTCCATCCCAGGTGGATTTTGTCAGTGGGTCTGTGAGGAGCAAAAACAGGGAGATGTATCTGCAGGGAGCTGACTCCAGCAAAGCAGACAACTGCCTCGACGCAGAACGACAGAACAAACCTTTCCTCATCCAGGAGGCTCCTGTCAGAGAAGAGAAACGGACCGACTGGAGTATGACCAGTTGTGACTCGGATACGGGCTTCCAGGTTTCCAGATTCTCCTACTCGGGAAGGAAAGTAGAACCAGTAAAGCCGTTTTCTGTCTCTGCTGCATCAGCCAGCGACTCAGGAGAGTTTGGTGGCCTCACCCCAGATGTTTCTGACATGACAGTTTATAATGAAATTGCCAAGACGACGCCTCACACCCAGACCTTGAACTATGCAAAGAGGAGTACACACAGAGAGCCCACCCCTGGCTCTGAGGCTGAGCAGCAGCATGGAGTTTGTTCCAGGCCTCTGTTCTCTGAATTGAGACAGCGCCAGCAGGACAGCGGCTTCGATAGTCCATTCTACCAACAAAAATGATGTGAAAGTGAAGGGCAGGTATGAAGTCCGGAGATTTCAGTTAGCTTACCAAATAGTGCCTTTTTAATACAGTGTCAAAAGTTTACATGAAGTAGAATCTTTGCCTTCGTAGCTGCTTGCAGTGTGTGTGTTGTGTTAACACTGTTAACATTGTTAAGGAGCGGTTGGCTTAGTTTAGCATCTGGAAACAGCTAGCCTGGCGATGCCCAAAGTTAATAAAATCCACCTACCAGCACCTGTAAAACTCACTAATTTTATTTCATTTGTTTAATCTGTACAAAAACATAAAAACAACGTCCTGGACTATTTCCAGGAGCATTGTTGTCACTGTAAGGTTGCCAGCTGACCAGCGGAGACTCCAGTGACTCACAGTGCCCAGACAGGAAATGACAAACAAACAAGATATAATGTTTATTTACTATTTATTGGCCAGGATATTATACTAGATTTAAACAAACAAGATAATAATGTGTTAGTGGGATAAGGGAGGTTTTGAGGTGCTGCTAGGTGGATTTTCAAACTGAGCCAGTAGCAGTCGTATTGCTAAGCTAAGCTAACAGCTGCTGGTAGTAGCTTCATATTTACGTACAGACATGACAGTGGTATTAATCTTCTCATTTAAATCTCAACAAGACAGCGAGTGTTTCCCCAAAAATATCAAATTACTGCTTTAATGCATAGTTTGATAAAAGAAACACTGTTTACATTTTGTACCTCCTGGTTGAGATAATCTATGTCTCACTCCGTTATCTTTCTTTTAGCGTCTCATACTCGCCTTAAGGTTTGCATATTTCAACAAGACTGACATTGTCTTTACAGCTATATATTTTAGTAAATTTCTGTCTGAAAATATTTCTTTCATCACCATACTGTGCTCTAAGAATAGTTGTAGTGCTAATTTTACCATCTTACCGCTCACTGTTACTGTTTTGCCTCTCAGTGCCAACTCATGAAAGCCGATGTCTACGAGTGTTCAGGTGTTTCTTCTGCGTCCGTGTGTTTGTTTAGTGATAAGTGCACTTTGTTTTCGGGTCACAAGTCGTAGTTGTCCCTTATACAGTAAGCCCACTGTGAGCATGAAATGAAGTGCAGGTTTATGTCACACTGTGTCAGATTTTCTCTCTGGGATTTAGATTTCAGTGTGTCTGTGTTTTTTTATATTTTTGAAATATTTTATATTACGTTAATGATATATGCTGTGCATAGATTATAAATGTGTTTTTATATATTGCTTTAATTCATTTTAATAAATCATTTTATGACAAAGAAGTAATAATTCATTTGTTTTAGTGACATTTTTCATTTTCAGACATTTTATAGGCTAATTAATTAATGGAGGAAATATTTTACAGCTCAATCGATAATGAAAATAATTATGTTAATTGCTGTTAACAGTCTCTCGTCCTGTTCTTCCATTGCTTTATTACTCTTTATAGTTTCTATGGAAACCCAGCAACTGATTTATATTCTGTAAATTACTGATTATAAATCCTTTAGTCAATCTGTTACTTTATAACTAGTATGTAAACATTTACAGTGTGTGCTTCTCCTCAGATCTTTTAGCCCTGACCTCTTAAACATTGACTTGATACCTGCACCCTGGTGGTCTGAAGTTTTTCACAGATAAACAATCATTTTCTTGCCGTTTTATTCCGTCATCCTCACTTTTTTCCAAGTTTTCTCACTAAATTTAAGCAATAAAGCCCCAAGAGGCCGACGTTTGCAGTGTTTTATAGAACGGCTCGGGCCCAACAACGCCCTTAGCAAATGCAATAATTTATTCATAACAAATAATCATTCATCTGCCAAGCGGTGTAGTTCTTCGGGGACATTTGGCAGGATGGTTGTCAAGCAACAAACAAAGGCAGTGGAAAGCATGCTCAAAGACTGTCAATGAAATAGATTTTTCAAAAACTGTGAATCTGCAACCACAAAAGGTCCTAAATGTTCAAAAAAAGACTCACGCCTGCTCAAGATAACAAGATAGCATTGACTTTACAGCCAGTTTACATTACAGTTCACAGTTCTCATTACTGTTCACAGAGACATAAAGCCACATCAATACTTTCTCTCAGAATACTTTCAGTGCTTTATCTGGTTTTTCCTATCTGAGAGGTTAAAACTGCCAAGGAGGTCATTTAGACTGTTTTCTATTGATTATTGAAATTATACGTAATCAGAGGTGTACTCAAGATTTCAAAGTTTTGCCCAATCACTGCAATGAAGAGTCAGAAATATTAAGTTAAGGGTACCAATAATTTTGTCCAGTCAGTTTTTGGAGTTTTGTGTAAAATATCTTAGATTTGTCTTTTTTTGTTTCAATGCAAACAAAACAAACAAAAACAAACAAAACATGAAAATACCAAAGTGTTTGTGATTGCAACAGTTTTCTGGGAGAAGTAGTGCTTTATGTATGTGACAGAAATGCAGGGGTATGACTGTATATGCAATCAGAGCTGTACTAAAAAGTTCTTAAGTTTAAGAACTTTTTTTCAGCCGAGTATGAACGGTCAGAGAAAATGTGATTTAAAATAAAATCTTGTTTATAAAGGGCTATTTCTTTAGGGGTGTTTATGGTGAGTTCATATTTCTCTTTTGCTTCTAGTGTCACCTCATGAGTGTTGAGTGTTGTCATATTAGGCTTTAGGAAATAGACCTTTTTCACAGCAGCCATTTTGACATGTAATAGTAGGTAAACACAGGTGTTAACAATGATAGGCTACTAATTAAGGTCCCGTTCCATTCAGGTCACACACGGTGTTGTGCATGTTGGCTTGCTGGAAAGTCTCTGCTGCAATAAGTGGAACAGAACCTTAATTAGTATCATTGGAAACACCTGAGTTGACCCCACCCTGCATTTTCCATAGGCTAATCACTTAATAGATGAAATATTTGACAGATCAATCAATAATTAAGATAACCATTAAATGCAACTCTTTCTCAAACTTTTTGTTCTTCTATTGCTTTATCACTATTCTGTAAATCACTGATTATAACTCCTTTGGTTTATCTGTTATTTTATAACTAGTATGTAAACATTTTCTAACCCCTGATATGGTGTCTCTGCTCCTCCTCCTCCTCCTCTTCATATCTTTTAGCTCTGACCTCTTTTTTTTTTATTTCCAGGCTTGTATCCCACATGCTGCTGAAGTTTCTCAAAGATAAACATGTTTGTCTGGATCGTGTTTGCCGCTGTGCTTTTTCTTTTTCTCGCCCTTTTATTCCACCGTCCTTACTTTTTCCAGGATGTCCACCACGTGCTCCTTAAATTAAAATTAAGGCGTCTTGTCCGAAAATACTATCAGACTAACTACACGATTCTGGACCGGTTTTCAGACGTGGTGAAGGCGCAGCCACACAAACCTTTCATCCTCTTTAAAGATGAGACTTTTACCTACCAGGACGCTGATGAACTCAGCAACAAAGCTGCGAGAGTTTTCCTGTACTCTGGACTTGTTAAAGAAGGTGACACAGTTGCGCTGTTCCTCGGAAATGAGCCCATGTTTCTGTGGCTGTGGTTAGGTTTGGTGAAGATCGGATGTTCAGCTGCTTTTCTCAACTACAACATCAGATCCAGATCTCTGCTACACTGCTTCAACTGCAGCGGGGCCAAGACTCTGATCGCAGCTGAAGGTTTGCATTCATGTCTTCTCAGTCCTGTGTTGTAAATCATACTCATGTCACCGTAAACAGAACAAAAGTATACCAAAGTATTCACCATGAAATATATGTGACAGGTGGAGTACATTTCCTTTACAACATGGCAGCATTTAGAAACAAACACACACAACATTTAGTTGCAAATACGTTGTGTTTGTGTTACCTTTGGTTCTGTTGTGTGTAATCTGTTGACCATCAGACTTATAGACTTGTCAGCCTATAAACTACTCCACTAAATGTTGTACTTTGTACCACACCACACCTGTTTACTACAGTTTAGTTACTTAAAATAATAAACTGACTGTTTACATTTAAATGCACCAGAAATAATAAATTGTACCGAATCTGCATATTTACTTCTTTTACTTTTAATATTATAGTATCATACTTTTGTACATTTATTGGTGGTACTTAAGTAATAGATCTAAATAGCTCTGTAATATAACATTTTGAAAAATATTGTTACTGATTCAAGTGTTTTAATGTTGCAGCTGGTAGAGGAGGAACTCATTTAAGTTCCACTTTATGGACAGATGGCAATTTAATCCTTACCATACATCAAATTTTCTGAGCTCATGTCAGTTGTTCATGTCAAATCTAAATCTGTAATACTCCAATTACAGTGGAGTAAAACCTTTCTGCTTGAATATGTAGTGGAGTATAATAAAAAAAATATAAAATAGAAACACTTAACTAAAGTACAAATACCTCAAACTTGTTTTAAAGTGCAGTGCATGATGTTGGTTACTCTCCAGTCTCTGAAAGCTTAAAGCAACATATGATGAGATTTAGCATAAAAGTCTTAAACTTTCAGGATTTCAGGGCTGTTTTTATGTTATTCAACCTGAATGTAAATTCACTTCCACATGCAATTTATTGTAGTTTTATCATAATGATAATGTCTTTTAAAATATTCTGGATGACAGAAAACACAAGAAACAGTGAAGTGAAACAATATGATGAAAACATGATTGTGTAAAGTCAGTTTAGTGGGTGTAGTTAAGTAAGTCATTTCTTTGCAACTTAAAAAAACAACCCGGGATTTAAAAAAAAACAAAAAACAGGAGGAAACTTGGAACGTGAAATTATTTCATCAGTGTTATGAGAAAAAAAATGAGTTTGGTATCAGAAAGAAATACAGGGAGGATAAGTCAAAATGAAGAAAAGTAGCCTACTTGTCACACTGTGCTTGGTTTTGTTCCCAGAGTTACATGATGCTGTGGAGGAGGTCCTGCCCAGTCTGTCAGAGCAGCAAGTCTCTGTTTTCATCCTAGCTGACAGATGCACATCTGCAGATTTCAAGAGCTTCAAAGATAAAATGAGCCAGGCCTCCTCTGAGCCTCTACCCAAGAATTTAAGGTCACATTTAACCTTGCAGAGTCCAGCAGCCTACATATACACATCAGGGACAACAGGTGAGCTACTTCAGGTGTTCAGGATTAAACAGTAAGTGAAACAGTATCCGTCTAACAGTACACTTGTCTCTGGCTTCTCTTTAACAGGTTTCCCTAAAGCAGCAGTGGTCACTCATTCAAAGCTATGGAGTCTCTCTTTGCTCCCGTCTGTAGCAGGAGTGAACTCCAAAGATGTGGTTTATGTTAGCCTCCCTCTCTATCACACTGCTGGATTTCTTGGTTTTACTGGAGCTATTGAGATGGGTATGCACACATTTGGGTCTATTTTTGATAAACTGAGAGGGAAAGGATTTAACAGCATCAGTAATTTTGTTCAGGCTGGTATAAAATACTTTTCTTACTGTCAGCAAATACAATGAAAAGACAAAAAACAACAATGCATTCGTCTGTATCTCAATACTTTCCAGCTACCCCACCTTGTGTGTGGCACTCAGCCTAAATCTGTAAAACAAAAATAAACATAAACAGCTGCAATGTACACCAAAACAATAATAAATGATGCATTTGTTGAGGACTATTTTCAGCTGTGGATTAATACACACTTGGCATTCAGGGCAAACTTTCCCAGTTGCCAAGGGAAACTTGGAAAGATGGTGATGTAGCTCAACTAATTTGAAAACAATTAGGGCTCCTCATATTTGTGCTTAGGATGAAAATAAAGATCACACATAGGTAACAATAACAAACAAACCAACAGCACTCACAGGCTCAAAAGCAGCCAAATGTCATGAATAAATAGTTGAAACATGCAGCGTTTGTTACTCAGAATGGAAGTAGTATGATTACAAACATGACCAAACCTACTTAAAAAAAAGACTCCACATAATTAATAGTAATAAATAACATCCAGTTCAAAATGTATGTGTATATTAACAGATTTGGAACGTGATTAGTGGTGTGGATGAAATGGATGAAGTGGAGGAACAGCAAGTATTTACAGCAGGAGGGTGGTGCACATAAGTGGGACTGAGTGAACATAAACTGCAGTGCCTTTGTTAGTCGTGATGAAGGAACACTTATTTTATGTTTTCAGAAAACACTGCAGAGGAATAAACTTTTTCAGGCTTCAGCTACAAAGACCATCTCTGTTGGTCAGATTAATTCATTGTTTGTTTTTTTTTCTGTCTTTCCATTTGTTGAGGAAAAGTAAAATATTGAATGTTGCCAATGTTTTAATGTTTTTGTTTTTTGTCATCTTGTTGCTGTGTGCAGGTATCACAGTGGTTATAAGAAGTAAATTTTCTGCATCTCAGTTCTGGGATGACTGCAGAAAATATAACGTCACTGTCATACAGTACATAGGTGAAATAATGCGTTACCTCTGCAACACACCAAGGGTATGTACTGTACGTCACAGCTCTAACATTAATGGTATTAGCACAGCAACCACCACTAACAACAATTTTCCTTCCCAATAGAAACTCAATGATCGAAGGCACAAAGTAAGACTTGCGATAGGCAACGGGATAAGGACAGAAGTTTGGAGAGAGTTCATCAACAGGTTTGGAAACATTCAAATCAGAGAGTTTTATGGAGCAACAGAAGGAAATTTTAGTCTGCTGAATTACACCGGCAAGATCGGGGCTGTTGGGCGAGACACCTTCCTCCACAAGGTGAAAGTCCAAGAAAGTCCATGTTTCATTCTATATTATGAAGTTAAAGTTGTTAAATCAATAAGAAAGTTTTTTGTTCTTTTTATCTTGCAGAGGTATTTTCCATATTCTCTGATCAAATTCGACGTAGATAAAGAAAAACCTGTGAGGGATTCTGCTGGATTCTGCATTGAAGCTGCCAAAGGTGCGTTAATATAAGTTTACATTTACATTACATTTACATTTTATAGTTTAAAGTTAAAATAGTATTTGTAGACTCAAATTTGACAATGCCAAAACAATTAATTTAACAATTAACAGAATGCTGAGTGGCGTAAAGAATAATCTTTGAAACAATCATTAGATCATCGTAGGGAAACTCAACATACAGCTGTTTATAAATTAATAACAACAAAAAGAATGAACTGAACATGTAAACAACCAAATTAAAGGTGGAGTCACTGGGTCTACACTGGGTTGAAAATGTACCCAATGTTAACATAGCACCAACGCAATAATAAGTTAACCAGACACTGTCAAGTCAACACTTAACAATTATTATTGAGGATCATTAGGTAAAGTGAAGCCAGTTTTGCATCGGTGCTAGACTGATCCCGCACTGGATCAATTTTAACTTAGTGATTTTTTAATGTGTGTCGACTCTATGAGGCTGTACTTCAGCTTAATACACATGAATGTGTGTGTATCAAATTTCAAAGTTGTAGATGTGAAGATTTTTCAAGAAAGACCTCAAAAGACAATCTTATGGTGGCACTAAAGGAGAAATCAGGGGGTCATCAAAGTCAGGAGGATACATCACCTTGGAACCGTGGATGACTTTGCAAAGTTTTAAAGTAATTCATCTAAAAGCTACTGACGTATTTCAGTCTGGTGGACTGAGTGACACAGCTTGCATAGCTAAAATGATGTAGGACTGTAGGGGCTGCTTGGACTAGTGTCGTGCATTACTAAAATCCTTGCTCGGTTTGTACTCTTACCAAAGTGTTTGCTGATTCTGTGCAACATTAAATTCAGTTTTATACCTTCCTAAATCTGTATTGGTCACCATTCTTTACCACGCTGTCACACACACAGTGAATGTTTTCACAACGGTATAAGGATGTTGTCTATACTTGAATTATCTCCTGTACATTACACCATAAAAAAAACTGGTCTCATTTGTTCTTCAACACACAGGTGGTGCAGTAAAGACAGGGTCAGCTTACGTTTAAGATTACCTCTCTTGTATTAACTTTCCACAGGTGAGCCCGGACTTCTGGTGTGTGAAATATCAGTGAATGCGCCGTTCAGTGGTTATGTAAGAGACCTGCAGCAAACTGAGAAGAAGAGGTTGCATAATGTCCACAAGAACGGAGACCTGTACTTCAACACTGGTGACCTGCTGAGCATCGATGAAGACAATTTTATCTACTTTCAGGATCGGGTTGGAGATACTTTTAGGTGAGTTCATCTTTTGTTTCAGCTTAAAAACCAGAGTGCACAAAGCCTTAAAGTTGTTTTTTTTTTATTATTGTTGTGGATAGATGGAAAGGAGAGAACGTGTCCACAAATGAGGTGGCAGACGTCATCACACAGGTTGACTGCATTAAAGAAGCCAACGTGTACGGAGTCACAGTGTCGGGTAATTTTCACTGTACATTTTCTCTTTGCTGCTGCAGTTGTGACAAAAAAAGAAGAAAGTGTGTGAGCAGAAATAATGAGGCAAACTAACAAGTAAGAATTATTTTCAGCATGATTCATTTGCCAATTATTTTCTTGCTAAATCAACTGATCTATAAATGTCAGAACGTAGGGATGAATTTATTTTGAAAGCAATTTGAAGACCGTCCAACACAAAAACATAAAAACAAAGAAAAGCAGCACTTAAGAGAGGGACAGTTCAGAATATCACATAAACCATGAAAATATCTGTCAGTCGACAAAATGATTAATCGATTAAGCTTTCAATATTTCAAGTAAATGGCAGTCTTTGTTATGCTGGTTTTAGTTATCTCATGGCAAGATCTGACAGATACAACCAGTCTATCCGTTGAAGCCTCAGTATTACACATTATATTCTGTCAGTCGGTTATTTAATGGATTGTTCTGGTTAAAGTAAACGTCATGTGACCACATCATACTTATCTGGTTTGTCCTCAGATGACTGGTCTATTGAACTAAACACATAAAATGCTAAATCAGATATTAACTACACTGTTTGCAGTCTGGATATGTAAAATCAAAGGGCAATAGAAGCAGCAACGCAGCAATAAAAGTTTGAATGGATACATCTACCATTAACCAGACACACTGTTTGCCATCATGTGTTTAAGTAAAATGGCACAACTTGGACTATAAACCTGAGTATCATGCGACTTGACCCAGTTACCCTGTTGTATTTACACTTCAGTGGTCAGCCGAGATCAGTGCCCTGGTCATAAACTTTGTCCGAAATATGACAATTGATCCAAACACAAGGAGGTTGTAGCCAAGTGTGGCATATGTCAGCGACTCCCGGTGAATCATGCTCAGTCTGGCTGAACACTGATGTCCACCTTGGTAAAGACTGAGAGCAGCAGTGGCTGTGACAAAATATGTGTCAAAGAATCACTTCATTCACTTCTTCTCTGAGTCATAAGTCAGTCACATTTTGACACATTTTTAGACACGATTCGTATATTCTTTCTGATTCAATGTGACTTTTACCATTTTGTCCAATCCGCGTAAAAAGATATTCTTAATAACTTTACATTTAACATAACATTACACCCCCAAAGCCTCCAAATTATTTATTTCCCGGACTTACAGATGATTATCGGCCATAAGTAAGAAGTAACCAAATACAGACTAACTTTTATTAAATGTTTCTATTCAGATGTCCAGAACAGCGTTGGCATTTTTAGTTGTGACCACACTACATGTATGAACTAGTTTATTTCAAGCATACCGCAGCCACTCAGTCCTACATTTCCCATAATGCAATAAAACAAAACAAAAAAAAAACTGTCTGCTTAGTAAACAATCACATGTATTCAATGTCCACAGTTCAAAATGCAGACTTTCTGTGATTTAAATGTTCTTTTGCAGGTCTGGAGGGGAGAGTTGGGATGGCTGCTGTTAAGTTGAGTGAAGGACAGAGTTTTGACTCCGTCGATGTTTTTAAACATGTTGAAAACCTCCTGCCAGCCTATGCAAGGCCACGTTTTATAAGGATTCGGGTATGTTTGCTGAAAGTGATCTTATATTTTTACCAAACATTTTGACCACCCGTCAGTCCCCTCTGTAATAATGAATTGTACTTTGATTGGTTACAGAGTTCCTTGGACGTTACAGGCACCTTCAAGCATTTGAAGACGAAGCTGGTGGAGGAGGGCTTCAACCCAAATCAAATAACGGACCCGCTCTACTTTCTGGATGAAAAAGACAAGAATTATGTCCCTCTTACGGCGGACATATTCAACTCAGTTACATCAGGGAAGGTCAAAATTTAAAGTGGCTTTCGCTGCCTGCCTGTTGTTTTTTGATTTATCATTCTCTATTTATGTTTTTGACGGTAACCTCATACATGAGGTGACTTATATTCTCCTGCAGAGAGTTTGGGATTGTTGCACTGAGCTTTGTGATTGACAGAATACACATGTATGCTACACAAGGGCAGTGATTCCCTCAGAGCAAGAAAGCAAGTTTTTCCAGTTAAAGAGCCTGAGAGCCGTGAGCTCCTTATTCAGACGAATCACTGCGGATCATTCTGGTTTATTTAGGCTGTTGTCACTGTAGGAGCTGGCAGCTCGGCCTCATATACAATAGATTACTTGTTGTATGATTGTTGTTATGTCCCGCCTTCTCTTCAGGGCTGAATGACTGAATGATTTTTTGTGAACTGCATAGTTTTAAACAAGATAAGTTTGTTTGTAATAATGAGCATGAATTCATCCTGTTAAATAAAATAAGATGAAGTAATGCAGTTGATTGTTATTTAGGGAACTGGTTCTTAAACTGTGGTACGAATACCACGGGTGGTACTTGACTTTTTTGTAGTGGTACTTGGAGTAATCTCTGAAATGAAATAAAATAATATAAGACATATCAAATGATCTACAACATTTTGAAATTAAACTAGAGGATAGCTCGAATGCAATTTAAAATAAGTTTTTCATTTCCTGAAATATCTTGTTTCAATATCAGCCTGATATGTAGACACGTACGTTCATTCACACAGTGCGCGCATACATCCATGGTACTGATGGTTTAAAAACACTGCTACTGTGGCTCCAGACAGGAAATATCAGGAGAACCCCTTCAACGCCAAATGAGCTCTGGTTCTTGAACTGGTTCTTTTTAGGAATAAATCTCCCTGCTGCATAAACTGACTGTAGCTGAACAGGGTCAGCCTATACTGCTGGATTTTAATGTCTGTCATGATGGTGGTACTTGGAGAGACAAATATTTTCTGAGGTGGTACGTAGTATAAAAAGTTTGAGAAACACTGATTTAAGGAATGCACTGTTAATTAACTGCTGAGTAAATCACTGTCTAAACCATTGGCCTTTTTTATGACATTTTGACATGAAATATCAGGAAAACCACACGTATCATTAATAACAATAATAAAGAGTGTACTCCATTTAGCTTAACTAGTTTCAGTGTGTAAATGTTGGCACACTAACATGGTTTACTAATGATATTTAAATAAAACAGAGCCATCTTTAATGATATTAATTTTCCTGCTATAAAACATCAACTGCAACTCATCAATCCATTTTCTGTAACCGCTTGTCCTTATCAGGGTCATGGTGGGGACTGGAGCCTCCCAGCCAACTTAGGGCGAGAGGCAGGGTACACCCTGGACAAGTAGCCAGCTCATCACAGGGCACAGAGAGACAAACAACCATTCACACTCACATTGACACCTACGGGCAATTTAGAGTCACCAATTAACCTACTGAGTGCATGTCTTTGTGGGAGGAAGCAGGAGTGCCCGGAGAGGACCCACACAGACATGGAGGAACGTGTAAACTCCACACAGAAAGGCCCCACCCGAGGTTCGAACCAGTGAATGAAAACCAAACATCCTCAAGGGAGGAGCTCAAACTTACTCAGAGAGAGCTCAAGGAGCCCCCAACCCCCACACTTCTCATCCTGCAACCACCTTCCACACGCCTGTTGGGAGACAAGTTGAGGCCCTTGCATGTGAACACCTCACTCGTGTCCTGGATAATCATTCACACCATTTGCAGGCTCCAGCCTGTCTCAAAGGTAACGGAGACAAGCAAAAGTCTTTCAGCTCTATGAATTCTGAGCATTAAAGTGATTTGAACATTTCATATGTTTTCATAAAGCTGAAGATGTGGGCCTTGAAAATAAATATGTGGCTCTGTGAGGCCTACCTGTTGCTGTTATATCTCTTGTTTACCAGGTTAAAACTAAAGACTGTGTTTTTCTCTTTGAATCCTTAAGTCATGTGAAGTATTTGGGGTGAAGTCTCAACTAATCAGTCAGGTCCAAGTCAAGTCTTGGGGTAGATTTGTGAGCCTACAGCTTAGGATTTGCTCCTTTACTGTTTTATTTAGTTTCAAATTATATATTTGTGGATTTAGGGCTGTTGGTTGGACAAAAGAAGCAATTTGAAGAGCTCACATTGGATTCTGGGATATTGTAATGGATATTTTTGAAGGGTTAAAACTTAAAAAAAAAAAAAAAGAGCAAGAACACAGACCCTCATCACTAAATGGGACACTAAACTATGATCACACAACAACATCTCTGACTGAAAGTGCTTCAACACTGATATATAACAGTGTTTTTTGAACGCCCCTCCCCACAAACCAGCAGACAAATAACGCAGTGTACAGGAGCGCACGCCCACCACTTGCTCAGCTTGCACATTTTTGATGAGGAGTTGCCATGTGCAGACTTTATATAGTTGTTTGTGACTTTTTGTTAAAAATACATAAGTGGATTTCAGTCCGCATGCTCCTGCTGACACTTAAAAAAAAAACATAACAGGAAATGAACTGCAGTTAATGGCCACATCCTGGAAGTGTCGCATGTTTGTCAGGTTATTTAATCACTTTTGTTTGAACTCTTGCACAACAGATAAACGTGTGCAGGATAACAGGAGAATAATGCAACATGAGAATGACATGAATATGCCTTGAAACTGGTGTAAAAAAAAAATAGTTTTGAGTGTTTGAGGACAAAACGGACCTGGCAACTCGAAAACATTCCCAAGTGAAGGAGGGGTCAGGTCGGAGCTGAGCACCGCCCCGAGCTGAGGGGATGAACTTTGTCACAAATATCACGGAGCTGCGTTATTCATCCCTCTGCAAGCTTTCACTGACACATGTCTGCAGTGTTGTGAGCTCTGCAAAATGTACATCTGGTTCACTGTTTTGGCCGGACTGGCCATCCTGTCCCTGTCATTCCTCAAGACATGTTTCCCTTACTTTGGCGAGGACTTCGCGTACATTATGAGGAGCATTCAACTTGGTGTCAGGCTCGTCAAATACAAGAAAAACAAACCCTTTTACAGCATCTTGGACTGCTTCTTGGATAGAGTGAAGAGGCACCCCACTAAGACATTTTTGCACTTTGAGGGTCGGGAGTATTCCTATGGAGAGGTGGATAAACAGAGCAACAAGGTGGCCAGAGCTCTGCAGACTGCAGCCCGGCTGAAGGAGGGGGACACTGTCGCCTTGTTTCTGGCCAACGAACCCAGTTTCATATGGATTTGGCTCGGTTTGGCCAAGCTGGGCTGTCCGGCTGCTCTGCTTAACTTTAACATAAGATCCAAGTCTCTGCTGCACTGTTTCTCCTGCTGCGGGGCCAAAGTGATCATCGCCTCTGCAGGTAACTGTGTGTCCTCCTTGTTACCCACATGAGTGGAAAGTTCAAAGTGCAACTATGAGATACTGACTCTTCCAGGACTATGTCCATTTTGTGCAGCTTCCAGTGGTGGAAAGTACTTTTACTCAAATACTGTACTCTAGAGGTAGTTGTACTTGACTTGAGTGTTTCTATTTTATGCTGTTTTATTATTCTACTTAACTATTTCAGAGGAAATCATTGCACTCCATTAGATTTGTTTGGATCTGGATTCAGAGCATATTCAAATCAAACCAGTGGTTCTCAAACTTTCTGGCTTGTGACTCCACACATGCAGCGTGTAGTTGGGGCTTCTCCTCATCATGTTTCAGATGTCTGATATGAGCTGTTATCAGCTTCAACAAAGACACATTTCAGATGGTTTCATTTATAACTTTTCAAGGTCCAAAAAGGTCAAACACAAAAACAAAGGTTAGCGAATGGATACAAAGTTTAACAGCAGAGTTTTTACCACATGAATCATCTCACGACTCCCTCAGATTTATCTTGTGATATCTCCCTATTTTGGGATCCACAGGAAAAAAAGCAATATATAAAGTAGTTAAAAGTAGCTCCAGCTCAACCAGCTACAGCATTTAAATGCTGCTCGTGCATGAACGCACCGGTATTAATCTAATAATATCATACAGTGAATAATAATCTGATGATAATCTGATAATCTTCTTTTACTTAAGTAGGATTTTAAATATCTGTATTTGGTATTTTCCATTTTTTATTGGTACTTTAAGAAAGTGTCTGAACACTTTTTTACTAATTAAATACATTCACCTGACGGCTGTATGTACCTTGCAGGTAATGACTGTGTAGATATGCAATTTGCACATAAAGTATTTGATAAGTTATCTGCCGTAATGTTCTTGTCATTTCAGTTTGTAGTTTGCTTTAATGGTGGATATTACCCATTAACAGGATATACTTAGATATAACCACACAAATCTACAGTTGTTTGGACTGATTGCCACACAGTGAACCTGTGCCCAATTTGCCTGTTTGGAAATCCAGCCTTGGTTGCCGTAGATTAAACTATCCAAGAGTATTTAAAACAACATTATGCAACCTTAAAATAACTAATAAATAACAGTGCGGCATCAAAATTATGTGATCCTGAAATAGGATGAATGGTGCTTCTGTCATTCCCACTCTGCCCCCGACTTCCACTATGTAACCTGGTTGATCCGGGTACGATCACACACCACCACCAACAAAAGCATGTGTACAGTCCATATTTATGACAGCAACTGGACCACAAACTGGAGGCGACAAATGACAAAATATACTGGATCATACATCATGTTGCTTTAAAGTACGGGGACGAGTTGGCACCAGATGCAACATTAAAATGCAGTTTATACTGTAGGTTAACGCCCTGTACTGCTATTTAAACTTAATTTACAGATCTAAGTTTTTAATTATCAGGCTACATGTTGCTACTAATTAAAGGTTAGTTGAGAAAATTCTGACATTGTTAATCAGCCTTTATTAACAAGTTTTACCACTTAAAGGCTGTTGATGATTAATTTGTTACAGTGTGCTCTGGAGAGAAGTATGGACAAAATGAACAGGATAAAAACTGAAATGCATTGAGCAGGTTTATTTAGTGTTTTAAGAAACCAACATTTATATGTGTGGTATGATGTAAGTCCTCAAACATTCACGCATGACAAGAGTAAACAACCTGAAAATCTCATCACAGTATAACTATATGGTAAGACAGAAGCTGATAATATTGATATCA
This sequence comes from Sciaenops ocellatus, assembly GCA_033000465.1. Lineage (NCBI taxonomy): Eukaryota > Metazoa > Chordata > Actinopteri > Sciaenidae > Sciaenops > Sciaenops ocellatus. The sequence goes on from CP136871.1 coordinate 11,033,842, forward strand.
TCCTGTCCTAATCTCCGCAGGAAAAACCAAGATGGTCCGTCTTAGATAACCCAACAGTTATCTAAGAAATAAAACATTTGTTTTATTTCTCCTCTGATCTGCTGATTCCAACCAAACTCTCTTAAAGCAGTAAACATTTCTTAGAAGGTAGATCCAAGAAGAAATGTTTGTCAGGACAGTTTAGGCGTCAGATCCATTATCCAACAGCTTTCTCAACAAATGTTATTAGGAACAATGGTTTAATCCCCTTTTTTTCTCACATGGTTTCAGTCAGTGTGCATTCAGTTCATTCAGGATAACAAACAAAAAGGACATTGCACTCTGAAAACTTGTCTCTCTGCACTCCCATTTTGGCGGTCGAGTTTCACCACTGGGAAATGCATAAATTTGGGCTGAACTGCTTGCACCATGTGCTCGTATCCCAGTGGGACCTGAGGTAACATGATAGAGGCCTACATGTGCTGCATTACACAACAGAGCACTTTACATGTTGTGAAGAGAGCTGAATGCCTTTCTGTATTTGCAGAGCTGCAGGACGCTGTGGAGGAGGTCCTCCCGACGCTGAGAGAGCAGGGTATCAGTGTGTACCTCCTGTCAGAGGCCTGCAGCATACAGGGCATGAACACTTTGTCTGACAAGATCTCACAGGCCTCAGATCAGCCGCTGTCTCGGGACCTCAGAGCCAACATCCACATCAGGAGTACTGCCCTGTACATCTACACGTCAGGCACTACAGGTACAAAACTCCCCTGAAACATCTACGGAGAAAGTGTCATGGAAAAAACACACAGGTGTCAGTTTATTAGGAGAAACTAGCTAAAAGAAATGCAGGCTACCTTTATGGAGGTTATAACGCTCAGTTTGTGTGGAAAAAGTTTTGAAGAGGCATTGCTTCACCTTTATGGTCATCTTGGAGGATGTAGCTTGTGGTACCATTAAATTTTATTGCATATTTACACTGAGAGATCTAATATTTTATCCAGTGCATTTGCACCAATGAGGGATATGGACATTAGATTCTTTTAGGGTGCCTATCTCAACTCATTTAGAGAGAGATTTGAGAGGAAACTCAACTTAAAGAGGTACAAAGTTCTGTGAAGTGTTCATATGTGTGAGATATTTTAACTTTGTTTACTGTAATAATACTAGCAGGTTAGGAAGAAGACTTGCACGTTCAGTATTTCTTGTGCAGGTGTCAACCAGAGCATTATACACTCTGACCCACTCTGAGGAAGGTCTGTAGGCACCAAAATATTTGATATAATAATATCTGATTCTGATACTGTGATAATTCTATAATTGACATCCCCCACAAAATCAAATATGAAACACTGTAGACTGCAGACAAACAGTGGCTGCGGTCAGCATAGTGGAAAACACAAACTAACAAATTTGTCTTCTTGGAAGGTCGACATGGTGTTTGTGAGAAATGACTTTTTACTTGTGGCAGTGCAACAAGCTGTAAACATCAACATGTGATCACCTTACCTTACCAAAAGTGCCAGGTTAGTAAAGTTACAGGGTGTAAAAACAGGGGGAACTGCAGAGTTGGATAATAACTCTGCAGGATGAGTGTGTGAGGATGCTTCAAGACCATTTTTTTTATTTAAAAACTGCATATATCTAAAACTAACTGTTCAAGAACCTGAGGTGATTTATTATTATTTGACCTTCGCAGGTTTGCCTAAAGCAGCTGTTGTCACTCATGAGAGGGTTTGGGCAGCCTCCTTCATCCAGGCGGCATGTGGAGTCACGTCAGAGGACATCTTCTACATCAATCTGCCTCTCTATCACAGTGCAGGCTTCCTCATCGGGATGGCTGGAGGCATTGAGAGAGGTGATAATCCTCTCATGAGAGCAAGGACAAAAGCATTCCCACACCTGGTTTCGGAACTTAAGAATAAAGGATGTTTTATATGATGTTAATTGCAGGTATGACCATTTTTCTGAGGAGAAAGTTCTCTGCCTCTCAGTTCTGGGACGACTGCAGGAAGTATAATATAACAGTGATGCAGTACATTGGGGAAACTATGCGCTACCTCTGCAACACACCCAAGGTAAAAGGAATCCTGACCAACTCGATTAATAAAGTGTTGTTCTGATGGGAGCTATGAAGCTTTGCATGTTTCTGTTTTTGATTCTGAGTCGACCCTTTGCAGAAAGACGGTGAGAAGAACCACAGAGTGAGGATCGCCATCGGCAACGGAGTCCGCGCAGACATTTGGACCGAGTTTCTGAATCGCTTCGGGGACATTAAAGTCAGAGAGCTGTACGCTGCCACGGAGGGAAACATCGGCTTCATCAATTACACGTCCAAGATCGGTGCAGTGGGACGAGTCAATTTTGTCCACAGGGTGAGTAGAGGTAACCTTGGGAGGCAGCTGGACTCACAAGATCACTCGATCATCCATCCTGCCCCTCTTCAAGATCTGAGCGCAGTGGATATGGACCAATCAGTGTCCTATGAGGAACCTCCATGAGCTAAAACAACACATTTTCCATCTTTTTTCCTTCTAGTTTTTCTTCCCCTACACTTTGATCAAGTTTAACATTGAGAAGGAGGAGCCTGTCAGGAACTCTGAGGGTCTGTGCATCGAGGCATCCCCAGGTGAGTCAGTAATACCTCGAATGTACCTGTGTAACACCTGTGCTGTCTTACTCCTCTGTCTTTGAGTGAGGAGCAGCAGTTCTTTGTTTGTTGTCTCTTGATTAGTCGGTTGAAATAAAATGAACTGACAACTGTGTTGATAACTGGTTCCAGCTTTTCAGCTATGAAAATGTGACTTCTTTAATCAATTTCATTTGTTGTAAATTAAACATAGCCAGGCTTTGGATTGCTGGTTGACAACTCGAAGACTTGAAGCCTCGAAGGGGGAACTGATGGACATTTTTCATGTGTCTTTTTGTCAGGTGAGACTGGACTTTTGGTGGGAAGGATTACTCAGAGGTCTCCTTTTATTGGATACGCTGGCAACCAGCAACAGACTGAGAAGAAGAGGCTTCGCAACGTGTTGAAAAAAGGCGACTTATACTTCAACACTGGAGATTTGCTGCGGCTTGATCACCAAAAGTTTGTGTACTTTCAGGATAGAGTTGGCGACACTTTCAGGCAAGTTGTGACTCATATTACACTCAATATTTTACGCTTGTGAAGTTTTGGACAAGAGAACTAGGGACTAGTTTTTTGATTTTGGATTCATTAAAAGGACACAGAGCTGAAGTTTAAAGTTAAACCTTTTACCTTTTGCCAAACATTAGAGACCTGAGAAGTGAATCTTTTCCTTTTGGTTTTGGCGGCTAGTGTGGACATTCTCTAAATTTTCAGACATAAGGCATCATAGCTGCATGAAATGTAAATTTATTTGCCTGTTTTTCACATTATAAAAGACTACCAGATCTGAAAGGTCAAAGTTAAATGTCACAATTTCTGACTTTGGATGGCTCTAATTTATTCATCATGAGAACAGGTCTTTCCAAGACATGTTGGTGTCCCTCTACAGGGTCATTGGGGGATGACATGTCCTTATTTTTGTGTGTCTGCTTGTTTGTTGCCGCAGATGGAAAGGAGAGAACGTTGCCACATCGGAGGTTGCAGACATTCTCACAATGGCTCCTTGCATTTTGGAGGCAAACGTCTATGGTGTTAAAGTTGAAGGTAAAACCACTGAGGTCAGAAATAATCCTGCTGTTTTGTATGGATGAGGCAAACACTGTATTCTGTACTTTTTAATGTTTTTTTTTTATATGTTTTTAATTCTATTATCTGATCAGGTCATGAGGGGCGGATCGGCATGGCAGCTGTCATTTTGAAAGAAGGAGAAGAATTTGACTGTTCAGGCACCTACAAGCAGGTCGCCAACTACCTCCCAGCTTACGCAAGACCTCGATTCATCAGGATTCAGGTAAAAAGACATTTTCATATACTGTCTGCCTGCAGCCTTGTGTCACTTGGACCTGAATTGCACCTCATTTGTACGTTTCTTACCCACTTTGCTCAGTTCAGGTCAGAGTTTCACTGAGACTTTGATTGTCATGTAATGCACTAAAGGGATTTACTGATCTGGCATTTTCTCTCATGATACCCAAGAGTGTAATTTCCAAAAACCCTATTTTTGTTCCGCTCCCATTTCTTATTTAAGTTTGATTCATTCACTAAGAGACCACTGGACCGTGTCCTCTTACTGTCCCACAGCCAGATTCCAGATGGGAGAACATCTGAGCGCATAAGTTTAAACCATGCACTGCCAGCATTTAAGCTTTACAAGCAGTAGTGAGTAATTTTCAGATATTTTTGCCCTGGATTTTGCCTCTCAGGCAAAACACAACCATGCCCTTTTGGTGAAGTAGCCATGCTTCACTGCCTAATAAATGTATTTTTCAAGATAAATCTGCTCATTTTGGAGTCGCCTTTTTATTGTGACCAGTCAAAGGCACACCTGTGTCATATTCATGCTTTTTAATCAGCATCTTCAGATACCACACAGATCATTTTATATAGTTTAACATGAGGCCATGAGAGCACTGTGGAATATAATACTGAATCTATGAAGACATGATGAAGAAACTAATGTGACTGCTGGCCCGATCCATTTATTAGGATAAGTATCTGTGGTGCATTGCTAATGTTAGTTGTTTACAAAGCTTGTACTGGCTGGTACTGGTACTTAGTAATGTTCATTTTTATTTCACATGATTATAGCATAGTATAAAAGGGAAAAAAACAAGTAAAAAGGACAAAACTGACATCTAAAATTCACAATATGTGTTTTGTAGGCGTGCCTGGAGATGACGGGGACGTTCAAGATGAAGAAAGTGAGGTTGGTGGAGGAGGGATTCAACCCAGCTCACATCCAAGATCCTTTATACTTTTTAGATCCTGAGAAAAAGACGTACATTCCCATGACTGAGGAGATCTACAGAGCAATCGCTTCTAGGGAAATAAAACTCTAACACAGAAACTTTAAGTAGTCAGTGAACCAGACGACCCGTTTGTTTACAGCATAGCAGTTTATCCACGGATCTTTTAACAATCAACTAATCTCAGGGACCAGACTGACTTTGAAACATTACATAACGGTTAAGGAGACCACTTTTTCAATTAACACAACTACTGTGGATCCCTATAGTTTTTATATTTCATAATGCAGACAGTATGTGATCTTACTGCCATGATTGTATTTTTAATAATTAAACTCTGGTTGTGACTCTTAAATTGTGATTAGCCGGATAAATTGTAGCATTTTAAATTTTCATTTTAAGCCAAATTTTTCTTTTCTCTTGAGCTTTTGTTGCATTAGACTGATGATACTAAAAAACAAATTGAGGTCAGATATTACACAGGTGTACGTTAACTTGGGATATTCAACTTAGTTATGTCACATTTAGTACGATCTGTGGTGGGTTTATCAGTGAACCTTTGCACAGATGTTATGTACAGCCAGTCTTTATCAGCCCGTGTGTAGTACAGGCACATACTGTTGTAAAGATATGTCGTGTAACATAGTGTTTTGGTCTTTAGGGTATTCTACCATCAAGTGATATTGTTGAGCAACTTTTTGACTCTGGTGTGATGATTGAACAGCCTTTGACATAAAATGATACTCAGAGTTTGTCACAAGTTCAGCCATGTGACAAATGTAGCAAAAATGTCAAAATCAGCTGGTTTCAGACAATAAGAGAACATTTGTAATGTTGCCTGAAGTTAAAGTCTCCTCTATGAAACAAATGTATTTTTTTTTTTTTATTGTTCATTAACTTGAATGTTTGATTTTCACTGTGCAGAGTTTGACACAATGTTTTCTGTGCTCATTTTAAATCTCAGTATGATTTTGTGTCATGACCTTTGGGTTAGAAGCTATCCATGGACCATTTCAGAGGCTGAGGTTTGTGGTGCATTGTAATGACAGGTGTGTCTATTCCAACAGCAGCTTCTGAAATTATCAAAATGGAATCATCACCTCACTAAAACTGTTGAAACACTGTAACCGTCATCAAAGTAGGATTTACTGCAGGACTGTTATAGAGTACTGTACTGTATTAGAGTACATTCGTTTTAGCTTGGTGTACCTAATAAACTGGCAACTATGCGTGTGTCATGTCTGGATGGGATGTTTTACAAAACCACTGAGTCAATACAGCCAGTGAACCAGACGAGGTCAGATTAGGACAAAAACACCAGGAAATTCATTTTCAGGAACAGAAAATGCAGTTGTGGTAAATAAACAGGGTGCGAGCCACCGTCTCTAATTTAAGACCATCTGCATCACATTTACATTTGTGTGCGCAGAATAATCCAGCTGACAGCTCAGTTTACTGATTTTACACATGGGAAGCAGCTGTGATGGTAGAAAAACTTAAATCAAGCATGCTGACAATACAAGCGCCAACTTCACAACCCCCCCAGAGAAATCTTTGGCAGAAACACAGTATGTGTAGAACATCTGGATGTTTGGATCGATATAAACACACTAACGCAAGGAGCAGTTACTTTAAAAATGAATTTATTTATTAATACAGTGGTATACTTAGAAATGTGTTGCAAAGGGGGGGAAAATAAAGTCGAACCGAAGAAAAATCAAAATAAATAAAAAGAATGTCAGCCACACGGGAAAATAAACTACTGTTGGGTTGAAGCAGTGTTATCATATCAAAAGAAAATAGTACTGATGTGCCATAATAAATTGTCTATTAGTACAAAAATACATTTCAGGGCACACAATACAGCATCCAGTATCACAAATAAAGGAAGGGACCACTCTTCACAGCAGACCCCCTCAAGTACATCTTTTAAAATCATTTAAACCAAGCACTTCTCTATTTTGTAAATAAGAATAAAAAGTTTTCTGACTGTTAAAAATGCCTTAAGTAGTGTGTGTGTATATGTTGGTAGAAAAGTCGGACTTATTACTGCTTATGTCAGTTCCAAGGCTCAGGGGTATAACCAGAATACAAACATAACCCATGTAACCGCTTTCTCTTTTTTAAACAAACGTTTTCTCTTTTATACAAAATAACAAAGATGTACAAAAGTTCATTTACAGAGAACCAAGGCCATATACTAGCAATATGTACAGCCACAATTTTAAACATCTTCTAGCTTTTTTGTATTTCCTCAGACTTCATATGCATAGCAGTAAAAGAAAGCATACCTTTTCATCAGCCTCAATTATTCTCGTGTGCTAAATCCAAGTTCACTGTTTATGAGAAAATGCAGAGACAACTTTATCTTCCGTAGTGATCGCTATAACTGAAGGATCCGATGTTTTTAAAGTTTCACTGAAAAGTTAATATGCAGATAAGGCATCACTGCTTGCAGTGTACGATGGGATTTTCATGTGTTGAACTTAGTAGTAGCAGGCTTCTGGACCTGAGTCATAGCACATGCATAGATCTCTAGACAGCAGGAGTTTGTAAAATCAAGTCAGTATATTTATCTACGGTAAAACATTGCTACAAAACATCAGTTTTAAAGAGAGAGAGTGCCCCGTCAGAACAAACAGGGCGTCCCATACTAATACTTAACTGTCATTCTTCTTATTTTTTTTCATCTTTAAGTCTACGTGTTCCTTCATGAGTCAGGCTCAGCATTTCTCAAGTCCTCAGAGATCCTTCATGAGTGAAACGCATGACCACAGGACTCACAAACAAAAGTTTTGCATATACTAACTTTGCTGTTTGTGAGTGGTTTTTTTTCTTCTTCTTTTTTTTTAAACAGTACGCAAAAATTCCCATTTGCAATATTAAACAAGTTTCCAAAATTCTCCTTTTTTCTTGCACTGCTCTGACCTTTTACAAAATTAGCTAAAAACGTCAAAATGAGATTATTCAGTCTGTGGCACTGGTCATGCATTCCAACTTCAGTTCCTTTGTTTAAATAACTTGTTTTAATCTTTATTTTTTGCAAGCCTTGAAAGCACCGAAAAAAAATGAAAGAAAAAACAAAGAGTGCAGCCTTGGGGATGCTGGACTCCTCAGACTCTCCTTGTGTGTGTGTTGTTTTTTTTTCTTTTCTTTTTTCTTAAATTTTGGGCACAGTAAACAACGTGAGAGTATCAAGTTCATACTTCATTGAGCATTGTGCACCCCGCCACGGCGGAGGGAGCACGGCAGGGGCAACCAAGGTCCCCTGTTTATCACATTCAGTAACAGGCCAGCTGTTGCCCTCTTCAGAAGTGGTCAATGAGCACAGACACACAGTTTGCACCCACCAGGTAGTTTGGGTCTCCAGGGAGAGATTTGTTCTGCCAGGTTTTAGGATCACCTGCAGGGAATAGAGACATCATGTCAGCTGCTGGAGCTCCTTCCTTCCTCTTTAAAATACAGGAGAAAAACAGTATATTTTTCTGATAGTTGCATCGTAAATAAAAAAAATCTCAATAAAAACATACGACTGATGCTTACATATGATGATTTAATGCATAAATCAATGCAGGGAATGAACTCCTGTTGCTCACCATGAGTTTATGTGATTAGTTTGTGCTTTACGGATCATTAATTTAACTTAAAGTTTAATCACAGTTACTTCACACATGAATTTATTCGCCACCAAATTAGCTGGAATCCAGTTACACAGAAAAGGGCATTTCAGACCTCTGATCAACACACAAGCACGACAGCAGCAGTTCATCTCACAGATGTATGTGTCTGTTTTTGGCGGTCAGATGTAAACGTCGACATACTGCTACCCAACAGTCTGTATTTATATTCATTAGACTAGCAGCTCGAGGCTACATTAGCTGTTACTAACATAATCTTAAGAATCTCTGAACTGTGAGTGGTTGAATTGGATTGTGGGTAGTGTATGCACCAGGGTTTGACAAGATAAAGATAACATAAGATAATGTGTCTCACACAAGATCACCAAATAAAATCACATCAAGATGACCTCATTATTCTGCTCTCAGAGAGGCTGATTAAATGTGTGCGTGTCTTTTCCGTATAACTCGATTCCAGATTTCTAATTTGGGGGCATATAAAATAATGTATGAAGTACCTTTGAGTTAACATGAATTAATTAATGATTCTGAACTCATCACAGAAACCCACAGAGACAAGATCATCATACATCATGCATTAGTTAAGTGTGTGTTTAGTACCCTGACTAAAAAATGCTGCGTGATTATCTTACATCTTGACTTGTATATTAAATTAAAATTATGGTCACAGTATAGAAGCTATTATAAAAAGAGGACATGTTTTTTTAATCCTTTCATAAAAATCTTTTTCTTGGAGGGCATGATGTTGCTGTTCAAATCATCTAATTTTGTTACTGCAAAGGGCATTTATGGGTGCAGCTAATGATTATTTTCATTACAGATTAATCTGGTGGTTATTGTCTCATTTAACTGTTTGGTCTATAAAAAGGTCAAAAGACACAAAAATGGCTGTCATGATTTCATGAAGCCAATGTGAGCTCTGTAAATTGCTTGTTCTGTCTGATCAACATTCAAAAATCCAAAAGATATTCAGTTCACTCTCACATAAGACAAAGAAACGTAGCAGAGGTGCTGAAACAGGACAACAATTACTAATCAATTATTAACTATTATTATTAATTTATGTCAAATGAGTCAAATATTTAATCGACTAAATGTTCAGCTCTCATAGCATTGTAATGTTTCTTTATTTCAACTGTGTGGAAACCTGAGATTTGATTTAAAAAAGGCTCTGCAGCGTATATATCAAGCATGAAAATAAGAAAACAACAAACAGCACATGCATGAAGAAGAAGTGAGGGGAATGTGGAAAACAGATGAAATGGTTAAAAATGATTCAGACACCAAGACACTCTCTCTAAATCACCAAAGCCAGCCCACAGACCCCAAAGGACAGAGAGAGGACAGCGTACCCGACGAGGAGTCGGAGGATTTTAGAGCAAAAGACCAACCATCAGGGGTCATTGACGCACAGTGAGGTAAGCGCAGCTCCACCGGCTTCAGGAACTTGAGTCCATGAGGGCCACACATCACCAGCGGACTTAGCAGCGTTTCTCCTGTACAGACAAGAAGATTTAAATTCCACAAATTGAACATGCAGGAATTAATCAGCAAACAAGATTATCTATTAACCCAGTTGAGACGCAAAATGGAGGCTGATGCCAGCCTTCATTAGGAATGAGAATTAACTATTAACTCACTTGACAGATTAATTAAATGACCACAATCCCCTGGTGCTAAATGTTAATTTAAAAATAATCCTTTAGGGCTCCTCCATCTCTTGGTTATACTTCTTATCATAAAGATATGAAGAGTCCTTTGCTTTTGTTTCTTTGCCTGCCAACACCAATGTGAAGTATACACTGTCAAAGTCTACAAATTTGATAAAGATGCTACTGAAACCTTTTATTTTAAGTACATCAGCACTATATATTTACACACGGACTGTTCCTTGACTTGTATAGGATATAAAGAAACTCAGGGACCGACCTTTCTCCTTGTCGAGGGGGGGCAGGATGCTGTTGTCCCGGCACACCTTGAAGTAAATCTCCTGCTCCACGCTCTCAGGGATGGCACCCTGGGGGATAATGATGCTGACGCCTGTCTCGATGGAGCTCAGGACGCCTCCGTTACAGTTAAAGATCCCTCGGGCAGTGGCCACCACTGTGTGCCCTTCGTCCTCGTCGTCATCGTCCAGCGTGCTGGGGCTGAGGGACGGAGGCACAGAAGTCAGCATCATCAGTCAAAACAGTGTTGGCAGAGAATAATGCACAGCAGAGGACACAAAAACAAACCCCCTGTGAACAAACAAGTCCCTTTCTGTCTTTCTGCAGCTCAGTAATTATCCTCAGAGAACTTGCTGCTGAAAATTGATGAGTTATGTACCTTACAGGGATGGCCTTGGGGATGGCGTTGATGTTATTGTGCTGGTATTTGGGCCTGTTGTCCATAGTGCGTGTGAAGGTGTCCAGGCCACTGTCGTGGTCCAGAGGCTGTGGTGACAGCTGAGGCTTCCCACCGCTGTTGGTCACCACACTGGGCTTAATGAGGAGGTCCGTCTTCACCTGTGTGTCATTGGGCAGCAGGTTGTGGTTGAACTTGGGGCTCTCAAACTTGCGCTCAAAGGGCCGGGCTGAGCTGGTGTACGGCTTGGGGACATAGCGGTTGTAGCTAGTTGGAGCAGGAGTCGGCAGCGTCTTTGGGGGTGCTGGATCAGTGCCGTTGACAGGGGATTTGTCGGGCAGGCCCCTCGGGGGCAGGTAGCCTCCTGGTGTGGGTTCGTCCCTGCTGGGTGGCCTGAGAGCTGCCAGCTCAGGTTTAGGATTTGGTGAGGTCAACGGCTCGGGTATGGAGTTAGCTAGAAACAAATGAAGGAGATGCAGATGAATCATCTGTTAATCGACTAACCGACTAATTGTTTTAACTTAATTAATTTGGGCTAATGTTTGGATGTAAATAGCAATTTGAAGTCACCTTATTTGTGATGTGAATGTTTCTGACATTTCACATACCAAAAGATTAATTAAAAAACAAATTGGAAGATTGATTGATAATAAAAATACTCCTTAGTTGCAGCCACACATTGTTTCATCTCCACATTTTTTATGTACTGGATAAAATATGTGAGTGTTAGAGATCTTACCGTCATTGGGGCTGAGCTTGGGCAGTGTGTTGGGTGGGACTGCAGGCGCGGGGGGCCCATACTGAGACGATGGGCTGATTTGGGGCAGGGGTTCGTACCGTTTCTCCACTGGACTCACCTTCTCTACAGACTCAACTCTGCAGGAGGGAAACACAAACAATAGTTGTGATTCTGTGTGAATAAAAACCTCTGAAACTTCATACAGCCACATGACATGAGGCGTGTTGTTATACCTGTTGTATGGGTAAGACAGTTGAGCCGGTTTGGGCAGATCATGGAAGCGGTTGATACCAGGACTGGGTTGGCCCATGGCCTTGCTATCAAAGCTGCGGCGATCAAAGTAGGACAGCTGCTTCCTGTAGTACTCCTCATCCTCATCTGGGTCATAGTGGTTGGAACGCATTACATCATCCAGAGGTTTAGTATGGGGCTTCTGTGGCTCAGGAGCCCTGCAGAGGAGGCAAAAAGAAACAAGTAAAACAACTGCAGAGTTTTAAACAGTAAGGACAGACGGTATGATTGGCCTGAAGTCTGCATAAAGACATCTTGTATATCCTGAAGTTCATTTGAAGACGAGTCAATGACAAGTATGTTTGAAAACAATGTGGATAACTGAGCCAACGAGGTTCCTAACTGGTAGATTTAGTTGGCCTCTGCATGCCTTTTTTGTCTTTGCTGCCACACCAGAGTCTGGGTTGATGCACAGTGGCTTGTGTCCACTAGGTGGAGCTCACACAACAATAACTTCGTTCTAAGATGCCTTTGCAAGGATCTCACAGTTGTCCTTCACCCACCTACTCCTGCAGCCTGCGGCGCTGTAATGAGGACTACATACCTATAGGTGGACTTCTCCTGCTCCAGGTTGCTGAGGGAATTTGCTTTGAGGACTGGGCCAGGTGCACTCACAGGTTTAGGAACATCTGCAGGCTGAAGAGCAAAGAGAGTGCGTGTCTCTTTAGCGCTTCTTGCATCTGATCCAGATTCTTGTTCACGTGAATGAATCGCATGCACATAGATATCTAGTACTGGGCCCGACTTCTCACAGATCAGGCGATTACAAAACGGACGATCATTTCACAAGCTTGCAGTTTTAAGTCTTGAAGTTCAGCAGTTTTTGACCGATGCATCTGTAGTTTGACCTCCTTGAAGCTTTATTAGTGATCTTATGTTACTTTGAAATACTTGAATATCTGAGGAGAATCAGTTTTAATAGCTAACAAAGGCTCCAACGTCCTACCTTATACCAGACACTATCCGTGTTAGTTTTACATTTTCTAGTTAGGATTTTACTTTATTTTATTTATGTTATTAATTATATTGTGTTTTTTTTTAATCTACCTCTTTAAGTGCATGACTTAATTTGGAAAGTACCGTGATAAGTTTACGATGCAGAGTTACGAGGTGTTTACATTTCTTTCATCTATCACCTAAATACAGTAACACCGCTGACATAAATGTTGACCCATAGAGGTCACAGCTGCACAGCTCTGTGAGGAACTTACCCTGAGTGCAGACGACTCTCCTTCTTTAGCCCTGTCCATAGAAACAGACCGTTTATTCTCAAACATCTTGACTCTGTTGAGCACCGACTGTGGTTTCATGGCCGGGTCCTCATCCGGGTCTTCCCGGGGCGGGGGAGGGAAAGGTTTGGAGCCTGGACTGATCGCTGGTTCACCTGGCGACGAGAGGGTCTCTGGTTTTGGAGGAGGAGGGGGGATCGTGGGTTCAGAGTTCATCATAGGGTCATGCATCCCTGGCTTATAGCCCCGGTTTGGAGGTCCAGGAATGTAGGTGGGCCTCAGACCAGAGTCACCATAATACTGCTTTGGGGGCTCCGGCGATCGAGGTGAATTGATGGGGAAGCCGTGAGGTTCTGCCTCATAAGGAGAGCGGGCATCATAGCTAGCTGGGGGTGGAGGTGGGGGTTCATCATAACGAATGGGCCCAGGTTTACTGTGACGTCTGCCATCATAGCCCACTGGTGGGGCCTCATCGTAGCGCGGCTGAGGGGGGCTGTAGTCCCTCCCTGGTCCGTCGTCGTAGGGGGACCTGGGGCTGTAGCCCATGGGTTGCTGGTGGCCCGGCTGGTACCCTGCGGGCTGAGAGGACGAGGTCTGCTGGTCATAGGGGGACCACTGTTCGTTATAATGAGGCACACGGTTGTCGTAGTGCAGGTGAGAGTCAGTGTTGTGAGGCTTTGGTTCTGTGTAGCCGCCTCCATCATATCCGTAAGGCGGGTGGTCGTATTCGCGGTATGGCTGTTTGTCCTGGTACGGCGGCTGGTGACTGTAGCTCAAAGACTGCTTCAGGCCATGGTTGATTCGCACGGGGTCCTCCATATTGTACAGATCTTTCTTGTACATCTGTGAAGAAACAACACTGAATTAATACATCCATCACATCGTCATCATCATTTTGAGATTTTAACAACCGCCATGTTTAAAAGGACAGAAAGCAGTTTGGGAAAAAATGCTTTCCCAATATCAGGTTAAGAATAACTTCAATATTCAATTCAATACTGGAAAATAAACTGAAACCTTGAGGAACTGAACATGTGTAACATTAACCAAATCATTAGAAAATAAATCTACCATTCAATTTAACAACAATTAAAGTGCAATTACACAAGCAAACCTTTGTCCATTATTCAATAACAGTTCTGAATGCCTGTTTGACAAGATGCCTTTCAAGAATGATGAGAATCTGTATGAGCACAACTGGGTTTTTCACATTTACGCATTTTACAAATAGTGAAGTAGCAAGCAATTTGCACATTTCTGAAAGGCCTCGTTTCAAACATATGATGTGTAGCCTGTAGACAGCAAATCGGGTTAGAGTAATTCCTCTGGAGGAAGGTTGATTTGAGGCGTCTACTCAGGACAAAACTACTGAACAGAAGACACAATGCAGTGCTGATGGAAGTTTTTGGTCCATAGGGAGAATTGCTTGATGGAAATCGTTACCAAGAGTACTGTCTGCAGGTTAGCTTTCATCATGCAACCAACATTCAGTTTGCATCTAATGCAACGTCAAACTACTGCCACTACAACAGACGACACATCTACCACTAAGATGCCACTGTAAGTGTGCGACTATTGTTCATCTACAGAAGAGAGTTAAAGCTGAAAGGAACCCAAAAAACATTAGGAGCCATGCAAAGGAAGTAAGAGGCAACAGTTAGGGCTGGTTGTGGATGTCTTCACCCTGGTCAAAGACTCAGATGTACCAGTCCTTCTGGTCTCCCAGCCCACTGTGGTGCATGTGGACTAGTCTGTCGCACATTTCTCTGGGAGCCAGAGGCACACAGTGGGCTCAGTGAGTCACACAGTGTGGGCATGTCATGCAGAGAGCGAGTGGAAAGCATGTGCGAGAAGACAGGCAGTTAAAACAGCAGGCTGGGGCCCAGGCCCGGTCCGAGTGGCTGGTGAAACAGCGGGTACCTTTGGTTCTGGACCAGGCGGTCCAGACGGGTGGGGTTCGTGTGGTGGTGGTGGGGGCTGAATAAGCTCAGGGGCAGGGCTGGGGCTGCTAAGTGAGTCAGCCTGAGGAGCTGCGGCTGCAGCAGGCGGCTCCTCTAGGTGCATACCCTCTAGCTGTACAGGCTGCTCAACGGCAGGGGGCGTTACCACCGTCGGAGGCAACGAGGGCATGGGCAGAGAAGCCTCATCTTGCTGTGAAGTATTGTTAAGAGACATTTATAACACAGCCTGCCAAGGGCACACAAAGTACAGCTCAGCCCAACACCATGATCTTCTTCCTTACACTGAATCAGTTTTACACCAGCCAGACAATGCACAAAAATGAGGTTAGAATAGATAACATACCAGTAGCTTCTAAAACATGTTTATTACTTAGCAAAGGACATTTAATATTAACAAAGGTCAGGACACAACACTGAACACAAAGGAGCTATTCCTCTGCTCTGCAGTCATATACTTTTAGCCATACATCCATCTGTGACAGGCGCAGCCAGAAGAGGCCTGCCTGCAAAGCTAAATATGAACTTTACCTGTTGCGGTGCGGCCATCTTGAACCCAGCGGGGTCAATTCGACTGGCTGGTTCAGGCTGTACAGGGTGCTGGTATCCAGGGTAACCAGGGGTGTCCTGAATGACAGGTGGGTCTTCTCGCACAGGTTCGGAAGAGCGGGTGATGGCGGGCTCCGTGGGCAGACCCACCTCGTCGTTCAAAGTCTCATCCAGCTCCTGGTCCGTGTACGCGCCACCCTCCGTGTCCGTGTCCTCGTAATCAGAAGTGTGGCGGCTGTCCGTGCTATACATGGAGTATTCACTACCTGGCGCCGAAAGGTAGGACAGACGGTCGTCGTGGATATCCAAATCGTCCTCTGTAGTGCCATCCGCCTGAGAAGAGCAGAGAAGTTGTCATCTCGTGTGTCGCTCAGTCAGGTCTCAAAAAAATAATGGAATAAAAAACCTGAGCAGGCCCGTCTCTCACCTTGCCCTCTGACACCCACACCAGCTGGTTCTGCTGTTGCTGGATTGTTTCTTTCAGAGCGCCATACCAGCCGTCATTCATATTGTTCAAGTTGATGGTGGCTAAGAGAGAATATTCAAAATCACTTCATCAAGAATAAAATGTATAAAAAAGAGAATACAATTGAAATTTACTGTGTTTTAAAGCTCTCTGCCCACTCACTGGTGAACAGGTGGTGATTATTCTTCCTCAGTTTGATGGCTCTCTCATAGAGCTTCCTGGCGCTCTTCCTGGACTCTGGACACAGTCTGGTCCTCATGTTCTTCACACCCTGCTTATTATCAGGATTTAGGAATACAACAATCGGGTACCACTGAGCATAGTTCAGCCTGTCGACAGCGTTTGGGGTGATGTCCAACACAGCATGTTTGTCCTTCATGAGATAAAGACAGGAAAAAGGAGTCTGTGAGGAAATAACTGAAAAATCGACACTGTATTATACATAATAAAAGAGGGCATACTGACTCTGTCAATGATCTGCTTGATGGTGTGAAGACGAATGATTCCTGAACTACGCTGGTCCGTTCCTGCATCTCTCGGTTCACTCTCTGAAAATGAGGTTAGAAGGATTTATGTAGAAAACAGGTGTACCATTTTCAATATGTGTGTGTAATATAAAGGTATGGAAACATACTTGCAAGCTCAAACAAATCTGGCTCTTCTCTGGAGAGTTTTTCTCGAGCAACATCAGCGATGGGCCCAAATATGACCACAGGCCTCAGGAAACCAGCTGCACAATAAAATAAAAGTATTAAAAGACTCAGAATGCAACTTTACACCTTAGCATGAACTGCTGCGGCTCATGCGTGCGGTGTCCACACAGACAGCATTACTGCTCTGGCTCCATGTATCTTTCTGTATTGAGTTTATCCTGCAAATATTTCACAATAAAAGCCAGTTGTTAACAAATTAAGAGACTCTGACCACAGAAATGCTGGAATTATCTATGACATGTTCAACAAATATAGACATTTAAATTGTAATGAAAGGTGTCATGTTGCTGGTATGATGTGATCTCTATCAACAGATCATTTTCACTGTCTATTTTTGCTGAGAACTGCTCACATGGGCTGTTAACATAGCCGCACAAATGAAAAGCAAGAGGCTCCACAACACACACACACGCACTGCTCACACATTGACATATCAGCAAGCTAACTTTGTCAGATTCCTCACCCTCTCTGAGTACAACTCTTTCATACGCTGGGAACTTTGTTTGTACTGGCTGGGAGGAGAGGTCCTCCCTGCTCTTTCTCAGGTTCCTCTTGGAGCTGCGAAGACCACGAAACCTCCAGAAGTCAGCCCTGTCACCCCCTGCTGTTTTAGGGAGAGTGTATTGCACGCTGGAGAGCTGCTCCGCTCTGTTGACAAATGGCAGAAAGACAGAGACAGTTCTTAATGTAGCACAAGATAATGGACGTGTCATAAACTTGGCAGAGCTAACCTCAACATTGCCAATACCTAAGGACATTACATGGCAATGATAATCATAACAAATGACATCTGTCTACTGTTATGACAAGCATTTAACCCGCAAGTCACTCTTTGAGATAACTGACACACAGTGTACGTCTATTAGGAAGCTGTCACCTGTTTTTGTTGGGGATGATACCCCTCTCCACCTCTTGGTGGTTCTTGCCGATGCGAATAGCCAGCCAGGAGCCAAGCTTGCCGTTGTAGAGGGTATCCACGACACGGAACACCTCCCCCTTGTTAAAGCTTAACCCATACGGAGATTCCTTCTCGTATTCAAAGTGTGTCCGGATGTAGAAGGAGTCACCAACGTCTGACTCCACAATCCGCCGGTACACTGAAAAGGAAAGAGCAGAGAGTCAGAAACAGAGGGCCAATGCGACCGACAGAAACCGCCTCGTCTTGTCTCGTCTCCTGTCTCTTCTCCTTACTCACTTCACTTACCATCTTTCTTCTTCTGGGCCAGAATGGTGACCTCTTCACCTTTAGGAAGGTCCAGGAGGAACAGCACCGCCTCCTCTCGGATTATGTTTGCAAAATCTACATTATTTACCTGGAATTGGGGAAGATGGAGGTTACTGCTTTATGTTTTCCACAAAATAACTTGACTGTTAGGACTTAAGTGTAAGTTAAGGGGGTCAGCTTTATTGTCCATTGAGTAAACGACAGTGTAAAGTGTAAATCTTTATTTCGATAAAGGTTTACATAGCCCTTCCTGTTCTCAGTATTGCCTGGGTAACTGCAGGTTTTACTGCACTGCAAGAACTCAAGCCATTCGTCATTATACGTGGAGAAAGGAGGAGGAGGTACAAACAGCGAGATATATGGCTTTGAGGAAATGGGACAAACACAGAGAGAGGAAACACAGTTTTTTGTGTTTTCTGACTCCCTCTGGGCCATTGCTAAGAGACCAGCCTGAAGGTACAGGAATTTTGGAGCAGCCAGTGTGTTAAACCATGCATAAAAAAAGGGAAAAGCTTGAGGATGCATACCTCATAAAACATGGCTGTTCACACACATTATCATCAGGTACACACTGTTAAAACAAAATTTTTGGACAACTTTTTGGACAAATTTACATACAACCTCTTCAATTTAAACACAGCTACTTGATTTCAGCTGTCAGCTCATACACATGCTATGTTAAAAATAAAGTATCTCACCCTGAGAATTTGGTCGCCCTCCTCCAGGCCCTCCTTAGCAGCTGGGCTATCCTCCAGCACTCCAGCTACGAAGATGCCTACGTCATTCCCCCCAGCCAGCCGCAGCCCCACGCTCTCCCCCTTCTTGAACTTCACCAGCTTCATGCTTGGCCTGAGGAGGGTGAATAAACACTTTGACATGACACCATTTGAAGGCATTTCCCTCTTTCCAAAGCGAACGTCACGTTATGAATAGTTGTGTGACTCTTGGATGCCGGCCAGGTTTCTCTTTTGTCGACACAGTTTACTCTTTAGTGAGCTTACGAAAGCAAAGTTCTAAAATCGTTCTATAGAAACAGAACCAAACCAGTACGTGCCACAAAATACACATTTCTTAACAGCATTGAGAGCCATGACTTGTGCCCTGATTTGTATAGATAACTGAGGGCAGTAAGACCACTGGAGAGACCTGAAACAAGTCAACTGTTGTTTCAAAATGTGCTGTTGTTTTAAAAAGACTTAATTATATTGTTATATTACCGTAGGATGCTATCATCATGGGCAGCGCTTGGCACAGGGGCATCAGAAGGACTGACTGGCAGGTCTACATCTGGCTGTCCAGGCTGAGCATACACTGGCTTGGGCTCTGAACAAAAACACCAATTCACATTATGAATGCAGACAGATGATGAACATGTAAAACTGAAAAAGAATACTCCTTAATACTGTTACTGTTAGACCTGAACAATGCTGCAGATACACAGCTTAAACTGAGAAGAAGTGCACAAATGATAAAGCTGTTCAAACCACACACAGGCAACATATTATCACAAAGACACTTATGCACAAACACAGGCACACTCAAGGCACACGTCGTCCTGAGCAGGGAGGTCAAATAGAAAGTCAGCAGAGTGCTGCAGGCTGGGGAGGAACGTCACACTAGATCAACTCATACGGTTTATTTTCACTTGGCTTCGGGCAAACTCAGCCAAGCTCAGCAGGCGTCTGCATCTAACTTTTTTTTTTTTTTAGTAGCTGTGCTTTTAAAAAGGGCAAAAATGACTGGTTCAAACAACATTTTATTTTACTGCCTATCGTGGACAGAAAAACCTACACTAACGTGTTGTGTTTGCACATAGCTATGGATACAAAACACCAACACATGTATACACAATGGATCATTGTTATATCACCTGGGAGTGGTGGGAGCTGTTTCTCCTCTCTAGCAATAGCCGACTCCTTCGGTTTGGGCAGAGGAACCTCCTCTGGTAGCTTCGCTGGTGTTGAAGCCGGCTTCGACATCCGTTCGTCATCACGACTTCTGTGACTGCAAACAAAAATACACGCTTTTGTACAATTTATCTTTAGAAAAGGAACATGTGAGATCATAAATGGAGACGTAGAGCTTGGAGACAACCAGAGAGCTTAAGGCTACAACATTTTAACATCTAACCAAGACTGTATGAAACTTTTGTCCTGACTGCAGCGGACAAGCACTAGCTGAGAAAACAGGTGAAAAGTACCACTCGAGTCTGAGGCTGCATCTTAGTCTTGAAGGTCGCCACTTTGTCTTTCCACTCTTTGGTGCTCTATTTTTAGAGCAGCTTATCTAAGAGTGTCGGAGTGGATTCTGTCCTCCAGGTGAATTTCGCTGTGTGACTCTGGCTTTAGACCAGCTAACGTTTGACTTCAATGCCAGTTTTAAAATGGCATGGCTGTGTAAACTGATACACAGTGACCCCGGCCAATTATGAGTCGTAAATTGCAAATGATGACAGATATTTCACCATGTTTTGATAAGTGCTAACATCCCCAAAGTGGTTTATGTGAAATCAAAAGAGAAGAGAAAGCAAAGCAGGCTGTTCAGTGGTGCAGTTTCGTGGCTCTGACTCCAACCTCCTGGTCACATGCCTGCTCACTGGCACAACTTCACTGGCAAAATACTGCTTTATTCACAGGCTGTGTGCCCAAGTAACCATGAAGGACCCTGTTTGAAACGGCTGCAAAGGAACAAACTTCTTTTTCAACTCATCCTGGAGGAGGCTCGACTTTTAACTGCCAACTTCCTGAACTGAGAGAAAAGGTCACAGGTCACAGACCAGGTTCAGATAAATAAGAAACATCCTGTCCCAGAATCTACTTCCTGTTAATTAGAATACTTTTATGAATTAGTTACTTTAGTCCTCCAGTAACCTAGATGTGAATTATTACAACACATTTTTGCTTTAAACAGATACATAATTGTGAATATTCACCACAAATTTACTTATTAAAAATAAAAGCCAAACATCGACAAATGTAAAGAGAGAAAGACCTTACAAAAGATCTGCCACATGTATAAAAGAGGAGACAGTTGACGGCCTTTTGTTCCATCATTGTTGGAGCCTTGCTGCCCTCGTGCCAAACATGTGGTTTGCCCAACAAAACATTCAAGAGACTCAGGGATCCTGTGATACTTTCACATCTCAAGTCAAAACAAGACGTGTCCTTGAATAATTGATGTGGTATAACATCACTCTAGCTATGATACTTTAGGTGTGAATTTGCTGTTACACAAAACAGATTTTCCTGATACTACTTCAAGATTTCTCCATGGGGTTCAAGTTGTTTTTAAAAGGTCCTAACACCTAAAACTACCTACTTATCTATTAATCTACATTAACTCTAGTTAGGTAAGTTTACTAATACTACAACTACTATTAGTTACAGTTCACATTGGGTAATGTTGTCAAACTTACGGTATTCTCCAGCTGTTGAAGTACAAAGAGAATAAAAGGGGCAGAAAAATTGCATTATTTTTGCTAATGGAGTTTGCCTGTGTTTAGTATGTGGCATCATGTTGAAGATTTTTTCAGTTGCCACGTTATATAATTATGTATAAAAATAGCAGAGGACACACACAGTAGTATAGGTCGAGCATTGACGTTTTACACTGAGCAGAGCAGAGTTCTGACCTGGCTCTCAACCCTAATTTTGACCAAGACTGACTGTTTCACGGCTTAACAGTTGACTTTTATTTTTCTCGGGTCAATGAGCAGCATGAAAGGAGAACAACTCCGGTGCTCTATTGAGTTTAAATAAAGACTTAATGAGGTACTTTCAAACAAGATTACAGTCAAAGAAGTGCTGAATGGGCCAATGGGTGGTATTAACCTGAGTTTAAAAAAAAAAAAAAATCGAAAGTCCTTCACAACCAAAAGCTACAAAGAAAAACAAGCTTGTCTCGTTTGTCTTGTAAACTTTGACAGATAGAGGTACAGACATTATGACAAGATCAGTTGCATACATATAATAACTATTGATCCAGATTACTTTTAATTGTTTGGCTAGATTAACTTGGTAATGTCAGGGTTTGTGTTAGGTTTAGAATTAAAGTAAAAAAATCTGAATGAATCAATATGAAAATGACAGATTACAATTTTACGCTTATCACTCTGTTGCATTTTTGTCATGACAGCTAAAAGTCTGAAATATAAATTTGTAAATGGGTGATCTTTACCTGCCATTGCTGATTTGCGGGGGTGAGTGTCTGGAGTGGTCTGAGGGTTCAGATCGCCTGTCCGGAGAGCGGGAGCGGCTGCTACGATGCCTGTCATGCGATCGATTCGAATGATCGGATGCCAGTGAATGGATATCTGAAATGTCTGATCAAACAAAAGCCACTGTTCAACGACTACAGTCTGAAATAAAATGCTGACAAGTCTGGTTTCAGTCAGATAAACCCAACACTTCACATCACTCTCACCGTCTCTGTCAGAGGCGTTGGCTGAAGGAATGCTGTCATCAAGGTCAGGGATGTTCAGCAGGGTCGCCCTGTCGTCCCTCTGCACAACCATTTTTAGCTTGCCCTTTGACCTTTCTATGAGCTTCTTGGCGTCTATCAAGGAGAGGTTCTCTGTCACTGTGCCATTGATCTGAGAGAGAGTCAGAAAAAGAAGCCATGACATGACAAAGCTGCAATATAGCAGTCATATTAGTATTTAAGCTACAAATTGTCTTAAAAGCACAAGTCCAGATGTAAATTAACCGCAACAATGATTATGTTTGGCAGGTTAAAATCAATTTGTGAAGCCATGAGACACAGCCTAAAAAAGGAATAATTACACAGGTTAAAAAAGGGCTGTACAGCATTAACTTGCACATCAGTCTTATTAACCTTGCATTTCTGAAGTGCTGGCATCAAAAGGAAAAATATGTGAGAGGGCTTGGATGTAAGAAATTACTGACGATTGTTACAGCTAAAAAAAAGCACCTGTTATGCACACAGAGCTACTTTATGTTCTCCAGATTTGAAAGACTTAATCTATAAAAGCAGATTGAGCTGTAACTATAGGCGCTGATATGAAAAGAAGAACAGTAAATACGAGTCAGTTCCAGCAAAATAATAATTATTTTCTTCATTTCCATCCAAACAAAAGTGGAGAAAATGAAATAATGTACAGTAGTTTCATTCATGTTGAATATTTTATGATATATACATATCAAATGTTCACCGGGCTGCTTGTCTCCCACCCCCTCTCCCTCACCTTCAGTACAACATCCCCTTCCTGGATGTTGCCGTCCCTGGCTGCCAGGCTCTCAGGGGAAATGTCCTTGACAAAGATGTGGCTGGCCAGGCGCAGGCCATATTCTGCTTACAAAGTGAACGACAGCAACAAAGACAATGTTAGCACAGAGTTCACGTGACCACACCACACTGACCGAGCTTTGCTGTCAAGCCGCTGCTCCCGCTGGGATTAACAGTACTGATTAAAGAAGATTAATTGCTCTTTTACTTAGATTTACTTGAGTTAACTTAGATTTTGCTGTGGCTGGCAAGTTCTGTTTATTCTGGCAGGGGACCAATGCTGATTTGGAGGTCTTATTCTCTTCTAAAAGTCTGGCTGTCTGATAATTGCTGGGTAAATAAAATGGCAGGTGATTTCCTGGATTACCACAGAAGAATTTCTTTCACTTCCCTCCTGTTTTAAATCCCCGACTTTGTGAGCCTCACCTTCATTTTTACGTGATTTGACAAGTGTGACCTTGGCAGGACGTGGGGGCAGGTTGTGCGAGCGGTGGTCAGAGCGTGGGGAGAGACTCCTCTCCCTCGAGCCGCTGCGTTCACGCTCCCTGTCCCTTCGCCCACTACTCCGGCCGCTGCGCCTGCCCATGGCCCCGCCCACACCACTGTAAGCACCGCTGCGTCCGCTCCGCGTCTCGTATATCTCTTCATCATAGCTATCCTCCTCCTCATCGTGTTCTGACATAGTTTCTCTCTCCCCTAGGCGGCCCATGGGGACATGCACCTTCCTCTTCCGCCTGATTGTCTGGTCAAAGGAAATAAGATATGAGATCATCCGGACAACCAATCAATTACAGCAAGGTGAATCAGTCCATTGATCAAGTACAATTCTATTAGAAATAAATAAGAAAAATCTAAATACAGAACCTGTTAGTATACATATGATAACACATGGAGTTCCTGACTTTAGTTTTACTTTCAACAACTACAAAACACATCAAAAAAAGTCATAATGGGACATCAACACTTACAATTTTGGCAATTTTTCCACTTTTACGAAGCTGCTGGACGGCATACGCGTGCTCCACATTGTCCATGGAGACGGCATTGACCATAACCACTCTGTCATTTTCCCTAGAGAGGGACACGGAGATAACAGACATGGTGGAGTCTTTCTTTACGGGCAGGGTAATTTAATACAAATAACTCGAAATCTGACCAGACCGCCGATAATGGAACAAACTCTTACTGCAGTAGGCCTTCGGCTGGGCCTCCTTTCAGCACATCCGAGATGACAATGGAGGTCTCGCCGCTCTGAAAATGAGGGTTATCCCGACCTCCTGATATGGCTATCCCGAAGCCAAACCCTGGTGCCTGCACACAGCGAAACAAAGATTAGGCTGTTGATTTAGCCGTCTGTGTGGACCAAAATACAGAACAAATATAAAAAGTGTGGAAAGAGGCAGAAAGAGCCTACATTGTTGCTTCTTCTCTAAACAGATTAGAAGATTAAATTTTTCACTGCCAGCAAGCTCATTGGCTGATCTTCGGTGTAGTTCATATGAAAAAACATGTACAAAATTCGTGTAGGTTATTTAGGCTCCACAGCCAAAAATGTGGGAGAGAATGGTGCAGGAGAAAGCTCTGAAAACACTTTTGTTTTGTCTGTTCCACCTGCGACTGTGTACACAGTGAGAACCTTTCCTACATGATGTGATCCTGAAAATGGGAGGGAATAATGAGGCAGGGATGGGGGATGGAAGCAAAGATAGCAAAACAGGCAGGGTAGAGAGAGAGATACAGGACAGGTCTCAACATAGACTGATGTAAAGAGCATCTGAGGGAGGATAACAGATACCTACCCTGTGTAGTGTTACTGTGTGCTGTTCCCAAATGACAGTCTCCTCCATTGCTGCGCTCTGGAAGACAGAAATACAGTGCAGTGTGATCAACACACAAAAAAAGTGTTCAGCAAAATAAGGCAACAGGTCATACTGGTGGCCTGATCCGTCTTGTGACAAAAGGGACACACACAGATTCAGTCAACAGAGAAGTCATGTGTCTTGCCAAAGCTTCCTTGGGTAAACACCAAACGCCCTTATTCAAATCCATTTAACATCTTCGCTACATAAGCTACATCCCAAAAGCTGTTTTTTTTGCAAGGATGATTATTAAATTGACAAAAGGTTAAAGTGTAAACATGTCAGTTGAAGCCAGTTTGCTCCTGAAATAGATGCAAATTCATAACTGTGAATTTAATCTTTATTCAAGTCTGCAGGATGGTCCATCAAGGCACACAGGAACAATCCATGGTTCAGTGGTTCTGCAGTATACTGAACATAATCTTGAATTCAACAGGAATATACACATATACATACATGTATACACTACAGCCTTCACTGTCAAATCAGGAAACAAAAGCGCACATTTTACACGTTTTGAAAGACAATAAGTGCTTGACTGAAGCCCATATCCACTTCATTTCCTATACTAAGTTAAGAGTTTCTATTAAAAGAGGGAAGCACTCCGAGTGTTTCTGAACTCTTCACTGGTGAAATTTAATAAGGAAACAAACTGTCACAGCCATTATAAACATAGAAGGCTGCACCCAGCAGGTTATTAGGTTTGTTTCAAGTTTTACACTGTTGCCTATTCACAGTAATACAGACAGCACTGTGTTGTGCTTGGTTACATTTGCAGCACACGCACACATTGCCAAACAGACCACATGCTATCAACATACTCCTTTGTAGTTTGCCCACAGTATGAGGTCCTATGTTTACAGTGCGCTGAATTCAATTATACAGTGATAAAAAATAAACCCTGCTAGATGCAATGAGGCCACACTGACAGTAAGTCTTTGACATTAAAGCACACCCTCTTGTCACATTAACAACCGGCGAGGATGAGATGAAGGTCGACTCCTTCAGCTGTTAGGTCAGCGCCGTCCTCTGCGCCCCACCGCTCACTTCTTATCTTATCGTCTCTTCTATAACATTTCACCTCCACCACAATCTCACGACACATTAGACATTCAATGACTGCGTATAAAATACTATCAGGTCCATTCCTGTGGGGCAAATTACAACCCACATCACAGCACCTAATGCAATAACCCCGATTTGTCATGTAAATTGATCCCGGGTCTGTGACCTTAATAGGTGAGACTATCACACATTTTGTTCCTGCTTTGCTGGTAATTTCTCTGACACCTCAAACGCTTACAGTGCGGCCACCCAGGCAGAGAATTCATTGGGAAGAGTGATCTCATGTTGCGGCACATTAAAGCGTGATGACAGACGAGCGAAGGGAGATGAATCTCACATTAACCCGGCGCATTAGTTTCAGCATTTGGACCCTCCGTTGACACCATTGCCACCTTGTTGGCAGCTTCAAACCCAAAACACCGAGCAACTGTCAGTCCAGCTTCATGCTGAAGATAATAATATGCACCTCATCAGCATGACAACCTGCTAATTGTACGGCTATCAAGTTCCCAAAAGTGATAATGATGCTTAAATTTTTGGAGGGGCCACAGACAAACAATTACAATTTGAGAAACATCTTTTTAAGTTTTATGGAAACAATTCTTATTGTTTTGATATGATATTTTGATGATAAAAAGCTGACCTCATAATTTAGCTGCCTTCCCTTTTTATTGTTCTACCCAGGCTTCCATCAAAACAACATCCTTATGTCCGTCGTGACCTGTCGGCCAAGTGCCAAACGCTAGTGTCTGGGAATACAGGCAGCTGAATAAATCGCCACAAGTGGCCCCAGACGTTCTCAGCTTGGCAGCAACAGTCACAAACTCCTCAAGCAGCTTATGCTGGGACACACACAAGGAGGGTGAACAAAAGTTTGCACAGGGGAACTCCCCCTGGCCTTTTAAATTGAATACACTGCACTTGAGCGAAAAAAAAAAAAGAAAGAAAAAAAAAAAAGACATCTGAATATTAACAAGACTGCTGAAGACAGAGGCATGAATTCTCACTGGAAGGTTTGCTCTTTGGGGGAGGAGGATTTATGCCTGTCTTCTTGATCAGCACTGTGGAAACGCTGATGCAAAGAACTTTAACATTTTGTCGAAATTTATAGACGGTTTGCCACTAAACTGCAAAGTTATAGGAGCTACTTGTTTCCAGTTCCTACTTTGAAAAAGTCTTTATAGGCCTTAATGCAGCATAACACCAACATGGACACACACACAGATGCATCTAATGTTTAGGGCCTGTGTTGCAGCGTGGGTTGTGAGATTTTGTTGTCTGAAAAATATGATTAGAGAATGCTTACTGTGTCTGATCCAAAACAAATAAATCACCATAAAATTAATGGGATCCCAAATGGCGCAAAAGAGGAGGAGAAATCTAAAATGGAGTAAAAACAAAAACTGATTTAGCCGGTCCTGCAGTGTGCATCTCTCCTTCTCCCACACACACACACACACACACACACACACACACACACACACACACACACACACACACACACACACACACACACACACACACACACACACACACACACACCTTTCACTTTGAAGGGATGTAATTTTGCTTTCTCCTCCTGCAGAGCTTGTTGCTCTGGTAACAGAGGGGGGAACAGTGTGGTGTTGTTCGAGTGGCCTGACATTTTCAGGCCGTGTCTGAAGGTTCTTCTCAACTGTGGGAGGTTTAAAAAAAAAACAAAAAAAAACAGACACAGCTGAATTAATTTAGAAACAAAAGCCTTTTTTTTACATTTTAGATGAGCTGTATGAATTAATAGCTCACTGCACTAATGGCCTGACATTTGTCAAAAACAAACATGGTAACCTTTCTTTAGAACACCTCAAAAGTGTTGTTCTTCGTAGCTAGCACTTTGCAGAACAATAAAACAAAACAAGTACGAGTAGATTTAGCCTCACAACCAACAACCACAACAAAAAAAAAAATCAATATGCTCTGCTCCTCTACGTCAGCACGCAGTGACTTATGACTTTTTGTGACACTGTTGCGCACGCCCTTTATGGCCACAAACAACTGGTGCCAAGAGAAGCTTCATGCCACAAGCCAGAGCCAGGTTTGGCAGCCACTCGACAGCGGAGACACACCATGTTGGTTGGGTCATGCTTGGGGGATTACAACCGGGCAACTTGGGAGCGAGCACTACAACACAGATGGATCACACAGCTGAGTGGAGAAAGGACCGGAAAGCTGTGTTCAGAATGGACCGTGTGGACTGAATACACAAATGGTAAATGACACAATTATTCAAGAATCAGAGTAAATATTAAAGTTTGTCTGTCAAAGGAATACTCTCTTTTAAGCTACTACTTTCCTCATGTGACACTTAAGGCTGCAACTAATGATTATTTTGCATTATTGTAGATTTAAATTTAAAAAAATTTAAATAAGGAGTCAATCAATCAATCTACTAACTATTTTGATAAACGATTAATAATTTCCTGCCATTGGTGTTTTGAGAAAAAATTGAAATATTTTCTAGTTTTCCAGAAGTCATCTATGATAGTAAATTGAATATTTTTGGGGCTGTTGTTCAGACAAAACTACGTTTTTAAATGGGGCTGCAACTAACAATTATTTTCATTATCGAATAATCTGCAGACCATTACCCTGATTAATAATGGATTAATCACTGGTCAAAAAGACAGTCCTTGTTGATGTCGTCTAATCCTCTAATGTCTCGTGTTTTGGTCCACCAACAGTCCAAAACTCCAAAAATATTCAGTTTACAATAATACAAAACAAAGATGAATTTTCTCATTGAATAATTAATAATCATTGCAGCACAAATTTTAAGACACCAAAATGAGAGCCAACAACTAAACAAATGGTATTTTTTGCTATTTGTTTACATTACATACAATAAACAATTAATAGAATAATCATTTATGAAAGTAATCATCCAGCGCAGCCATACATTACTTATTAATCTGCAGATTGCAAATGCCATAAAATTGTCCAAGTGGACATACATAAATGTCCAAAACACAGCGAGATTCAGTTTGTTTTGGTAGACAACTACAAACACATGAGGAGCTGTAATTAGTGATTAAGTATTTTTACTCTTTAAAAAAAAAAGAAAAAAAAAAGAAACTATTAGTCTTACAATTGACTGATCGGCAAAATGTTTTGGCTCTAATTCAATTATTTGCAAGTTCAGTGACAAATATGGCCAATGTTACTAGTATAGGGGGCAGACGTGTTGGCAGTACCTAAAGGTTATTTATTGGCCGAGTGCCCTGGTAGCTCACCGGGTGGAGCACGTATCAAGTCCTAGCAGCGGCAGCCCGCGTCCAAGTTTGGCCTGGGCTCTTTGCTGCAGGTCATTCCCCTCTCTCTTTCTTAAACTGTGCTGTCAATAAAATCAAAATGCCACAAAAGTGTGTGTATTATAAATATAAAAAAACGTATCTGTTGGCTAATGAAATAAAAATGGAGGAATGACAAAAATGAGTCCTTGTGTGACCTGGCAGCAACATTGGCTACTGTTGGCAAGTCCATGAGCCACTCTGGCAGGACTCTCGCAGGTCTCACTTTTGACAGTTCATTTCAATTCCAAATTTCAATTTGGCAGTCGAAATAGTAAAAAAGCAAAAAAGCTAATCTATGGTGTTGCATTGCAAGCCTTTTTCTACCCTTTTTCCCTTTCCAGACTCTTTACCATCGCTATCACAAAAACAGAAAAGAATCAACTCTAACCCAACAGAAATGTGAATTTCCAAAATGATGTAGCCAAGTGCTTTGTTATATGAAGTAGTGATAGGTTGTATTCATCCAAGGGGTAAGTAAAAGCCTGAACCAAAAAGGCAGAAGAAAATCTCCTTAAAATGTTTTATACACAATGAGTCATCACTACGCTAACCTAACTCAACCCATGAAGAGGGAAGCAAAGATGGCCTTTCATTTTGTATTCATTTTGGTGTATCATTAAAATTAAAGAGCGCTGGCTCCCCAACTCTCTATTCAGCAGAAAAAACAAAATCATATTTGTTTCGAGGAGGGCACTGAGACAAAATGGTGTTCAATTCTTTGACTGGAGGAATAGATTTTGTGTTGTAGTGTGGTTTAGGGGGTGAGGCAGAGCCTTATTCAATTTTGACCACTCTGGGACCAGAGTAGCTAAAAATAGCCCTCATTAATTCTGCCGTTGTGATGCTGCAACGGAGTGATTTAAGGGAAACTTGCAGCATGAACACTGGAGAACATTTAATAACCTCTTGTTATATTAAATGCGGCGGATTGACTGAAACAAATGATGCAATACAGCATAGGAAATACATTTACTTTCTCTCCAGTGCCCATTTGCTGGATTTCTCTGTAAGGCCTGAGGAAAACAAAAAGAGGTAGCTCATTTTCACAAAGCTTTTACAGCGCCAGGGGAGTGAAAAAGTGGCTGTTCAAACAACTATTACAAAAGAGGATGCTTACGGCTAATGACGGGATACTCACATGTCACACAGAGTGGAACTAAATGACATTTTGGTAATGAATTTAGACGATAATTTTGCTGATCCTGAAACAGAAACAACTTAAGGAAATTAAATTTGAATAATTTAATAAGACATGATAATAGCATAATGCATTCTTCTATTTTATAATCCATAATTTCATTCTCAACTCTTATTTCAGACACGACTTCTACACATTTCTGGAGACTCCCTGTTTGGGGCCCAAAATGAGCTTCCTCAGTCCAGCTACAGATGTGTCCACACATGATAAAAAGCAACAGTAAAGCAGGTAAAGAAATATCTCTTCATTTGTTTTACAGCCATTAAATCAAACAAGGAATGACACTGAAATAAAGACTAGCATACCAGCAGTGAACAAATTGCAAAGAGGATACTTTCAGAACAGTTGCACTGCGGCCAAAAACAGAAAACATCAACAATAACAGGATCACACTCCGCTGTGGCTGCTGGCAGTGAAGCAGCAAACAAGTAGAATAAGATGATTGATCACTTCAGAGATTGAAAACGATGTGCTGGGGAGTGCTGACAACTGCTAAAACTCCCCTGCCTCGGAAAACATATTCAAATGCTAATGAGGGCCCATGCCTCAGCACCAGTCTGGAGGTCCCATGAGAGACAAGTGACACTCTACACATACAGCATGGACAGACACCGTGCTGTGGCTCTCTAATGGAGGGGAGATCGCAGGAGAGATGCAGCAATGCACGCGCGATAGGAAGGTCAAAAGCTGAAACCTATTAACTGTGACATAAAACTTAATTACCAACCATTACAGCCATGAAACACACACTCTTGAATTATTTAAAGGCTATAATACAACAGACGTCCACTTCATTCCCTTCATCACTTCAGTTTGTTGCTTAAGTATTCAGATAAAACTAGAAGAAGATGCATAGAAGATCAGAGGTACTTACATCAGTTCATCTTGGTCACTACAGAGGACACTGACAGAGTGTCTTCAACCTCCAGTTACTCCTCTGTAAATCCAGCAGGAGATTCCTGCACACGCACTTCGGCAGCCTTAGAGCATAACCGCACCAATTACTGCTGGGAGGGACTGACCCCCACCTTCCTTTATCTTTTCTTAGCTCTGTAACAACTGAAATTATGACTACAGGTGAGGAAAACACTCCCTGCAGCTACGCCCTAATGCTTCCTCTGCCCCGCACGGGTCTGTGTCCTCTCCCAACATCTTTCTTCAAAATTTATCCTTCCCTCCAACTGTCGTCTTACGCACTCATGGGATCGAAGCAAATCCCCTCTAGCTTGGCAGCGATCTGTGTGGGATCTGCAGTTCCGCTACAGCATGGGACTCCTCTGTACTAGCGAACATCCATCCGCAGTGTAAACTGCTGTATCGGATTTAACCCCCGAGGTGCCGTGTTGAACCGGAGCAGAATCCATCAATTCTCTTTGCATGTGGGACATTATTACAGCCCTCCTCCCCCAGGTGTGCTGCATTGCATGCATAAATTATGCTCATCCTGTCGGTGACATCCCACAGAGGAAAATGACTAGATTACCAACAACACATGAGGACACTTTTTGTACTGCAGCACAAACTTTTGCCTAATTTAACGGGTTGGTAATCAAGCAAATAAAAAGCCAACCAATCCTAACAGCCCCAGAAAGGGACCAAGGTCGCTTAGGAAATTGTGACATCTGAACAGAGGCATGATATGGACGGACGACATGATATGTTCAAACAGCCAATGCTATTTTGTCATCTTAGTTCATTAAAATCAACTATGAAATTAACTCAACGGCCTGCACTTAATAAATGATCACCTGGAGGTGATGTTAAGTGGCATTATTCATAGCTACAGGGCAGTGTGCAACAAAAAGACAAATAAAACTAAGGACATTATTCTATCCTGTGGAAAAAAACCCAATCTTAGTTTGTATCTAACAAAGCAGCATTTAGAGGACACAGTAAGACAACCGGTCTCAAGTGTTTATATTTGTTTTTAGTCGTGAATCATTTTATCTCATTACTGTTAAGACTCGTGTTTTTTTCTACAGAGCAGCACACTGCATGGTTGCACAAACATGTGAATTGATCCTAAGGCAACTTCAACCATCTGTAGTATGAGCCAACACACACACACACACACACACACACACACACACACACACACACACACACACACACACACACACACACACTGAGGAATTCCTTGTTGTCTATGAAGGACAACATTTTTCCTCACCACCAACAGGAAATACATGGTGGACAGAGTTTTTATGAAAAGCGGAGGCTCGTCATTACAATGCATTACTTTTGTTCCAGGTCATGTTGAGAGAACACAGCGACAGAAACTACTGTACTTCTATATCAGATAAATGCTGCAACATTTCATTGTGCACTTCCTCTGATTGCGTGACACGATGAGAAGGTTACCTACATAAGCTCAGGGTGTCTTAGTCTAACATTCAACTATGAATCTACTCCGTGTCATGCACTTGAACATCCCTCACTGCCTGTAAAAGACTGATTGTTCGTTATCAGAATCCTGACATTTATGAGACTGCTACTGCTCCAGATATCACTTTATGTAAGGACATCATTTGCATACTCTGTCTTTGTCCTGTTCTCTTTGAAGCAGTAACCACTGACATGAACGCACTGTGCATCGAGATAAAGTAGATGGGTGACTCAGCTGAGAGTGGATCTACATGTGCTGTTACTGATTTGTTTGTGACTGTCGAAGACAAAATGCACCACACTGGAAATATACAACAAATACACAACATGCAGTAACAGGAAGGAAGAGAAGCAGTCAAAGTTCAACAGATTTCAAACCACAAAAAGCGTTTGCGCATATCTTTACAAATATTTAGCCCAGATTCATCATCACTGTAGAACATGGCTCTAACACCAAACCAGGGCCATGTGGATCATGACATCCCAAGTATCAGTCAGGATAATGATCGAGTTTGACAAGCCCGAGAGACGCCCAGTCACGGCTGGTAAAGGGAACGAGTTAAATTTACATCCCTCAGAGCGGAGACTAAAGCCTCATTTACACAGGGGACGTAACGGCCGCGTAACGGCTGCGCCGCGGTCACCGGAGCTGATCGCTGCCACTCTAGTCAATGAGACCATTCACACCGGGCGCGCCGCGTAACGTCTCAGCAGCGTCCCAGCAGCGGCTCTCCGCTCTGCAGCGCGAGCATTCCGTTGCACTTCTATTTTTGACGGAGCCGTTGCTGATTCGCGTCAAGCTCAACAGAGCAGATTGCACCAGACAGGAAGTCCGACACAGAATCAAAGTAATACACTTCCGCCCCCTTTCAAAATAAAACACAATACGCCGTTCATGTAGCCTATCACAACGTCACATCAACATTACACCATGACCGGTGGCACCAGGCCAGCAGTCAATCGATCAAAGGGTCTCAACATGGACGACGACAGAGTAATTGTTGAAGTGGAACAACACACAATAATTTATGACACAACAGATCCTTTTAATAATCTCTTCCACGTCAGAGAAGCAAAGTAAGATGTTTGTTGTTGTTGTTTCCACAGTTTATCACGGGATCTCGCGGTTTAGCGTACGTTCAGGATTATCGCGTGATCTCGTGATCTCGCGTGAATACGGCTGGCTCGCAAGGCAGCGCTACGCTGCTGTTACGCGCCCGGTGTGAGTTGACGCCGGGCAGAGGACGGAGCCGTTCCGCGGCGCAGCCGTTCCGCGGCGCTTACGTCCCCTGTGTAAATCCCGCGTGAGAGTGGCGACAAATTCCACACATAGTTTACTCTCTCCACCACCTTCTGCCTACCAGCCTCCAAATTAATTATTTCTATATCGACCAAAAGAGGCATGTCGAGAACCCGAGCTGCTCATCGCTACAAGTCAGCAGTTCAGCCACTACTTTGTCTTTGTTTATGAGGCTCACACTTAGAATACATTTAGCGTACAAAGGTTTAAAGTTTGGCAACACCCGAATTGGAAGTGGTGCTGTTAAAACACTAATTTTCCCACAGTTTTATGTCCAATAACTTGAAAACTTGTTTTTTGTTACAGCTCTTGTGTTTCATTTAGGGACACTTCAACTGTCTTTGTCATCATTTTAAAGAGTGGTATTGCTTTTTATAGAAACTGGATCTTTAGCATGTTTTAAAACAGAAAAATATTTGTTACTACAGGTAGTAGAGTAGAGGTTTTTTTTTAAGACAGCTGCCATTTGCAGCCAAAAAAAGTGCTATGAGAGTGAATCAAATTTGATACGTTGTTATAAAACTATTGATTACAGCCACTTTAATTAAAGTATCCAATACCTTGTTTTTTCTTAATAAAAGGTATGCAAATGATATAATTAAAAATAAAGAACTTAATTATAGTTTTAGATTTATATAAATCGTTTTTTCTTTTTTGAAATTCAATCCTTTGATACTCACTTTCTGGGATATTGGCTCAGAAGAGCTGAGCAGAGTGTATTTCCAGGCTCCACAGCTGAAGCAAGTGACCATAAGCAGAGCCTGTTCTGAACACACAGACTACGAAATCAGCTTCTGAACTCAATCAGCCCAGTGGAAGTTATCAGTGCTCCACACAGAGCACATATAAGAGGGCAGGAATGTGCTGATAAGCTGAGCCACTGACCTGCACCCTGCCTTCTCTCCATCACAGTGATTGAAATGAGGACCAATGAGAAACAGTAATGATAAGGGCAGTTGCTGCACTACAAGAAGGAGGAGGTTCATGCTGAAATGTGATTGATGAGAGATTCTGCAAGCCTCTCCATCCTGATAATTCTACACCCCTTTCAAATGCGGATTTACGATGGACTTGATTTATATAAGGAAGGCTCTGTATAACTGGAGCTGTAACCTTAATGTAAATGCGCCATTTGTTAACATAAGACTTACTGCACTGTGGGAACATGGACTTTAATGTCACATTTTTAAGAAGTGTTTGCTAGTAAGTCTTAGCTTGGCCATGTATCAGAGCAATGACCTTTCAATGTCCACAGCACCCATCAATTCACTTGCCAACTCCCATATTTCCAAAAAGTAGCCTAAAATTGAGGTAGTAAAAAATATGTAAGGAGCGATTAAAAAGCAAGTCAATGATGAGGCCCATCAGTGTGTGTGATACAAACTACTTGTGAATTATAATTTGTCTATGGATACAGTCGGTTGTGAAGACCAAAAGCAGACAATACAAAAAAGCAGAGTACCATTTGAGGCAGAAAAGACTAAACTGGGCTGCAGCAATGAACAGAAAACCCTCCTGAATTGAAAAAGGACAAAAAGGATTAGATCTATTAGCTCGAGAGAAGGGTGAAGGGTAATGACTGAGTCCACCTCAGTCTGGAGTCACACCTCTCAAAGGATGAAAATATCACAATGATACTAATTATTCAAACTAATCCATGGTGCAAGCAGAGATAGAGTACTTCAGGATAATGCAGGCTAACTCATTAAATCATTTTCATTTTTATTGTAGTGGCACCTCGAGGCTATCACTAACACTGAAACACATGCTATGTTCACAATCTCGCACCATTTTTTTCCCAGCATTGTTTTCCAGCGACCTCTCTCTATGCAGATTATCTCTCTAATGAGGAACCTGTGGCCATATACTTTTAATAAAATAAGCCATTTGGTTGTGCATTACCACATTTGATGTTTAAAAATATAGAACGTTTAGTTTCTCCATATATCAACACATCATATTAATACAGTCATGCGACCATTAGTACTGTATATCTGTTGTCACATAGGTCATGACCCGAAACTGGATTCGTCCAGTCAGTTTCTACAAATACACAGGACTACACAACTGCAGTCAAATTTAACTTAAGTAGGCAGAATATCAGATATATTTGTCCTTCCAAAACCACAATGACTCAGATGACTGCTGTTCCCATGACAGCTTAGGGCAACATGATTTACAGGCCAACATGTATGGCTGCCCTTGAGCAGTTGGATATTTTCTTCGTCTCACAACCCCTGCAACAACCCTGCCGTCTAAATTATTCAAAAAAAAATTATTCATTTTAATCTCGTAATGACAAATGTCCACTGTACTGTGCCTCCCCCCCTCACTTCATTTGACAAATCTGTTTCTGTGTCTAGCTGCCATTTTATATAACATCTGAACTGAAAGCCTTTTCTACAACAGTGAGGTGGCCTGTGATGACATGTTTAAGTCACAGACGCAAGATTGAACACTGAGATGTGAATCATCATATTTCCACTGACAGACTATACATATTATAAACTAATTATTCATGTTATAGTTAAGACATGTGATATTCCTGCATGCTTAAACAGTCTTTCAAAAACATTCATACTATTCCTAAAGTAAATAATTAAAACCTGAATGTAGAGCTAGGAGATAATAACAACATTAAGAACATATTTAAAAGGTCCACTGTGTAGGATTTAGTGGCACCTAGCATTGAAGTTGCAGATTGCAACCAAATGAATACCCACGCCTCACCCTCTTCTTCCAAGCACGTAGGAACAGCTCAAGCTGCGAAATTCACATAAAAAGCAAAAGTCTGTATCTAGATCATTGTTTGGTTTGTCTGCTCTGGGCTACTGTAGAAAAAAAATCAAAATGGCGGACTCTGTGGAAGAGGACCCGCTCTCACTGTAGATCTAGAGACTACAAAAACACGACGACTTTTATTTTCAGGTGATTACAGACTAATGAAAACATACTAGTGAATTTTTATTCCATTCCTGCTAATACATACTCCTAAATCTTACACACTGGACCTTTAATTAACCAGATATATGTTGGCCATTATTAGTGATGCTTGAATTTAATATGTAATCTAAACCAAGACTTTATTTATTTATTTATATCTTTATTATTTAATATTAGTTCAGTAAACTGTAAGTTAGCTATAATTTAGGTAGCTTTTAGGATAAAGTCAATTCATTCTTGCCAAATCAGGACTGAATCCTCGATAATCCCAGTTTATACTATCATTGTGCACACCAGATAAACGAGAATGGGCAGCATGTCCCACCAAGATCACATGATCTGTCCATCCATATACTATTTATACGTATACTGACAAAACAAACTCAAAATTTTTGTCATAATAATTGACAATTTTCAGCAAAATAACGGTGACTGTGAGGGTGCAGATGATTGAGAAACTACAAACAGCGGAGGCGTTTGCACTCCAACTGGATCAATCAGCGGACATGTCCAAAGACGCACAGCTCTTGGCATTTAATAACCAATTATAATTATGCATGAACTTTTTATCAATCATAAACACATACAGGCTAATAACCAAGTATATAAATAGGTTAATAAGGTGAAATAAAAGCTGAATAAAGTAAATATAAAAGTTATTAAAATGAATTACATGTGGGGGTCCCTGTTCTTTTTGTCTCTCATCCAAGGGGTCCTTGGGCTGAAAAAGGTTGAAGACCCCGGTACTACACGATGCTGTCAACGTTCAACAGGTGCTGTTAGTTCACGTTAGCAGCAGGTCCATCCATTGATATGGAGATGAAAACAGTGAGATGGTTAGCTCATGATGAGCCATGCCAAATACCGACTGTACCCCCACAGCAAAGCTCACACACACACACACAGCTGACATGACATTATTATGACAGCTGGTTAAAACAAAGGATGTGAACGTGTATTTATGCCAGTGTCACCAAACTAAAGCCAGCTAACAGGCTAACGTTAGCCAACAGCTACCTAGCTCCACCAAAGACCCACTTTGGTTTCTACAAGCGGACAATCAAAACAAGGTGAGCCGCCGCTTGACCTTCCCTGTAATTTATTTTTTTTAAAAACGATGTCGTATATCAAGCAGCTGACCTCACTTTCCTCCTCCGTCATTGCCTCTTGCTGTCTGACACTTAATGAATCGCCCCCGTGCCCCCTTTTATACCCCTCTTGGTCAGATCAACCCCCTAGCTGGCCGACATTTTGTTCCAGCGGCTAGGGCTAGCTCATCCTAGCTAACGATACCTGGACGCTCCGCGCACTTGACGTGCGAGCAAACACCCCCCCCCCCCCCCCCCCCAGTCCGCCCGATGACAGCTCGACTGCGAGGCATTTCGTGACTCAGTATCACCGCTTATGCAAGCTCCGCAAAAAAAATGGGACACTGGACATCGTTATTCACGCTTTCAATTAGAGGATAACGTTAGCACGCTGGGCAACTGGCTAACCACTTAGCATAGCGCGTAGATGCAGTTCGCTAGCAGTGAGGTAGCTAAGTTACCTCGGCTCGTACCGTTATCGCTCGCTCGTATCCGCAGGGACACACACACACACACACACACACACATCCAGTCAAGCTCCTGCGGCTAGAGCGAAATATACTCCCACAAACAGCGTACTCACGGATTAATCAAGAAACCCATTCACCTTCGCGAACGCAATGGTCCTCACGGCGTTGCTTGTGAAAGTCTTACAGAAGAGGAACGGGAAAGGTCTTCCTGGTGTGGCTCCAGAGCAGCAGCCGCCGCACTGCAATGGCAGGCAGTGGATGAAGCCTTCCTTCTCTCACCACCACCAACCACCACCACCACCCCCCCCCCCCCTCCTCTCGCTGCTCTCACACTTCGGCTGCCGTCACCGCCGCGGTGACAGTGACAGGTTCGCCTGGAAGAAACCATTCCGGTTTGTCCGCGGGGGAGGGGAGCGGAGAGGAGAGGAGCGGAGAGGAGAGGAGGAGAAGAGGGATGCAGACAGAGAGAGAGAGAGAGAGAGAGAGGCTGTCCACAGCAGCAGCCGCAGCAGCAGCGAGCTATCCCGCAGCATCAAGCGCCATTCCAGCGTCGGCGACGAGCGTGAAAATACACCCATGGAGCTTTAACCAACTCATGGTGAACATAAAGTGCCCGATATATATATATTTGGAGCAATGGATACGACTGTTTTCACGTCAATTAACTAAAATATATTAAAGGTCCAGTGTGTAAAATTGACAGAAATGGAATATCATTTTAATTAGTGTAAAATCGCTTGAAAATCAGAATAGTTGTGTTACCATAGAATGAGACTTTTATATCTACAGAGGGAGCAGGTCCTCTTCTACGGAGTCCTCCATTTTGAACCTTGTTTCTACAGCAGCCCAGAAGGGACAAACCAAACACTGGCTCTATGTAGGATATTTCATGTTTGTTGTTGTTGTTGTTGTTTTTTTTTTTTTTTTTTTTTTTTTTACAAATGTCACAGCTACAGCAGTTTTTCCTTCATGCTGGAACCAAGAGGGAGTGGTGAGGGGTCTTCAGTTAGTTCCAGTTTGAAACTTCCCTACTAGATGCCACTAAATTCTACACACTGGACCTTTAATTTAAAAAAAAAAAGTCTACTGCATTGCTATCACAGAAAAGTCCCAATATATGATTATCATCCAAAATTATGCCATGCTAACTGTGAACTGTGACAAATTTCCCAAAGATGCCCATGTACTTGACCACTAACAAGGCATTTTGGATTGGGTCATTCTAGCCCTTAAAGGTCCAGTGTGTAAGATTTAGGGGGGATTTAGAAAGCTCTATTTACAGTATTTAGCAAAAAATGGATTTCAATATTCATGTTTTCATCCGTGTATAATCACCATAAAATAATAATCATTATGTTTTTGTTGCCTTAGAATGAGTCTTTTATATCTACAGATGCCGTGGGACCGCTTGCATGGAGTTACATGTTTCACACATTTTACAGCCACCATAGTTTCTCCTTCATTCTAGAAAGGAGAGGCGATAGGGTTGCAATCAGCAGCTACACTGCTAGATGGCACTAAATCCTACACACTGCCACTTTAAAAACACCTGTAGGCAGCTTCTTTTGTTCTGGTGTTGATTGGTTGATAATAAACAGTAAGGGTTTAAAGCTAAATCACAAAATGGATTTAGATTTTATTTAGGTCTAAAAATGTTCGTATAGATATGCACTATATGTCCAAATATACAAAACGTCATAGGATGTATTTAACAGAATAAATATATGAGATAACCTGGCAATGTAGCAAAGCAATGTGACAAAACCAGCTTAAAACTAGTTAATGTCTCTGTTGGAGCTTTCTATAGGCCACCCAAATTACTTCCTTTTCCAGGTAATATGATTTCCCTATTGCACCACTTCTACAGGTAGACTGCAGTGGGCCTAACAGACCTTTGTGCACAAGGAGCATTGTAAGCTTTGCCTTTGCTGCATGTGACGTAAGGTTGCATTTTCATCTTTAAAGAGCTTCTAACAAGCATCCTGATCAAACAGAGAGCTAATAAATCGGTGTGAAGATGAAAGAGCTACACTGAAGTGAAGCTACAACACCCTCATGGACCTAAAGAGAAGGGTGTTTAAAACTGTGAGCCGTGTTCAAACTAAGACTTTCCAGATAATTTTAAATCACTTTTATAAAACATAGGAAAGGTTGTCTGTTTTCTTATGCATGCTATTTAGGATTTAACAGCACGATACAATAGAGCAAAATATACCCTAATGCTAATGTACAAGAAAGACAAGACAAGATCTTTCTCATGTTCAGTCAATATTGATTTGGCACATCCAATTTAAAACAATGACTAGTTTGATTGATTAGGCATCCTTTTAAAGAAAAGACAAGGACAAGATGACATATCCCTTGTGCCTTTCTATTTCTGTGTCTATGTGTATCTAAGTGTATAATCAGGAAAAACAGCTTTTTATTTCAAAAGCATAGCTTTATGCAAAATATTCTTTGGATGATGAAGGCTAGATATTTTAAATCGATATATTGTTTTGTATGCAAAAGACAGTATGGGAAATCTATTTGGGCATCACTTTTAACTATAGTAAACATAAACTCTTTACAGGGAAAGCTGAGGTAGGCTACTTAAGTAGTAATGACATGCTGCATGAAGCCATTTAAAATGCAGAGGATAGAACTAAAATCCACCCTACAGTCACGATGCTCAATACTCCTTCCCATGGGGTATACAGATTTAATCAATATACAGTAGAATGTAAATTGTGCACTGCACCAAACCACACTCTCAAGACTCTATCGCATGCACTTTAGTTTTTGTGCTGGCTTTTCCAGAACTACCTAATTCTCTGCAGCACCTTCTGTTGTGCATTTTATCACTTTGAGATTGTGTGACCGTTCTTGTCACCTCTACCTCTGGCACTAATGAGCGCAGGAGAAGATAGGAGCTGAATATAATGCTGGAGGAGCACAGAGGTCCTGCAATGTTGCTGACGTAAGGAGACTTGTCGCAGATTCCATTGGAGGATGGGACGGAGAAGGGGGGTGTGCGGAGGGCTGAGGGGCGGCCGGGTGCATCTTGAATCGAAGAATGTGAGTTGGCCAAGGTCATAAGAATTAGATAAACAAGGGCAGTCATATATATCCTGTGGAAAAACAAAATATGATGAATAGCAGTCATAAATATGGTGCAAGGAAACGTCACAAAAAAGTCGATGAATCTATGACCTGCACCTCTACAGTTCTGTGGAGTCCATTGAGAGACATAACCTTTGGTAATATGTCAGGATATGTCACTAAACATGAATGATGGTTAGATGATGGTAATTGGTATCATTAGTTATAATCATGTATTACACTATTAGGTAACGTACTGAAGCAGAAAAATGTAATCAAGCTATCAAACCCCTCTGGAAATGCTTGAATGTAAACACTTTTTTATAGTCACCATCTGATTAAATTGGCTTTGATGTGAGCTTATGCTGCTTAACGTATCTCTGTTGAAGCCCTTGAAATACCCTCTGTTAATGCTACAACAGTCTTTGCATCACTGGCTCCAACAGCACAGAGGGAGTTTCACATGCCGCACAACAGAATTATGCAGGGCCCTCTCTTCCCATCAGCACATTCAGACACACACAGACGGGATCCAAACCAGAGTATGACTGCAGGAACAAATCACACGAGTGGAAAAGCAAATTAGAAATTCACAGCAGGTTGGCTTTTAGAGTGCACTGCCCCTTACGGTGAGTGAGTCACCTCTCAGCCGTACGGGTCAGGAAAACAGCCTACTAAGCAAAGGTTGGTCTGGCTATCTATGAGCTTTAATGACTGCAGCTATCAAATGACATGACAGACGTTAAACATAGCACTGCAGCAGAG
Organism: Sciaenops ocellatus; assembly: GCA_033000465.1. Taxonomy (NCBI): domain Eukaryota; kingdom Metazoa; phylum Chordata; class Actinopteri; family Sciaenidae; genus Sciaenops; species Sciaenops ocellatus. The sequence continues at coordinate 11,076,577 of CP136871.1, forward strand.
GCAAATAAATGCATCTGTCCAATAGTAGCATGAGAGAAAAGATGATACTATGTGACACCGTGTTGTCAAAGCTGCAAAATGGTACTCAAAACTTTGTGCTTCTTATCTTGTTATCCAGTCTTTGGTTTTACAAATTGGTCTACATCAATGTAATCTCATAATGGACTGAGCTGGCTACTGTACAGAGGCTTGTATATCTGTGATTTCTGTGTTGTCCTCTGTCAGTATACCTGACCTCTAGCATGAGAAAGCAGCACACTGACTTGACAGCCAACCCATTAGTTCAGGATAGAAATTCCTTACACGAGGTTTCATAATGCTTTACACTTTGCAGCACATTCATAGCTGAAGAAAAGAGACAGGGGTCTATGATATAGCAAGCATGAGATATCTTGTAAAGTCAGCAGTTAAAAAAAATGTATCAAAAAGGTGCTTTATAGAAGAATGAAGTGTGACCTCTGTGCAGCTGAGCTGAAGTGATGTACAGCAGTAAAATGCAGCTGAAACATGCAGGAGTTTCGCTGCAGCCTCCTGATCTCGATCCAGCTCTTTAGCAGCTGATTGTACGGTATGTGATTGTAACACCTGTCCCACAAAAGAAGAAGAAATATCTCATTTTTAATCTCGAGTATAACATTTAGACTCAGCATTTACAATACAGATATCAATTTTGATGATAATAATGCGTCAGGCTTTCCTCTTTGGTCTTTTGTGTACTCAGCTTTTATATAAGGGTCAGCTAAAGCAATTAAACAGCAGATTTTACAGGGCGCTCATGTAGTTCTTTGTAGTTAAAATGGAAGCAATTAAGTTTTTATATTTTGATAACTGTATTGTTAACTGGCAACAAGGAGATGCATGTTTAACATTTGCTGCGTTGCACTGGCTGCATAGGAGAAGCTGCAATGAAATAACTCAGCTATATCAGTAAAAATCATTAAATTCAAAATGATCAGTCTGCAGTAATCATCTAAATCATTTCAGTCTCGCGTGTGAGCATACTGTATCTTCAGGTACAGTGTGCACATAGTGTGCAAGGTAGGTATTTCATGAAACGGTAAGAAAAGTGACATAATGGTGTTGAGCTACAAGCAGTAAAACAAATGAGACAAACACCATCTGACACTGTGAACATAACAGGAACTGACTGACAAAGCACAAATCTGGATTTACTGATTTCATCAATTTCAAAGCTAAAATCAGGACCCATGTACAGGGAGAGAAATACATGATTTTTCAAGATTCCCTAAATGAACCTGTAATCTCCGTCTCATTTTTCCCACCAGCTGAGAGCTCAGACATATCAGGTGACATGAAATGACCTCACATCCCCGGCCCTGCGGATCATGTGACAACAGGCCACCAACATCCAAATCCTCTGTGGATCAAACTACAGCATCATGTACAGTTGCAAAGAAGCAATCATCTAAGTATGTTTATCGTGGAAGGGGAGCACTAATGCTAATAAAGATGAACAATTCCAATCAGTTAATGTGCATGTGTGTATGACAGGGAGGTGAAATAATACCAAAATGGTGAGTGGAATTATTTTTCTTTGAAACACCACATCATAGATTGCCGTGCAAACCACTAAACTGAGCTCCTTGCGGGTGAATAAAAGCTTTTAAAGCAGCGGGATCCTGATCAACTCAATTGTGATTTCACAGACAGCTGGAAGTGATGACGGCAGATTAATTATCTATGTCAATTAACCAGAAATAGTCTGCTCACACAAGACCGGGGAGACTCATTTGTCTAAATTCTACAATGTTGTTCAAAAAATACATCATAAAAAATGCAATTTCAATCAGTGTGACCCCTGATGTGAACCACCAGTTAAATTATTAAGGAAGTTGCTGTTTTTTCTATCAAGTAGACCTTTAAATTAGTTTGGATTCATAAGAGGTTGTCTATTCATGGCTTTTTCCCCGAGAGAGCAACCTTGCTCAGGATGAGAGTAAAGCAATTAGAGGCCTTGGTGGTGTGGGATCAGGTGCTCCCTTCGGACCAGGCCGAAGGGGTATTGTGGAGGGCAGGTGATGGGGGGGTAACAGAGACAGGATAGAAAAAGGGAGAAAAATCACCCAGGGGTAATTTACCGCACTGCGGAAAGAAGCCAGATGATACTATAAATCTCCACCGCTTTTCAATTCAACTGGAAATTAATTTTGTCACAACTACAGGTTTACTCATTGATAAATCCATAAGAGAAGTTATTTCAATTATTTTTCTTTTAACGGAGGAAACAGTGCACGGTCCCTGAGCAGACCTCTGGGCAATACATCCTCCGAGTCGGGGGTTAAACTATAATTTGCCTGCTTGACTTGACCAACCACATGAGCATCAATAGGCACTCTTCCCATTCTAGTAGCTGCACTGCCAGTGTTTTTAATAATAAAATGTATCTTAGCAACTACTACAACATTTTCTATCACCACATACAGAAAGCTAAACATTAATTCAAAACTAACATCCCAAATGCACATCCAACCCCTCCTTTCTCCACTGCGTCAGCTATGCAAACATGGATGTTTCACTGTGTTCTTGTACATTTAGGTAGTAAAACTCTGCCCTCTGCAGGACTTCAGCTGAACACTATTATCTGCGTCAAGCATGACTGTCTCGAGCCTTGCAAGAGGAAATCTATATGAACAATTATTCATGGTGGCGTGAAAACAAGCGTGAGGAGAGATCTGCGTGATTTCATCCCCTGCTGGCTGATGGCTGACGTGTGAGCTGATAGAGGGAGACACAAGAAGGAGTTGGGGTTGTTCAACCACGGGTCTGCCGTGATGGGATGCTCCTGAGTCTAAACAGCATATGGTGCCGCCCTGGGCAACACACATCCTACATAGCCAGCAACACAGCAGGCTGCGTGATACACACACACACACACACCAATGATACAGCAAATACACACACTTCTTAACACAAAATGTACACACATTTCTTCCTTTCATTCATTAAAAAAAAACAGTGTAGATATTTTTGTCTTTATGTGGGAAATGAAAATAAAACTTTTTTATTTGATATGTTTCTTTGACCATAATCAATGCTCTGTTGTGTTGTGACACGTTGAATCTCACATGATTTGTACTGTGTGATTTGTATGACAATAATAATCAGCTTTCATACATCACAGTGCAGGCTGCTTGATTTCTGCTATAAATGAATGAAGGATAGGTTGTCACTGAATTATGGCATTATTATTGCTGATAACAGTAACAGTGCAAAAACATCAACCACTATTTTGATATTTATTAATAGTTTGTCCATTTAATAGTCACTTTCCAAGCAAAAAGATCAACCACTTGCTCATACCAAATTCTCTAGTCGCTGCTTTTCTCAGTTTTATATGAACGTAAATTCAATAATTGAACTATGGGTCAAACAATAACGGGTATTTTCTTTTAGAATTTCTTTCTAACATTTCATGGATCAACAATCGATCGATTATTTGAGAAAGCAATCACCAGATTAATTGATTAATTGTTAGTTGCAAATCTAATAATAATTCATCAACACCACAGTTCCAAAACAATACTCAGAGCGTGTTAGACAGTGACACATAAACACCAGTAAAATCTCATTTTAGTTGCACCGGATAAAAACAAAATGTCGTCTCCAGAAAATGTGTTCATCTCATGATAATCAATCGACAGACAATGCAATCTACAAAACGTCCATCAAACCGTGTGATTGATTACTGCAAGTTGTCTTAGCACAACCTTCCCAGTGCTTCATTCTTAATGCTTGACTTCCCCACCATGGCCACCATCTTGATTCCTACAAACATTACATCATCCTGCTGGTTGTCCTTCACTTGACCCCTCGCTGAAGTGCTCAAATAGGGGGGGTGGGTAACATGCACATCAAGCCCTCCTTGAAAATAAGCCGAAATTATAATGAAAGCTTGTTGTTGTGGTATTAATAGATCCAGACTGTGTTTTTGGAACGGAAAATATTGTGCGCGATGTTGGTTTAGTGCTACATTTTCGCTCCTTCTCGGCTGCTGGTGGTGCTTACTGTCCAGGTCTCTCCTTGTGACATAAATCATGCGGGAAAGTCAATAGAGTTGTTGGGATTTATGTGGGTTTGAGTCTCTTCTCTTGAAATGATTTGTTGTAGATGAGGGACACGAGCCCGACCATAAAAACAATTCCGAGGCATGAGTCATTTTCTTCAAATCTTCCAGTGACAACGAAGGTCTCTGCTGTTTATAATCTTCACCAATCATCCTTTAAGAAACCAACAAGAGGGTATTTTCATCCAGTTGTGTTGCAAAGAACTACAGGAAATCCATTTCAGGGCATCTTGTCTTATGGATATAATAAAACTGAACGATTACGATAAAACACACTGATCACACATTATACAGAAACAAATGCATAATTAGCATAGTAATTATCCATCTTTTTTTGTGAAATGAAATGCGGTACTTTCAAAAATAAGCAGGGAAAATGATACAAATCACTGCTGCAGAGGCTGTAAAGTGACATGATGGTATACGCACAGTGCAGAAGGCCAACAGTGATCTGCCATATGTCCTATCAGAGGACACATAGGTAGGCCTTGCTCCTGAGTCATAGCCTCCAGAAACACACTAAACATCTGCCATCTCTTGTGGGATCACACACGCAACCTTCACATGCATCACACACGACCAGCTCCTCCTTATTGTCACATACAAACCTTCTCCATCACCAACAACCATCCCCCAGTGCTTATCACCTAGAGGCAAAAAGCAATCATTCCCACCATTCGACTCTGTTCTTACCTAACAGACCTGTCTCACCTAGAGAAAATCAACTGCTGCCCTGATCACAGTACCTCCCCTCATCCCCCCCCCCCCCCCCCCCCCCCCCCCTTCCAATAAGGTTTCCTACAGTGTTAGTCGTGATAAATCTCCTGTGCCCACCCCCCACGCTCTGCTTCTCCCTCCCTCTCTCCATCTCTTTCCACAGCCTTTGTGGTGTGTCTCACTCAGGTTCGGCCCTCAGCTCCCACCCTTGTGCACCTCGAAGCCTTCATCACACGGGAACAATCTCTCTCTAACAGGCCCTGAATATGCAGATTGGTTAATTCAGCTGCAGTTGCTCTCTCCGTAAATGCATCTGCAGCACTTTCCGAAGACTGAGCAGCGAATAAATGCTTACGCTGAGGGTTTTTTTGGTGGTGGTTAGGGGGGAGTGCCTCTGTCCACGGCAGACTGCAGCCAAGGATGGGATTTTAGTAGCGGGATGGGGCGAGCAGAACTAATAAGAGATTAAGACTTTGACCAAGGCAAAGCTCATGGCCCAGTTGGTGACTGATCCTGATCTGTTAAGGAGTAATTTATTTAATTGCGCTTTTCATCTTGGCTTAGTTGCATCTGCTCCTGCTGGTGCACTCTTAGTTTCTCTGCTACTCACCTGGTAATAGCCTCTGCAGCAAACATTCCTTTAACATTTTTTCCAAAACAGCTGAGAGGGCAGGAAAAATACTGCATAAAAACAGATCTTTCCCAAAATCAAGGCACATGAAACAGAAACAGAAAGCTCAGTTTAGCATCCACACTGCACCAGGGATACACTGTGGGGTAGATGATTTTCCCCATTGTCACAATGAAATGCACATAAGAATAAGCAGTATATTCAGAATCATATCACTATTAATCCATATAGAAACACACAGCAAAATTCCCTGCAAAGGAGAGAGCTTATTATTTCTTGTTATTAATCCCTGAGGTGGTCTTTTTTTAGAGCAACAAATACAAGTCACAAAGTGATTGGATACAGAGATTAGCTGTGTAAATAATAAAGAGAATAAGATTTAGTGTAACGTTAGAACAGATGGACAAATGCATCTCCCTAAAGCATTAAGAAATACTGTAAACACCGCTGCTTTGAAATGGGACAAGGTGTTGTTGATGAACGCAGAAAAATAACTCCTGCTATACACAAAGGCATCGGATGCATAAAAGACTGTAGTTTGCCCCCCTCTCCATCTCTGTTGTGCTTTCTGCAGCCTTAGCACTAAAATCTGATTCAAGCTTTCTGTGAACAAGTCCACTGCTTGCCAACACAAATGACAGCGGGAGTGGGCCAGAGGCCAAAGTCCTCCCCTGACTATCAAGAGAGAAAAGCAATCAAAAGAAGCAATCGATATAAACAAAGTCTTAACTACTATTGATTATTTAGCTCTACGCTGATGGGCAATGATAGTTATGGACCTAAATTCATACACTCAGTTGATTAATATCTTCAGTTTTCTGTTGAAACAGCCAATCAGGCGAGATTCTTTCATTAGAATACGACTGCAGATCATCCAGCGGCTCAGAGGCAGTGTTGTGTCTGTTGTGACATTTTAGTAGGATGCAATGGAAACAGCTCCTCAGCTCAGCATCCTGCAGTCTCATCACTCACTGTAAGGCGGACCGTTACTTCCATCAGCTGCATTTGAGTTTGGGCAAGTCAGCAAGTTTTCCTCTAGTGCACACACAGCCTGTACAAAAGAAATATACCGCGGAAAGGCCAGGAGCCCTTAGCTGAGCTCTCAGTCTCTGCTGAGATAGTGGCCTCTCGAGCCGTTTGAAGCGTCCTCCGAATGGCAGGCCATAAAGACAAATGACAGCGATGTGGTAAGCCGCTCTCTGTGACTTACAGAGCAGGAGAGGATATGAAAAGACAGTGACACTATACTGCCTTTTCCATTCAGATAAAGGCTTATGATTGCTGTGTATGGCTCAAAATCAAGGCCACCACTAATCTGTCACTCACAGCCTAAAAGCATCCACCTCCGGCTTTTCACTGTCAGGTTTACTAGATGGGAACTGAATGGTGATTTTGCAATTACTTTTTAAATGTAGGTCTTTTGTCCAATCAGTCATGATTCATTTGTTCACCAAGGCAATGACTGATAAGTGTTGCCAAATTCTCTATTTTAATCCATGTTACCTGCATGGCTAGGGATGGCAATGTCTTTTCACCACTTTGGATAAAACTGATATATTACAGCAACCGTTGGATGGATTGCCATGAAATTTTGTGTAAATTTCTCAACATCTACTGAATGAACGGGCACAAAATTGGTACAGATTGGTGACCCCATGACTTATTCTAATCTATCACCACCGGCAGGATGATGTTTTTGCCTTTTACTCGCAAAAGACTAGTAAATGTATTGCCATGTAATTTGAAAAAAGACATCCATGTTTCCCGGGGGATAAATCCTAATAACTTTGGTGATTTCCTAACCTTTCTTCTAGCGCTGCCAGCAGGTACAACTTTTTATCTGGTCAAATATTTCAATATCTACTGAATGGACTGGCACAAAAATTGACACAGATTCTTTGGAGATCCCTTGATGTCTCCTAGCGCTAACGTGAGGTTGACATATTTTATTTGATGTCTCAATTGTTGGATGGATTGCCATGAAATTATATTCAGACACTGATAAAAATAGACAGACTCCTCAGGATGCTTAACTAAGATAGTGAACATGGTAAACACTGCACCTGCTTAACATCAGCATGTCAGTAATGTCATTGTATGTTAGCATGTCTGTACACTCTTGTTAATAAATCAGCATTTCAGATTGAAAGCTCGGACACAGTGCCACTAAGCCGAGAGTTCTTATTTAAACAGATAGATGTAGTAATGTAGACATTCACAGCTCTAATGTTCTCATGTCTTTGTTACAATTGCTGACCAACACTTGTTAAATAATTCCTACAGCTCGGTGGATATTAAGATATACTTTAATGAGATGGAGCGTTTGAGTTGAATTCACAGTCAGGTCATAGCTGAGCTGTCAACACGATATAATTCCCCTGTGGCTGAGGCCCTCCAGCAGTCTACTGCTCTGTCTGGAAACAACAAAGTGTGTGTGTGTCTTACAACTGAGTGTGCTTTGATTTATGCACATCAGAGCTCTGAATTTAAAACACTGCTTTTTGAATTAATAACCCTTTTGTATCTGAAACGCTCAGCAAAGGATATTTCATGATAATTTAGTGTGTCTATGAATGCGAAAGAGTTTCACCTTGAGCGTTCGGGAACATTTCAAGGTATTTAAGGATAGAGACACCTGTTTTTTTCAGTGTGAATATGGATGAAAGATGAAAGTGTGTGTGTGTGTGTGTGTGTGTGTCTATGAATAAACTAACAATCTTGAAGCTCAAACCAAATTTCTTCTTAGAAACCAATATAGTGACTCTTGAAGCTGAACAGTTAACCTTTATGGCAGTTGTTATTTATGGCAGCTGATGACTGCAAAAGTTCATCAACCTCTTTAACGTTTTTCATCCAAGAACAGATTTTTAATGAAGTCAAAATGAAGAGATAAAATATCAAACTCTGATTGTGGTGACATTCAAGATTTCATTCTGAAGTTAATTGTAGACGTGAACACAGTTTTAAAGGAATGGTTGGATATTTTGGGAAACACTTTTTCACTCTGTCGCAGAGAGTTCTGTGAGAAGACTGACGCTGCTCTCGTGTTTACGTGGTCAATATGAAGCTTCAGCCAGCAGCTGGTTAGCTTAGCTTTGCTTAGCTTAGCACAAGCAGGGCTGCAAACCAGGGGAAAAGATACAACCTAGCACTAGCTTACCTACAAAGGTAAAATAATCTGCCTCAGCACACTTCTAATGAACATGTTATATCTCATTGGTTTTATCTGTACAAAAGTGTAAAACTCATATTTTTTGTGTACATTCAAAAATATGCTTCATATTTTGTTAGTGACAAGCATATTTCCCAAAATGTCAAACAATTCCTTTATTTAAGGAAACATGATGACATGACACAGGAACAACAATGCAGATACCAGTCCAAATATAGTTCATATTTTTGTAGTGTGGTGCAACAAAACCAGGACTGCTGTTTAAAATGTTGGCAACAACAGAACAAACCCAAAATGCAAGCTGCAATTTGTTTCTTTAATTTTGACACATTTCACTAATCAAAGCAAATCCCAAGATTGCGGCTCCGGCATGAGGATGCACGAGTCCTTCAGGACTTGCTAAATTATCTGCAATTTGCGAGAGACGATCATTCGTGAAATGTGACTCTGTCACCACTTGCCATCTGTGTGTAAGCAACATTTGCAAATCACTTTTGTGCAACGGGCCCCTGGTGCCAATCTCACATATGTTGCATCTCTTCTTTGGTCTAAGATGGTTAGATTTTGTTGATCTCACTGCTTATAAGTTTTTACACAAGACAAACACCTTGACTTGCTTTGTGCAACCTTTTTTAGTGTCAGATTTGGTGTTAAGTGAATAGTTTTTAGACATTGAGCAATACAATGTCTGTGATTTCTTTCACGCCTTGAATCTGTCAGTACCATGGCCTTTCAGTCACAGCCACATCTATCTAATGTCAGGTTGCTGACCTGTTTGTTCCGTACATAAGTGTCTGTACTTAGGTAACACAGCTCATTAATTCAATGTGTTTGCCTTTGAGTCAGTTTACTTACATTGGAGTCAAGGAGATCAATGCTGTCCAGACTCTTGCTCCTGTGAATGCGGCCCTTGATGCGGCGGAGTGATGGTTTGCCCTGATTAGTGCTCTCTGAGGAGGCTGCTGTGCCGGAGCCAGCGGTCGGGCTGGGGTGTATCCTGAGGTCAAAGGGGGATAGGAGGAGGAGCAGAGGAGGACAAAGAAAAACAACAGCACTACATCAGGGCAAGTAAGTACAAATCTAGCATTGTTGTATCACAGTAGGACAAAAGTGCCACAGGCGAAACTGAAGAAGACGTGGAAGAACACAGTGGTCACGTTTCTTGATTTTCAAAAGGCCACAGTCCCCCGCTGGAGGAAATGGCATTTAAAGAAATCTATAATTGGATTTAATGTCACAGCAGCCCTGTAGGGGAGCTGGTTCGAGCTCAGGAAGCACTGCAGCTTCAAACACAGAGGGCATGTGCAGCTCTGTAGGTCACAGCAGCCAAACTGTAGCTGGGTCATGGTGAGATGTGGGCAGGAGGCACACTTGGCTGACCTATCACCAATACTCCCAGGAAGTGTTTTACCCTTCACAAATGACATACTTAGACAGCACTGTTGGAGTCCTGCTGACCACATTAAAGCCCCCCGCTTCTCATTTCATTTTGTCTTTCCCATGCTCGTTGCTTAATTGCTGTGTAATCTGCTGTGCCACAAAATTAATTGACCCTGTAGGGATAAATGAAGCTGAACTGAGAATTTAGTTTATCAATCCATCTACAGCGGGGTTACCTTTTCAGAAGAGCCACATCTATCTCCTTTAAATCATATTTGTACCACTTTCTAATAAGGCACCCTTTCTTCCAAATCAATTATGTTTTGTAGATCAGTTGTAAGTAATGTTGAGTAATTTCACTTTTTAATAGTAACTTGTGAAGATTACTGTCATTTAAAAGTAATGCTATGTTGCAGTGTTACCTACTGAGAAAAGTAACTCCTTCCTCCTGCCTTCCTTGTACACGTTGGTAATATTGTCCAGAGATACTTCCACAACCTAAAGACTGTCCTTTCAGCCATCTAGCTAGCTGATTTATACATGCGCACTGATACGTCCATATCTATTATCCAAAAAGGAGGTGTTCTTTGGAGAGGGAACAATGGTAAAAATTTTAACAGCAACGGACTGCTTAATTGAAAACGTATTCAAATAACTGATAACTTGTATAACAACTAACACGTTATGTCACTTGATACACAACAAAAGAAAACAGGGTAACGTGTTGCTTTGTACTTTATTACTCCCAACACTGATTTTAAGCCATGCTGAGGAGCAACTTTTGGGATCTTGGTTGGTGCATTAATATAGGTCTGAATTACAAACTCTTACGATTCATCAAGTCTAGAGTTATAGATATTAATTTGTTCTTAATAGCTTGATTTTAGTCCAAATATTTGCAGATTTTTCCAGAAGGTAAGTTGTCCATTAGCTGATTAAGTGTCCTGCTAGAGGAGGAGAAACACAAAAGTTATTCTTATTTATTGATTATAACTGATGTAGTTATTAACTACAAATAAAGCCACTGGTTACACCCATTATATCTACTATATATCTACTACTATATTAGTAGTTAGTAAAGATGTAACAATGAATCAATTTATCAATAGTAAGTTTTCATTTTTTATTTCATTTTGAATAAGCAGCAGCCAATAGGGAAGCTCCAGCACTCGAACGACCAATGTTGTAACTCTGTTATCACTCAGTAAGAATTTTGTTTTTATTGGTCTAGCCCTGTTTCGCTGTGGTCCAGCCAGAAATGTCAAAAATGCATTGATTCAAGCTTTAAGATCAATAAGATTATCTGTATTTTTGTATTGCATATCATTCATGAATATCTTTGTACTGTTGGCCAGACAAATCAAGCAATAAAGAGTGGACACCTTGGACTTCGTGACAAGCATTTTTCGCTATTTTCTGACATTTTGCAGACCAAAACAGTACAGAATTTTGCTGTGGCTCACTTCCTTGTTGCTTAATTTAGTACAGAAAAAGCTGTTTCCCATAAATGTTCAGCGCTCGTACAGCTCAGTGTAGCTCAAATTGGTACTATTGTTACTGCTGCCTTCGCTTTTCTTCTCTGCACTCCAGTCCTTTCTCTCAGTGTCATGGAGGACAGTCACTCTTAATGAGGATTTACCTAACACAATATTCAATGAGGCAAAATCCTGTCAACACAGTGCGGCTCAGGGACAGTAGATATCCATTAGCGTGCTCAGCAGCAGGCCCAGAGGAGCTCCTGAGGTTTGGAGACTCAGCAAGGGAAATTATAACAGAAAGGAATGAACAAAGATGGGAGGAGAGAGAACATCACCTTCCACTTTCTCTCTGCATTAATTCAATAGTTGCCTAAAGCAGTGTATGGTGCTTACTGGTTGGAAATGTGAGGTAAAAACATTCGGCATTACGTGCAGCCATTTACAAGCGAACGAAGATTATTCTCATAAACAATAAAGCAAACATGACTAATGAGAAAAGCTGCTTGGACTGTATCTCAGACTCGGTGCAGTCCTGCGCATTCAGAAGCTCATTTCTTGGATGTTGATTCTAAAATGGATTTCAGCCAAATCACTTCAGGCCACAAAGGCAGAGTGTAACATAGTGCCAGCAACTGTGCCGACTCAGATATAATGTGCAGTGAGTGATTTCACATCGCTTACGTGTTGAATTCTTCTACTCTATCAAATGTGCAGGTATAATGTGTTTTCACTTGAATGTTAGCATCTTGTTTGTGCAGTTTAAACTCCACAAGGATGAACAGCTTTGGCATATGACACCCAAAACACCATCCATTTAGTTTTGTACTTTTTATGATCTCATGAAATAGGACATAATTTTAAAGAAATGTTTAGACATTCAGAGTTAAATGAGAAGATGGACACCGTTTTTATGTCTGTATGCTAAATATAAAGTTACAGCCAAGAGATAGGGCTTTCTTATTTGGTGTACAGGCATGAAAGATATTATTAGTTTGAGTACAAAGACTGGAAACATGGGGAAAGAGCTAACCTAACAAAATTAGCCTAACAGCACCTCTAAAGCTCGCTAATTAACACGTTATGTCTTGTTTTGTTTGATGAAAACCAAAAGGTAGAAACAAAATGTTTTGATTTTACAGTGTTCATGTGCAGGACTATTGCTTGAGCTAGTGCAGTGACCTGTAATTACTGCTGACACTCCTCTAGGCCAAGAAATATTTCCAAGTCCCCGTAAAAAAAACTCTACTTGTCTGTTTTCAAGTTTGGTTTCTGCACGGATTAAACAGACAAGATAACGTGTTGATTAGAGAGCTTTTGGGTACTGGTAAGCAGATTGTGTTAACTTTAGGACAGAGCCAGACTAGCTGCTTTTTCTCTTACAAGTATTTATTTAATGGACAGACATGAAGCAAATGGTGGTAACTGAGCATACATGATCTTCATCAGTAATGAGCTACATTAGGAGCCTGAATCCTTTATTCGCTGTCTTGTTTTAGCAAACAGGTTGGCTGTTTGATGTGTGGCGCGTTCACAATACAATAAGAGTATGCTCGACCCTGATATGATGACTACTGGACCTTTTGAAGTCTCTGTGAACAAAGAAAAATCCACTTCAAAAGAAAATGTAATTAGATCGATGCCAAGATCTGCTGGCCCCCACCGTCCATTACAGAGTGTGATAATGTAGTTTACAGATAAGGTAAGGTCAAACAGTTTCCTGATGCTATTACAAAGAAAGGATGATGGACACGCACGCACGCACATTAATCAGTTGCAGGACTTTATGCTGTCCCTCGGTTCCCTCTCTCAGCCTGCCTGGAGGACCCATCAGGTACGATTAGTTCAAGCAATAAGGGCTACTGCTTAATCAGCAGGTCAATAGGCAATGTTACGCTTCATTCTTCCCATCTTGGCCACTGATAATATAACACTTAACAAGGGCAGCAATCCTCACGCAGACAGACACAATAAAACACATGAAGACATGCACACTGTAAAACACACACAATCTAATTCAACAGTAGCCCAAATCCAAATGAGTTATCTCTTTGCTGTAGCTGCACTATGTTGCTTTTGTTTTCCTATTTTGGAGAAAAGGTGCAGGTTAAAAATAAAAGGAAACATTACATAAACAATAGACTTGTTGTAATATCCCTGCAGGCCTGCAACAGAGTGTAAAGTTCATTAAGCCAGGTTAATGCTAATCTTTGGTTGTGTGCAGGGAGGGAATGGGTTTTTAAGACTGCAGGCAAAAGAAACATCTGTTTTCAAAGACTAATCCTAATTTAGAGAGCTGCTGCTGCTGCTGCTGCTGCTGCTGCTATAGTCTTTATCAAAGGCAAGCGGAGCTGTGCCTCCTCTAATTTTGGGAGATTGTGATGCACATGGCACACACGGTCTTTGTGTTCAGTCACAGCGGTGTGTAATCTCACCGCCACACGCTGAGAGATCAGCAGAACAGGAAGCAGCTCTGACCATTTGACCAGAAACGGGACAGAATTAACGCTGCAATTATGTAAAGAGCAACCTTAAAAACAGTATACGAATATAATGCAATGAAGCCTTTTTTCTTGTCTGTGTGTCTTTCAGCTGTGACATCCTGTCTTACATCTGAATGCTAAATGTATTTGTAGATGGCGGAAATATGACGTGCAAAATACAGAATATAAATTTCATATTCTTAATAGGGAGTATATCGAGCTTTATTTATGGAAGGAACTAATCTTTTTTTTATTCTTTTTTTTTTTGTTATTGAGCAATTTATTGTTTATTCTAGGAAGTAAAAAATAATAATAAACTGTTTAAATAGATTTCTTCAAATTAAACACAATGAATAAAAACTAATTCAGATGCACACATTCTGAAAGCTTTAACCAGAAAATGTATTTCTACCTGATATGGATTAATCAATAGCGCTATATTTATTTTCAAATAATTGTTTCAGCTTCAGTGGTGTGTATCTGGAGTGTTATTTTAACATTTATGAATATAGACACACAAGTGTTAATGGGTACAGATGAGTATTGATCCAAAAGGTCACTTTAATCAAGCTATCAATATAATTTGTAGGAAAGGGGTAAACCAAAAAGAGCGTCTTTCTCTGAAATCCTTGCAAAGACAAGATGAGGGACATTTTTTCCCTCATAATAGTGAAGAACTACACAACCCAAGGCTTATAGTTACTGCACACATTTATCATTACAAGACGCTTTTTTGTGCTTTTTGATTCATGAGGTGTCAAAATGTGCTGCTGTACTTGACCTGAAACTCAAAGTTATTATTTAGTTGACAATGTCGCTGTGCTGCATTTCAGTCAGGTGGACAGACACTCCATGTTTGACAAGGTTTCTTATTATACACATATATATATATTTTTTTATTAACACAAACCTATTGCCGCTGCGCACCGTGTAACATTACATTTCATTACAGCGCATTCATTAGGCAGACACGTTTGTCCAAGGTGACAAAAAGATCTGTGCACGCTTCTCGTCACATTTTCTTATATAATAAACAGCAAAGAAGGATGAGAAAGGAGCGCAATAACTATAACTCACATTTACACACAGTCTGTAAATGGCATTTGGCAGTTTGAGCCACAAGGACGGCAATTTAATAGTACTACCACTAGTACTGTTGTGGTTAATACTATCACAGTTACTTGAAACTACAACTGTTGTTTTATCTACAATGAGGATGACAATGAGTATAAACCTTTACCACTTTTTCTTGTATTTTATCACTATGTTATATACTTGATAATATCAAATTAAACTGTAAATTTTTAGTTGTTGGTGTCTCGTAGCCGACGTTTCAGTTACTTCTTGGACCAGTTAGCAGCTTTTCCTGTTCTGCTAACGTTTTTAGATGAGATCATTTAATTATACTGGTGTTTTTGCAAGCATTATGTCCTTATCTACACATCATGTACTTTACTCTTCATTTTTAAATAGCCTACATAATGCAGAGCTTCAGAATACATTTTGCATTACAGCTAAACATTCTGCAAATGAAATGTAACTATTTTGCCGCCTTTCTGAGCAACCTTTGGTTTTCATTCATTACTGTTTCTGTCTAATATTACAAAATAAAAGCAGGAATTAACAGACCCTTGCTACAGACAGGTAATCTATCACAGTGACTATCAAGTCTGCAGTATCTTTTGTCTGTCTTCACTGCATTCTCATAATGATTTGACTTTAAATGCAGACATGACATTCAGTGTGATAGATGACACATGTAATGCAATCTCAGGTGTTATTAATGGAAAACAATGCCTGCTTAAGAGTTATAAAGAAAATATGCTGAAATATCTACAACACAGCGACATGACTGTCAAAATGGTTTGTGGTAATGAAAAGTATAACACTATAAATTGAGGGCAAAATGCAGAAATCACTGTTCGGTCATGATATAACGATAAAAAGTTTAGAGACAAACATACTATTGGTGGATTATTGGATGTACATGAAGAGCTTTTTCACTTTTTTCTCACTATAGTTGGTGCAACTGCTTTTCACTCTAGCTGTAAAAAAAAAAAAAAATCCAATTTAACAAGGTCAGAGCTTGCTCTATGAGTTACATAACTAGTTTAGCATTTTGTATCAGTGCAGTGCTGTAGATGAGACAAGAAGCTCCTTCCAAAATTGAATTAAACATGAAGATCTAAGTAACAAAACAACAATATCAGAAGAAACATAAAAGAAGTCGTTTGTCTTAATTAATGCCTTATCTTCTCCAAGGGGGGTAATTAGGCTAATAAGAGGATGACTCAGGAATATGATTAGCCAAGGAGACCAGGAGATACAAACGCTGCATGTGATAAGTGTCTGACCCCTGCTGAGGTTACAGCAGCACTCCTGTGAGTGTTTATAGGAGACTGTAGTCATGTTCTTGTAAATGAAACAAAAACAAAAATACAGTAAGATCATTTGAGAACACCTGATCACACTGTAAAAACATCCTGTCGTACATGTATTTGCATCATTTAGACTGCCAGTGTGGATGTCTGTAAATCTTTTCGGTCGTGATAATCTTTCTGGAGACGAAATGATGCTCAAGAGATTTTCAGCGTCATTGTTTTGTCCTTGCTTCAGTCACAGGAAATGGTTTAGGTTGTCTTTAAAGAGGTGATGATAATAGTTAAGCCTCTCACACACTGGAGCCAAGCCAGTGTAACTGCATTATGTGGGTAAATGATCCACACCGTGCAGATACATTTTGAGTTTGTGTGAGACACTTGCTATCAGAGTGCCATTGAGCCTATTGACTCCTAATTAACCGCCTTTGCTTTCAAACAAGATGGTAATCCGGCTGTAATTAGGGATACTATGTCACACACGTTGCAGCCTCGGCAGCAATCTGCTTACAGCAAAGGAAAAAGGAATGAAAGGAAGACTGTCTTAAAGTAAACAAATGAACAAGGCCGCAGGAGGAGAAAGAGAGTGTGAGATGTGGTCACTGCAATATATAGTGTAGCATACAGGCACACAGAGTAATGAGGACACAGAAGAGGTGGACAGACACAAACACACATGCTGAGAGCAGAGTAATGGTTGAAAATGTTTAATAGACATGGCGATGAGAGGTGTACAGAGGCCTGGCTTGCAGCACAGGAAATAAAAACAGGAGAGGATCATGTTTCATGCTTTACATTTTATTAATTAGTTGTAACAACACAGCAGTGGGGATAAGAGAGAGAGAGAGAGAGAGGAGGAAGAGTGATGGTTTACCACATGGTTAGCTTGATGATGACATTTCCAGTGACAATGGAGGCCATATAGTACATTTAAGCACATGAAGTTGGAGGCAAAGAAACAAATGATGATGACTATGACATCATCCCTACGCATTCAACTTTACAAACTGATGAAGAGGACGGACATATAGCCAGTGGATGTCACGCACACAAACACGCACGCATACAAACTCCCAGCATGCGGAGTCTAGTTGCCTTACCTACTGTGTGTCGACCACAGTAGGTTTGTGTTGGTTGCAACATGGTGCAGACAGTCTGCAGTGGTTCAAAGCGATATTATGTCTTTTTTTTTTTTTTTTTGGAGAGTGATCGGGGCGCACCGTGGCTCCGTGACCCGCTCATCATTTGACGAGATGTGGGAGGCGACAGCTCATCGGCAGCACCCCCATTTTTTTTCTCTCTCTCTCTCTCCCCCCTTCCAACCTGCATCATCATCATCATCACCATCATCATCATCACCATCCGCACCAAGATTCATACTCACCACATACGCTTCCTGGGTGGAAGACAATGTTCTTTGTTGGAGGCGGTCACCCCCAGAGCCAGCTGCATTACAGTAATGTATTTCTGGTAATTCACCATGGTACTGTCCACCGCTACTAAAAATCCAACCCAAAGAAAAGCACAGGTGATCATATATTTCTTTATTCCCTGGCATCCGCCTCCGCTGCGTCTTCCATGCTCGGCATCACAACGCCATTTCCAGCGCTGAAGGACTGACAGTGAAAACACTCCCCAAGGAGCTGAGCGAAAGGTGCCGTACCGCTGCGACCCATGTCTGCAATGACACTCTGACCGTGTTTTAGCGCTCGCAAGCAGATCGCCGATCCATCCGATATGTAGTTATTATTTTTTTATTTCTTAATTTCTTTTATACGGTCAGGATTTGGACATTATCTCCTTCCTCCTGCCTCCTCCCTCCTATCCAGAGCTGGAAACACTCTCCTAAAAAACGCTGCAGCGTCCAGGCGTCCGTGTGTGAGGTAGGGGAGAGAGTGTGTGTACAGTGTAGTCAGAGGGGAGCGACTGCGAGGGAGGGGAGGAGGGAGAGGAGAGAGGGCGAAGAGGGAGGAGGAGGAGGAGGTTTGAGAAGGGAGGGAGGGAGGGATGGAGGGAGGCAAGGGACCGATTCATTTGGAGGTGTTCAGTTGTAGCATCTCTTTAGGAAGTCTACAGTTTGTCTTTAATTACTTGTGAATGGTCGCTTATTTAGGAAATGGAGTGTCTTTGTGTTACATAACTCTTCCTGGAAGAAGTGGTGACTTTAACAGGGGCGTAACTAGAAATCTAACTAGAAATCTACCCCCTACACCTTTTTATTTTGAAGATGTGGGTTATTGTTTTACTGTAGCAAGAACACAGGTGTAAATAACAAAATGAATAATGGCTGAATTTCTTTGAGTTGCTTTGGTGAACCAAATTACCTGAAAATCTGCAAAGGTAAATGCAAAGTAATCATTGTTATCATCCGCTAGTGTTGTTATGTAACTGTAATTATATATATATATATATATATTGTTGTATTGCCATTAAAAGTTGGTGGCACCAAATGCCTCTAAATGCCATTAAAGCAACACCGCGTAGAAATTAGTATGTTTGTGATTTAGTGCAATGAGTTTCATCACCCCCACCGTTGTAAATATGGACAGCTGTACACGTACGCGTATTTGTTATGAAGACTTATGCCATAAAACTAGCAGCCAGCCAATGTTACTATAGTTGTCCAACAGCAAGAAGCCCGGCTCGGCGTCTGTATTTCAACCTTTTATTTCACGAAGCTCTCACCAACGACTAAAAGTCAGTCCCAGATTTACTCTTGTCTGGCGTCCTCTTGCTTGGTCACTCTCTCCTTTTCTCTTCTCAGCTTCTTCCGTCCAAGTCCCCTTTTTACCTCTGTCATTATGTCCATAGAGGCTGCTGAGCCTAGTTATACATTGTCACGCTTGCCCAGCTCCAGTTCTGGCATGACACCGGCAGCCAGAGGGGAAGCAGAATGCATTTTCTCCATAAATTATGATCCATTTGTACCAAAATGATCAAAATAGTTGGTGGCGACTTAGTGCTGTAAAGCGTTGCATACTTATTGTGGGTAATAGTCCTGGGAGCAAAAAGTTATGTCGGGGCGCAGAGTGAGAACGACAGAAACACGATTCACCTGATTACAAGTCAATGTAGCGTCAAAAATATTTAAAATCTGTTATTTTATGGTAAAAAAAGTTACACAGTCTTGTTTTAAAGGGCCAGTGTGTTGCATTTAGTGGCATCTAGTGGTGCAGTTGCTGATTGCAACCCCCTCGCCCGTCACACTCGCTTTCTATCATGAAGGAGAAACTACAGTGGCCGTGACATGTGGAAAAACATGAAAGGCCCCATCTAGAGTCAGTGTTTAGTTTGTCCATTGTGGGCTACTGTAGAAACATGTTGGTGCAGTGTGGCAGACTCTGTGGAAGAGGACCCGCTGTGTCTATAGATATAAAAAACTCTTTCTACATCATATTTTTGTCTGTTAAGATGATCATTGTGTGAGATAGACGATTATAAAGTCATAAATTCTTGCTGTGAAACATGACAGACTACACATTATAGCTTAAAGTCTTTCATGACGTGCATGATGTCATTGGGAAGGAGGTGCTAGGGACCTAGAAGGGTCCTGGAACACAATGTAAACAAACAATGGTGTCCAAAGTGGTTTTTGTCTTCTGCTTATTTGCAGTTGTGCACAGAAGAGTGCTCTGTATTTTTGTACACTGTCTCGATACATGTGGTGAAAGGCAAAAAAAAAAAAAAAAAAAAAATCAAACACATTTTCTGTTTGGATGTCACAAGGCAGCGTTGGTTATCGTCCACTATGATGCACTACAGAGGTCAGCTGTTGTCCATTTTGTTCTCTGCGCCCTGCGTCTGTCGGGTTATTATCTTGTCTGGACCCGGCATTAATGCTATTAGTTACACCTACTGTGACAAATCAAAATATCTGTTGTGAAAAGGGTCTAGTAGTTATTTGAATACTTAATACCACATGAAGTTTGACAAAAAATAGTTTCAACTTAATTTATATAATTAATAAAATTAATTTGGGATCCACTTACTGGAAATGTAGCAGCTAATTAAGTCATCGTGTAACATCCATCCCTGATATTTTATGTGTCTTTGGACTAAAATCCATCCGGTGACAGCTATAAGAATTCTTGACTGGAATTTTCTAGGAGCTTTCACTTGCGTCACATGTCCTTCATCAGTAAATTTTATCAAACTGTTAATAATAAGCCTTCATCTTCATGTTACAGAGCCTCTGATCCCCAGAACAATGTGTGTGCAAACTTTTGTGAATAATCTCCGCAGTCTGACTTTTGTTAAGTCTCTTATAAATTAGCAGAACAAGCAAATCTGGATTTCTGCAGCTCATGTTACTGAATGTCTGACTGATATAAAATTAAGTAGTAGTCAGAACACCTACACCCACAGATAGGAAACCTTCTGGTGTCCTTTTCTGTTGGCTTTATTTAAGTGATGCAAAAAATGGCAGATGGCAACAGGATACAGTTGGTGGTTAATTAAACCTAAATGTCACATAACATATGTCACATTTTCCTGATTGTACTGCGGCCAAAGAAAGCTTTAATTCTGTACATCAGATGCACAATACATCCAGTGTTACTCACATTGAACAGACAGCCATTGACACTCACCATCACACCAATTTCCAGTTGCTAATTTACTTAACCTGTTTTTATCTTTGGACTTTGGTATTGAACACAGAAAGGCAGATTTTTAATAAAATATGCTATTTGGTTCAAGCAGGGCACCACAGGGTTTACTTGTTTGTACGTCACGTGCAACATCTTGGACACCCCTGGTGCATTTTGAATAAACCAAATCTCATTGTTAGATAGAAAATGTGTTACACTCAGTTTATTTTATATCATGAGAAACTACAAGTTGCACCGTCTTGCATGTGTTCAAATATTCCCAGTCAATTACATTAGATGAGATTGTCACAGGACTGAGCAGAGCCAATATTGTTGATGTCTAATTTTACTGTACAGTTATCTTTTATACTCCATGTTGGATCGTTGAGAAAAGATGAAAATAATGCCAAAATCACCACTTTCATGCCCGTTGGTCCCCTGCTGCTCCTACCTGGCACACCAGCTATGAGACATATTAATTGGATCTATTCTACTGAACTAATTTTATTAGACTCTTTCACTGGAGACACCTCTTGTATGTATTTTATTGAAATTAGTTTATTGGCTTTATTACAATAATGTTAGACTTGTGTCTTTTTGTCCTGCTTGCACACCATTTTACACCCAGCTGTCCGAAGAGATTTACATCTCATGACATTTCTTCTTAGAGAGCTTGGGTTGTGTGGAGAACTGTTGATTTTGTGGGCCTAAAATATGAATTAAGATGTTTATGAGGTTTTAGTGGTGATGATTAACATTTAGATTACATTTTTTACATTACATTTAGTCATTTAGTCATTTAGTTAATGCTTTTATCCAAGGCGACTTACAAAAAAGGGAAACAATCAAGGTAGAGTGCAACTAGGACATATCAGTGCAACAATAAACATATACCAAAAAGAACAAAATAGTAGTTTAATTAAAATGAGTTTGTTTATCACTTTAAGTGATTTAAAGTTTAACTGATATTTGGTAAACAAAAATACAACGCAAAATATGTTTCTTATGTGCGCTGCAGATTGCAAAGTGACTTAGTGTTACATTCAACAAGGTGCCGTACACAGTGGCTCTTGTTTCAGTGAACTGTGCCCACACCACCTGTCATCAGCAGCAAACAGAGGCTGGCGTGGGTTGTTTTTCAGTCAATAGACTGACACACTGGTGACGTTTTAAGCTTCAGAGTAAGTCGATTAGTCTAGACTTTGAAGACTTAGAGGAGAGAGCCGCCTTCTCACCTGAGTCGAGAAGTGTACTTCTCACTCTCACTAGACCAGACAGACTTAAACAAAGATGCTGAACAGCACACCGGAGCACAGGAGGGGACAGATAAACTGATGATCGCATAATTATCTGCCATGAGCAATAAAATACTACAACAGAGAAAATAGCTGTTGTGATAAAGTGATTATCTGGTTTGTTAATTAGGTAAAATTGGATAGAAGTGGAGCTTAAAAATCAACTTTAAGATCTATTGTGTCCTACAGAAGATTCCCATCATACAGCTAAACGTGCAGAACATGGCACTGCCACTGCTGCTTGTGTCGGGGGAGCAAATCCCACTGCGGTCGATGTTGCTAAAAATGTGTGCACTCATGACACTGTAGTGCTCTGTGGATGAAAGTATCCTTCATATGATGTGTGTTGTACTAACCTACACAGTGTAAACATCTCTCAAACACAGAGTTGTATTTTTAAACACACAGTGTGTGGTTATGTAAAATGAGACATCTAATTTCATGAGTTGGGTTAGTTAAATCATTGATAAATGTTCCTATTTTAAAAATGAACATCTCAGTTCAACAAGGTATTTTATGAATTACAACATTTACAACAAAGCCTAATGAAATATACTGTGAGTGAACATCGGGCTTTTATTGAAATTTAAAACAGCTCTTTGTGCTTGCCTGTTAGTTACTTCTGGGTGACTGGAAGCAGAAAAACCCTTCAGGCCATTAAAGGGAGCTAAATTTATCGAGTGCGTACATGTCCGAAAATCCTTCCACGCAGTACCTGCTGCTGAGAAGACTGCAAATGTTACGGGTATACTGAAATAAAAGAAAATCAAAAATCATTTTAAAATTAACACTATAACTACACTCGTAACCAGCATGGTTTCTACACAGATCTCTGAGTTTGAAATAAAGTATATATTAACAAACATATAGTGCCACGTGTTAAGCAGGGTCGTAACTACCATTGAGGACATGCATTTTTTTTTCTGGGAATTTGTGGATTTTAGGCTGATTCAACTATTTTTAATCGATGCATTTCAAATTTGATCACTTTTGGGCTAACAAAATAAATGAATAAATGATTCAGTGTTACACCAGATGTTTAGTTAACAGAAAAATCAAATGCTTATGCATTATTTTACATGTCCCTAAATACTTAACTGGAAGAAAGATGAAATTTGGTACAAATTAAAAATCTTTGTAAGATCTGAAAGGTCCACAAAAACATTGAAACTGTCTTTTTGGTGTTGATGGGATGACCTCGTAATTTAGTATTGTATTTTTAAAATCCTGGCTTTGGAAGAAATCTGTAGTCATAAAAACAATTTAAAGCCCAAAAAACACTTGCAAAATATTTCTACTATATTAAAATTACATTATAATAACAATTAAATAGTTAGATAAACTAGTTTAGGTAGCATGATGTAGATTTTTGTTGTGTTGGATGATTCAGTTTTCCCTTCCAGAAAATGTCTTGGCTGCACGCTGTCAATGACGTCCCTGTTTCCTGTTAGTAGCCTCTTGAATCCAGTCAACACTCAACAAATACACCCCTAATGGAATCATCAGGGCAGAGCTGCGCTCCAACAAACCTACCAGCAATGCCCTCTGTCACCTCCCATTCACTCAGACGCCATTCAGATAACTCTCTCCTGGTTAATCAGACACAACGGATCATCATTGTCAGGCATGTAAGACACGGCAGACATTAGTGGATGGGAAAACTGCTACACACACACACACACCAAACCTCCTCTCTCTCTCTCTCTCTCTCTCTCTCTCTCTCTCTCTCTCACACACACACACACACACACACACACACACATATTACAGGGAGAGTGTATGGGAACCAGTAGTAGTGTGTCAGTGGGGAAGCGTTGAGACAGCAGTGGGTCAGTGGCTGTGCTGCTGCAGTCTGAAGACCACTGCATACCCATGCACACTCCACTGCAGCACTTTGATTTCACATTGGCATCCCCCCCCCCCACCCTCCGCCCCCTGCATCTCCACAGTGATGCCTCAGAGCAGCCTGCCCCATCATTACCCTTCTCACATGAGAACCCGCTGCTGACATCTTTTATTGTACGCCGCACACTTGCACAGGCACGCTCACGCAGAGACGCACAGGCACACGTGCATGCTAATAACACACTAAAGTACTTTCTTTTTTTTTTTCCCAGCGAGTAAATAGGACAGACGGGGCTGTCCTTCTTTCTTGTGTCCTTAGACTCTCTTGTCCACTTTATTCTGTACAGCAAAATCAAAGCTGGTTTGTAGGACTCAGAGGGTGCTCCCAGAGGAGGCAAACCTGGACGAAAGCCCTAAGAACCACTACTGCTGTAACGCTGTGATTTATTACTTTTGCACCAAACAAAGAGGAGAAGTTCACAGAGAAAGTCCTCTTCACATGAATGCACTGCACCAAGAAGAATAAGAATAATGAAACGCGCGCACACACACACAGTCACACCTCAGTGCTGTCGCAGTGCTTTCTCTCTATGTGCTGTGAGGTGAGTCATCAGCACAGAGAAGCATAACCTCACAGCTCCAGCTAATCTCTCCTCTCCTCCTCCTCCTCCACCTCCTTCTCAACCTGCCAGCATCTCATTTTCTCCACTTATGGATGAAGGCACGGTGACTTACATCATCGCTGCAGCCTCACATATACATATAAGGTCACAGATCCAAACACATGCTGGTGAATAACACTCTTGTCCTCTGTAGGAGAAAATGATAAATCATGCAGTTTAAAAAAAAAAGTCAGTTATCCAATCAATATTTCTGCACAACCATGCATTTAATGCACTTAAATCAGCACTTTAATTTGAGAGCTCAGAATGGGATGACTTCTCTAGAGGTTTTATATGCTGGTTTAAAAATCTACAACAGTCCCATGAAAACAATATGGCAGTCAATGACCCTTAAACTGGATTCAGTCAGCTTTATATCAGTTTCCGCGCCGCTCTTACAGTTATACACAGGTCCTCTATACCCTTTAAGAAAGAAGCCAAGAGATGTGATTAAATGCTGCATGTTCACTCTCAGTCAGCAGGATACTGACCAGAGGCGGACACAAAATGCCAAAGTAATAAACACAGTGTCTCTTTGAACCCAAACAGCTGACAATCAATCTTGCTCTTCTGCTGTGTATCACAGAAGGTGTGCTGATGAGAAGGGGCGGGGAGACACACATGACTTCGTGCGAAGATACAGTTCACCACGAGGAAGATATTCCCAGGTCGATTCCATATTTATAACAAGCACGGCCACAGACATGCTTCACTCTTTCACATAGGGACACATGCTGGCACACAAATTCTGAAGCCAAGCACCCATGACTTGAGGCAGTTTATGTCCTACTTCTCCTGAGAGGAAATAAACAAAAGATTATGCAGTTTTTATCCAGATACACATATAGGCAGCCTTGCCCGACACATGATTCGCTCACTGTATCTGAAGCAGCCTGAAGTAACATGTAACACAAGGATACATCCAAAAACAAGCTGTGCTCATGAGTCTTCGCCATACATACAAACAGAGTATCTCATTCTGAAATGACATTTCAAGAGGACTTACGTTGTGTTGTCAGCGTACTGCATCTTCTGTGGAAGCTCTGTGACCATTCTGACTGTGTGTGCTGCTATGCTGTGTTGGTCTGTTTCTGTCAGCCTATCTGTGTGTGTGTGTGTGTGTGTGTGTGTGTGTGTGTGTGTGTGTCAGTGCCCACGGCCAGACCACTGGGATAACTGTCTTCATGCTGACTTAGCTGTCATATATTAAAGAGGCCTTCTTAACGGTCTAGAGAACATATCAGCTTGTCTGTCCTGTCACTTCAGGCATCACGTCCACACACTATGTCTCTCTCTCTCACATACACCCTGTCGACTTTCCCCTGCACGCCCCCACCACTCCAATATGTCAGCTGGGCCAAGGGTACTCTCCGGGGGTCCAGAAAGACACCATCACTCAGTCATGATGCATTCACAGGGCCTGACACACAGTGACAAAAAAGGACTCTGCACTGGTGCACTGGATTTCTCTGGTCGCTCTATCATGTACAAAAGAATAGCTCTCCAGATGTCATTTCATTTATGTATGTAGTCAAGTATCATTGTTTTAAGACATGAATATATGCTGTAATGGCTTTCAGCTCAGTACAATCAGTTCTGTAGTCAAATTACAGATGGGTGACAAAAGGAAAAAAACAGTGTAAAACGTCTCACTATTGTAGTGTGAGTTTCAAGAACCAAAACCAGAAAATGTTCACTCTTTTGGTGCCGTTAAACACATAACATATGTAAGGACACACACCAATCATCAAACATTTCTGTAAATGTACCAGTTCATGTGACAGCCAGCTAATTTTCAGCAGCAGTGCTTTGGAAAAATGATCTAAAACCAAAGCAGTGACAGGTCAAGAAATACAAATATAAGACGGAATGATGACAAAAGCAAGAAAACCTGAACACACAAGTCAGTGCCGAAATCATGCAAAGCAACAAGAAGCAGCAAATACTGGATGCAGCGATGAACCCGCATCTACGTTTGAAGACTTTCAGCAGTGTAAATCATTTTAAAACAACAGGCAACGGGGCACAAATGAGCAACACTGTTACTGACCACATTTTGTAAACATCAGCCATGCAAAGCAATAAGACATAAATTAAAGCATACGTCAGCCCACAATCTCTTATAGGTGCTCAAGTAGGCTAAAATTTGGTGACTACGAAGGCCATAGCTCATGATTCACATCCTGGTCTTCGAACTATTCAGTGACCACGCATGGAAACATCTGCATTCATTACAGTAGTTTTTTCCTTTAATTTGTCATCATAAAATGATTTACTGGAAAATAAGAGAGCAGGGACAGTGATTTTTAAAATTTCAGGGCACACACAGATGCCTAAATAGCACCATTTATACAAAAAAAACCCCACTCCATCTACTACACTGTTCCTCGAGTCTGAGAGGAGGTGAGACAATATTCCAATGTGTCAACTTTTTATACTCTAAGAAGCCATCGATTTAACCTCATCACCAACATTTAGTTTGTTAAAATTGGTTTGGAAACACAACAACAACAACAACAGAACAAGTACACATCAGTGATATGTAAAGTGCCTCTCACCTGGAGTCAAACACAGGGTCGGTGTACTTCGGAGGGGGGCACAGAGGTTGTTCTGCTGGACTGTTTGGAGGCACCGGGAGCCCCCCTTTCCTCCCCGGTCCTGTGACACTATCTGTAAAGACAGATTAATATATTATCCACTTTTTTTTATAGCTCTGTTAATTTACACTTCTTTTCCTGTGACTGGGTGAGTAAGCAGGAGGATTCACAAGTTCTTACACAGATAAAGCAGACACTCACTGAGCTGTAACTGCGAGTCATTTTCTTGAGAGTACCCAGTTTTATGTAAATGTAAGTAAAGCATATTGATTTGTAATAGTGCAACGCAGACAAGGTCCTGCAGACTGTAGCCACGTTGAAGCCATATGTTGTCAGAGGCTAGTTAGGCGCGCTGGCGGCTCAGTAATCCCCTCAGCCATGCAGATTTAAGAAGCTATTTTTGCTGGCTCTTAGTCTGTGGACGTTGGCTTACTGCAAAGTAGTTTTCTTCCTTTTATATTGTTTTTTTTGTCTTCAATTTCCCACAGAAGATTAAACGCAACACAAGATAAGTGAAAATACTGGACAAATAAGTGGAAAGCAGCTACAGATCGATGAGCTGTAACTTCTATTCTCGGCTCTTTTTAATGCACACTGAAATGTTTTACAAAGACAACAGGAACACACACCCTTTATGACCTTTATCTTTTTGTGTTAGTCACTAATATAATCAATGGCTAATAAATGGATGTACCTTCTCCATCTAACAGAAAGCAGGTTAGCAGGTGGGGACACACTTCCTCCAAAACAGAGCAGAATGAGCAGAATGCAGCAGGCCCCTTCGAGGACAGATGGTCCAAGAATATCTCCGTCCGTTTCTTGCTGGACTCCTGTCCCAGTATCTCCTTGTACTCCCCCAGCGAGAAAACCTTATCATACACCAAGTAGGGAAGTACAGCGTTGATATCCAGCTCATTCAGGAGCTTTTGCCTGTGCTGTTTGAGGATCTTAGCTGCCCATCTCTTCTTCCTCCTGGTACATGGCTTCCTGCCAGGCCTGTGCTGCTGCCTGTTCTGCTTTTTCACAAACCACTTCTTGGTGCCGCTGCCAAACATCTTCAAGTTGAGGAGATCCACCAAAACTTCTTCCACAGCTCTGTCAACACAGTTCCCAAAGGAGGGGAGGTGCATATTTCATGCCAGTGAAGCGACCATGCCACATATTTCCTGGAGGCTCACTTTGTTGTTGTCTGAGTCGTTTATCTGGGGCAGGAAGAGACAATCTGGACAGTAGCTGATTTCTAGCTGGGTACTTACTGAGACTAAGAAGATTACTAGACCCTTAAGCACACCAGTGCAAACTGCTCACCACTGCGCAGACATCCTCAACATATTTTACATTATTTTGCATGTAATGTTGTAAAATCAAACATTTTAGCTACTTGCGTTGTCATTTAATCACCATATGCACCTCTTTATATGTCTTCTGTTAGGTCCTTAAAGAACAACCATGTCCCAGACTCTACAGTTATATGCCATAATGCTGACAGGCCCTAAAGTAATCAGGCAGTTACAAAAGAAGGCTTGTGAGGCTCCAATCCACTACCCATGTTGTGTATTGTGAATGAAACATACTTTTAAGCTGCCTTTGAGCAAGGCACTTCACCTCCAGCTGCTCCACTGGAGCCATTCGGCAGTCTGCTGATCAGTTGTCCACCAGCTCACCTTCCTGGTTATTGCTGTGAATGTGACACCTGATTAGAGCAAGATTTAAACATTTTTTCATGGGCATTGACCCGTTACATTGAGATGTCAGGCTCTCATTGAGGAGATGCATTAACATATAATAGAATGGAACAAGGGCATTTAAAGGGGAGCTTAATGCAGTGTACTGAAAATCTATTAAAAAAAAAAGAGTAATGCAGCACAAACCGGGATGACCTTGAATCACATTTTACCCAGCTGCTGTAAAAAAGGAAGGAGGATCTTTACCAGAAGAGGGTGCCATTTGATCAGTGAGTATCACACATACAGTAAATCATGTACTGACACTAACCAGTACAACCAGTCGGCCTCACAGTCACAGACCAGTGTCATTAAAGTGTGTCATCAACACCTAAAGTTGAGTGAATAATGGAGGGAAGAAAACAAGCTGCTACCAACACCTGAACTTAAAAATTCAACTGACATAATATCTTAAATATAGAGTGAGTGGCCATGAACTGGAGCTCTGAAGAGATCTGAAATCATGGAAACATCAGAGGAACATATCTGTAACCACCAAAGTGTCCAAAAAATAAACAACTGAGACAATATTTCTTAAAAGCTCGTCCAGGATTTCCAACCTTATTTGATGCCTAAAGGACAGACAGATTGCAAACAACCTGACAGCTATTTAAATGACATATACTGTACTTATATGTGAAGTATCCATCCATCCATTTTCTGTAACCACTTATCCTCATCAGGGTCACGGGTGGTTGGAGTCTATCCCATCTGGCATCGGGCAAGAGGCCCTGGACAAGTTGCCAGGTGAACACAAAGAGACAAACAACTATTCACACTCACATTCACACCTACGGGCAATTTAGAGTCACCGATTAACCTATTAAGTGCATGTCCATGGACTGTGGGAGAAAGCTAGAGTACCTGGAGAGAACCCACATCAACATGAGGAGAACATGCACAGAAAGGCCCCAGGAACCTTCTTGCTGTGAGGTAACAGTAACCAATGCACCCCCAAATAATAAATGAAAGTATGTATGTGTATGGAGCTTCTGGCCTGATTTGTATAATAAAACACTTAAAAGAAGAGTTTAGGACAATAATCTCCATCACATCAGAAGTAACAACAACCCTACTGTGCAGACTGGTCGACAACAACAGGGACGACAACTAGGAAGCGCTTCATGTCTTTGCTGGTGTCCATCCTGGCATTGTAGGTGTCTCAACTGGGCGTCGAGTTTCCTCTGCTGACAGCTGCTGCTTACTAGTACCACCTCCTCCTCTGCCACCTTGACCCTTTCCTCTGGCATCGTCTGCACCATGTCCACCACACCCTCTCTGCATGCCTTCAGTGTTCGCTGTTCTTTTCTCATATGAGTTTGTATCATGACCACAATTGTTTTCTTTTATTTACCACATACAAATATATTTACATTTAATGCCTACAAAGAATATTTTAGGTGAAATTGTTGATCTTTGAATGCTGAAAATTGTGGTTCAGACTGAACAGATTACTAAGATTTTCATATTTATTCTTCTGCTAAAAGTAACTCTGCTCAAGAGCTCCAACCAGAAACATATTTTAATCATATAGTCATTATGACTGAATAATTCATGTTCAGTTTGTGTGCAATATTTTTATTGTGTTCTTGAACTTCCTTCAATCCACTACACAATGGCACTGTATCCATGTGAACTAAACCATATTAAAGGTTCAGTGTGTAACTTTTAGGGTGATCTTTTGGCAGAAATGGAATATAACAAGCATAACTATGTTTTCAGTGATTAAAAAAAGAGACATTATGTTTTAATTACATTAGAATTAGCCTTTTTATCTACATATGAAGCGGGTCCTCTTACACTTAGTCTGCCATGTTTGTTACAGTAGCCCAAAATGGACAAAAGGATCTACAGGCCGTGTTTCACGACTATGTTGCCGACCTAGCAGGGAAATAAATAGTAGAAGAAGAAGACAACGGCTGTGACTTCAGTCAGTATGGACATGCGAGTACTGTCTTGAACCTATTCCATTTTAATTTTGTTAAAGTAGATTATTCTGAGAGTGAGAGGGGTGCGAGTGGTGGAGGTTCACAGCATTAATAATCCACATTACGTAGGTACATAAATTAAATTTGGCTCTTAAATACATTCTTGTGGTTGAATTAATTTGGTCACCTCCTTTTTTATCAGTGTGCTCCTTTTAGTCCACATACAGATAAATCAGTTAAAAAAAAGTTTTATCTGTGTCTTTTTTAATCAAAGCTCCTTATCTCAATGCCCACAAATTCCTTAATATTGCTAAATACATGATGGAAGAATGTCATTGTAAGTTTCCATATAAATGCAGGATTACATAATAGTTTAATATTAAAGGTGAATGATATCAAACTTCCGTCTGGTTCAGTGTGTCAGAGGTCACAGAGATAATAAGGTCTTTCTCATAGAAATCTGTTATTCCTTATTGGTCCAAGACCAATGGGTGCAACATTTCCGATAATGTGGACAAGCAAATCTTTTGATGAAACTCTTCCTTCCTGCGACAGCTGAGATAACCCTGGTGACATCATCTGTTTTTTTTTCTCTCAGATTACAGAAAGCTTCCTCAAAAGCCCCAGAAGACATTATCTAACTGTTTTTACAGGCTGGGTAGTCGTCTCCATGACGAACAAACTGACTGACTCACATTTGGTTATGTGCCACTTTGAATTCTCATTTTGTACAATATCTGTGCATGGCACCAAAGATCTGTTTATAGAGATGACCCAAAATGTGTTTTTCTCGTCATTCTTACAAATCAAGTTGCTGACTGGACTGCAGAGGAAGTCTTGGTGTAGATATACATGATCTGTTTTCTGGATATCAGTTGGCTACACTGGAAACCCTGAAACATTAACCCCAGAGGCTAAATCATCGTCGGACAACAGCTGATTCATTTCAAGACTGGAAATCGGGTATATGGTGCCTCTGTCATGCCTCTGCACCACATACAGCTGTGCTGGCACTAACTTCAGGCTCCAGGTGAAATGTGCAACACATTACAGCCCTAAGTCACACACCACCAAGTATTTCCCTGATTTTGGTGAAACTGGATCATATTTTATGGAGAAAATATTTTCTGGTTGACCCTCTGATTTCCTCTTGCTGCTCTGAGATTTTTTTGGGGCATTTTGAGCTTTATTTGAAAGTGGATGGACAGAGAGGTGAGATGACATGCAGCAAAAGGCCACAGGCCAGCAAAGGTGCTTTAGACGGCCCGGAAGAGGAGGTTTTTTAAGCCTGGGGCAAAAGGTGAACCAGAGCGAAATGCTGACAGAGAGCAGAGCCGGTGTTGTGCCAGAACAGCCTCTGTAGACCTGGCAGAGGCTGAGAGAACCAAGAGGATGTAGATGGTGGAAAATAAGATGAGAAAAGGAGAGAGAGTGACCAAGAGGCAACCAGAGAAGAGTAAATCTGACTGGCTTTTAGTCATTAAATAAATAATAAAAAAATAAAAGGCTGAAAGAGAGACGCCGGGCTGGGCTTGTTGATGTAGAGCAGCTTGCTATTTTTAACTTTTTTTTCTTACATAATGTTGCTTTGCTAATTTATTCAAATGGACAAGAGAGCTAAAGAAGAAACAGGAACACATTTTGTTAATATTGGTTCTTATTCATGTGATTGCAGTATTTATTTAAATGTAATAAAATTAAGGTTTAACAACTGTCTCATTTTGTTTATTTCTGTCTAATAGAGATTTCTGCTTCTATTAGACAGCCTTCATACTATATAGTTTATAAGTTGAGAATAAGAATTCATTTTTAAACATATTTATTCCCATCTGAGTTGTAACAATTCACAGCAGACACTTTGTCAGTCAGGAAAACTTCAGTCTTTGCTGTTGCCAAATGTGTGCATGTAATCACTTTGATGTCTGTTTTCAGATTTCCAAATAAAAGTTTAATGAAATTATTCACTGATAAAATAAAAAAAAGCGTTATCAGTTATCAGGAATAAGTTCTAATATTTATTATCATAGCTTCAATATAACTTTTGGTATTGTTTAAATGAGGCTCTCCTATTTGCTCTCGTATTATGCAGCTGACAGTAAAAACTCTTTCTGCTCCACAGCTCTTATCAGTACTGGCACATTGACATATAATGCTATTTTAATTTGTTATTTTTACTTTGAAGTTGAGTCATACAGTAATGCCAGCAACGTACTGACAACAGTACAAGTAGAACAAGTGACTGTGCAAGGCAAGCAGGTGACTAGACAAAGACTTAATGCAGGAGCCATGTCACGCAACAAGTGTATGCTTTTCTAAGATAAGATAAGATAAACTGTAATGAAATCCACTTGTCAGCTCATATATACACGTGGTGTATAAGAAATATAAGTAAAAATATACAGAAAAAAGTAATGCTGAAGAAAGTCATGAAGTCATGCTGGTGTTAAAGAGTCTGACAGCTGATGGAATGAAGGACCTGTGGTAGTGCTCCTTCTTACACGGTGGTGTTATGGAATTTTCTATCCTTATCCTTAGGTTCACGCGTGACAGCACTAAATCATATCAGAGAAGACACTTTCTTTGGTATGTGTGGCCGCTGTTTGGATTTCTGGAGGAGTGCAGGGTACCAGCCTTTCTCAACGTTGCCAGGTGACCAGGTTCAAAGAAACTGAATGTTGGCCTACTAGACAGAATAGATAGCTAGCCGTTGATGCGTCATTAACATAAAGAGACAACAGTGGCTCCAGACTAGAATGTGCTGACAGTAACACTAACACTGGTAAATACATTCCCTTTGACTGTTTTTGGGTGTATAGTATTTGTGGCGTCATCTGTAAGGGTTTAAAGTCTGACTACCAGCATGAATTGGGCAGAATAGAGACTGACTCATATGCATACCTGATTGTATGTGAGAGTGTCTCTAAATCTCCTTGATCAAGCTTCAATAAATATTACAGCATAAGACATCAGAGGCTCCTGAACACTTTCTTCCCTCCTGACCTGGTGCCATGGATTTCAGCAATTTCTCCAGAACAGGTGGCAGTAGCAGTCTATTGCTGAAAAGCTGTTTAAGGCCCCACAGTCTCATGAAGGAGGTGAGAGGAGTTGTTCATGATGGATGCCAGCTTTGCTAACACCCTCCTCTCCCCCACTTCCTCTATGGAGTCTAGGGGTCAGTCCAGGACAGAGCTGGCCCTCTTGACCAGTTTGTAGAGTCTTTTTCTTCCCCCTCCCCAGCAGATGACTGCATAGAATACTACAGATGTCATTATGGCGTCATAGAAAGTTTTTAACAGAGTCATGCACACTCCAAAGGACTTCAGTCTCCTCAGGAAGAGGGGATGACTTTGACCCTTCTTGTACAGGACGTCTGTGTTGTCCGACCTGTTCAATTTATTGTTGAGGTGAACATTGATATCCAATCCCTAGATGTCCAATCCGTGGATCACCCTCTCCTTCGTCTTGCTGCCATTGATGTGGAAGTGGTTGTGTTCGCACCAGTTAATGAAGTTTGTGATGACCCCGCTATACTCCTGCTCACTGAGTGTGCCTGCAAGGTGGTCTGTGTGTCTAATGTGAAAATCACCACATCAGACACACAGTCATGAAGCCTCACATACTGTTGGCGAGGTAGTTCATAGTATAGGTAATAAGTCTTTTTTTAAATGTAATTTCTGCCTTCACTGAAAATCTCTACAGTAAAGTGAGGAAGGAAGGAAGGCAGAGAAAAACAAAGGTATCTTACTGAGTGTGGGAATGGATGTGGACCAGATTTGAACAAAGGGCAGGTACTTGGTACTTCCATGAACCACCTGAGCCGCCAGCCTGACCAAATCTTACCTAACCGTATTTGTCCGTTACTGCAACAGATTAGATTGGATTAAACAAGATCGTAATGATCACAGAAAATAGAGTCATTGCACGGAAGACTTGCTAACAGATAAGAACAGAAAAAAAATGTTCAGACAAAGATACCAGGTGTAACACAATACCTGTGTTACTGTAATACAGTATTAATATTATTACTGGAACACATTATAAACTCATGCCACTGAATACCTTCAAAGAACAAACATCCTCCAACAGCTGCACAAAGAACTCTCCTGCACCAGATTCCTGGTAGTCTCAGCCCTGTCTACATTCTCACCAAGATAAGCCAAGACAAGACTGAAGTAGCAGTACACTTTTAAGTGCTAAATTACAATAATGTAGTGAGATATAGTGAGCTTGTATTTGTAATGTTCAGAATCAGAACATATATCATTGAATTTACTGGGCTGATGACAAGAGAGTTAACAGTACAATCTCCATACTTTCAAAATTTTGGGTGCAAAAAATGGAATAGCATTGTTTGGTTCCCTCATTACAGCTGCTGAGGTGCTCTTGGTCAAGGCCTCCAACTGTGATAAAAGTTACTGGAGCATGGCGTTCCTGATAAAAATCACATTGCTCCATGGTAAACTACCCTGAGTAAATAAAGGTAAGAAAATCTGCTTTATTTACATCCGCTGCCTCCTGTAATTGCAGCCAGGATTCTTCTTTTTGTAAATGGGGAAACTACACAGTGCTTATGGAGTGTCTAGTGTTTGAATTTCTTACTCATAGACACAGACACTTCATCAGTATAATGGACGTTTGTCCGATAAAAACACAAACACAAACCCATGCCTTCAGACTGAAGTTAAAGTTTAAACAAAATATGCAAACACAAGTAATCCTGTGGTCCAGTGAGCTTGTTGCTTTTCTGCTCTGAACTTTCACTTGGCCGCCATGACATTTAAACAGTTCATACAACGTCTGCATACACCCTTCATATCTTAAGTGTATTTGATCAGCAAACAAGTGTGTGCAGCTAATTGTCTGAGAACTGTGCGATAGCATGACATTTGTACAGACAGCACTAAGTGTAGGAGGAGCTGTCTTGGCTTATCACTCAACTAACAAATCAAATTCAGGAGTTTGGGTTAATTC
Organism: Sciaenops ocellatus; assembly: GCA_033000465.1. Taxonomy (NCBI): domain Eukaryota; kingdom Metazoa; phylum Chordata; class Actinopteri; family Sciaenidae; genus Sciaenops; species Sciaenops ocellatus. The sequence continues at coordinate 11,112,508 of CP136871.1, forward strand.
AAGTGTAAATTTAGTCCAAGAGCCAAGAATAACATAATATTTAACCTTTTTTGCATTTTTCAATTCAAAATAATATTAATTTTGCCTGTGTTAATGGTGGTGAGACAAAACTTTGCAAGCATTTCAGTTTTTTATCAAATGTGGGTTCATATTCCCAAAATAGAATTAAAAGGGTTAAAATTATTTAAGAAATACATGTAAATTTGATAGTTATGATCAGGAGTGAAGTTGGTCAAAAGATTTAATGCAGTGAAAGTGAAAAAAATATAATATATATAACATATAATATTTTTATACCACTTTTTAGGAACTGAACATTTTTTGCATGAAGGGTAAAAGGTGGCGTATTTTTTAATGAACTCACACTGCTCAAAAAACAATAATGCATTAAAATCAATGCTGTTGTCAGTTATTGACATATCCAAGGGTGTAATAATCCCCCCCTAAAAAAATACAGTTTGCACTTAGTATATAGAAAATATTTCATATTTTGTGTTTTTATCATTTAAAACATGTGGGTTCATTCCCAAAATGGCATTAAAAGGTTAAATGATTTAAGAAATACATGTATATTTCATAGTTATGATCAGGACTGAAGTTGGTCAAAAGATTTAATGCAGTGAAAGTGAAAAAAAATATTCACATACAATATTTTTATGGCACTTTTTAGAAAAAAAAACTTTTTGCATGAAGGGTGTCAAGTAAGTTGAGATCCCTGATTCACTAGGAACAGCAGAAAGTTAATATGGGACACTCGTTAAACCTTAAGATAAGAAACAGAAGGCTTTCCATTATCAGGCCTTGAGGGTGGAGGGTAAAGGACTTTTCAGCAATAGGCCGGAGAGTGGGAAATAAGGGACTTTCCATCGTCAATGATAACAGAAGATAAACAACTGGACACTTAATGTAGGGACTCTCCATCAGAGTGTATGAGCAATGCAATTGATAGATAAAAATAACCAAAGCTGTATACTGATTGAAGTTGATTCTGTATTAAAACATGAAATGTGAAATGTGGTGATTGATGTAACAATGGAAAAGAGATATGATTAAATAGTTGATTATTTGATTATTACTAATTATAAATGTATGGAAATAAGTTAGGCTTAGGAAGATAAAGATAAAAATAAATCTGTACAGGGGTAACTCGGGATCTAACAAGGGTAATCCATCATCATTTTCTGAAGGGGTACACAAGGGTTAAAGCTACTGTTATATCTGTAAGCTGAGTGTGGCACCTTGCAATATTTCTGGGTGTTATGATGCTTTGTTTAGACATGACAATGTTACAAATCTGTTGTAAAATGTTTATTTATTTATTCCAGATATTTAACACAAAAGCACAAGACACAAATAACATAAAATTAATCAACATTTTGATTTCAAAGCAGTGGCAGTTAACAAACAGCAAATAAAAACATGATGCATAATGATTAAAAATTATTTGATGTTATATGAAAGACAATTTCACCCATGACTGATTGAAATGAGTGAAAATAATAATATTATTCATGATTAGAGAATAAAGATCTAAAGAAGTAAACACATGTTAATCAAAACTCCTTACATTGGCTGTGTGAGTGTGTGGAAACATATTTCTAATTAACTTCTGCAGTGACTTGTATTCTCCAGCATGAAGTGGCTCATCTTCGTCCTGTAACATGCAGTCCAGTGCTGAGGACAAGTTAGAAGTTCTCATAGTGATGTTTAAAATGGGCCTGATCCCTCTTGTTCATCTGCTGGCAAGCTTTCTCCACATTCTTGGTCAGTCCAGGCGGTCCACAGCTGAATACACCGATTTTACCCACCTATAGAAAATAAAATGAATTTAAAATGATGTATAAATTTGGTCCAGGCTAATGGACTGGGCAGGGTTTCAGAGAAACACGAGGTAGATGAATATGGATGAAGGACTGACCTCAGGGTGAACTTCCTGCAATGAGCTGAAAAAGGACACCAGGGGTGGACGGCCGAAGTGAGTGACGGACCGCAAGCCAGTGAAGAGACTGCGATTCCACACCTTCTGAAAGTGGCGCTCACACACATACTGTCGACATGATACAGAGACAATGGTGAGAGATCATTGGTGGTTGTAGTTAGTAGTACCTAGCTTGGCATCAAGAAGAAAAAGCAAGTCTGACTCTGTCTAAAAGTTACAAAATCTGCCTACCAGCACCTCTACAACACATTATAATCTTGTTTGTTTAATTTGTAAATAATTATGGTTAAATAAACAAAAAGTTAATTGAGCTTTGGTGGAGCTGGTAGGTAGATCTTGTTACCTTTGGACAGAGCCAGGCTAGCTGATTAAGCCTGTTTCCCTTCTTTAAGCTAAGCTAACTTGGTGCTTTAACATACAATTATGAGTGGGGCACTTTTCCAAAAAGGTTGAACAGTTCCTGTAATATACACGGCACGTGAGTCAACATTTCAGTCAACTTTACATTGACACTTGAAACTGGAGGTCTCACCAGCATGGTGGTGCGGAGGTCGAACTTCTCTGCCACCTGAGTGATGTAAGTGTGAACTGAGACCAGCTCCTGGGTGTCCATCTCCTCCACCTCCCTGATGATGTCTGACACCCACTCAAACTGACGCTGTGTTCGTGTCACCCAGATGAAATACACCTTTAAATAATCAGTTCATGTTAGAAAGAGACTATTTACAGAGTGAGCTTCTTGCACAAATATATAAAGTGTCAGGGAGGGATTCTTGGCAAAAATATATTGTAGGTTGCAGCACCTTTTTACACTGAATCTTGGACCTGATGGAGGACTTGAACACCAGGTCTTTTAGGATGGAGGCGAATGGGGTGACTCCAATTCCTCCTCCCACCAGAACAGACACCTCAAAGTCAGTCCACTCTTGATGGCCCTCACCAAACGGGCCATCCAAGTACAACTAAGCATGAAACAAAAGATGAATATCAGTGCAAATAAAAAGACAAAGAATGGAGACACAGGCAGAAAATAATACCTAATAACCTGCCTTTGGATAGGACCCGAACTCGAGCAGGCTTTCTTCGGTGTAGATCTCTCGGAGCTTGCTTGTCCAGGGCCCCACAGCTCGGATGTGCAGGCTCAAGGTCTCTTCATGAGGGGCGGACGTCAGTGTGAATGGATGGTACTCATCTGTGCCCAACATGAGGCACGCAATGCGAACCCACTGGCCTGAACGGTACACGAAGCCCTGCGGTCGCTTGAACTCCAGATGTGTCACACCTACAGGTAGGGTAGCCGAGGGAAGAGCGAAGTCAAGTGCACAGTGAAGACATGATTTTAGTGATGAGCAATTTAATTAGTGAGGACTAAAATCAAGGAGAGACAGAGATTAAGGACCTGATGGCAGCAGCTCAGCTCTGACCACTGGGATCTCTAACTTCTTCCTGCTCAAGCTGATGAGTTTGTCAAACAGGAAGAGCAGTGCAGGTGGAATTAAGTAGATGTAGAAACGGGGCTCTTGGAGGAGGGCGAAGCTGCCATGGACAACTGTCTGATGAAGAAAAACAAAGCCAGGATCACAGTATTTGTATGTGCATCCCACTATTAAAGCCATCTGACCGCAGAGTGCATTTAGGGTATTTTAAAGCTAAAGTACTTACTAGAATGTACACAACAACATAGAGGTAATGTGTGATCCAAAATCCACGAAAACTGATGCGACGGAAGTAGTGTGAGGCAAAAACATACATGAATGAAAAAGTGAAAAGTAGCAAAACCCCAGTCATTCCTAGGAAAAGGACAAAGCAGAGCAAAAAAACAGTTGTAGATGAATGTAACAAGCAGTCCATGTACCACTGAAAGTGTAAAATCAGTTTTCAGTGATACCTGGAACGGTTTCAAAGAACCACCACGACCACTTCAGAGGATGTTCAGACCTAAAATGAAATATAGATAAGCAAACATAACTCTCTGCAATGTGTACAAATATCTGCTACAATCTGGCAGATACTTTACCCGTTGTTGGAGAAGACTTTGGGGAACAGACAAGACAGGATGCTGAGGTCGCTGATGGAGAAGATGTAAATGTTGACCACATGGCCCAAACTATGAACAACTGTAGCGAGAATAGAAACAGGAGTGAGCTCAGACAAATGTAAACAGAAGAGGTTTCCATCATTACTCTCTGCGATCATTCCCTCCGGTCTGCAAACCTGAAAGGATGATGGCAGTCATGGCCATGAAGCGATGGAAATCAATGGCAGCGTCAAATGGGATGTATCGATTGAGGAAAGTCTCTCGGCACAGCGTGATGAGGTTGCGACAGACGGTGAGGAGCATGTAGGGAAACAGAAAGGAGATGGCGGCCGCCGAACCACGAGAAACGACAATGCCCACCACTGAAGTCTCAGGGATGCCTGTAGATTCTGCCTGCAAACTGTAATCTGAAAACAAGGGTCACATCAAAAAATGCATGAAATGTATGGTGCTAAACTTAAAGAAGGACTATAATACATTAACATTATATGATAAGAAACAAGGAGAAGAAAGACTTCTACTCACAGTAACATCTTTCAAGGGTCACGCCAGCTGTGATGCCGTAGACGATGATGAAGCAGACAATATGACGGCGATAATTCTCAATGAAGCGTTTGAACTGCTGGATCTTCTGCTGGATTGGGTTCCTTATGTACTGCTCTCGCTTTGGCTTCACGTACACATTTGGGGTGTTGACAGTTAACCTGAAAATACTCAAATCCATTAGACTTTATTCAGTGAATATTCTTTGTTCTGTCTTAATTAGCTGTGGGGTTTTTGACCATATTCAAGTCACTAAAACTGAAGAAGCAGTAGGTTGTCACACTTTAACTTTGTACTGTAAAGCACACAGTTGGAGGGAGTCCAGGCCAGTTGCATTGGCTAAAACTCATACAAAAGGAACTTTTTTTTCAGTAAATGCTGTAAAAAACAATCAGAACTAGTACTCTGTTTAACTTCCCTGTCTCTATCAGTTTTGGTTCTTTGTCAGACATCTTATCTAAAGTAATTTACAGGAACACTTAAAGGAAAAATTAAACAAGGAACAAACTTTTTCCGTCTTCGTATCTCTTGTCCATCGGTCTTGTTGCTACTGCAAACAAAAAATGAGCAAGATTGTAAGCTGGGAAATGATTATCACAAGGGATCATTGTTTTTATAGTGTCAAGCAACCACTGTTACAGTTGTGATCTGAATGATTACAGCCAGTGCGTCCAATTTTTTTACCTGTTTGCTGGACAGATGAAGGACACTCTCTGGTCACGACTCAGCCGCTTCTTCCCCTGTCTCTCCATCCCTGCGTACACAGATTTATCAGACATGATCTGAGAAATGAGGATTTAAAGAAAATTCTTCTCAGACAAAACTTTGTCCGACCTTTGACATTGAGTTGAGCAAACTGCAGCTCCTTCTCATGGTCCCGCAATAGGAAATGGAAGTCCTCCCATGTGATTTTATCCTTGTCATCAAAGCCAGCGGCCTGCATCATGGCCTTGATGCCGTCCTCTGCCTGGCTCTTTGACAGAGCACCGTTGGAGATTTCAATGAAAGACCTGCAGCACATAAAAAAGGTGAAGATGAACCATCGGACATAAAAAAAAGAAAAAAGGTCCAGTTATCAAAAAAAGAAAGAAAACTCAATCCAACCTGAGCATCCTCGCAAATTCTTCTTTTGATATGTAACCAGTTCCACCGATGTCGTTCATGGAGAACATTAGTTTGGATTTTTCCTCAGGAGACCCTGAATAAACACACATATCATCAACAACATTAAGACTACTAATCAGAAACATTGAATGTAATGATTTTTTTAATGGACAGAAATTTGCTAGATCAATTTTTCAGCTTTGAGCAGAAAAAAAATACAAATTAAAAATATTTGAGCATCATTTTTGTTCTTTTAAATGAGCTCTGAAAAAAGTCAAACATCAAAATAATTCACTTGATCTACCTTAAATATAAATTGTCCAAATGCAGCTGTTTTGATTTGATGTGTATATATGATATGTATTTTGATTAATAAAACAGTTATAGCCTTTTGGAGACATGATTTTACCTTTCATAAAGATAACCATCACATCAAGAAACTCTTGGAAGGAGAGGTAACCGTTTCCATCTTTATCAGCTAGTGTGAACATGGAGTCCACAAATAAGGAGTCAGACTTGATGCCCAGTGCATCAGCAAACTCAGACGCTGTCAGCTCGCACTCGAGGACCTCTCTGGCTTTCTTGCGGGAAATGCCACTCATGTCCCCAGCGTCACACTTCTCTATCTCCAAGACCTGTGTACCAGAGGGAGGGTGAGGGACAGTGTCATTATATGTCACCATAGTGTCATTAGTAATATCTCCGACGTTAACTGAGGTTACTGTATGTTCATCACGGGTGAGGTCACCATCAACACCAACAATTAGCTCTTTTGGCTGGAGGTCAGACCTACCTTGACCTCAAACAAGGACTGACGACATTTTGTGGCCGAACTTAAAGCTTCTGCCGCTGTAACAGAGCAGAGGATGAGGTAAACATCCAGAGGCTGACAGTACCTTAGAGAAAGCATGGCGAATGAAAGTTTCCACAATCTGAGCCCTCTGCTCTCTGGTTAAAGCCTCCTTCAGCAGTTTATCCTCTCTCATCTCCTTCACTCTAATCTCCTGCGCGATGTCTGTCACCCCCGGGCGCAGATGTTTGACAAATGCTGCACGTTTGCTCTCGTCATCAAAAAACAGCACCTGGACGTGCAAATAGGGAGCATCAAGAGATTAACAGGATTGCAGGGAGTTAAACGTGATGTACTATAGGTACATCTGCAGAATCATGCTTGAGGTGAGAAATAAGAGTATAAGTAATTTCACTGCAAAACAAAGAAAGCTGAATGTGCTTAAACAACAAACAATCAATGTGAACTACTCAATTAGAATTAAATGTGAACACAGACTTTTATTGGAAATGCTCACACAAGATGCAGCAGCAGCAACATTTTAAAAAACATTTATTTCCTACAATTTGATTCAGACTGCCGCTGCTTTTTCAGATCAGATCATCTCCTCTCATTTCCAGATACTCACCAGGTCATACTCTTTTGACACTTTGAGCAGCAGAGCTTTATGGCAACGGTCGTTGGAGAGAAGGATCTCAAGGTGGTTCTGGTTGCCCAGATTGAGGCAGCGATGAGCGGACCCAGATCTGTCAAAGACGTGCAGCCTCCTCTTCTCATCGACCTCCACGCTGACGGGATGCAGAGGCTTTCTACGGCCCAGCCACTCATAGGCTGGAGAGCAAAATCAGAAGGAGAAAAGGATTGTGGAGGACGATGTAGTCACCTTCACTGAATATCAGTTGAGTTCAGGTGTAGCAGTAAATCATTGCAGTTCAGGACACTGAAAATAGAGCATTAATTTTACAGATTTCATACCAGTGATTCCCACAGCTGGTCCCTCTGTTCTGTCACCAGCTTTTCCTCCTCTCTGAAACTTCCTGTACCTGTGCTTGCGGAGATACGCCACCATATAGGCCACTAAAAGACTGACTGTGAAAGTAAAATAACGAAACTTGATGTTTATCATTTTTACAACAAAACTGCAGATGAGTGATCAGTATCATGTGCAAAAAGAGATGGATTTGTGAGAACAATACTGACCAACAGGGAAAAGAAACAGAACAATAATGAAGATCCCAAAGCCAGCTTTGCTCCCATCAAAGTAATTAAGTTTGGTGGCATTAGTGCAGGGATGGAGCATTGATGCATTCAGCTGTGTGGGTTGAGCACAAGGGTCACCTAAGGCAACAGAGAGACCATTTTTATCCATTGTTTAAATATCATATCCTGGATTTTAAATAAATCTTTGTTTGTTTATGAATCAAATGTAAGAGCCACATTTTTACCGTCCCTCCAGAAGAACACGTTAGTTTGTATATCAGTAGCTTCTGCACTTGTGACTGCAATAAGGACGTCATGAAAGGTCACATTGCGGATCATCTGGATTTCCTCATCTGTGAACAAACTGGAGAACACAAATGATGACAAACTGGATCACAAACAGTAATATGAGATAACAATATAACAGACAGCTATGACAGCTATTTTTATGTTGGATGTCCTTCAAAGAGGAGCTTACCCATTCTGTTTGTTCTCAAACCAGAAACGGTCTCCGTTTCTCATTCGTTCGAACTGGTCCAGGATTATCGCAGAGAAAACTGGACCTGGACCATCGAGAGACTCAAGCAGTCCTCCTGGGAAGAGCTCCAGTTTTGAGATGTCTCTGTTATACAGTTCTGCAACATCGTGGAGCAACTGTTGGCGCACAACACAAGACACACTTAAATTCACATTACTGTTTTTTACGCAGTTCAAATTGACATTTTGTTTCTTAGGAGACCCTGTTATTTTATTTTTTTACCTGTGGGTTGGTGCTGTTGAGCTCAGGATTTATTTCTTCAAATGTCTTGACAGGTGACAGATTGAGAGCTTTTCTGATCTCATTGTAACTACGCAGGCCAAAGTCTCTCCCTCTTTGGACGGTCACGGCCACCAGATCTGACCGTGTGAACCTTAGGGGTCCGTACATGAAGTCTGTCAGGGTGCAAATCAGATCAGAGCGTTGAATATGAGATCACAACTTCAGTATAAATGTTATATAGAGTAATTTCTAGTTTATATTCATGATTGCTTGACTTTTATAGCACTTGTTTTTTCACTTAGTTTGTATATTTCTGACTGCACCACAACACTAAGGCAACATTCTTTGCATGTAAAACCTCATTTGGCAATAAACATGTTTCTTATTTCTGATACAGGTGGAAGAAGAACGATTAAACACCTCTCAGGTCCTCCACAACAATATTGTCTTCTCTCTCTGCAATCTGGGAAGCCATGCCCATGAGAAGGTCATCTATGTCCTGGCTTGTCTTCACATTGACACTCTGGAATCAAAATTATACAAGCATTAATATATAATATACAGATCAGTGCATAGCTATATAGCCTCTCTCTAATAGGCCATTCAAAAAGCAACTGCATATTTTAATCTTAAAGTAACTGCAATCTCTATGGAGAGATGATTTGTAGAGGAACCATCATCATCCTTCACAGCAAGCATTTTCTCACTAAGCCCTTAAAGGATCCACATTTATTAATATTATTCATTACTACATTTATTACCTAACAGGATTTATCAAGGAGAAATGCATTCAGACTTGCATCACACATTTGAGCCCCACAGAAACTTTTCTCTTTTCTATTGAAATACATGTAAAATGATTTTTTATTAAAACAAAACTATAAACTGCCCCATTTGTGCTCAGAGACACACAGTGGTTTACTTTCCTGCCTCTGAAACCAGAAAGATCCTGGGTCACATCCTGCCAGAGCTGCTCTGCTGCTCTCCTTCTGTACTTTTCCACTGTCTCCATAAATAAACAATTGTACTAAATGTGACTCCACTGCCTGCTCTGATTTTGAAAGAACTCACTATACTACAGCTTACAAGAAAGGAAGCTGAAATGAGAGAGAGCTGTGTCAGTTGTAGGGAAAAGGTTTGAGGTGATAAACATATTTAAATGAGCATACCACCCAATCAGCTGTAAACTCTAAAGAAGTATGATCATGATGTACCTGACGTTTCCAAAAGCTGTTACAAAGACGCATTGCTGGTGATAAGCTGCCATCTACGTTGACAATCGTCCGGAAATGGCAGGTTCTGTTTCTGTGAGAAGGTGGAGAACCAATGCAGAGGGTTTTATTTCTAATATCGTACATAATCTGTCTGATGTCTGACACTGTGCACAGCAGCATGTCATGAGATTAGACTCAACTAAAGCCCAGTAAACACAGTGAGCTTTGATCTTTCACAGTGTGCCGGAGGAAAAAAGAACAGTACCTCATGTAAACACCAGGTGGGGCCATGGTGATGCCAAATCGTATGGCAGCAGCTTGAAACTCAGGAGAGATCCCCGGATCCACAAACTTCTGGTAACCTGTTTACAGAAAAATCAGAACATTAAGCAAAACAATATGAAAGCAAAAAAAAAAACTACAAGCTGAACACAAACAATCCTCATGCATGCAAACACTCTTTATCATCATCGATATGGTCAACATGAGGCAACAAAAACAGTACAGCTATGAAAATGAGGAGTGATTAAGGTGATGGGGTCATCTGACCATAGTCCCTTTAAACTTTCTTCAGCTGTGGGTGCTTATTCAGCAGAAGTAAGAAGACTCTGGGCGATGCTTTGCTGACGGAGCACATATTTGTCAAACACCACCAACGATAGCTCACCTCACCACGGCTTATGGGCACCAGTGCATTACCTGTTCTCCTCCACTTGTACGCACATGCACTCTGGATGATTCTTACCTGGATAAGGAGGAAGCTTTTTGTCTCCAAGATATCCAGGCAACCATTCATGGAGAGCAATATTCTGTGTGAGGGGAAAAAGGAAGGATAAAAGTTGTAATATATCCTGCAAGCTTTTTATGTCTGTAGTTTTTTTATTTTTTATTTTAAATGAGCAAATAAATGATCTCATTGTAAACAGTTTCTTAAACATTGTTTTCAATTGAAGTAAAAAAGGAATGAACACGTGTTTAATGTTGCTCTGGATACTTTTTGCAGAGACTCAACTAATCAAACAAGTGGAAATCATCATCATTTCCACTTGTTTGATACAAGTGGAAATGATGATGCATTCACCCTTAAACTAAAACCATCAATTTCATCCATAAAATCACGACCACCTGGTGTTGATGCAACCTCCTTCTTTCCAGAGTGCAAATTAAATCAGCACCTGTGCAGCGAGAGGATTACGTGGAGACTTTTCCTTCTACCTGGAATGTGGCCACAACGGTCTTCCTGGCGTTTTGAAACAGCTTTTCGTCTGACCACTCTGGGTGTTCCTCATGCAGTTTGGAGGCTACATAATTGTGGTAGCGAAACCAGATAATCCCCTCTGCTGCCGTGAACATGTTCTCATTGGCCCATGCATTTCCCAACACTGGATACAGAAAATGGCACAAATTATAGGGAATTCTGCTATAACATCACTATAGCTACAACACAATTAACAGAGAAGAGGCTGTGTGTGTGTCACACAAAATACTGCATCTTATCACAAAGTGTCAGGCTGCCATTATATTGATTGATGAGCATCTCTGACCACTAATGGAAAGATAATTTGGCTGTTTGTTTTTAAGGACGTGACAACAGAGCTGTAACAACAGGAGAAGATCCTCTGTCTCCGCCCCAGATAATAACTACACACCTTTAACAAAACAAGCAACAAAACACTGGTTTCATGACACCTGTACGGCATCCTCTATGCTATAGAGAGAGGGATTTACTGCGGCGAGGGTGACAAGCCATTTACACAATAATTAAAGAGTCATAGCTCACGTCAGACGGGGCCTCTCTTGACTCAGACTCAAAGGCTGCAACCCTGATCAGAGCCGGCATGTGTGAAACAATATTTGCAAAGAATGGTTGTTGTTGTTGTTTTCAGCAGCTTGTAGTATTGATTGAGTTGGTATTGCCACACACAGAATAAAAAACAGATACCAGATTGTGTAAAGGTATAGATGACAAATATTCAGTCTAACCTTGAGTGAAACCTATGCATCCAGATAATCTATTATGTGAAATTGCAACTACTTTATGTTGCTTTAAAGGCCTAAAAAAGTTATATCTGCAAAATTTAAAGGCGGTTTCACCTCCTTCCATTGAAATTTACTGTCTTACAGAAAAGAAATGTTCACAGGGTTGTAAACAAAGGCATTATTGTTCAGCTTTGGGGCTTTAAAAACCATAAATTAAATGTCACTGAGCTCCACTGTTTTGGGTTGAGCTCCAGCCAACATTTCTTCAATAACTGTAAGGAGGAAATTGTGTTGAACTTGTCTCCCCTAACATATTTTTAAATTTCCCCCTGATGATTTACTGTAAACCCCATTGTCTGGACAATAAAATTAATTCATTGTGAACAGTGTTTGGTGCAGGTCAGATCTGAAGTGTCAAGTATAAAACGTCTCACCATAAAGGCCCACAGGTCCATGATCTCCCGTAGAGGGGTCTGCAGCGCTCCACATGAGATTGCGTCCATTTGCCTGACTTGGCATGCTCCACTCAGAGCCTGAAGTCAAGAGCCCTCCAGAGAAGCTTCTCAAGGAGTCAGACCAGGAGGTGGAGGGGCCATAGATGGAGCTGCCATCTATCCATGCTGTCACCAAGTTAACCTGTGTGTGTTGTATTTGTTTTTCTCAAATTATTGCACTGCAGGAAGGGGAACTGAACTGTTTGTGGAGGATACATCTTAGCGATAATATTAACAAACATTCATATTGATAAAGGTCACCTGTGTGCGAGGGTTACTGGGACTCTGACCAGAGTCTTTGTCCCATGGTCCTCTCTGGAAGGGCAGCAGGACTTTCCCGGTGGCAGTAGGGTCAAAGACAGGGTCACCTTTTGGGACTGGGATGTTCATGAACTCAGGTGGACACCCAGGAGTTCTTGAGTCAAAAATTTCAAAAGCAACATGATAACCTGAGAAGTAAAACAATTAAACATCATTACATTTACCTGCATCCTGGATGAGTTTTTTGGCTCTGCTGGGAGAGAAATGCTAAAGAAAGTGCAGATGAATATTTGATATGTTTAGTCTTTAGTTAAATCTTTAAAGGCATCATTTTTATGACAATATCAGGCTAAATTTCTACTTTGCATCTTCTATCTAGGAGTATTATATACCATATTGGTGCATCCACATTTTTTGCACTTCATTACAACAACATGCATCATATATTTACCAAAGAACAGAGAGAGCACGGTCTGGTTGCGTGTTGAGGGCAGACCAGAGGGCCCCTTCGCCAGCAGGTTGCTCAGTCTGCGGGGGTTTGGCAGCAGCGGCTCCTGGACAGGTTGGTAGACTCCATCCCAGTAATGCGCGGGCACGAGGCGCACAAGGTGAGAACCTGCGCGAGCACAAAGCACAGTCCGATGACCAGGTGTTGGCAGGCTGAGCTACTACTGCTGCTGCTGCTTCTGGTGCACACTTTGGAAACTCTTACCGACAGCTCCGCGTCTGGGATATCCCAAACTGTTGTACCAGCCGTCAAAGCGAGGGACCTCCCAGGTTATCTCACAGCGTGAATCTGTTTCAAGACATGTCGGGTTTAAACTTTGCTGTAAATCTGGTGCAGTGAGTCTGAATATGAAGTGGTGTCTACTCACGTTCACTGACACAGAGCACCAAACCAACCGCTGCACAGATACTCCAAACCCATTTACGCAAATCCATTGATGCGAGAGATGCTCCTTAGCTCAACCTTCAGCCAAGAGGACTGAAGAAAACACAAGGTGAAGGTAATTCATTTAGATACTTTCATATTCCTATTATACTTCGAGGTAATACACCTTGTTGGTTTAGCAGTGATTAGAAAGAAAAGTCAGGAAGTCTACTGCTCCAGCTAACGCCTTTTGTCTGACTGACTGAACAGCAAAACTTTTCAAACTGTGTGTAAGCTGCAGGCACTCAGAGCCAGTGTCCTGTTTCCTTTATCACTTGATGTCATATAAGAAAAGATGAAGTAGTCTTACCCAGTGCAGAGGCTGAAATGTAGTGCAGAAGTGGCGCAGGAGCAGGAGTGCAGGTGAGGGATGGTGCAATACTAAAGCCAACATATGTTGCACAGCTTATCACAAACTGCATGTGACCTGTGTTGCCCAAATGGGAATGGTCATCATCTCTGGATCACACCTCTTTTCCAAAACTTTCCAGTCAATACATCCTCCTCCTCGGTGACACAAAGGGGCCGGTGGTATAAAAGAAGTGTATGTTCCCCTCAACATTCACATTCTCTTCCTCTTCTTCCTTACTCCTCATCGTTGAACTTTCAGGTAAGAAAGATCTTGTGGATTTTAACCACTTTCTATTTGTTTATTTGAATCTTTTCTTTTCATTTAGGTTAAATTAATGAATTCAAATCAGCATGAAGCAAAGTGAAGAGCACCTATTTACATAACACTGACTGAAGTGGTCACATGCCTGTATAAAATTGCATGCCCTTTTCACAGGTGCATTTGTTTCTTTGCTTCCAGGGAATGTTGGATGGTATTTCATGATTCAGACATGGTTGTGCTTAATCATGTGCCATGTTAGACAGCAGTAATAATGTCCCATCCCTTATCTACTGTAAGGGACAAGAGCAGCTATCTCTGCATCTGGAGGAAACTGAGAACCCCGCCACTAACACTGTCTTCTCTGTTACACTGTCTGGTCTCAGCTGCATCCCTAAGAGCAGGAGCTAAGATGACTTTCTACGATGACATTTACCCATTCTACTCGCTACAAAGGACCTCCTTCATCTTTAGTGGCCGCTTGCTCACCATTATTCTGGTCTTCCTTGTGCTAGCAGTCAGTCTTCTTCTCATTCTGCCAGGGATACGAGGGAAGTCGGTGAGTGCAACCCATCAGATAAACTATTACTTTCTGCAGTCATATAAAAAAACCTCTGAATGATCTCCTCTAATTTTGTTTAATCTATTTCTCTCCCTATCAGAGGCTGTTCTGGATGTTTAGAATAATTATCAGCTTGTTCATAGGTGTGGTGATAGTGGGTGAGTTCTACATTCTTGTCGTTGTTGAATAAATCACAGATTTTCCTTTTCCTGTGTCCGTCATTCATCGTTGTGCCTTTTTCTCTGCAGCGCTCAACTTTACCAACGACTGGGCTGAGGCCAAAATGACCACTAATGCCACCTACAAGTCTTTCAGCAACGCAGTGGTTAACGCTGAGATTGGTTTGCACGTTGGACTGTATGGCATTAATGTTACACTAAAAGGTGAGTCACTGCTGCGGTTGTTATGTGAAGATTTAATGTTTTTAAACAACTTTAAATGACTAAGACGTAGGTTCGAGAGTCTGATATGATATTCCTGCAAATTCTTTCACAAAAAGAAAAAACTACAACTCCTGTTTGTCATTTTTCAACCATGTAAATGAATTTTAGGTGCACCTTTCACATTTTTTTTTTATTTCTCTCTTAGGAAATCCTGTTGTACAGTTCAATGAGACTATTGACTACAATGAGATATTCAGCTGGCATGACACTATTGAGAAACAGTATGAGGAAGCTCTAGAGAAAGGTTTGCCAAATCCCATCCTGTACATCGCTGAGAAATTCACCCTGAGTAGCCCGTGTGGACTCATCTTTCAGTACAGATACTCTGGACGCTACGCCTCCGCAACCCTCTGGTAACATGATAAATAAGTGTTTAGAGTTTGAAGTTGTATCATTATAGTTTCAGCACATGGTTGTTAAAAGTAGCAGGAATTTAAATGGCTGTATACTTTCACAGGACGGCGTTTTGCTGCTGGATGCTCGCCAATATCCTCTTCTCCATGCCTGTCATTCTGTACGCCGGGTACATGATGATGGCCACCGCCGCCTTTATCTTCTTCTCCATGGCCTCCTTCTCCACCATCATGAATGTGCCACAGTGTGTTTTCTCCATAGGCACCGACTCCTTTGAAACCACGTACAGCCATTCATTCTGGCTGGCTCTGGCTACAGGTAAAGATGAGAAGCTGCACATTCATTTGTTGTTCTGGACTTTAAACCAGCAAACAAAGCCTGCTGAACGGCAGAGACTTTCTACTAACTGAAAATGATTTCCAGGTGTGCTGTGCACCATCATCGGGATTCTGGTGGTGATGCTCAACTGTATGATGCCAGAGAAGATGAAGGAGGCTTTCAGCGTTGGCGTCGACAGTTATGAAGATGAGGACGTTTCTTATGGGGAAGGCTACCTGAATACGGTTTTCCTTGATGGAGTGACAATTTCACCATTGACGTCAAAAGTCCTGTCGGTAAGTTGGTGACACTGAGAGGTGACACATCATTCAAGTAACATATTGCTGCTTGTAAATGGATTAGTCATTCATTTACAAGCAGCATTCGTACATTCATTCATCGTCCTTTTATGAATTTGTTGGGGAACTTGACTTTGATATACCTTTGTTGTCGCAAAATACATAGCTCTACTTTGGTAATTTGCAAAATGTGATGGATACATTATTAATAAAGGATGCAAGATTAAAATATAATAAATCACTGCTATTATGGCCACCACAGAATGATAAGTCCTGAATCCTGAGTGTTGCACTTTTATTCACTCATTGACTGATCATTTTGTTTCTGTGTTTTAGGCACATATATGAAGCTGTCCTGGTTTCCCTCAGGGTCCTTTTCCAGCCAATACTTGAAGATATTTTTGCTGAATGTGTTACAGATTGAGTGTCTAATTTCACACCTGTTTTAATTATCCATGTGAGCCTGTAAGTGTTATAAATGATTTAACTGTAAATAGTTGTATTTGTAAAGTTCATTGTCATACTGCAGTAGTTGTGAGTACAATATATAAAGTTGTATGGGATCCATACAATGTATATACACACTGATCAATATGGATTATAGGTCTGTCACTGTGCAACTTTTTTTTTCCCTATTAGAAATGAACAATGAGACAAAATAATTATTAGTTTGATATCGATTTCTCTGATGTTTGATGTAACATGCAGCACGTTGCTGTGGCAACAAAGCCTGGTTTAATCTGAACAATGTCAGTGGCTGATATATCCTCGCAGCTTCTGAGATCTAAACAAATGTGAAAACAACAAAAGAGGAAGAATGAAAAACCAAAACTGCTTTGATAATTGATTTATCTGTAATCCAGGCAAATTAACTTTAAATCTTGTCTGTTTTTTTGTTGTTTTTTTTTGCAGTAACACCTCAATAAAATAAAAAACAAAACAAACAACAACAAGCACTCAGCAGTGAAATTGTATTCTTAATGTGTTGTAACATTACATTCATTCAGTAATGTATATTTTGATACATTCTTGTACTGTACTCTCTGGTAAAGGTAATGACCACCCACACTGTATGTCTTTGAAAAGTAGATGTGTCTTTGGCCTTCAGCATCACCATAATACACATAGTTTAGTGCCTTTGTACAGCATATTATTATAGTTTTTTAATACTTAATGTAATAGATTATCATGTCAGATTGAGAATTAATCCCTGGTCAGTAATTCTTCATAATAACATGCATATACTGTAAGAGTAATATGGCCTTTCCAACCAAGTCCTTGAGTAATCCAAAGTATTTACAGTAGAAGTACATTTTTAAACTCCATACACATTATAAAAATGACTAAATAAAAAATAAATGTACTAATTTATCTCTTCATAAGAAAATAATCATGACCTTAAAGCTACTTCTCTTCAACACCAGAAACTTACGTACAGTACTACAGACAGTATTCACATAGTAAGGCCATTATGACAATGTAATTCAAGATAAAACCTGAAAATGAGAACTGGATGTTCTTTACAGCATTGCAACAAGAGGCCGAAAAAATAAAATGATAGAAAAATAAATTCTCCTCGTCCCACTGAGCCACCTGTCCATCATCTGTCCATCACCTCCACACAGCCAGACATGCAGAACTACAGTGGGCTGATCCATGCAGGCTCTCTATATGTAGATAGGCGTCTCCTGTCCTGTCAGCAGTCTGAACATCACAGCAGGCATCGTCTTCATGTTGATCTGGCAAGAGAGGCAGAGATGAGAGCAGCGGGGACGATTACACTGTCAATTTAAGAGCCCATTTATAGAGGCACAGTCGTAATCACATCACTTAAATCCAGGCCTAATTTACTCCCTTCTGTGCCACCAGAGAGGCAGAAGAGACCTTGGATCCATTACTGACAAATAATAAGCTTTTATGGCTTTAATGGAGATGTATACTGGTAGAAACTGGGAAAACACACAAACACAAAATCATTATGTTAACAGCTGGTAACAGCAAGTAATGGAGCAGACCAAGAATTGTTGATTAGGGACACTTACACGGCCAAAAATTAGGCAAATTGTAAAGTTGTTAATAGAAGAAATAGATTAGGCTTCAATCTACAAATGCAAAGAATAGTTTGACACAAGTCAAATACAACTGACTTATTCACTCAGTTGCAGACAGTTAGATGAAGAAGACTGATATCACCTTTAACATTACCATAAATAAGAAGCTACAGCGGATAGCTGGTTAGCTTAGCTTAGCATTAATATTGAAAACATGGACAAATAGCTTGCTTGGCTCTCTCCAAAGGCAACAAAATGTGCTTACCAGCACCTCTAAAGTCATTGTTAAAAGTCTAACATCTTTCTATTTTCTGGCCCAGCGCAGTAACTTCCTGGAATTTTGTTGTCACTCCAGAAAGTTACTACATCTGGCAAAGAAAAGGTACATAAACACGTAACATAGCATAAACAAGACAATACCATGTTAATTTGTGAGCTTTCTTGCTGGTAGGAAGATTGTGTGCCAGACTAGCTGTTTCCCTGTTTCCTGTCTTTATGCCAAGCTAAATAGCTTCTTGTTGTGGTTTCACATTTACTGTACAACTATGACAGTGCTAACTATTTAACTATTACAGTATCTGAGCTTAATGAATTAAATAAGCCTCCTAAAGTTAACAAGTTTTCTCTTTCACCCCTCATCTTCTGCACTACTTGCTTAATTTTATTGCCGGCTTTGCTGACATTTAAATATTTAATCGTTTTTTAAGGACTTTCACTGATTTTATTTATTGACCAAAACCTCATCTATCCAATAATACGGGCCTGGATCCAATCTCAAAGTAGTGTAATCTGTATGTATATCTTTAAAAGGCCTGTATGGTACGGTGAATTGTGTGGTGCAGTAATCAGTGAAAATTGCCATCTTGTGGCATGAGGAGTTCTTACCTCACCGACTGAGACAGACAGCGTTTGAACAATCTTCTCGTGTGCCATGGCAACAACACTCTGACCATTTATTTCAATGATTCTGTGTCCAACACGAACGCCACCTCGCTCGGCTATACCACCTCGCATCAGACTGCAAATCTGAGGATGTGAAAAAGACACTTTATATGTAATGCATAGTACATAGCACTTATTGCTATTCATTTGAAGCCTCAATCTAAAGTTCAGTGTCACTCTTCATGCAAACAAAGGCTCACTCACAATGCCATTCTGCACACTGAAACCAAGCTGGAACTTGAGATCAGGTCTCTTGATGAGGACAGTGGTGACAGGAGGGCAGCTCACAATACTCAGCTTTACCTTCAGCTGATTCTTCAGACCCTGAACAGTGTGCAAAAACCCACATTAATGTTACAGTCATTCTTAAAGAAAAGAGTAGTGAATTTTGTGTTACTTATTGTCAAAACCAACAATGAATTTATCCTACAAGCAAGTATTACCTATTATATTTCCACTGTGCCATAAGGCTTCATTGGTGTCAAAAAAACTGCATTTCTTTCTTTTGATTCAGTCTCACATACATCACCCTGCTAAATATCGACTAGTGCATCAAATCCACAACTAAAAAATACACAATTTAATCCTGCTTGAATTATTTAGCCTTTTTTAAATTAAAGTATATATTTATTACACATTTGTAAAGATGTGCATCTTTAATATGAACCAATGGGCTTGGAGATGGGGGCTGCCAGCCAGACTTCAATGTTTTTATTAAGATGTTGTCATGTTTCAGTATGTTATTGCATGATTGTGCAGGTGAAATAAATAACTTAGGATGTTATGGTTTCATGATTAAATCAAACATTTATTCTTTCATCCATTTTGTCTATCCTTTTGAGGGTCATCAGAGGCTATCTCAGTATGCAGGGAGCAGAAATTTCCCAGTGAGATGACCAGAATGTCTTTGCAGTCTGGCCAGAAACCCACAAAGAAATGGAGATAAACCATTCTGCTGTGGCAGTGCCAACCACTAAGCCATTGTGCCGTTTCCCGATTCACATATTTCCTTAACTAAGTGAACGCAGAATAAACACTGAATGTGTGAGAGCTGGAGGTGCCTGATATGCTCTGTACCTTGATGATGCCCTGACAGGTGGCAAGTGGCAGCCCCACCAGGCTGGTGTCATTGATGGACATAATTTGGTCCCCAACACTGAGTTTCCCAGAGCGGGCTGCAGGGCCGCTGTTCAGCATACTGGCCAGAATGACGGTGGGCAGAATGGAGCCCCAACCGGACTCTACGATCACCACACCGAGGATCTCCCCTTTCTGTTTCTCCACATACAGCTAGAATGCAGGGGGGAAAAAATCACTTGAGTTGAGGGAAATCCATCAATCATCATCCATAATTTACCTGCACCCAAAAAAATGTCACACCTCTTTACAGTTGTCAGAGTTTGAGAAATGGACGAGGTCATCGTGGTACATTTCCTGGGAGTTGATGATGTCACTGTATTGTTTCTGGCTCAAGTCGGTCGGGTTGATGCCATTGGCTCGCAGGAATTCTCTGTAGGCCACGCTAAAGGCCTGACCGATGGACTGTGCAATGAGCTGTGCCTGTGGGAAGGGGAGCGTTTGGGGAAAACTACTCAGCAGAAAGGCTATAAAAGTTGACAACAGCAAGGAGGTGAGACAGATCATAATGGTTTAAGTGACCACAGAACAAACATCTAAAACAAAACTATAGAATAAAGTAAAAATGTATGTGCAGTTAAACACTTACATCCTCTGACTCAAAGACATAGCAGATCATCCTGTACTGACTCTTCCCGTCACTGGCAGAGTCAGGAGACTCTGAGAAATCCTCTGATGAGGCCTGAGACATGCGCCTCCGAGCCATCAGAACCACAATACTGCCAATGTCGGCGATATATGAGATGGTACGCAAGGCACTGTCCATCATTGTCTCCTACGTGGGGCCAACACAAAGATAATCATTACGATTTATATCTGAAAATAGATTCACTACAATGACTAAACACAAAAAGGATCAAGGATATCGTTTTTTTTTTTTTATCTTTGAAGTGCAGCCAGGAAAAGAAAGCTGAAAGAGCACCAGGAGTTACTAACCTGTGTGTCAGCATTCAGCACTTTGACAGCTTTAGTGGAAATAAACAAGTCCACTTCTGTCATCATCTGAGAGTCTTCATCTTGGCTCTTTGAAATAAACAACATGTTGTTTTTAATCAGACATTTTATATTTCTTTTCTTTAATCACACAGTACAATAGCTCATTATCAGGACACTAACATGGGCAGGTGAGCCAAAAAAACAGGCAACAGCTCCACCATGTGGTAAGAAAATGACCCTGCTGCAAGTCTACTGGCAGTACAGGTACATGTACACTTAAAGATTCCATTAATTCATTGAAATCTAAAGTAAAAGGCACTTTGTGAGCACAGGCCTCTGCCAGTGCTGAACCAGTACCTTGCTGTTACACCCAGAGACAACAGTTTCGATTCTTGCTGCAAACGCACCCTAAGGATTTGGAAACAACTCTATATCTCTGTTAGTTTGATGGCTAAAGCTTAAAGGGCAACTTGCCTAATGGCCAGATCCAGATCAGCATCAATTTCTAATCAATTTCTGCTGAACACCAAGGCCAATCTGTTTCTTAGGAACCTTCTGAGACACTGAAACTGAGGTACAGTCATGTCTTTGGCAGATATGAATGTTTCTGAACCAAATCAATGGATGATAACGTATACCTTGATACGGCTGACAGCTTCATGGGCCTGGGACATGCGGACAGACTTGGATGGATTTTTATCAGACAACACCTGAGTGCAGCCAAGGTAGTTAGCAGCAAAGATGATCCCATCAATAAGATCTTCTGGCTCACAGGGACCTGGGACTGTGTAGCAAAACGAGAGGCTCTCATTGTAAAACATTGTAAAAAGTTATGAAAACTACAAAATATAACAATATTATGAGATAATTACCATCCTCAAAGCTGGGGAAAGCAGCAGCTTCCTGCGTTTTCTTTAAAAATAAGATAACATGTTTATAAATTAGACTTTATAATAATAATACTCAAGCAGACATATTAGCCATATCAAATATCACAACAAATATTTGTAATTGAGTATTGTGGCCCATATAGTCTTTACATAAGCATTCTCCAAACTCCAGTGTGATGAAAAAGAAAAGATTAATTAGCAAAAACCACATGGTCATAAATTAAAAGTGGCTGTTGTGTAATAAGCATCACCTTGGGTGTGTCGCTCTCCTCTGCAGGGACGAGATCTGGACACTGAGGCCTCACTGGTTGCTCTGGCAAGTCCTCAGGTATCACAGCTGTGGTCGGCTTCTCACCCTGTTGTATATAAACATCTGCTTTAACTTTGGTGAGCCTTGTTTCAAATGTTTCTTGTTGTCCCGTGTAGACGATAAGCCCATGGGGAATAGGCGACAAAGACTATTCCTGGCAAAGCATGTAATTAAAATCTTACTTAATTCACTCTGGGACACAGTGATGGTAGACTGTGTAGAAACATTAACAAATAAAAGCCACAGGGGACGAGATCTGACAAAGACCTGGCCTATTTGTATTGGTTACCTGCTGGGGTTTCTCTGGCTGTCTCTGCCTCTCCTCATGAGGCTCCCTCTGTTGTTCGGGTGTGTGATGAGGAGCCAGGGATGGCTTGATAACCCTGGGTTCGCTCTCCCGGCTGCCAGCAGAGGAGGGATTAGGTCTGGGAACAGGAGGAGTCTCTCTGCGTGGCTGGGCCTTCTGGGTGTCGGCAGGCGGCTGAGCATGGGAATGACGAGGTGGTGGAGGAGGATGTTGCTTACCGGAACCAGACCTAGCTTTGGTCCGCACAGCCACTTTTTTGCAGTCCTTTGACGACGTCTTTGGACGCTGTTCTGCACTGTTTGTCGTACATCCTTTGATCCCAGAGACAGAGTGCTCCATATCCTCTCCTGCTCCCCTCCTCCCTCGTCCTTTACCCTGCCTCTCTTTCTCCTTTGAACCCACATGAGACGGCTCACACTTCTTACTGCCCCCTTGGATATTATGGTTTCTTGCAACTCGAGTGTCATCTTCTCTTTCCCTTTCATCCCCTCCCTTTCTAATTCGTTCATTCTCGTTGTCCTGATAAATGCTAGTCTGCCTCTGAACACTGTTCTCTGTCTCCTCTAAATCCTCGATAAATTTGGCCCCATCCAGCACCTCTTCTATCTCATCTCCGTCACTGAAAAAGAACCTGTTCTCCTGGCCCCTTTCCACATCTCTCTCTGCTGCATCCCCAGCAGTCGGAGCACAATGCGACCTATAGCGATGGCAGGTCTTGTGAGGCTTAGTGTCTGATTGCGAGCCCTCACATACTTCCATGCTATGACGAGGCCTGGGAGTGAACTGGTCAACAGCAGTGCTGTTCTCATTAATATTATCACCTACTGAATGCTTTATATAGCCACCGTCCTCGGGACAGTACTGTTTGTAGTACCTTGTGTCCACTACACCCTCTCTGTTTAAATGCAGCACCTCATCATAGTCCTGCTCTACATCAGAGCCCACGTTGTCGTACTCAGAGCAGGTGTCCTCCATGTCCTCAGGACTAGGGTCACAACTCATGTAATAGTGGTTTGCAGGAACAGGAGGAGTCAGCTGGTCATTGTCATCATCCTTCAAAGTACACGGTGGATGCTCAGATGCCTCGCTCACCAAACCTCGCTGCTCTTCTTGGCTATTTGTAGTGAGTCCTGGACTGGGGCACGGTGGAGGGCTGGGAGCCAATATTTTGGAAATGGTTCCTAGCCTCTTTCCATGAGCCATAACTGGCCCTGTAAGCCCACTACCCTCAACCCTGTGAACAATAACAGATAACCAAAATTAACGCTTGCATCATGCTCACCGTAAATCCTCACATGATTCACACTCTCAACAATCTCCTACTGCCTTCACATACTACCAGAAAAAATATAAAGTTTTATATAATACACAATTTATTTAGCCATTAGGAATCAATTTCAGCTGCAATACAACCTCTTCCCTTCCTTGTAAGCTATTATGATACAATCCAACAACACCTTACCAGAGCAGCTCTCAAGCACTTCACACTCTGCCATATTTAAATAACATATGATTGAATATTCTTCTCCACGCTTACACAACAATTTGGACTGAGATCTATTATTGTACCAGAGTAAATGTCTGCTTCACACTTTAAACAAACACAGAGATCACAATTCCTACTTTGAGCACAAACAGTATTAATCTATTACTTCTGCAACATCTAACACCCACATCTCAGTCCTTTTGTCTGTGGTGATGTTGTTTGTTATCCGTCATCTAGTTGTGTCTGCTCTAATTTTGTCTTGACATTGTGCAGAACGAGAAAACTGTTTGAAATAAGACAGGCCAGTAGTATGTGATGTCTTTCTAAAAACCATTGTTGCCTTTTCTACTTGAAGTATACCCTCACATACAAACTCATCCCTGAAACATTTATGTAACGTGGTTAACGTGGGTGCCAGATTTATGACCCATGACTTATGTCCTCTGAGGAAACCGTTATGTGTAATAGTGCATCATTCTTTTGACATCTGTGTAGCATCGCTGAATGGATGTTTGCCCTGGACTTAAGCACAAACACAACACGATA
Organism: Sciaenops ocellatus; assembly: GCA_033000465.1. NCBI lineage: Eukaryota > Metazoa > Chordata > Actinopteri > Sciaenidae > Sciaenops > Sciaenops ocellatus. The sequence goes on from CP136871.1 coordinate 11,136,953, forward strand.
TGTGTTGGCAAATGAACAGATAATGTCATAAAACTGCAAACACAGCTGCTGGAAAACCAATGTATTTGTCTGATGAAAAGAAATCAAATGGTCTAACTTCAGGTCATAGAGTTCTTTAGAGCTGAACTGATGAGTCGATTTATCATTCGATCCGTCATGGCAGGTCAGAAAATTCATCTGCAACTATTTTGATAACCTGTTAATTGCTTGAGTCCTTTTTCAAAAATGCATAAATTCACTGCTTTCAGCATCTAAAATGTGAATATTTTCACATTTTCTTCCGCTTATTTGATAGTTATTTGAACATCTTTGAGTTTTGGACTGTTGGTCAGTCAAAAAAATGTAATTTAAAGTCGTCGCTTTGGGTTCTGGGAAAATGTGATGGGCATTTTTATCTACATCTATTTAACAAGAAATGAATTGCTACACTGACTGATAATGAAAATATATGTGTGTGTATATATATATATATATATGACACCAAAACAAAACAACAAAAGGACATTCTCAACATCCTATCAATTACACATTTAGGACCAAAACAGTGACTTAAACTGACTATTTTCTAATGAAGTTGATGAATTCAAACAAAAGAAACGCCAAATAACACCCCTGAAATGTGATAATGGTCTCAGCCTGCTAATGAAGTAATTTGATTAGTATTGTGTTAGAGCTATCACCACATTAAACACTGTGGCCTGATACCCGCCCAGTCTAAACATGTCAACACCCTCTCATAAACATGAACCAGCTTGAGGCAGAAACAGCTCGATTTGACTGACTCGACTGTTCGTGTTCAAGCTTTCATGTATGATTTACGTTCAGCACACTAAACACAATAAATCCAAAGCATCCACAGCGGTGATCAGATGATAATGCAACTGAGATTATGGTATTATGAGCACAAAAACATAATCCTCCTCCATCAGATCACCTCTAATGAAGCATAACACGCGGACCTAATCATGACCTCTCCATGGTGCTGAAGTGTTAATTAAAAACAATAATGTTCATTATCAAAGGCTCGTGTGGAGATTCACGCATTTTGCCCTGCCCTTGGCGTATTTGTGGTGGTATTTTATAAACCCATTACGCTGAACTTTTGCCGCAGCTGCAGGAGTGGTTGTTGTGGTTGCTCCGGTTTCCCCCACGAGTGGACGCCGCATTCCCATCTGCTTAAATATCGATAAGATAATCGGATATATGGTTTTCCTGCGCATTTACCACAACAGTGATGGAGCTGATCTGCCTCCGCACACACACATACACACACACACACACACACACACACACACACTGAAGGTTTCACCATCTTTAAGCCAATATTATCCTGCTGCTGCATTTCAACATCGACCTTGATTTGAAGCATCGAGACTGCACCATGCTGACATCCAGCTTATGGGCTGATGTTGTACCAGAGGAGCACATCCAGCATTGTCGTGCACCTTCTAGGCCCCTTCTTATGCATCTCTGCAAGCTTTTTATTTTTTATTTTTTTTACATGTGTGCTTAGAAAAAATGTGTCAGTGTGGCACTTACCAACATCGGTCCTGTCGGCGGCCCTCGTTGTAAAATGCCCGAGTGTGTTGATCAGATCAGATCGCTCTCCGGAATGGTGATTTTTGAATAAAAGCCGCACAGCAGCCCAGGAACCTGTGTAAAAAAAATACACCCCCCATCATCATCATCATCATGTGCTCTGATCCCCAACAAATAACACAGTGAGAGCCATAATAAGTACATAATCAGCCTAGATTTTAGTTTAAAGCGCATAAATAATATTTATTTCTTATTTATTTAACATTATCACCATAAAGGGGTGTTTTATATATGTTTTGTTTTACCTTGAAATTAACTTTAACTGAAAATATTCACATGTACACACAAATAAACGTTACATCTATAGAAAAATATTTATTTTTTATTTTTATTAGCCAATTGAGAAACGATCGATGTAGTTGCGATCGATTAACGCGCCTTTAGACGCACTCTGCGCTCCGCTGATCATGCCTGAGAAGCGGGATTGTTATTATCGTGCTGCCTCCTCTTCTCCTGTTAACCGCATGAGACTGCTGCTGCTGCCGGTATGTTAGCTGATGATTTGACCCTTTGTTAGGCATGATATGTAAGTGTCTACCGCACGAAAGCGACAAATGTGTGCCAGTTTACATTCAAGTGTTTTTATCTGAGATAAGTTAGCGTTAAAGTGAGCTAAACAGACCTATAGCATAGTCCTCCTCACAGTATGCCACAAAGAAAAGCGTCTAAAAAACGTTTTCAGCCAGCAGCAACTCTTCCGCCTGTATCATGACTGACAGAGCCAGCAAAGACAAACTCAAGCGGCGTTTGTCATTGTCCAAAAACAAGAAGAAAAGCAGTGTCAAAGCTGGGATTTCTGCCAGTACCACCGCCGCTGCTACTGCTGCTGCTGCCGCCACCACAACTCCAATCACCTCGTTCTTCAGCAGCCAGCCTCCGCCTAAGGTGGCCTGTCCTCTGTGTGGTCAGTTCGTACCCAGATTCAAGATCAATGAGCACATTGATTTGCAATGTCAGAACTTTGAGAGAGGAGACAGCGATGCAGCCTCAGCAAGTAATAGTGTTGTGCCAAGCACCCGGCTGTCACCCAGAAGGAATCCCCCAAAGTCCCCAGAGCTGGATCCAAACAGGGAAGATGAGGTCAAAGAGACCAAGACAAGTCCTTATTTCAAAAAGAATAACTCGCAGCAGGCACCACGGAAGATAAACAATACACGTGTGGTCAGGACGATTGATCTAGGGAGTCTTTCCTCCAAGTTATCTAGAAAATGTCATAAGGAACCGGAGAGGACACAGATAGAGGATAAACCTGAAAAGGAAATATATTCTGAGGCACTCAGCAGCTCGCAGAAAGAAAATCTACTGATTGAGAGTTCAGAAGACAACAAAGATTGTGTGTCGCTCATTGACCTGACAACATCCAGTGTGGACACTCCAACAGCAGCGGGAGATCTGCCATGTTCAGACAAAGGGCATAATCTTGAACACAAAGCATCTAAAGCATCAGGGACTGTACGAAAACTGGTCACTCCGAAGCTGCAGTCGTCTTCCTCCAAACTAACAAAGAGAAAAAAAGAAACTGCTTCCACTGCTAAGGTGTATGGTTTCAGAAAGAAAGCCAAACATGAGGGGAGCAGCAGAGAAAGTAGAGAAAGTATAGCAGAGACAACTGATTCAGACCAGCCTAAAACTCAAGTACTTTCTACTACTACTACTACTACTACTACTACTACTACTACTACTGTTTGTGACCTCCCTCTGACTTCAGAGGAAACGTATGAGAAAACTGCTGCAGCGATCAATAGTGATTCACTGGCACAGTGTGGTACCGAGAACACCACTAATGACCAGGCCGCTGAGGGCTCTCATCGCCCGTGGCTTCCCTACTACCTCCGTAACTTCCGGACCGTACTACAGGCTGTTCTTGAGAACGAGGACGACAGGGCGTTGTTCGACCAGCATGATATGTCACTCATACATGCATTTGAGAAGCTCTCAGGTATACTGTATGCTAAAAAAAATGTCGCCTAGTGATTGGTATTCAATATAAACAAAGCCTCATCGCTCACATGTATTTTTTTCTCTCAAAGTCATGGGGCAGAAGCTCTATGTGAGACTCTTTCAGAGGAAACTGAAGTGGCTCCAGGTAAATAAACTGGATTATGAAGAGATATGCAGTGATTTGGGACCTGTTGCTCAGGAGCTGGTTCAGGGTGGTTTTCTACAGTCAGGTAAATGATGCTAATAATATATTTTGACATTTTGAGGCATCTTTTGGAAAATATTATTCACATATATAATTATGCTGATTTAAAGCTGTATTTTCATGTTCCTCCTGTTATTTCTTGGTCATGACTGTCTTAATTGTAGTTAATGAGTACTGTGTTGGTTACAGCTTCACAGTTTTATTTCTTGGTCATGACTGTCTTAATTGTAGTTAATGAGTACTGTGTTGGTTACATCTTCACAGTTTTAGCTAAGAATAAATACAATTTGAATTAAAATCAGGATCCACTTCCTAACAAAAGGAAACAGAGGAGCTACGATGTGACATACATCACCTAATGCATGCTTTGACAGGCTTCTGCCCCCCTGATACTCAGCACAATATTGTCCACTGCTCAGACAATGAACAGATTGATTGAATTTGTAGAAATATTGGGTCAAATTCGTCTTTCTACCTCAGTAACCCCCTTTAAATCTTCAAGAGCTCTTTATGTGCCATGTAACTTTTAACTTCCATACCCTCTTGTCCTGTTTTGTAAATCACAGAGAGTGACCTTCAGGAGTTAGGGGAGGCTCTGGATCTTCTTCCTGCTCCTGAACTCAAAGCTCTGGCTAAGACTTTCCATCTGGGCAACTCTGGGACTCAGAAACAGCAGCTAGTGGATGGACTTTTCCGTCTCAGCAAGCAAAAGTCCCTCTTCTCTATGTCCCCTGCTCAAAACAACATTGGGGCTGTCATTCTCAAAAGGTGAGATGATCAAATACACTGTGTTCCTTCACGGTGCAGTGAAGATCTTACCCCCCATTCTCTCTAACATCAAAGGGCAAAACAGCTCGCAGGTTCCTGTGTGCGTCTGTGTCGAGGTCCTCGAGCCGTCTTCTCTCGCATCCTTCTACTCTTCTCTCTGACGGACACTATGGATGAGGAAGAGATGGCGGCTGGTGGGCAGAACCAGCTCTTCACCATCCTGCTGGTCAACTCAGGACGCCTGGCTTTCCCAGACTACACAGTACAGCGTACAGCTAAGGTGTTTCAGGACAGAGAGGATCTTATCAGGTGATGGTCTGGAAAAAGAGTTAAATTTAATTTGTATTGTATTTTATGTATGTTGGATAGCTTGGACTAAATACTCCATATTCCATCTATCACACCAGATATGAAGCATCCATGCGAGCCCTGCAAGAGGTAGCCTCAGCTATGCAGGGAGGTCAGTGGGAAGAAGCCATGGAGCTTTATACTGCTGCCAAAAGTGACTGGCAGGAGCTGAGGAAAAACCATGACCTGAGGTGACACAAATCTATTTATTTGCTTCTGACTAAAACAGAGATACAGACTCCTTGGATAATTTTTAGTGTTACAGTCATGTATCTTGTCTTAGTCCTAAGACCTACTCCAGCCCAAAATATCCTTTAAAAAAAACATTATAATTGTGTTTTATAGGTACCAGGAGAAGCTGTCAGTGTTCCTGCGTAGCTTCACAACAGGATGGGCTTACACTCGCATCTTATCCAGGGGGGTGGAGATCTTGCAGAGGCTACGTCGCTATGAGGTTTTACTGACTTTACCCGTTCACACTCTTACACAAATTCAAGCTTCATATATGAAGTTGTCACAGTTAAAGATGTTGTGGGTCTACTCTTGTGGTGCAGGAAGCCGTAGAAGAGCTGCGGTCTTTACTGTTGCAGTCCACTTACTGTCCCGACAGCCGAGGCCGGTGGTGGGATAGACTAGCACTAAACCTTCACCAGCACCTAAAAAAACCTGAGCAAGTGAGCACCAGTATCTGCGGTTTCCTATTTAAGACATCATCATTTATTTCCTGGTGTGACATTGTGCTTAGTAGTGTGTTTTTATTTATTTCTAGGCTATTTGTGCTATCAGAGATGGGCTTTCAGACCCTCTAGTGCGAACTGGACATAAGCTTTCTCTTCATCAGAGAGCTGTTCGGATGAAAGAGTCTGCCAGCCTCAAGAAGTATCGCCTGAAACTAAAAGACCTGCCCACTATCCAAGTCCAAGATGTCAAACATGTGAGTTTAGCACAATTTGTCAGTATTTTTGGTTCCTAGGATTTAAAAATTTAATTGGGTGTATGTACAAATATAGGAGTATGGATTCATGTTTGTATTTTTGTCTGCAGGTGACCATCCGGGGACAACTGTTCCCTCATGAGGGGGGTATGGGGAAATCTATGTTTCTTATACCAACAAATGGAGAAGGGGAAGAGAGTGCTAATGCTACTGTAATAGGCTCAGTGGAAGAGCTGTCTTTAGCACATTACCACCAACAAGGCTTTGACCAAGGTAAGCAGATTTGCTTCACCTGTTATAACATTTCTGTATCCTTTTATCACCCTAACTAACATTGTTTTGCTATTGTTGACATAATAGGGATTCATGGAGAGGGCTCAACATTCTCAACATTATTTGCTCTTCTGCTGTGGGACATTATTTTTACGGAGGGTATTCCGGATGTTTTCAGAAATCCATACCAGGTAACGTTAGCTCTGCGTATACAATATTTGTGGTTTCTGTACCAGTTTGTCTCATCTTCTTTTCTTCCCGCAGACGTGTCCCCTGGATCTTTACACCGACTGTTTCTATGAGAATAGAAAAGAGGCGATCGATACTCGTGTGCAGTTACTTAGCGAGGCATCTGTGGAGACGCTACATGACATGTTGAAAGATGTCTGGGCCTGTCAGGAGGGTAAAGTGTGTTCATTGGTCAGCTGGGAGCGTTTCTCATCCCTTCAGCAGGCGCAGGTATCGACTGTCACAACACTCTCTTTATTAGATACACCTGTAAAATCCAATCAATATAATGCAACAGCTCAGCCAGGTACTTATTTAATTAAATGGTTATTATTGAGGTTGTGGTTTGCAGTGGTGTTGAACTGGACTTTGTTATATTGAGATGTTTGTAATGTTTTTCCATTCCCATTTACAAACATTAGCAGAGATGAATATTAGAAAAACATTTCAATATAATGCAGCCCACAAGACCACCACTAACTACTACCTTTTTATACTCTCTTTGCAGTCTCTTGTGTCATGCATGGGTGGAGCTTTCTTAGGAGGGGTCATAACACGAATGTCAAAAGACTACAGACACTGCCGTGCAGGTCTGCCTGATCTAGTGGTGTGGAACACATCAAATAACAGCTACAAGGTGAGATAACATCACATCCTGGCTCTGAATAACATATTTTTCTTTATTTATGGATTCAGACACTCTTTGGTACCTGATTATTTAAACTCTGGTTACATGTCATACACGTAGCATACTGCAGCATGCATTGTAACGTGATTTCTTGTTCTTGTAGCTGGTGGAGGTGAAGGGGCCCAATGACCGGCTGTCACAGAAGCAACAGATCTGGCTGGATGAGCTGCAGAAACTGGGTGCTGATGTGGAAGTGTGTCATGTTGTGGCTACTGGAGCCAGAGGAGCTCGTCTGGAATAAACTGACAACAAAGAACTGACTGATGAGACTTTGCTGCTAATTAATCAGAGTGATGTCAAAATAATAAACATCAACAGACAGAATCTCTGAACAAAAATATCTGGGTGCTTTTCCTGCTTCTGGTCATCAAGAACAGATTATCAAAACCTCAATGTATCTCTAAACATATCACAAATTTAATCCTGTTTCAGTATTGGGAATGTCATGGCAAGGAATGTGCCTTGTGACATGTGTCGTTATTGCCACGGAAACTGCTGCCTTCAACAGGAAGAGGTGCATTATGGGATGAAGATCATCACTGAGAACTGCCAGAACCCAAAATAGCTTGCTTGCAGATAATCAGAGCTGATGCATGACAGGATCCAATAACCACGCCAAACTGATGGTGTTTCCTTTTCTTTGGAAACACTATATTCACAGGATCCCTGGTTGCCAAGCAACGAAAACTCACATTTAGTTGGCTGCTTATCAGTATGACAACTCTACGGGTTTGTTGTGCAAGTAATTACTGTAATAATATGCCTATAAATATACAGTTTTGCCTCTACTCTGCCAGAAAACATTAGTTTGGTATCAAGAAAGAAATAAGGGAAATCAAATGGCTTCAATTCATGATTTTCATTATTCATTTCTTTGAGAAGGGTTAAATCTCGGGCAACTGGACTTGGTTGTAGATCCAAAGAGAGGTTTCACCTCTCATCCAAGAGGCTTCTTCAAAGAAGAGAACTGAAGAAGCCTCTTTGATGAGAGGTGAAACGTCTTCTAGTCTAGTTGCTACACACTAAACTCTTCTCAAAGAAAAGATGACCTGGATGACTGCAAACCTCCACAGACTTCATTATTGATTAAATTACGGTCTATAAAATAGTCTTAGAGTCCCCACATATCAGTCCAAAACCCAAATTCCATCACATACAACAAACAAAGGCAGCAAATCCTCACACGTGAGAAGCTTGGACTTGTGAATGTTCAAGCATTGTTGTTTTGAAATGACTCAAAAGATTAATTGATTATCAAACTGACTGCCAACAACCGGGGACTCAGGAGTTAGAGCAGGTTGTCCACTCATCAGATGATAGGCGGGGTCGATCTCTGGCTCCTCCAGACTGCATGTCGAAGTGTCCTTGGGCAGGATACTGAACCCCAGATTGCTCCCGAAGGCTGTGCCATCGGTGTGTGAATGCGTAAGAATGGTTAGCTCCTAATACTGATGAGTAGTTGGCACCTTGCATGGCAGCCATGGGTGTATGAATGTGTGAATGAAATATGTTGTGTAAAAGCACTTTGAGTGGTGGGAAGACTAGAAAGGTGCTTTATAAGTATAGTCCATGTCCATGTAGTCCATGAAAAACATTTCAAAGAGATCTGAACTGAACTGTTTTAAAGGTCCAGTGTGTAGAATTTAGTTGCATCTAGGGGTGTAATTGCTGCATTGCAATCTCCTCACATCACCCCCACCTTCCTAGTGTAAAGGAGAAACAACACTTGAGAGGCGCCTGTCTAGAGTCAGTATTTAGTTTGTCTCTTCGGGGCTACTGTAGAAACACGGTGTTTCAACATGGGGGCCTCCATGAAAGAGGACCCGCTCCCACTGTAGATATAAAAGGAGAATTTTTAAGTAACAAAAATAAAAAGATTGTTATTTTCAGGTGCATTGATGCATGAAATCATAGTTATGAATATTATATTCGATTATTCTGAAAATAAAGGCCCTAAATCTTACACACTGCACCTTTAATGTTGTGGTGTGGACACTTATAAAATAAAGGACTAATGAAGACATTCTGTTTTCTAATGTGTCTGTAATGGTTGAAAAAAAAAATGTATACATTGCATACATTCCCTCAGGCACTGGTGCGCTGCCTGCCTGGGAGTGCTGCTGGATGTAATGTATGCAGGCCTGGATCATGGATGCATCTTGGTGGTGGTAGGGGGGTGCCAAGCTGCCGTGCGTCTGACGTCACGACGCAGGCGATAGAGAGAGCGAGCAGGCGATGAGAGGAGGAAGGTGCAATAAACACACAGGGCGTCTGCGCCTATCTAAGTAGGACAATAAAGTGAAAACGGCATCAATGCTCTAACAATGGATTTAGCAGATATGCTTCTTTTCAAAGTTTTCCTCTTCGTGTATTTACTAAACTACACCCAAGGTGAGTGAGACATCCAGAGAAAAACCTTTACAAGTTGTGTTGAATCCGTGAAGCAGCGGGCTCAGAGAGAGAGAGAGAGAGGGAGAGGGAGAGAGGGAGAGAGAGAAGGAGCAGAAAGGCTGATAGCACCGTGAGCTAACGGATCAGCAGGGCCTGCTTGTTGTGAAGAGGACTGCACCCTTTTTGTCGTGTTACTTCAAGCTAACGAATGATACACGGCGTTAAAGCTGACTTGTGTCGGCGTGGCTGATTGAAATAAACCGATATCGACGAGTTATTCCTGTGTGTTGTCACCGTTTTTGTCGTCGGGGTTGGATCGGTTTTGTTGTTATCGTGCGAATAGCGCCGACAGCCATTGTTATGAGGGAAAAAAACGGGAGATGCCGACTGGGTTAACGGACCGTTAGCTTCGTGCTAGCCAGCACTTTAGCTGCTAACGCAACGGTTTCTGACAAAAATAAGATATTTAGCCTCTGAATTTATGTTACCCAAGACATGTCGGCGTTTACAGCTTATATGACACAAGTTTTTAGGTTTGCTGGCACTGATTTATTTCAGTGTCGGCTGTGCTGTGTCTTATGCTGCTGTTGCTAACGCTATTCTCTATTTTAACGTACTAAAATCCGCAATAACTGAGGTTATATCTCACCGTCCTCCATTTGTATTACTTTTTAAGACTGAAATTGCCCCTACGTAAAATGCTGTGATGCATTGGCATCATACATTTGCTACATACCGTTAAAAAAGCAGTATATAGCATTTATATCTTATTGTAGTAACATTAAATCACCTCACATGGGGCTCACATTTACTTCTGTAAAGTCTCATTCACTTGTACAGTCCGTATTTATATTTGGCAGTCAGATATATTTAAAATGTCAACATGGATCCTTTATCAAACTGTCAAAAGTAGCAGTCATAACTTTTTTTCTTTTTTTTCCACATAATGGGAGCATTTTTCTGTGGTCAAAACATTCATGTGATGGTGCCTCACCATGTAATCTTATCAATCTAATGCTGTTTGTGTTTTGAATGATGCTCATGTGTGTTTGTGTGATCACATAAATCCATCTTTGTCTCTATCTGATTTCTTACAGGTTGTGAGAAATTATAGATATTTCAAGATAGTCATGGCCTTCACAGTCGCCTCAATAAAAAATTTAATGTTAGCACCTAAATATTTCATACTGCACATGAACAGAGAACTAGCTGAATCCTGGTCGACTTACAGACCTTTGTTACGTACAGTAGCTACACTGAATCCTATAATTTATGGCTCAATAGTCAGGCATAATTACCTGTCAGACACTACTAATTACATATACTGTATTTACGCAAAGTACTTTATTTTTTATATATTATGGGGCAAAGATCTGATCGTACAGATACATCAGTATGCACAGTCTAAACATAGAAACAAAATTACTATGTGTTCTTGAAGTGGAGTTTCTCTGACTGCCTTTCACTGTGAAGCAGTTGGTGAAATGGGTGGAGGCTCAAGAATCTTTTTTTTCCCCCTTCATGCCCACCACCCACTCTTCTGGTGGCGAAATAATAATGCTGTGACGCTGGGGGCTGTTGTTGAGCAGAGCTCCAAAACTGGCATCCATTTGACTTAAATAGATTTAGCTGTGTTTTTTAAAAACACAGACCACGCTGGTTTCCTGTCAGTTTTCATTATTTTAATCCTGACAGTCAAATATCATCAATTGTTTGGGCAGCTAAATTCTCCTAACATATACCAGGTCTCAGTTATTTACTCTAAAATGGATCTGCCATGTACTAATGTCACCATAAAGACTCATATTTGAGTACCATGCTTGAAATACATTGTTTACCATACAAAACAAGTGATTCATATCTGCTAAAAGTTGTCCATTCGACAGGCACACTGTGATACTAAGGCATGTACAAACTTATAGACTTATTTTTATGCTACTTTATAAATGTTGTATTCATACACACACCCCATGCCTGTGTTGTCATTTACTTTGTGCAATTCATCAAGTTTCCTAAGTTCATAACAGGAGTTTCTCTGTTCTTTCCACACAGGACACTATAGAAATCCCCTGAACAAGTACATCCGTCACTATGAAGGCTTGTCCTACGACACAGAGCTTGTCCACGGCAATCATCAGAGGGCCAAGAGGGCGCTCTCTCATGAAGACACGTTCCTTCATTTAGATTTTCATGCCCATGGAAGGTTTGTCAGTTTTTCCAGATATTAACCTGAAGGGAAATTTCTGTCTGCATCTCTGACTATTTTTAGGTGTCCCCATCTCTCTTTATTTAACTCTCTGCCTTTTCTATTTGCAATTTTCATCCCATATACCTGTATTGTTTATGTTTAAAGTGGAGGTCAGCTGTAGCAGTCGTTGCTGTGTGATTGAGCCTTATTTACATTTAATCCTGTTTTATGAAATCATAAACCTGGCTTTGTGGTGATGACAAATTTTAAATCTCAGCTGTGGTTCTTTCTGTGTCTTTCTATGGTCTCTATCAGAGCTCAAACTAAATAAGCGGTCCATTGTTTGGCCGATTGACGGAACATTAACTAGCAGAAATACTAGACATAGTTTCAGCCACTCAGTTGTGAGGATTTGCAGATTTTCTGTCTTATTTTTGGACTTTGCACTGTTGGTCAGACTAAACAAGCTATTTCAATACATTAATTTGAGCTTTAGATAACTAATGGGCATTTATTTTTACTATTTATTGACAATTTAGCAACCAAACAATTAATTGATTTAATTTAGGAGATTAATTCATAATAAAAATGGAAGTTGCAGGCCCACCGGTTGGGTTTGTTCTGATTTCCTGCCACAATCTAAATACATGCAGGTCAGGTGAAGTAGGAACTGTTAATGTGTTTGTCAGTTAGCCCTGCGATGGAGCAGATGTTTCCTGGGTGTTTCTGTACACTTGATACCTGTGTGGGAACCGCCTCAAAGTATAGAAGGTGTGTTGATGGATACACACAGTCCCTGTTGTGCTTCTTCATTCAATCTATTCAAGATTAGGTGTTGTTGGGTAGAACGTGTCTACACTCTCCATGACGTTAAAGTCAAGACCATCTGTGCATGAGCTTGTCAAAGGCTGTTTATCATCCTGCCCGTAGCACGGCCTGCTGTTCCCTAACTGATGCTATTTAATAGGCAAGAGGACGATAAGAGCTGTGTAAACAAACATACGAAGAAAGATGTGTTTTCCTTTTTTAAGAAGCAGCTTCATTTCCTTTGAATTCATAACAAAACTAGAGACAAGTCACACTCTTATATTTAATTTGCGGCACTCTATCCATCTTCCGTTCGCTGGTTTTGTGCATGAATGTGTTCTCGGATAGAATTTTAATGTACCTTACATTTCCCCTGTGATTATATCACAACAGAAAACATCTGTGATCCGATCCACATGTACAGGACCAGATTTCTGTGTCTTCGTGTCAAGTTACTGTTCTGTGGATCAGACACAGCAGTAAAATCAGATCAGACTGACACAGAACAGTATCTTATACGCGATGCAAGTATACAGTAATAGCGCTGTGTGGGTGTTATATGAAACCCGAGGTTTACTATAATGTCTTTGTTTTTCCTGCCGTATGTATGATCTACAAAAAACAGCATTGTTTCAAGATGTCCTGATTTTCGGTTCCCTCTTTTTACAAGATACTGGCTGCATTTCCCCATGTGCAGCTTTGATGTTTTCCTCTCTGCTAAGCCATGCCCTTCTTTTCACCCCCTTCTCATTTGCATTCTCACTCTTCTCAAAGGATGCATGCATATTGCTTTGGCCACATTCAAATCTATATGCTCACACTCTCTGACATGAATAATACCAGCAGACAGTTTTGGGACATCACAGAAACAAACTCCTTGTAGCATAGATAAAGCTCTTGTTCCACATTGTAACTTGTGTTATCACATTCAAATGTCTGTTGTGTTTCATGTCTTTGATTTCAGGCATTTTAATTTACGAATGAAGAGGGATACCACTTTGTTTGCCCAAGATTTGAAGGTGGACGTTTCAGGGGCAGAGGTTCCATATGATACCTCTCATATCTACACTGGAGAAATCTACGGTAAAACTGTCCTTTTCATTTTAATATATATTTATGTGTTGCAGCACTCGAGCGGTCCTAGACGTTTTTCAGTCTGTTGTTTTATCTTATTTTTCTGAGCTACGTCTCTAATGTGGATTCCCAGGTGAGAAAGGTACCCTGACTCATGGCGCCATTGTGGATGGTAAGTTTGAGGGCTTCATTCAGAGCTACCACGGCACCTACTATGTGGAGCCCGCTGAGAGATACCTGGAAGGGAAAGACGTGCCCTTCCATTCTGTCATCTATCATGAAGACGACATACGTGAGTCCCCAGCAGCTTCAGCTACACAAATGCATTGACAGGCCATTTTCCTGTAATCATAGAGTATGTGTAATTGGATGCACAGATATGTAAATGTGTGACGGGAAAGTGCAAGGTTAGGGCAGCTGAGCTGATTGAGGCAGACTGGTGTGATCGCCCTCCAGGGAGCACTAACACCCGAGGTGCTCATTAGCTGAGTAACACGATCTTTCTCTCGGGCTACTGGCTCATTTTAGCAGTCTTTATAATGTTGGTACTGATAGTGAACACAATGCGTACTTCACTGCGCTGGCACCCCCTAATTTAAAATCATCTGTGTACATATAGTATGTGGCTAAGGGGCAAATTAAACAGAAATGTGAGAGGAATCATTAATGAGAGCGACAGGAGAGCAACAGCTCACATAGCAAAGCTAGGCTCGAGTGGCGTGTAAGTACACCCATTAGCTGATCATGAATAGCGCTAGAAATAGAGTGACTCAGGGGGTTAAGTAGCTAACATTGTCTCCCATAATCCTAACAGTGTTGTGTCTGCCTCTCTCTCTCTCTCAGACTACCCGCACAAGTACGGCCCAGAGGGAGGCTGCGCTGATAGCACAGTGTTTGAAAGGATGAAGAAGTACCAAGCCACTGCCATCGAGAAGCCACCCAAGGTGAACCTCACCACACACCACAGTAAACCCTCAGTGTCTAGGGATAGTTTGGCTTTGTTGGAGCTCAGAGATACCCATGGACGCCTTTTTTTAAGTCTCTGTGTACACTTCTAAGTTATATGGACTGACGAGAATAGCCTTTTTCAGCTCAGTTAACGATTTTAATTAGCAGCTTATCTCAATAGAAGAGGGAAAAAAAGTTGACGTTCATGAAAGGGTTATTCCCATGAACATATATCATGTTAAAACTCTATGAACCACACAAGATTCAACAAGTAAGCTTGTCTAATTAAGCTTGAATTCTGTTTAACTCAGCAAACATTAATTAACTCTGACAAAAAGGATTTAAACTCCTTTCTTAAGTTGCGTTTCCTTTTTTCTAATCCAGACAAAGATAGTAGCCAGAAATGACATGTTCTTGGAAAAAATATGTATTACTGGTTTATATATTGATGTTTCTTTCTAATATATTGATATGTATGCACATTTAATATGCGTTTCATCTTATTATTCAGTCCTTTCCCCCCACCATATTCTTGTATGTGACATATACAGTACATGTTGAGTTAGTATTTAATAAACATCCTGCAGCTGAAAAAACCACAGCCTAAAAATACCAGACATTATTTATTTACCCCCCGTTTGGTTGAAAATGCATATGTTTTATTTAACCGTCTATTTCCTGCTCTCCATCTCCGGTGCGGTGCTTACACCAGGAGCTCAACACCGAGGCGGGCTCTGATGACCCCGTGCTGCTGAGGAAGAAGAGGATGACTCAGGTTGAGAAAAACACCTGCCAGCTTTTCATTCAGACTGACCACCTCTTCTACAAGTACTACAAGACCAGAGAGGCCGTCATTGCTCAGGTAATACACAGACACTCGCATGACGCATGCTGCCGTGGTTCTGTTAGAATTGGATTTACAGTCAAGTATGTAGGATTTTTGTCTGATGTTGGTGGAAAGGCATGTTTTTATGCATACAACGCTTACAAGGAGGAAGAAAACAACAAAAATCATCACTCTAAATAAGGGATTGTATGCAGTAATGCCTGGTTTCCTGTTTGAAATGGAAAACTTAGAGCCTGGGAGTACGCAGCAGATGTATTACATTATACATTACAAATGTACTCCTGTGGAAAGACCTTGAGGAATAGTTGAGAGTTAAAAGAGAAGACTGATACCACCCTTTCAAACGACAAACCGACATGTTAATTATTGACATGTTGGTTATTCACCATGATGAGAATTGCCTTTTGAAGCTCAAATAATGGACATCTATGCGACTAATTAGATAAAGGAATAAAAGGGGAAAAATCTGGTGTTTATGTAAAGCAAGTATTATTCCCACAAAAATGTTTTTTCCATGGGAATTTGATCTCTTTTCATCCTGTGTGACATATACTGTACCCATTCCTCAGGGTTGCAGTTAATGAATATACCTCTAAGACTGACACCACCCTGTTAAACATGCTATAACATGTTAATCATTGAGCTTTAGAGGTGCTGCTATGCATGTTTTGTTACCTTGGGACCTTTGAGCCTCACGTTTTCTGTCTTTATGTTAAGCTAAGCTAACCGGCAGCTGGCATAGCTTCATATTTACAGTATAAACATGAGAGTGACGTCGATCTTCTCATCTAAACTCAGCACGGTGACAGAATGTTTGTACTGTAGAGAAGCAGACTGATGTAAAGGAGACCATGCTGCAACACTACAGTAATGATGATGATGTGTGTTTAGCCAATACCAATCTATCAAAATGTGCCCCAATACCTGGACAGTTAACACTTATTATTTACCTCTTTAGTCTATATGTATACTTTATATTCAGTGCTTTCTGCACTATAGTTGCAGACCGTATGGATTGAATTTGTGTCTTCCTTTTTCAGATCTCCAGTCATGTCAAGGCCATTGATGCTATCTATCAGGGCACAGACTTCATGGGCATTCGCAACATCAGCTTCATGGTGAAAAGGATCAGGGTAAGTCATGTGCTAATGTTTAAAGTTTACATTTTGGATGTGTTCCCTTCCCCCCCTCTGAACTCACCATCATCCTCCTCCTCTCGGGTAGATAAACACCACCAGTGACGAGAGAGACAAGTCTAACCCGTTCCGCTTTTCCAACATCGGGGTGGAGAAGTTCCTGGAGCTGAACTCAGAGCAGAACCATGACGACTACTGCTTGGCTTATGTTTTCACCGACAGAGACTTTGATGACGGGGTGTTGGGTTTGGCCTGGGTCGGAGCCCCTTCGGGTACTGAAACAAAATCTGTTTGTCATCTGTGATCATCAAAGTGCAAAAAATCAGACACATTTTTTAGGAAGATATGAATACATCCATAACAAACTGATTCTGACATTTTTAAACCAACGCATCATAATTTCTGTTGTGGATTGCAGGCACATTATCAGCAGAGACACCCAATCCTGATTGCATATCAGATTATTCTAGGGAAGCTAATTGTGATTTATCTTTATTATATATTGCAGCTACAATAACACAAACTCTCGTGGTATTTGTGACTTCAAATGCAGATTAATTCAGACTGTTTTGGAAACAACTGCAGCTTCAAATATCAACGCAGACAATATGCAGATGTGATGATTCCCAAAGGTTTGCTTGTACTCTGTTGCTGATGTGGTGACGTGAAATAGCAACTAAGATGTTTTCTGTGCAGAATTACATTCTTAATCTGAAGTTTTAATGGAAAATATTGCACTGTGAAATCTTAAATCAAACTGTTCATCATTGCCAGCAGGAGACACATAATCTCCCACAGTAAATTTGACATGCACCGTAAACATGCTTATAAATCAGGCACTTTTTGTTTTGAAGTAAGGCATTATATCATCTGGACTTGACATTAATCAGATTGTCTCTCCCTCAATGAGCTAAATCCTTCATATTTTTTGTGGCTGTGGTTTGGAAGAGCGTTTGTTCCAACTTGTGCTTTTCATTCTCAGGGAGCTCCGGAGGCATCTGTGAAAAAAGCAAGCTGTACTCAGATGGAAAAAAGAAGTCTCTCAACACTGGTATAATCACTGTACAGAACTATGCCTCCCACGTACCTCCAAAAGTCTCCCATATCACTTTTGCACATGAAGTAGGACACAACTTTGGCTCCCCGGTGAGTTACTTAGATGTGCCACATTTATGCACGGTGTGAAAGAATTTGTTAAGCTCTCACACTTTGTCTCTTCTTCTTTTAACCTGTGATTTTTCCTTTTTCTCCCTTCTCACTCTCAGCATGACTCTGGATCTGAGTGCACCCCAGGAGAATCCAAGAGCCAAGACAAGAAGGAGAAGGGCAATTATATCATGTATGCCAGAGCTACATCAGGAGACAAACTCAACAACAATAAGTTCTCCATCTGTAGCGTGCGCAACATCAGCCAGGTCCTGGAGAAAAAGAGAAGCAACTGTTTTGTCGGTACGTTTTTACTGCTTTTGTCTGACTGACTAACTTAACTCTCAAACTCTTTTATTTTAACCACAGTGTTATTCTGCTTTCTTTTTACCGATGGTGAGTGTGGGAGATTTTTAACCCCACCACTTCCTTAATTAGTCAATTAATTCAGGCAACTGGAGTAGCACCAATATATTGGCTGGTAATGGCTTCAAATGTCATTTTTACTCACAGTATTTTTTCACACCTTAATACAACTTTTAAATCAGTGTCATAACATTTTGTAGTTGGGTGCCCTGATAGCTCACATGGTAGAGCATATACTAAGCCCTTACCACAGAGGCCTGGGTTTCGACTCCAGTCTGGGACCCTTCGCATCGTGTCGTCCCCTTTCTCTCCGCCTTTCTTGTCTCTCTCCAGCTGTCGCTATAAGGCAATTCTGAGATTTCTTTCAAAAAACATGTTGGAAAATAGTTGCTGCAAGAAAACATGTGAAATCATTCAAATTTGGCTGGGTGGTTAATAACACGTTCTTCTTTGTTCTGACAAACTCAAAACACATATTTATTCTTACTTTACACAGACTTTAATCTGTTTTGCCCATACTGTTTAAAGTCTCGTGCATATCTGTCTCAGCTGATTGACTGGAAAAACTTTAGCATTTAGTAACCAATATCTGTTCTGGTACACCCAGACTGCTTTACCTTTTCTCAAACGAGCATCTGTTTGAGTGGAACGGTGCATTGGGCCCTCGTTCGTCATTCTCATCAAAACAAACAAATGTTTGTTTGGTTTGGTTTTGTAATGACAGTTTTCATACTAAACGTATGATTTCTCATACGCACTTTTAGCCCTGAGCACAAGAAGTTAAAGTTTAAAACAACATGTTCCAGTTTTTGGGGATCAGACTCGATGTTTGTTTTTCCTTCTCTAAACAGAGTCTGGCCAGCCCATCTGTGGTAATGGCCTGGTGGAGCCCGGAGAGGAGTGCGACTGTGGTTACAGTGATCAGTGCAGAGACCAGTGCTGCTATGACGCCAACCAGCCTGACAACAAGAAGTGCAAATTAAAGCCCAACAAAGTCTGCAGGTAAATGTTACATTTCAGTTTGTCTTTGCCTGAACATTTTGCTCAGTCCGCTTGTGATAATTCTTGACTAAACACTTCTTTCCCACCAGTCCCAGCCAGGGTCCATGTTGTACTGCCGAATGCTCTTACAAGGGTCGTAATGAGAAGTGCAGAGAGGAGTCAGAGTGCGCCCACCAGGGCATGTGTAACGGGATTAGTGCCCAGTGCCCCACGTCTGAGCCCAAGGCCAACTTCACCGCCTGCCACGGAGAGACTCAAGTCTGCCTCAATGGGGTAAGTGGCTGAAGACCTTACACCTGGAAGACTTGGTTGTTATAGCAACTTTATATTCATTCACCAGTCGGTGTCTGATCTGGCCTGTCCTCATGCTCTTCCCCCGCAGGGCTGCTCTGGCTCCATCTGTGAGAAGTATGGGCTCGAGGCGTGCACCTGTGCCAGCCAAGATGGCAAGGATGAGACTGAGCTTTGTCACGTGTGTTGCATGGAGAAGAGTGAGTATTTACCTTTTCCCCCACCTTGTTAACTTTTTTTTTTTTTTAAATAAAATGCACTACATATCTTGTCTTGAATGTGAATCATGTTGTCTGTCTGTGTGATTCATCTCTGCAGTGAATCCCAACACGTGCAGCAGCACAGGATCAGAGCGCCTCGCTCGTTTCTTCAATAAGAAAGTGACCACGCTGCCGGCCGGCTCACCCTGCAACGACTTCAAGGGATACTGTGACGTGTTCATGAAGTGCCGCCTGGTGGATGCAGACGGACCGCTGGCCAGGCTGAAGAAGGCCATCTTCAACCCAGAGCTGTATGAGAACATTGCAGAGTGGATTGTGGTATGTGTGAACTTCTTGATTCTGACTGGATGAATAGTTGATTATTATGACGTGTTTTTGTGTTGATTGTGCCTGATTTGTGCTTCATTCTCTTCTCTAGGCCCACTGGTGGGCAGTCTTGTTGATGGGCATTGCCCTCATCATGCTCATGGCTGGTTTCATTAAGATCTGTAGTGTGCACACACCGAGCAGTAACCCCAAGCTTCCTCCTCCCAAACCACTACCAGGTGAGTCTAAAGAAAACCATGTGTGTGAAAAGTTAGCCTGTTCCAAATGATCTCTTTTAAATGTATTTTTCACTTAGTAGCAGTTGCAGGGTTGTCAATTGATACATCAGTTTGTCCAAACTGTCGTCTACTATAAAACTCTAATATTGTGCCGATCTCTTAAAAATATAATGTCCTGTTGTTGCATGTGTTGAGCCACATCCAACAAGAAAAACCCAAAAGTTATCTGTTAAAAATGTTTACATGCCTCAATAAATGAAAACATCAGGCAAATACTGAGATGACAGCAGCTGGTGCTTTTGACCAAATTGTTAATAAAAATGATGATAATGATCATAGCGGTGGAATAAACTCTTTTTAATTGCAAGCAATCTTTAGCAAGGATTACAGCGGTCACCGTGTTTGTGAAACTCTTTCCTCAGAGTAGTTATAGGCTTCAACTTTCCACGTTTAATCTTTCAAATTCTGTCTAAATTATACTCCAAAAGAAACTGAAGCCGGCATATTTGCATAAGCTGGTAGCTGTAAACCAGTGCCTGTGAATGTGTTTGAACAGGACTGATTTTATTATATTTTATTAGATATTTTCTTCACTGGATCTTTTCTTCTTTTAGTTTGGTATGAAATAAATAAGGAGACCCTGACCATGCATAGACGTGCCAGCACCACAGCTGTAGCTTGTTTTATTGTTCTGCTCAAAACATGTGTGGTGTCATGAGAGGATGACACAAGTCAGTGACGTTTCTGCTTCCCTTATTATATCTGTTCATGTTAGAGCGCTGTGATTCACCATCAGCTTACATCATCTGACATGCATCCAAATTGATATTATACAGCCTGACATACTGCGACCACGATTCGATTAGACTCTTCTCCCGCAGTGTGACATGCAATGAACCATATTGTTGTTATTGCGGTGTAGGCACCAGTAACAGAGCGTCACTAGGTGCAGCTTAGTTTGGAGTAAACCCACAGCCGGTCTGTCTTTTAACAAGCTCAATTAACTGCCTCTCTTCTAACAGGCACTTTGAAGAGACGGCGAGCGCAGCAGCATGCCAACTCCCAGGTGCAGCACCAGTCTCAGCATCCGCACGGACACCAGCACGGACACGGCGGACACGGCGGGCACGGTGGCCAGCGGCAACCCCAGAGGCAGCCTCAGCGACAGGCGCAGCCCCAGAGGCACCACCGTCAGCCCAGAGAAAACTATCAGATGGGCCAGATGAGACGCTGAGACCCTGCATCCCGCCCCCCGCCCCCCCAATGCCTTGGCTCCTCCTTGTGCCTACAGTGGGAAACAAAAGCGTCACTCCATCCAAAGAAAAGCCTGACATGGTTGTTGCTCATCATCATATCCACCATCTAGAAATAAAACAGACACGTGAAAAAGAGAAAACACTATCTAGCAACTTTATTGGCTCTTTGTGGAGTGGACTCGACCATCAGCCATTTCCAATGCAGTGTGATCTAGCATCTTTTTCCACCATTTTTTTTTTCTTTTTTTTTTAAGGAGTGCCAAGGAGTTAAGGAATCATGTGTAGCTTTAGTACATTCTGTGATGTGTTTTTTCGTTCTATTGCAACGTCTTCTTGAGTGACAACGCCCGTGGCTGCTGGTGAATTGTTTCGTGCTTTTCTTTTCGCCACTCTAGCCAGGATTGAGAGACACTCAGTGGGGATTTGCGGCACTTTTGTGATTTACACATGTCAAACGGCAAAAGACACAGGCTCCGGTCTCTCGTGCAGACAGTCTTCTGCATGTGACTGTACATATTTAGTGTATCATAAGTGAAAACAAACTATTTCTTCTACTGTAAATGTGTAATTCTTCACTTTTTTTCTTTGATTTTTTCGGTTAGTGCTCTCAGGACTCTTAACACATAACTGAAGGAATGGTGGTTGTGATGAGGTCCGTGGACGTTGCTGTTGAGGGTTTGACGCCATCACGTCCTCTGCGCAGTCGTTCAATCAGGTGGATCTCTTTCACATTTGTTAGATAGCTAGATTTTGAATTCGAACAACAAGGTCACCATATCTCACTTTTCAGGCCTTCTTTGTTCAAGATCCCCCTTTTCATCTTTTTTTTTTTTTTTTTTAATTGTCTTGCTAACATCATGTTTTGCTTATTTTGTGTAACAAGCTAGATGAGGTGAAGAGTCACGGGAAGAAAAAAAGGGATGATCACCTAGTTTGATACACCTTTTATTGTCTTTACCGAATTGTTTTTGATAATGAAGAATGAATAACCACTAACTGAAGCTGATGATGATGATGATGCTACCTGTTTCAGATATGAAGACAAAGGAAAGTGAAGGCTGCTGTGGCTTAGTTTAGAAGTGAGAGTGTATCATGTTACAGAGTTAGTTTACATGAGTGTGGAAATAAATTTAAAAATGACTCCGGTGTGGATGTACAAAAAAAAAAAAATTGTAAGATTAAATCATTCTATTATTCTTCAGATAGCGAATCTAAGAACTTTTCAATGTGGGCATGCAGACACATTTATTAAATGTGACTATTAATTGACCAAGGTCTGTAATATTTGTATGTCACTCAACACTATTTACTTTGACAGCTATTAATGTTAGTCTTAAACAGGAGCAGTGTAACGCAGCAGTATTGTCACACTATTCACACATTCCTCAGTGTTCACTACGTTCACGGGAGACGAGCGGCTGATTTTAAAATGTTTTTTCTTTTTTTTCAATGTTTTTTCTTTTTCTTTTCTGTTTTTAAACTTACCTGCAGTTATCTCCTGGTCACATTTCCTCCTGGACTGAATCCCCTTAAGAGCTCATGAGTGCAGGCGTCAGTGTGAGTTTACATCAGCGTGCCATAAAACTTTATACAGCTGATCTTTGTGCACAGGTTTTATAAATAATTAAGAAAAAAAATCACCTGTAAAGTTTCTGGAGCCACTTTAAATGGAAGAAATGAAAGAGATGGGTTGACCTCAGGTGTTTTCTTCCTCCCCCGTGCAGCACAGCATGAGGGCCATTTTGGATAATGTGATAACACTAACCGGAGGGATTTGGTGATCTGGTCATGATGTGATATATAAGCAAAGTCCCAATTTACAGTGCAAACATTTCACCCACTAGTAGGTGAGTGGAAAGATTGGCACAGACAAAAGAAGATTGGGCATTTTGCATTAAGGACGTTTTCTTGTGCTCGGACTTTATTCTATTCTGGCTTTATTATTCCTAAATGCATGCAATACTAATCTCAACTAATATCTCACAACACTGTCCTGATGGTCGTAATAATCACACATGTGCTCTGGAGGGGACTTTAAAAGTAACGTGTCTCACAGTTGAAGGTTTATTTCACACGGCGGATGAATTAGGCAGGTCGGCGGTAACTTAAACTTCTCATGTCTGTACAAAATGGAGCTCTTTTTAAATTTCATCTTCCAGGCTGGATTACACCCGTTTAGGCCTGGAGAATTTACATGTAAACTTGTACAGTACTTCGGAAAAATTTGCATTTCATTTGAAAATGAAAATTACATTTTGATACATCTGTTTCATTTTTTGTATTCTAATTCCAGAGTAAGTTGTTCAAAGATGTTCATATGTGACAAACTTTCCTTTCTTCTAAGTTATTTATGTTCTTATATGTGCTAGTTGAAATGGAGTTTGCTTATGATACTTTTCTCCACCATCATCAATGGTAAAAACAATTCAGGGTGATGGACTTAATGTTACATTCTCATTTTTGTCTTCGTTATCCTGTGGCATGGTTTGGGTAGAAGAGCTGAAGAATAATGCCTGTAAATTTACTTTCTTTTTAATTTCGTAGTCTTGGTAAAAGTTTTTAGATAAACGTGCACTGAAAATGTCCAAATTGAGTTGAAATGTTGTAGGTGATGTAGGCCGAAAGAACACAAGATTAAAAAGTAATACTACTGTCTGATTTTAATGTTCACTGTGTTTTATACAGTATCGGAAATTTTTGTTCACTTTGAACATTTTTACTAAAAAAAAAAAAAAGATTTCAAATTGTATTGTGCAAAGAGATGTAATTTTTGGAGTACTTGAAATGCATTAATTAAAAGACTCGTTCAAAATAAAATAGACCCCTGTTTACTGTCTGGAATGTGTGCTCTCTTTGGCTTTTTTATTCCTTTGCTGCAGTTTTTGTTGTGTGTGTGTATATACAGATGTTTGATGAAGAGGAATTTAACAAATTTTGCATACAGAGAGGACAGATCAGAGGACTTTTCAGCCTCAGAAACCTAAATGTTTAAAACTTAATCTCAGTCTGTTACAAACTGGTGGAGTTTGAAATATGAGTGTGTTTAACGTGTACTGGAAAGGTCTAAAAGTTACATTATGCGAAGTTTCAGTGTTTTTGGACCTTGATCTATTCAATAAACTAAAAGTGAAGCATTGGGGTTTTCTGCCTCTCCCTGAACTTTACATTATGTGTCATCTTTGTCATTTCTATGTAATTTTAATGGTGCAAAATAAATAAAACTAAACTAAAAACTAAACTTAAAACTTGGTGGCAAACTTTCAGACAGATATCCCCAAGCATCAGCTCTCAGTATTCATTCCCTGTAGTAGGCACCTCCTTTGATGCTTGAGGAAAGATTGGTTTTGCTTTTTTTTATGTATTTACTTTTTTATTGACAATTTAGTTTTATTAGCAAATGTACCTACAGCATATGGCTGAAGATGCAAAATAACTAAAAACAGCATGAAATGTTGGATGAAGTATGGATGAATGAATGTCCCTTTTATCCTTTAAATCCGGCCTGATAAAGAAATGTGAGGTTAAGGAAGGGATTTCCGGGTGAATTATATTTTATTCAGATGAACTGCAAAACATTGACATGACATTTGCTTGTTGTTGATCTGCCTTCCCTCTTTGGTGTTGGGCTCTGGAGGCTGTATCCTGTTCCTGTTCCTGTAGAGTAAACTTGTTCTCCCTGCTGAATGCAGTAGAGGGGCGTCCACAGTAGAGGGAGCAGCTGCTGCTGTGTGTGAAGTGTTGGGGCCAGAGGTTTTGGAGTCACCAGCATCAGCACCACAAAGCCACAAACAGCATCTCATCCTCTCTGTTTCCACAGAAGAGTCCTTAAGCAAACACAACTCCAAATGTTGTGTGGGCAGATTGGCAGAAGCAAATACACTTTCAGACACTTTCATTTCACTTAGCCAAAACCGTTTATTCCCAGTATAATCCATGTGTTTCATACACACTTTATTATTCATTGCCTATACATATTGATGACTTTTTATCTCATGAGTGTGTTTGATGATGTAACAACGATAGAAACGTGTTTGTCAGATCCTGTAAGCATGCGTTAGCACATGCAATGAAATGTGGCCTGTTGATTGATTTTCAATGGTGATCCTCAGCTGCAGTGTTGTGATATGAACAAGCACCCACAACAAGAGTTTTGGTTCAATAATTTCTAAGTAACACAGGCGAACAGTTGTATTGTATTACCACTCAACCCTGGTCAATATTCTGCATTTAGAGTTTCAGCTCTGTGCAGGGAGCTGACGTCACCGCCGATGAGCTAGCAGCACCTTTTGTCTCCCTGTGCGGTGACAAAGCATGATTGTAAAAGTGGCACCAGCCCAGGCTGGACTGAGTGGCACCTAACACTCGCTGCAGTAAGCAGCTGACCCTGAAGACCGCAAAACAAAGAATGGAAACACAGTGGCTGCAAACAATATCACTCGCGGTTCATTGACCAGTATCATGCCCACTAGATTATCAAGGTTCCCATATAGTCAGTCTGTGCAGTTTGCATGTCTCATGAAAACCTTGGCTGAGCTGAGAAATAAAGTGACTAATCATTTCAGTATGTGTGTTGGAGGAAACCCCATCTGTTATCAAATCTTGTGTGTATTTTTAACCTGTCTGAACCTTGAAGTCTCACTACTGAGGTCCCTCAGGGTTCTGCTCTGGATCTCCTCCAATTTTCTCTTTACACCAAGTCATTCGACTCTTGTTATTCACCCACATGGATTTTTTTTTACCACTCTTCCCTCCAGGGCAGGCATCTCACATCCATGATGTCTCTATTACCATTGAGAGCTCTGTAGTGTCTCCGGCTCATACTGAGAGGAACCAAGAAACTGTAGTTCACTACAAACATTGTTGCAACAACCCGCTCCTGCAGATTCATCCTCCACGACATCAGGAGCGCAGGTTCTGGTCATCTTGTGCCTACACTATTGTAACTCTCTCCTGGCTGGTGTGCCGGCATGGGCCATCCGACCCCTGCAGCTCATCCAGAATTCAGCAGCCCAGCTAGTCTTCCACCTATCCAAGTTCTCCCATACTACACACCTCCTCACACCCTGCACTGGCAACTGGTGGCTGCTCAAATCTGTTTGAAGACACTGGCACTTGCCTACTGTGCTGTGAATGGCTCAGGTCCAACCTACATCCAGGACTGTCTACTATTCTGACTTGCTACATGCTCACTACGAGGGGTGCCTGGCTCCAGACTCTTTGGATAAAAGTGTTGGCTAAATAAATATAATGTATTGTAACAGAGCGGGGTCAATTCACTGTTCCAAAGCAGCATTCCTCATATTGAGCTCATTTGGTGTGTCCATGTGATTTCACAGACCCAGTTCTCAGAAGACTTTTACTTGTTTTTGCTGAGAAGCCTGTCAGTGCTTCTTCAAAGCAGACTGAACCAGCACAGTAACGGCATCCTACGTCATTCAAAGCTTGTACTGTCTGTAGGTGGGAGATGGGAAAATCACATGCACTTGCACATGTATCATTATTGAGCAGCCAGTCAGTCTATACAAACTGATTTTCCTCTCTGCTCCATATGCAATCATGCAATGTATACATGAAGAACGTGATCTGCACTTTGACCCTCAGGCTGGGGTCAGATGAAGTCACCATGTAGCTCCCTAATTCAGTCCATTAGATACTTGTCTGCTCAGCACTGAGGATCTAGTGGCCTCATGTACTCTGGTGCTGTTTCCTCCTCCAGGCTGGCTTTGCTGGCCTACTGGTCTGCTGGTGCCAGTAGCTTTTACCATGTTAGCATGTTAGTTAGCATGAATGTTTAAGTGGGAATTTGTGCTATCTAGCCAGAACTTCTCCACCCCCCGAGTTTCATGTGCCTGAAGGTGTTTAAGACCCTTTTTTTTCACATTTGCAGCCATAGACAAATATTGACCCAGAGACAGTGGTGGAAAGTAGCTAAGTACATTTACTCAAGTACTACTTAAGTACAGTTTGAGGTACTTTACCTCAAACTGGTAAACCTTTTATGCAAATATATACACACAGTACTTTTACTCCATTAAAGAGGGAAATGTTTTTCAGCTGACAGCTGCAGAATAAGATGCAGAACTGTTCATGGTCATAGTTTCTGGATTAAAGAGAGTAAATGTGCTTTTAGGATTTTTTAACCAGGGTGATGTAACATTTTTGTGGAGCCTAAATACAATTTGGGACTTTTACTTGTAACACAGTAAATCTGCATTGTTGTATTGATACTTTTACTCAAGTAAATGATCTGAATACTTCTTCCACCACGTCCAGAGGTATGAGGAGTCCCTGCTGGATATCAGAAAGGCTCCTTTACACTTGAAATTAAACTTATTAATTTGCCATGTATAAATACATCGTTTTACATCTTCAGCTCCAACAGTGGAGTCACCGCCTGAGGCTCCTGATGGAGAAGACATCCCACTGTGACTCAGATCATTATTGATATGTACAAGGACATTAACTAGGGAAAGGAAATATTTTACAGCACGATGCTCTGACTCTGAGGTGCAATCATCCTCTGCAATCCTGTACAACTAACCTCAAATGATCCATCACTTTAATACATTTTTTCGTCTGCTAGGTTTACTGAAAAGATTCAAGTCTAATCTTACAATCCTCTTTAGCTTTATCACATAGAGCCTAAACAACAATATAAGAGAGTTATGAGGATCTATGGCGTTAATGTGGAACAAACAACAAACTCAGTTTTCAGTAATGCAATAAATGATGGCGTCTCTGCTATGAGTCCCTGAAGTGAAATATCTTTTATGAAATCGATATTTGTAGAAATTTTAATGTAGACAAAACAACACAATATTAATAATGAGCACATGGGAGAATTCCTCACAGTTTGCAAAAGAAGTTAGAACAAAAAAAAGATTAAATGAATATACAGATAATATCATAACAACCACTCATCACAATGGGAGCAACCCTAAAAGGAAACATGGAAAACTATTAGTCCAGTATCAAGTGAATACAGCCACATAAAGGGGATTTTCCTTCTAGTATCTATAATACAGTATTTACAACAAATATATGAAAAGTCAGAACAATGTCAAGCACACAGGACTTTTTCATGTGTTTATGACACATGAAACATAAAAAGTTAAGTCAGATAGCCCACAGCACAGACCAAAACTTAACATAGCTGCAGTTTGTCTATCTAAAACATTTCCTAATTTATTTTACTTTGTAAAAATGTTCTAATGTTGCCATCACTGAGCTGAAAAGCTTGTCTCTGCAGAGCATAAAGTCAATCATGAGAGTAACTACAGCCTATCCTGCTATTAACGGGTTTGCCAAAGAGAGCACACTGACAGAGGAAGCCTGTCCTTACACATAGAAGCTGTGCTGGCTGTTCTTTACCTGACTTACAGTAAAACAGCTGAATTGGACCAGTTAGTCCTGAAAGTAAATGTCTTTTTTTTTTTTTTTAGCTCATGGTGATCATCTCATATTTGTCTTTCAGACTGCTGTCATCGTCCTCTTCGTCTTCCTCCTCCTCTTCCTCTTCCCCGTGGGGCGTCTCAGGCTCATCACGGTGGTGGTGCATCTCAATGAGCAGGTAGTAAATGACGGCCGCGACCACGCCGCCCACCATCGGCCCTGCCACAGGGATCCACCACCAGTGGTCTGCGGTGCTGTCAGCACAAACGCATAGAAAAAGAAATAAGAGGAAAAAGTTAAATGAATGTCAGGCAGTCGCACAAGCTGCTGGCACGGAGGCCACTGCAGGTCACCGCTGCCATCACTGGATCATTCTCAGGCATCGACTGCATCTGTCAAGTGCATGTGACATTATATAACACCGTGGCTCATGTCAGCAGTTAAGGACTTCATCAGTTTACTTCAACAACACTTTCAAAGGATCCAATTTGGAAGATTCAACAGGCACTAAAACTACATAAAGTAAACTATAAACATGTGAAAAGTAATTCATTAATAAAAAAGTAATAACTGTTGAACTTGATTTATTATTTGGCTGAATTAATTCATAAATAAAGATCAGATTTATTAATTTAATATGAAGTTCAACAAACAAACAAACAATAGATTAATTAAGCAATATCATTTGTTTTTGTTCTCTCCCAAGAATAATGATTATCATTTTGGACGCACTTTTCAATTTTGCTGTAATGTAACTTGAATTTTATGTATACAATCCAAAGCTTAACACAAAAATAATTGTTCTAATTAATTAATCTAACCATTTTTTTTAAGTGATGGCATATTCGGACTTGAACCTACCACCCACACATAGTCTAACTGCCTGTATTTGACTCATCCCAGGTACACGAGAGAACAATAAACCCGATTTATCTTTGCTGTATCGTTACCTGAAAACCTCGAACCCCCATCCTGCTATTGCTGTGAACACACGGGGTCCCAGGTCTCTGGCAGGGTTCAGTGGGTAGCCACAGTTCAGTCCCATCGACACACCAATGGCCATGATGATCAGACCAATGGCCAGCGGTTCAACACCTTTGGGAGCTCCGATGTTTCCACCATCAATGATAGCCAAGATACACAACACCAGCATACCTGTCCCTATCACCTACAGGAGGATAAACTCTGGAGTTTAGGCAGGTAAATGTCAACATCAACAAACATTAGCAAATTCACAGTTACAGTGTTGATCTTATCTTGACAGATTCCTCTCTTGCACAAGCTTTTGTTAACTTTACATGTATATCCGAGTAAATGTAGGTAAGTGTGTCTGCAGAGATGTGATTGTCTTTGTGGACATATCAAATCCTTTATAATTATGCTTTTTTTTTAGAGTTTTTTGAGTGCATTAAAGTCACAGTTTTACTGTAATCATTTGGCATATGTAACTGTGTCATCTGGATATGTATGTCAAAAACAAGTAAGTTTAATCTTAATGGTTTAAATGCAGGCTTTAACTGCCATAAAATATTTGAACAAAAAGTATTTAGGGACCACAACATCTCCAGCACCACTGATAAACAGAAAGGAAACACTAACATAAGCACAGTCACACTGATTAGACTTATCTCTGTGGTTCATCTGATGTGGTTTTTAACCGTTTTAACCTGGTAGATGTGTTATTTTTGGATCACTGCACCGACTAAAAAGACGGAAAATGATGTTAAGTATAGATCTGACCTTCCGGTGAATGCCAGGAAATGGATCATTAGACCCAAAATTGAGCAAAACAGGGGATGTTCTCAGACTAAATGGGGCAATCAATTTTGCATTAGCTGCATTTGCCAGACTTCGCACAATTTGGACACCCTGAATGTGAGCAGCGTGGCGCGATATAAGGGGAGGTCAGTGGGTCACAGCTACCAGAGCTCACCTGATCGACGAAGCCGCCGAGGACTGACAGGTGTCTCGCAGGGTAGGAAGCAAAAATATGACCTGTTGCATTGATTCCCGTCACTGACAGAATCCCACTGGTGAAGTCCATGAAAGCATCTGTGAGAAGGACAAATAGACAGTTTTAATATCTCACATTGATGAAATATTTCTTACTGTGACAGCTGAATGAAGATATTCCCAGTGTTGAATCACATTTGGAGAGCATTACCAACTGTTAAGGTTCAATATGTGCGTGTAAGTGAAGAAAGTTCAGGTGTATTCACCATAGTATAACCCAAAGACTGCGGCAGCTCCAACAAAAGCACCAAGAAACTGAGCGATGACATAGATGGGAAACTTCCAGATCTTCAGTTTGCCCAGAATCACCATGGCCAGGGACACAGCAGGGTTCACATGGCCCCCTGGGACGGAGGACAAAGCAGAGAGTGAGAGAAGGGGTGCAGCGGATGGGGGTGGCTGGCATGATATCCTCTCCATCATTAGAGGGGCCGTCACATTTACGAGGGGCAGCAGAAGGGGAGCGGCCCCTGGGGCGGTGCAGGGTTTTGTTATGTATTTTCACAAGCAAAGAGGCCAGAATAATGGTCACATATTAGAAATTCAACCTTTAAGTAAAAAGAAGACAAAGGGAGAATTATTCTGTCCCTCTTTTAATCAAGCTGTGCCGACATCTTGTTAAGATTAAATTTTTAAAAACATATTATAAATCTGTCAGCGTTCAGTCCTAATAAAATAAATTTGGTCCGTTTGATGTGAAATTAGAAATAGCTGCTGCTCAGATGAGGCAAGTTTAAAGTCTGGCCACAGACAGATGAACGTAGCCTATGATCAATGGAGTTTGCAGGACATTTAGCGCCCAGGGTTATATATGACCCCAGAGAGGCTGTGCACAGGCACTAACAAATCAATGCTCAATACAAATTCATTGAATCTGGACAGAGAGCTGGCACGTTCCTGCTGACACTGGAGCCGTGGAGGTGGCACATGGCTGGACAGGAAGCCATAAAGTTAAATTATTACAAGCTGCAAGCCTCACGAGGAACAGTGTTTTCATTACGACAGATACAAGCGAGCTGTGGCGGACTGTTTATATGTTCTGGCACATGTTGTTTCAATTAACTATGAAATATTATAATGCATCATAGAGTCTGCAGTGCTAAACAGTAGATCAAATGCAGAAAAGAAGCTGAATATGCAAACAACAAACTATCAAGAGTTATTAAAACTGATGCTGTTTTTCAGTTGATTTAATACAATGCACATCAAAGTAGGAAATTGATCCTAACAACATCCATTAATTCTTAAATGTATTGCACTTGCATCAAAAAAGGAGCACTGCTAGTGGGATGTTACCTGTCTCATGTGAGATCAGTTCTACTCAACAATTAAGGTGCACATGAAACCATATTTACCTGACACTCCACCAGCCACATAGGCTGCCATCATCAGTCCAACAGAGAAGCCAATGTGGACGGTGAGAGGCTCACCGAGGGTGTTTCGACTGAGGACGGTCTGAGCGACCGAGCCGCAGCCAAACAACTGACAAGCAGAGAGAGAAAGAACAGCAGACATGGAAAAAGCAGAGATGAAACAAGAACATATGAACAAGATGTAAGACTTGAAACAACTTCCAAAGTAAATATATTGTGTTAAGTGAAAAAAACAAAAACAGTTTTACTTACAACCAAGACAAATGTTCCCAGGAATTCTGCCAGGAATTCCTTGAGTATTCCATGTTTGAGAGCACAGTGTTGCCTCATGCTTCTCCTGTGTTGTATTTCAATGTATCACCGTGCCAAACTGCTGGTACAACTATCAGATGTCCAGCAGTGTGAACCTCTGGAGTTCAGAGCTCTCATGTCAAATCTCCACCTCTACCCGACTGCAGCCATTCAGCACAGACCATTGATCCATCCGTACAACCATCAAACTCCTGTTGTCAGCCTCAGCACACACACAAAGTTTCACAGCAGAGCAGCAGGACAGTCAGTGACTGGACAGGTGTGATTTGTATTGCACATCAGATGTTCCAATTTATTTGTTACAAACTTTACAGAAGCATCATACAGATGAATTTATTGTAAGAGTTTTAGAGTTTCTAGAGGTGTGAGTGAATGTTGAGAACGTATTTTAATACATGTGTTCATCAGTTTGCATCATATTAACTCACACCGCAAAGGAATAACTTAATTAATCAATTTGAATGCAGGTAAATAATCCAGTTTGTCTGTTGCATTGTAAAACATCAGTTTGTCAGATATTGTAGTTATACATGTTGCCACAAGAGGTCAGCACTGGCAAGGTGCCATACTGGTGTCACAGCTGGAAATATTATGAAATCACACCTGAGCTGTTAATGAATTTTGTTAAATTATGATATAAAGGATTCTTCACAGTCAAGTCCAACGTTCCTCAACAAAGTCCAGAAATCCCTGTTGGACAGTTTTTTATCACGAGTCATTCAGTCAATCAGATCCAAACTCATCCACGTCGTTCACATCGTCCTCCACAACCCTAATGAGGGGAGGTGATTTCTTCTTACGCCTGTTAATGCATAAAAAAATAAAATGACTCGAGTTAAAGGACAACATGAGTTGATGTAACGCTGCACATAAAACACAGAAACTCAGTGGCAGAAGGTGAGTGGTCACCTCATCTCATTCCGCAGTGTGCTCAATTGGCCGTGAAGCTGCTCGTTGGCCTCGATCTGCTCATCCAGTTCTCTCTGCAGCTTCTTTTTAGCGTGTTCCAGACGCTCGATCTCCTCCTCCGCCTCATCCATCTGCCTCTTCGCCGTCTTCAGTCTCTGAGTCAGCTGCAGAGTCCACAAAAGTGAGATATTGAGTCACGAGTCAAGTCTGCTGATACTTGATAACTTTTTTTTTTCTCTCCTTTGTGGTTAAAGTTATGTCTAACCTGGTCTCTCTCGCTCTGCAGGTTTATGTGTTCCTCGTCCGACTGCATCTTCACCTCCTTCACTTTGCGCTCCAGCTTGCGGTTGGCTTGTTGCAGGTTGTTGTTGTCTCTGAAGGCAAAAGCACCAAGAGATCACATCACTGCTGCAGCTTCCTGTAACTCAACACCTTCCTAGTGTGTTTCAGACCAGAGATACTCTCACTCTTACAACCAGAGGGAAAGTGATATGAGTAGGTTCACTGCTCGACAGCTAACATCAAGTATCTGATGGAACCATTATCCAAAGTGTCTTCTAAGTGTTATCCTACACTTGGAAATACAAACTACATTTACGTCTGTAAATATTGTTTTAAGAGCTATAAGGCCATTATTTAACGTGCAGGTGCTCACCTCTCTTCTCCTTGCAACCTTTCCTCAAGTTCCTGGATGCGGCTGTTAAGTTTGGAGACGAGTGAGTCCTGGTTGGTCTTCTGTGATCCTTCCAGATGAGTGACTCTGCTCTTAAGGTCTTTATTCTAACAGAGGAAATGAAACAAAAGAATGTCATAAATTTAAAGGTACCCCGGAGGAGTTTTTGACCACTAGTTGTGCTATGGAGCAATGTTTTTATGAGTGGGTCCCATTTTTGTTTGTTCGAATGCAAGAACATGAGGACACACAAGCAGGTGGGTGGTGTGATACACAGTCCAGCCAATGTTTTATTCCACTAATCGACAAGAAATACAGCAGTGTGCCAGAAAAAGCAGTTGAACATGCTAGGCTTGTCTCACTCGCTCCTTCCATGTTTGAAGGAGACACTGGTGAAAAACGTGAAAAGTGAAAGGCCTTATGCCGAGCCATTGTTTGGTTTGGCCATTCTGGGCTACTGTAGAAACATGGTAGTTCAACATGGCAGACTCCAAGCAAGAGGACATGTGGTGTCTGTAGATATAAAAGTCTTATTCTAAGTTAACAACAACATAATGATTCTTATTTTCACGTGATTATACACTAATGAAAACGCTAAATGGAGCCTCAGCACATTCAGTTCAAGGATACACACAACGTGTTTTGGTGAGTAACACTTAATGTAAACAGAAACTCCTCACCAACACCTTTAAGTACGTTTACACTAACATTTACATGTCAGCAGAGAGTAATGACGCAGCATAATCTCTGGTGTAGAATTGTTGTCCAGGCATTGGGTGTGGGTCAGGGGGTCAGTACCTGTTTCAGGGTGTCAGTACCTGTCTCAGGGGGTCAGTACCTGTCTCAGGGGGTCAGTACCTGTCTCAGGGTGTCAGTACCTGTCTCAGGGGGTCAGTACCTGTTTCAGGGGGTCAGTACCTGTCTCAGGGGGTCAGTACCTGTTTCAGGGTGTCAGTACCTGTCTCAGGGTGTCAGTACCTGTCTCAGGGGGTCCGTACCTGTCTCTCCAGGCTTATCTTGTCACACTCCAGGTCCTGTCTGACTCCTCTCTCCTGCATCAGGTCGTTCCTTATCTGATCCATCTGTCACACAAAGAGGGAATACTTTAGATGTACTTTACTTGAGTATTTATATTTTATGACTCTACATTTTTCATAACAGTTTTAGTATTGAACAGATTAAAAATTTTACATAGAGAAAAAACAACATAACAGTTAAATATTACACTATATTAAACCAAACATTTTGTCTTGTGACCTCTTTTACTTTTTATCCTTTAAACACATTCTGTTGTTTGTTTTACTTTTCTTACTTTATGAAGAACTTTTACTTGAAATGAAGTATTTACACACACACTGAATAGTTCTTCCACCACTGGCATTCAGTCATAATATATAGCGTAATTTCAAATCATAGAGCTAAATATGGGCTTGTACTTAGAAGTACTGCCTTTCATATTGACTGAAAACACGACTGAATCTTATTAAGGGCACCACCTGTTGACAAGAACATTCAGGTTAAATGAAAAGTTTTCAGCTTAATTCCTAAAATCCGAGGAAATGTGGTCTGGTCTGAGCAGCCACATCAGATTTAAAGGCTCTCTCCTTTTTAATAACATCCAGAGGCCCAGTGAAGGGCGTGTGAATAGCTGCTCACAATAGTTTGCTGTTTTTTGTCTTTGCACTGCACCCAAAACAGTGTTTTGTGTCAATTAGTCTGCACTACTTTGCTCCCATGAATGGTGGCCTACTTCACAGGCACACTGACGATAAGAGGCTCTTATGACAACATCAGAGATGAAGAAACATATATGAAGTCTGTTGGGTTCGGTCATATTTCAGGACAAAGTGACAGTTCAGAAACAAAAACAAAACTTGCTTTACAGCCAGGCTGGAAACACCAATCATCAGTGTCTGAGGGGAAATGTGAATACTCAGCCCTTAATCTGTTTATGTTAAAAACAGATGTAGGGCCAAGTGTTCAAAGTTAAGATGGGGCATAATTCTAGCCCTTCACATGGTGGGAAATTTATGAATGTTGGCAAACACAAAATTAAAATTTGTGTAGAAGAAAAACAAAGAGAATGACAGAGTAAACCTGCCTGCACTTTGGTTTTGTCTAATCTCTCCATCAGGCGGTCTGCACTGCATCGCTCATCATTAAGTTCTTCTTCTAGTTGACTGATGCGTCCCTGCGAGGAGAGGAACACATGAAGAATGTGTCAAAACATCATCAAGTTAATATATATTGCATTACGCTGTCGTGTTTAAGAGGAACAGAGGACGTGATGAATTTATCCCTCGAGGCTGTGGTTAGAAAACAGTTTTTTTTTCTTAAAAGGGTAATAATTTTTAAGAAAACTGCACAAAAAAGACAAAGATTAAAACTTGGGACGAGTAAAGAGTTTGTGTAATTGTTCACTGCTGAAAGGATGTGAGTGTTTTCAACGTTAAAGCTGAGAAAGAGTGAAAGAAGATTCCAGAAAACACCCAGACAGGTCTGATAACTTTGTACAGTAAACATGAGCTTCCTCGGTCGATACGCAGTGTCAACAGTGTGCGCTGCGGTATCACTGTGTAATGTTTTGTCATCAAGAAGACAAACAGTGCTGAGCTGTGAGATGTTATTGCTATGGCTCGTTTCAGCACCCTTATAGTTCACAGGAACGAGAGAGTGCAAATACTGGCACCTGAACTGATAAACACTTCAAAACATTTGACATAAGTTTGACTTATCATCTGTTTAGTTTTTTTTTTTTGCAAAGATATAAATATATAACATATGGTGGTATTATACCAGGGAACATTGCTGTTTTCATTCACAGTGGGAAGATTTTTATGGATGAGATATTTTATATAATTTGGGCTTTATTTGTCAAAACTCTGCAGGACAAAGGCTTGTTTCTTATTTTCAGGAAGCACTTAGGTGCTAAGTAAAATAAATCTGCATAAAAGGACCCAAGGAAAATAATTTCTAGTCGCAATATTGTCACGTCTGGTAAAAGAAAAATTGGGAATGAGAGAACAGTTTCTATTTTCACCCACAAGCAATAATTTATTAACATTCATGGCGATGCAAATGTAATTGTGGCAGTTGTGGTTGTAACACTCAGCCTGTGGAAACAGTTGTATAATGTTCTCTGCGGTTCTGGATGAAGTCTGAACAGTCAGCTGGGGCCACAAATAACAGAAATCTTGCATTGCAGAACTGGGAATGGTCAACCAAAGAAGGTCTAATGAGAGACATTATTGAGTTGTATCATGGAAAATTTAGGACCCAGTGTTTTTGTACTTGAGAAACTCAGGATTTTTCCTCTCTCGCCTCCGCTGCATCAGTTTTAACCATTTTTTTTATAATCTGTCCCTCATAAGTCCCCCAACATTACTCCAAAACTTTAATTCCACAAATTTCCCAAATTAAGGTTGCCAAGACATCTACCTCCATGAGTTTGACCTGCCGATCTCTCTCCCCCACCGTGGCTGCGTTCCTCTCCTCCAGCTCCTCCACCCTCTGCTCCAGCTGCCGACCCCTCCGCAGGGCCTCCTGCTGCTCCCTGCGACACTGCTGCAGATCCTCCTCCAGAGGAAGCAGCTGGACACAGAGCAGGCCACACAATAAACACACATTGTAAGATAAGGTAACAGGCAACATCTGTTATTAGGTCAAACAGTCAGACATTATCAAGCGAATGCAGAATTAATCAAGCCTGGTAACATGTCTGAGGCTCTTTTATGTTTCTTCTTTATCGCACACAAAGAGTTTTAAAACTTGTTTCAGCGCTGAAACAAAGGGACATAACTCCTTTACATCCTGGTGTCAACCTTATATTTTATTGTACTGGTGACTACGACGTCTGAACCCACATACTAATGAATCACAGAGACAATGAGCGCCACACCTCTTCCTGCAGTTTTTTGGCCGCCTGTCGGGATTTCTCCAGCTCTGCTCCCTTTTCCTGCAGCTGCCGACGAAGCTCGTCCAACTCCCTCTGACTTTTCTCTCTGGCCTCATCGACCTGGTTCTGAAGTACATCTGTAGACGCCTCGCACTCCTCCATGATGTTATTCATCTGAGCACAGAGATAAACAAAGAGCTTCAAAAGTGAGATAAGTGGAGCTCTTCAGTTGTAAGGAAATAGGTCATAATGCATCCAATCCAAGCATAAGAAATATCAGCTGTTTCTGCTGATCTCATGTGGCTCCAGGGTTAAGATAACATACTTTCAGGTATCATTTGGCTCAAACAAAATGTTGGATTCGACCACAGGGCCCAATAAATACTTCACCTTCCTCTGCAGTTGCTCCACAGCTCTGTCCTGCAGCCTCCTCTCATCTTCCAGTTCAGTTTTTGTCTTCCACAGCTCCTCTATTTGTTTCTTCTCCTCCTTGAGCTTCTCCTTCAGGTCCCTATGCTCATGATTTAGCTTGGTCAACTTACTCTGAGAGAAAAAGAAAAAACACAGGAAAGGGGAGACTGTGAGCTTCCACAAGGCCTAAAAAGTGCCTCATGTCATGATATCAGTCATGAGCTTCATGTGATTCAAGCTGTCAAACTTGTAGATAGGCAGGAAACATGGGAAGAGAGAGGGGATGGCATGCAACAAAGGAAGTTGCAGTTAGATGCTAAGAGCTAACAGCAGCCTCTCTTTACCTGCACGTCCTCCAAGCGTGTGAGCAGCGACTGATTAGACTGACACATCTCTTCCTCATTCCTCCTCACATCTCTCAGAGCTTCCTCAACCTGTTGCTTTTCCCTCTGGGCAACCAGAAGAAAATAGAGATATACATAAAAAAATATATATAGAATCGATCACTTCAGTTTGATAAATGTTGATTCAAGTTTCACACCTCCAGCTGCTTTGCTCTCTGCTCCAGCAGTCTCTCTGTGGTTTTACACTCCTGGATAGCATGACTCAGCTGATCCACCTTGTTGTTCAGCTCCTGCACCTTCCCTCTCAGCTGATCTCTCTCCTGGCTTAGCTCCTTTAATTGCACCTTAGCTGCACTTCTGTCCTCCTCTGCTTCGACCTTCCCTTGGCCCAGCAGATCATTGCTCTGGGAGAAACGTTGGAATAATAAATGATGAGCACGAGAGGCAAAGCTTTTGGAAATAAAGAGAAATGATGTAAAGAAATGTGTGTTTTCACTTTTACCTCTTTAGCGTGGTCTAAATCTCTGAGCAGCTTTTCAAGCTCAATTTCATATTCCTCCTTCAGAGCAGCAATGTAGTTATCATGTGTCTCCACCTCCTCTTTGAGTGCCCCCTTCAGGGCATTGAGCTCCCTCTCCTTGTGGTGCAGCACCTCCTCCTGCTCCTCCTTCGCCTGTAGCATCTCCTGAAAGTCCAAACGCAGCAGCGCCATATCCTGACAGACATCCAACAAAATACAACGTCACTACCTCGAGTCCAGTGAAGGAGCTTCACAGCTGCTGTTGATTTGTGACGTGCATCTTGTCCATGTGGTTTCA
The DNA here is from genome assembly GCA_033000465.1 of Sciaenops ocellatus. Classification (NCBI taxonomy): domain Eukaryota; kingdom Metazoa; phylum Chordata; class Actinopteri; family Sciaenidae; genus Sciaenops; species Sciaenops ocellatus. The sequence goes on from CP136871.1 coordinate 11,176,295, forward strand.
TTTACCTTCAGAAGGACTTCTTTCTCTGTATTTATCACCTCTGCCTTCTTGGCTTGGTCCAGCTCATCGTGCATCTCAGAGAGCTGCTGCTGAAGGTCTTTCATCTCTGTCTTAGATCTCCCTCGCTCCACCTTCATCTGAATCAGCCTGACAACATACAAAAACATGCAGATATGTTTGATCTCCATGCCTTCCGTACCTTTTGGAAAAGTTGATAGGACTAACAAAAAACGATATCTGCACAGTTAATACAAAAGGTATTTGACTCTGTGTTCGGTCAAATGACTATTATCAGATCATACATCACAGTTCACTTGAATGACCTTAGAGTATGAGGCAGAAGCTGAGTTAAAGAAAGTGTAACATATCATTGAGCTAAAGTGGATGTATATTCTTTTTAGTTCTGCATTTAAAAAATTCTCATTAGCTATGAAAACATATAACTTTATTTGTTTGTTTTAGGAATTATTTTAAGGAAATGTTCAACAATTTGGGGAGTATACTTATTTGCTTTCTTTTTTAAAGTTCGATGAGAAGATTGATACCATTCTCACATCTTTATCTTTATCTGAGCTGGACTCAGAGGGGGAATTAGTCCGTTCAAAGTCCACCTACAAGCTTGCTAATTCACACATTATATCTAATTTATTTGATCCAGATAAAAAACATGCCCATTTCAGTGACTTCCAAAAGCTTTATGCTAAGCTTATGCTAAGCTACGCTAAGCTAACTGCTGGCTCCAGCTTCATATTTACTCTACAGCATGAGTATATAAGTCTTTGCAAGAAGGCAAATGTATTTCTCAAATTGTTGAGCTATTCCTTTAACTACTCAGTCAATCTTCACTGAAAGCAACAAAGAAAAACTACAAATTTAGCCAAAGAGAGTCCGCCCAACAGCACTCGTGACTCTTGAGCGTTTATGTTCTTCTTTTCTCTGTTGCAGCTGCTGTTTTAGCTGGTAAGCATTTTTCCTTTTTTTTTACAAAGCACAGTTGTATGATCCATACTCCTGTTTGGTAGACTGAAGTTCTGCCTCAACGTCAGCCAGTCTGTCCCTGAGTTTGCAGAGCTCTTCCTGACTTTTGGCCAACTCTTCCTGAAGTTTCTTCTTCTCTGTTCTGGCCTTTTCACAGGCCTTGGCTAGAGTCTTTTCATTCTGCACAACACAACAACAGAAAGGAAAAGCATCAGTCACAGGAATAGGAAGTGAGTGTTTTAGAAGTGAATCAGCAGGATGCGACTGCACTACACCTTCATCTCGGTTTCCAGTTTTTGCTTCAGGTCACACACTTCTTTCTCCAGTGCTGCATGTTTCTCCTGCAGAAGGTTCACCTCAGCTTCACAGTCCTACATAAGAAGGAGACAACAACATGGTATGATTGTTAGATTCAAACAAAGACGTTCAGTCATCGTGTACAGGGATCAAACATCTCATCCCAACACACACTTTCTCCTCCTCCTCCACATTCTCAGCAGTCCTCCATTTGATCTTGTTGACCCTTTCCAGCAGCAAGGCAACTTTTTTCTGAGTGGTGGCGTCGTCATCAGTTGTCCTGAGACGCAAGAAAAACATAGGCATTAAACACATTAACAGTACCAACAGTATAATAATAAAATCAAATTTAATCAAAGACGTGGCAGTTTTTACTTAATCTGTTTCGGATACTCAAAATAATAACTAAGCTTCAGCACATATTTTATTAAACAAAAAGCACTCATGGACCTTAAAAACCTTCCGTGTGAAGAAGTTTTTTTATCAGCTGGAAAAAAAAGTTCATGCTCTGCATTCCTGACTGTTGCGTGAGCTCACACAGCTGGAGCAACACCCTCTTATCTGACTGTGTCCACTAACACTACATGATCACAACCACAAGCTAATCGCCAAATGAGTGAATGTAGGGTAAAAAAAAAAAAAATGAGACAGAGACAGAAAGTGCAAACTCAAGTATGAAGCTGTTCTAAAGGAATAGTTTGACATTTTAGTAAATATGTTTTTGCTGAGAGTTAGATGAAAATATCGATAATGTTTGTACGCCAAATATGAAGCTACAGCTAGAAGATTAGCTTAGTTTAGCTTAGCATAAATACTAAAAACAGAGAAGCTAGCCTGACTCTGTCCAAAGTTAAGGAAATCTGCCTTCCAGTGCCTCTAAAGCTAACTAATTAACACATTACTTCATTTGTTTGACTCCAAGAAGTTAGCGTGTTCTGGCCCAAGAAATAGCCCAGAAAAAAGCCCCTTGTACAACCAAACTTTTTAATTTTTGTACATACAAATTACATTTAATGGAATTAGAGTATAATCACCTGAAAATAAGAATCGTTATCTTTTTGTGGTCTTAAAATGAGCCCTTTATATCTACAGTGAGAGCGGGTCCTCTTCCACAGAGTCCGCCATGTTGAACCACCATTTTTCTACAGTAGCAGTGAGCAGACAAACACGGATCGAGATATGGCCTTTTGTTTTTAATGTGAACCAGAGTTTTTCTTACGTGCTTAAAGGAGAGGATGAGACGTGGGAGATTATTTATTTGGTTGCAATTCACCGCTAGGTGCCACTAAATCCTACAAACTGGACCTTTATCATGTTATTTAGTGAGCTTTTAAGGTGCTGGTGCAAGTCATAGCCATTTGGCCAAATTCATACTGGTTGATTCCATTTTTAAATCTAATTTTCTTCTATTTTAACTGATTTTATTCAGTTTTTGATAAGAGCATGTGTTGTTAAATGTTCTTTACATAAGACATTGCTTTGCCTACACTGTGTTTAAAATGTACAATACAAATAAAGGTGCTATGTTAAGCTAAGCTAATCAGCTGCTCGCTGTGGCTTCACATTTTAGGTCTCAAGTTGCTCTCAGCCATATTTCCCACGATGTCCAACTTTACTAAAGAGTACTCAGTGCTGAGGGGCACTTACCCATCCTTGAGGTAAGTGAACAGTATTTGTTTTGTTGTGTCTTCAGGTGGATCTACTGAGAGTTCTTGCTGTCCTTTCAGAAGATCAGGAGTGACCTGGTTAGGGAATATACAGCAAATAAATACACCCTTTTAAATTACAACTGTGCCCTGGTGTAAATCTCTTTACCTGCGTATCTCTTTCATCAGAGTCATCGGTCTGGTCACTACATGATCTGGAAATAGAGGGTTTCTCTGCTCTGTGAAGCAATTTTGCAGCATGTGAAGGAATCGCCTCTTTTCCGTTATGTCCTTTAAGCAGTGTGCTGGGTTTGTTCTCCTCCCTCCCTCTGCTCGCCAAAGAGGCTTCACTGCTGAGGAGTCGAGCCCTGGCTGACCCGGGAGGATATATCCCACCTGGAGTCTCACCCCTGATGCCCTTCAGAGACGAGGCTCTGCTGGAGGAAGAGGATGAGCATGAGGAGTCTGAAGTTCGACCGCTGTCCACGCTTCGTGACCTCCGACACTGCTCTGGATCCAATCTGTTTCTTGGGCCTCCCCTTCCTCTCCGCTGGCTGCTGTTGAACTGGCTTATTAGCTTCCCTACAGACAAGATGGAGTCTGTCTCCACAGAGTTTGGGGACCTTGCAGGGAGTTGTCGACTTGAGGGAAGCACCTTGTTCTGGGCCAAGTCACTCTCGTCTCCCTCCGGGCCTTCAGCAGGCAGGGGGATCCTGGGTTTGTTCCCATTAGCAGTCTGGGTTGTCTCAGGACGAGCGCTGGTGTTTAACTGTCCAGGTTGTGCGAGTGAAGATGCTGAAGGAAGGAGGTTCAGGTTATTACTTTCAGGGTCATAAGGTCTCAGAATCTCTGGGTGTTTCTGATAATGAAGCCCGGAGGAGGTTGCGGTCCTCTGTAACTCAGACGGGGAGTGTCTTCCATCCACAGACCTCCTCACTATGCCTGGATTGTACCCTGCCTGGTGAGTGATCACAGAGATATCCCGGTGACTCTCCTGACCAGAACTGTTCAAAACTACAAAGGGGTGACCTTTAATCCCTTGGACCTGGACCCTGACTCCAAACAAGTTATCCTGGTTGCCTCTGGGACTGTGTTGCTGCATGTAGCTCAGTCTGTGAGACTCCATCGTGACTCCGCTGGGTTAACAAACTGGTGAAAAAACAAACCGGCATGTTAAAAATGACGTTAAAGGAGACAGACTGATCCTGCATGAGAACTGCAGACTGATGCATCAGGTTAGCTGTGGTTAGTGTTTACACAACACACGAGCTGGGTCGGAGCCACGCTGGGACACAATGACACACATCCAGGCAGCTCCTCACACAGCTGCTCTCAGCCGACGTAAAACACAGAATAAATGGACACTGACGAGAGGCTGATATTGCTGTGCAATGAAAAGAGCTCCTTCTGTGTGCTCATGACAGCGTACTATTGTGCAGCCAAATCCGAGCCATGACGACTACAACTGACCGAGGCCCCCCAGAGGTGTCGTCACCAACGTCATGGTGTCACACTTGGGGAAAATGTTTGTCAACAAGTGTGTTACTGTGAGGCTGAAACACAAGAACACAAGAGGTGTTGTGCAGCAGACAAAACAGGGTCTTCCTCAGAGCACCAGCGTGGTCACTTCATGGTTAAGGTAGCTCAGGAAACATATGTTGATACCACTTTCTGATATGGCTTTATTATAATGTTTTATAGTTCAGTCAAACAATGTCAAGAATAACTTTTGGGTTGCCAGGTTGTGGAAAATTCTTCTCCAGCATCAGTCAGTCATTGTAGCAAACTTTTAAATTCATCAGTTTGACCAAAATGTATAGTTATCATCTATTAACGCTGGCTACTTACAAAGAGGTCATTGGCTGGACAGTCATCTCAAGAGCTTGTTAAAAGCACAAACTAAGTGTCATGTGCTGGAGGAGGATTGTTTTTAGAACCTGGCAACCGAATGTTCTATTAACATTAGTAAATGACCAAATAATAATTTATAAGGCGACTAATTACAGCTTATAACCCCCTAATAAACTGTGCTACATTAGAAAGTCGTCAGATATTTGTCCAAAGCAGTTCCTGAGCATTTCACCGAATATATGAGGATATTATGAGGACTTTACTGTCACTATTTATTAATTTGTCATCACACTTCTTAACTTAACTAACCAAAAGTGTAACATTCAAGTTAAAGTGTTAAACACTGAATCCCATGCGGGTACAAGTTGGTTAAGAAAATGCGGATCTGCGTTTATCCGGTTTTACTTGATGAACTCAAAACACCTCAAAATATTCATCTATTATTCACTATTATGCTATAGTGCTATAATATTTACACCACAGTTACATTTAGGAATAATACACAGATACATTAGACACAGAGGAGAGAGTTCAAGTGAAGTATTATAGAAGAAACACACTGACAGACAGACAGACGGAAAAAGTGTTTAAAGTACATTAAGATCTCTTCAGTCACCGCAGTTACACTACAAGTCGCCACAGAAGCAATATCGTGTTCCTTTTTTTACGGAAACATGCATTATAAAGGCATCGATCTGAGCTGAAACTTACCCGCTGCTGTGTGTCCAGTCTGCTGTGTGTTAAACTGAGTCCTCCTCCACCTCCTCCTCCACCTCCTCCTCCTCTGTCCTGCCTCCGCCCTGACACGATCACTCTGTCCCGCACGGAGGGGCGTTCACTGCCTCCTCTGTGCCAGATATTCAAACCATATGACTGCTTAGTGCTTCATGTGATTAAATATAATTAATCTATGGGAAACTAATAATAGGATCATCTGTCACACTGTTATATTCTCAGAACTGTGTGTAATGGGAAATATGACTATCAGGGACGGATGAAGGAGGTTAAAAGTGTCCATACTGTAAAAGTGTAAGGACGCCTGGAAGGGTCTCTTATTGAACAACACTTTAAAGGGAAGAGGCTGCTGTAGTAATCCTGTAACATATTTAAGATTTATCTCTGTGTAAAAACATGTTTATGAGAGGAATACTCCATCATTTAGATCCTTTCTGCACCAGGAAATAGCTTTGCATGATAGTATGATGGCCTTTAATACATTTGGATCTGAGTTGGTTAAGCATGTTAGCATTTTTAGGTTCATTTCATACCTTTATTAGAGAGTTGACTGTAGTAAGGTGACAGGAAATGAGGGGAGAGACGGTGGTGACAGGTGACAAAGGCCCCCTGACTCAAACCTGAGATGTTACAATTACAGGGTTGATTCTGGGGTATCATTTTTACTTGGGGCGGGTTATTTCTTATATATAAGGCCCAAAACATTTTGGCTACAGCACCTTAAACATCCGAACAACTACAGCAACTTCAATTCAGAACAATTTTCTTTTTTTTACTCTCAATTCTGTAGCAAATTTGTGAAAACTTCTTTTTAGCTGAGTTTGTGATGTTTGGTTCTAGCTTGGCTTGTGTACTGTGTAATTTTCTTTGTTTGTGATCAGTAACTACCAGCTATTTTGTCTCTTTTGGAACTACTCATATATTCTTTCATACCCCATCAAAAACTTCCTTAGATTTAAGTTGTGACCCTTTAGATTGGCCTGAACTCCAGTAGCTAAAACTAGCTGAATCTGGACCCACTACAACAGTTAAATGACAACAACAATCTAATAATAACTAATCTATCTAATAATGTCATATATGATCATGTGTCAGGGGAGACACAGTGTCTGACATGCAGGTTAATTGGTGACTCTAAATTGCCCGTAGGTGTGAATGTGAGTGTGAATGGTTGTTTGTCTCCATGTGTCAGCATGTGATGAACTGGTAACTTGTCCAGGGTGGACATGGATGGATGGATGACTAAACTACACTGTGTACACAGTAAGTGTGTCTTTACCCGTCCGAAATATATTACAAACATACGGACTCAAACTATTTGAAAAGAGACATTTATTGCTACATTATCATTTTGACACATGCCTGTGGGCTACTTCAAACTGTACACATACTGTACATGTTATGATAGGAGTATTATTTTTGATTATTATTTGTTCAGCAGTGTGATAAGCAAACAACACAATTATTCTGTAATACTGTATTGCTCAGAGCATGAAATGCGGTTACGTCTAGTAAAACTGCACAAAAAAAGGGGGTTTTCCTGTGTAAAATCAGAGTGATAAAAGTAAATAGAGACATTATGAAATTCACAATATTTGTATAAAAGATAAGTTACATAACTTAGAAAAAAGCTTCTATTAAAAACTCAGACATGCAAAGAGCTTCGACTACATCTGAAGAGCAATAATTACACTGAGAAGAAACGGGATTCATCCACCAGTGTGTCATTAAGTGTAATAACAGTGCTATAACACAAATTTGTAACAAATATACAAATAACAGATGATGCCCACATGTTAAAGAACATTCTTGGAGATCTGTTCATTCACAGAATGGTCAAACTCCTGCAACACACACACACGCACACACACCCACGCACGCACACACACACGCACACGCTCACACACACACACACAACAGGACAAATTAAATCCATTGTCTGAACACACAAATGTGGGAATGTCAGTCCTCTGAGCTCCGCTGGAAATCACGAGTGAGTGTACGTGGTAAATAGTGATACACTGTAAAAGTCATTCAGAAACATATCTGGCTCTGCAGATGATACCTTGTCACTACTGGGTTTCATCCTTTCAGGTATTTAAACAGACAGATAATCAATAAATATACAAAATATGTACAAAACATCTGCAGCTTACAATGCATTTGTCTGTTACAAGTAAAGTTTAGGCACAAAGTTAGAAGTCCGTTCCGGGAAGTGAGGAGATGATTGTTCAACTGCATCACAATTTACAAAACAGAGAGGTCGACCTCGCCGCGGGTCTGGTCCAAATTCAGAGGAAATGCTGGACATCCAGAAACAGCTGGATGCTCTTCGTTCAACATCTGGACGTCAGAGACACAATTCAATAAGAGATAATGGCAAAAATTAGACCTTTTATATAAACATTATCTTTAAAAAAAAAAAAAGGTGTAAGTTGAACCAGTGTGACATACTTGATGCTGGATTTGATGTCGTCATTATCAGATGCTCAGAGGTGGCCCATGGGGTTTGTTGGGTCTGTCAGACTGGGATGAAAAGCGAGATGCATAGACTGTGGATCTGTCATGACTGCTGACGCCTTCTCTTCCTCTCTCCTCCGCAGACACGCTGCCTTCGGGTTCAAGTTCCTCTCTGTGGAGTTCAACAAACAATGGGTTAGCACTTCACCAAATAAAGTAACTGGAGATGTGTGGTGCTACATGGATATTACTCATTTCCATCCCCTGTGTAGTGTACATTCAGGTATTTTAGTTCTGTGGACTGCTGGAAAATACCTCATGAATTGCTTTCTGCCTTTCATAGAGTGTCATCAATTTTCATTGTGGCAAATTAAGTGCACTTCCGTCTGCTACAATATCATTATTAAGATATAGACATGCCAAAGTTATATAAAAAATGTCAAATTAATAATGGATTAAGTGACTCCTCTCAGCTCTTTGGAGCGTTTATCATCTTTCAGCTCATTATTTTTATTTTAGGCTTTACAACTTTAATGTTTTGGTTCACTCTTTCAGTGTACAATATTTTTCAGGCACAGTCGACTGCTGTTTTTCGGTGAAAAAGCTCTAAAACCCCACAGCGTACCAAAAATGCAACACAACACAGTGCAGCATTTAACTGCTACTCGTGTCGCATCTGCTGGGCATCCATCTCCTGAGGGAACTAGCTTAATTTCCCTCAGGAGATGGATGCCAAAACTGAGTTTAAAAGAAAGGGAATAATGGACTCAATCAATTAATACATGTTTAACTAAGGCAATGGTAAAGGTAAAAAATAAAAATGTTGGTAAGTAGATATGATGTGAGATATTATTCTTAAACTTACATAAACTGTGGCTAGGAACATGTTTTGAGTGGCTATTCTCCTACACTACCTCCAAACCTCTGGTTGTAGGTTTGTGAATGAATGAAAATGAATGAATTAATGTTTGAATAGATACTTTATTGATCCCTCGAGGGGAAATCCTTTTTCTTGTATCATATGTCTTCACATTATCCCTTTATTTGTCTTTTCCCTTACTTATTTAACTTCACAGAGAGACAGTTTTGGCATGCTCCTCTGAGATAAGACCACCACAGCCTGCAGCAGCGATGCACTGACCTCTGACTTGCTGTTCCAGGCTGAGGATCACTGCCACGGCCTGGTGCAGCACCAGCAGCTTGGTCTGTGGCTTCTCGCTCTTCAGGTGCAGCTGACACATGTGACCCAGCTCCTTAAAAGCCTCATTGATGTCCCGCACACGCAGACGTTCACGGGCATTGTTGGCCATCCTCCTCTCTCGCTCACGTTCAGCCTTCTGCTCGGGGCTCAGGTCCTCATCCTCGTGGATACTACGACGTCAGCAAGGTGGAGATGAGAAAACACTGGTGAGTTTGTTGTCTGGATCATTCATCACTCATAGGAGGACTGTGTTGAGTTATACTGTGGATTTCTCTGCCCTCTGCTGGTCACTGAGCTGACATCATGTTATTGAGGCCCCTGATGATATCTGATATACTCTCATTTGTTCTTTGAAAAGGGCTGACATAGTACAGTGACAACAAGCTCATGTGATCATGCACACATTTATGAATAATTAAAGCATGGGAGCATTTATTTTTGAAATTAGACAGTGAGGAGACGCACTTTTGGTCACATTTTAACGCTTGTTTTCTTTTCGATCATTGTCTCATTCAATTTGAACAAGAAAACAAAACAATAAAAAAAAAAAGTCCAGTGGTGAAATTGTTTCTGGAGGGTTATTCGCATACGTCAACATCGATATCACTCAACTAGATTATAGATAAATAGAAAAGATGCACTCAGGCATTAAAGCCGATGTCTTGAAGAGGTTTGTCCTGAAGTGACCTCGGAGACAAGAGACACCAGGACACACACTTTAATTAACATTAATATTAAAGATAATGATTTTAAATCACTGGCTATAAATTTACATTTTTAATGAGTCTAAAATTCTTAATTATCAATTATCAAGTCACAAATGTCACAAAAGGAGGTGGCACAATTTGTTGATTAACTGATAGCTGATCAACAGAAAATTAATCAGCAACTGTTTGATAAATTATTATATTATTAATAGCAAACACTCAAACACAACCTATTTCCAGCCTCTTGGGATTTTCTGCTTTTCTCAGTTGATTCTATATTTAGACTAAATATATAATATATATAAAAGTATATTATTATATAACCTGTAACGGGCATTTTCTCTGTTTTGTCGATAATTAAAATAAGCTGTAATATGTTAGTTGCAGCTCTCGTTACAAACAATACAAGTGCAGTGATAACTCAGCCTATACTGTATTTGACTCTGACGGCTACTAAGGACGGGACCCCTGCCCCTCTGCCCCTCCCCCACACCATAATACACCTTTCTATCATTGATGTCTTATTACTGTATGTCCTGACAGCTCCTCTTTTTTCCCTCATTTAATTCACAGCAACTGAATGCAACATGAAGAAGACATATGAGGCACAGCTAAATAGGCTTGGCCTGGACACAGCTGCCCTTCACAGCAGGAGGTCTGACAGTATTTTAAATTAGTGTAACCGAATGGCGAGAAGGCTGTAATACTTGCCTTTGAGTGTGGGACTTGTATTTTTGAATCTGCTATTTTACTGACTTTAAATATTCTCTGTTTTTCTGCTGCATTTATTTTTATTTTCATTGCAGATTGTTAATCGTGTGCAGCACAAACATTTCAGCGCAATGAGTTTTTCTTTGTCAGCAGCTGATTTTACACACCAGGTGAAAACTGTATTTTTTTCAATACAGAAAAAAGGTTCAAGTTATTGTTGTTTTTTATTTATTTTTGCATAAATAAAAATTACCTCACTGAATTTTGTATTTCACAAGTTAAAGGGTATCTGCCCTAGATACATTAGACTGTGGTGCTCGCACGGGTTAGTACACTCAATATTTTTGCAGTCTGATAAAATTGAATCATATCTGGTAGGTATATGATTTCCCCATTTACATATAGAGAGGATACACAGGCTACAAGAGTAAAGAAGGAGAGTGGGGCTGTTTACCTGTTCCCTCCACTGTTCTCTTCTTGTGTTTTGAGTTCACTCTCCTCATCTGATCTCTGGCTGTCAGAGCTGTGACTGTGATTGGTATGCATCATCTCTTCCCTTTCCCTGTTTTCCATCTTCAGCTCCATATTACTCTGAACTCCCAGACCCCCTGTGGGAGATCACACACAATTAAGAAACTTCTCTTAATTCCTAATAGTTCAAAAAGTGCAGATTAAGGAGGTGAAATACAGTGGATAAATGAGATGAATGACTCGCCTCTGCCTCCACCTTCCATTGGCTGGAGCGTGGCTCGCTGTCTGGCCGGGTATGGGTGGCCATTTTGTGTGCGACTCTGGAAGGCTGAGTGGTTGTTGTTCATATTGACAGCTTCAACCTTTATGACACAAAAAAAAAACGGGATGAGATGCGGGCAATATTCATGTGTACACAAGACAGCGAGCAACTCTTAGATCCAACCAATGACAAATAAGACACAAACCCAACATCTGCCCCATCATTTTCGACGTAATAGTGGGTAGATCTCTCTCTCTACAGAATTAATTTAATCTCAGTCTATCTTAATCCGTCCCTTAAAACTACTATATACTCCCTAAACATACCACTAATTCTCTTCTGGAGTGATTCACGTCTAACCGAGACATCATTTGAAAAATAAAAGTGATAGAATCTAATACCCCCCTCCCCCAGAGGATTAGATTAAAAACCCCTTTCCCCTGCATATACTTCCACTCCAGCTGGGCCAAAATCCCCTGGTCTGCTGAAAAGGAAACAAGCTGGAATGGGAGTGAACGATGCAGGCGTCCCCCATCAGCCCACAGTGGAATTAAAGTCCGCACATACTGTACGCTCTCCATACAAGGGGCGACTCGCTTTCCCATTGTGCTCAGTTTCCTATTTCAAGGACAACAACCTTTACATGAGGAAAACATGCAGACATAACACATGGAAAATTCCTGAAACTGAACACCAGCACACACATACTGTACACACACACAACATGGAATTTCCATACACGTTGCCCTCTCTAAATACTTCAAAGAAATGGTTGTTAACCATGGCTGGAGTGTGACAGGTGAGCGGTAGAGTGCTGGCAGATCCCGGGTGACCGTGGTGGGCCTGGTTCAGCAGGCCATGGATGTCAGAGGGTAGACCAGCCACAGGGCCCACAGCGTGGTTCCTCAGGACGTGGATCACGTCATCCAGTCTGTCCAGTCGGTCCTCCACCTGAGACTGCAAACATCAAGAGACAAAAAGTTAAAAGCGTTTGCCTTTAATATCCTGAGTGAGTTAAATGACCTATCAATATTTTTGAAAATGTATTAATCACTTCTTTGTCAAGAGTTAGCTGAAAAGACTGATACTAGTTTCATGTCTGTGCGTTAAATATAAAGTTACAGCCAGCAGCCGATTAGCTTAGCTTAGCATAAAGACTGGAAATAGAGGGAAACAGCTAGCGTGACTGTATTTCTTGGCCAGGTGCAGTGACCTTCTGGTGTCTTATTATTTATATATCCATCCATCTATTATCTCTATATGATACCATAAAATTTTCAGGCATGTGATATCACATTAGATCTTTACCAATGATATAAGTGAAGACTCGTAGTGTGGTGAAACCGGTGCCTGAACTGAACTCCGGGGCCACATGTTGGTACCTGAGAGGAAGAAAATGACCATATGAGACCATGAAGGTGTTGGAATATACAGAATGTAACATAACATTTCACTGCGGGCAGCCCCTTCAGCAGCATGTGTTACTCAAGTTTACCTGCAGGTTCACCTGCGCTTGGCAGCGGGGACGGAGACCTCACCGGTGTGGACGAACTGGAGGGGAAGCTGCTGCTGGTGTGATCAGGGGAATAAATCTGGCAGCAGACAGGGAGAGAGAGAGAGAAGGAGGGGCAGGAGTGGGAGTAGGGCATGGATCATTTTAAAAGCACAACTTGTCATTTCTGTGTGAGGTTTTACAGCTGCTGCCACAGCCTTTGGAGCAGGCTCGTAACCTGAACTAAACTCATCAATTCTGGTCATTTTACTAGTCAGCAGCCAGTAAAATGTCCAGCAGCACTTTGTTATTATGCACTAGTCTGTTACTGGCAGGGGCAAATAACTATTTTCCTTTTGCATTATACCGCTGAGGCTCTCAGAGCTTGGTTTTATGCTCTGGTCTGACTGTTTGAACATAACAAGGCATAGATGAGCCGGTCTAATGGGATTAAGGTGGTGCATACTTACAGAGGCCAGAGCTTTGCCCAAGGTATCGCCTGTCTGTGACCCTCCCGACACATTTCTCTGGCTACCTGAGACTGAAAAAAAAACACCCAATTTTAAAATATTACAAGAAAAGTTCGACTAATTTGAGCTGATATAAGCGGTGAAAATGATTTTCTCTATTTCCTCACCTGTTGAATTCTCTGAGGCGTTGACTGAAGGAGTGCGTGGTGCTGTATTGTTGCGGTGAAAAGTGGACATCGGTGGGAGACCCCTGTTCATATCAGCAGCCATCACTGAATGTGGAGAATAGTCCTGAATGGACAAAGCAAACACATGTTTAATCCACAGGGATTACACAAAGTGCTGTGCTGTCAACATCCAAGGACCTGGAGGTAAATCTCACCAGGTGATTGTGTGGTGGTTGCAGGTTGCTGTAGCTCCCCGGCTGTGTTTGGTGGGTTGTGGCTGCTCCCAGCGCACCTTCATAGCCCTGCTGGTTCAGCCCATTTACAGCATTCCAGATGTCGGGAGAATTGCTCGTCCCCTCTAAAATGGATAACGACATGTTATAGCCTGCACTGGAACAGCATCTCAAGTAGCCAGTCAAGCTATGAAGCTCTACAGCGGCCTCTATGGAAGCCCTATCTATCAATCAATCAATGTTACTTTTTTATAACTGAATCACAAGTAATTTAACAGTCTTATTAATTAACTATTAACATTGAATCAAATTTTATTTATATAGTGCCAAATCATGACAGGAGTTATCTCATGACACTTTCCACTGAGCAGATCTAGATCATACCCAACATTTCCCACCATGATCAAGCACTTGGCGACATTGGCAAGGAAAAGAGGCCAAAACCTTGAGCAGAACCCGGCTCATTGTGTCGGCTCATAGTCAACAGCTATTGGATGGACTTCCATGAAATTTTGCAGGGACATTCATGATTCACTGAGGATGAAACCAAGTGACTTTGGTGATCCTCTGACTTTTCCTCTGGTGCCACCATGAGGTAGACACTTGCGTTTTTAAGTGAACTATCAAAATATGGTGCACACTCCTCTTTTTTAGCACCATCAAGTCTAAACTTTAATTACTTTGGGTTATCACCCGCAAAACTAATGAAAAGCAAGTCATTGGTGTGCGCATAGGGTAAGTTTGTTTGATTAAACTTCTAAAGGTACGACAGGTTTAAGTGAACAATGAACCAAATCAAAATTGTTCTTATTAAAGTGTTTTTCACTGTATGCAAATGGAAAAAGATACTTATGTTGATTTTTTATTGTTTGAGCTCACCAAAGAAGGTGCTCGCGAACACATTGCTGGGGGTCTTGATGGATGGATGTAAGGATGAGTTCTGGTTGATGTCGTCATTGGTGGGAGACTGGCCGTAAACCTAAAGAGAAGAGTTTGTTTAAGGCAATGTCGGAAAAAAAACTTTAAACCATAAAATAATGTACATAAAGAATGATTTTCACGTGTCTGTATCATTCAATACAATCTCACTGACACAAACGTGAATACTGTTAGTGCGAGCTTAAGCAACGGTATTACGAAAACAAAGCAGAGAGCTGATGCACACTTAGAGCTATTGCGATAATCCATAAGCTGTAGATCCATGCACCTCCTCATCCGGATTTAGGAACCATTCACCATGAGAAATCCCAGCTCTAATCATGATCAGGTTCAGGAGACTGGGATACAATTCCCATCCAAATAAAATTGAATTACAGGCCTTTTCATACTTTGTCCTCAGAGAGAAACCCAACAGAGAACTGAATCTCCACCTAATGATCTCCTCCTGTAGGAACCAAAATACTGTAAATAGAAAACAGATTAAACTCAAGGTACCTTTGGTTAATGTTCTTATTTTATTTTAATTGTAAAGCACAAAGCTAAAAAAAAAAAAAACTGCACATATGCACACAAAACACACCAACACATGCTCACTCACTCAAACACACCAAGAGGTCTGGGCTGCACCTGCACCTCCCTCGATTGCTTTGATGTGCCCCAGGAAATGAAAATAAACCTCCCTGCGCAGCATCAATGGGGTGTCAGTTACCCGGACGACAAGTTCTGTAAAGCAGGCTATTAAAGACTCTCTTGAGTATGCTCGTGCAAGCACACACACACACAAAGACACACGCACTTAAGCGCACACACACACACGCAGCCATGACCCTGGCTGGCATGAGTCCCATGGTGATTGTGGGCTAGGCCAAACAGAGGAGCCCCTGCCGACACTGGGCCCGTCTGAGCCGCCATGGGCAGCATATGGCGGAGGATAAAGCCAATTGTCCTCCTTACCATCAGCATAGCAGGCGACCCGTTAATAATGGTCACACCCCCGCCCCAGCACGCCCTCTCTGGCCCCCGCTGGAGAGGGGCCATCACCATGGCATCCTCTTTTAGCATAGCATTGATTTAGGAACCATCAATCATGGCATCACAAATGATAAGGGCAAATAAAGACCACAACTAAGCGAGATTTTAAGTACTATAAAACCTTCATATGTGCTTGAAATAATCATTTTTGAACATGTGGGAATCTTTGAGTTTCCTTTCCAAAGTTATTTTAATCTAAAAACACATAGAAACTTGCATAAACAGAACAAACAGCTACACTGTTTTCCTGTTGTATAAACGCACACAGCATTATGATGCTAGATGAGTTGAAATATCAACTTGCAATTCAGGGCCTATGCTGTGCTACACCATGGCCAACTCCAGCCACATGCAACCAATTTTCTGCCTCTGTGATCCACGATGTCTGGATATGGTTAGTCTCACAGAGATCAAAGCTGCCTTTGATAATGACTGCAGTGGTGGAGGGACTGCTCCAACATAGCGAGGTTAAATCAAATAGAAATAACAGCATTCTGCTTCATGTCAAGATGTTTTCTGCTGCTAGGCTTGACTACATGGTGTTTAGCTTAACAGGAAGCATGAGTCTCACCGGTGCATTTTAACACAAGTTTGTCAACATGAAACCAAAAGTGAGTGAGGTGTTAACTGCATGCAAGCATTGATTTAGGTGATGATCACGGTAAGTTGTGTGATTTTTGTGCTGTTAATTGGAAACTAAATAAAGAAACAAATAATGGAGAGATTTTTTAACTTATGTGACACAAACTCTTAGTTCTTGCATTCACATTCAAGTTGCAACCACTGATGTTTGAGCAAGAATAAGACAACTCTTCAAGGAAGTGACAATGACACATTCAGAACAAACTACAGACGTGACCTCTCCAACACACAAAACCCTGACACCTTCTGTTTCTCACACACACACTTACAGAAACACACAAATATGCAAATCAGGCAACATTATATCCCAACAAATGTGTGCAAACACATCATGCCTCACTAAGAGATAAAATCAAATGAGAATATCTTAAATTATAATGCTCTTAACTTTTAGACAGGTTGCACGTGTGGATGCATTTTTAACTTATGCAGAATTTTCACACTGCTCTACAGCTGTGACCAGATTAAGCTGGAAACTACAGTTTCATTATGTGAGTCAACAAACAAACACAACCTCTGAAGAAGGCAGTTAAAGAGTGCAACAGCATCCTCACCAAACACCCTGACAGTGTCATGTACCCTCTGAAAAATCAAAGAGAAATATATTTATGTAAAAGAAATGTACTCACTGGTTTCATGTTGTAGCAATACATCAATGAGTTGTTGCCTGTGCCGGAGACAGGATGAGCACAGTACATAACTCTGTCTGGTTCAGTGCAAGACTCCAAAGCTCACGATACAGTCCACACACAGCTCGTCTCTCTGTGTCTCTACTCATGTGTATGTAGTCCACATGCACTCCTTCCCCTAACCTACCCCTGCTGGTCATGCAGCTACCCGCAGACAACTTATGCAAATAAGGGCTGGACCATTCCAGGCAGCAGAGAGGGGTGGCCAAGAGTTGATGCTATTACTGTACTACAAGCTTGGTCCAGACTATTATGAGCATTTTTTTTTTAATTTTATTAGAGATGATTTAGTCATAGAATAGACACAGTCAGTGTATATTGTTTGTTGACTATTAAGGAGCCTGTTTGTGCAAAATGGCATAATGAAAATAACTGACACTTGTAATAATCAGGGAATTCCCCACCCACGCACAACCAAGCAAACACCTTGACCACACCAAAGCAAAGAGGAGGGAAAGAAAAAATATCCATCACCAAGTGTGTGGGTTATAGATTTTGTTGTTCAGCTGTCCTATTCCTATGACATCCTGTGTTCGTGTAAAATCATATGCAAGCAAGCTCAGAAATCCCTCTTCAGGACCAGAGAGCAGTGATGACGCCATGAAGATTATCTCCTGTTAGACAGGTAGAGGTTTGCAGTAAACAGAGGATACCACACCCCTGTCTGCCCTACATTTACAAATAGAACAAAGTCTTAATTTGTAGGCACGTGTGGCGTGGTGAGCTCCTCCAGAGGCTGGGTTAAAGGTTATTTATACAGTCTGGGTGATCTACTAACGTATAACACCTAAACAGTCAGACTTCCTGTGGGAGGTAAAATCCACTGTCTGCTGCCCTGGTAGCTGACATTGACAGTGACCTACTGCATGAGCAAACAAAGTGATTTATGGATCATTTCTCCACAAACTGTCATTAGGAAGTGTACTGCCTAAACTGGTCATATTATAATATATTAAAACAGACATGACAGAGGGTGTGCAAACAGTACAAGGATCTGGCCTGTTATATTATCTGCAGTTTCTCTGTACGTTGCAAAAATATGATTCACAAGAGAGGATAAAAACACTGCAGTTGGCGTGATGCTGCGACCTGCAGTGTGCCACGCTGTCCTGGCAAAGCATTTTGTCCCAGAGAGACCTCACGAGAATCCAATCAAATAATTCCCACTTAGACAGCATCAGAGTCTTAATCTTAAACACACTGTCTCACTAACCCTCCAGTATTTACACCGAAGAGGACAGTGTGTAATGTGGCCAAACTAGCAGCGCTTTGGAATATTTCTGTTACACCTACAGTATTAGTGTTGAACAAAATGGGTTTTTTATTAAAGAATTGGTGTTAAAAGCTGTTTTTTAAGCAACAAACACAGCAAATTCAAGCAACAGGACCATAATAAATAGACCACTGTGAAAAACTGTGACAAACTGATCTGAGAGCAGACACGTAAACAGTTATTGTCTGATGGTATCACGCTGTCTGTCTGTCTGTCTGAAGGTGAGCTGTGTGGTCTGTGCAGCTTCCTTAAAGTCAAAGTCTAATCCTCACTATCCACGCTACTGTTAACTGGGTTAGGAGGTCAGTCTCATCAGGACAATCATTCGGTGACCTAAAGATGATTTTTCTCATCAAGTTAAGATGCACGTCATGAAGAGGAAATGTTCTCACTGTGAGAGTTTTAAAACCACAAAATTCAGGAAATTACCAAATAATCCAAGGACACCAGTGGCAAGTGAATGACCTTTTCCTCTGACAGAGATCAGTCCTTCTATCTGACATACTAAGCATGCATAACACACACACACACACACACACACATCTTCGGTAAATGATCCAAGAGCAAATATATACAGTCCCCTAACCCTGAACTTTGCATCAATCTTAGTTAATTGCAGTCTTGTCAGGGCTGCGATTATTCAAACAGGTAATGCAAATGTTAATGAGTTCAAATTTGCATATCTTTATTTTCCCATGGTTGAAATGTCATTGGTTATGACGCTCTACAATGAAGAATGTCACTCCTGATGGCCCCCTGATACGTTGTTGGCCATTAAGAGGCCAAAAAAAGAGCAACTGAAGGGGATGGAGGAGAAATAAATAAGGAGCTGTGCTCAAAATAAAAGGAGTGAAACCAAGACTTTTATATGCAAACAAATAAAAACACATTCACGCTGTCATTGCAGCTTTCAGCTGTCAAATTCAATTTATGTACAATATATTAGTGAGAATAAAATCTGATTATATTCTTTAAAGTAAAAAAAAATCTATATAGATGTGGCCAACTAATAAGAACAAAAAGAAAGCATACATCCCTTCGCAGACCAAAGTCATGGTTGTCCTTTTACTGTAAGATGTTTTGAATACTACGCCTGCAACACACATTTCAAGTGTTGTTGGCATATTGCTCATCGTCATGCGCCTGATTTGACATGGCTTAAATAACTATCTTCCTGCCAGTGATTGGCATTCACACAAGAAGGGGTGAGTGGGACTGGGGAGCAGATGGTGACATTCCACATGACCAAACTGATCAATCAGCATGCTGGGACGCAGGTGCAGCACAGGCGGGCAGCACCACACCATCTATTTCACCATCTACGGGGCACAAACACATGGGCACAAATCGTGGCACCCTGAGGGTCTGCATGCTCCTCTGTCCCGCTGTGCCAAGGTTGATGACATCAGAATTTCCCATCCGCTCTTCCACAGGACGCCAAGAAAAAGGAGGAAAAAAAACACTGTACAAAATCTGCAATAACAGGCTGGCCTGGGATAGGTTGTGTAAGTGACGTCAAAGCCAGGGACTCCCATGTTTCACTCTGGTATCGAACTGATAAACCTGAAGAAAACATGGACAACTGGCCTTAACAGTGTTATTTTGGGATCTGATATCAAAATGACATGGCAAAATGAGCTTGTGTAAATATTGATGAGGATGAGTGGGATGTGATATGGGACTACACAAAGGAGATTTCCATGTGAAACCAGACTGTTGCGATTTAAAATCCTGCAACAAAACATATAAAATAAACCTACAGCTTTCACATATGTGCTTAAAATGTAAAATCTGTAGAGGCCTACACTCATTTTGTCTGGTCTTGTCCTAAAATCCAGACATGTTGGATGAATATTTGCAAGACATGAAAATATCTGGCGAGGTTTTGCATATCTCCCAGATCATCTGAGTCAAGATGCTGGTGTTGTTTGGGCTCATTCTGCCAGATCCTTAACTATGCCGCAAGGAAGAAAATCTTTTAGTCATGGATAAACCTCCCACTTAAGCAAACTGGCATAAGGTAAGCATGGAGTGCCCTTGAATACTTGACCTGTCAGCTTCACTCTTCATGATGATATGGAGTCCATATCTCCGCTTTTTCACAGTGGCTTCAACACTTGTAAGCCGTCTCCTTGGACTCCATTATCCATATCTTTATTTTTACTCCTAAAACTTCATGCTATTTGCATTGACCGATGTGCTTTTTTTATTATTCATTCATCTGTAGATCATTTTCTTTCTATAGAAAATCAGAAAATCCATAAAATATATAATTATAATTATAATCTACCATAACCCAGGGGGATGTATTCAAATTACTTTTCCCCTGACAATTTAACAGCTGGGACCATTAAATTTGGCATTTTTACTTAAAACATGACTGAAAATAATTAAGCTATCATCAAAATAGTGGTCAGTTAATTTTCTGTGGATGGACCGATGATGACAGATGAAAAGAAATGTTGATTTTATCCAAAATAATTTGGTTTATTCTGCACATTAACCACTGAAATGTCACTGTGGTGAGCTTCACCAGCGTCTTGTTTATGCTAAAGCAATTCAAACAGCAAAAATCTGTAAATAACTTAGAGGTCAGTGAATGCATCTTCAAAACAAACAGGCCTATATGCGTACACAGGAAAGCAGGTTGGCTGTGGTGTTTGATACCTGCTGGCGTGACTCTGTACTGAGAAGGTACAGTATCTTCAGGATAAGACCTGACCACAGCAAGCTGATCTTATAGTCTGGCCCGAGTGCCGTAAGAGGTGGGGGGTTGTAAGAGGATTGGAGCAGCTATGGCTGCACGATGCACGTGAGAGCCAGACTTACCGACCTCTGCACCGTGATGACCTCGCTGTCCCACATTCACCATAACCTATAAGGAGAAGACGGGTGGTTTTAGGGTCACTGCCAGCCTAATGTGTGACCTGGTTGATATCAAGGAAGAACATCATGAAATCAAAACTCTACAACAACAAAATAAAAGTGTTGTTTCAGGGCAATAAATGTGTGTAAGTGTGCCATCATGTAAAATAAAACATACAGCAAAAGGTGCAGAATATTAGCTTATATCGCTTCCTGTGTAATTAGCTGACAAAAGTACAGTCTAGATTCTTCATACATTTATCTTCATATTAATATGTGTCTTTATATTTTACAAATACTTAAGTATTACAGATCATTTTCCTTTATGTGTTTGGTAATTATATTACAGCATATTATGAAATATTTCCTCCAAAAAGTAAAAGTGTAAAACTTCAATAACCAAGCAATGTAAGCCGACACATGAATCAGAACTAAGTAGCGTGCATTGAGAAGATATTGTAAATTGTTACTGCGCCGTGACATGGCCACAAAAATGGCAGCAACTTTGGCAGGAGTGTTGTGTAAATCTTAACATTTGGAGGAATGAGCAAGGGCAAAGTCTGCTGAGATGAGACCTTCCAGCCCAAATCAGAAGTGACAGGAGATTGACAGTAAAATAAATCAGTCCAGAATAGCCAGCAACCGAAGGTCAAAAATAGAGTGAGAAAACAATGACTAACAAGGAAACAACATTTTCTTGAGATTTAGATGAAGTGTCACTGTTTCTCACCTCCGGTGTTGTTAACAAGCCAGAAAATGACATGGTTTGATGGATGTGTGTGATAAGTTATGGAAAGAGGGAGAAATTTTGCAAGAATATCTTAATGTTGAGGCAACAATTTATTTGATTAATGAATAAAAATTAGACATTTTGGCCATATAACTATAATTAAAGCATTTCCCTGTTTAGTAATTATAAACATTCAGACATCTCAGTCTTTCACACATTACAGCTAAATTAGCAAGATATTCCACAATTTGACATAGCTGCTCTTTTGTTTTACTCCAATTTATAGTTTTAACAGCTAAATGCTGAACAGGCCTGTGTAATTATTTACATTTAAGTGGCCTATAGTATCATAAATTAATGTTTTATTCAAATGTCATATATATAGAGCATATATTCAGCATGTAGACTATCAATCATATCATATACTGTAAGATATTTATTATTTATGACCTGGTCCAGTGTTGCTCCATGCTAACCTTATGCCTCACCGCATATGGTTTCATCTTCATATGTCCACTTACTGTGAGATTTGTGTCTATTTTGTGCTGTCTTTAAACAGCTTATAGCTCCAAACACAAGATCTTTACAGTTGCATGTAGGTATCATAGACAAATTTGATGTAATTAACCTTTTGCAACCTTTTATTCCAGTATATTTTTTCATACAATTTCAAATATTCAAAACATTCAGTGTTTAAACCGGAATGTAAATCAAATATGTCTCCTGTCATACACTTTCTTGTGTATGACCACAATATGAATATAAAACAACATCATCAGCATAGTGAGGAATAAATGCTGTGAGATTAGGGGCTTATTTCCATCAGTAATTCATGTTTGTACATTTTTATTGAGGATTTTAATTCATATTAAGAACACACCCCCTGCATCACTCTGTTAGAAACAAACCTCTATGATCATTAATCTCCAACACATTCAGTCTTTTTGTGTTAAAGAGCCTTAACAGCAAAATATTTTTACATTTGTTTTAGAATAAAGTCTTCATTCAGACTGTAAAAAAACTTTATGCAACTCAACAAAGTGTAAAGTAGATCCCCCTTCTTGTGTCCTATGATGTGATATTGTATATATCAGTGTATTTATTAAGAGTTCAATGTGTTTTTATGGACACGAGTCTCATTGCTCTTGTATCATTTATAGTTAAATTATGAATTGGCTTTAAAAGTTGATTTGTATCAAAGAGAGTTCAATCAATCAGAGGAATCAATCAACAAATACATTATTCTGATATGAAAGTGTGACATAAATAGCATCAATAGTCAGACTTCTCTTAATCCAGTGCCAATACTTGCATTTAAACAGTGATGCAGGAATACATATTGTTTTATAACTCCATTATCCTTAAGAAAACAAAAGAAACCGAATCTGAGAATTATTAAGAGGAAATAAAGTAATTAAATCATATTACTAATAACCCATTTCTGAGAAAAATGATTTTATTTTATTCCCAAATGCTTAATCTGCAAATGTGCTTCCTCTTTTTCAAATTTCGGATCACAAACATTTTTGTTTAATGTGTCCTCTTACAGTATTTTTTATCATTACATTGTTTAAAAGGGAAAATGACAAGCAATGCATCTGTGGAGACTGTAATGACAATAGTATTGGCCAAAATCTACATTTCACAGACAGTTATCCAAATTATAATGAAGATTACAATATTTAAAAACATTTGCCACGACACTGTGTGAGCATAGTTTCTTTTGTGGTGTGTAATCAGGTCAAGAGACGTTAAATAAACATGCATACAAACCAAACTGGAGCACAGCAACTTCAAGCCCTGCAAACAAACACAAAGCAAGCAGCAACATTTCTATTATTTCTTCTTGTGCCTGTTATTCTAATCTGAAGAGGTCATCCAAGTATACATGTACATACATGCCTTTCCCCTGTGTATGTGTGTGTGTATTGCTGTCCTGCATTATGTTTCATGACCATGGTGTCAGTGGAGTAACATTACCCGTTTCCATCAAAAGATGGCAGCATAAAATAAGTCATGATGAAAGAATTTATTTAGGTCTTGTTTTTCTTGACCTGGTGGCTTCATTCCTCTGAATTTTCACAACAATATTGTCACAAATTGGATCTATAGATCATTACTAATTAATCTATAGGTTAAAGACAGTAATTATAATCTAATTAACAGGCGATGTGTGTGTAATAGATGTCATTTCCAGCAGGTTTACTGATGTGACATGTGAACGTTATATTTATATATCTGCTACAGACAGTCTCCATCTCTGAGGTTATTTTTTTTTTCGCCAGCTGTGTCTCAGATTTCAGCCGAAGGAAAAAATAGTAAGCCGTGTGATGAGCAAAGAAACATCTTGGAACAATCTGTCTGTGTGCAGAGCTGTTCGCTGTTTCAGCATCTCGTCTCTCTGATCAGATAATAAATCAATACAAACATATGAGGAGATATGTTGATCGATTAACGCGATGGTAAATGACTGGTTTACATGGTGAAGTGATACCATCCTGGCTGTTTACCCGTCATTGTCACTATCTGATCAACCAGCTTCCTGCAGCAGCGCCCCTGCAGGCTGACAGCCGAGCTAACGGCGCACAGACCCGCGTCAAGTTACAGGAAGTGCAGAGAAAAAGTAAAAATCCCCGTCAGGACTTTTAAATTAAAACTCTGTCAAACATGAGCAACAATTTGAGGAAATATTAGAGCAAGGATGCATTTAATGTTATTAAAATTTAAGTTAAAATTAAGTTTTAAAGTTAAAATTAAAAATATTTGCAGTGTTGGAAAGTTGTGCAATGTGTTTAATATTGGATACTACAATATTTTTAATTATACTTTATTATAAATTAATCTGATATTATTTTTCAATTAACTGATTAATTTTGTCAAAAATAGCAAAAGAAAAACATGCAAACATAACAGTACATTGAATATCTTCATATCATCATCCCTTCTATCCTCCTGAAAAGACAATGAACAATATAAAGACAAACAAACAAACAAGGACATACAATATACTCTGACCTCATTAGGTACATTTGTACAATTCAATGTGATCAAACACATTCAAATTAAAGTATTTGCATGTTTATAGGAGTGGGGAATAAATCATGGAGTTAATTAATTAATATTTTTTATTATACTCTGGATTAATATCATACTATTTTTTAATTAACAGATTAATTTTGTCTATAAAATGTCAAAAATAGCACAAGACAGTAAAGTACACTGAATATCTTCATATTATTTTCCCTTCTATCCTCCCCACCAAAATAAAGAAATACAACATCTAATACAAAAACTCTGACATAAATTCTACTTTTACGAAGCTTATATTTTTTCATTTTTTGTTGACACTGTTAATTTAACTATTATGTTTACTGATGAAGTTGCAGTTTGCAGTACTGTTAAACTGGACTGCATTATACTGGGAGATGTTTCTCATATATCGGCCACCCCATTTACCCACATGAGAGGGCCATAATATTAAAAAATGCCTTTCTCAGTTAGAATTAATGTCAGAGTTGTTGTATCGGATCACATTGAATTGTACAAGTGTACCTAATGAAGTGGCTGGTCAGGGTGTATAAATACCCTTGTACGCACCCCTGTATATGCATAAGCATGCAGGTTGTACAGAAGAGAAGAGAAACAATTTTATCTCATCAAAAACAAAAACAGTGACAGAGTTGTAAGTAACAGTAACGTGATATGCCCATAATTTATGTTTTACTTCTATCTTTAAAGACTGAGGGCCAGAGGCACATCCATCATAGATAGATAGATAGATAGATAGATAGATAGATGACTTTATTAATCCCCGAAGGGGAATTAGGTCGTCATAGCAGTCTGGTATACATGGATACAATAAAAATACAATAGAATAAAATACTGAGGTAGGAAAAATAAAAAAAAATAAAAACACAGAATGGGACAAGGTATCACCTCTCAAAAACCCGTTAAATGTCCTCCTATGCTTTGTATTAAGCATTAAACAGCAGACAAATTGTGAATATGTTATAAGTACACTGAAATAAACAGCAAGTTAGAAAAAGAAAATGCCATGCTTTTATTTCGAAGGAACGCCCTATGTGTACTTCCGGGCTCCGCCGCGCTACCTGCGTGTACCTTGACGCAGGCAGCTCGTCTGTAGCTGCTGCTGGCTGCTGCAGGCGTGCTATTTGCGGCAGCGAAGAGATCTCTGCGAAATGCCTTTTGTATTCCCGTGTGTGTGTGTGTTTCATTTGGTGTGTTGTTGCTTTTTTTTGCGAGGGTCACATCACCAGTGTTTGTAGCCATGTCCTGTGGTGGATTCAGCGGGCTGTCCTAGCTGACTGAGCCGCTCCAGCAGCGGTGGGTCCGGTGCAGTGGCACAGCCGGGGATGAGGCCTACTTGTTAAAGCTCCCCCACCACCCCTCCATCGTGATGGCTGATGATCAACAACAACCTGATCAGAAGCCTGCCTCGGGATTAGGCTCTCTTCCAGCGTTGGTGCCAGGACTCCAGGGGCCCGAGGCTAACGCGTTACAGTTCAAAATAAAGAATTCAATTTGGTAAGGATGGAAATGATCCACAAGCAAGCCACACTGTCCTTTTCGCTAGCCGTAGCCTCATAATTAGCGTATCTAGCTTCTTGGAGTGTGCAGGGAGGATGTGTGCTGTGCACAAAGCGGCTGAAAATAACACGAGTGTTCCCGTGCTAACCGGACATATTTAACCCCGAAACACGACAGCACAGATGTCCAGTGCATGTTTGTGCATGAATATAACACGTTAACGTCGGGTTACATACATACATACATACATACATACAGCAGCAGCAGCAGCAGTGGCAGCTATAATCATTAGCATCGAGCAATGCCAAAGGAGGCCATGTGATAGATGACACCAAATCCTCCGGTGGTGCTGATGCTCAGGATGACAGGTGTCAAAGCAGACACTGATTTAATGCTCTTAATGACAATAGGAGACACTCCTCTGACCACGGTTTAGTTTGTGCATGTGTTGGCTTTAATATTCAATTATTTCAGTCTGATTTCCACGCAGTGAATTGCACCAAATAACATTTTATTATCTGTATCTACTCCTGTGTTGTGACTGTGCGGTGGTGTTTGGAAGTAATTCACTTTATTTTGCACTTTATATATTTGATTTAAAGGTCCAGTGTGCAAGATTTAGGAGTATCTATTGACAGGAATTGGATATCATATTAATTAGTATGTTTTCATTAGTGTATAATCACCCGATAATAAGAATTAATGTGTTTTTGTTGCCTTAAAATGAGCCCTTTATATCTACAGTAAGAGCGGGTCCTCTTCCACCGAGTCCACCATGTTGTCCTGCCATTTTTCTACTGTAGCCCTGAGCAGACAAAATAAACACTGATCTGGATATGACCTTTTGCTTTTTATGCGAAATTTTCCCACATGCATGGAAAGAGAGGATGAGACATGGGAGAGTATTCATTGCAATTTCATTGCTAGGTGCCACTAAATGTTACACACTGGACCTTTAAAAAATAAAAAATGAAAAATAAATAGATTAAATGTACTTTTTGCATCTGCAAAGTGAAAACATGTCTTTCAAAGGTTTTTGCACATTTATTACACACATTTTTTAAAAGTGAAATCTCTCCCCTACATAAATATTCATAATTTTTTGCTTTGCATCCTTTGGTGCACCTGCTTTGATTGATCATTGAGACGTCTCTATGGCTGTGTTTGAAGTTTCTATTAACCCCTATCAACTAAAGGGTGCAGTATATTTACTGTCCACCATATTATACTATTTGCATGTCCTAGTTCTTAGTTCTTCCTAGAATTTGACATTTAAGGTAATAGGTCCTTTTTAATCATGACACAGTAGGTGTAAATGATTAATTTAAAACTGGCTGGATTATTTGCTGTTGTTCATATTGTCTCTGGCTCGTGTAATATTTAAGGGACTCTAATAGAAATGTAATATATGAAATATTATGTGATTATTAGTGTATAATCACCTAAAAAATATGAATTTGTTACCTTAGAATGAGCTTTGTTTTTAACAGGTCCTTTTCCACAGAGTCTGCCTGTTTCAGTAGCCCAGAAAGGAAAAAATTAAACACTGGCTCTATTTTTTTTTTCTAGTTTTTTATCGTTATCGTTATCATTTCGCAGCCACCGTAGTTTCTTCCTGCTTGGAGCAGGAAGGCGAGTGGAGGGGGTTGCAATTTGCAACTACACTGCTAGATGCCACTAAATCCTACACACTGGTCTATTAAATAGAGCCGAGCCTTTGTTAATAATAATAATAATAATAATAATAATAATAATAATAACAATAATAATAATACTGCTGTACTTTTCTTACCATGACTGTTAAAAAGGCATGTGGAACACAAAAAAGAACCCATAATGCAATTCTTCGTATTTTACAGCTAAATTTACAGTGGTACGACACTGTGACTTGTCAGTGATGACATAAAATGATGATAATTCATAAGTGACACTACATTGTGAGGGTTCACTGTACAGGGAGTGAATAAATTCAAAGCTTAGACCTTGATCGGAGAAATGTTAGGACATGATAACGTATATACGGACCCACAGGGCTTTTATAGACCAAAACCAAACCCAAGGAAGTTAGAAAGTAGATGGGAGCGTATAACACCATGTCTGAAGCTTTAAATGCTCCCAGTGGGCTCCGTTATTGTGAAATGGAAGAAGTTCCCAAAGCCAAACTCTGTAACCAGGCCAGAAGGCTCATGCTCAGGGAGCAGGTACCGGGTACTGCTCGTCACCTGGCTACCATTTCTACAATATGGCTAATAAGTGTTGTCAGCGTCACGTGATGTGGAGGTGCTTCTCTGTGGCAGGAACAAGGAGAATGAATATAGCCAAATACAAACAGGTTTATCATTCAGCACGACAATAATCCAAAGCATACAGGCAAGATAACAATGGAGGTGCTTTGAGGCTCTGAATGTCCTTGAAATGGTCCAGCTGAAGCTCGGACCTGAACCCCAGAAACATCTGTAGAGAGACGTGGAGACACTCCACACCCAACCTGAGTGAAATTTAGACTTGAAGCTGTAATTTCTGCCAAAGTTGCCTCCACAGTTTACTGAATAAAGGATCTGAATTCTTATGTAAATGAGAGATTTAGCTTTTTGTATGTTTTCACTTTTACCTAAAAGTACATTCAATTCATTTTGAATTAAATCCATAATTTAATAAAGTGTGCAAAAAATGAAGGAGACTTAATACTTTCCACAGCCACTGCATAGCATGATATCTGAGTCGATACAGACAACAAAAATGTCACATTGTCTCGAATTTAATCAGATTTTATTGCATCGCAAAGCAGTACATTTTTCAGCACATATGATTGTGTATCATCATTTAGCTTTTTATTCGTATTATTATTATTTATGATAGAAATAAATTTAGCAGATATAATAAAATAATGCTGCATGTAATCAGTGTTATTTATTCACATTGCTGGCTTTTGCTCTCTTTCTCATCGCAGCAAATCTGTACAATCAAAAGTGGACAGCATATTGGTGAGTATCCATAACAGACTTTGTTGTGTGTTAACACTCCACCCCCGTCTTATCATCAGAAGGTCACATGTAACTGTTTAATAGTGGATCATGAGGACACGTGTGCAGCTCTTGTTAAGAAAGAATATATGAATGTTTGGTGCCTATAGTCTGACAAAAAGGTTTATTTGTCTAGAATTGGCTTTATTGGCCAAGTTAATGTACAAATACAAGCAATTTGACTCCAGTTACTATTTGCTGCTAATTACTCAACTAAAAACATGATACTTTTATACATTTCTTTTGTAATTTACATCACAATAATTGGTACAAATGCATTTTATAATATTAACCTGAACATTTTTTACTTTATTGAGGGTTTTGTCTTTATTACAGTAACAGTACAGTCTACAAATACATGTAGATTCAATTAAATTCTACTTTTTTTGGCATGTACAAAAAATATGGTGTATTAATCTATGCCACATGTTGGCTCATGTGTCTCTCTATTTATGCACATTTTGTTGTGGATTTATCTGAGCTGAGCCGTTCAACAACAAAGCCATGTCGGTGACATCAAAGCTCCGTCATAAAGCGTTGTCTTTTTATGTTACTTATAAAAAAAACTACAGACAGTTTACCATCTGTATTTTAATTTCAACACGTCCGTCTGATGTTTGACAGACTTCAGCAGGCAGGTTTAGTCCCTTTTTATTACAAGTCCTGTTGAAATATCCAGCTTTTATCACTTCAGATGCTTACATGCTGACACTGCTGCACACAGTACGTCAGACTGGGGAAAATAAACATCTAAAAGACCTCATTTACGCCTGGTGATAATACGTGTCTCACATCTGGATAAATTTGTACTGTGGAGAAAAAATCAGGAGCACCTTAGTGTACAATGTTAGCTGCACAGAATGAAAGTGTGAGGAGACAAAATATTAGGAACTCTAAGAGTAATAAAATTTAGTGGTGAGTGAAATGGAAACAATCGAACAGCATTTTTAATTTAATTTTTTGTGCAGTTGCACAATTATTGCCAAATTTATGCTCAAATTGCCCAAAACTTCCTGACAGCATCCTTCTGAACAAAAAAAAATGTAGCACGTTTCCTGCATGTATGGATGAAAAAAAAAAAATATGTGTGAATCAAACCAGTGTAGGAACAGTTCAAACCCCGTAAAGTGGTACTATGTTCTGGACTTACCGGGATTTAAATGTTAGGTGTGTTTGTATTGCTGGTATTTTGACTAAAAAGGCGTTGCTAGCATTGTGTGGCCATCAGTTGGCTTGACGGGACATTTCCCATATTGGAGATTTTGTAAATCAACTTATGTAAATTAAATCAAGCCTCCGAGGTTGCCTAGGCTACCTGTATATACATGCTAATGCCAGGTGTAAAGAATAGAAAATCCAGGAAAACATCTGACTGGATGGTGCAAAATCTAAAGATCCAACCTTTGTATAACCGGAGAAGGACTCAGGTCATTCACTCTGTGCTTGTTGCAGTGGAGTGTAGTAAATAGCATTTTCATTCACTGCTCATTGGCTGACAGCTCTCACCTCATTCATTCAAGTATTGGTTCCCCTAGCAACAAAGAGGCAAATAGAAAAGGAAGAGGTAAGATTAATCCATTCTTAGAAACCAATCGAAAAGCGGTCGGGGTGGAATCACTAGTGAGGAGGTCATGTGCAACTGTCATACCTGTGTAGTGTCTTAAAATGGGCAGTAAATTCTGAACCAGATAGGCTAAATTTTCTGCGTCAAAGTATTTTTATTTGTCCTCTGCCAGTCCAGTTGTGTTTGGTAAAAATATGATTAATATGATTAATCCCTCTTTGTGATATTTTTATTTTTACAGCAAGATGTTGAGAAGTTTACAGACATCGAAAAGCTCTACCTCTACCTGAAGTTGCCTTCTGGTCCCAGCAGTGGCAATGACAAAAGGTATGTCACAGACGCACTCTTTACTTGAGTTTTCCACTTTGGCCTCTTATCTTTTTGTCTCACACACACATGGCTGCTTTGTTATGGCTCTCATTACATTATTGGCACTGTTGTCTCATTGCTTGTCAAAAATTCAAGTCGCTATCCGCAGGCTGCTGCGTGCGCAGACACAGTTTAGGCTGCTTAGCTTGTAAAAAAAAAAAAAATGCTAAAAATTTTGCTTTGTGACATTTTTTGGGGGTTCGTTGGTCACTGGTGAGTTTTTTTTTCTTCATACGAAATTATCATTCATTTTTCAGCTGTATGATTGATTATCATTATGAAGCAAACCACTGATATATGTAGACTTTTGCTATACCTAGCTGTCTGTGTTTCATTTGTTTCCCCATATCTATTCATCACCCCAACCCCCCAATTCTGCCCATTTGGACTGAGAATGAGAGGGGGTCCTCCACTCCTGGATTATGGTATTAAAGTTTCTGTATTACAAGAAATGATGCATACAAGTCGAAGACACTGCCTCACCAGATTTATTTTTCTTATGTACCAATTTCAGTGATCAGAGTTCCATGTCATCTAGCCGTACTCAACAGATGTATGCATTCAACTGGATACGGAATCACCTAGAAGAGCACCCAGAGACTTCCCTCCCAAAGCAAGAGGTGTATGATGAATACAAGTGAGTGTGTGGTGTCAGGAGAACAGAAGAGGGTACTAACATACAGTATGCATCTGTGTATGCCTTGTAATCCTATGGTTGGTTCTCTTCTCTTGCAGGAGCTATTGTGACAATCTCGGCTACAATCCACTGAGTGCAGCAGATTTTGGAAAGATCATGAAGAATGTCTTTCCGAACATGAAAGCACGTCGGCTGGGCATGAGAGGCAAATCCAAATATCCTTTACTTCTGATGAACAAAGCCAATGTTCCTATGCACTTTATTCTGTCTACACAAGGAAGATCATATATTTTTTCTGCTGGCAGTGAGTGACTTTGTTAAAATAACCTTAACAAACTATCCATCACCTAAACTGATGGCATGTATTATACATAAAAAACAAGTTCTGTTCTGACTTTTTGTCATCATAATGCATAAAAAGAGGCACAAGATGTAAACAACGTACCACTGAGAAATCCAACCTTTAGGTAGTAGTAAGTATCTAAAGACAGTAAAACAGTTTCCACAAAGAAAACGTTAAAAGTTTTGGAAATCAAATACATTGAACTGCTAAATTCATCGTAAAAATGAAACCACTATTACCTGAGGACTTTTACAGGCGGACTAGAAAAGCCAATAGTCGGAATCCTTGGCACAGAGCTGAAAAGCTTGTTTGGCTTTGAGGTTTTTTATTTAAATGTACACTCTCTGGCAGAGAAGGTAACTTTTTGCTTGAGACCAGAAGAGGATAAGAGGAATAGACTGTACACAACATATTTAACTGGCTAGATCTGACCCTGCATATTATACACATCCACAGTCATTGTGTGTCACACACCTTAACTCCTCCTCACATACTGTTATAGCGGGTTAAGGAAGAAAGCTTTTGTTCACATGCCCTCCTTACCCAACCTGGATCTGCAGAAATCTGGTGATGGGGTACGTTACACTGCAAAAACAAACATACATTAAACATCTAGTCAGACCTTTCAAATGCGTAGACTGACTTTTCATCCCTTTGCTGCTGTAGTGTGAGCTGATGGAGTCGACGGGTCAGTCCCCGAGTGCTGAAGATGAAATGAGATCTGCAGCCTGTGGACTGGTGTGTGAGTGGGCCCAAAAGGTCCTGAGTCGTCAGTTTGACAACGTGGAGGACCTGGCCCGCTTCCTGCTCAATAGCCACTACATTGGTACTAAATCCATGGCTGCACTCACTGTTATGACCGGAACACCCACAGGTAAAGATGTCGTCTGTACTTCTACTGTTTCTGTTACTGTGTGTGTTTATGTTGGTGAAGTTCATCGTGTATTGATTGTATTGATGGGCATATGTTAGAGTTGGAAAGTCAAAAATACAATTTGTTGTTTACATTTGTGCTTATTGATTGATTGTTTACACTTCCACATGCTGATAGTGTGATTCTGCAAATATTTTTAAGTCTTTACACGTGTCACAAACAGTGTATGCTGGTGCTGAAACTGTAGGTAAATTCAGCATAGTCTCATGATTGCATTTTAGCCAGAAAAAATTGCGATTCATTTCAGGGGACTGGCATATGCATATTGTAGGAAAATGTATTATCATTCTGACTACATCAAGAAAATATATCTCAGTGGACACAGTCAGATCTCAGCATGACACAGCTTAATTTAGCACAAATTAAATCCTGCCTAAAATCAAAAACAGTTATTTTATGCTTCCTCAAAAGGAGCGGCATCAACAATTCATGTTGTCACTTTGTCATCGTTCTTGAAGATTAAACCCATCTTGTAAAACGACTAAAACTGCTGCTATTGGCCAGACCTGGTTTGCGGTGCTTTACTGTGTTTTTGCTTATCGTAATGCTTTGAATTTTTCTTCTCTTTACAGGGATGAAGACGCCAACTCCAGCCTCTGCGTTTGTGCCCACAGCTGAGGCAAACTCTTTCCAGCCCCAAGTGAAGACCCTGCCCTCTCCCTCTGTTGATGCAAAGCAGCAACTCCAGCGCAAGATCCAGAAGAAGCAGCAGGAGCAGAAGCTCCACTCACCCCTGCCTAGTGAGACCCAGATCAAAAGAACAGAGGCCAGTACCCCCGGCCCCACTATTCCCTGTGGCAGCCCTGCTCTGCTCTCCCCTCAGCCCACCATAGGCATCGTAGTAGCAGCTGTCCCCAGTCCAGTCACGGTAAGTATTTTTCCTTCTGAATATACTGAGATATGGCGTTGATGAATGTGCTTAAATGTAATTTTATATTCTCTCTGTTTGTCTCACAGGTGCAGAGAAGTAGGCAGTTGATGACTTCGCCTAGCCCTGTAGGGACAACAGAGGGGAAAGTGTTGCCTGTGAACTTCCAAGTGGTCACTCAGTCTCTTAAACAGTCCCCCAAAACTCCCCAGAATATCTCCGCTAGTCCTGTAGGTGACCGGCTGGCACGACATGGTACACGGTACGCCCAAATTCTGCCCAAGCCCTCTGCCACCAGTGCCATCACGCTGCGCTCACCCCCGACCCTGCTCATCACTAACAGCCCCATAAAAACTGTGATGCCCACTCCCCACGTCAGCTCGGTCAACGTGGTGAAGATGACGGCCATCGCTCTGGCTCCCAGCAGCAGCAGTGCAACCGTGCGTCCTGCCTCAGCGGGTGTGAACACCATAGCTGCTTCGGATGATTCCCAGCAGCTACACTGTGTGAGCTCGGTTGCCTCTCCTGCAATCAGACCCAGTGCCCCAGTCTCGACCCCAACCCTTTCCACTGACACCAAAGTTGTGTCTGAATCTGGAAATAACAATAACCCCACCTCTGGTACGGAGAAAACAGCTGGTGGGGCCAAAGAGGAGAGAGTGGCTAAGTTCAGGGCTGCCAGTGAGCCAAGCTTCCTGGTTAAGTGTTCTCCAGGGCCAGACAAAGGTGTAAGGGTAAAACATGACCCCACATCCCCACCCACCTCGGTATCTGTAGCTGGGACTCAGGACAGCAATAACAGTAACTGCCATGACAGTACTTTGTACTTGACTGTTGATAATCAGAACTCCAATGGCAACACATCATCCAATGGCTCCTCCGCTGTTACCCCAACATCGAAGGATCCCTGCTCAGATGCCAAGAGCCCCAGGAAGCGCACAGGCTCAAGCGGGGAGTCCCATGTGATTCCTGTGAAGAGGGTGTTCATTTCCCAGCAGCCACTGGCTGTAGTTGACAATCCCAGACTTGGAGTCAGTGCTGCAGTGAAGAGGATCCCCAGACCAGGAACCCCTGCCAGACCAGAGAGTGCCCCCTGCAAAGTGACTGTGAAACACACCTCCATAGGGCCCACACAGATCCTTGCACTCTCTGACTCGCCCATCACACACACTGTGGGCTCCCAGACTGTTGTCACTTCCCAGACCTTGGTGGTGAAACATGAAGACCATTCACTCAGCACTGACACCAGCACCAGAGCAGCTGGAAACAACACGTCTGATCAGGCGTTGCTACAGCAGATCACCGGGGACCCTCGTGCCATACCAGCCAACTCAGGAGCACACGAAGCCTCTGTGATGAGTGACTTAAAGAGCACAATATGGGAGGAGGGACAGCTTGATGAGCTTCGGAAGCAGGCGTTTGCTCAGCAGATACCAGCAGAACACAAACAAGCCCCTACTGACCAACTTTCCATTATAGCTCAACCCCCCGAGGCCTCAGGTCAACTCACCCTCACGCAGGAGATGGTTGACTTTGCAGGTTCTCAGCCCAACATGGACTACTTTCCATTCAATGATGATGACATGACCCAGGACAGCATCGTGGAGGAGCTAGTCCAAATGGAGGAGCAGATGAAGCTGAAGGGCCTGTTTGGTAGCTGTGTTGATGTGTCTTTACAAGGCCAGTCAGCCAGCAACCAAGGAACTATCCTAAACACTCATCAGGCCGGCACTACCTTCTACCACTCTGCTCACAGCAGTACCACTCCTGTCCAAACTCCCACTCCCACTCCGACTCCAACCCCGACACCCACCCCCACCTCTGAAATGACGCTTGGGCACAGCTTGACAAGAGAGAGCCCGTGTTCCCGCATGGCTCCCATCACCCCTGTGGACGGAGCCATGGGTCGCCACACCCCCATTAGCACACCACTGTCCAACTGCAGCAGCAGTGTCCCCCCGAGCCCGGTGGAGTGCAGAAACCCTTTTGCATTCACTCCCATAAACTCAAGCATTACAGGATATCATGACGCCAGCATTGTCTCCAGCAGCCCTGTTAAGCCGATGCAGAGGCCAATGGCGACACACCCTGACAAGGCCAAACTGGAGTGGATCAATAACCGCTACAACAGCAACTCTGCAAGTCCGTTGTCCAACCATAGCATAGGCATTCTGCCAAGCTACCAAGACCTGGTAGATGACCAGTTTCGTAAACCACATGCTTTTGCAATTCCTGGCCAGTCATTTCAGGCTCAGTCAAGACAGGATGCTGCTCACTTTGGCCGTTTGACCCCCATTTCTCCAGTGCAGCAGCAGCAGCAGCAACAACAACAACAACAACAACCACAGCAGCAGCTGGTAACAACTGTAACTACTCCCACTAAACAGGAGAGTTTTGCTGTGCCTGCACCATTAGACAACAAGGCATCAACCTCATCTACGTCCAGTACTTTCCGTTGCCGCAGTGTTAGCCCTGCGGTGCGCCAGAGAAACTTCAGTGGAAACACCGGCCCTCCGACCACAACCACGAATACCACCACCACCACCAGAGCTGTGGTTTCACCCTTTAACTCCCCCATCACATCTGAGGTGCTCAGCATCCTGTCCAACAACCAGACGGTTAGCTCTGTCCACAGCATGGTCCAGCGTAGCCAGTCTGTACCTCTGAATATCATGATGCAGAGCGAGATGCTGCCTGTGCAGGGTCAGAGTAACACCGCCAAAATCACCAATGTTCTTCTCAGCAAGATGGAAGCCGATGGTGATGATTCTGTTCGTGGCCTGGGCATAAACAACCTTCCCTCCAACTACACGGCCCGTATGAACCTTACACAGATTCTGGAGACCACTCCTGGGTTCGCTGGAGGAACGGCTCACCAGACTCAGCTGCCTGTTAGCTCCAGCCCTGCTGCCTTTGAGCTCCAGCAGCATGGCTACCTCACCGCTGGCAGTGGAGAACAGGTGAGTTTCTCCACTGGGGACAGCCAAGCACAAGCAGGTCCTGGTGAGCAAGACCAGCAGCAACAACAACAACAACAGCAGCAGCAGCAGCAACAGCAGCAGCAGCAGCTCCAGGAGAATCCTGTGCAGACACAATCACAGCTCCTCCTCCAGAGCACACAGCAGCAGGAGGTGGAGGACGAGCAACAACAGCTGGACTTCAACAACACTGTCAAAGACTTGTTGGGGGATGATGGCCTCAACCCCAGTTCCCAGTTGGTGGGTCAGGTAGCTTCGGAGCTCAACGCTGTGGCGTCCGACTTCTCAAACGACATCAGACTGACCTCAGATCTGTCCAGTAGCATCACTGACCTTAACACGTTGGACACCAACCTGCTGTTTGATCCCAATCAACAGCAGGAACAATATGAAGACTCGACACTGGAAGAACTGAAGAACGACCCGCTTTTTCAGCAGATATGCAGTGATACTGTGAACTCTGGTTTTGACTGGCTAGAAAGCAAAGACCAGCCTACTACAGTAGAGATGCTGGGCTAATGTTATCTTTTATTCTGTATGATTTCTGTTCTCTGTTGTTTGTTTGGTGCGTATGTAGTATATCTGTTTTTAAAACTATAGTTTGTTGGGATTTGTCTGGACTTTGCCATTCGTTCTGTTAAAAGTGCCAGGCTTACCAGAAAATCTCTCCTACTGATGTTTAGTTACTTCTCTCCTTTTTCATTTGTCAGCCAGAGTTTCAGTACTTAACCACTTTTCTCCCTCATCTGGAATTAGACATGTAAGCATTTCAAGTAAAAAGTCTGAGTACTTGGTGGCAGCATGCACTTGCAAAGACCAGGTTTGTATGGTATGAACATTAAGACAAACATAATCTTCCATGTTATAACCAATCAATAATGCAATATTTGTATTTAACAAACACTTAATGGAAGTGAGATGGGTAGGAAATTTGGCACAAAAGACCAAAAACGTATGCTGTTGTATACTATTTTCAGTGCGTGCAGTTCAAGTTCAACCAAAAGGAGACAATATTGGGATTGTAGTATATGCACATAATAGATGTAGTACATTTGCCTGCCATATCTGAATATTAAGAAGGGTAGTATCTCATGCTGCCAGGTGCTGAATTTATGACATAATCTTTATACTTTATCATATACCAAATCGGTGAAAAACTGATTCACATCTGAGCATTGTCCAAGAGTGAAATTTTCTTAAAGCCTATACTTCTTGTACTGTTTAATATCTTATAAAGGGAGTAGATGAATCAGTGGGGAGAAGATGGGAATTCAGGCCACTTTGTGGACTATACATTGAAAGGAATCAACAACTGGCTGCCTTATTCCCAAAGTCCAAGGCCTTATGCCATCTGTAGAGTGACTGTATATAGTATAATGTTAAGAATCTTCGGAACCATCCAGAGCTTCATCATATCAAGGCAGCTGTTACTCTGATATTTTCAGTACTATTTCTTATTGTTTTCGTTTTGCAGTGTTACAATATAGATGCGTATTGTATAGGCTAACAACTACACTGTGTGTGCCCTTATCGATTAATGACTTTAGAGAAATTTGATATGCTGTCATTTCATGAAAACCATGGCAGGCACACTTTCAGTCATGAGATTTTTATTATTATTATTATTTTTGGCATGCTATACTCCCAGCTTGGATAAGAATATCAATGGTATGGAGAAGGCTTAGTTACTTGGAAAGCTAGAGGCTGACTTGTTTGCTTTGATGTCATCTTGAGATCAAGAGGAAATGAAATTATGTTTGTGGAATTGGAGAATCCAGCCTTATTTCCATACCAAAGATGATCTGTTTGAATAACATACGAGATTATTACACGTAGAGACACTCCTAGTACACATTAAAACAACGGGAAACAGGCAGTCTCTGAGATATAAAAGAGTTTTATTGCATTTGGGGAAAAGGATTAGGTTGCATAAATCTTATGTACAGTATGTAAATTTGTGAAATGGTCACTGTCCTATGTTTGATAGGTAACCATGGACCTGAAAGCATGTTGAAACCATCACTGCTAGCCAGGTAGGCTATGTGATACAGTAGGATGCTTGCTTGAGTTTTTGGCTATTGTCAATGTTGTATAAGTCATGTTTAAGCTCCATCTGTAAATAGGATAGATACATAGAGAATTGATGTATCATGACACTATATTATGGCCATTATTCTAGCTAAGTATGTGCCATTTTAAAAGAAGAAAAAAAGCTTAACAGATCTATAGTCGGCAAGATACTGTATGTTGTGTGTTACATTTCTGGCTCAATGTGTCGTAAAAGTAATGCTGTCTGGTCTCGCTTGCTGATTTTATTTTACTTTTTTTCTATTCAAAGATAATAGGTCTCTGCGGTTGCAGAAGTGATGTGTGCTTTGAGCAGGATCAATAGCATGGTATATTGAGAAAAAAAAGTTGTGATACTGTTAGCTGGTTGCAAACATCTCTGTGACAGACATTGTGCTCAAAGCCTTTCAGCAGACACTGGAAAAAAAAAAATTACTCATGTTTCAACAAACTTTGGAGGTTCACATTATTGCACTAAATTTTTATGACACATGGCTTTGCCACATCTTTATGGACAAATGTAATGATGGATGCCCACAAAAAAAAATTAAAAAAAATATTTTTTATGACAAGATGAGTAGGGAAATTTAACTGTCAGAAAATGACTAATTGTCTTGTAGCAAAATGTGCATTAATCTCAGTGAGATACACATTTCTTACTCATTCTCATACATGAGAATATAAAGCATTGAGGGAAAAAAAAGTTAAACAACCTTTTAAAACCTACATGCTCATTATGTTGATAAATGATTGTACGCACGCATGTGTGATGACTTCTGTTGTACTTTGTATTCTTGGTAACCACTGTCTTCTGTGATTTGGGCAGGTTCTGTTAACCAGACTGGCAGTGCTAGTTTCATGAGTTACATTACTTTTGTTGTGTGCTGTTTACTAAGTTAATGTTGTTCTATATGTTATGTTGATGACTGTTTCTGTCAATTTTACATATTTCTTATTTTGCTAAATACATTTGTGAAGAAATTTAACATGTTCTCTTGATTTTTCTTTAACAATAAGGCACTGATATTTGAATTTGAATGAAGGAAATGCACCTCTTTATGAGTACAGGAGCTCCATCAAGCAGTGACTCTGATTCTTTACCTTTGACTGACCCAGAACCAACTCTGTTTGACTATCTTGTCCATTTCTACCAGTAGAAAAAAAAAACCCTCCTCTGTGGTGTTGTCTGGTGTACTGCTTAATGTACAGTAGCTTGTTAATATTGCAAACGCGTTGTTTCTTTTTTCAATGGAAAGTACTCACTGGTGAGATTTTTAAAGTGGTTTTAAAAGCCAATAAACTTTTTTAAAGAATGTTTTTGTGTGATCATGTGCTGATGATTTTGTATTTTATTGCGATAAATAAATAAGATGCTTCAAATCATGGGAAGAAACCTTACAGGTCTTAGTTGTTATTGTACCGTAATTCATGTTAGGAAATAATACTGTAGTTCTATGAGTTATTAGCTAAACAATTTATTATATAGATGTTATTGCCAGTACTGCTAAAATATCACAAGGTTAATGAGCATTTTAGGAAAGAAATCTAGGGTTCGTCTCCAGTACAAACATTTAGGTTGGACTGTTCTATGACATATGACATAATGATATTGATTTTTCCAAACATTATGCCAATACCATGTTTATTTGTTTTTGGTCACACATTTATAATATTTTAGCAGTCAAGTCAATGCAAACCCCAAACCTTTCTATCACCCCCCTTGGCACAAGGTTAGAGGTCATCAGCTCTTCAAATGACCTCTAAGGTCAGTGGGGGGGTGGCCTCTCCTAGAGACAAGCTCCAGCCAATCAGAGCCCTGTTCGGTGGTCCTCTGCTCTACTTTCCCAGGGCCTCGTGTTATTCATAACATGTTAATGACCTTAACCCTATTGATCGTGGCCATGCAGCCTAACCTTTAGCCATGTGGAGCCCAGCGGTAACCTCAACCTCCACACCACAACATTTGGCAACATGAGTCGACAGATTTCTCAAGCAATACATGATCGTGTCCCCTTTTTGTATACAACTTATCAATAACCAACGAATGTGAGAGTAAAGATGAACTGTGGGAGCAACACAGATCTTTTGTTTACTTTATGCATTGACATCTTGACATTTTTTCAAATTAAAACCATCAGCTGTTTTGCAAGAGTGAAGAAAAAAAATATTTTGTGTGCAGAGAAATAAAATAACTGTTGTCTAGGCACACTACATGTCAGTAAACCTGTTAATAACTATGCTACTAGATGCACATGTTTCTCCTGGATGTAGAATCATTCATAAAATAATAAGAAAATTTAAACTATTGAGTAAACACATTATGGGATGCTATTAACCCGACTATCGGTTTTCCAGTTTGAATTATAACTATGAGAGTTAAGATGATTAAATCAATAGTTAGCTCTAATCAATACATAATTACACTCAGCTCTTCTCATCTGATTGGATATTGAAGTGTGGAGGTGCATGTTTGTGGCAGTAATCCCTTAAAATCATTACACAACCATTCATAGATATTGTGGAGAGTAATAATGATACAATATTGTTTGGAAGGCACAACACATCTCTCAGTCTGAATGTGATGACTGCATTTACCTGTACCAATGGATGGATGTTTTGCTGATACAGCATGGCCGATCTCACAGCTGGAGCCCATTGTGCTGCTATTGAATGAGGGTTGGGAGACGGGAGGGTCATTGTCAAAAGGCACGGTCGCTGGATCAATATCTGAATTCATTAGGCAGCTGACTTGCAGCCATCAATATCTCTTCATAATTACCAGGTTCTGTGGTTGAGGCAGATGTTGTTCAATGTGACCTTATTACCAGTGGCCTTTGGTAACTGATAATTCTCTATGTTCACGTTATTTTGTTGTTTTAAATATCTGATGCACAGAAAAGAAGATGCTACATGGGAAAACGTTTGATTACTGATCAGTTTATGTAAATAAAGTCACTACAGTCAATTGGCCTGATCAGAGCTTGACATACATGTGCATTTTAGTTTTATATAGCATGTAAACAGTCAAACCCAGTCAAGTTTATTTATAAAGCCCAAAATCACACATTTGGCGCAGGGGACTTTAAAAATGATACAACATACCTCATCCTTAGCAGGGAAATAACAACAT
Source organism: Sciaenops ocellatus (assembly GCA_033000465.1). NCBI lineage: Eukaryota > Metazoa > Chordata > Actinopteri > Sciaenidae > Sciaenops > Sciaenops ocellatus. Next base: position 11,218,607 of record CP136871.1, read on the forward strand.
AATAACAACATGGAGAAACAGAATGGCAATATTATAGTTAGATAAAGTGCAAATGTGAGAAATATGAAGCAACTTTTAGGTTCAGAATGCTGGACGAGTAAACCTGCACCTGAAAATTTGTTTGGTTAAGTGTTTAATTATTGAGGAAGTCTCATTTAGATCAAGATATGTTTTACAAGAGCGTGCCAAGAACAAAGTATAAACAAGAAAACTCAGATAACACCTACACTAAGTATTAATGAAATAATAGGATGGCATTGCTGTGCAGTCACCAAATTTCCACTTATTTATGTCAAACAACAACCACATATGAAGATAGAAACACATTATTATTATTATAACACTCAGACCCAGTTACAGTATCATAAATGTGACCCTTTTCTGAGGAGGTCTTTGCTGCCAGTTTCTATAATCTCCAGTAAAGAGTCTCAGTCTCTGATCATCACATCATCATTAACAAAAAAGGAAATTTCCTGCTCCACATGTTGTGTCAGTTCCTCCTGATGGCCCCTGGGGTCCCCCAGACCTCACTGAGAAACACATCACATGCACACTTTATAGTAGTCTGCGCATGCGTGAGAAGGCGGGGGTCCGGTCGGGAGCCCCCCGGCGCCCCTGTAGAGCGGCCGGTCCTCGGCTGCTGGCAGAAGTGATTTGGGGGAGAAGCGGACAGCACGCCGGAGAGAGAGCGGTGTGAGTGTGCGTGTGGACAGGGGGGGAGAAAATGACACAACAATCCGAATAAATGGCCAAGTTTAAGATGAAAGACCACCAGCGATGGCTGATTTTTGTTTTGTTTCTTCCTTTGTCAAGTAAGTGTCTCAGTTTTTGTTTTAGCTGCTGATGTTACCGTTGATTAACGGTCATGCTCATTACCGTTAACTGTTATATTAACGTTAGATACACGTTACGGCAACGTTGGTTTTCTGAACCACATTGAATAAGAGGAGATAACAAGACGAGGTTGTTAAACTTTAACTGTATACGTACTATTATTGCTTATGAGTGTGTTTCTCTGTCATTAATGTCACTTAACTGGCTTCATGTTTGATGTTAGTGACAGCAAATATTAAAACAGCATACAAATGCTGGTTTTTATCAGGATAGCAACCATCCTAATACAGCTTTAAATGTCTTTTATGTGTAACATTTGTGTCAGGACATATAATGTGACTAAATTCTTTATTCATTCTTTATGGTCTTTTTTTAACCTTTCCTCTGATATTAATGCAGTAATTATTGCAATATTTATGTTGCACATAATATGTGTGGTCTCAGAAACATAAATAACTCTTACCTAATATTCCCATCCTTTCCCTGTAGGTGTTTTATGTTTCAGCGAGTTGTCCTTCATCACAGAGCCCAGTGATGTTACTGCACTACCAAAGGACGCTGCTGTCTTGGACTGTCAGGCTCATGGGCAGCCTCCAGTCACCATCAAGTGGCTGAAAAATGGAGTTCATTTGGCAGAAAGTGAACACATGCAGTTTCTGCCCAACGGCTCCTTGTACATACCAAAGATAAAGCATACAAAGGAGGAATCAGATGAAGGATTTTACCAGTGCCTCTCCAAGAACAAATATGGAGCTATCCTAAGCCAAAGATCACGTCTGACTATCGCAAGTAAGTATGGAGGTAATCGTGAAAGGAACCACCATGGATTTTATACCTCTTTTTAAAGATGGGTTAAAGTTGTTGGTGATATGTCCTTTGAGGTGTCAACATGCAGGCATCAAAATGGCAAGTTCATGGGTTATTAACCTGGAGATGGGAAGCAGATGTACCCCACCCCACTCTTTTTTTTACTTTACTGAGGAAAAACCTCTAAAGTTTAGCTCTCTATGTTATTGGTGGTTGTTCAGACTTGGCTGTGTTTGAGTTTAAAGCTGTCAGACCAGTTATAGGATCATTTTAAGAGACAGTTAAAGATAAATGGAGAGTCAATCTAAAAGCTCATAAATACTCCATAAATAGGCAGCCCTGAGTGTGAGTGCTTTATCTTTTCCATGTTTTAAGGACAAATACCACTTGCACGCTTAAGAAAGTGCCCAAGAAACATTGGCAAAAAGTTAGAAATGATCTCTCTTCTTATGTTGGTAGGATTTCATTGTCACTACAGGCTGTGGCTCTGTGTAACTGCTGAATGGTCTGCTTCACAGAGGAATCTCTGAAAAGGCCATTTGCCTTTTAGCCTTTGTTTGGAGTAACCCTGACCGCCCCAGAAGAAAAGGCTAGCTTTTCAGGGCATTTGTTTGTCCACATATCAGTGGACAGGACAGCTGTGTCTATTCAATGGGCCTGTTCTACCATGGACACTTTTCACAAGTCTTAGAAGGGATATCCTCTGAGTGGTGTCATGGAAACTAGGATGGCCTGCTGAAAGATACTGATTTTGACACCTGACACTGAGGATAGAAAGTTTGGGCTAATATGTGCTTATACTCAGCAGAACACAACAACAATGAAGAACTATCACACAAGAAGAGATTTATATATAAATATAGAAATACAAACAAATCTTATAGACTTATAGACACACAAACTCTGCAATGACAGTCTTGTTGTCATGTATCTGTTAAAGGGCAACACAAAAATCAGTTTCCTATAAGATGACCACATAAAAACCCTCAAATGTAATGTCAAGTTTGCTGTGGCGTCCGGCCTTTGTCAGTGAAAGGGTTAAAGGTTTTCGGTCAGCTGTAGGCGTGGAGTGGAGGATGGGCCTCCTCTGTGCTCCCCTTCTGTCCAGAGGTCCTGGGGGTCAGGGGTCAGCAGGGAAAGGCTTTGTGATGTCACAGGCCTGCGCTGGCTGAGCTGCCCTGCTGTTCTCTCTCCCAGCCCACAATCCCTTTCACTGGATCAGTCCGCTCTGTTGCCCTGTCAAGCAGAGCCCTTTTGTTAAAAGAAAGGCCAGTTTGTCATGTGATTGAACTTGCTAGTTCCAGTAAATTGTGGGGATCCTTTCAAAACATGTTTACATCGAGGAAGTATGTCCCTTGTAGGACTACATCACTAGTTTCAGCACCTCTTAGATTTGCAGTGTTAGATATCTGCCATAAATTTCTCAAAATATTTGCAAAACAAGTACATATGTGCTTTTATATTATAATTTATTACTACTGTAGCATCATATATACATAGATATAGGATAACAACATAAGAATCACATGGTCATTTTTTGTAGACTAATGGTAAACTGACTTCGATCTGGCTCCCAGTTTGGCCTAAAATTGAATGGACAGGGGGTAGAGGCGAACTTTGACCTCTGTAGAGAACCTTTGTGCTGTTTGACCTAGACATTGATTTGTTCTTCACAACAGAGGTGACCATATTAGCAGATCAGTCTGTGCAGGCCACACCCACCATCTACATCACTGATCCCAGAGAGAGAGTGAAGATGGTGTGTTATTTCTCAGTGGAGAGTAAACAACATATGTAACCTCTTTTCCTGAGGACCTTTCATGGAGCTCGGCCATGTTGTCTGGAGATGGAAGAGGCAGATCTTTCCAGATTAATAATAATACTGACCACTGGAAAATAATGAATATTACTTTGACATGGGATTTGGGTGTCAACATACTAACCATAATCAAAACCTACTGCAATTTCAGTGGAACCAAACCACAACCAAACCATAAAGGATCATTTGAACTGACCCTGGTTTAAGCTAAACCCCTAATGCACTTCACATAAGCAGGGTTACCAGTTTATTTATGTAATATTGATGAGATTAGGTCTTGAATTAAAGGATTGCTCTTTAATGTGGAGTTTCAGTGGGAGAACAGGGTATTGATTTTCTTTAACATGATATTGACTTCCTTCCTGTGAGTGAGGGGGGAGGCAGAGAGTTATCACCTTAATGAATGAAGGTCATTGGTCATATTTTACAGAGTATTCTAAGGAGAAATGCAGATTGGGGGTTGCTTATTTGTGGTGATTATTGAAAGACCTTTTAAATACACATAAACAGAATGTGTCTCAGCGAATTGTGCACAGTTATACACGGTCTTAAAGCAAGTATTCATACTGAATCATTGTCTACATTGCAGGATCTAAGTAGAACATTTACATATGCATAGCTGTAAAATATGTGCAACAGAAACTGACAATATGGTATTGGCTTGGTATACTTTGCTGATATATAGTATAGTATAGTAGTATAGTATAGTAAAGATTTCTGCAAGAAAAAGGTTTAATTATATATTTAGACTTTGTTTTAAATATTTGCTTGCCATCCTTTTATGGAAACTGAATTGATTGTTTTTTATCTATAACAATGCATCATTCAGTGTCATTCTTCAATTGATCCATTGATTGGACCAGCTGGTCAGTGGCTCATCTGCACAAAAGCAAGATCATTGTGTCTCACAAGACAAGATCAATACCTTTCATAGAATCAGTTAACATCCATCAAAGTCAGGGCTTTGCATGCATAATGTATAATATTTTACCTGAGCTGAAAGACAATGCTATATTTAGTAAGTGACAAACATAAATAAATCAGTCTAAATAAGCCCACTACCAAAACAAACACCCATTGACTTCATGATAAGTAGCTGAATTGTTTTACTGCTGCCAGATGCCTTGATTTATAATTATTTTTTTCCACCACAGGTATCTCAGAGTTTGTGTTGCATCCTGTGCCTATGGTGGTGACTGAGGGTTCAGTGGCACGATTCTCCTGTGCGGTCACTTCCACCCCTCCTGCCACCATCACCTGGGAGCGAAACCAAAGCACATTACCTTTACAGACAGACAGGTACCAGCACACGCCTTGAGTCATTTTAGCTTATTTCTAACCTAGCAGCAGCTCCTAAATTCTGTTGCTGACTAAATAAAGTTTGACCCTAATGTTATCTTTGAATGTTCCCAGAATAACGGTTTTGCCAAATGGAGTCCTCCAGATCCACAATGTAAAACTGGAAGATGCTGGACAGTATCGATGTGTGGCAACTAACATCGGTAGCCGTTTGAGGAGTAGAGAGGCCACACTGACAGTCAACAGTCAAGGTACATAGACTGCATAAACTGGATTTTAGAAATGAGCGTGGAACCATCATTTTATATGGTTAATTTATTTTTAACATTTTCCATTTTTTTGTGAAGGTGCAGGCCCTAAACCACTTCAGAGGCCCAGAATCATTGCTGGACCTCAGAACGTCACAGTTTCTCTTCACCAGACTGTGGTGCTGGAGTGTGTGGCCACAGGGAATCCCTGGCCGATCATCTCCTGGAGCCGTGCTGACAGTAAACCCATTGATGTGTACAATGCCAAAGTGCTGGGCAATGGGAACCTGGTTATTACTGATGTCAGTTCCAAGCACAGTGGAGTCTACCTCTGCAGGGCCACCACCCCTGGAACCCGCAACTACACTATTGCTGCAGCCAACCTCACAGTTCAAGGTACAGTAAACTCTTAAGTAAATAAATAAACCATATGTGTTTGTGTTTTGTTTTGTGGGTTAATAAATGCTAAGCTATAGACTGTGTTTTCATTACTATTCTCTTACATCTTTGATTCAGTGCCACCATCCATTATTGAGAAGCCTGAGAGTCAGACCCGTCCAAGAGCAGGCACTGCCCGGTTTATGTGCCAAGCGGAGGGAGTGCCCCCGCCACGCATCAGCTGGCTAAAGAATGGGGAAGAGGTTCACTTAAATGGAAGGATTAAGATGTACAACAGGTAATGGAAAACAGGAATACTGATCACCTAAGAACTGCCTTAATCAAATAAAATCTATTACTTGAGGTTGCTTTTCTATGGTTAGTACTGATCATTAATATTTTGTTTATTGTTCCACAGTAAATTGGTGATCACCCAGATCATCCCTGAGGATGATGCCATCTATCAATGTGTGGCAGAGAGCGGACAGGGTTCTGTGCTGTCCCTGGCTCGCCTTATTGTTGTCATGTCTGAGGACAGGCCCAGTGCACCGAGAAATATCCATGCTGAGACCATCTCAAGCTCTGCTATCTTACTGGCCTGGGAGAGACCTCTCTACAATGCAGACAAAGTCATTGCCTACTCCATCCATTATATGAAGGCTGAAGGTGAGACTGAGAGGAAGAACCATTTAAATTTGTTTCAGTTTTTTCATTTGATTGAAAAAAAAGATCAGTTATTAACTGAAATGGATGAAGGTGTGAAAAGATGTGAGATGACAGTCAACCACAATGAGGTATCTCACTCTCTCACATATGATCATCTTTCTCTGGTGAAGGCCATCTGTTGTTGCTGCACGGAGCAGAGGTCAAGGAGGACTCAGAATGGCAACTTCGCTGAAATAACAACAGGCTTAGCCAGCCCATTGTCCGCTTTCCAGCTCATTCTGCTTGCATTTAAAGGGGCAGTGTAGCTTCTTAAAAGCCTCGTAGTCCTGCAAACCAGTAACTTAAGGAGATATTTAACTTTAACCATTACATTGACAGTTAAGTAACTCTATTAAATCAAGTCTTCCTTTGTAAACAAATGTTTAATTAGGTTTGCTTTAAGAGGCCTGGAAGCAGTTATGGGGCTGTGCCTTGCATTACACATGTTTATAGAAAGGATGAGCAACATTCAGCAAGCATCATGCCTTTCAGAACACTAACTCTGAGTCTCTCCTTTGGATTAACCTATTTTCTAACCTACTCTTTATTCTTTTGAATGTCAGGTCTGAACAACGAAGAATACCAAGTTGTTATTGGCAACGACACAACCAGTTATATCATCGATGACCTTGAGCCAGCGCGAAACTACAGCTTTTACATTGTGGCTTATATGCCAATGGGAGCCAGTCGTATGTCAGACCAAGTCAGTCAACATACACTGGAGGATGGTAAGCATTGAGACTCTCAGCATTCCTTGCAATAAATCACTCTGGTAGTTAAGCTAAAATGCATGCAACTGATGTGTGTACAGAGCACATTTTCAGTGGACATAAGGGGGATGGGCACGCTGTTGTTAGCACAGTTTTCTTGTGTGTTCTACTCACTAACACCACATTTGTGTGAATAATACATTTGTTAAATAGTTTAGCTTTTTGCCTTTTGTACTCTGAAGAAATCAGTCATCACATCAGAGTCAAGCATTTTTCTCATGCCCCCGTCTTTTCACAGTGCCTTTACGTACCCCAGAGCTAAGTCTGACCAGCCAAAGCTCCACAGATATCCAGGTTAGCTGGCAGCCGCTGCCTGCGAAGTTGAGCCGCGGCCGTTTGTCCGCATACAGGCTATCCTATCGTACAGCAGCGGACAACACTGTCATCTCTGTGGAGATACCACAGAACAGCACCGAATATCTGCTGGAAGGCCTGCAGCCTGACACCATCTACCTGCTCCGCATGGCTGCAGCCACCCGTGCGGGCTGGTGTGAGCCATCTGCATGGACCTCACATCGCACACCTAAGACCTCCAGCAGCAAAGGTAAACCTAAAAAGGTTGTCTCAAATATTTGAGAGATGGTGATATAAAGTGGTATGTTATTCCTATAAGTGCAATCGCATCACATGGCTGTATAGAGCACTTTTGTTCACTTAACTTTTGCATTTGTTTTAATGTGTGATTGAATTTATTCTTAGGGTCAAAAGCAGGCATCTTCTGTAGTATAAGAAGCAAAACAAGTGCATGATCTAGAGTGATAGAATCACATGGTGCCAAACTTGTAACTGGCTACGCTTTTGCTTTTGTCACATCACTATTTTGTTGCTCTTAGAATACTAGGAGGATCACTAGAGCTCATGCAGAGTGACCGGCTTATGACTGAGTTTGCTCTTGTAGCATTGTCCCACAGTCTTTGTGTTGGTTACCCAGGAACCTTTGCCCTTCGCTGTCAGTGATGTTAGAGTGGCCTCAGTCACGGGTCATAAAGAGAGGGCCTCAGGCATCTATGTGGGGGAAAGAATAGCCTCTTTTCATGACCTGGTGTGTTGGGGGAGGCTGTTTGTACACCAAAGCTGGATTTCTTGTTTTCAAAAGTTTAGTGATATACTTGATGTGATGTACAGCAGCATGGGCGACAGAATTATATTATTTTAGCGCAAGGTCTACAACATGAATGCTAGTTAATGAATGTCTTCTAGAATGTTTTGTGTAGTGGTGTATTTTTTTTCCAACATGCAGCCTAAATTATAACTCTGTCACACCCATTTTTTTTAATTTGAACTGACACTCCTGGGAAACCACTGGGTCAATAAGATGATCCTCCATCCACCCATCTTTTTTTCTATACCCAGTGTCCTGCTGTTTTTTTGTTGTTCATAGGTTTAGTCTTCCTTTGTGCTCAGTAGTATTTTAAATATGAGTATGTATTGATCCCATGCCTGCTGTCTCTTCCCCATAGTGCCTTCAGCCCCTATTCTTCAACTTGTGCCTCTTAACTGCACCTCCATTGTGGCACGCTGGCAAACCTCCCCAGAATCTGAAGCTGTGCAGGGTTACCAGCTCTGTTACCATGAGGAAGGCCAGCCAGAGCAGCCCACCATCCAGCTGCAAGCTCAGACCTACACCTACACCATCAGTGGCCTTGGTGAGTGATGCACTTTTGTTGTCATAGCCTAGTTTGATTTGAGGTAATGTGATAGTGGAGCAGATGAAAAATATAACATCATGTATATTTGACCAAGTAAGTGCGTTTCTACTATTTAGACCTGTGATTTTGGTGCAGAGACAACCAAGAGTGACCGATGGGTTCATACTCAAATGGGTGTTTCCAATTAATTCAGTGGGCAGTTGGACGGTGCATTTGCATTTTCACCCCCTGTCCTGATCAATATGGGCTGACCCCTCTTGCCTAACCACCGGCCCTCTCCAGACTGGCTGTGGCATTGTGTGAGATCAGGCTCCCAGGTTAGAGGTCAGGGTCCAGATGTCCCTCCCACCACCGTTTCCCATCCTGCAGCTTGCATAATTACCCCTGGCCATTGTGTGGTGTTCAGGGCCAGGCCTGCCCGGTAAGACCCTGGCCACTACCCCCTTTAGCTGGACACTGGAACACACACACAACTCCCTCTGGGATTGGCCAAAGCTGGACCGAGCCACTGACCTCTAGCCGTGAGACAGCAGTCCTGGATTTGGACCCTGCCCCCACTGGTCATCTGTGCTGTCCATGTAAATAACCCCCTGCAATCTATATGCAAAATGAACAAGGGCCATACTAATCAAAACTGTTGATAACATAATTTTGTCTGATGTGAGTCTTCAAGCACAGTGTGGTCCTAAGACAGTTCATGCACAAAAACTTGAAATAGAGGTTTATAGAGGTGGGTAGGTTGTTTTTACGTTAACTGTTTTTACATTAAATGTTTTTGCAGTATAATTGAAAATAATAAAAGAAGAAGAAGAAGAAAATATAAAACCCTTCAGTATGTTACTCCATCATCACATAAACTGCTGTTGCACAACATCACTGATCTCAACTGAGGTTCTGTTTCGGAGCAATGTTTCTTTCTGTGTTGCCCCAAGTTTAAGGCTATAGCACAAGGGCAGTAGGAAGAACATGAAAGAGGGAACAAAAGGGGCCCAGCTCCCACAGTCCTGCGCCCAGATTCCTTGTGTTCTATCTTGGCCTGACCTGGTGACCCCAGTCAAACCCCCCAAGTCCCATGGGCCTAGGATCCCAGCAGCTGAACGCTGCCTGTGGCCCAGCCCCCACATCAGGCCTGGACACACTGCCTTCACTGGTCAATACCCATAGGCCGACCTTTCACACTGGAGGCATAAAACAAATCTTAACACACCCTAAAAACGTCCTGATTAAGGAGCTAAGGCATTGGTAGATTTTCAAAATAAAACAACCTTATGTGTCCCATAATAACTGTTTTTTGGTGTGTACAGTACAAACAAGATCACATTTTTATCTCATCTCACCTCTGTTCCTTTCTGATTTGTTTGTATTGTGTTTTAAAGCACAACCTAAATCAGTGGTTTTCAAACTGGGGTCTGGGGACCAACAGGGGGTCCTTGAGTAGGTGGTCATAGGGGATCCCCATCAAAAGGAGGAATTGAATATTTTTACTTTTATCATTTTGGAAGCTGGAACAACAAGGGAAAAATAGTGTTGGCTGCTGTGATTGATTGAAATTCATAGTAGTGTATGTTGTGTAGTTTATAGATTGTAATCCATGAAAATGTTATTATCGTCAAACCATAAGATTCTCAGATTAGGTGTGCATCTATTGTGGTGGTCCTTGACATTAAAGAGTTTGGGAACCCCTGACCAACAGTATCATACTGTAAGATTTCATAGTTGTAAAATCTTTATAGGCTTTCAAAAAGGGAAAGGCAGTAAAATTTTGTGATGATTTTCATTGCACTTATTGATCATGTCAATATATTTACTGGGCCTTGGGGATGGTTGATCTTTCTCATGCTCCTTACATATGACAGCAAATGATAAATGATAGGTTGGGGTGACTCAGGAGGCCATGCATTGTGCATGCATGAGGAAGGCCTCAACCACCCTGCAGTTAATTGTCAATGTGTCTGCCTTTTTTTTTTTTTTAAATTGATGCTGCTATATTTGTTAACCATCACTTTTGGTATTTTAATGGTGATCTTTCAGGCTTTTGTATTATTAAGCAAATATTTGGCCCCAATAGACATGTCATAGGAGAAAAAGGTGTATTAATGATACATACATTCCACTTTGGTGAGGTCCTGCATGTGCCTGATGGTTTTATTAGCAGTATGGTTGGTTAAATGTCACTGTTACTGGGGCAATGAATGGAAATGAACCGTTATTACTGTTATTCAGCATTTTCCTGGCTTTGATCAGTCAAAATGTCTGGTATTTGAAATAAGATATTATGTGCAGTTATTGTAATGTCAGTTTTAGCAACATGACTGAAAATATATTATTTGTATTTCAGATCCAAGGAGAAAATATCATGTCAAGATTCTGGCTGTCAGTAAAGCTGGAGATGGCTATCAAACAGACCAAACAGTCAGTACTCCGGGATGTGTGTGTAAGTACTACTCTCCAATTGTTTTATCATTTTGAATGTAATATAACTTTTTCTGAAACTGAGATATGAGATGAAAATATGCATTTTGTTTGCATCATTCAGCGGCTAGAGACCAAATGGCAGCATCCCCTCCGCCTCCAGACCATGTGGCTGTGTTAGCCAGCAATTCATCTACAGTGTCCCTACGCTGGAGCCGTCCTGCCTTCCCCTCTGGAAAGGTTGTTAGCTATACAGTTCGCTGTACACCTGTGGGCACCCACAACGCCTCTGCTATACGCTACCTACAAATGTAAGCTGAAGACTAAAAAGAAAAATCTATATTTTGCCTCCAGCTTCACAGAAAAAAAGGCTCCAATATTTTTTCTTTGGCCATAATGTAAGAATGTTGTTTGTCCACAGTACCAAACAGGGTGTGACGGTTCAGAATTTGGTTCCAAACACTCGCTATGAGTTTGTTGTGCGTCTCCATGTGGACCAGATGTCAAGCCCGTGGAGCTCTGTTGTTTACCATCGAACTCTGCCAGCAGGTAATAAAATCAACATTACTGTAACATTATTTTGTCATGACTGTACATTTTCATATTTGGTTATCATGAATTTGATTCTTCTGTGTACAGCACCTAGCCAACCGCCTGCAGGAGTTCGAGCAAATATGATCGAGGATGACACTGCCCTGGTGTCCTGGAGGGAGCCCACTGAGCCCAATGTGGTGATTACACACTACACCATCCTGTACGCTTCACAGAGAGCCTGGTTGGCTGGACACTGGCAAATAATGCAGAGGGAGGGTGAGTAGTACACTATCATGTATCATGTCAGTGATGCAGAATATATTTTAAACACATAGGAATATGTTGAGGATGAGTATTACTCATCAATAATACCTCCAATAATGTATCACTAACCACATGGGGGCTTTCTCTCAACACTTGTTACAGTGGGTTGTGTATCACCTGAACTCTCCAGCATTAGCTATAAAAACATACATGCTGTTTACAATTATTCATGTACTTGTATCAGTTTTCTGTATTTCTAATCCTTGTGATGTGTTTCTGTTTTCAGGAAGCCACACAATGGCCCTGCTGGAGAAGCTGGAGCCAGGGAATGTCTACCTGGTGAAAATTGCTGCTTCCAACCAGGTCGGTGACGGGCCTTTCTCTAACATTGTGGAGCTGCCACTGAAGCGTGGAAACAAGAACCCAAGGCACTCTGACAGCTTCCCAGAAACAACAGGTAAGCATCATGAAGACATCTCTTGGTGATGAGTTTGATTCAGTTGTGATATAAAGCTGGTAGTTATGTGGCGTCAGAATCCGGTGCTCTCTGGTTTCTTAACTTGAAATAAAATGGTTTCTCAGGCAATACTGTGATATTAGGTTTGTGTTGCTACTAGGAGTCCTGCTTTATTAAATTCATGTATCTTATGTTGACAAAACTGCATTTTTAAAGTGAGGTGATACACTTTGCTCTTTATTGCTGTACTTATCCAAAAAGGCACAACACAAGTATACACTTACAATCATTAGTAAAGATGGTCCATGTAAAGTGAATGAAAGTTCCTCTCTGGCAGCTTCACTAGGAGACATAGGTCTAATTAACAAAAGAATGGTCCAGTATAGGCATAATAGTGGAGTATAGAGTACAGAGTGTTTTGATTAATGTCATTTTTATTTCTTTTTAAATATTAAATTCAATCGCAGTGTTAAATGATAATTTCATATTTAAGGTAGGAATATGTTTTTTCTGATAAAAGCTCAGTGGACTTTGTAATGCTGGTCAAGTCCTGCACGCAGTGTTGTTCATGAACTGTAAACAACATTAGATGAACGTGAAGGATTTCAAACAGCAGTTTCTAAATTGAGATTATTAACTGTTATCGCTCCTCTGTATCTTTATTTTCTCTAAATAATCTGACACACTGTGGTGTTTATCTTCCAGTGTACTCTGATGGTCTCTACCACATAGACCAGAAGTCTATGACAGGGATCATTGTTGGTGTGAGCATCGCCTTGGCCTGTATTGTTATGTGTGCCATTATCCTCATCAATAAGGGAAGACCAAGGTACTGATTGTAATCATTTGGAATAATGAAAACAATTATAGTGCAAAACATAAATTATGAGTTTTGTTCTGACATTTGTTTGCATTATTATCTTTGTTTGATTAATAGAAAATCCTCCAGTCACAAAGTCATTGCTGTGGGAGCTGCTGAAGATCGACATGCTGGTTTGTCCCTGCCCACCGAACACCTTACAGAGAATGTTGAGGTCCTTATACCGATGATACGTGCTCACTTTATAGATGCCAAGGTGAGACAAACAAAACAGAGTGAATGATACAATTTTAAGTTTCACAGTTGCATGTTTAATATTCAGAAGAGATCTGTAATCTGTAAAAATGTCTCATATATTTTCTCATTTGTTCCAGGGTGGATCTAACATGGTCATAAACAGTGCCGGTCCAGTGAGCAGCAAGAGTCAAAGCAAGAGGTGGCTACTCTTCAAGAGGGACGCCATGAATCCAGCTGAAAGTGATGTAAGCGATGCAACATTATTGTGGTCAATCAGCTTTCTTTTCTGTCTTTTTTAAAAATCTTTATTCAATTTACTGTTTTCTCTATCTCCTTAGATTGAGACGAGAGCCAGTTTGTACGAGGCTGGCAAAACTGTTCTGAGGTATGACGAGCATTTAGGTTCAGCGCCCCTGCCACCTTCATCCCGGGAGATCATCTATGGACCATTTCACTCGGAGAGCTCTCACACCAGTGAGGGCAGCCAAGAGACGGGAGACTCTGGACACTACTCCAACGAAGAAAGCAACGAAGAGATGAGCAACCCTTCGACCAGCCAAAGCTCCAGACCCGAATCTTTTGGGTCTGACGATATCACCACTGTCGCTGAGCTGAAGCAGTCTTTCAAAGTGGAAAATGAGGAGATGCCTAGCCGTCCCCGTCATCACTCCGCCCCTGATGCCACCCGGCTCTGCTGCACCTCAGAGGGCTCTCATCCTGCCCTGCACACGTCCCAAGCAGTCGGCTCCTGACATCACCTGGCCTAGATATATCTCCAGCGGCCGAAGCTAAGCCACTTCTACCTCGTTTGCTTCTTGAGTTGAGCCCCTCGATTATTTCCTGAGGCACAAGGGACCAGGAAGCCAGCTGCTGCGGTGGAGGAAATGTGCTTCAGCTTCAGATCAACCTCAGGATTTTGTATGAATGTTTGTTATAACATTTTATTTCATTTACTTTCTACCTGTCTGTGTTTGGCATTGTCTGTCCTAAACCAAAGCTCACCCATGATGAATGTTAAAAAGAATGTCAAAAATGTACTGTGATACATTTTCATTATATTTAATTACTTTCCACTGGAGCAGAGGGTGTAGTTGAGCCCTTTTGACTGATTATCTACCTCCATGTTCTTCTTCTGTTATTGTACATACATTACTACCTCTTTTTCACCACATATGGTGCAGTATTATTTCAGACTCAGGGGACAAGGTGAAAACATTTCATTGCCATGTCTTGTTACCTTTTTTTTGCAGGGGCGGGGCATTATTATTACCAAGAGCTCCTTGTGCTTTAAATTCTCTGAACTTTTTGTTTTCACGGTTTAAAGAGCTTTTTTTTCACATTGTTTGAATGATGTATGTTGTGAAAATAACAAGTGCATTAGATATTGTCAAACTATTTGAGCTTTATCGTAAAAAAATATCGTTTGGCATTTTCAATGCACTGAACTCAAAGCTTTAACATTGCCTTAATATCAAAAGGGCTTTGCATACTATAGAAGATGAGATCCAAAGACGTGAAAAAATGTACCCAAAGAGTTTTTGATAATACAATAGATATTCTAAGGCAACCAAAAATATAAGTGGATGTACATTGAAGGTGCGTTTGCCAAAATATTGTTCTTGCCAATGATGTAAATTTCCCTTAGAACGGTGGTTTCAGTGTTTTTCTCAGTGTAAATTTTCTTGACGCTTTATTCTGGTGAAAGCTTTAGCACAAGTCGCTCCGGCTTGTGCTCCATTTGCCTTCTAGACCATTGCTAAACGCAGCGGTGATGCCGATGCTATTATCCAAAGAGTTGTCTCCTTCCTCAGATGGGTACGGCTTTTAAATTCAGTTGATCCTTGGTACTACGAGGTGGAAATTATTGACACAAGGCCAAAGATCCAGTGTGTCCTGCCAGTGATAGATGATGATATTTATTCTTTGTCTAGAGAATCATCTATTAACTGTTCACCAATATTGCTGTATGGGGAATAATTCACTTTCTTTCTCCATAATATTTCCTGTCCAGGTGTGACAATGAAGGATTCTGACTATCAAAATTTAAACCCAATGTGTGAAGAGCAACATAATCAATTTTTATATCTTTGTAATACAAATAATCCTAACCAAAGAAACGTGAAGTCTCTGTTATTTAGTGATTTTCTTTGGTTTTCATTTACATTATTTGCATTTAATGTGATATGATTTCCAATGGTTTTGATTACTAGAAAGGCATTTTTACATTTTGTTTTTTAAAGCTTGAGATGTCATAAATTGTTCTGCTGTCTTTTTTTTATCACCATTTCAACTGAATGATACTTTTAATTTAGATTGTCTTTTTAGCATGATGTTGTAAAACAAAAACATTTCCAATTTTTAATGTTACATTTTACTAAATTAATAATTTTGGTTTCAAGTTCAAAGTTTGTCTGTGTAATGCATTAAAGAGAAGGTTAATTTGAAAGCCACAGATAATTTTGCTGACTTAACTCAGGTGCCAAATGTAGATTTAGAGCGTAGACTTAACTGTTATTATTTAAGTTATGGTGTTCTGATATTTCTGCTTTTGAATACCAAAATACACCTTTTAAACCAAAGTGAGCAACAAAGTATTTTACGTGTTGAAAAGTTGCAACAGACATTTTTGATACTCTCAAGATGATCACAAATACTAGATAATAAAATTGTTCTTGAAAAATACATTTTGTGTTTCACTTTGTCTTTTTGGCTTCATCACGTGTGTTTGTGAGCAAATGTTACCTCCTTTTAGAAATGTATTGAAAAGTTAATATGATATGGAGTATTTTAAACAACAGTGTATCCTGTTCTTCTTACCATCAGCAGAAAAAATAAAGACGGTAAATGTAAATGTTTTTGTGAACAGTATTTTTTACATTCGCTTTGATGAACACAAACTGAGGTTTTTCTACTATACGTCTCACAATGAAGAGAAATCTACAGTATATCTGCTGTGCTTCATTTGACTCTGTAATCAGTACAGTCACATATGAAGGAATGACTCCATGGTTACCAGAAGAAAGGAAGTAAGAGAGTAAGAGATACAGCTGTGAGACATATTGTAGGTGTTTGTTAATATTAGTTTGGAAAATATGATGCACACGTGTTCAATTCTAATTTAATAATTAATACTTTATAATATAAATAATCTTATGAATAAATAGTCAAATATATAAAATAGTGTCCATAAAATTGCTAAAACTCAACTGATTATTTAGAAATGTTTTTTTCATCTGTTACATTTATATACATATATGATTACAAAATAAAAACAAGGTTTTTAAAAAGGGCACATTTAAATAGAAGTTTCTATATTGAAATAAAAGTTAACTCTAATATAATCATGTAACTCAAACTGAGGTTTGAGCTTTGGTTTTTAATCCATCATTTGTCTATCAAATCACAAGTTATTGGTTAGTTCAAATATTTTATTGATTTATTGATTATTTATGTCATCATTTCTTATTTATTTGTTTTTCTATTTAAAATTGAACAAAGGATATTATGTCATACTGGACAATGTAAGGCAATGAGTCCAAGCCCAATAATATAAATTACTTTCGTCTAATCCTCAATGCTAGTGTAACTTTTTCACCAAGTTAAATCCAATGTGAATATGTTTTTTTAATATATACTTTATATACTTTTTATACTTTTATTAGCATTTGTGTGCACACAGAACAAATGACATTTACAGCAATACATCACAATCAGTGGGACAACAAATTTGTGCAATACTGTAACACTTGTCAGTGTACTGTGTCACTTTTACTACTGATATCACCATTTTAAATATTGTAGTATATCCTATGTACATAGTATGTTCACCTATTTATACAGTGACACTATATTATTCTTTTTTACCAAAAAAGGCATAGTATTGTATTTTTCTTCTTTAGATTATTTTTATCCTTTCATTGCCTAGTTGACTGTGTTAACCTGCACATGACAAATAAACCTGAAACTTAAAAAGCTAAAGAAGCAAAGGTACAGGTCATGGACCACCAGATGTCTACATAGAAAAAATAAAAGGCTACATGGTTATAACAATCCTATTTTCCCCAGTGTTTATCTCCCTTCTCCTTCTGTAGTCATGAATCATCAAACAGTGTAACAGGGTGTCCAGCGGGGGGCAGCAGATCTCCAACAGGCGCTTGCAGCCGCACCGAGCAGAGGAAGGAGAAGAAGCACCGACAGGGCGGTCTTGTTTGTGTCAGTCGTCGCACGCAGCGACTCTTGCTGTGAAGATGCGCATCGAAAAGTGTTATTTCTGCTCGGGACCAGTGTACCCCGGCCATGGGGCGATGTTTGTACGGAACGACTGTAAGGTATGACGGTGTCTTTGTGCTTTAATAACCGTGTAACTTGAACAGAGGCTCGTGTTTTGGCTGTTGGTGTTGATCCGTTAGCTAGCCTGCTAACGTAACGTGCTGCGTTCACTCACGTGGGATGGAGAGAGGGTTTATTATCAGCTGACAGACGGTTAATAACGCAACTTAATGATTATCTACACAGTAATTACAACGTGGAGTACAAGTACAAAACATTTACGTAATAATTTCTGAAATGTTTAATCCACACCGCCTGTAATAATCTGATGAAGAGCCCGGACTTTTAACTAGCA
Source organism: Sciaenops ocellatus (assembly GCA_033000465.1). Taxonomy (NCBI): domain Eukaryota; kingdom Metazoa; phylum Chordata; class Actinopteri; family Sciaenidae; genus Sciaenops; species Sciaenops ocellatus. The sequence goes on from CP136871.1 coordinate 11,236,464, forward strand.
GGGCCTCGTTTGTGGCTGGTGGAGTAGTTGCGCCCTCTAAAGGAACTGTAGACTGATCAGAAACTATAAAATATGCTGTGTGTGTGAAGCTTGTAATGTTTGTTGAGGTTATGTGTTTAAACATTGAGTTACTTATTGAAGTCCAGATGTGTTTAGGAATAAATATTATACATCTCCAGTGTGTTTAATACACCTGACAGTCACAACAAACACACGAGCTTCACAAGGGTATTATGTAAGGGCTAATTATTTAATATTTTCTTATTTATTTATTTTTGTTTCTTTCTTTTACTGATTTTTTTTTTATATAATATTATTTGAATGGTTGTCATTTCAATAATTTAGCTCATGTTTCACTATGAAATCATTTTGAAAAGTGCCATACAAACAGTTATTTTTATTTTATTTATTTAATTATTATTTAGTAGTGCCTCTAATGTCTAATGGTGTTTAAGTTTGTTTATTGATATTGAATTTTATGTCAGGGTTGTTAAGTAGGGGTTGTAGTGACTGCCCAACTTGATTTCAGTCGCTTGGTGGGTGAGAGGCGGATTATTGACGCGTTTCCATCAAAACAGGAATGAGAGTTTGGCTCAGGTTTCTTTGCTGTCGTTTATTGAAAGGTTGCACGTGAATACTGGTACTTACATTTGAGGACTTTGTGGTATATGGTGGTATTTCTTGTCTTGTCGCTAAACAGTAAAAGTCATGCCATCCCTTCACCGACTACCCGAAACTAACCTAAAATGATCTATTTACACACCTGCTGCCCAACTGCAATTAGTGACATACAAAACCAGAGTGACCAGTGGTCAAATCTACATATACACACAAATGGCTCTATGCTGGTTACAATATAGAAGTACAATACTGGTGATAAATATTGCTCATCAGCAGGAGCTGAATATTGATTATGTTAATAATACTCATATGATAATATTGCATAATCCATCCATCCATTATCTGTAACCGCTCATCCTCATCAGGGTCCCGGGGGGATTGGAGCCTATCCCAGCTGAGTTTAGGCGAGTGAGAGGCGGAGTACACCCTGCACAAGTTGCCAGTTCATCACAGAGCACATAGAGACAGACAACCATTCACACTCACATTCACACCTATCGGCAATTTAGAGTCACCAATTAACCTATTAAGTGCATGATTTTGGACTGTGGGAGGAAATATTATATAATATATAGTGTAAATAATCCAGTGCTCTTAAATCATTCCTTTCTGTTCTCACTTTGTGAGTCACACTCAGTGTAATTTTCCTTTTTGTACAGTGTATGTTTACAGACTCTCTCTCCACCTCCCTGCACTTGTTTTGTCTCTTTTGAGTGTAGTTCATTTGCCAAAAAAGAGACAAAACACGCAATAAAAGATTAAAATGAATTTAACAAGTGTTTTTTGGTCAGATTTTGGAGAGAGAATATTGCAATCATGAATGCATTTGAAAATGATCGTTCAGTGAAAGTCTGATCTCGCAACAGACCTACAGCATTTGGCAATACCGTATTTAACACATTATGGGCATGCCATTATTGAAGCTTAATATAAAGCCTTTTTATAATTAGGTTGGTACAGCATTAAAGATGAAAAATAAATCGTATTTTACATAACATAAATACTTTTGGTGTTTCTTTCCTTAACGTCAATACCAGTGCATCTGTAATAAGCTAATATCGGATGATATTCAGTCAGATATTAATAAATATGTACAGTGTTAAAATAAGTGCTTGTAACTGTTGACAAATGTGATGGCAAATCTTTCAAATGTGCACCTCAACGCTACAGAACTTTTATGCAGAGCAAATTATTTTTATTCTTTTGGCAAAGAAACTAAACATCTGTTTGAGGTCCTATGGTTTCTTTTAATCTTTTAATTATTTGTTCTTTCTGTCTCTCTATTTGAATTTACGTAGACCTTCAGATTCTGCAGATCAAAATGCATCAAGAACTTCAAGAAGAAGCGTAACCCAAGAAAAACAAGATGGACCAAAGCATTCAGAAAGGCGTCAGGAAAGGAGTTGACAGTGGTGAGTTTATCTACAGAGCATCATCTCAGAGTCCCTCACTGGTTTTACTGTTACTTATCCAACAAGCATCGTCTCTTTCAGGATAACGCTTTGGAGTTTGAGAAACGCAGAAATATACCTGTTAAATACAACAGGGATCTGTGGGAGAAGACAGGTAATGTATACGTTTATTTCTGACATTTACATGTTGCTTTGATTTAATTTGTTGTAACTGTAGAGTCATGGGTCACTTTTTATTTCCACAGTGGAGGCAATGAAGAGGGTGGAAGAAATCAAACAGAAACGACAGGCAAGATTTATCATGAACAGGTGAGCAAATCATTTTGAGTTCATTCTTATTAAATAGTTACGCTGAACTGTTCTTATGTAACAAGTTTATTATTGTCTGTTTGACTCACGTTTACTGTTTTTGCCTTCACTTTATAGATTGAAGAAGGGCAAACAGCTGGAGAAGGAGGAGGCCATCAGCGAAGTGAAGAAAAATATTCATCTTATCAAAGCACCACATGCAGGTAAGAATATTTAGAGTCACCAGATAGCCGAGTTATAGTTATACAGAAGTGTATTGTAATCATGTACATGGTATTTGAATTATGACATTGATTTTACACACACACACACACACACACACCAAGGTACAGCCCCTCTCACCATCGATTAACAGGTTTAACTATTAACCACGGTTGAAAGTGTCACAGTTTTGTATCATCATAAAAGCTCAGCTACAGAGTGTTTCTGCCGCAATCAACAAAGTAGCAGTGAGTTAAGAGTTGGGAGCAACAAAACAGGAAAAAAAACACTACACTCACTAAAACTGCATGTAATCACTAATACCTGCAAAAGAAAGATTAATTTACCCCTCTGCTAAAAACGCTCATGATTTTAAACATCTGGAGTGTTACAAAATATTTTTTCCTCAGACTATAATCATCAAAATCTTTTTGAGTTGTTGCACACTAGAGGTGTTTGGAATTAAACTCCAATTTTTCACAGTTTAGTGATGATGGATATTTGTTATGGATTATTATAATGCTAATCCAGTCGGGGAAACAAATAAAACACTGTTTAATGAATGTTGTTAAGATTAGTCTTTAGATTTCAGCATTGTTCACGTTTTGTCTCTGTTCGTTACAGGAAAGGCCAAACAGCTGGAAGACAAAATGGTGCAGAAGTTACAAGAAGACGTGGACATGGGAGATGAAGATAACTAATCTTATATCCAAAGTGGTTTTGTTTATGTGATGAACTTGATATTGTACTTCTTATTTGGAATTACATTTTCCAAATGGCTGATGGACACAATTTTGCATTCAGTTTTAAATTGCCGTGCAAGCATCGAAAGCATTGACCCAAGAAAGATCTCTGAAGCAGCAAATAACGACACATCTCCTGGTTAATTCTTTCTCCCCCAAGTGATAATTGGGGCTGTAAAGAATTGACATATAATGTATTACAATAATGCAGATGTTAACCAACAAATAATTAAAAGACATCTTTTTGAAATTGCTCCTCTGTTTTCTTATTTCTTGTCCTTGTATTAGTATGAAGATAATGGAGGAAGAGCTGCACTTTCCAACACTGCACACAAATTATGTATATATATTGCATATTATCAGCACCATGAATGTAGTGAATGCTAAAACATTTGCCTATGCTTCACAGTTTCCACACCTGTGACTCATCAACCACATGTACTCTACTTTAAACTCTTAAAAGCTAATTTTCCCATTTTATACTGGTGCTCATATAACAGATATAATTACAAATACATCCTTTATTTGAACTGGAGGTATGTTTCTGGTCTTTTTTTCTCTACTGTTGTCTTTATCCAGAAATGTGGATTAAGATGCTTTGACTAATGTTTGAAGTCTGACTAGCATTGACCACTTAAATTTAAACCGACTATTAAAGGTCCAGTGTGTAAGATTTAAAGTGGTTTATTTACAGAATGAGGCTGAACTGAAATGTAATACACATAACTGTTTCATTAGTGTTAAATCTTTTGTTTTTGTTAACTTAGAATGAATCTTTTATATCTGCAGGTGTTGAACAGCCTTGTTTCTGGGCACCTGGGTGCTCTAATAAGCCACCTGTGAGGACTCTTATCGGTCAATCAAAGCGGCCAAGCTGTCAATTATGCGCAACTTTAAGCTTTAATATCATTTAAACGGGTGAGTTAAAAAAAAAAAATCACCCCCCTCACAGTTGTCATGAACTAGCATTAGCTATAGAGACCAAAAACATTGTCTGAACCAGGCTGTAAACATGTTTATTTCTGCTGTGAAGTTGGACATTTTGACATGGGCACTTATGGAGACCGACTCACTTCTGTCACCTGTCTCACGTGGCCGCTCGAGGGATTACAGTTTTTAGCACTTCAGCACTGGCTTCATTTCCCAGCACCGGAGGTTGCCACTTGGTTGCACACCACTAGATGCCACTAAATCCTACACACTGGTCCTTTAACAAGAAATACTACAAAAAAATAAAAGCACGATTAATGTTTTGTCTTCGAGATGCAAAGAAATATTTCAGACTAAACTGGCGTGTTTATCTGGGGTAATGATGACTTGGTGGAGAGTTTTAAAAAGGAATATTTATATTGCAGTACAAAGTAGATTATAGAAGAATATTCTGAACATATATTCAGGCATCAGGTTTATTGCCAAGTAGGTTTTCACATACAAGGAATTTGTCTTGGTGTTTTTGTTGCATAACAAACATTAAGTAAATAAATAAAAGGAAGATTAAAAAAAACATAAACAATATAATTATATGTACAATATATTTTAAAATGAAAAGAGCGTGCAGTTTGTGCAGGAATGTGCAAATGTTCAGAGAGGTATGCAGAATATTTATAGTTTTTATTTATTTATTTATAAATGTTACATAAGAGTTTGTGTTCAGCATAAAGGAGTGAATCAATGACTTAATATTAAATATATTACACAAATATAAGCATGCATGATCTGATGGTCTCAGTCTCTCTCCCATCTGCATCTCTGATATCGATTCACCGGCCTGTTGCTGGACAGGCTGCGTGACAGGCTGCTGCCCTCGCCCGCCTAGTAGCTGCTGTCAGTAGCACCTTTCATCTTCCAGTAGAGCTGGTTGGACGGTTACATCTGTAGTTTTTTTTTTGGTACCAGAGCAGGGATTCAATACAGCTATGTCCGAGGAGGTTGAAGGAACGAGGGCTTCTGAAGAACAGCAGGTAAACTGCAACGACGAGCTGCAAATTGAAGTACTTAGCCGGCGCTGCTAGCACGTCAAATCTGGTGAATTAGCAGGCGGCTAGCAGCGAGCTAAGTTAGCCAGGAGCTAGCACGCTACTCTTGTGCTAATGTAATCAACGATGCTACCGTCTAAGTAATTAGCTAACTAGCTGCCAGCGATTGTTGGTAAAGCAAAACTCTCAAAAAAAAAAACCCTGCTGTTTCAGGGGGCAGCGAGTAGACTAGTAGACGCAATCATCTGTAAGTTGATGGCTAACATTGGTTAATGATGTAGCTTAGCATGCTAAGTTAAATGGCAAGATTGGTGCTAGTGCAAACAGCAGTTGGAGTTTCCCTCATGGCGGCGCCTGCATATTATGCAACATAAATACAAGTCATGCTAGCTTTAACTGCTTGCTACTGCTATGATACTACATACTGTAATTTCATGAATCACTAATGTATTTTAATGAAACTTCATCAAGTCACCTGAATGCTGCCTCACCATCCATATGGTATGTGCTCTTTGAACAGGAAATGGAGGACAAAGTAATCAGTCCAGAGAAAGCAGAGGAGGCCAAACTGAAGGCCAGGTATCCAAACCTTGGAGCCAAGCCTGGAGGCTCAGACCTTCTCAGGAAAAGACTTAATCAGAAGGGGGTATGTAATTAAACCTGGGCTAGCTATTCGTTTCAACAATACAAATGTTGCAGTAGTCTCACTTCATGTCTTCTTGTTTGTCCAGCAAAAGTATTTTGACTCCGGTGACTACAACATGGCCAAGGCAAAGATGAAGAATAAGCAGCTGCCATCAGCCCCGACAGAGAAGACTGAGATCACAGGCGGGCACATCCCAACGCCTCAGGACCTGCCCCAAAGAAAGACTTCAATTGTGGCCAGCAAGCTGGCTGGTTGATGGTTTTATGTTTACTGTTCTGTTTACCATTCCAACCCCCACGTCATAATCTACCTGCCGTTTACATTTATGTTTATTTTTCACCTTTGTATGTATTCTCTAAGAACAAGTTATGTACCAAGTCAAATTCTTGAGGAAGAATTGGCAACTGTCAGGCGCTGAATCGTCAGTGAGTCAAATCCAACAAAGAAGTAGCTGAAAATGTTTCTCAAGATCGTAAAAAAAAAAGAAAAAAAAGACTAAATAGTAATTAATTTCTGTACATGATATCACACTCGTAAATATGAATGGATGTTAGTGCTATCTTACTTTCACCGAACGTTTTCACTTTTAAAGATGAGATATGCCTCCATGCATCAAACAGCAGCTAAAGAGCCTGTGCAGATTATCTGGTGTCATCACCACAAAGGCATCTTTGTTCCACCGTGTCACTGATAATCACAGCGTTATAAATACTTGAGTAATGACCACAGAGAAAGAGTGAGGTGGAAGTGTAATTCACAGATATGCCTTCAAGTTTCAAACTATGTTGCGTATTTACTCACTCATGGAGGCATGTCTGTTTAAACGGTGAAAAATGAAGTATTCCTGCTTTGTTTTTTGTTTTCTAATCCTTTGATTGCGTGTCCCTTCCTCTTTCTGTGATGCTGTTTGATTCTGTGTTTTGAAAGCACTGAAGGTTAGATTACACATACACATACACACACATGCTTTGTAGCCAGTTGTATTTTAATTCATTTGCGTGACATTGGTTTGCAAAGATTTGCTGCTGGTCTCCATCTCATCCTGACCTCTAAAAATGGCCTTAAAAGTAATGAACCCTCTTGAGCAATATTTGCTCCCTCAGTGAGAATCTTAGTTGTGAATTTTGCCTGAAATGTCTGTCACTGTCTGACTGGAATCACTTCGGATTTTATGGAAAGAAACTCCCTTTGACGTGTCTGGAGTGTGCATGTGCATTTACTGTGCAGTCACACTGTGCCATTTGTTTTGTAAATAAAATAGTTTTGCATAATATCTTCTAAGTACACATATTCAATTGTAATGTGTCCTTGCATTTATTTTTACACCCAAATGTCACTAACAAAATGTCCTGCACTAGTAGTAGCAATAGTATAGTATTAGCCCATATTTAAGAATTTGTATTAATTAGTATTATATTTAGTTTAATATCAACATATATTACAACATTTAAGGTGACCACAATGGATACTTGTTTTTTTGGCAAAGTAGAAGTAAGAAGTAAGAGCAGTAAAATATACATATGTAGCACCCACTCATCTACTGATGTCAATGCTAGTAATTACTGATTTCTTGTGCAGGTAAAGTACTTTGTATACTGATGGGGACTGGAGTCTCGTACTCAAGCCTAGTAAAAGTTTTAAGTACCAAATTTTTTTTGGGATCTTAAACATTACGTAATGTTTAAGATCAAAATGGGGAGATAAAAAATGAGAATGACAAACTGTTATCACATGTTAATATTTAGGATTAAACAGACAATGATTAAATGTTAAAGGACCAGTGTGTAGGTTTTAGTGGCTTGTTTACTGACTGCAACCCCCTTGCCTCACCCTCCTTCCTAGTGTAAAGGACAAACTACTTTGGCCATGAAACATGCAAAAAAAAAAAAAAAAAGAAATTCAGGTGACTATACACTAAAAAAACAAAACAAAATTCTTACAGTCATAACATAACCTAACATAAGTCAGATTATTTTTAATTAGCTAGAAATTCAGTTATTGAATTGATTTAAAATTTCAGGAGTTTAAATTACAAATCTGAGCAGCATGGTGGTGCAGTGTCACCTCAAAGCAAGAAGGTTCCTTGTTTGAACCTAAACATGGATAAACTACAGTGGCTGTGAAACAGAAAAGCTCCTATCTCCTTGTCTGCTCAAGGATACTGTAGAAAAATGGTGGATCAACATTGCGGACTCCGTGGAAGAGGACCTGCTCTCACTGTAGATATAAAGGACACATTTTTACATTTATATATGCTATATTCACACTGGTTACACTGTTTATATCTTTTTATATTTGCCATACTTTTTAAAATATCTCTTTACACTTATATTTATTTATATATATTTTCTATTTCGTGTTTATTGCCTGTTTTGCACCAGGGATATGAGGGAAACAAAATTTCAGTTCTCTGTATGTGCTGTACATATGGCAGTGTTGACAATAAAGCTGACTTGGAGAGATGTCTTCACTTCACCTGACTCTCCTCTGCTCTGCTCCAGTGTAACAGAGGGTGGAGGTGGGTATTAATACTTTTACTGAAGTACCTAAAGTATCTGGATACTTCTTCTTCCACCATTACTGTTGACACCACAGCCACTCTCTCTTCTCCTTAGTTGACATGCGCGCGTTGGCCGCTGGGAGGCACGCAAGATGCACGAGAGCAAAACGTGTCGAGGGCAGGCACGCGCAGCTGACTGACAACTGTTGGAGCAGCAGCGGTTGAAGCCTCTTCCTCCTCCTCCACCTCCTCCTTCTCCTCCTCCTCCTCCACAGAGCCCCAGAGAGGAGCTCAGAAAGGTCCTGGGAGTCCTTAAAATGTTTTAAAGTTGTCTCTACGGGCAGAGAAAGTTTGTGAGGGCTCACGGAGCGGATAGTAAAGACATGGCAGCCTCTGAACTTTACTCCAAGGTAGGCATCCGGATTAAATTAGTGTCGAGCTCATTCAACGGTTATCTCCAAGCTAACGTCAGTTAATGTAAATCTCTCTAGCGCTGACTCGTGTCAGTCACTTTGAGATGATAACTTGACAACTTTAAGAGGCTTAAAACTTTATTTATGTCTCTTCTTTTTTTTTTTTTTATCTGCATGCCACTTAAAATACCCCGTAACCATCCACATTACACGCATGCCTGCTGTCTCCTGACTTAACGTTAGCTATCCTGCCATTTTCCCAAGGTACATATCACTGTACATGTCACTGCTGAAGTTCAGTGTTTGAATGGCTCTCTATATATTCATCTATAGACATTTATTTGGAGCTTTTAAGCCTTGATCATACTCTCTTTTACCTTTCACCCCCTGTGTTTATTCTCCTTATAGGTTTTAATTTACTTTTAACACTTTATTGGTTTTATTGTTTGCTTAATTGGTCCTTAATTTTTATGCAGTTGTTCTTAAACTTCTTTTCATTTTTCTTACTGGCTTTTATTTATTATAAATAAAGTTTAAATGCTTATAAATCCATATCGAAAGACCGGGAGACTGAATCATTGGTGTTGTTGTTGGTTTAAAGGTCCAGTATGTAGGCTACATTGCAATCTCCTCCCATCACCCTCGCCTATCTAATGTAATGGAGAAACAACACTTGAAAGGCCCTGTATTGAGTATTCAGTATTTAGTTTAGTTAAAAAAGGAAAATTTAGTAACAAAAACAAAGAGATTCTTATTTTCAGGTGATTATACATGCATGAAAACACTTTGAATATTATTTTCCATGTCTGCCTCATTCTAAAAATAAAGGCAGCCAATTTTACACACTGGACCTTTAACTGATGTTGTTGAATTCATGGCTTGTACTGTACTTATATAATTTTACCAGATTGCTATGAGTTGTAATATTGTCTGTGTGTCTTGTATCTGTTTTAATGACTTGTTCATAGTTTGTTTCTGCTGCCTGTCTTGGTCAGGACTCCCATGAAAAAGAGGTTTTCAATCTCAATGGGACCCTTCCTGGTTAAATAAACAAAAAATGTATTATTTGTGGTTTTATTTGCTCTTTGAAGCAGTTTGAGCTGTATGTTTGAAAGGTGCTATATAAATAAATAAAGTTTGACCCGGTTTCCTCTCTTTCCTTCAGTATGCCCGTGTGTGGCTCCCAGATGCAGAAGAGGTGTGGAAGTCAGCAGAGCTTATCAAAGATTACACTCCAGGAGACTTGACGCTGACTCTGCAGCTGGAAGATGGCACGGTGAGACAGGCAAACCCCAGACAGACACACAACATCACACACAGGGAGATGGAGGCATTGAAGTGGAAATGGGTGTGTGATGTTGTCAGAGAGCCATGCGCACATTTCTCTGCAAGAGTATTGGCAATGGAGACACACAAAACTCTGTGTGCTGTGGGATTATGGGAGGCAGCTGTTGGAGGCACAGCATCTTGTGCCCTCTGTGTGTAATGCTGCAAAGCTTCGAATGCTAGAAGCCAGGACATAACACCTGGGTTCACAGTAGGTGGACTGATGGATAAAGATGTATGAACAGTGTGGTTGAAAGTTTTTCACTCAGTGCTGTAGCTACCTGCAGCTGTGTTGTCAAGTTTGGGCATGCACTTCAGGTATGGAAATGAGGCCAAAGTATTATCATGAGTGAACAAGCCAAGCTCAGTGTTAGATGGTTTTAAACATGAACTGATGTTAAGATCTTTGTACTTAACTATCTGTTTTTACTTGTTTTGTATGATTTTTCTCGTAACACTAACTTCTTGTGTCTTTCTAGGAGGTGCACCACAAAATAGACCCCAAAACCAACAATTTACCACCACTAAGAAACCCTGACATCCTTGTGGGGGAGAATGACCTCACAGCTCTCAGCTACCTCCACGAGCCTGCAGTGCTACATAACCTTAAAGTGCGCTTCATGGACTCCAGGTTGATTTACACATACTGTGGTAAAGAGCTTCATCTCCTTTGACTCACATTATCACTGTCACTGTAGACTTTGGAGCCCTGCTCACTGTACGCTTTGACATAATCTACAGTACAGCACGCTGATTATCGTGGCAGAGGCTGCTCTTAAAGAAACACACACTGAAACTTATTATATGATATCATACATTTCTGCTTTTTAATGGAGTCAAACTGAGATTTTTTCTCCTTGTTGTATCAAGGAATTGTCCTGGTTGCCATCAATCCTTATGAGAGCCTGCCCATCTATGAAGCTGACATCATCAATGCCTACAGTGGGCAGAACATGGGAGACATGGACCCCCATATATTTGCAGTGGCAGAGGAAGCATACAAACAGATGGCCAGGTTTTGTAACCTCAAAATACATTTTTAATGGTCACTGCCTTTCATGCATACACTCTAAAATTGTTTTAGCTGACATGTGATGTCTGTATGTCAACACATCCTTTCACACAGAGATGAAAGAAACCAGTCTATCATTGTGAGTGGTGAGTCAGGAGCTGGCAAAACTGTCTCTGCTAAGTACGCTATGCGTTACTTTGCCACTGTCAGCTGCTCCTCTGGTGAAGCCAATGTTGAGGAGAGAGTCCTTGCCTCCAGCCCCATCATGGAGGTAACATTTAACACTGCAGGGGAAGAAGACACAATTATAAAATGACAAAGGTAACTGAGAGCCTTTTGTGTGTTTCTTCTAGGCTCTTGGGAATGCCAAGACAACAAGGAATGACAACAGTAGTCGCTTTGGGAAGTACATTGAGATTGGGTTTGACAAGAAACATTGTATTATTGGGGCTAACATGAGAACCTACTTACTGGAAAAGTCAAGAGTTGTGTTTCAGGTAAATTTCTTTGGTATGGACTTAACTTGCATGTCTTAAGGTGGCTAGCCTCAGTGTCTAAATGTGTCCCTTCCTATCTGTCACACTTAATTGATTTGAAACACTCTCATATGCATGTAACATGTAACATGTGTATCTTAGCAACGTAATAACAAACAGCATAAACAGCGCACAGTTTAGCCTGTCTGGCCCTTGACACAGAAAGATGGCAGCATATTAGTTCAGTTATGCAACTGTCAACTATTTTCAAGACAAGATTAGTCGATCTCAGTATAAGTCTGGGTTTAGCAATGTGCAGTTCATTCATGCATCTACAGTCAAAAGAGCTATGAAGCTAGTTAAGCTATGTTAATGAATATGTTTGCACTACTTGTTTATTTTACATCTGGTTGCACTACTTTTAGGCCCACAGCGAAAGGAACTACCATATATTCTACCAGCTGTGTGCCTCTTCACATTTACCAGAGTTCAAGGACTTCAAGTTAGGTATGAGAGTCACTAAAATATCAGTTGTCATTTTAGCAGGATTTAGAAAAAAGTGAAAAATATTCAGCTGGTAAGCAGTCATAACAGATAGACTATTTAGTACAACATTTTATATGATGTTTGAAGGTTGCGCAGATGACTTCCACTGTACTAACCAGGGTCAGAGCCCAGTCATAGATGGAGTGGATGATGCCAAAGAGATGTGCAATACCAGACGCGCATTCTCCCTGTTGGGTGAGTGTTGGATGCATATCAATAAGGTTTGCATTTACATGGTGAATGGAGAGTACTGGACATACAAACATATGCATATTTTTCTATTTGCCCGACATGGTTGATCATCATGTATCGCTTTATTGTTTTATTCTCATTGTAGGAATCAATGAAAGTGATCAAATGGCAATTTACCAAATCCTGGCAGCTATTCTTCATCTTAGCAATTTGGAGGTGAAAGAGCAGTCAGCAGACAGATGCAGCATCTTGGTAAACACCGATTCCCCCTGGACACAACAAGAGTATTTTGTCTAAAATGATTTTATTTTGTTAGTTTTGTCTGGAGGTTGCATTACGGATGTTAACATCTTTTAACATTTAATGTATTTCCAGCCAGATAACGCGCACCTGATGGTGTTTTGTGAGTTGATGGGAGTACCCTGTGAAGAAATGGCCCACTGGCTTTGTCACAGGAAACTCAAGACAACTACAGAAACCTATGTCAAGTCTGTCTCTAAAATGAGTGCGATCAATGGCAGAGATGCCTTAGCCAAACACATCTATGCCAGACTCTTCAGCCGGATTGTGAACAGTATTAACAGTGCCTTAAAATCTGCAGTGAAACAACACTCCTTCATTGGTGTGCTCGACATTTACGGGTAGGTTTTCATCTTCAGGTTTGTGGTCTTTCCATTTATGTTTCCTAGATAACCAGATGACTGTGTTGTTTTAATTTTTTCCTCAGGTTTGAAACATTTGATGTGAACAGCTTTGAACAGTTTTGCATCAATTTTGCAAATGAGAAGCTTCAACAACAGTTCAACCAGGTGTGTGTATTTTCTTGCTCAACAGGTTCATTTTGTAATCAAAACAAACATGTAAATGATTTTAAGCTATCACTCCCTTCAGCATGTCTTCAAACTGGAGCAAGAGGAGTACATGAAAGAGGAGATCCCCTGGACATTGATTGACTTCTATGATAATCAGCCGTGCATTAATCTCATTGAGGCCAAGCTGGGTGTCCTGGACCTGCTGGATGAAGAGTGCAAGGTAAAAAAATGTTTCTGTTCAGTTACTTTCCACCGAACTCTCCACTGTGCTATGTTTGGAGGTAATGAGTAAGGCCATGACTAACTGATGTGTCAGCATTTCCTTTTTCCATAGATGCCCAAAGGCTCTGACGACACATGGGCCCAGAAACTGTACAACACCCTCCAGAAGCAACATGCTCACTTTGATAAACCCAGGTTATCAAATCGAGCTTTCATCATTCACCACTTTGCAGACAAGGTGAAACACAGTTGTTTGTCTCATACTAAGGTGGAGTTGCTTCTCAGTAGTCAGCAGATGGATGAATCACTCATGTTTTCTAATGAAGAGCACCAAGCAAGTTGAATGTGAAATTGTAATTACTTTATCTACATAGTCAGACTTTTATGCCTTCACTACAAATGTTTGATGATTATATTTATTAAAGCAGTGCTAATCAGTCAACTGCTGAATGATGAGCATGACCTTTGCATTTTTAGTGAAAGAACACTGTGTGATCTGACCCTTTGTGCCTAGGTGGAGTACCAGTGTGCGGGGTTTCTTGAGAAAAACAAGGACACCGTCAATGAGGAGCAGATAAATGTGCTGAAAAACAGCAAGGTAAAACACTGTATCAATTTATTGTATTTCCACTCCCTAGTCCTCCCCCTCCTTTTGGACATCAAATGAATTCAATGTCAACACCTCATTCAACTAAAACCAAATGGCTGGAGGCTGTATTTTGTGTTGCAAGTCCTTGGGCACACACCCTAGAATTGTTCAACCATAACTATTGGAGGAAATACACCCACTCTTTCTATTTCAGATTGAAAATACTGCCATCTGCTGTTCAATGATAACTTTGTATTTTGTGTCTTTCATCTCTGAAAATCATCTTCTCAGTTTGATCTGCTGCTGAAGCTGTTTGAGGATGATGAGAAGGCGGCAAGTTCTACTAACAAGCGCACTGGTGTCCTTGGAAGGGCTGGTCAGGCTCAGAGGGAAAATAAGAAGACTGTTGGACTGCAGGTGAGAATATAAAGAGCAGGCAATATAGCATTTGGTGGCATGTGACAGTTTGACATACAGTTACAGTTCACATTGTCATGAAAAACCAGAAGAAACGGATAATAAAAAAGTAACCACCAAAGAATGTACGTTTGGAGGGGTGGTGTTTAGCTCAGTTGGTAGAGCAGCCACCCCATGTGCGAAGGCTCAGTCTTTGCTGCGGGAGCCCAGGGTTCGAGTCCAGCCTGTGGCTCTTTCCCGCATGTCATTCCCCACCTCTCTCTCCCCACATTTCCTGTCACTCTTCAGCTGTCTCTATCACAGTAAAGCTTGAAAAGGCCAAAAAAAAAAAAAAAAAGAATGTACAATTGGATAATTTCTCTGTGACTTCAAAAAGATGATATTGGACACTTAAACTACAATTTTATAATTAATGTATTTCCTTGCTCACTAATCAAGGATTTATTGTCTTTTTACTCAGTTTCGACAGTCTCTACATTTGCTGATGGACACACTAAATGCTACAACTCCTCACTACGTACGCTGCATCAAGCCAAATGACCATAAATCTTCATTCACGTAATTATTTCGCTCTTCTGTTCCACACAATAAGCACAACAAGCACAGGTGAACGAGCAGTATATTCATTTTTGTAACGTGTTTGCATGTTTTCTTGCATAAAGCTTGGACCCTGTGAGGGCAGTGCAGCAGCTTCGAGCATGTGGCATCCTTGAAACAATCCGGATCTCAGCGGCAGGCTTCCCATCTAGGTAGAGTATCAGCAGCTGCATTTGGTACAGAGCAAGAGACCATTGGGAGTTGTACACATGCTTATATGTTTATAATACATAGGCCTATAAAAATGATCTATACACCTTGTCTTATTTATATGAATATTACAGATGGACCTATCAGGAATTCTTTAGACGTTATCGGGTCCTCATGAAGCAAAAGGATGTGCTTTCTGATAGAAAACAAACCTGCAAAAATGTTCTGGAAAAACTGATTCGGGTATGTCTGAATACTGCATTCCCACAATGCAACTTTCACAGGCCCACTAAAATATTACATAATTATATATGCTGCTGTTTTGTGTTTTGCTCCTAGGACCAGGATAAATATCAGTTTGGCAAAAACAAGATCTTCTTCAGGGCCGGTCAGGTGGCTTACCTGGAGAAGCTGCGTTCTGACAAGCTGCGTATGGCTTGTGTTCGCATCCAGAAGACTATTCGCTGCTGGCTGGCTCGCAAAAAGTACCTGAGGATGAAGGAGTCTGCTATCACCATACAGAGACACGTACGGGGTCACCAGGCACGCTGGTGAGTGGAGACGTTAAACAACAGCAGAATAAGAATACGCTGCTCTAATGTATTTCTCACGTTTATTTTTGTTTTCTCAGTTATGTTAAGTTTCTGCGAAGAACCAGAGCAGCCCTTGTCATTCAGCGCAATGTTCGTATGTGGGCGACCAGGAGACACTACCAGCAGCAGCGTTCTGCAGCTATCATTATCCAGTGCTTCCTGAGGGCCTATATGGCCAGAAAGCAGTACTATGAGGTAATGCCATGCTTGATAAAAGCTTGGAGTCTTTCAGAAATTAGATAGAACAAATATGTCTCCTTTACTGGAAGGTTTATAGTCAAAACAAGATTTTACTAATGCAGTTCCAGAAACCAATAACCCTTGGTTTCAGTTGAACTTTTTTTTGTTTTGTTTTTCAGTTTGTTAAATGAGTTTTCAAGAGAATTCTCTCAATCCATAGAGGAACTCGTTGAATTTCAGAACTGGATTTAATATGTGCCACCAAACAAACAGCCTCTTGAAGTAATATGAAAAAGTCTCCGGCTCACAGGAAGCCCAGATGTGCCAGATTCCGTTAGTAACATTGTTGTGGTAGTGAGGTTTTGTAGAAGCAGTTCAGCAGATTGTTTTACACTTCCTAGACCTTGATTGTTGTGTTGGATTCTTAATAATGAAGTCATATGAATACACTGAATTTCCTGACCTCATTGGCACTTTTAAATTAAATTTTGCAATGTATGTACTTATAATTATGTCATATTGCTAGGCAACAGCTTGATTTCCATGTTTACTTCCTGTCAGATGATGTCATTCAAGTACTCTGCAACAGGAAATAAACTGGGACATATTTTGAATGTTTACTTACTAACTGTGAAGTAGTCTGGCCACAGATTTATGTAAGACTAAAAGACATGTTGTTAATGCAATTTAATTTATAGAAAAACACATTAGCACTTTTTATATAGAAATAATCTTTACACACGGCCTGTTTTTTATTTTTCACCTCACCTGTTCTTAACACTTATTGCAACTCATTATTCATTATTACAATTTCATGTATAAACATGATATCATCAACACATTTGTCATTCTTTTCACAGCTGATGTTTGAGCAAAAGGCTGTGGTCATCCAGAAATGGGTGAGGGGCTGGCTGTGTAGACAGTATTACAGACGCACCATGGCAGCCATCGTCCTGCTGCAGAGCTGTGTACGTCGCATGAGGGCCAAGAAGGAACTCAAGAAGCTGAAAGTGGAGGCACGCTCTGTGGAGCACTTCAAGAAGCTCAACGTTGGCATGGAGAACAAGATTTTGCAGTTGCAGCATAAGATAAATGAGCAGGTGAGTTATGAATTTCTATAGATATATACAGTAGAGTATAGATATCTACTTTTATCTGTGTTAGATAGTTGTTTACTCTTAAATCTACCATAATAACTGTTGAGGAGAAACATTGGGTCATTGGGAGTTGTCATGTCACATGCACAGCATGTGTGTGTCTCTTCCCCCGCAGCAAAAAGAAAACAGGGAGCTCAGTGAGAGGCTTAATGCTGTGGAGAAGACCCAGGCTTTGGAGAGAGAGAAACAGAGCAGAGAGATCAAAAACCTACAAAGATCAGAACAGGAGACCAGAGCCAAAGCAGAAACACTTCCCTCGCTGCTGGAGCAGCTCTCCTTCCTTCAGCACGAGCTGGATAACACCCGCAGGGAGAAAGAAGACCTGGAAGAGCAAACGAAGGTCTACAAGGAGCAGACACAACAGGTAGGCCTACTGTACTACACTCACTCACTCTGTACTACACTACACATTTTTCTTTGCCTGGAAACTTCACTCGAATTTTTTACATAGCACTCTTTCTTTTATTATGTAATAGATGGAATTAAAGAGGAATTTCCCTGGAAAGATGGTATCTATGTATGCAGTGGAAAGATTAGTAATTGCTGCCACATGATTGTATAAAACTGAGAAAAAAAGCCTGTGGTATTCTCTTTGACTCAAAAGATATATAAATCCGACAACTACAACAATTCACTGGGCCACAATGAACCAATAAATGGTGGGAGATGTATTGGGTTGTTGTCTTCAGGCAAAACAAGAATGGCGGCAGGCTTAAATGTGTTTCTGAAAACATTTGAGGCGAGTAATAGGCAATGCAGTAACAGAATCCTGATTCATATTTGATCAGCACTGCATAGTTTGACAGTTTGATCTGAGTTTTGTGAGGCCCCTCACCCCCACCATAGCAAAGGTGGGATGGTCCACGGAGTTGACGTAGGCATGTAGAAATGTGGAAGTAAAATCTGTAGTTTGAACAACAGGCCTCAGAGCTGTTTCACGTCATCCTGAGAACTTCTGTTGCGAAATGGGCAAGGATCTGGGCAGGCTTACTTGTTCTTAATACTTGTTCATTCATACCGACTTAAAATCAGTAAAGTTTTCCTTTAATGACTTAGTATTGGTCCAGATAAATAAGTATCTTCAGTGACATTGAGTTAAAATCATATTGTACCTCACACCGAGACATACAGCAGTTTGTTCATTTTCCAGTCTTTGTCACGAATTAGTTCAACTGTTTATGAACTTGGTTGGTTGTTTTGCTTCACTTGTTGTTTTCTAACATCAATAGAAGAAGATCACATGATTTTGTTTCCTCTCACAATCAGGTGGTCGAAGAGCTTAATATGAAGAACAGCTTGTTGAACAGCGAGAAAGATGAACTGAACAAACTAATCCTGGAACAAACTCAACAGATAACAGGTACTGAGCACCTCAAGCCTCCGCTGTTCTTGAGTAATGGCTTCTTTTAGAATGAGTAAATAGAACAAAACTGTTTTGTTTCAGATGTTAAAACCAACATCGAGAATACAAAACAGATGGAAAAGGACTTGACTGAAGAACGTGCTCGCTACCAGAGTCTGCTGAGTGAACACCTGCATCTGGAGGAGCGGCATAGAGACCTGAAGGAAGAGATGAGTCTCAACATTGTGAGGAATACTTCATTTGGTATCACGGTGTTGACATAGCTGTTATTTGATATATTTTGATCTATGGATTTTAACACCATGGCAGTTTTAAGATATCACAAACTAGAATCACATTGTCAATATGTTAGATCTGGCTACTTATTATTTCTGTAATATGTTTTTTTTCGTCACTCCTAACCAGAACAAATCTAGTCACAAGAGGACAGACTCCAACTACAGCAGTAATTCATCTGAGTTTAGTCAGAGTTTAGGCTCTACCGAGGGAGAAGACAGCTCCGTACAAACAGAGGTAATGTACAAAGTTATATAATATAACGGTGCATTACTTTGACCTGTAAAGATGGACGATGCATGTCATTCTCCCACTGTATGAAGTTAAAATATACCGGATACGGGCCCTGTCATCATGTATTGGTGACGTCATTTGGAGCTCTGTGCCATGGTGATCAGGGTTTGGGTTGCTGGATCAACAACCCACCCAAATACACACTGACTGAACCGTGAACAGGGTTCTGCTGTCAATCATGATGTGAAATCCTGTTTTCATAGCATTAAGTAACTAATTAAAATCAGACTTTAGAAAAATGAACACTTGACCATACACAGTTTATATAAACTAAAAACTACAGACAGACAGAAACCATCCATGCCAAGCAGCCATACATGTACTTGTTCCATCAAATTATATGAAGGTTGCAGGCTTTATGACCGATACTGCAGCCAGCCACCAGAGGGCGATCAGGATGTTTTGACTTCACTTTTGGGGAGCTGTAATGTCATCCATCTTTATATACAGTCAATGCTGTGTTATCACAATGGCCTCAAAAGGATACTCTGTCCAAAAATGTTTGTATAATATTCTCACCCCCTGTATGCTTTCTCAATGTTGACAAAGAATAACAGCTTTGTGGAGTGAACACACTGTAGTTAAGTTCAAAGTTAAGCAGCTTTACTGACATATCACTTACAACTTACTGTACATTGATTACTGTGAATAGATTACATTTTCCTGATTTTTGGATTCACATTGTTTCTTGCATAGTCTATTGAAAAGGATGTATTGCAACCTACAGGAAACATTTTATTAGTTCCCCGAAAAAGTGAAGAGAAATAGAGGTGCTGCTTTGATTTACAGAAGACCTGCAGGGAACTGCAAACAATTCCTTTATTAACGGAAGATATTTTTCTGGTATTGTCTGTTTTAATCCTATTAGTGCAGCATTCTAGCTAGTTTGTGATGCTTGCTTGCTTGCTTTGTTAGGATGAAACCCAGTCGACGGTGGACCTGCCAGTCCTTCTGAAGCTCCAGAGAAGAGTAAAGGAACTGGAGCAGGACAAACAGGCACTATGGCAGAAGCTGGATAAGAAAGAAGAAGCACAGCAAGAAAAGGCAAAAGTATGCACTGAGTCCAGTGAAAAATTACAAAACATCCAGATGAGTTTTGTATCAATATGCTACTAGTTATTTTTGGTTGATATCTGCATTATGTGTGTATCTTTTTAAAAGAAGGTCGAGGAGCAGAAAACTGTTGGCAGAGCAGAATTGGACTTGGAAACACTGAAGGTATGACTTAAAACAGTTTTCTATTGTGATTATTTGCAGTGAAATACTAAACCATGAATAGAGACAAAATTTAGTTTGTAGTTGTTTGATTTGTTTATATTTCTCTAAATGTCTTAATGTAGCGACAAGAACTAGAGTCTGAGAACAAGAAGCTGAAGCAGGATCTAAATGAGCTGCGGAAGTCTTTGACCAATGAGAACAGTGAATCGATGCCCCCTGCCCCCGGCTCTCTGCCCTACAACATACTGCTGGAGCAGCTCAGTTCTTCCAATGAGGAGCTGGACATGCGGAAAGAGGAGGTGCTGCTCCTCCGGTCACATATGGTCCGCCAAGAGGCTCTGAAACATAAGGTGAAAAAAAATATTTACATTGTTTTATTCAGTATTTTGTATTTAAAGCAGCAGACATCTGACAATACACAGGTGTAATTTAACCAATATGAACTGCCCTCTAGGACTCTGCACTCGGGGAAGGTGTGAAATTAGATCTTGAAATTCCCTCATTTCAAGATGTTGACAGGTAAGACCACATGGCACACACACAGGTTTAAATTCATCACGTGGTTCAGTTAAGAGTTATTTAATTTCTCTGATGCTGACCCTCAGATCCACTGACATCCACACACTGAATGAAGATGGAGAGCTGTGGCTGGCTTATGAAGGCTTAAAAGAGACAAATAGGTAATGAAATGATATTCTGTCATTGGTTGGTTGCCTTGAAAAACATTCATGGCATTATGAATTGAATACTATCCCTCCATCCTGCAGACTTCTGGAGCACCAGATGCAGGAGCAGGAACAGTTTCACAATGAGAGGTACAAGAAGCTGCTCGAGGAGGTGAACAAATTGAAGAAAGAAAAGGAGCAACAGCAGAACCTGCTGGCCCAGAGCCTCCTCCTGTCTGAGGAAGCCCGCATTGATGCAAGCCTGAAGCATGAGATCGCACGGCTGGCCAACGAGAACTTGGTGGGTTTGCCAGATCTGTCACTTTACCTTCTATTAATTAATATGACTGTAATTATTTTCACAATGCAGAGCTTTTTCAAAATAAACAGATTTCTCTGTGTAACACTGGATCTATAACTTTTGAAAGGGCTCTCTAGTTTCCAAATCAGATGTATTGTTCTATGAGGACACATTGTGATGTTGCATCTACAAAGAATAGCATACACACAAATGTACAATAATGTACAAACTGAGAAGAGTAACTGACGTGTTTTTATGATGTAAAACAAGAGCTTCTTCCGTGAAAAAATAATTCTCACCATATTGGTATTTACAGATGTCTTTTGATTGCCTTCACACTAATCTAATATGTTGACATTTTAGGAACTCATGGAGCAGCAAGAGAAACAAGACAAAACCATGCGCAAGTTGAGAAAACAACTTAAATTTTACATGAAAAAAGTTGAAGACATTGAAGGTAATCATATGACACTCACTGTGTTCAAACGATATATTTTCTATATGACATCAGCACATCATTAATTAATCCGTCTTTGTCGTTTTTAGCGAGTGCTCAGCAAAGGCATAACGCCTCTGTGATGAACGCACCTGTCAGAGCGGTGAACATCACCCGCAAGGAAAAAGAGTACCAGGGCATGTTGGAGTACAAGGAAGGGGATGTGAGCCGCTTGCTTAAGAATGTGGTTATAGGTACGTCAAACCTGTTCTACTCAAGCAAATCATTTTCTCAAGTGTTGGAATTACATGCAAACGATTCTCCTAGATAGAGGACACAGTATTTGAGGACTTTGTTTTGAAATGTCGTAATCTTCTCAGATTTGAAACCTCGTGGTGTAGCAGTGAGCTTCATTCCTGGACTTCCGGCTTACATCATCTTCATGTGCCTACGATATGCAGACAATGTCAATGATGATCAGAGAGTCAGCGCTCTGCTCAATTCCACCATCAGCAGCGTCAAAGGGGTCATTAAGGTGCAGTATATAACTTATCTGTGGTAAGAAAGTGACTGAAGCGTTTGTTTTGAATTAATTTTTACAATGTTTCTGCAGAGGAGAGGAAATGATTTTGAAGCGGTGTCTTTCTGGTTGGCCAACACATGCAGATTAATGCACTGTCTGAAGCAGTACAGTGGAGACGAGGTAAGGCTTTGATACCCGAGTGATGTTTACTGTTGTACATTCCCCTTATTTAACCCTGGATGTCTGTACAACCTCTTTATACTACAGGTCGTCATGGCGCACAACACTGCCAAGCAGAACGAGCACTGTCTGACCAACTTTGAACTGTCAGAGTATCAGCAGGTTTTTGGTGATCTAAACATCCAAATTTACCGTCAGCTCATCAAATCCATGGAGGACATCCTGCAGCCTCTGATTGGTGAGGATACATAATCTCACTATACATAATAGCTAACATGAAGTCTTCCAGAAGCCTAACCGTGACAGAAACACATGAAATGTATTTTTCCTTAATTTGTGTCTTATAGTGGCAAGCATGCTGGAGCACGAGACAATCCAGGGCGTGTTGGGGTCCAAGCCAACAGGCTTGAGGAAGAGAAGCACCAGTTTCCCAGAGGAGGGAGCTGTTACACTGGAAGTCCTGCTGCAACGTCTTAGCCACTTCTACACCACCATGAGTCAGCATGGGATGGACCCAGACCTGATTAAACAGGTGGTCAAGCAGCTGTTTTACATCATCTGTGCGGTAACACTCAACCACCTACTGCTACGGAAGGACATGTGTTCCTGGAGCAAAGGCTTGCAGATCAGGTACAGCACAGCATGAGTGTTAAACAGTTGTTTTTATACTTTATGAACTCGCATTAGAGGGGCAGAAGAGTGCGGACTGAGGTGTGTTGGTTCCTGTATACATTAAGAAAGCTTTCTCAGACACCCACTGGTGCAGTTACAAAAACCTGCAGACAATTATGCATCTTTATAATATTGTAGTGTTTAAAATGTTATACTGATAGAGAAAGATAATATTTTACATGCTTAGGCTAGATAACAACATTAGGCACAGGGATATTTTTTGTGTTTTCTTCAAAGCTACATTAAGCACAGAAAAAATATTAACATGTCTTAAATCAATCATAAATCAAATCTACACCTTTTAGACCTTTTTCCTCAAGACCTCCATTCTAGATATACTGATGTCTGTTAATACTGGCAGGATTCAAATAAGTAAAATAAATAAATATATTCCTTTATGTTCTGGATCATAGAACCCCAAATGGGTGATTCATAAACAGCATCGGGTTTGGTATGTTTAGTGTTAATTCACCAGATATGAAGTTATAAGAATTTAAAAGTTAATATCAGAGAGCAGTTGTCAGGTTGGACCTCGCTATACATTGCTGTGGGTGAGTTGTTTGTCCGTTGCCTCTGGCTTCAGGTACAATGTTTGGCAGCTGGAGGAGTGGCTGGCAGAGAGGGAGCTGGCAGACTGCGGTGCCAAGGAGACCCTGGAGCCTCTCGTACAGGCTGCACAGCTCCTACAGATAAAGAAGAAGACTGAGGCAGACGCCCAAGCTATTTGCAACATGTGTACCGCCCTCACCACGGCACAGGTTCGTTATCAGTAAATGTTCAGACTTAATCTGTAGACAAATATGATGCTACAGCTTTGTTCATTGTTTGTTTGTCTTGACAGATTTTAAAGGTGTTGACCTTGTACACCCCAGTGATTGAATTTGAAGAGAGAGTGTCAACAGATTTCATCACAACTATTAAAGTGAGTAGGCAAGAATGCTCTTTTATCCTCAGTCTTGTGTTTATCATGCTTTTCTAACTGTATCTCCTTTTTATATTTCATTTAGAACATTTTGAAAGACAAAGGGGAGTCATCCACTTTGATGATGGATGCCAAGAAGATCTTTTCCATCACCCTCCTCTTCACACCCTCCTCTGTGGCTCTGGAGACCATCCAGATCCCTGCTAGCCTCAATCTGGGATTCCTCACACGCATCTAGAGCGGTGACCTCTGATGCTCTTTTAATTCTGTTTACCAGAGTAAAAACACCAGACTGTTTCCAGAAAGTTTGTACCAGTTGTCACTGATTATTCCAGAATACGTTGTTTAAATATATCATCACCAAAGAGTATTAACTGTAAGAACAGTGAATCTGCAAAAGTTTTTAAAGGTCATCGCTTGCCACACATACAAGTATGGAAATTTGGTGAAAGTATGATAAATACATTATACACACAATACAAACACAGTCTTAAGTGGACTGTTTCCATGGACAAGGATGATCATGAGCAATGTTAAAATATTAATGTGCATCTGATTTAAATGTCCAAAATGTCTTGAGATGAAATTCAAGAGCAATGTTTTATTTCTGTAGCGTTTTATTTCTGTATCCACTAATATCAGGCGATGGTATTTATGTCAGGACGAGGTGAAGCAGCAGAAAATAATTTTACTATGTATTTAAACAGTCTGAATGTTGTCTGTCATATTAAAGGCTGGCTTTTCAGTAAAACGGCTTGAAGTTCTTAAAATACTGCCTCAAGGTTCAAAGTAATCAAAACAACTGTGTGTACACCTCACATGGAGCTACTAAGGAGGTCAATGGCAGCAGGAACAAAGGAGTTTTTGTGTCTCTTAGTTTTGCATCTTGGCAGACTGGATATGCAGCCTGGCGGTAAAAATTCAAAATCAGTTCAGGGGGCGGCTGGGGTCAGCCAGGACCAACTGGGCCTTCTTCAGGGTCCTGGTTACGTACAACTTGTTAAGGTCATTCAGAGTGTAGTGGGCCTCATGAGGTGTCGTGGATTTTGTATATCAAAGTGTGATCTTTGAATGACACAGGAGAACTCAAGGAATATAAAATGTTTTAATTGTTTAATATTGTCGAGGTTTAAAACTCATTAACATTAGATATCTTTCATGGAACAGATATAATAAAACAGGGATGTGCAGTCTAATTTATTTCTGTTAAATGTATTTAGATGCATTGTTTCCTTATTTTAAAAAAAAACTTTAATGATTAATCTGTTGGTTTAATCTCTCAGCTGTGCAACCAGGAATGTGTTTGTGTTTCCTTGTAGAAGTCCTGAAAGCTCTGGCATGCCCTCTATTTCCCTCTGACTTTACAGGTGCAGTGTTGGTTGGTTAAGTTGGTATAAGGTGGTGAAATATTTACTTCTCTTTAAAAATCTCATTTTTGTGGTGAATCAGTGGCTGACCTGCGTTCACATATGGTGAGCTGACTGAGGTCTGTATCCGGTTTCTTTTGTTGTCACAATCCTTGATCAAACGAGCACACCCACTGCGTCAAGCCGCTGTCACAAGACGGGAGGGCGGAGTCACACAGTCAAAGTCCGCAGCAGGTGAGCGACAAGTCAACCAGGAAGACACGAGACATACCTGGAAGGTGAGTGACGGGGCTTTCAGAATAAAAGCACTATGTTTGTCACTCCTCAACAACATCACTGGTTTCCAATCCATTTGGCTTAAAGATTAAACACTGACTTCTCAACCCACATCAGAGGTTATTGTGAGTTATGAGGAGATCAACCGAAGAGTTTTCCCTTAAAGATAGATCAGTCGTAATAATGGTCACATATCTGAATGTAAGAAGTCAGCAAAGCACAAATCAGTCTATGAACCACGATATAACACTATAAGTGTACAGTATAACATTACCAATACATATAGAAATTGAAGCTTAAAATAACCTGTTAGATAGACACTTAGGTAATATTTAAAGGGTTATGCGTGCAGTAAAACAGTGGCTAATGTGAATTTAAAAGTAACTAAATGATTAACCATTTATTTTGAAAATCACCACCGGAAAAGCGATGTAACTTTGTCTGTCTGTTTTGACTCCGGTGACTCTGCTGTAAGTTGTGGGACGCGGGGAGGAAATTCGTTGGTAACTTGGAAAGTACACTGATACAACAGGTGATAAACAAATTATACAGAGTGAGGACAAGTTAAGACAATAATGCACAAACATGGCTTTGTTGGAACTATACACAGAGGTAAGAATAAAGAACAATCCCTGTTTTTATTGCAATGGAGATAATTGTAAGTTCAAGTTGTTTCACAGAGACATATGGAAGCTTTGACAGGCTCAGGGAAGTTACAGGGATGCTCAACTGTTTACTCAACTTTTCAAATGTAAATCTTCATGACGTGTTAATATCATTGCCAGTTTGGAATCTGATTAGATAAGACTATCATGACTTGGGGTTGATTAAAAATAAATTAATGTCCTCATAGATTATGTTCACACAGGAAATAGCATTACTTTTACAGTGTTATATAAGATAAGACAAGATAAGATAGATTTTAATGATCCCACACTGGGAAATTCATCTGTCACAGCAGCTCGTACACCCAAGGTGGATAAGAAATTACTCATAAAGATATATAGAAAAAGTCATGCAGGTGTGTGCCTGTGGTCTATAGAGAGTCAATAACTCAATAGTAAACACGGATAACTTGTCTCTATTGCTATCTTCTCCTATAGTACAACAGAGTGTGGATACCAGATGCAGAATCTGTGTGGAAATCAGCCGAGATTAAGAGAGACTTTCATTTTGGAGACACTGCTCTTCAGTTACTTCTTGAAGATGGCACCGTGAGTAAAATGGGACTAATAAAACCTTCACGTGTAGATTTATGGTGGTGAGACACAGCAGCTGACTCTTTTACATAACCTGTCTCTGTACAGGAGCACGACTACCCTGTTGACCCGTCAAAACCTCAGCTCCCTCCTCTCCGCAACCCGGACATCTTGGTCGGGGAGAACGACCTCACCGCTCTCAGCTACCTGCATGAACCTGCAGTCCTGCATAATCTCAAAGTGCGATTTGTGGAGTCCAGAATCATCTACACCTACTGCGGTACAGTTGGAGCAAATCTTTGGCTGTCAGACTATAGCTAAGCATTGAGGTGCAGGTTGTGATCTTGGCTCATTGTGTGCTGTTTCCTCATTTTCAGGTATCATACTGGTGGCTGTAAATCCATACAAACAGCTTCATATCTATGGAGATGCAATCATTCATGCCTACTCAGGCCAGAACATGGGAGACATGGACCCTCATATATTTGCAGTGGCAGAGGAGGCTTACAAACAGATGGCCAGGTAAATAAAGGCTGAAGTGATCACGTAAAGTAGAATTTACACTCTTATTATAACAGTGTTCATCACCTATATATCTCAGAAACCACAAGAACCAGTCTATCATCGTCAGTGGTGAATCTGGAGCCGGTAAAACGGTGTCTGCTCGATACGCTATGAGATACTTTGCTGTTGTAAGCAAGTCTGGAAGTAAGACTCGAGTTGAAGACAAAGTCCTGGCATCCAATCCAATTACAGAGGTATGATATGAGTGGACGAGTGAACTGACTGCTATTTTGATGCATTCATTAAGACATCTTATATTATTATGATAATGATCACATGAGGTGATTTCCTCTCAGGCAATAGGAAACGCGAAGACCACCAGGAATGACAACAGCAGCCGTTTTGGGAAGTACACAGAGATCAGCTTTGACAAGAGGTACCGGATCATCGGAGCAAACATGAGGACCTATCTCTTAGAGAAATCCAGAGTCGTTTTTCAGGTAGTATATGAGATCAAGATATCTTAGATATCTAAGACTCTTATATCATATCGACAACAATGACACTCCGATTTTATACAGGCAGACAACGAGCGAAACTATCACATATTCTACCAGCTGTGCTCCTGTGCTCACCTGCCAGAGTTCAAGAATCTAAGACTGTGTGAGTGTTTGTGCTGAATCACATCTAAGTCTTACAATCATACACACATTTATTGTGAGATTATTTTAGTTTAAGTGCACCAAATTATATATTTCTTTCATCTGTAGTGAGTGCAGATAAATTCCAGTACACCTGCATGGGCGGAGAGATCACTATTGAAGGTGTAGATGATAAGAAAGACATGGAGGAGACTCAACGGACCTTCTCACTGCTGGGTAAAAAACTAATTCATCTGTCTGACCTTAACTTTCTTTTAGTGTTTACACTTTTGTGTCGCACATGCAAATGTAAATGAGGTGATGAGACAGAGTATGGAAGAACAATCTGGTGACACAGGCGTTTATTAAAGCATACAACCAGACGAATGATTGGGAATCTGTATTCAAGTATTTCACTGATGAAGAACAACTCAACAGACTATTGACATGACCCGGCTCTGAGCTCATGAGATCAAAAACAAAGGGGAGACGCGGGTTGAAGGCAAAAGTAAAATTAATTTACTGTTTAACAACTCTTTGCACTATATAAAACAAAAGTGGGAGCGAGAACTGGACATTGAAATCCCTCCAGAGGAATGGTCTCTCGTAATCCACACCCAGAAGGCTACTGCAAACTCACAAAGTTGGAGAGACTTTTGTTGGAAGAACTGTGTGAGGTTTTTCATAACCCCAAAAAGAAAAAGGACCGAGGCTGGAGACATTGTGGACATTTAATGGCAGACCTCATATTTTTTGGTCCTGCCTTTCTGGACTCAAGTGCCAGCTACCATCAAGAGGATTCTGGGATTCAATATTGAATTTATTTGTCTCTCTTTCTACTTGAGAAACATATCCCAATCATAAGCCAATGGATAGATATTATAAATAGCATCTACAGTATGGAACACATGACGTTTAGTTTACGATTACAGAAGGAAGATGGAAAATTATACTGGGCTAAATGGGATACATACTTCGCTAATGAAGAGTCTGACAACTGAAATTGTAGTAAACACAAGTGTGAATGTGAATGAAAGTGTATCATCCTGTGGCTAACGATCTCTGTGTGTCTTATCCATATATGTATTACTGCTTCTCCAGGGTTGAAGGAGGACTTCCAGTTAGATGTGTTCAAAGTCTTGGCGGCCGTTCTGCATTTGGGAAATGTGGAAATCAAAAACTCTGGTGACAAATCATCAGTTCCTGTGAGTCTCAACCCGCCATGCCTTAAATTGCTTTTTGTTTGCGATGTTAGATCTGGTGCATGAAAGATTAACCTTGATCTGTGTATCCTCCAGCCCAGTGATCCACACCTGCAGGTCTTTTGTGAGTTGCTGGATGTGAGCACAGAGGAGTTGGTGCGTTGGCTGTGCCATCGGAGGATCGTTCTGGTGGCCGAGACAGTGGTGAAGCCGGTGCCCAAAGAGCGGGCAGTAAATGCCAGAGATGCCCTCGCCAAGCAGATCTATGCTCATCTGTTTGACTGTATTATTAACAGGATAAACAGAGCACTGCAGGTTCCAGGAAAGCAACACGCTTTCATCGGCGTTCTAGACATTTATGGGTGATGCAGATACACGTTTCTCTCGAGCTGCTTAATAATTCAGATATTTTTAGCTGAATTCTTTAATCTGATCTTGATGTCCTTTGTCCTCAGCTTTGAGACGTTTGACATCAACAGCTTTGAGCAGTTTTGTATCAACTATGCAAATGAAAAGCTCCAACAGCAGTTTAACTTGGTATGCATCTCTGTCGTCCGTAATCATTGCAAAACACTGCATACACCCCGTTATCAGCTCAGAGGGTTATTTTCTTGTCTTTATTTAATCAGCATGTGTTCAAGCTGGAGCAGGAGGAGTACATGAAAGAGGACATCCCATGGACGCTGATTGATTTCTACGACAATCAGCCGGTCATTGACCTGATTGAGGCAAAGATGGGGATCCTTGACCTGCTTGATGAAGAATGTTTGGTAACTGAGTGAACTTGATTTGAAAAAATTCAAATCACACTTTTGTTTTTTGTTTTAATTTCCCCTCAGCTGCGTTTCCTCTACATGTGTGTTTTTACTTCACAGTTTCCTCAGGGCACCGACCAAAGCTGGCTGCAAAAGCTGTTCAACTACCTAGAAGCCAATCCTCTGTTTGAGAAGCCCAGGTTATCAAATGAGGCGTTTGTCATTCAACACTTTGCAGACAAGGTGTAGTCTGGTGACACATTTACTGCACAAAAATGACTCCTTTTATAATTTATAATAACTATATAATGCTTCTGGATCCTGACAGATTTTTTAAACTATGTATCCATTACATAGGTGGAATATCAGTGCAGAGGTTTTCTTGAAAAGAACAGAGACGCTCTCTATGAAGAACTGGTTGATATTATGAGAGCCAGTAAGGTAATCAAAGGCCCTATTTTATTGGACATTTAATTTTTCCAATACATCACAGTGGTTAAAAATCACAATGTAATGTATTATTAAAACCATGCAGCATTGTATTTTATCTCATTTTAACACATTTCCTCTGCTTGCAACTGTTATCAGTTTCCTTTTCTGGCCAACTTTTTCCAAGAGGAGGAGCGAAACACTGCAAACAGTAAAGGTGTCAAAGTGAGGCCCGCCAGGCCTGGAGTGAAACCAGCCAATAAACAGCTGAGAACCTCCGTGGGAGATAAGGTGAACATGTTTACTCGCTGTCACCACTCACCTCCCTCATTGAGGAATATTCTGTATTTATGTATAGAACAAAACTGAGTTTGCATCTTGTATTTTTATCCTTTCTCATGAACTTTGTGGTTGAATGTAGTTCTGCAGCTCGCTCTCTTTACTGATGGAAACTCTGAATGCTACCACCCCTCACTATGTACGCTGCATTAAGCCCAATGATGAAAAGCTTCCATTTGAGTGAGTACAGATGAAGCTGTGTTTGACTTGACACTCTGTGTCCACCTGTCTTTTCTGTTTAAGTGAGCATTTGTTTGTTTTTTGAGGTATGACTCCAGGAGGGTGGTGCAGCAGCTGCGAGCCTGTGGAGTCCTTGAAACTATTCGTATCAGCGCACAGAGCTATCCGTCCAGGTGATTCTCTATTATTAGATTCTTTAAGAGCCAAATTACAATATTCTAATCTCCATATTCTTGTGTTGTATTGACAAATAATGATGTTCGCAGGTGGACATACATTGAGTTTTACAGCCGATACAGTATCCTGATGTCACATCAGGAGGCGGACCGAAGCGACAAGAAACAGACCTGCAAAAACGTCCTGCAGAGGTTAATTCAGGTTAGCCACCTTCTTTGCTGCCTTTATAGCAGTGTCATGCATTATTATCATGCACTGCATGGTTGTATATCATTCAATCACTGCATGTTTGTTTGTGACCTCATGGCTACATCTCCAGGACCCCAACCAGTACAAGTTTGGTAGGACTAAGATTTTCTTCCGAGCCGGTCAGGTAGCTTATCTTGAGAAGTTGCGCCTGGACCGGCTGAGAGGAGCCTGCGTGATCATCCAGAAACATGTCCGCGGTTGGAGCCGGAGGAGGAAGTACCTGCGCATGAGACAGGCAGCCATCATCCTCCAAGAGTACATCCGTGGAAAGAGGACAATCCGGTTAGAGGCGTTCCCTTACAGTTTTATTGTCCCGCATCCTCTCTTGTATCTCTTATGGTTCTGACAAGCGCTTGTTTTGTTCGTTAACCTGCAGTAAAACAGTGAGTGCAGCGACTCTGAAGCAGGGCTGGGCATCAGTGGTGATCCAGAGACAATGGAGAGGTTATCGCATGAGACAGATCTATCTGGTAGTCCGTGTGGCCTCCATCACCATCCAGGCCTTCACACGAGGTTGGATGGCACGTAAACGGTACAAGAAGGTCTGTAGCTGAAGAATCATTACTTTCCACTTGTGTCATTTAATATGATGGTCATACAAAATGCAGCCAGGTGTGATTCACGCCCCCCTATCTTGTTATTCATTCTCAGATGGTGGAGGAGCAAAAAGCCCTGGTTCTACAGAAGTACGCCAGAGCATGGCTGGCACGGCGGCGATTTCAAACCATGCGTCGGCTGGTGATTAATGTTCAGCTCTCCTTCAGGGTGCAGAAGCTCAGAAAGAAGATTGAAGAGCAGGTAAAGATGCTTCCCACAGCTAGTCCAGTTGTGGCTTTACATAGAGGACGTAACTGAATCCCTGTATCCTCACAGAACAAAGAGAACCGTGGACTGATGGAAAGACTGACAAGCTTGGCCAACTCCCACGCTCAAAACGTGGATAGGGTTCAGGGTCTGGAGGCACAGCTGGAAAAATTAACCAGCCAGAAGGCATCTTTGGAGGCAAAAGAGAAGAAAGGAAAAGAAGATACTAGTCTGGTCAGTCTTGAATTGGATGTTTAAAATGTAATGAAGTTGTTTGTGGTTTGTTTGCTCATGACGCAGCCTTTAAAAAGCACATTTGTATTCTCACTCCAGATAATTGCACAGCTTCAGAAGGAAACGCATGCATTAAACCTTGAAAAGCAGAACTTGGAGAAAAAGTTTGAAGCTTCTACCAAAGAGGCCAAAGGTAAGAGGAGTCAAGTTTCATATGTATTCTATGTTATTCTTATTGTAATGCCAAATTTGTGACCATTTTTACACTCTTACAGAAAGCTTTGATCAAATAAAGAGGAATCTTCTAGAAGAGAAAGAATATGAAGCAAGGCTTAGAAAGTAAGAGAGCAAATATGTCTTCAAGTCAAGCCAAATTCTGACTCAGCTGTTCAGTTTGTTCAGTTAGCTGACGAGATGATTCTTGGCAGGATTGCAGAGAACAACATTGAGATCCATAAACAGGACCACGAGAAGGAAGTGGAAACTCTGAAAGAGGAGATAAAGAGACTGAAAGAAGAGCGAGTCGGTCTGCTGAGAAAGATAGAGGAGGGGGGCCAGGTGAACTCTGACCTGCAGGAACAGGTTGTCCAGCTCACCAAACATGTCAAGGTCATCCCCGAGCTACGCAGAGATCTCGGCAACCTTCAAAATCAGAGAAGTAACATGGACCGAAGGATGAAGGAACACTCGGAACAAGCTAGAGGTACAGGCTTTTATTTTTATACCTTCAGTTAAGAATATGATACATACTTATACATGAATAAAGACGGTGATGATGACGATCCCTGAATATTTTTCTGCAGCTAAAATGAACGATATTACGAGACAACTTCTTGGTGGTGTTGTTGAAGAGGAGGTTCTTTTGGGGTAATCCAAATATTTCAGGTTGCTAGATTCTCTCCTGTAGTTGTTAGGCATTTAATCTCACACATTGTTTCTCTAAAGGCTTGCTCCAGACAACTCTGAGAAGATTTATGAAGTTGAAGATTTGCTGGAAGCCTTTGATCGCCTACAGAAGGCCACCAAGTGTGTTTTTACCGCCAACAATTCACTTAATATCAATGTTGTCCAATTTTGTACCTGTTTGACAAACCTTTGTTTGATGTCAGAATACTGGAAAACCACCAGAGGGAGCAAAAGGAAAGCTACGAGACACAAGTGGAGGGCTTCAAATTGAAAGTGGACCACCTTCAAAATGAAAACAGCGAGTTGCAAAAGCTGTTCCAGGAGAAAAGTAACATCAACGAGAACATTCGCCAAGAAGTGTCCAGGCTCAGCAATGACAACTCGGTGCATTATTGCTTTCTTGATTCTATATGTCGCTTCTTGGGTTGAACGAGGTACAGAACATACCGTGATTTGTGCTTGCGATGTGATCCACAGGTTATACCAGAGCTGAAACTGCAGGTTTCAGAGCTGCAGAGGCAAAAACAAGAATTGGAGCTCCATGTAGAAGAGCAGAAGACAGAACTGGCGGGTAGATTGGTGTATTTTTCCCTGAGCTATTTCAGATTTTACATTTTATGATGCTCTTTTGCAGATTAGTATTTGATGTCTTCTTTTTGTGTGTGTCGTTCGAAAGAAAAAACTGAGGAGATCACGAGCGTTCTTCAAAGGAAAATTAAAGAAGAGAGCTCAAAACGCAGGTAAAATACTCAGATTGGGGTCTGTTTCTTGATTAAAGAAGTGTTGGTCATTTCTGAGCTGCCCTGATTTTTGTTGCTTTTTAGACACTTTGAGGAGAAAGCCGAAGAGCTGGAGGAGTTGAAGAGGGAGCTTCAAGGACAAGTAGAAGAGCTGAAAGAGGAGAATGATCACTTGAAGAGACACCAGCAGATGGAGAGCGAAGCCAAGAGCAAACTGAGACAGGAGACTTCACGGTTAACTGCTGAGAATATGGTGTGTGTGTTGTGTGTGTGGATCAAATAGAGGATTACAGTGTGAATTGTGAATGCACTGATGGTGACAAACTTTCTTTCAGGACTTTGAAGAGCAGCTCGACCAGAAAGACAGATTAATAAAGAGGCTGCAGAATCAAATTAAGAGTCTGGAAACATCACAGAAAGGTAGATAGATAGTGGCTTGTACTTGTGTATTATAAAGTAAATCTGACTCCTCCATGTTGATCACTTTAATGTTTCTCACACAGTGAAGCAAACGTCCACGTCTACAACTCCCAAAGATTACCTCGGCATGTTGGAGTACAAGAGAGATGATGAACACAGACTCATTCAGAACATCATTCTGGGTATTCGTCCTCTGTTTTATTTTTATTATATTGTTACTTTAAACCGGTGATTTGTGTGAGTTTGTCAGGGAAAGCATGAACAAGATGAAACTCTTCTTCTCACAGACCTGAAGCCCAAAGGTGTGGTGGTCAATATGATCCCGGGTCTGCCAGCTTACATCCTCTTCATGTGCATCCGCCATGCTGACTACCTGAACGATGAAGCCAAACTCAAGTCTCTTATGAATGCGACCATCGGCGCTGTGAAAAAAGTCATCATGGTGAGGTTAATTCTCCGTCTAATAGCCTTTATCTCTGCTGTAGATTTGCTAAACAAATAATCCAAAAGCTATTCAGAACGGTATCTAAGATTAGGTTGACAGGAGTGTAGTTTACAGTTATTATTTTATTTTGTGATGTTCATGATCAGAAACGGATAAACAGTAAGCTGCATAAATAAAAGAAAATGTCACATCTATAAAAACAAATATTGTTGCTGAAAAGAAATGAAAGCAAAATGCAGCTGACATTTTTTTTTCATTTCAGAGTCACCACAAAGACTTCGAGTTGCTTTCATTCTGGCTCTCCAACACGTGTCAGCTGCTCAACTGTTTGAAGCAGTACAGCGGCGAGGAGGTCAGTATTTGTGTCTCAGCTATAACTTCATATACAGAAGAAGGCTTTTTTTTACTGATGGTAATTTTATTGGTATTTAAAATCATACAAAACTCAAGAAATCACAGCTGGATAAGCATATTCCACCCCACCAGCCCCCTGTGTTTTTGCTCCAACAGAGCCCCGTCCTTTTTATAGTGTAATTATACCATTTTATAACTGAACAGAATCGATTCCAGAAACAATAACATGTACAAGTCAATGTGACAACAATTGTAGGTGAGACACGAAAGGAAAAGGAAAATAAAAAATAGAATTACTAATTAAAGGGCAGCACGGCGGTGCAGTGTTTTGACTGTTGCTGCACAGCAAGAAGGTTTCCGTCCCAGCGTCCCCCGGGTACTCTGGCTTCCTCCCACACTCTGTGTCAGCCCTGTGATGACTTGCTCAGGGTTTACCCCGCCTCTCCTCGCCAATGTCAACTGGAATTGGCTCCTTATAAAGATAAGCAGTTAAATGATAAAATAAATAAATACGATACAGCATAAAATTTGTGAGCATACCCTCTCGTAGAATAGCAAAGTTCTCCTATGTCAAATGAGTATTCAAGGTATAAAGTCTTTAATTCATTGCTAAAAAGATTGGAGGGACTTTTTCCTCCATTCGATAAATCTTTCAGCTAAAAGAGATGCAAAAGCTGTTATATTTTCTGCCTGGCGATTGAGATACATATCTTGTGGAGCTGTTCCAAATAGCTGCTAGTGTCTGGCATAGTGGCTGGTATGTTTTGACATTCTGTCTTGTTTTGCTTTCTGTTCACAAAAGGAGTTCATGAAACAAAATACTCCTCGTCAGAAGAAGAACTGCTTGCAGAATTTCGATTTGTCCGAACACAGACAGATTCTCAGCGACCTGGCCATCCACATATACCACCAGTTTATAACGATCATGGAGAAGAGCCTCACCCCTGCAATTGGTATTTTACAAAGTTCACTATTTTCACATGCAGACTTTGATAGTATTCAACCTTTAGAAGTAACCTGAAATGTGCTGCTCTACTTCCTCTGCCGACAGTACCTGGTATGTTGGAGCACGAGAGTTTACAGGGGATTTCTAGCATGAAGCCGACGGGCTTCAGGAAGCGCTCCAACAGCATCTACGAGGACTCAGAGACTTACACCATCGCCTCCATCATTCAGGAACTCAGCGTCTTCCACTCCACCATGAGTCAGCACGGCATGGAGCAGGGCCTCATCAAACAAGCTGTCAAACAATTGTTCTTCCTAGTTGGTGCGACCACTCTCAACAACATGATGCTCCGTAAAGATATGTGTTCCTGCAGGAAAGGGATGCAAATCAGGTCTGAGGTCATTCTTTGGAAAATAAAGGAGTATTCTGTGCAGACAAACATGAGTTTATAGCTTCTCTGTTTGTTCAGGTGCAACATCAGTTACCTGGAGGAGTGGCTGAAGGAGAAGGAGCTGCAGAGCTCTAATGCTATGGACACTTTGAGACCTTTATCTCAGGCTGCCTGGCTACTGCAAGTGAACAAGTCCACTGACGATGACGCCAAGGAGATCACTGAAAAATGCACCGAACTCAACTCTGTTCAGGTACTTTAATTATGCCACACATGCAGTATTTTCTATTTTTAAAAATGTTTCACACTGATGCGAAACAAAACTCACGTTCAAATTTGTAGATTGTCAAGATTTTGAACTCCTACACACCCATCGATGATTTCGAGAAAAGAGTGACGTCGTCATTTGTCCGCAAAGTTCAGGTGAGTCTCTCATTTTCTAATTTCAATATCATTAAATACTTGGAACTTCAACTAAATGTGCCACCAATCTCTTGCATCCTTGTTGCAGTCATTACTCCAAGATCGTGACGGGTCCACACAGCTGATGTTGGACTCAGATTATCGTTTCCAGGTCACGTTTCCTTACTGCCCGTCCTCACAGGCTCTGGAGCTGCTGCAGGTGCCCAACAGTCTTCATCTGGGTTTCCTCACCAGAATGTGACGCCGCCAGCGTGTGACCTCTCACTCCTCATGACTAACTCACAGTCCTGTGGCCTTTGGCTGTATCTTATTGTACATATAAATATGTAAACACTTTTAATAAACTATGCACACCATATATTTAAAATTCAGATTTTTCAAGTACTGTACAGAGGTCATGTCACACCCCCAACGCACCACCTCCAAAAGGAAAGTCTCTAAAATGTTTGGCTTGGATTTTTATTTTATTTTATTTTATTTTTAAAAAATATTTTATTAGAGCTGCAAACAACAGTTGCATAATAACAATAAAAATAACTTTATTTATATGGCACCTTTAAAAAAGAGGGTTTACAAATTGGTTTGACAGACAAGCACATGCAGGATACTCAACAGAGAGCCAGGAACTGAGGCCAAACAAAATTAAGATTAAAGAACATAGTATTGGTAATATCCAAAGCAGTTATCCAAAGCATGGTCACCTTTTTATCTAAGCCTCGACTTTGTAATAGCCAGGAGGGACCCACCTGAGGACTGAGGAGCCGGACTGGCTCATAAGAGGTCAACATGTCTGCTATGCAACCTGGAGCCAGACCCAGATGTGCTTTAAAGGTGATTAGTAAAATCAAACAGGAACCCAGTGGAGAGGGACTAGTCGGAGCAGTCGATCCACAGAAAATTCAACTTCTTCATTGTGAGGTTTTGCTGATTTGCTCTTTTTTATATCATTGCAAACTAAGTTTCTTTAGATTTTGGGTTGTAGGTCAGACAAAACAATCTAAAACATCTAAAGATGGCTCCCCTAAATTGTATTTTTTGACATTTCAAGGTGTAAATTCAGTTAAAGCTATCCTTGCACTGCTTGGAAATAAAGTCTGATGGTTTTTTATTATTATTTTGCAGGCTTAAATATTTAAGATATCATATTTAAGATGTTAAAATAAAGTCTAAAAATACTGAAATATGAGCCAATACCCAGATGTGTATTTCAACTTCCCCCAGCTTCCAACAACAACAAAGACATGACCTCAGTGTTAAAATGTGAAATCAATAAAATTCAACAGTATTTTGAGCATTATGTAAGATTTAAAGATTTTTTTGTTTGTCTTGCAACAGCTGTTAAGCATTATGCAATGTTGAAAGCACTGAAATAAATGTCTTTATGTGTTAGAGTACCACATTTGTCTGCTGTATTTGTGCGTTACAGACAAACATGGCTGGTTTGAATATGTATATGAGTGCATTATTTAGCTGTAGGGCGGTGGGGCCGTGTTGTTACTGAGGATGCAGCCCGTGTGGAGCAGCAGCAGCAGCAGCATCACCGGGATACAGGACCCTCCTCCCCCTCCTCCTCCTCCTCCTCCTCTGGAAACTGGAGGAGCATCTTCTCCCTCTGACGTCATGACAGCAGCATCAGCTGTTAGCTGTGCTTTAAGCCTTTTCGCTGCCGATCGCTGCCTGCACAAAGGAAATATATGAGATCCCCTCTAATCCCTGAAATGGCGACACAGGAGGTACAGCTGAACGAGACTCTGGCCCACCTCAAAACGGAGTCGGAGACGCTGAAGTCGAAGCTGGAGGAGGAAAGAGCGAAGCTGCACGATGTCGAGCGTGAGTGCTGAAAATGGAGAGGCCTCGATTCACCTCTGCGTTTACAGTGTGACTGGACAAATAACCGCAAATATCTCATTTACAGACGAGTGTGTTTCAGAGAGAGGGCAGAGGATGGAAAATATTTACAGGGATGTGAATTTGTGGAAAGTGATATTTGTCCTGACGTTACCTCTGATATGACAGGCGACCTGCTGTAGGCAGACTGTTTGTTTGCCTCCCCATTTTACAGCCCAGTGCTTCCATCTGAATTCCTTCCATGTACTGGTTTTAGTGCAATCATGTCTCAGCAATATGGCAACCATGGAGATGTTTGATAAAATTTGGACGATTTGTAATTTATGAAATGCTCACAAGATCTAAAAAGGAGAACAAGACAGATTAATCAAAGATTAATTCACTATATTTCCAGGCCTACTGTAGTTTAATCCTTATCGCTGCTGGGAATATTAACCCAGTGTGTATTCAGTCAAGGGTTTAATGTATTCTACATTATATCTGTGTGTGTGTGTGTGTGTGTGTGTGTGCGCGCAGTACATCAGGTGGCAGAGAAGGTGGAGGGGCTGGGTCAGTTTGTCATGAAGACCCGGAGGACTCTGAAGGGACATGGCAACAAAGTTCTGTGCATGGACTGGTGTAAGGACAAGAGGAGGATCGTCAGCTCCTCACAGGTCCACACGCTCTCATCCTCCATCTCAGAGAGACAGTTTGTCATCAGATAAATGTGTTTTCTATCGTACTAATGTCTAATCTCTTGATGCAGGATGGAAAAGTGATTGTGTGGGATGCTTTCACTACCAACAAGGTAACTCTTCTTAATATACGGTATTTTATTATTACGGAATGGAAGATCGTTTTAGTAAAATGCTTTCACATTGCTGCACCCTCCTCACTGATGCTCCATCACACACAAACCAGCACTCTCAGAGGTTTTTGGTTCAAGTGTTTGTTCGTCTCAGGTTGTTTTATTTGAAGGATTTTATTAAATTTGAAAAGATAACAACATGATAAGAATCATTTTATCAGATTTCAGACTTTTTTGGGGGGAACCCACTGGTCTAAATCATATTTTAACAAAAATACAATAACAACAAATATTTGTAAGTAACAGAAAATGTGATATCAGTGTTAGTGTAATAAGTAATTTAAAAGACAGCAGACTTTCCACATAAAGGCATGAATATATAAAGTCATTTTTATTCATATAGCCCAATATCACAAATCACAAATTTGCCTTAAGGGGCTTTCCAGTCGGGACAGCATACGAGACACTGTTTTCAGACACATTCCTCTTTTTATTCCTATTTATACACATCAGGTTAATTGTGGTTTAATTTTAACTGTGATATGTTTGGAAGAGATTTATCAATAAAGTTTTGAGAAGATGCATTTTATCTACCAAGAATGAATCACATTGTCACAATCATTTCATGAGAAGAGGTAAAAATATTTTATTCCAGCTTCATGGGCAACAGTGTATCTTATAAAATATGCTGTATGAATATCATTAGCTCACATCAACTGCAGCTTGTGTCTCTGTAAATTAATGCAATAAGAGTTGCCATCTTATAGAAAAATCATCTGTTTAGCCTCTAATTGAGCATTTCACTTTCCCCAATATCATGTAGAAAATCAAATCAGTGGTTATAATAGATCCGAGGAGGCATGGAGGAGGATATCTACAGTGTGCTGTGGTGCAAAAGAGGAGAGAGGGGGAAGAAAACCATAACGTGCACTGAGAG
This sequence comes from Sciaenops ocellatus, assembly GCA_033000465.1. Lineage (NCBI taxonomy): Eukaryota > Metazoa > Chordata > Actinopteri > Sciaenidae > Sciaenops > Sciaenops ocellatus. The sequence goes on from CP136871.1 coordinate 11,276,957, forward strand.
TTGTCTAAAAATGTCTTTTGAAAGTGACTAACTGCATCATTGCTAATGTTGAACAGCCCAAAGCTTACTGTTCTGCTCTAATTATGCTTAATGAATCTGATTCATCTCTCTGTCCCGGTGCGGCTCATGCAGCTTTGTCTTTTGATGTCTATTAGGAGCATGCTGTGACAATGCCATGCACCTGGGTGATGGCCTGCGCCTACGCCCCCTCCGGCTGTGCTGTAGCTTGTGGGTGAGGGTCTTAATACTGTCTTTGATGATCCAAATGTGGTTTATCGTGGTTAAGTTAATTGTGGTTCTTTTTTTTTTAACGAATTGGGGTTCTTTTCTGTAACAGAGGTCTGGACAACAAATGCTCAGTGTATCCTCTATCTCTGGATAAGAACGAGAACTTAGCTGCCAAGAAGAAGTCAGTGGCCATGCACACAAACTACCTGTCTGCCTGTAGCTTCACCAACTCAGACATGCAGGTGAGAATACCCACCACACACAAAACAACACATTTTATTTCAAGTTTTAGGTTTTCCTACTATTTTACTGACACACGTTCATGTAAAAAAGAGCAGATTTTCTATTCATCAGTATTTCTCTCTCATTATTAATCAGAAATCACTTCCCTGCATAAAAGAGCTCTGTTAATAATTCACAGCAGCCAGTTGCTCCTGGTTTAATATCCTGGTCATGTGGTGTTTCACTCAGCCAAGACAATCCATTTATAGCTGTGTGGTAGCCCATTTTTACTGAACTTAAGAACAGCCGTTTGCTCTTCCTCCTGATTATCTGCTTGTGTTAAAGATCCTGACGTCCAGCGGGGACGGTACGTGTGCATTATGGGACGTCGAGAGTGGGCAGCTGTTGCAGAGTTTCCATGGACATGCAGCAGACGTGCTCTGTCTGGACCTGGCACCCTCCGAGACTGGAAACACATTTGTGTCAGGGGTGAGAAAGCTTCCTCCTCCACAGCTTTCCCTTACAGCTTATGACTATTTAAACGTCACTGAAATGTTCTGCATTATTCTATATTACTGCAGGGCTGTGATAAGAAGGCCAATGTGTGGGACATGCGCTCAGGACAGTGTATTCAGTCCTTTGAAACTCATGAATCAGACATAAATAGTGTGCGGTAAGTGATTATCTCGACATGTCCAACTGAGTGCAGAGATAATGTTTGTATAAATAATTTAGTGAGAAACAGCTGATATCTTAAATCCTATATGTGTGATTGTAAAATGTGTACACCACTATTCAAAGGTTTGTAATCACCTGTTACATTGATGTTATTCTTCTTTACTTCAATAGTTTTAACAGACATTAAAATCTGTGTTGGACACCAAAGTTATTATTTACATTTGAATTAGCTTTGATTAAATCTTCAGTTTAGTCACACAGTGTTGATTTCGAAAAGAGTTTGTGACCTGACATCAAGTCTGAATATTGTGGGAACACATTTTTCTTTAAGCCCTCCGTAGTGGTTAGATTCAGTCGATTTAAACTGGTTTGTCAGCCCATAGTTCAGCTGTTATTCAGTGATCTAACTCAAATAGCGCTAACCCGAGGCTTACCTTCTATTTTGAGGTTTTAAGAATAGCTTTGCTAAAGCAACATGCCTGTTAATTCCTGCCATTATTGTAAACTACTCACACGAAACATGAAACAAGATACCAAGCTTCAAGTTTATTTTATCAATAACTGATTATATTCTTATTTAACTGTCGCTCAGAGGGGTTCAGTTGTAACAACATTTTGTTGTCTGTCTGTTTTTTGCAAACCCTTCATACAAAATATCTATTTGTAAAGAGGACTTTCTACAACCTGAAATCATGAAACACCATTCAGACGTAAAGAGTAGTAGTCTATGACTTGAAATAAGACAATTCAGGGGAAACTGGTGCAACCTATGTGTTGCTTATCCATTAATTGTCAGCCACAATGTATGTTTTCTTGTTACCACTGGGAGTCGCTAAAGGCAAATAGATTCAAATGTTTCACATAGAAGCTTTAAAAAGGGTAATTTATTCCTAACTGTGGCCGTCTGCTTCTTGTTTCAATAGATATTATCCCAGTGGAGATGCATTTGCATCTGGCTCAGATGATGCTACAGTAAGTAATCAGATACTTACCACACAAACACACAAGATGAGAACATGATGAAAAGTCTCTTTAAAATTCAAACACTGACCTTTGTTACAGTGCCGCCTGTATGACTTGAGGGCAGACAGAGAAGTGGCTATTTATTCCAAAGACAGCATCATATTCGGGGTCTCCAGTGTTGATTTCTCTCTCAGCGGTAAGAAATATACACTTTGTCACATCACTATTATATTTTAGAGTTATCCTGTTAAAAGCATTCATGGGTTTATTTATTTATTTATTTTTTTAGGACGACTACTGTTTGGAGGCTACAACGACTACACCATAAATGTTTGGGACGTTCTCAAAGGAACACGGGTCTCCATCTTGTTTGGACACGAGAACCGTGTCAGCACGCTGCGTGTTTCCCCAGATGGGACGGCCTTCAGCACTGGTTCCTGGGACCACACTCTTCGGGTATGAGATATCCGTTATTTTGTGTCTGATCTAACGACTTTGCACTCTGCAGTGACCTTTTTGATGACATCTTGTAATGTCAGCTGTTTCTGTTTTTTTTTATTTTCCAGATCTGGGCTTAAGGATGAAGACAAAGAAACAGTAGACAGACTTACAGAAGACACACTGATGTTTCTGTTTGCTAGAGTACAATCACAGAGATAGAGACTCAGTTTTTGGTTGTACATAGGGCATATCAATAGCATTGTATATACTCCAGTCTTATGGTCAGGGTAGATTTACATATTTCAGAGAATAAGTAAACCAAATGGCACGCTTGTATTACAATATGATTGAAAGAAAATTGCACAGAAGTACTTACGGTTACAACTTAAGATGTAAAATGTATATTGTAGAAAAAACCATTGGTAGTGACTAGCATCAGTCTAGGTTAGAAGTGACACAATAAAATGGTGTATTCTATGTGCCCACATAAAGGACGTTACTTGTTTATTTATTTGTTTTTTTAGCACAAAAAATAATTGAGGAATGCAGTCTGTGGAAGAAAATGGGATGTAAGGAAACAGTAAAGTTTAGTTATGCCGCAGACTGAGAAAAGAGAGAAGGAAAGACGGGGATTTGTGGCTCCTCTGTAAATGAGAAATGTTTGACAATATAAGAATATGAAGGATAGTGAGGATGATATAAATGCTAAAAATAGTATTGGATATAATGTAAAGGAGAATTTACATAAAATATAATGAACAAAAGTACAAATTTGTGATTTATTAAAGATAAAAATATACAGGAAACCCTGTGCACCCCTCCATTCCTAACAGCAACTCACCTGCCAATATTGTACCAATATAAGGAAAGTACATTCAGAGGTAAATGTAAAAGACACAGTGTAGTTTTCCATCCCTTTGATTTTAAAACATGGTTTAACGCTCATCTTTGTCCTCTGCTCCATGTCCACGTTCAGTTGCTGCAGACACCCTGAACCTGTGGTCACCCCCTGACTAGATATCTACATACTACTATATGAAAACATGTTTAAATTCTTAGAATGTACTCATTTCCATGCGGTTGTCAAATGGCTGTAATTTCACATTTACTGTAATTATTTTATTGTAGTTTAGTGTACAGTTATACAAGGGACTGTTTATCAAAGTATTACAAGCATAATAAACTGAGTTTTGAATATCATCACTTTCTCATTTTGTCATTTACCCTCCCCCCCCTCCAGCAGAAGGCTGCTGATTTAATCCAAAACCTCACGCCACAAAACCATTTTTTTCCTCACTGTGGCTGACCTCATCAACAATTAACAAGGCCTGGGCCCATTCTGATACTGACTCTCACCCTCCACCCACCCAGACCCTACACACGTTACATTAGGATCTACTGACTCTGTGCATTACATTAATTTAACATCTTTTCAATTATACTATGTACATCTTTTGCACGTTTAAAATATTCTGCACGCTGTGAACCTTTGCACATTACCTGACAAATACTTTGCACATTATTGCATAAACTGTGCAGCTCTTTAAATTTAAGAAAACATATTGTATATACATTTATATCTTTTAGTACTTTATTTTGTATCTTCCTTATATTTTTACTGCACCGAAAAACACCAAGACAAATTCTTTGTATGCGAAAACAAACTTGGGAATAAACCTGATTCTGATTATTATTATCCATCCATCCATTATCTGTAACCACTTATCCTCATCAGGGTCACGGTGGAGCTGGAGCCTATCCCAGCTAACTTTGGGCAAGAGGCAGGGTACAACTTTTACAACCATTCACACTCACATACACACATACTACAGGCATTAGAGTCACCGATCAACCTGTTAAAGGTACAGTGTGTAAGATTTGGGGCCTCTATTTTCAGAATAAGGCAAACATGGAATATAATATTCAAAACTATGTTTTGATGCATGTATAATCACCTGAAAATAAGAATCTTTTTATGTTTGTTACTTAAAAAATATCCTTTTATATCTACAGTGGGAGAGGGTCCCCTTTCATGGAGGCCGCCATGTTGAAACACCTTATTTATACAGTAGTCCAGAACAGACAAACTAAATACTGACTCTAAACAGGGTCCTTAAAGTGTTGTTTCTCCTTTACACTAGGAAGGTGAGGGTGATGTGAGGAGATTACAATGCAGTGATTGGACCACTAAATGCAACTAAATTCTACACACTGTACCTTTAAGTGCATGTCTTCGGACTGTGGGAGAAGTCGGAGTACCCGGAGAGAAAACAGACACGGGGAGAAGATGCAAACTCCACACAGAAAGGGTTTGGACCAGGTTTCTCCATACTGTGAGGCGAGTATGAAGAGTACTAACTGCACCACCATGCTGCTCATATTATTATTATTGTTGTTGTAGTATGGAGGGTCGACTGGTAGATGGAGAGGTGCCAGTTCACCTCCGGGTCACTGGCAAGATGCTCCTGAGCAAGGTACCGAACCCCCTAACTGCTCCCAGGGCGCAGCTCTGTGTGGCTGCCCATCACTCCACCATCTCTGCACATTTTTGCATGTCTATAAGCCCTTTGTGTGTGCGGTTGTTCTTCAGGTAAAATGCATGTAAAAATTTGAGTGAAAAAAATTGAATTTCCCCTCGAGGGATCAATAAAGTATCTATTCTGGAAGTGTAAAACAGAGGTAGGAACTTTTCTGCACTGTGTATGGGAATGTGCATTAGTGACTCCATTTTGGTTTAAAGTTGTGGACTTGTTGAGTAACTGGTCAGGCTCAGTGATTCCCCTGACTGCTGCTGTGTGTTTACTAGGGGACAGATCGCAAATACAGAGTATATCAAAAAGAACTCTTTCTGTCATTATGGTGGGCTTGGTCACAGCTTCCAGAGTTATTTTAAGACACTGGAAAACTGCTGTATCTCCTCATCTGAAAGACTGGACTAATGCAATGGTGGAGACCGCATCTTACGAGTCGATGCTTCACAAACTGTCAGCTAACAAGGAGGATGGGATGACCTCTTGGGATCTTTTTTTGGACCTACACAAGGACTAATGAAAACTCAGCCTAAGAAATCAGGGACTAAATACAGCACAGCTCCTTTCTTTCTTCTGTGGACTGGATTTCCTCCATATTTATTTTTTTCTTCTTTCATACTTGAGTCTCCTATTTTATTTTTCTAATTTTGTTTTTCCTCTGTGACATGTCATAATATGTAAATGCCAAGATTCCAAAATGTATGATCAACCCTGTACTCATATACTCTGCTATTAATAATTCAATAAAAATGTAAATTAGAAAAAAAAAAAAAAAGTATCTTTTCTATTCTACTATTAGCAGTAAAATAAGATAAGATAGACCCACAATGGAAAATTCACTTGCAGCAGCTCTGCAGCAGCTTTGCAGCAGTGTGCATGGAGAAGATTGATAAGAAGTTATTCATAAATAAGAAATATGTTGAAAAAAGTGATTAGGTCACACAGGTTAAAGAGTGTGACAGCTGTGGAAATGAAGGACATGTGGTAGAGCTCCTTCTTACATGGCGGGAGTAGCAGCTGTTTGTGGCCTCCACAGTCTCATGCAGGAGGTGAGAGGTGTTAGTGTTAGTGTTGTTGTTTTATAGCTATCTCCATGTCAGTATACAGAGCCTTTTACACCTGGCAGCCACTGTTTTGTTTAAGGTTGCTAATAAAGTTTCCCAAACACAGGCGGAAGTGACGTCACCAACGAGCCTCGAGTCAGTCTGCTGAATCAAAACAATGGCCGACTGTCAGGCTAGCATTTCACCTCTTGTGAGCTCTCCGAGTGTCTAACAGATGATTTCCACTGACTCTGTGTGACAAACCCTCAGTGGGATGGACAGATGATTTAACACGTGTGCTGTGGAAGAAGAAAGCCCGCTGTCAGGCCTCGCTTTGCGCCGCCAAAATGAGCGACGTTGTGGAGAAGACACTGACAGCTCTGCCGAGCCTCTTGTCTTTAGACTCTCAGCCTGGATCTGCTAAACTGTCCTCCACCTCTAAACTAGGAAACCTCATCAGAGGCATCACCGAGCTGACGTCCAAACATGTGAGTCTGAGCTGAAACGCCGGAGCTCAGGTAGAAATAAGACGAGCCAAACGTGCTAAGATGCTAACTCAAAAGAGGGTGTGTTAATGTTTAACCCGCTTGCTTTATGCCAAGCATTCCGTGCAGTGCTGTGCTAACTTTAAGTCCTAAAAGTAGACACCCCACTCGTGCGTGCTATGTTGTTAAACTCAAACTTTATTTATTTATTTATTATGTAGCACCTTTCATGCAAACATGCAGCTGTAAGTGCAGAAACAGGCAACAGAGATAACACATAAATAAAGTAAATAAAATGAGGCCATACAATTATTAAATGCTATAATAAATAAAAACCCATAAGAGAACTGTTGCACCAATTCAGCAAACATAAAAACGACACCAATAAAACCAATAAAACTAATAAAAGTAAATGAAAACCTGTCAGGTGAATAGACACAGGAGATAAGAGGTGGAAGGAAGCAGCCTTAATTAAAAGCCAGGCTAAAAAAGATATGTCTTAAGTTTTTGTTGTTTTAAACGTCTACCGAGGTGCCTCAGATCCAGACTGATCCAGAGACGGGGGGCCACAGTAACTAAAGGCAGACTCCCTGTATGCTTTTGTGGAGGTCCTGCTCGTTGCATACCTTTGTATTATGTCTAAAAGATAGGTCAGTGCCAGGACATTCAGCTATTTAAAAAAACTAATAGGAGAATCTTAACATCAGTTCAAAAAATAATAAAATAAAGTCAGCTGGGATAGGCTCCAGCCCCCCTGTGACCCTGATGAGGATAAGTGGTTACAGATGATGGATGGATGGATGGATGGATGGATGGATGTGCCCCTTTGTCTGGTCTTGGGCTGCAGAGTTCTTATTTTTTTTAATTATGTGTTAAGACACATGCTAAAAGCTGTGACCATTTTAAAACGGTGCGTTCATGTCCTTGTGATAACCTCAGACATTAGAGATGTTGCATTCACAAACTGTGCTGCAGGGAAAATAAACATTAAAGGCAAAGGCTCCGACAGTGTGGAGCACTCTTCCTGTATACTTACAACCCATTTATTCAAACGGACTCTCTTGCCTGCTGTCTAGTGTTTTCATACTATGTTGATGCTTATGTTTTATTGTTTGCATCTTTATATTGTTCTATGCTTTCATTTTAAAAATTTTACTCTTGTAAAGCACTCTGGGAGCTTTCTCTGTGAAAGGTTATATACCACATGAACTAATTATCATTATTATTCCCTGAAGCACTTGTCTGTGAGATCCTGATATGGACTCCATGGACTAAAGTACTGTATGGTCTTTTAATCTGACATGAACAGCGCATGGTGGTGCCAAATTTAGCAGTCTCTTTATTTAATTTTATTCTCCCTAAATGTGTTTCTTTTGTTCAGGAGGAGGAAAAACTTATTAAACGTGAACTGGCATCTATCAAAGAGCAGGTGTCCTCCCCAAACACCTCCATGGTACGGTTCTCCTTAATTTTTTCAGAATTTGGTCTCTGCTCAAGGAGCCAGATTATTTTAATCTCGTCCAGTGATGCCTGTAATTATTGATGTGTTGATTTCTTCCTCCAGAGGCAGATGAAGGAGCTCATGGTGAGAGCGATCTACTGTGAAATGCTCGGCTATGAGGCTTCGTTCAGCTACATTCATGCCATCAAACTGGCTCAACAAGGCACTGCTCTGGAGAAAAGAGTCGGTACGCTGTATTTAATTGAAAAGTTGACTCGTTTCTCAGCATCTCTACTCAGAGGTTCTGCAATACTTACTTAGTCTTATGATCAACACAAGGTGCTAATAGCTTTTTGAGTTATTAAATTAGTTTTGATTCGTGATCACAACAAACTATATGTTTGATTTTCAGGATATCTGGCTGTGTCGTTATTTCTGAATGAAAGTCATGAGCTGCTTCTTCTCCTTGTGAACACCGTATTAAAGGTGGGTGTTAACTTTTTACAGCGTGTGTCATCTGGTGTCTGAAGAAAGGATGTTGATGTATTTTTGTGTCTTTTTTCAGGATCTTCAGAGCACAAACCTTATTGAAGTGTGCATGGCTCTAACAGTTGTCAGCCAGATGTTCCCCAAAGATATGATTCCTGCGATCCTTCCTTTAGTCGAGGAGAAACTTAACCACCCAAAGTAAGAAATGTTCTTTGCCTTTGCAGTTGATTAGTCTCCTGTAAGCCCATGAAGTGTGTTTATTCCTATGATGGAAAATCAGCTTGAATATTGTGGTTTTTAAGGGTTTCTTGTTACATATTTGCAGAGAAATCATTCGGCGAAAAGCAGTCCTAGCACTGTATAAATTCTACCTAATAGCACCAAATCAAGTTCAACACATCCATAACAAGTTTCGTAAAGCTCTGTGCGACAAGGATCCTGGTGTCATGACCGCTTCACTCCACATCTACTTACAGATGATCCAGGTAATTTGTTTTTTTAGACTCTAATTATTTATCAGGTTACGACCACCACTACATTAAGTATGTTTATTACAAAAACATCATCCACGCATTTTAGTTTGATTAACTTTGCTGTATTGCAGTCGTGTCACATATTTTCTTTTGTTACAGGAGAATCCAGAAGGTTATAAGGACCTGACAGTGAGTTTTGTCACCATACTGAAGCAAGTGGTGGGAGGAAAACTGCCCATGGATTTTAACTATCATAGTGTCCCTGCTCCATGGCTGCAAATTCAGCTTCTCAGAATACTGTCTGCACTTGGGAAAAATGACCAGAGGTAATTATTGCTTATGTTATCCTCTGATGAACCAGATGTTTATGCTGTCACGTGTTTGTGCTCTGTGCTCGAATCCCTGCAAGTTTGAGTGTGTTCTTTGGTTTGACAGCACAAGTGAAATCATGTACGATGTCCTCGACGAGTCTTTACGAAGAGCGGAGATGAATCATAACATCACCTATGGTATGTCAAATTTAAAGTACCGTATTTTGTGAATGTGTTTGTTTGACATAATTTTACATTCTTAAACTCTCTCTTTATTTTCAGCAATATTATACGAGTGTGTAAAATGTATTTACACAATTCATCCCAAGTCTGATCTTTTGGAAAAAGCTGCAAAGTGCATTGGTAACTTTGTTCTGTCGCCAAAGATTAATCTCAAATATCTTGGTAAGTTTCAAAAAAACCTTTAAATTAAATACTTTTGTTCATTGAAAATCAAAATTTCAGATATACACTGTATGAAATGTGTTTCTTGTCACTGCAGGCTTGAAGGCCCTCACCTACGTGGTCCAGCAGGATCCTAAACTGGCCCTGCAGCATCAGATGACCATCATAGAGTGTCTCGATCACCCAGACCTCATCATCAAGCGTGAGGTGAGGCAGATACTATTGCAGGCTTTGTAGTATTTTGGTGTCATATAATTGTGGGTTTACAGCAGTATGGGCTTTTCTTCTGTTTTCTTGTAGACGCTGGAGTTGCTCTTTAGGATTACTAACGCCCAGAATGTCACAGTCATCGTTGAGAAGATGCTGGATTTTCTGCGCGTCAGCACAGATGATTACACCACCATTGACCTGGTGGGGAAGGTGGCAGAACTGGCAGAAAAATATCCTTCCATCTATGTTGATCATACTATGAGCAGGAGCCGTGTTGGTGGTGACCTGCTTGTAGAAAAATGGAAAACCATTACAAAAATGAAACGTAGTCATATAATTGAGCTGATACAAATGTTGAAATAAGTCACAAACTGCATGAATTATTTCACAGATCTCAGAAGAATCAGACTCATGCTTAAAATCCCACCCACTACACCACCACATATATAATTCTAAATATCTTTCAACCTTTACCATGGTGGCAAAGTATTACATTTCTTGAAACTTACTGTACTTCTTTGCTGCAGCTTTTCACTGAGCATAAACAGACCAAAGAGGCAATCATTCAGGCCTTCAAAAACAAGAGAAATTCTGTTTTCTATAAAATTGGAAGCTCACAATCTTGACAAACAAGCCTATTGGTTCTGACAAATAAAGGGTCATTGTTGTCCTACTTCTGACACAGATGTAGTTAAGACAGAGTCTGTAATGTGTTAGAAAACATGGTTTGAGACACTATTTTTATCTGCTGAACTGTCTTATAGACTTATACTCGTGGTTCGAGTCTTAAATGATAACTCTGTTATCGGCACTAATTGTGTTGAAGCCTTGTGAGCAGCTGAGCCTCTCAGTTTCTCAGTCCTAAAGCTAAACACAACATTTAAATCAAAGTTCTAAGGTAACAAAAACATATTTTCAGGTGATTATTTACTCATGAAAACATAGCTATGCATATTATATTTTATTTCTAGCATTCTGTAAGCCGAGCCCTCTAAATCTTACACACTGGACCTTTAATAACTTTCTGTTGTATTTTTTTGTACCTTGTTTGCTCCTATTTATTGCGTTGATTAATTTTCCTATAAACCATTTATACATATGCACCAGACAATGAATGGTTCATTGAGACCATGAACACCGTGTTTTCAGTGGGTGGAGACATGATGCAGCCTGACATCCCAAACAGTTTCCTTAAACTGCTGTCTGAGGGTGAGATAACCACACACACACACAACCTATTCTGTCGTGTTCCTGCGTTCTGATCTTTCAGTTCATTATGTAATAGTCCGTTCTCTTTAATGGCCCAGGGTTTGACAGCGTGGAGGAAGACAGGAAGCTGAGGCTGTTTGCTGTGGATTCATATGTGTCTCTGTTGCAAGGAGAGCCTGGCAAACTGCCACAGCGCTTCCTCCAAGTTATCAGCTGGGTGAGTGCTGTTTGCACCGTGAGCAGTTTGTATAATTCTTATGTAATAATAATGAGAACAAGAAGCAGAAGAAGGAAAAGGAACACAAGGTTTGGTTTGCTGACATGAAAAATAACAGTGAAGTATAAGAGGAGATGAAAATACAAATCCAAAACAAACATTTGATGACAGTACTCTTCTATCCTGTCCTTTAAAATATACATACATACATAGTAATGGCATAGTATGCTGAATACACTGAGGTTTTGCCTATTCTCTGCCGTGCACAGGTCCTCGGTGAATACTCCCATTTGAGGGCTGAACTTGAACCATCCACGGTCCTGAGGCTGCTGTCCAAACTGTTGGACACAAAGAACACCAGCAGTGAAACCAAGACCTGGGTCCTGATGACAATGACCAAGCTCTGTGAGGGCGCAGCAGGCGTTTCTGTAGCTCAGGAAGTTTCCGAAGCGTACAGCAGCTCCCTGGACACGGTACTGAGACAAAGGGCTCAGGAGCTGCAGCACCTCAGCCAAGACTCTGAGCTACGAGCCAGGGTTGTACCCCGAGACACTGGCCTGGAACCCCTTGAGGTAATATACACACAGACATGCTACGATACGATTATTAAATGTTTACAGCATTGTGTCGTAATTTTTTTAGTGGTACATTACGAACAGCATGAGGTCATGCCACTTTGTGGTTGTTTCTGGCAGATTAAGTGTTCATGATCTGAGGGATGAAAGCAAAACCTGCACACGCTTGCCCTCCATGACAGTTTATTGACAACACCAATTACCGAAATAATGCGTCTCATCATTTTATTTGTTATAGTAGCAGCTGTTGGAGCATGTCTAGACAAGTGTAATGGTTTGGGATTACCACAGAACTCTACATCAGAAGTCTCACATTCAGTATCACATTCTCATCAACAATAAAGGAGAAGTTTAAACTTGCAGTTGTTGTTGGTTCCCAGGTGGATTCCTCTCTGTCATTTCTTGACGGATTTGTGTCAGAGGCGTTGGCTGCTGGAGCTGCTCCATACAAACCTCCCCATCAACGGCAGGAGGAACTAGCTCAGGCAAAGGGTAAAAACATATTAGATGTTGGCAGATTTAGTAGCACTGCTTTGTTTTTGGTTTGTTTTTGACTGTGACGTCTGACTCAGCGTTGAGCCTGGAGCCATACGGCCTGTCCCTGCCCATCAGCATATCCTCCTGCAGCATCGCAGACAGACAGTCTCCTACACTGTTGTCCATGAGCTCTGGTCTGTCAGGCGATAGCACCGACCTCTCACACAAAGGAGGGTATGTGGACACAATGTGCACACTTAATGCTGTCTGAATTAAAGTCATTTACACCCAAACACATAGCAGATTTTGAACTCATACTTTTTAAATCTTTGTTTCAGCTCTACGACTCTAAAGCTGGATGGTGTGAAGAGGGTTTGGGGCAAGGAGGGCTACCTGGCACAGAGGGAACCTGTAGAAGAGGCTGCCCAGGTTGAGGTTCCCAGCCCCCTCCAGTCACCCAGCCAGCAGGCAGAGGCTGACAGCTCACACAGCCAGACTCCTACTCCAGTACCAACCCCTGAGCCTGAGCAAGAGAAACAGCAGCTGGCCTCTTCGCTGTTTGTCGGCCTGAGCTCCCAAAGCTCTGTGTGCCTGGTGAGAGCTGTTTCAGTCATTTTGTATCTGTTTCTGCACAACATAAAGTAAATATGCAAGATGTGATAAACTTTTCCTTTTAACAGATGGGAAAATCTGAGCCGACACCTCAGCGATTCAGAAGAAAAGCCAAAGGTCCAAACTCGTCTTCGGGTGCCAGCGAGCAAATGTCCAACTCCCTCGTCTCTGCTCCGAGCACAGTGGATAACTTGCTGTGCGACAACCTCCTGGACGCCAACATCACCTCAGAGCTAGCTGTTTCTTCACCCACACAGACATCTCAACTCTCTCAGAGCCTCACGACTGCAAACGGCACCTGTGATGTAGAGTTAACTGACACAAAGGGAAGTAACCCTTCTCTCATTAGGGATATCGCTGTTGCTGTAGCTGCTGATCCTGCTCCACATGAGGACCCAGACAAACCTAAAGACTTGTGTCTCAGTTCTCATCTTCCGGCAGAGCTCTCTGGATTTTCCCACTCAGAAATCACACCTCTGTGCTTCAACCAAAGCCTGGATCTCTCAGCCTGTCATGTGCAGCAAAAGGATTCTTTAGTGCTCGTTGTTTTCATTTACAACTCCTCTGACTCTGACATTCAACAGATACTACTAGAGCTCGACTCAGATGATATTGAGGTACAGTAATTATTGAGCAGGAACTAATTAGTGAGGTCTCACACCCTCCTTTTGCTTTAATATTAAATTTTCTTGTCGTTTTTTTCAGGTATCGGGTGAGTGTGGTAGTCCAGTGCAGGAGTTGGGAGGCCAGAGCGTAGCCGTGTGTCAGTATTCACTGTCTGTGAAGAGGCCTTCAGTGCATGTTGAAGTGGGTGGGACGGTATCTTACCAGTTGCCTGTTGGGACACCTCAGTCAGCGCAGTTCTCGTACAAATTGCCTCTAACCAGCTTCATCAGGTGAAATGTTTTCTTCTTTTTTTCCCCACAATATGGCTGCACAAAGACGATCAGTTGCTTACTTTAATTTCACATGTTTCCTGCAGACCTTTGACTCTGTCCACGGAGGAGTACGGGACAATGTGGCTGGCCTTTTCTCAAGATACAAAGCAGAACCTGACGCTGATAAATGAAGGCCAGGAATCTCTCGCAGCGACACTGAATGTGCTGAAGAAGAAACTTCAGCTGCATATCGTGGAAATCATAGGTGAACATACATTTATTTTTAGGCAGGAAACTCGCTCACACACGTTCCTGTCTCACTAGAAAAATGGATATATATGAAACATACGCTGGATATATAAACACATGTACATTCATGCCGCTACATGTATCCTCAGATTTCCTTACACATCATTTCCTTACCAAAGCCAGCCTGACTCAAGTTAGTTCATACATTAAGTGTGAAAATTTATTCTTGACATAAAGTCCACTTACTATCATTTTCCAGACCTTTAATCTGGCTGTTGAAGTCCATGAGATGCGATTGAACATTTCACAAAAAAAAGCTATTAAGTGGACCAAAGTGTTACAAAGTTAGAGTTATACATTAGTTTATGAACAATATCATTAGTTAATTTAGTGCCACTTCCCAATGAGGCTTATTTCTGTAGTCTTTCTGAGTTGTAACTAATGTCCTTATTAATGTTAATAAATCGACGATTAATGCTTTACATCAGGAATAAGCCATTAAAGCTAAAAAGCAGGTTATGTTGAAGGACATATACAAATGATGACCCTAAAGTTGTACTGACTGACAGCTCGTTGCTTGTTTAAAAACAATTTTTGAAAATATTTTTTGACTTTAATATTTTAACTGTAACAAAGACATTAGTTGCAGTGTGCCTTGCTATGGAGAATGGTGTATTTTTTTTTAGTTTATTTAGCTGAGGATATTACGGATAAACGTTTTAATGTTTGCTTGTTTATTGTTTATTTACATTGGAGACGAAATGTAACAGATGTAATGTGTATATAGCATAACATTAAGCAGATTTGCAGCCCCAGTCTCTGCTTTGTCTTTTAAAATCTTTCCAGATCTGTAGGATTTCAACAGAAACAAAGCTCTTTATTTTGTCATCTGCAGTTTTTATCAAGTTCAAGTCATTAGTTTTGTTACTATAAGCATAATGTATGTATATTTAGGAACAAACCTACGTGAAAGGTGCAATGTATTTGAAGAATAGGTTGTGTTTTACACTATTACTAAGTAACCTTTATTTATTTTCCCTGCAGGTTTGGAAGGTATTGTAGCTTGCCGCCTCCTCCAGGATCAGCCGTGTCTGATGCACTGTCGTGTCCATGCGGGAACGCTGGCTGTGTGGCTGCGCTCTCCAGTCCCCGACCTGCCCGACTGCCTGATGTACTACTGCCAGAGAGCTTTACAGGAGCACTGACCCCCCCCCCCTGACTGCAGCACCTCCACTGACACCACTGAGCAGCATGACCGCCTGAACCCTCAACCACTGACGAGGAAGGTACACAGAGCAGTAATGCAGAACAAAACAGGAGATCGTGCAGAGCATTTGATGTTGTGCATTCCCATCTTTATATTACAGTGTTTACCATCTCTTCCACTATCATGCAGTAGGATATATTTTGGTTTTTTTTTGTCCAGTTTTAACGGATGAATTTCTGGAATAATTAACAGCATCACAGTTGTTTTAAAGTCATGGCTGGTTAATAACCTCAGGGCCAGTTGTGTTTTTAACCCTCTGAGTGAGTTTCAGATAACACTTACGTCTTAAAATGATGACAGGGCTCCACGATGACTTGAAAACTTAAATGGATTGAACATTTGTGTGTAAGTGAAATGAAAACTAAGTATGATATTCTTGGTTTAGAGGTAAAATCAGACATTTCTACTGTTGTTTTTTGCGTCCCAGGTCTGCATGCTAAATAACAAGAGAGATTGTGTCCTGCTTTTAATTGTGTGACATGATTTTTCAGCTGCGTTTTCTCAGTGTGAACGATAATGAAACTCATTTTAATCAGACAAACATTTCATTGATCTTATTAACTAAATTTTGTTGTTATTTTCAAGTTCATCAATACTGATTGAAGCAATACTGATTGAAATGGAGAGAATAACACAAATTCTTGCTTTAGATTGGTTGGTGTTATTTATTCTGTATTTTTGGAAGATGCACAGAGAAGATTGTTTCTAGTATGTACTTAAAATACTAAATTTAATATTTACAGAAAGCTGCTCGTGTGAAGGATTACATTATACTGACATAAACCTCCGAGTGCTGCAGTTACACATTTCTTACGTCCGTGTTGAGAGTATTTTGTCTTAAATGTAGCATTGAACATCTCGCTCTGCGATGTCCATGTTGTCCATCATCATCATGATGAGGAGTGCTTCACTTCTCTCTCATGTTTTGCAGACGCTGCCTTCTGTGTGATATGATTATCTATGCACTCATGTTTCTGGTTTGGTGAGAGGTGGATTTCAGTGGTCTTTGATTATTATATTTTTGTATCAATGCAGTATTAAAAACATATTTATTGGATTTATATTCTTACAGAAAACATTTTATATTAATTTCTCTGAAAGAAAAAAAAATCATTGTGCTTCATGTACTGTTTGAACTTGCTGTGCCTGATTTGATTTGTCACAGCCGGTTTTATTTTTTTCAGTCTGAAGGGAAAGTTTACTTTTTGTTCTTTTCTTTTCTTTTTTGTTTTTTGCATGTGTCCTAATTTGACAGCGTGACGCTAACAATGTGTCTAAACTTTGACCTAACGCCTTATGTTCTAATGCCAAGGTGGCGTGTTTGATTTGTGCCTGTGGTACAGAGGAAATCATTGTTTCTTAGAGTGCCTGTCACTACATTCTGCTAACTTATGAATAAATTCAACACATGTCACTCACTTGATTTTGACTCATCGATTATTCATGAAATAGATGCTGGTTTAGACCTTTGATAGCTGTGAAACAAATGTGTTGGACTTAAAGCAAAGAAAATGATTACAGTAAAGAAACATTTAAGTTATGTCCTCTCCTGATATTTAAAAAAAACATCACATCAACACACGTTTATTGAATGAGAATTTACTTTGAGCAAACACCAGAAAACATTAGTAACATTTGATTTAATGCCTGTGTCGCAAAGTCATCGTTTTCTTTCACTGAGACCTTAAAAAGAAACTATTTTTACCATAACAACCTTTTTTTCTAGAGATTTAATATATGTGATAGAAAGGATAGTTGGATTTACAGCATGACATTTATGCCTAACACTACTTCCTTTACCATATGACTGATAACGCTGATAATGTTTAACACAATAATCCCTAAAGAAACAGAACTGTATGTATGTAATATCAACAGTATAAACATGTAACTGCAGCTCTTTGTCTCAGTCCAGGTCTTAAACAAGTTGGCACCATGTATATATTTCTAAAAAACAATTTTCTGTTGTAATAATAATTTGGTGACCTCTCAAGACAACAAAACAGTTTCAGGTCAGTAGTCTGTATCCACCCTGGGTTTCCATACTGCTTTCCATGGGTCAGTAAATCATCCTGCCACTGCTCTAAAACTTTCAGATGTATTTGTTAAAGGTCAGTGATGTCAAAGCAGGCAAAACATCCGCTGCAACATCACAAATTTAATGTTTGTTTGCTCTTTGAAGCAGACTCACAAATACACTATGAAAACCCAGAATACCAGAGGTCATGGGTCACATTTGTATAATTTTAGTTATTAGATATTAGATCGTATTCATCAGCTACATTCTTCACCATATTCAATACTTAGGATTGCACTGAGTGTCTCAGTGCTGACTGCGCTGAGGTTGTGTCGTCCGAGGGATAAAGCGCATGGCCAGGCTGTGCTCGTCCTCCACGGGCTGCTGCGACAGGTTGTTGGTCTGCCTGATGCTGTTGAGGGTGCAGCCTTGGCGAGGGCACACAGTATAACGAGACAACAGAGTGACAAGGATGGCCTTCATCATCACCATGGCGATGTGTTTTCCCACGCAGGAACGAGGCCCACAGCCGAAGGGCTGGAAGAAACGACTGGGAACCTACCAAACAGAGGGAGGTAAAGACTAAACTGCTGGGGGGGGGGGTTGATTTTAGAGTCACATATTGTTGCACAACTTACTGTTTTGTCAAAGTTGGTCAGGCTGAACTCTTTGGGTTTTGGAAAAAATTCTGATTTATGCATGAGACCAATGTTGAGAATGATGTTGGTCCCTTTTGTAATTTTAGTGCCCTCGATGATGTCATCCTCCAGAGCTTTTCGCATTGTGAAATCAACCACAGGATGAAACCTCATAGACTCATTGATGAAACTCTCCAGCACTTTCAAGCTTTGATAATTGATGTTTTCACTGCCTTTCTCACCTGGAAAAAAAAATCAAGAATTCTTGGAATGATTTCTAGCTGTCATAGAGTAAATTTGAGATTACAGTTTTATAAATATACTCACTCAAGACAGCGTCCATCTCCTCCACTATCCTCAGCTCTACGTCTGGGTTTTGTTTCAGCAGCATCAGCATGAAGAAGAGGCTGATGGAAAGTGTGTCAGGCGCTGCAATCACCATCTCCAGCACGCACTGCCTGACGTTATCTGCTGAAAGCTCGCCGACGTTCTGTTAAAGGGAAAACGTGAGGTATGCAGAACGCAGAAAACACGACACAAACTCTGTGACACAGGGCGTATAGACAAACCTGAGCAAATATGAGCTCTGTTGCAAAGTCAAGATCATCATCCAACTTCTCAGACTCATTTATAATCTTTCTTTTCATTTCAAGAAGGCTCTCCATCACATCTTGCAGCTCCTGGCTGTTGGCAGAAAAAGCAATGCAAACATTAAGTTGATGAAATCACAAGCCAAATGTTGGATTACTGAGATGTTTGTGGATCTTACGCTGCTTTCTTGTGCTTATTGTACAGCCATCCAATCTTGAAGAATATATCAGGCTTTATTAAAACTGTTTGCCAGGTCTCAAAGTAGCTTTGGATTTTCATCAGCAAGTCCTTTTCTGGGTCATGGGGAACAAAAAATCAGGAGTCAGGAGATGGAAATGTCATTTGTCTCACCTATTTAGTGAAGATGCAGCTGACCATTGAGCGGCACCCTGAGGAAAAGCCTGTTGGAAATGTCCACCACTATGGCTCTCAGCAGATTGAGCGAGTCCACATGTCCGGAGGGGTCAGTCATCTCCTGCAGGCAGTCCAGGTGTTTGGCTGTGGAGTGCACACAGATTCCCACAGTCCTCTGGAGGCCGGGGCCTGTCAGAGCTGTAAAACAACCGTGAAACAGTACAGTAATTCAAATACAATGACGCAGTATTTCAGCTGGTTAGAGATGTGAAAACATGTAGAAAGAGAGGTGAAATAAGAAACCACAATACTCTGACTCTATACGCTCTGTGTAAGGAAACTGCTCACCTTTGGAAAAATACGTCCTTGCTTTTTTCCAGAGTGGGACATCACTGTTGAAAATAATACCCCTCCCTTCCATCCCAATACACTCCAACCCTGCTTTACTCCCAAATCTGGCTGTGTAGTGGTCACTCCTCAGAACATGATACACTGCTGAGGACCTACAAGAGTAGCCAGGCTTTGACTTATTATAGATTCACGGGATAAACTGTGAGTGTAAAAACTTTTATCTTAAAAGACTTGCCTGCTCAGAATGATGGTCTCTTCACCATTAATCCAGACCCGGACTATGCTGCCATATTTGTTGTTATAGTAGTTGCATGCCGTTCCGATCCCAGTCCAGATGAATCTGGTGTATGTGAGGATAGGACCGAGTCCTGCCCAGAAGGAGGGACCTGGCAGAAAGAAACAGATAATGATTAAAGACATAATAGATCCTCTAATCTGTGTGATGAGAGTGAAAATACAGTTAGGTCCAGAAATATTTGGACAGTGACACAACTTTTAAGACAGTATGTCCCTATACACTTCAGAATTCATCCAGCTGCTACTGTCTTCTGTCATATCATCAAAAAAACACTAGAGACCCAGTGCCATTGGAAGCCATGCATGGCCGGGTGTACCATGTTTTACAGATAATGTGGTATTCTTCAGATCATGAGCCGTTCCAAGCCACACCTGGAATCACTTCCAGACCTTTTACCTTCTTAATTGATGAAGAAATAATAAATAATAAAGGAATAGCCCACATCTGTACACGAAACAGCTTTTGAGTCAACTGTCCACTTACTTTGGTCTATTGAAAAAGAGGGAGCTGCATATTAAAGAGCTGTAATCCCAAAACCTTCCGTCCAGTTTGGGCATGAATACCCTCACATTAAAGCTGAAAGACTGCACTTTAAGTCTGTATTATTCAACTGAAACTTGTGATGCAGAAATATTTACTTGGCTCTAAACTGAATTGAATTTCTGAAGATTTACTGTCACTATTATAAACAAAACAGAAGCTGAATCTCTTACCTGGTATGTTTGAACGGTTTGTTCGGCTCCAGGTGGTGAAGAGCAGTAGCAGAAGTAGTAAGAGCAGAACGACGGTGACTTCAGTCACAGTATTAACCACCGTTTGGCCGGTGGTGAGTGCGTCCAGGGGCAGCATCCCGTTCATAACTCCAACACCTGAGCAGACCTGTGCTCATAAAGCTTCCGTCTCCTTTAAACAACAGACAAACTGATCTGTCTCATCATCAAAAAAGACAAACCTTAATCTGTGGACATCCTTCATTTTCATCCCTTATAATTCCTTTGTCCTTCAGCACTGGGATGTAACTCAGCACAGGGACAAAATACATCCACATAAAGCTCTAGCCAAAGCTATGATGAACTGTCTGAGTGGGGTGACAGATTATTCTCTTATTTTGTAAAATCATTACAGCTTTATCATACTCAAAACATTTGAGATTATGTGCTGTCAGATGCAGAAGTAAATTGATTATTTATGTAATTATTATGACACAGTGTATCATGGTGAAATAAAATGAGCAATTTAAAAAAATATTCATGCAAAGCTTTAAATTGTACACTTTGCTTGAAGTTTATCTTTTTGATTTGTGATGATCAAATTATCAATCACAAAAAAAATCTTTCTCCTATTTCCCCCCTCTTAATAGAATCATTGCATTCCTGAATATGTATCCTGATTTAATTTAATTTAAAATATTTTGACAGAATAGACATTAGAGTTTGAAATGATTTTCATAATTCAAATTTTTTGTTTCAGTTCAGTGTGATAGTTAATACTGTCTCTCAATAAAGGAACCAAAATCCACATAGTGAAATGTTTTAATTAAAGTAAAAAGTCAAGGTGATCAATATTTTTTTCAACATAATAAATGCTTTGATGTTTTTAAATCTTTAAAACATTAAATTCATATCTTTACTTTATTCTTCATTAACAAATTATCAAAGAATAATACTTACGTCTCTTGATCTTTCCTACTCCTGACAAGTTAGGGTGCAGTTTGAGAAATCCTCTGCTTCCTCTGCTGGTTTTAAAGATAACCAACATTCTTCTGCCAAATTAACCACTGCTTTCAAGGGGTTATAAATCCTCGGTTAAGCCTTCACATTAATGGTTGCTTAGAGACACTGCCACTTTAGGGTTACAAGTACCATTACAAGCGAGATAATAGTGCATGTCTGACCCACAAAGCAGCTTTAAATGGACAAAAAAAGTGTTTTGTTTTTTTTAATTCATAAAAATGCAAAAAACACTTTGCATCATTATTTTTTTAAATGGGCTTTTTTTCATGTTTAGCTTTGTTCAAAAGAAAAACCCCTGCTGTCCAATTGATTAACCGAGGAGGCTTTTCAAGGGGAAATTAATCAGCTGGGTCAGACTGACCTGTGTCAAAGGGATTTACCCAGCAAATCAACAAAGGAAAGAGAGGAAAGAAGAAAATGTCCTCTTTGTAATGTCAGTTTGAAATGGGCGATCGCTACATTACTACAAAAAAATTCACATGGATGAAAGATTGAGAAGGGGAAACAGTGTCCATGCAGATGTTGTGTGCCAATAATGAGCTGTCCTTCAAGCACACTATCTGAATGAATAGCTGGTATGCTGTTGACTAAGACGCTGGCCTCACATTTAGAGATTTGGGTGGGGGCTTTTATCCCAAGTTGGCTGAAAAACTTGCTTTTCCTCATTGTGTTGGAGACTGAACTGTGTAATTAAAGCTTTTTGGAAAAATGGAAAAACTTTAATGTTACCTGTCAACCCAAAAACATGTGTGTCTGTTACTCTATTTTTGGCAATACATAAGTGCAATAGATAAAAAACATAAAAGGACATTTATTAAAAGGAGATTTCAGCACACAAACATGCACACATGCACATCCGCACACCCACAGGCTTTTACTGGAAGCTGAAAGCTGAAAGCTGCGCTCTGAAAGCTCTTTTGTGGATGTGAAGAATGTTCCCCTTGTTCACAACTTATTTATTCCACTTCCATGTAATTTTGTGTAGGACAGACTGTTGACAATATTGAGAGGGAAAAGCACCAGAATGACCACTTCCTGCAGGATATGTCATTCTGGAAATATGTCCATTAGCTTCTAAATTAAGTAAGGCCTATTAGCTGTTAGCTGTTTCCCAGATGCTTCTTGTTGTGCAATACATCATGCCTGCCCCCTTACTACAGACAGATTTTGACATGTTTATTCCTCTCCAACAGCTTACAGCAAGTTCCCCTCTGACGACTCATCTGTTGGCAGGTGTTCAGATATGTGCTGTATGTGCTTGTGAATTTCAGAGCCCAGATCACTCTGCAGTGGAGGACCAGGGAACAGGACGCAAACATGAAGGAGAGGACTGGAGTTTTTCTCTTGTGGAAAGTGCTTCTGTTGGGGATTTGTGCGTCGCTGCTCCTGATTTCAGCAGGTTTGTTGTTCCTGCTGGTTCGACAGAAAGAGCTGACAGAGGAGCTGCTCAGGTTGAATGCCCAGATGCAGGTGCTGTCACAGAGCTGCAGGCTGCAGGCAGAGATCCTGCCTATGGACCCTGCAGAAGCTGGAGAGCTGAAGAAGCTCCACCGCACCAGGAGAAACCACGAGAAACCAGCACAAAGCCAAGACGAGAAGGATATGCTGATGCTGATGACATACTCCATGGTTCCTGTAAGACACCAAATTACTTGAATGTTTGTGACCATTTACTTCTGTTAAACAAAACAAATGAGAAAAGATAGATTTATGAAATATTCATTATGTTATTATGACCGAAAACAGGGGAGCAATCAACCACTCATTGCTGTCGTATTGAACAGAGACATTTCCTCTTTTTTTCCCTTTTGGGATCAGAAGCATGTCTGTGCAATGTAAAGAATCCAAGATGCTGCAGAGATTAAGAAGAAGTCTGTCTTTTCTTTTTTTTTTTTTTACTGAGCGATCCCTGGATAAACACTTTGAGCACTTTGGAGTGTTACTGTTGGCTGCTCCTCCCTCAACTGTAATCACATCCGCTGGGAACTGGCATTTCTTCAGAGGGAGCTACTGTATTTCTTTATAACCACCGATTTATCAAAGAAAGTCTAGTTTTATTATTGGCCAACTGATTAGTAATCACCAATAATAATTAGGCTGCAACTAACAATGATTTTTATTTCTATAGATTAATCTCTGATGATTTTTCTCGATTAAACGTTTAAAATATGAAATATCAGAACACATAAATGATCAAACATAAGTTCCCAAAGCACAAAGTACAGGCGTGTAGCTGCTTGTTTTGTCTGAATAACAGTCCAAAACCTAAAGACATTTGATTTACTGTCAAAAGATTGAGAAGACCAGCAAACATTCACATTTAAGAAGCTGGAACAAGTGAATTTGCGGCTTAAAAAATCACTCAACACACAAATCTCTAAAGAAAACCACAAGTTTTTGTATCCAAGTGATTTAAGCACACCAAACTTTAGAGAGCTTCCAGATGTTCCAGGTGTAGTTACAATCGAACTGAATTTACCTTCACTGTTTCTTTCTGTGCTTCTGTATTTCAGGTCAAAGCCTTCGTAGATCTGTGTAACAGCTCCAGAGGAATTTGTTTAACAGGTGCACGTCATAAATATTCCTCTTTCCACCACGTTGTTGTTTTTTTTTTGTCTCTTCTGTATTTGTGTAAAATATTCTGTATTTTTTATTGTTCTCCCAGGACCACCTGGACCACCAGGTAAAAACATGCATTTTGATTAGCTGCATCATTTCCTTAAACTAAGCTAAATTTGTTGGAACAGTCACAGTACTTTTGCCTTTTAGGTTTGCCCGGTAGAGCTGGTTCACCAGGACCACAGGGTGTGCCCGGGCCGGAGGGGAGACAAGGAAAAAGAGGTGAGATCTGTCCACTCAGATGAAGTGTGCACCAGATCAGACAAAAACACAGAAACAGAAGTCAGTCACAAGTTTCAAACAGTGCTTCATTGTCCAGCTGCGGTTACGTAATATGAATTGCATGTACTGTCAACAAGAGACTTTGTCTATCGCTGCCACATCAGAAATGCAGAGATTGATGTAGTTTAAAAATGTTTGCCGGACTGTTCATGCCTGAGTCATGCCTCTTTGTTTGTTGTTGTTATTTTGAACTTTTCAGTGACTCTTGACAGCATCATAAATCCACTTGTTAATATATATACTTGTTAATATTAACACACGATCATCCTGCTTCTAGTTTAGATTTTACATTTTCAACTCAGTGCTTTAAACCAATGATGGCATGCTGTAAATGTCCAGGTCCCCGAGGTGAAAAAGGAGACCCTGGACCTAAAGGAGACCCTGGGCCTCCTCGACTGAAAGGCGAGAGCTACAATGACATTTTCATTGAGGGTGAGAGATGACAACGTCTTTAAACCTGACACAAATAATGTGATTAACAGAGAGGCGACATCATATTTCACCAAGTCAGTGATTACATATGAAAAGCTGATTTTACAAGCGTTACAAGAGTTTCTGATATATTTTCAGTGAAGTTCCAAGAATATCAAGATGGCCATTATGTTTTATTCCACAAACAAACTGAGCTACTACTTTAAATTGGTTTAAATTTATTATTTTATATGTGTTATTGAACAATATTATGGCAATAATTTAGCAGTTAATGACAATGATAAAAGTGAAAATATATGCATGTGGCAGACAGGTGGCAGGCTTTGTCTCAGTGAGAGCTTGGGGACTTGTTGCTTTGATTTTATAATTCTAAACAGCAAAGATAAAGAAACTAATTCTCACCATTGTTGTAATATAGTTAAGCATCTCAGGTCTTTTAACATGTGAAAACGTTTTGTTTATGGTCAATGTTGGTTGGTTTATCATATAAGATCATCCACAACCTCTTAAACTGTTTATAACAACAAGCAGACCTGACTTCCTCTGGAGGGGATGGTTGTGTTGGTGGTCTACAACATTTGGTCAAAACTTCTTCTCAGTTAAGGCGAACTGGATGTGGAATTATTTACCACTGAGTAACAGAGAGTGTAGTACCTTTAAACATTTTAAATTTAGTTTGAAAACACAGTTGAAGGACAATCAGGCCTGTAGTGATTGAGCTGGGAGACACTGGATGTGACCGCTGTTGCTTGGTAATTTCTTGAGTTGCGTCCCTATAGTATTGTTCCTCTGCTGTTCGTTTTGTTTCTTAGATTTCAGATAATGTTTTATTTTGGTTTTGATTTACTACTACTGATCCCTTCCCTCTATAACCTGCATGTTATATAGAGGTCTCCGCCCAGGACCTCAGATCAAAAATCTGAAAACAGACAATACATGAACAAATATTGTGTATTTGGTCAGTCTGACTTGCAGCTACTGTATGATATCCTATGTATGTGAAGGTCCTCCTGGTCCAAGGGGTCCACCAGGTCCAGCAGGCCCACCTGGCCCATCCTGTCCTGCTTGTCGTTCTGGTAAAGTGAGAAACAAGACCGTCAGAGAACAAAGCCATCGAACCAACATGTTGATAGGTGAGAATCATCATCTACAATGAATCAACATGTTTTATATTTGTTTTATATTTTATATTATTTATTATTTTATATCTAAATTAGACTATAAAGTCTAATTTAAATATATTGAGTCTAAAAATAATGAAACCAGCCAATAAGATAATAAAGCTTTGGTATAGCTGGATAACTCCCCTAGAAAACGTTATCTATGACCCTGATCACATACACCACAAAACCACCAGTACTGCCACGTTTTAGTTTTTTTTTTTTTTTTTTTTAGGTTGGTTTAATCATTCGACTTTCATATGCATTGAAGAATCTCTCATTATAATTTGTAGTTGAAGTTTAAAAGTTAAAAAACAATCACAATCGTTGACCTTCCATTTTATTCTATCCTCATATTTAGATTCATCTCCTGTTCTGATCATTGAACCTGTCAATGAAACGGACACAGAAAACATCAGCAGCTCCACAAATAACAAGACTGGTAGGAATTAAGAATTTACAACAATTATATAAAGTAATAACAGAAATTACAGACTCACTTAGAGCTTCGAGTTCCTCTTTAATGTTTTATGATGATGAATGATGATGAAGTATTTTTTACAGTTTACTTAAATAAAGGGTCTGAATACTTCCTCCCCCACAGTGAATAATATATGATGTCTGTACAAACAAAAATCTGTATTTGAATCACATCTTTCTTTCCACAGAATCACCAACAACACATCCAGCCGATGATAGCAGAGATGTATTGAATATCAGCGACTCACGTGTGGAATCTGGTAAGCAACTATTGAATGGAGTACGGCCATGACACCTTCAGTGTTTCTATAATCCAGCCTATAGAAGCAACAAATGCATGGAGTATTTTTTTTCATCTGTTTGAGACAAGATGTGTCTTTTTCATTTATCATATGTAATCTTTCTTTCCAGACTCGCCAACAACACATCCAGCCGATGACAGCAGAGATGTATTGAATGTTACAGACTCTACAAAAACCCCAGAGACACGTATGGATTCTGGTAAGCGACCATATTAAGTGGTGGGACAGCGTCATTGTCAGATTCAGATCAGTTTTTTATTTTTTACTTTCTTTACTTTTTTATTTTACTTTCTAGAGTCAGTATCAGTTCATGAAGAGTACAGCCACGACACCTCGAATGATACCAACACAGAGAATGTTACAGAGGCATCAGATAAATTATTAACAGGTATTAACTGTGTTTTGTATTACAAGTAAAAGTCTCTTGTATCTTAATTAAAGGTGCTGCCCTACAACACTATTAAAATTTGTCTTGTTTCTTTCTACAGTGCTTCATCCTCCAGACCTGACTGAAAATAGAGACACCTTCAATGGCAGCAGAAACATCCATGATACAACCCAGAAAAGTGGTAAAAAGTCATATTGTATACCATAAACTTGTTTATTATCTTGAAATAAGACTGTATGATGACATACTGCCTGGTTCAGTTTAAAGTAAAGTTGTATGGTTTCTAAATTGTGTTTAATTTTTGGTATCAACTCATTCAGACTACAGACCTGATACATGGATTGAAACAAGCACAGAGACACCAATGAACTTATTTACAGGTTTGAAATACTTGTTTGTACACACAGATTTTAATTTCATACTTTTACTCACCTTTTCAAAATTGACCAATTTATCTGTATATTTAGTCAAGGCATAAGTATAAAATGTAGTTCACA
Organism: Sciaenops ocellatus; assembly: GCA_033000465.1. Lineage (NCBI taxonomy): Eukaryota > Metazoa > Chordata > Actinopteri > Sciaenidae > Sciaenops > Sciaenops ocellatus. The sequence continues at coordinate 11,304,503 of CP136871.1, forward strand.
AGAACTTTTATTTATTCCACAGTTGTTTCAGGATAATTGTATACCATAAACTTGTTTATTATTTTGAAATAAGACTGTATGATGACATACTGCCTGGTTCAGTTTAAAGTAAAGTTGTATGGTTTCTAAATTGTGTTTAATTTTTGGTGGCAGCTGATTCAGACTACAGACCTGATACATGGCTTGAAACCATAATGAACTTATTTACAGGTATGAAATACTGGCACTCATTCATGAAATGTTTGTACACACAGATTTTAATTACATACTTTTACTCACCTTTTCGAAATTGACCAATTTTTCTGTATATTTAGTCAAGTCTAAAATCTAGTTCACAAGCATTTTGATTTATTCCACAGTTTCAGGATAATTTTATATCATAAACTTGTTTATTATGTTGAAATAAGTCTGTATGATCACATACAGGCTGGTTCGGTTTTCAAATTCTGTTTAATTCTTTTCAGAGTGGGAGGATGTTACAGAGGCACCCATTAACTTATTAACAGGTTTGTACACATAGATTTGATCATAACTTCATAATGTTACTCATCTGTTTAAATCTCACCTTTCTTTCTCACAGTTTCAGCAACCACACATCCAACTTATGAAGCCAGAGATGTTTTTACTGTGACTGACTCTGAGAAAGTTCAAAACACACATAAGGAATCTGGTAAACAACATTTTAGTACCCTTTTTAATCCCATAGACGTTCTTAATATTAGGAAGGAATGTAAAAATGTTGACAGTGACACTAATAAAGTGAAACAACATGTTAAACTCAGTACCTTTGATTTTTCTAGAGTCTGTATCACTTCATAAAGACTTCGGCCCTGACACCCTGAATGACTCCAACACGGAGAATGTTACAGAAGGACCAATAAAATTATTAACAGGTACAAAATCTCATTCATGCAATATTTGTACACACAGATTTGATCTTCATAATGTTCCTCATCATTTTAAATTTCACCTTTCTTTCTCACAGTGTCACCAACAACACATCCAGCTCATAAAGCCAGAGATGTTTTTAACGAGACCAACTTTGAGAAAGTTCAAAACACACTTAAGGAATCTGGTAAGCAACTATTTTAGTACCATTTTAATCACATAGATGTTCTTAATGTTTTTTAATGTCAGTGTTCTTCTGAATGCAGGATCCATAGAATAAACTATGAAACATGTTAAGCTCAGTTCTTTTAATTTATAGAGTCATCATCACTTCATTTAGACTTCACCCCCGGCACCCTGAATGACTCCAACACAGAGAATGTTACAGATGGACCAAATAAATTATTAACAGGTAGGAAATACTGTGTTATGAATTACAAATAAAGTAACCGACTGTAACTTTAAAACATTATACAAAATGTTTAATTACATTCTACAGTCCCACTTTCTGCGGACCAAAATGGTGATGCCTTCAATAACAGTGGAACAATTACAGATACACGCATGAAAACTGGTAAGAAGCTGTCTCTTTAGATTCAGTGTGTTTTTTTTTCTTCCATCAAAACCCATCCACTATCCTCAATGTGCTGATTAAAGATTTTATTTATTCATTTTATTTAATGAATTTAATTAATACATTGGCAGTGGTATGATTTATAGTTATCTACAGAATAAAACAGGTATTAGACTACAATTACAGTTTGGTTCGGTTTAAATGAATATTAAACGTTTTATAATCGTTGCATTAATTGCTTAAGACTATGGATTTTGAAGTGCCTTGGTAGCTTAACAGTTACCATGCATGCCACATAACTGCAAAGTTGTGGGTTCACTTAGAGCCGGGGTGCCTTTGTTGCATGTCTCCCGTTTCCTGTTAATTTTAATAAATGAGAGAGAACATTAAGTATTTTCTATTATTATTTTGTTCAAATTATTATGATAATTTCTTTAGACTCTTCATATCCACTCCAGAACAACAACAAGCTAAATTTGACTAGCAACGAGAAATGGACAAAACCTGGTGGGTAAACTTAATGATTTTTATGATATGATACGTTTGTTAATTATAATTTATAGAATATCTTGTATCTATATCATATTTAATTTTATTCAATTTTATTTATTTTATTTAGCGTCAAATCATAACAGAATTCATCTCATGACACTTTCCACATTAAGCAGGTCTAAACCGCACTCTAACATTATTTATAGAGACTAAACAATTACAACTCAACACCATGAACAAGCACTGTTCTGATTTTTTATACATTATACGTATCTTTTTTTCTACAGAATCACCAACAACACATCCAGCTGATGACAGCAAAGGTGCATTGAATTTTACTGACTCTAAAAAACAACCCCCAGAAACAAGTGTGGAATCTGGTGAGCTACTATTTTGAGTGGTGGGACAACTTCATTGTCCGATCTATTAAAAAACGTGTTTAACCTGGTACTTATAATGATCATAATGAAAAACATTTAATGGTTTTCTAGAGTCAGTATCAGTTCATCCGGAGAACAGCCACGCCATCTTGGATGATACCAACACAGAGAATGTTACAGAGGCACCAAATACATTATTAACAGGTATTAACTGTGTTTTGTATTACAAGTAAAAGTCTCTTGTATCTTAATTAAAGGTGCTGCCCTACAACACTATTAAAATTTGTCTTGTTTCTTTCTACAGTGCTTCATCCTCCAGACCTGACTGAAAACAGAAACACCTTCAATGGCAGCAGAAACATCCATGATACAACCAAGAAAAGTGGTAAAAAGTCATATTGTATATGATAAACTTGTTTATTATCTTGAAATAAGACTGTATGATGACATACTGTCTGGTTCAGTTTAAAGTAAAGTTGTATGGTTTCTAAATTGTGTTTAATTTTTGGCATCAACTCATTCAGACTACAGACCTGATACATGGATTGAAACCAGCACAGAGACACCAATGAACTTATTTAAAGGTTTGAAATACTTGTTTGTACATACAGCTTTTAATTTTATACTTTTACTCATCTTTTCAAAATTGATCAATTTATCTGTATATTTAGTCAAGGCACAAGTCTAAAATCTAGTTCACAAGAACTTTAATTTATTCCACAGTTGTTTCAAGATAATTTGTAAATTTGGATATATTGTAAAAACTTTGGTATCAGTATTGACTAATTCCCATGCATGTTTAGTTAAGTATGACATTTTGAGTGGCAGAACGTCTTTGACCTTTTTTACTAATTAATAATAATATAAATGGGTTCATTATTTTAAGCAAGACTGTATGATCACATACAGCCTGGTTCAGTTTAAAGTAGAGTTGTACAGTTTCTGTAAAATAAAATGTGTTTAATTTTCTACAGAGTTGGTATCAACTCGTCGAGGCAACAGACCTGACACATGGACTGAATCCAGCACAGTGGATGTTACAGAGGCACCCATTAACTCATTTACAAGTATGATATACTGTGACTCATTCAATATATATATATATATATATATATATATATATATATATAATATTGCACCCCCTCTATATAATATATTTGTACTCACAGATTTGATCTTAACTTCATACTGTTATTCATCTTTTTAAATCTCATCTTTCTTGTAGAATTGACCAATTCATATGTATGTTTAGTTAAATCAAGATACAAATATGAAATCTAGTTACCAAGCATTTTGATTTTGATTTATTCCACAGTTGTTTCAGAATTATCTTGTAGTGCACCATTAACTATTAACAATTTCCCCTTGAGGGATCAATAATGTATCTATTCTAACTTGTTTAATATAGTCTGACACTGTCTGAGAGCATATGATCAACTTCAAGACACCAAAATTGAGTCTGGTAAGCAGCCATTTTGAGCTGCAAAGACAAAACTTATTTTTGTTAAATACCTTTTCTAGAGTCAGTATCATTTCATCAAAACGTGAACCATGACACCTTGAAAGATCCCAAAAGAGAGAATGCTACTGAGGCACCATCTGAATTAACAACAGGTAGGAAACACTCAAAAAATAAATTATGATCTAAAAGATTTGCTTTTATCTTTATCTTTTTATCTATATATGTTATTTACTGTAGACCAGGCTCAAACAACCTTCAATAACAGTGGAAACATTATGGATACACCCATGAAAAGTGGTAAGAAACTCTCTAGCATATTTGGTTTGAGTGTTGATTATTCTCATTTAAATCTAGTTTATTAAGATTTCTCTTTTCTCTCAAAGTCCATCCATTAAAACATTGATTTAAAGATTTATTTTATCACAGTGTTCAATTAACACACTACAACTTTTGTTGTATCTTGTGACGATGTTCTTCCTCTTCTTTTTCTTTAGATCCACTACAGACCAACAACAAGGTCAACATGCCAACTCATGAGAGATGGACAAGAACTGGTTAGAAGATGCTGCTAAATGATGCTTTCAATGACGTATTTTCTCTACCTATTTATCTATTAAATAACAGCTTTTTCAAATATTAAAGTACATATCTTTTATCTAGAGTGTAATATTAAAAGTATTAAATGCTCGGACAAAGCCACCAAAATGCAAAGCACCTTCGGAGCCTGGATGTCCGATGCGTCCCAGCTGGATGACGGTCGATACTGGCTGGCTGAACATTTTTCAGGTAATTTTTTAACCCCAAGTCTACAGTTCACATCACAGAGATTTGTGAGTTTGTGATTCAACACAGACATTTCTTCCCCAGGTCGACTTTTGGCTGAGCACAGGGACATTTCAACACTTCAGAATGAAAGCAACAAAATTATAGACGTCACAAGATTCTACCAGGGCTGTGGTCACGTTGTTTACAAGAGGTCATTGTACTTTCACAGCGGAGGAACAAACAGACTTGTAAAGTAAGTGATTGTGTTAAACATATATGTATGTATGAGACTGTTTTTTCTTCATAACCTTCCAGTATATATAGTGATATACTGACATTTTTTATGTTTATGTCTTTTAAGCTTCTTAACTTACCCATTACTATTTTTTACAGATTAGACCTGAACACCAGAAGAACAAATAGTCTGATCATGACAAACAGCAGATATCGCAACCGGACTTATCTTTTCCGCAACTCCAAGACGTATTTTAAGTTTGCTGTGGATGAAAATGGACTGTGGGTGATTTATGCACCAGCAACAGGTGATAATACGAGGGTCGCAAAGCTTAACACTAACACATTCACTGTGGATACAGACATTGACACTCAGTACCCTACAACTAAAGCAGGAAATGCATTCATTGTATGTGGGATCCTATATTTTACAGACGACAAAGACAGAGCAGTTACATATGCCTTTGATTTAAAGACTAAGAGTCCTCAGGATGCAAGTTTTGATTTAAGGCCAGATCATGGCATATTGGCTATGTTGTCATATTATCCCAACAAAAAGCTTTTGTACATGTGGGACAACAGAAGTGTGAAAACCTGCAAAGTTAGACTCAAAATGACACAAAACCAACCATAAAGTTTGTAAAATGGCACAATTTTTAAAGCTCAGTTGACTTATATTTTGAAACAGTGACCTAATTCTGATGCAGGAGGAAGTTTCTCCTGGAAGTTTGATAAATCACATTGGATACTGTTTGAAATAAACATGTGAAAAATGACTGACTATTGGTGTACATCTGTTGATTCCAAGAGACCACAATGCTGGATTTATGCAGCATGACATGATGACTACTAGTGGGAAATGTGGACTTTGTATCACAGAGATATTTTGTTGAGATTTACAGAGCTGCAACAGTCTGCTTTTAGATGTTGCAAATATATATATATATATATATATATATATATATATATATATATATATATATATATATATATATATATATATATATATATATATATATATATATATATATATATATATATATATGGCATTTCCCCAAGTGCATTGTGTGATATTGATATAGGTCCTTGATTTAAAGAAACACATAAAAAAGGAGAAAGACCTTCAGCTGAAGGCACTCACCATGGATGTAGGAATGTTGTCCTACATTTTCAGCACAGAGCTGACAGACAGAAACACCCACTGCTGTGCAGCTCAGCCGAGCAACCCGACCACGAGGCCTCACTGTGACAGCTGTGAACATGAACTGGAAAAGCAGCTTCTATATAAGAGAACCACTGCCTGCAGAAAAGTCAAGGCTTGATTACCATCCGGGAAAAGTAGGCCACTGTGCTGGGGCCCACTGTGTTGGGGCTCAAAAAGAAGTTTCACTGCCTGTCAATTGTTTTTTTGTTTGGTAATTTATTAGAGAATTTTAATAACGATATAATCTTGAGAAAGTTCTACATTATTAGCTTATCTTGAGAGCCTGACCCTGCCTTAATGGAAACTTGGAGGCAACACAATATATAAATGCACAGACAGTGGGAGGCGGTGTTGGTCAGAAGGGACCCAACCGCTTGCACACTTTTGTGAGCTGTATTTTCATCGAGCTAGAGCCCACACAGCAGAGCTGAAACCTTCCCCTATACATCTAAGTGGGTTGTTTTCGCTGGCCATAAGTTTCATTGTTTCAATACACCAGTAGACATCAGACTTCCTGTCCCCCTGCTACAAAGAAAGAATAGTTAAAATGTCACCAGATCAGAGTTGGAACATTGTATTAGGTCAAAGGGTGACATGTTTTCAATAAAACTAAGCTTAATCACATGAGTTGGTTCAATATCCTGTGGACAAGGTTTACCTGTCCAGCGTGACTATTCAAATCACACAGCCAGAAGTTAGAAAATAAAACAGTGTCTTGCTTATTTCTTGCCTCAAGGCTGGATCTGAGACTGCGCACAGCCAATGAGCTCAGAGAGACACAACACAGCTCTAAGGAAAACTATGCTACAGGTTTCCTCTTTATTTTACTTAATATGGTACAGTGAAAGAACAAGGCTGTTTAAAATGCACCAAGAAACCTGTAGGAGCCATGCATAACTTTAAAATGCAAAATGTGACTGACAGGATTGTTGCAGAATATATTATATAATCCTGCTAGAAAGTTTTGTGATTATCTGGGAAAAGAATAGATGACTACTCACTGTGCATGGCTTTATTTCTTATGCCTTAAACTTCCATAGACTTCTCTCTATTATGATATCTCTGTGAGTGGTGTAGATTCATGTATATGTATGCAGTATGATATTGATGATATTGATAGATAGATTAAATAAATTAAATTTAACACAAACACTCAACAACATACGTCAGCACAGCAGTTTTAAGATGGTTGTGCACTTTGACGTCTAAGAAACTCCATTAAAGGTTTCCATACAGTCTCAAACTCTGCAGTCCTTCCACTGATTATATAAGTCAGTTTTTCAAACATATCAGCCTATATTTGGTTGCATAACTAGATAAAATAACTCGTGTTTTCTGAGATTTTATTTATTTCTAAGCTAATCACAGAGAACCATGTGATTCCATGGGTAACCCAGGCAATAAATATGCCTCATGAATCATAACAAAGTAGGCCTGTGTTAATTTAGCGACCTCAGAACTCAATGTTCCTGAATATTTGGTTTTGGGACAACATTACAGATTTACGAGGATCGCCCAAACGCAACACAAGTTAACTATTACGAGGATGTTTGAACGCATCACCAGCCACCCTCCGTCAACGCCTCCTCGGATGATGATGATGATGATGATGAGTAGATCTGTAAAGACGTGGACGGTGTAAACTGCATTAGAAACAAGTGACGCCGCCATGTTGCTTTACACCGTTCACGCTTTATGAATCGCGTCTGCTAGCTACTGTACCTAGCAGGCTAACGGGTAACCGACACCTAACTAAAGCTAGTTCATAACAGCGGGCGTTACATCACTTCGGGTCGTGTCCCACCTGGGAAATAGGGGCCTAAAAAAAAAAAAAAAAAAAAAGCTAATGTGTCCCACTTTATGCGATAAGTACTGTGACATTAGCTGACCTGTCAAACAAAAAAAAACAAACGAGTGAAAGCTGCAGTGACTTAGCATTTTTGTTTTTCGGGGTGGGCTGTCAAGACGCGACTGGTTTCATCGTGCCCTGTGAGTACATTAAGCTTTTTTATATATATATATCTATATATAATGTTGCCTCCCGTTTTGCTGGTGCAATGCTAAAATTGAGCTTGACTGTTAGCCACTTTTTTTACGTCCACACAGCAGAGTAAAGCCACTCAGCTTTAGCCCCTCTGTGCGACATTGGCTGTCAGCTCTGGCTTGGGCCTAGCATAAGTAGCTGACCGTTGCCTGTTTTTAAGCCCGATAGCTACGTTGTTTATTTTGCCATTGATTAGATAGCACGAGGTGCTCAGCCGTAATGACCCAATCAATCAATACATTGTTAATAAGCAGCACTGGTGGACACCCTCATTTGTAAATGACCTGCTTCGCTAATGCTAACAGTGACGTTGAAGTTATGAAATGTGTTAACCGGCCTCTCCTGTTTGCCACTACTGTTAGTTAGCCACCTGCTAATTTGGCTACCCCCTCTACCCTTGCCACATTGTGCTAACTTTATGATTATTTGTGCAGGATTTTGAACCAAAAGACGAGTTATGTCCTGTCCATGCACGTCGGCTGCCAGGTTGTTCCTAAACACTGCTCACAGAGGTAAGAAAAGCACACACACACACACACACACCGTGCCAAGCTGACCAAAAAAACTGCATGACATTGTGCTGTTTGCTACAGCCTTGTGAAGTAGGTCTCCAGTTAACCAGGTCGCTGTTTGTTTTGACAGTCATGTAATGCTAGCAGCAGGTGGAAAAGTCACTTTTAAATGTTTGGTAACGTTGCATCACCCAGACTTACATAGAGCTGCACAAATGTGACGTTTAGAGGAACAACAACAACGCATAAGGGATAAACACAACCCTAAAAACATAACATTGTGATACAGTATGTAGCAATACTTAAACTAACTTTACCACGCTTGTATAATTAATAAACACGTGGTAAAACAAAACATGCAATAGCTGCAGCACATCCAATGAACGTAATGTCCTTGACTGTTCAACTAGTACGGTACAGTATGTTGTTTTTCAGACTCACCTGTTCAGTTGTGAAGTAATTTAGGCCACTGGGACACATAACAACTATTTTCTATATCAATTAATTTGAGGATTATTTTCTCAGTTAACAGATTAATTGATTGCTTTTTTAAAATTGTAATAAAATTAAGAAAAATGGCCAGCAGTTTCTCAGAGGTTTATATATCTTGTTTTTTTTTTTGTCCAAAACACAAATATATTCTGTTTACTCCTATACTGTATTTGACAAATAAGTAAGTAAGTATTCATCATATTAGAGAAGCTGGAACCAGAAAATATTGGTATATTTGCTTCAAAAATGAGTTAAATGATTCATAGATAGATACTTACTAATCTTATGTTGATGTATTAATCAACTTCTTGTTTATCAAGTCAAGTCATTTAGTGTCCCTCATATCCCGGATGCAGAACAAGCAATAAACATGAAATATAAAATATATACAAGAGTAAAGAGATATAAAATATGCAACAAATATAAAAAGATATAAACAGTGTAAATATAAAAAGATATAAACAGTGTAAACAGTTTAAATGTAGAAGGCATACAGCAATTTGCAGTTTATTTGAGCTTCAGTTACATGACAGACAGGAGCAGTTGTGAAATTTGTATTTTTTTGCTATTTGCTTGCTGCATAATTATATTTTTTACGGTGTTGTGTGCATTGTCATTAATTTAAAATGTGTGTTCCCATAATCACAATATTGTTTTGTTGTTTCAGGATTGTCCTGTTCCCGGATCCAGTTCTTTTCTCTAAGTCGTCAGGGTGCTCGGGAAACTCATTTACCTCCCCAGGTACGGGTGAGGTCGTTTTCAGAGACTGCTGTCTGCTATGCCTCTAAAGATGGGACAACAAAGGACGGTGGAAGTGATGGTGGAAAGGTAAAGGATAAATCTCATTTGCACCCATTTTCCATGGGAGTATTATCCACCACTCTGCACATGGAAGAGATTGTAGTAATGTAATTTAATATATGCTGACGCAGTCATCTTTATACAGAAAAGCATCAGTGAGGGGAAGAGACTATCTGGCTCTGGTGGGTCAGGCAAGGGGGGAAGCCAGCTACGCTGCCCTAAATGTGGAGATCCCTGCACACATGTAGAGACCTTTGTATGTGAGTAAACTGATTTCTTCTTCTTTTCAACAAAAAAAACAAAACAAAACAAATTATATGATGTGAATTTTGGATGCAAAGTGCATGTAGGATCTTCAAAACAAGAGGAGTAGAGGTAATTCAGAGGAATACATTTGCACACAGCACCCTGGTTACACGATAGGCTCTCCAGAACATTTCTTCACATTACTTCCATTATTAGAAGGATGTGGTTGGTGTTACATACAGTGTAGTGCCCCAGCAGATGGAAAAATATACATTTTAATCCATGTTTAAACATTTTCTGTTGTACAAACTGTTGTGGTGGACTAAAATCACTATAAATATTGTAGTGTAAACACATAACGCATAAATGGTAATTTCCTGGTACAATTTATTGAAACAAACGTGCAGGTAAACACCAAGGTGTTAGTTTCATGATTGTTCAATAGGCTTCGTGTTGCAGCAGCGACAGTGTGAGTTTATAAACTGCTGCTTTGCTTCAACTAGGAAGTATCATTTTTACATGGAAACAATCAGATGAGCGATTTTTGCACTGTCTGACATTGTAAAGTTTGAGTCAACAGTGCATGTGACACTCTTACTGTGAGTAAAGGTTGAGTAACTTTGAGGAAAAAGTTGTCCACCTTCACTGGAATCAAAATTACACTCCACCTTTTTCTTTTCAGTGTGACAGTGTGCAGAGATATTAACCTATGACCTATCTGGTAAAAACAAAAAAACAAAGTTATTATTACTTACTGCACCTGTTACTACCTAGATATATTTCCATCACTTTCACATTGTCCGAAAAAAACATTACAAGTAAAGAGGAGGTTTGTGGTGAACCATTCATACACTGTTTATAGCAACGTCGGTCATGTTCTCTTGTAGCCACAAGAGAACACCAGTAACCTCTGATATTTGGAAGCAGCGATGTGTTGTCATCTGTCGGTAACAGACAGTCTAGCTTGGCGATAGACCACTAGGTGACACATAAAGAGAGAAATTCATTTAAATATGCTGAAAACAGATGAACCCAAAGTAATCCTAGGGAACATGAATACCAGCAGTCTTTTTGTCACATTTATCCCGTTTGATAACAGCATGGAACCAAACCTTTTATCCACTTGATGCATTGATGTAGATTCAAATACTGAATTGATGCAATTCAGTAGATGGCACTATTGTGATATTGTTGAAATGTTACAGTTTGATACTAAACTAAAAGTTTGAAAGCATTACATCAGTTTTATCAACAATTCTCGCTGTAAGTCTGGACAGTTTTTGGTCATTTCTCTGTTTAAGCAGAAGATAGGTGTGCTTAAGAGGCTGCCACCTTGCAAAATTGTTAAGCTGTAAATGTCTCAATGGTTTCTTTCAAACAGATTGTGCCGTGTATTAAATTTGCCCTGTGTTGTTCTTTTGTAGCATCAACAAGATTTGTGAAATGTGAGAAATGCCATCACTTTTTCGTGGTGCTGTCTGAAACCGACTCTAAGAAAGGGCTAAACAAAGAGCCAGAATCTGCTGCGGAGGCAGTGAAACTGGCATTTGCACAGAAACCTCCCCCTCCTCCCAAGAAGGTGAGAAACTGAGGTAGAAATAGTTTTTTTTAATGATGAAGCTCTGCTGTAGTAGCCTATTATACTTTTATACCGTTATAAAGTATAAATTACTTTTTGTTTTCAGATATTTGCTTACCTCGACAAGTACGTTGTTGGCCAGTCCTACGCAAAAAAGGTGTTAGCAGTCGCAGTGTACAATCACTACAAGCGCATCTACAACAACATCCCCGCGGGGAGTCGACAGCAGGTGGAGGTGGAAAAACAGCCTGCTCTAACACCTCGTGGTCAGTATTACTCTTGTCTATAGGTACTGCTGTATTCTGTTGCTTGTTGGTGTTACTCCTCCCCAGTTTGAATGAGCAAACACTATTTTCTAATGTATTTTCTCATGATTTTAGAATAATTTTAAACAATTATAACTCACCTTTTCCACCTGGAAACTATCATTGCAATCTGATGTGAAAAAAAACTATTACACACTACAAGTGTAAAAAATTAAAGGTCTGTGTAATGTAGCTTCTATGATTGGACAAAATCCATTTTACTCAAATATACTATAGTGCTGACCTTTGACCTACTTTTAGTATTTGCTTTAAATTAGAGTATATCCAAACAAGGCTGTTTTAGTGAAGAAGATGTGACGATTTAACGATTTGTTGACTTGAAAGTGTCAAATACAGAAGTTATTGTCACATTGAAGGAACATTTATGGCACACGTTTTTATAGTTTACACATGGGTACGATGTATAATCAAGAGCCATTTACTCATAAAATCAACACAAGCACTGATAAGAGATTATGATTTTATGATTATAACACAGCATTGAATCATAATCTGTATTATTTGGCATTTGTTCAATAATTATCGCACACAGCAGTTTTTCTAGGACAGTATTGATAATGTTATATTGGTAATGATAATATTGATTTGAGTACTTTCATCCTCCCTGTAGAGCTAGAGATGAGAAGACGAGAGGATGAGTACAGATTCACAAGTAAGTGATCGATCCTCCTTAGTGTTGTCTTTATCAGTGGCCATTTTAAAAGTCCCAACACTCAAACAGTCTTTATTTTAAAGAGTTGTGCAAATGCCAAAATGTACAGACCTCTGTGGCTCCTTGGTTTAAAGCTTTGTTCTGCCTTTTTCATGTAGCTGTTTATAGTAATGTAATTCTAGTCATGCTCAACCTAAAGAATTGTATGACCTAGGTATTCATTGACACCATACCATGCAGTGGACCATGTGTATTATTTGAAGAAATTCAGCTCCAGTTTTGGAGCAGTGACTGATTATTTTCTGTACATTCACCACATGTACAAATAAGCTACAGAAACTGAAGCAATAAACTGATGCTTGTTAATCTTTTGACTGAGCGGACAGTAAGATAACATAGCCCAGTGACCTATATTCACATCTGGACTTTTGCTATTTTCAGTCCAGCTCCAGTCCAGTTTAGTAACTCCACACTGGCATATTTTTAGCCTGTACATGAAAATGTTTACTATGCACAGTTTGGCATATACACCATCAATGAATGTCCTGTTTAAATAGCGTCTTATTGTGCTTTGTAAAATACAGTTCCTGTCAGTCACAAAGCTAACCCTGTGGCTTTGCTTTTTGTTGCAGAACTGCTGCAGATCGCAGGGATCAGTCCTCATGGAAATGCTCTGGGAGCGTCCATGCAGCAACAGGCGAGTCAGCAGGCACCTCAGGAGAGGAGGGGCGGAGAGGTCCTGGACTCGACACACACTGACATTAAACTGGAGAAAAGCAACATCATACTTCTAGGTCCAACTGGCTCAGGTTAGTGTAATGACAACTTTGTCCTAAACTGTAGTATTGCAACATTTACACACACCAAATATGCAGTTTTCTGTAAATATTGATCTGTTTTGCCAAACAAAATTTCACAATTACTCTCATTTTGAACAGGAAAAACCTTGTTGGCGCAAACACTGGCACGTTGTCTGGATGTTCCCTTTGCGATTTGTGATTGCACCACATTGACTCAAGCTGGCTACGTGGGAGAAGATATCGAGTCAGTTATTGCAAAACTGCTACAAGATGCCAACTACTCAGTGGACAAAGCTCAGCAAGGTGGGCAGAGGGACTACATTTAACAGCAGTGAAGTTTAAATCATACCATATGTTTTTTTGTTTACCATTACAGTATATCAGACTCATTCTGTTCTCAGTTATATCAGATACTTTGACATGAACAGTGAATCAAAGATGGGCTTATCACACCTGATAGGAGTACTTGCGTGTTTCTAGTCTTTTTTTTTTAGATTTAAATGGGCATTTTGAAATCAGCATGCAAACACTACTAATATTAAAAAACCAAATCTGATGTACAGTCTGTTTTGTAGGAGGTATTATGACAATAGAGCTGACAGAAAAAACAAACAAGTCTGTTGTAACTTCAAGGCACACATCCAGAGAGACTAAGTCGGTATAAACATTATGACATTATTAACATCAGTGACAACAAAGCAAGGAATATCTGTTTGACAGCAGCAAACAGCTTTGTTTGTTTGTTTGTTTGTTTGTTTGTTTGAAACTGTCATCCTGCTATCTTAATAGATCCAACTTCTCTCATATAAAATCTTGCCAACAAGAAATGAAATTTGTGTACACATACAAGGAATTTGACTAAATTGCCTTCAGGGTACTTGCACATAGTTCCAAGAACAATTTACAGATGTAATAAGAAGTCTAAAACAGTTTCGTCGAAGACTCAATGAGACTTTACTCTTGTAAAAAAAAAAAAAAAAATATGTTAACTTTTATACCAGGTACTGTGTCATTTAGCTACAACCTGTTTAAATTTGCAGATTTATATCACAGCTCCATTCCTTACATGAGTAAAGAGGGTGTTATTTAGGTTAGGGTGTAATTTTTTTTTTAGAGGAGGGACTCCTCCACTGGCCTGCAACTGTTGTGTTTTTTTTTTTTTTTTTTTACAATCAAACCTTTTTGACTTAATTTAAGAGTTAGTGTAGTGTAGTGTAGTGTAGTGTCATTGTATACATGAATGCATACATACATGTCTAAGGTAATTAGGAGAAGTGAATCTCATACTGCTTTGGGCTGTGTCCTTGTGTTCACGTGCAGGTATTGTGTTTCTGGATGAGGTCGATAAGATTGGCAGTGTGCCTGGAATTCATCAGCTGAGAGATGTAGGAGGAGAAGGAGTTCAGCAGGTCAGTATTCAACACAAGTTACACTAAATGAAACTTTAATGAAGCGGCATTAATCTCATGATTAAACAGCCAGCATTATAAATTTTGTAATAAAAAAAAACAAAACAGCAGCAGATATCACTTGTTGATTGTATCTGATTTCCTCTGTTTTGCCTTGTCTTACAATGGTTGTGTTATTGTTTTTTTCTCTTTCGTTCTCTGTCAGGGGTTGCTTAAACTCTTAGAGGGGACAATCGTCAACGTTCCTGAGAAAAACTCCAGGAAACTGAGGGGAGAAACGGTGCAGGTAGACACAACAAACATCTTGTTTGTCGCATCTGGTGCCTTCAACGGACTTGACAGAATCATTAGCAGAAGAAAGAATGAAAAGGTAAATTGAACGCCTCATGTGTTACTCTTTAGATATACAGCCAAAATACATATTTGTCATCACTCCAGCCTCTAACTCTAACTCCTCGTGGTTCATAACTCTGCAGTATTTGGGTTTTGGAATTCCCTCCAACTTGGGCAAAGGGCGCCGTGCAGCGGCTGCCGCAGACTTGGCCAACACCAGCGGTGAGACGGACACAGTGGCAGAGATAGAAGAGAAAGACAGGCTGTTGAAGCATGTCGAGGCGAGGGACCTGATTGAGTTTGGAATGATCCCAGAGTTTGTTGGCCGTCTTCCTGTGGTCGTTCCTCTGCACAGCCTGGACGAAGAAACGCTAGTCCGCATCTTGACTGAACCACGCAATGCTGTGGTGCCCCAGTACCAGGCTCTGTTCAGCATGGATAAAGTAAGGGCTCTGATATAGCGCAGACCCCTCATTAATTTGAATGTGACCACTGTGTTTGTTCAACGAGGGGCAAAAACTCTACAACACAATGCAGCATTGTGCAGTCACCTAGAAGTGCACGTTCCTTGTAGATTACTGATTGTAATGTGAACTCTGCTGTTTACTTTGTGGTTGCTACGACAGAAGATAGAGTAGTTGCCCCACATGATAGCTTTCCAGAGTTGTAAAATCCTGTCTCACAGTATTACATACAACTAAGCAGTGTTTTAGTCTAATAAGTCTTCAAACACATTAATAATAATATTCAAACTGTCCTTGGACCATAGTTTATCATCTCTGGTACCTGAAATAACACACACCCTTTCCTTTTTGTATTAGATTTACAGGAGAATAAGTTAAAATATATATATATATCTACAGTAGTAGATTTGTTTATACTTGTATATAGAATTATTGCGGAGCATTGAAATGAATCTGTTTTTGTTTCAGTGTGAACTCAATGTGACTCCAGATGCCTTGAGGGCCATAGCCAGGATGGCTCTAGAGAGAAAGACTGGAGCTCGTGGGCTCAGATCCATCATGGTATGTGATTTTACCAAAGGTATCAAACTTTTCTTTTTGTAGTGTTGATGTAACACAATAATTAAGCAAGTCCTTTCTTTTTTTAAAACAGGAAAAGCTCCTGCTCGAGCCCATGTTTGAGGTGCCACACTCTGACATCATGGCTGTGGAGCTGGACAAAGAGGTTGTCCAAGGAAAATCACAACCCAGATATATCAGGTCGGTCTCTCTCTGCCAACAAGTCAGGGCTACGTGTGTGTCATGTTTGAGATCAGTTTCCTTTAAGCCCAGCTCACTGAGTCTCCGATGTTGTGTTGGTTTGAAACCTGAACTGGAGTTTCCATTTGAATTTCAGAACTCCAGCCAAGGAGTCTGCGGAGGAGGAATACGACTCGGGCATTGAGGAGGAGAACTGGCCTCGGCAGGCGGATGCTGCTAACAACTGAGCCATATGTCACTCATTTCACCCAAAGACAGTCTCTGAAATCATTAGATTACTATAAATCTTTGGATACCAACTCTGGGTTTTGTGATAGTCCCCTGACAAACAAGCTGTGGACATTGTATTAGAGGTAATGAAGGCTGCTGATTCTCACCATGGAGTGTTTTATCATCATGAGAAAGTTAAGAGCGTGTAACAACATTTGGTCCTGTGCATCTGATGTTAATTCTCAATTGGTGCACTTGCAGGGTGGACCTTTATTAAATATTTCAATCTCTGGGGATTGTCTACATTTTATCTATATAAAGATAATGCAATTTTATTCATGAAAGGATTTGTAGCTAGTTGATTTCTCTTTTTGTGGTGATGGGTCATGGCAAGGGAAGCAAATGGATGTTATGGGATCATACTGTACACTTGAAAACGTGAGGAGATGAGAAAGTGTCGATGCGATGTTACCATGTCAAGTAATGCCTTTATATCATAAGGGCATAATATTCCATGAGCACATCAATATTTTGATGTTTTCTTCGTTAACCACCATTGTAATAATGGTGTTCACAGTAAAACCGGGCTGTAAATGTTAAGCTACACTGGTTCAGTAGCATTTGTACGACATGACCTTTAATTAGGAGAACACATTGTGACGTGTAATGCACCAGCACACTAAAACAGAGCAGGTGAAGAATAATGGTGACCTTTTTAAACAGCCCGAATGGTTATTTTTCAGTGTTTTGCTTCCTATTCTAGCCCACTCTTTAGGGAATGTATCTGTGTTTACTTAAAGACCTCTTTGTCACTGGACTGGATCAGAGGGACGTCTCGCAAAGCAGGATTAGCAGCCAGGTAACTTTGGTGTTTTGTTTTGGAGTAAGGACTATTCTCCACTCTCTCTCTCTATATATATACATATATATAAATGACTCATATTATTAAACCTGTCATTCAAGCTTCATTTAAATCATCAGACAGATTCTCTCTCCTTTAACTGAATGATGCTTTAACCGCTTTGTCAGACACCCCTCAGAACAGCACAGGTATTTTTAATTTCTTTGTGCGTACCCCAGCGTCAGAAACTACTAAATGGTACCTCAAAACACACATTTGTAATGATGCTTCCATTTGAAATGCTCTCTGACTGAACCGAACCACGCTGCTGTACTCCTTAAAAATGCTTTTGTGCTATAAAATGAGATTAAACTAGATCTGTTCTCCTTTTTGCTTTAAGTTTCCTTTTCTTTCCACAAAGTTTCAAAACTGCTTTTTTTTTCCTCCTCTGTTTTCAAAAGGTCTGTTACAGAACCTGTAAAACCCCCAAGTTTGTGAATCTTAAATTTATTGTGATTGTTTAAAATATATAAATAAAATGTATATCTGTACAGAATTTTAATTGTTCTTTACTTTTAATGTTCGCTGACAGAAACGTACACTTTAATTCATTTTGGTTACTAAAGTCGGTGTGATGAAATGTTTCTCAGACCTTCTCTCAGAAACAGGAAATGACTGCAGTAGACATCATGTTCCTGACTGCTCCGCTGTCACCTTTATGTAATCTGCTAATCTCTGGAACGTGTCATGTGGTTGGCTGTTTCCAAATACCTCAGCGTTTCCATGATCCCCTTTCAAGCCCACACTTAAAGTTGCATGGTCTGAAATGTGGATTTCAATAAAAATAATTAAAAAACAGTCAAAAAATATATATAAAAGATTATAAACTGACATTTTAATGTATTATTAATACTAATAATGTATTAATTATTAGTGTCATTGTGAATAATTCCAGTATTATAATGCTGTATATATGGATATACAGTATATTTAAATACTCGATTATTTGAACTGCAGTTGGGATTACAACAGGTGTCAGGGGTATTATTGGTAAACAACTCCTCAGATTATGTCAGAGACTTAGTGATGAAGAGATTTATCACACGCGATGATGTTTGCGTCTCTCCAAACACCTTCAGAGAGCTGTAGACCTCAGAGAGAACACCTGTCAACGGTGAGTACTGACACAACTGCAATGGAGCTTTGGTTGTCAGACTTAAAACTGAGGAACTCCACATGTTTTTCTTGATGCAGGTCATTTGTTGGTGCATTTTGGTGAAAATGAATGCTCTGGAGGACGTCCCGTTTCAGACGATACTGGGCCCACTGGAGGAAGAAGTGCCGCTCGTGACAGCTCCGGACATCACTGTACTAGACTGCCAACAGATACTACGAGACAATGAGGTCACACATCCAAGTGAACATTCATAATTTTGAAGTAGAGCTGATTCATTAACGGACACTCGTGGCTTTTAGATTTTAGAATGTCTCATCCTAAAACAGACATCAGATTTATCACAACCCTGTATATGTTTTAATGAAAGTTGGTTATTTGGACACTGTAATGAAGAATTATCAAGATGAATTTAAGTGATGTGTTTACTTACTAGTAAACTAGATATGGTGTTGCATCTGAACAGGTTATATGAATCTGTGTGTCAGGTCACTGCTTTTGTATTTTCCTTTTGAGATAAACTCTTGTGTTTGATTATTGATATTACCCACATAGGTGTTACTTGATTACATTTAGCTGCTTCAGTTTCGGGATCTTGGCACTGTCCATGCTGGCTCACTGTCATGTCTCACTGGGACATTTGAATATAATGGCACCATTGTTAATGTTATCAGTGACTTCTATCTGTGCTTTTCCCTACTATGACTAGTCAAAAATCTGTGCTGTGTACAAGGTCTGTTGCTTATTTCTTTGTTTGTTTGTTCTTACTGCAGTATGAATTCAACCTTGAGAGACAGATTTTAAGTGGGCAAGTCTGCCAGGCTCCATCCTGCCCCCCTCACTGGCTGATGTTCTGCAGCCCTCAGGACAGTCGCAGGTCCAGACGCAGGAGCCCTCGGGCCCGCAGTCACAGCCTGAACTCTGCAGACTCTCGCTTGTTGCACCACCGCACTGTCAAGTTTCTCGTGCCAGACTCTGAGGATGAAGATGGTTACTATGACGATAATGAAGGCTCATCTGATGATGCACGTCGCCCCATTAAGACCAGAGAGCGGACCTGGAGCGCTGTACCCAAAGACCCAATAGCCAGAGTCAAAGACATGGAACTTGGTCCTTCCACTTGCCACTGTAGGCCTGTTTCACCTCAGAGCGCCAGAGGCCAAAGAGGCACTTTACCTTCTCGACAAGACTCCAGACAAGCTCTGCGACCTCTGGAGCAGCACCGGCCACTGCAGGCTAGCCCCCTCTTAGGGCAGAAGTCCACCAAAAAGAGGACACGTTCACTGGGCCCTGTGGGCAGAAAGTTCCCCCAGAACACTCCACCTGCTGGTATTTCTCCAAGCAGACCACAGCAGCAACGGCCCTCATCTGCAGGGCCTGCTTGGAAAAATCGCAGACAGGTTTCTTCTTTTTTTTTCTGTCAGTGTCTCTGAAAACAATATTTATCAAACCTTCATCTCTTTTCTACAACCCACTATGTTTGTTCTTTCCTTATCATCAGACCTTGAGGACAGGTGGCCCTCGTGGGGTTTTCTTCGATTCAACATCAGAGTTGTTGTCAGCACTCAGCCTGGAAGAGAGGGAGCTACTTGAAACCATCACAGAGAGGGGATATCCTTTACGCACAGCTATTCTGGCTCTGCAGAAGACAGGCTACCGCAGCCCAGATAAGGTAGGTGCTGCTGGGTTTAGAAGTCAAAGCATCTTTGTGGTGGTTTAAACAGAGATTAAACTCTAATATAAATCTTTATCAAAACCCAGCCTGTCATTCATAAATTTGTACCATTATCAACAGATCCTTAAATACCTGAAGGCCAGTGACCGTCTATGTGAGCTGGGTTATGATGAAGCACAGGTGGAGGAGGCGTTAGAAATGTTTCAGAACTGTGAGAGCAAGGTGACTCCTCTTTTTAAAAAAAAAAAAAAAAAAAATAGATAACCAGTCATACCTCATTGCTTTATGCATCTTATTACTTCCTTTAAATTGTCTTTCAGGCTGCTGATTTCCTGCGCCTTCTGACTCAGTTCAATGAGATGGGCTTCCAGCAAAGTGCAATCAAAGAAGTGCTGCTTGTTAATGAAAATCACCGTGAGAGGGCTCTTGAAGAACTCATGACACGCATGGCTTAAGATGAACATCTTCCCATTTTTAGTCAAGATTATTTTCACATCGAATATGTAAAATGTAATAAGGACACAGTATGTGGTCAATGTTGAATACTTAAGATACTGCCTTCTGAGTTAACATAAATCCTGTGCAACTCAACCCTAGAGGCGTAGAATTAAATCAGGTATAATTAAAAATGACAAGAAAATAAATAGGTACCACTTGGTTAGGAATGAATGTTTTAAAATGTTTATTTACAGCTTGATTTTAAAAAAGCATTCAAGCAAATTTAGCTGTCATTCCAGCTGGAGGAAGATAATGACGGTGTACTGGCTACAGTACTAAAACATTGTTGTGCTCCACTGTAGATCCGGTTATTCCGATTCCCTTAAAAAAGGCTGTACTCTGAAAAGAAAAATGTCAAATAAAAAGCCACAGCAGCCTTTGTACAAATGTCATCAACTTGCCGCAAAATACACAAACCTGAAATAAAGTCATAGGAAAACAGAATAGATGGAGAGACAGATCAAAATATTTACATTTTTTTATAAGAAGTTTCCATTAAAAGTTCCCTCTTGTCCACTATACGAAAACTACACCAAACTACTGCTGAGCTGGACGACCTCCCGGCGATGGAGCAGCTGCTTTCACTCATCACGGGTTACTGACGGTGGAGTTCAGCAGTCCTGACTTCACATTCGATTTAGAAGCCTTCGAGAGGTCTCTCTGCAAAGAGAAGTCCGAATTAACAGTCAGTATCTTTGTACGTTCATATTTTAAAAAGGTGTCAAAATGTCAAATGATTAAATATACAAGCATGTGACAACATTATAAGATGAAATGACTGGACTAACTTGAATAAAAGAAAGAAAATCTGGTGTGTTATCTACTACTATGTGAACTTTGATGCAGATTATCAGTTTCTAAAAATATATTTATTAAAATAAATTCAGTACATTGTGCAGCCCTGGCAGATGTTAGTTGGCTTGTTTGATAATTACCTAAATTGTTACTGTAAAGCCAACAAAACCAACCTAAAGATCAAGTTCTGTTAGCATGCTCGTAATTATTTTTGTCATTTTACTGGTCTGGAGAAGTCTGGCTTTACTGGCCTTGTTTTAAAACATTATACAGTGTCTGTACATTTAAAAAAAAAGAAAAATCTTCCTTAAGATTAGCAAAATGTAATTTTGAGGACTCAAGTCCAAAAGTTAAATGAAAGTCTGTCTCAGTGGTGATTAACTGGGTTAACGATTTCATCCCATACACCTGAAAATAAAATATTGATCTTAGTGCTACATGCAAAGAAAATTCAGTATTTTCCTTTATTAGATTGTAATTTTTGTGAGGTTTTGGTGTTGGGGACTAAACAAATGTAAAACCGCATTTACCGCAAAGTCCGAATAGGAGGCAGCAAAAGAGTTAAAGGTGAAGGTGCGATCTTGAGTATCCTG
Source organism: Sciaenops ocellatus (assembly GCA_033000465.1). Taxonomy (NCBI): domain Eukaryota; kingdom Metazoa; phylum Chordata; class Actinopteri; family Sciaenidae; genus Sciaenops; species Sciaenops ocellatus. Next base: position 11,326,705 of record CP136871.1, read on the forward strand.
AGACCTTAGTGTGCCACCTGGAGTGTTTCTATTAAGATGGGAGATGTTTTCCTTGTTTCGGTCTAGTGCACGGGGAGTCTTTCCATGTCCAGGAGTTCGCAGGCCAAGACCCTACAACAAGACCAACTGGAATGATAATGTGTCTTTTTTTTGGACATTTTTTTTTTCATTTTACTTCATTTCAGATTACAGGACCTCAAAGTACAAAAAAAAGTTTCATTATAATGAAAATTAAAAAGATCTATAGCATCAACCATTCTCAGAACACTTCTGCAAAACTGCCAAATAAATATCACAAGAAGATTTTTGTAGAACTGTCCACTGCTTCGTTTAGGGTGTTAAAAATATACAATCGGCAGATGGGCTCTCTTGTTGGTACACTCATGCTGACAAACTGACTAGCACTATTTAATCATTAAGGTGAGCAGTATACAGGAGGCCATTAGCAGTGGGGTTTGACATCTGACTCTGAAATTTACATAAAATAAATCATCTTAAACAATTTAAGTTAATATAGCGTATATTTACATCTCCTTTGATTACGATATTTGAGCTTACTTTCTTTTACACCCACTGATCATTGTCAAGGTCTGCACCATATGAGAAATACAGTATTCTCACGTGTTAATTTAGTAATGTTTAGCTGCTCCGACAAGTCATCCACATGCAAATGAAACACAAGTGACAAATTGAGACATATGAGACAATATTGCACTGCACCTTGCCCAACTCTATAACCATGAAGAACAGATTCAGAACATGAGTCAGATAGCGAACAAATCTAACACGCTGTCACCAGTATTTGAATTTTGTTAGTGAGATGGTTGAGACGACGGTACCTTGCTGGCAGACAGAGGTGGCTTCTGGATGGAAGACTGGCACATGGTTCCACTGAGGAAGCTGGTTGGAGTGGACATTGTCGAGGTGCCATTGAGCTGAGCGGACAGAGGAAAAAAAGGCAGCTCAGCTTCTGAATCTATTCACTCACCCAGGTACAAACAGCAATAAATAAAGCTGCTGCACCATCTTACCTTTCTGACTTTTCCAGGTGTGGGAGTCCCTGCTATCCGCCTTTTGGATGGTGTCCTCATTGAAGTTCCATATAACATGTCCTCCTGTGTCTGTTTAGTTTTCTTCATTTGCTATTAAAACAAACAAAAAAATAAGAATGTAGTCATACTGACAAGACTTTGGTCTTAAAACTTAGTGTAGTTTTTTTTTCCAGATTAATAACTCACCCTTTCCATTTTTTCTTTCTCCTTTTCAATGTGGTGGTGTTCCCATTGCTGCTGCACATACTCAAGAAATTTCTGTCCGTTCACCAGGAATTCTTTGCCGTGCTCTTGCTCCCAAACATCAATTTGGGCCTTTAGAGTCTTTTCCAGCTGGAAAAAAAAGCAGGAAACACTAATTTTACCTGGTTGCCATGTCATCAGATTTAGTACTGATTATCAGTCTACATGAGATAACAGTCAAATCTCTAAAATACCCTTCCTATGATTGTAGAGGAATTACAGACAGATCATCTATGTTTAATATCCCCACCTGTTGGCCAGAACTGGTATTGACCCAACTATCTCTCAGCTGTCTCTCCAAACTGAGCTCATTTGTTTCCTCTTTAATCTAATTTAACATGTTTTTTTCTTTTGAATTCCCAGTTTCTCAAGCAAAACATGGGTCAATAGCAATCAAGCTCTGTATTCACAGACAGAACGTGTCACTAAACATGACTTTTTAACATTTCCTCACCTTGGGCAAACTTTTCTGCAGATCAGTTCTCTGCTTCTCTTCTTTCAGAAGGTTTCCACCTCTGTTGTTGAACCTTGTGGGGTCATTAGCCTTTTTCTGAGATGGAAAGTACATATGTCATCCAGATGTAGCCACACCAAGTGAAGTTTGTTTTAAATGCTTGCCCACTAAATTCACGAGGATAGTACTTACGTCAAGTTCTAAGTACAAGGTCCAGTTCCCTTGCCATTTTGTGACTCCCTCGAAGAGTTCTTTGTGGTCCTCGTAATACTTCTTCAGGGTCTTGACCTCGGCCTCGTGTAGGTTGAGAAGCTCTTCAGTGAAATCGTCTGTGAAAAGAAGATATGCACTAAGAACCAGCTACTAGCTCGTCCCACTTTGGTGACAGCTAATGGGGATCCTTTAAACAATAAACCACACTCCCTTCATGATGATCAACTGCGTATATATCCAGTATAAGGGCTTTGTCATTATACAACATTACTCACCAGCATGATATGGAAGGAAAGCTTGCTGCTGCTCTTGGCTGTAGAAGCATCTCTCCCAGAAAAGGGCAATCTCAGCTCTGATAGCCTCGATGACACTTTTCATGCTTTGCATTTTCAGCACCTCCAAACGCTCGACCTCAGCCCGCAGCTGGGAAGACAGAACGCACATTATTAAAAACTTGCTATGGGAGGTGTTGGAAGAAACACACTACTGCGTTCTTTGAAGTCACTTGACATTCATGTAAATGAACACATGGTAGATTTCTTACTGCCTCAATGTTTCTCTTCTTTGACATAGCCATGTGCTCAGAGAGGGCTTCCTTCTCCTCTTGGGGAATCTGAAGTCTTTCCCACAGCTCCTGGATCTTAGTGCGGAGAGCTGAACAACGGAGCTCATTCTCAGTCTTGCGTTCTTGTAACTGAATGGGAGGCATAAAAATCATTATCACCATTATTATAGTTATTATTGTAGACTATTAGATTGTTGCACCGGATTAACAAGCATCTAGATGCAAATATCACAAAATCACCTGACTGAGGAGTAGTTTAAGTGCATCAATGTTGTCATTTGACAGACAAAATGCCTCCTCATCCTCACACATTACATCCACCTCGAAACTGGTCTCAGGGTGCTGCTCGAGATCATCCATGCATGCGACGATTTCCTTTTTGATGCTCACAAAGTCATCATGACGACGCTCCTGAAAAGACAACGCAGATTATAACCTCAATAAGAAAACCTAAAGTAAGTGATTAACAAACGCAGAAAGTCAGTATCACCTTCTCTTTGGTCAAGTCACCCAGGTAGGCACGATATGTCTCCAGCTGCTGCACTGATGGGACGGAGTCCTGGTCAATGCAAAATTGGGTAGTGCACATAATATTACACAGCTCACGGTCTTTGCAAATCAGGCTCTTAAGCTCTTCCAGTCTTTGCTTCTTGTGCTCCTTCAACACCTCCAGCCGTGTGCGACTGTTCTTCTCCATCTGCAACATGGTGCAGCCGTCCTCCTCCTTTAAAGAAATCCAAAAGAGTTAGTTCAAACACAATTTTCTCTGACATTATTTAAGAAAAGCAACCACATAATCCTAAATGAGACTATACCTCAAAGGGGGGCATCTGAAGTTCCCTGCACAAAGTATTAAGTTCCTTAAGATAGACCTCTATGCTTTTCAGCAATCTCTTCTTGAGCTCCTCTTCTTCAGCAATCATAAGGTCCAGCAAACCCTGGGTGAATAAAAATTAAAAAAAAAGTGACAGTGTGTAAGCTCTGTGAGGTGAAAGACCAGACATGAATGGATTTAAATGAATGTGAGACTCACTTTAATGTGCTTGTGAACATCATTGGTCCTCTGTAGGCGCTGCTCTTCGGGAATCCCGATTTCTTCCCAGATATCCTGCAACCTGACCAGTGCTCTGTTGAGGTAGGCAACAGACTCGGCTGCGTGGACTTCACTGAAAGCAAACCACACACACACACACACACACACAAAACACATGATACCAGTCAAACCGGCCCAGTACTGACGTTAGCGCCAGTGACTAATTAAAAAGCTAATGTTGGTTAGCATCCCGGCACTGTATTGTAGCATTACATTAGCTCTAACGTTGAACAACACTAGCTAATGAGTAGCATGAGTGACATTAGAGCACAGCAGAAAACATAATTACCATTCAAAATCACTCATTGCAGCTTACACAGACGGCTACTACCGCCGCAGCGTGATACAAGCTGTGTGTGCGTCTGCTCACAATAAAGCTAGCTTTATATAAAATCAACAGGCCAATCAGGAAGGAAGTTTGAATATAACATCGTTATCGTAAATAATTCCGGCTCCAATTAGTAAAAAAAAAAAAAAAAAAAATGTTACGTTACTAACCTCACTCTCATGTTGCCAGCGCAGACCGCTAAAACCTATTTAAAAAGTCTTTTTTAACGTAAAAGAGGTCTTAAACTAACATTGGTGTGTCTACAGTCGTCTGCCCGTCCGTTTGTCGACTGCGTTTGAATTTTGTACCGAGACAACATCTGGGCGCTGATTGGCTGATCCAAGTGACGTCAGCGAAAGCGTTTCTGTGGGTTGTCCTAAAAAGGCTTTTCCGCCCGTTAGGGATTTTTCCGGTTTCAAGCATTAAGCAGAAGAAACGCGATTAATTAAAAAAAATTATAATAAAATGAACAAATATGTTTTATTCATATGTTGATATGTTGTAGAAGTATTGTAGTAAGGTTAAATAAGCCACCACAGGCAGATGTAATGTGTTAGCCCTTTATTTTGTTAGTGAAATCATCCGGAAGTATACAAAGACTATACGATATTGTTACAACAGATACTTAGACACTAGTAATGTGAATCAATGACAGTATATAAAAAAAGTGCGAATATGTCTGATGATAATTTGAGCTACTCTGTCAGAATGAGTTACCAGAGGAAACTTTTGTGTCCGGCTGGAAACATCTATCGAAACGGAACGGTTGTGCTTCAAAGGTATTCATAAGCTGTCTGTCTGTCTGTCTAACTAACTATCTATCTATCTATCTATCTATCTATCTATCTATCTATGTGCCACACAGTGTTTTCTCTGTTTTTCATCAGGTGTGAACTGTGGTTTGTCTGTTCTTCTTGTCTTCTTTTATCTTCTGTTTCAGTGGTGTACTTGACTCTCCTCTTTCCAGGCCTGCATGGAGCACAGCTCATTTTGTGGTCTTAGGCCTTGCCACTTGCCAAATGTTTAGTACAGATTCACACCACAAATCTTTACTGTCTGCATGAAAAGTTCCCTGCACGAAAAATGTGTTGCATTTGTGCATGAAGTGCTTGGTTGAATCTTCTAACCACATCTGTTATACTGTAGCTCTAGGCGGTAAATTGAACTTTATCTGGTCCCTGCATCTCTGCTATGTTGTCTTTCTTGCTCGTCTTTTAATTAAAACTAATCACTGCAGCCGATTACTGCCTATCTATACATGACATTAGTGCACATCTATCTGTCCTAGAAGAGGGATCCTCTCTCTGTTGCTCCCTCTTTCTCCAAGGTTTCAATGAGATATTAATTTGTAGCCATGTTGCCCCGATGTATTGAATTAGAAAAATGTGTTTGGTGCTTGTCTAAAGGTGGATTGAGCTCATTTGAGTACTTTGTCAGAAAGAACAGAACATACTATTCATTTTCAAAGTTTTATGTTATTTTTTTAACTGTCTCTTGTACACAAACACACAAAATTCATTTGAGTCTGAAATGAAGCAGTTTATATAGAAGCAAATGCCATAGAGGATATATATCACAAATAAATAGGTGAGAACACTTGGTAGAAAAAGTTAAATTGCAAAAAACAGGCAAAATCTGGGCTTGGTTAGTGATTTCAGCAAAATAAATGACAGCTATTGCTCCCTCATCAGTGAGGATACTGACGTAAGTAGATGTTCCTCAGCACTGCCTCACTGAACTGGTACGTTAGCTTCTTCTTTACTTTTTTAATCTCTCCAGTTTTACCATAGTTCCTCAGCGCTCGAGCCATCTTTTGGTAGGTCATTTTTTTGCGGTTTCCTTTCTGAGTACCCCAGTGGCTGGCCAGAGCTTCTTTGTATTTCGTGGAGAACTGGAAGATGCCCTTGTCCTGGTCCACCCACCAGATACTGTCACTCATGTCACCATTTCTTAGCAAGTCCAGGAGGAACTGGTACAAGCGGATCTTCTTCTTGTTGTCTGGATTGGAAAATAACAGACTCGCTCAAGCAGTTTTTCCAGGCTTAATATGACTTTCATTACATTTATTGTCAGTAGAAAGTTCGCAATGGAAATACTCACTAGTGTCTTTCCTGAAGGAGGAGTGGTTGTGGTCTTCAAAATCATCCTCTCCATCTGATACCTCGAGCGGGGGACTAATTCCTCTTTGTTCCTCTTCTGAGTAGTATTGGCCAGGCGAGACAGAGGGTTGGTACTGGTAGCACAGGGACGGGGGGTAATATGGGATCTTTAGGAGAGAGTTAGTCAAGTTTACACAAAAGAGTGATAGAGCTGCAATGTTTTTCTTGTTTTGCAATTAGTCAGTCAGTTTGACATTTTCATGTAAACACAGTCATTGTTCTAAAAGAGGAAGTAACTCTGCCAAAATAGATTTCAGTGCTCAGCAAAACCACGTGGTGCAGATGACATTTAAGTGAAAAGATCCCTGACTGTCCTCATCATGAGCTGTATTTGTAGACATTTATTTCTTTGTCAAACAGATTTCAAATGCTCTAAATCCATTTTCCGAGTAATTCCTGAATACATAATGTGTTGTTATAATGGTGGCAGCATGAGATTTAGTCCAAAAAAAACCTTTCTGTTATAGTATATATAGTATATCCACACATTTATTGATTAATTGATCAGTCAGTTCCAGCCGCTTAATTGTAAATGCCGATTTTCTTTGTCATTTATGATAGTAAACTCAATATCTTTGGGTTTTAGACTGCTGTAAAATGATGACTCTACACAAGTTTTCTGAAACGTTATCGACTAAACAATTAATCCAGAAAATAATTAACATGTGCCATATTTTTTGCTTGAAGAGGGGAAAGGCAAATAGTGCCAAACTTGAAGAACAAAGAACTATCATAAAAACTAACAAAAGTAGTGTAGTTTTTTCTGTCTGAATGTCCTGTTCTTCACTTGTTGAGTAATATGACTTATGTGACTCACATAATGTAGCTTTTTCATCAGTACAAAACATCCATATATAAACATACTCCTGCATGCTAATACTAAGCTCACATCCAAAACTGACCTCATCAATCATATATGAAGAGATGTGTGTCCTTCCACACTAGTACCATCATTCATTTTTTACACATGAACTCACTTGTGGTGACACGGAGAGAGGTCCGAGTTGCGGGTCCAGGTGAAGGGGCAGGGCCTCACCGCTGAAGCGGTAGGGTGGTATCAGTTGTTGAGAAGACACTGACTGAAGCTCTGTGAGGTGATTCACAGGAGAATTATTAAAGTCCGCTGGCTGGACACGCTCAGAGTGGAAGGTCCATCTATGGTCTTTAAAAGTGACAGGAAGTATAAGGTAAAGGTCGTGTAGTGATTCATGCTCTTTTCAAAGATCAAATCCAGTCTCACCTTCATAAATCTCCTCCGGATTAGTGAGATAGGGGTACAGCTCTGCAGATGATCGATAATCTGCAGGTTCATTTGGAATGACTTCCTCTGTGGCCTTTGGAGGGGAAAAGGTAGATTTTGTCTTAGAGAAATAAAAATTTGACCATTAATTGTGACACTTAAATTTCTTTTCTTTATTTCTTTGACTTTATTTTTATTGCTTGTAAAAGAATATAAAGATAGGAAATGAAAAGAATAAAGTAACAGAACAGACGAGTTCACAGGGGCAATAACATACACGCATGTATATTAAAGGTTACTCAAACACATCCGTTAAACACAAACAAAAGTCGTTCTCTTCCTGTCAGATACAAATATTATTCAGTAAAGTGAGTCCCATCTTAAACACTGGAATTACTCTGTCACAAATACAACTTTTAGAGGTTTCACAATCTATGATCAACGCTCATCTTCCAATCTGTTTTGTAAAAGGTCAAACATAAGACAAACACTTACTGGTGATATGACATATCCGTCCATCGTGTAAACAAGGCAGCATGAGAATCTTGTTTCTTTAAGTTGGTGATGAATGTTAACTTTTTCTTATTGCTTCACAGAGAAAGACGCAATGTCGCCGAGCACTGACTTCACCAGATAAATGGGAACTGAAAGTGAGAAATAAGCTGGACCCTATGCAGTCTACATTCATGTCAACCAATTGTCAAATACAAGTGATCATCTAGTTCCTGATGGCCGAGTGTAGTCTACTGTATGAGCCAATCATATTTGCACATGTTTCCCGCATAGTTAGATGGTATATTTGTTCAGTAAAGTCAGAATGATTCATCTTTTTAGGGTAGATTAGAAATAATTCCTCTAAATCATAGGTTTTTTTAATTTGTAGCAACTTTGGGTGATTTGGAAGCAAAACATCTAAATAGACTTGTGCAAACAGTCACACTGTTAAAAGAGGCATTGTTTGTTATCACACATTCAACGGGGTGCCCTAGTATGCTTCAACTTTAACTTCAACTTCCCCCTCATCAGTTCAAGTGCTGCCGTGATGTGACCTGTGCAACGTTAACTCTAATCCTGCACTCATTCCTAATAAACTGACATGGGTAGGTAATTTAACTCCTCATAATTAAAACTTTTGTACACTTGATGTGCAGGTAAAGTGTGATGCTTGTTGTTTTTTTTTCTAAAGTCAGTCATCCCCTGTAAGGTTTATTCATGTAGGAATTTTTTGAAGAGTTACTGAATACTGGAGCCGAAACCAAAAGTGAAGTTTGGAATCGGGCTTGTTCCTCTTTTAGTTTGGCATTATGGTTTAATTTGAGGAAGTATTGACCAAGAGAGTGAAACCAGAGAATACATGACTGAAATGTCCGGACCTGCTGCGTCCCTGCAACTTGTTTGTGTTGTAATATTTCTGCCCCAAAGAGTGTAGAATAAAACCCAGACACATGTAGATAGATTAGTCATGATCATAAGTCCTGCTGGACACTAGATATTATCAGCTGAAAACTAATATTTAAATCAAACAACCACATTTTGACTTTTTTTTTTTTAAATACATTTTTATGACTTATTTTATAATAAAACAATAAACCAAACGCTGTTCCTCTGTATTTGTTGATGTTTGGCCCTATTTAGATGGAAAGTTACCAGAGGTAACATGTTGGATGTGATTAAACTGTTTCCTGTACAACATACAGAGAAAAGGAGGCCCTCTGTGGGGTCTGTATTTCATAACTGAACACTTTAACAAACGTAAAGGAGGGTCCTTCCTCTAAGTATAAAACTTTGGACATCTTGTCCTACAGATCATGAATATGTGCAGGCCTGGGGCTTGTTGTGCTTTCAAATATTTGCTCTGTCTCCATCTACTGGATATATAAATGTTGGACTGACCAGTATCCGTGCTAGACTGAGTTCAGAGGCATAGAGGCAACAACCAAAATAGCTCATCGAGGCCCAGATTTATTTATCCTCCGTGTCGGAATTTGGCTCTTTTTTTTTTTTTTTTTTTGGGCTTTGGTTGTAACAAATCAAAGAAATGAAGGCTTTGGGGATTTATCTGCATTTCAAATTTCCACCAATTTCTGAATTTCCTCCCCACCTCAAATACTGACAGCAGCAGCAGCCAGGAGCGGAGTCCTGCTGTCCCGTGAAATTATCACGGTACCGAGGCGAGATACGCATGGAACATGGCTGCTATGAGGACTTTAACCGTGGCGGGTCTCTTTTTGGCGTTTTGCGCTTTGGGACTGATCGCAGTAGCGATCAGCACTGACAACTGGTACGAGACTGATGCGAGGAGGCACCGGCTACGCTGCAAGAATTATTCAAACAAAAGGAACGACCCAGGCTACATTTACATCTCCAACAACAACCTTCCACTTCGCATGTTGCCAAAGGAGAAAAATGTGGAGCGGAGGGGCTCCAGTGTCAGCGGCGAGATGCTGCTGCGGGCTAAGCGGCACTTCTTGCCTCCTGCCCCGGCCATGGAGTCCCTCTGCAGTCGGCAGTATAACTCCACCATCACCGGACTGTGGAGAAAGTGCCACCGAGAGGGATTTGACTTGGAGACGGAGGATTCGATTTTTAAAGGTTTGTTTTTTTTTTTTGGGTGGGGGTTGATCATATTTTGTGCTATAATATATTTGTTTTTTGGCATATTTGTGTTTGTTTGTGTGAGTGTGAGGCGCTGTCAGTGAGTACTTTGTGCACGACTGCGCTATCCAAGGTGCTGAAGCTGCGCACGGACCCTCAAGGCCTACGCAGTATATAACGCGAAGCACAGTTACAATGCAATCGACGTGCTGTGTTATCTCCCAGCACAAAAAAGGGGGGCACGCTGTAGTAACAGAAACCTCGAGATGCGTACAAGAAGCTACTCTACATTGGTGTGGGTGGATGGGTGGGTGGTGGAAGTGGGGGGGGGATGGGTGTTGTTTTTTTTTTGGGTAGGGGTTGGTGGTGGGGGGGGAGTGCAGCAGTAGAACCTTGTGGTATCTTCTTCATTTGATCTCAGCGCAAATGTAACATCCTCTTTGTGTTGTTTACATTCACAGGATTGGTTCCACGCTGCACACCAATAAAATACTACTACTCATCATCAGTGCTGCCCAGAAATCTGCCAATCAATCTGACGAAGACAATAAGGCAGGATGAGTGGCACGCTCTCCGTGAGTAACCCCCCTCCCTCGCTTTCCTTTTTCTTTCATAATCTGATGCATTCATGTGGAGAAACTTGGCATCTCCCCCAACAAACACTGTCACTTCTCTACTGCGCTTTGTAGACCTCCAGAGGATGACTGCCAGTTTCATAGGCATGGCCATATCCATCATCCTGTTCGGCTGGATCATAGGCGTGCTGGGCTGCTGTAAGGAGCATGATTTGATGCAGTATGTCGCTGGACTTCTCTTTCTCATGGGAGGTAAGATGTACTTTACATAAAGAGCACTACCCTGAATCACCACAGTGGGGCAGTGAGGTCTTTGTTAATGAGAGGGTGGTGAGATGGAAATGAGTGTCTGATTTTTTTTTTCTTTTTCCTTCCTCTCTGGCAGGAACATGCTGCATAATCTCTCTTTGCACATGTGTGGCTGGGATCAACTTTGAACTGTCCCGCTACCCTCGCTACATGTTTGGGATACCAGAGGATATCAGTCATGGTTATGGCTGGTCTATGTTTTGTGCATGGGGTGGACTGGGCCTCACGTTGCTGGCTGGTTTCCTGTGTACACTCGCTCCTTCCCTCTACCCTCCACACACCCCTGTTGTGCACAAGCCCAGGCAGGAGAACGGCTGCGTGTGACAGGTTGCCACTCATCTAACAGACACCTGTCTTATCCTGAAACAGTGACGAGCCCTGTTCCAGAGAGTTTCACCCAGGGACTCAGAGCATAGAGAGAGAGAGAGAGAGAGAGCCTTCACACAGACAAAGCACACTACACTGGCTCTCTCACTCACATGAATATGAAAGAGGTGACATTTGACTGAAGACAATTTCAGTTCCTCTGGTGCTTTTTTCTGTCCCTCTTTATGAATGAACTGTTCAGTGTTATTGCTTGCTCTTCGAGAGGAGAATAGTTATACAAAATTTTCTTCCTGTAAAATCTGCTAGTTTGAGAAGAAACAAAAAGAAAAAAAAAAAAAGAAACACTGGCAGAAGATCAATAGCACAACTTTGAAATCTGTACTGAAGATCAAAATATGGATGTGTACCGTCACATGTCAAAGGGCAACTGTGTATCATTATGTACCCATTCAAAACAAAATATGTACATGTACTTTTTGAATTGTATGTATGCAGATACATTTGTGTTTATTCAAGAAAAAATATGAGCATCAAAACCAAACTGTGTTTGAGGGAAATGTTTTGTTCTTCATCAAAATATTTTTGAAAAATAAAACAGCCATGCCAAACTTTTTTTTTTTTTTTTTTTTTTTTTTTTTGCCTGTGTAACACACTGAACCGACATGATATGAACTTCTTTGTGGTGGTCTTTTCTCTTATTATGACATGTTTGTATGTTAGCAGGCGAGAAAGGCCTGCTAATGGAGTCAAACGTTCTACAGCGTTACTTTTAAGCAGCAGCTGTTTATGTTTCTGTCAGTGCTACAGGCAGTCTGTTTTCTTCGACCACTTCTGAACACTTAAATGTGTAAATGTCGGAGACCAAAGCTTGAGTCAGCGACCAAAACGGAGTGACAAAAATAAAACAATCCAAATAAAACGGAAAAGAAAAAATGATGCAACTGCCTGCTGTGCATTATAGTGAAACAATAACTCCTTTAATAAACATCAAAAAAAAAAAAAAGAAATGAAATCCAGATAACTGCTCTCAAATCACATACAGCATAAATTTACACTTGTATTATGAATGATGACTGTTAAAGTTTGTTTTTTTTCATTGACAACATGCATACCAGCCACTGTGAGCTGTAATTATTTCCCAATAACTTTGATGAGCGATTAAATCTTTCTGACATGGTGATTCACTCATTGCTCTCTCTGCTCTTTAGCATATCCTCTTCACTGTTGTATTGCTCAAATTATATTTATTATTTTTACAGAGTTATGTGCAGCTACGTCATTGAAAGAAATCTCTGTTGATGGTTATAACCATATCGGCCACTGGAGACCGTTTTCATCATCAAGCAAATAAAATAATATGATAAATGATATGCTGTAAACTAGAAGCAGAAAACTTTCTGAGAACCTGAAAGATTAATAGTTTTAAAACAAATGAAAGTAGTTCTATCAGTACCTCACTGGAATAATCCATTAAAATTAGATTTTATATTCAAATAAAAGTAAAATGTATATAAAACTAACTGTAAATAATGTTTCCTGTTGCAGTGTTACATTAACGTTGTATTTGCACTGAAGTCTCTCTAGTAACAGTGACACAGAACACCTGCACCGCGTGTTTAATGAGGAGAAAATTTACATGTCCTGTATGTGCCCACAGCATTAAAAAGTAATTTAAGGAGTGAGTAGGTGGTCTAATTACTCCACATACCCCTGGCTGGTCTAAAGTCAAACAGTTAACAATGAGCTGAGTCAATGTTTTGCATATAAAACCTTTCTGCGAGTGCTTTCTAATTCCTGCTGCAGCAGATCCATGTAGTGGAATAAAAAGTGCATATTTACTCCTGAAATGAGGTCAGGGTTAGATAAGTAAACACGGTCAGTGCTTCACATATGAGTACAGCTTCTGAGTAAATGTAGGCTGTCTGAGCAGTGGTGGAAAGTAATACAGTTAAGTACATATTCTCAATTACTGTTCAGCTTTAAGGTACTTTGAGGTACACTGAGAAACTCAATATCCTGGCACTTCTACCAGGCAAGTTGTACTTTTCACTCTTCATTTATCTGATAATTATGCAGATTCAAATTATTAATACAAAATACAACCATTTAACACATTATGCTGTATATATACAGTAGATTAAGACATACAGCAGTATATAAAGTTGTTAAAATAAGCTCCACCTTTTAATCCACTTATATATGTATGATTCTGAATAATGAGTACTTTTACCCTCGGTACTTTGAGTATATTTTGATGCAAATACTTGCTTTCTTTCACTTAAATAAAAATTTGAACACAGGGGTTTTACTTGAGTTTTTCTACTCTGTGGTATAAATACTTGAGTAAAAATATCTGAATACTTCTTCCACCTCTGTGTCTGAGTAAATATTACATTAATAATTAACATTTTTCTACACTTGAGTGTAAACGTTTGTTCTTGAACTGAAAGAGCAGTTTGACAAAATAATCTTCACTCAAGGTCCACTTGTTTGTTTTTTCTACAGCTTTTAAGCACAGTCTTTATCAGCAGATGGACTTTTCTCAGTTGTCGTGGAGGCTGCATTTGAAAGTTCCTGAAAAGCTCAGTTTTCATGTGCTGACTTGCTGATGAAAATGGTGGGAGTGGTTAAAAACCTCCTGTAAAAACTGATAAGTGAGATAAGCAGAAGTGTAATCAGATGAAGCGGAAGGATGGTAAACATATTATTATTAGTAGTTGTAATATAAAATAGCATTCATTGCAGTGATAATAATGGTAGCACTAGAAGCAGATGTAGTATTCAAATAGCTCTCGTCTTCTGAATAATAATAACACCACAGAGCCGTGTGGTTTTGGGGCTTTGTGCTCTGCACAGAGAGGGATCAGTGTGTGCTCAGGTCAACTCTGGTCTGCATTCCTGACCTTTCTTTGTTTGTCCTTAAAACATGTCAGTGAGGAGAACAGCATGCAGGAGTTCTTTCTTCTAGGCTTCATTGACCTCAAACCACAGAAAAATATTTTTCCTATAGGTGGGATTAATAATTTGAGCCAAAAAAGACAAACTAAGTAAGATGAGCGGGTTGCTTATGAGAGGTTCCAGCTTTACTTACACTGTGGAAATTTTAAGCAAATCTTTTAATCAAATCTTGTGAGTCATGTGCAGTGCCCCTGAAAATTAAGCGCTACACAGACATATAGGGTTTCTCTTCACATTCAGCTCCCGCAGCTCATGGCTTTTTTTTTTTTTTTTGATGGACTGTGCTGAGCTACAGAGGGCTGTTTTTTAAAAAAGGGGGTCCCACGGGGGAAGCTGGACTGCCAGGAAAACCAGACAGAGGAAATCACACCCAGTTGCGCCCATGGCAGCCCATCTGGCTCCTTCACATCTGCAGAGACATTATCTCTGCAAAAATGAGGGCACGCTTGTGGCAGTTAGTTTGTGGTTATTGTAGACTTTGGCTGGAAAAAGACCATTTTAAATGGCATTCAAAGAAAAAATATACACAGATTACTACTAAAGGCATTCAAAATATGACATTTTAGGCACTGCAAATAAAAACAGCCTGACAGTAGATTCATTTGAGTTAATGTCCTTCAGGAATTCAGAACAATTCTCCTCCCAAAAAAACAGTATGTCTAAAATATGATGTTTTATTTCGACACAGCAGTAAAAGGTGACGCTGTTTGTCATAGTCTATTTCTAGTGAAATTACATTATCCGAAAACAACTCATCAACAACTTTTCAACACAATAAACATTTATATCAGCTGAAAATGTTATAGGTCGTGACAGACAAAAGGAGCAGATAATGACAAAAGTGACTGCCTTCGGCCAAACATATTTCATACTTGTGTAGATAGCTTCCAGATGTAAGTGGGAGGCAGTGACAGACTTCAGACGCCAATTAACCAGGGCCACTTGACGGGACAAGTCAAGTCTGCCACTTATAGTGACAACAACAAACATGGTGACGTAAAGACACGACAGAGTAGAAAAATCAAACGTTCAGATTTCAAAGGTTTGTACTGTTTATGGTAACCTCAAGCTTCAAAGGATGGAGATGTTTTTGTATACTACAACACTGTATGGCATTGTATATGTCTCAGGACAAACCAGTAAGGTAAGCTGTAGAAATGCAGTTTAAACGTGTGTTGTATTACAAAAAACAAAACAAAAAACAAAACAAGATATGTGATGAATATTAAGCATTTATTTGATCCGTAATAACCTAAAATTGTACGAACGACATAATTTAAAGCATACATAAAAAATGCAGACATTAAATTGATTAAAAACGTCGATAAATCCACTTGGAGAGCTTTTATTTTCATTCTCTTCTCTCTAGATGAAACTCTTCCTCAGAGGTGGCACAGAGGGCTCCATGCAGACATAATTTATGTCCACATTTCCTTTTTCCACTCCTGACTCAGAGGAATGTGTCAGATGTTTTTGTTAGAGGTCCATTTAATGACAGAAGTCCCAGGAATGGGGATAACCAAAGGTCAGAGATATTCAAGATACTTAGGAAGGATATTTATAAGTCACAATGAAACTTTCCAGTTGTTGAACTGGAGGGTCTCTCTCTCTCACACACACACCACACACACACACTCACACACACACTCTCACACACACAATAACCCCACTATGAACCAACATTAAGATACTCTGTCTTCAGGCGGCTCAGTCTGGTACCATGACTGCGAATGATGAGAGACAGCAGCTCCTGTTTATCTTTAAGTCCTGCAGAGATGTCCATGGTCCCCCTCAGCGCGTCCCTGATATCACCCACTTGCTTCATCACGTAGCCGTTCAGCTGTTGCTCCTCTCTCAGCTCCGTCTCCTGACTTTGTTTAAACTTCACCTCCAGCTCCAGCAGAGACTTGTCCACGCTTGAAAAGGCTTCACCGATCTGGGAGATCTCCCGCTGAAGGAACTTTCCGTAGCTGTCTTCTCCGTCCAGGTCGTGCGCCACAGACCGGCCGATGCCCTCCAGCAGCCGCGCCGCGTCCTCCGCCTGGAGCTTGGTGATGATGAAGTCGTCCCGCACTACAGAGTCCCTCTCTTCAGAGGCCCCACATGGATACACATCCGAGAATTTAAACAGCATCTGGCACTCCTCCGGGTCTTCAGTCTCATCGTAATCCCCGTCCGGCACGAAGAAGTGATGAAAAGTGCCATTGGAGATCTCCGGTTGGAGGGGCCCGGTGTAGACAGCTGAACAAAATGGCAAAGATGTGAGTATGATGAGCAGCAGTTGGACGGGATCCATTATGCGCCTCCTCTCCCTCTCTTTGGCGAACAGCATCTGCACCGGCAGCCGGATCCAGCGCACAGTTTTCAGCCCGGCTCATGTTACACAGTCCCCCGTCACCTAAAAGGCACAGACTGCCTATTTGAGTCAGAGGGGCCCCTGGTGGCCCCTGGTTACTCCAAGCACACATGTTTCACATGAAACACTTTGACTACGTTTACACTATTACTCTGTTGGACATATTATTAATGTTTAAAAATGTGTTTTGTCCATTTTACAACATCGTTAAAACATCAATCAGTTGAGGAGTTATATCAACTTTAAATATGTTGTGTTTTCAGCAGTTATATTGACATTTTCTATTTTTTTTCTTCAGTTTCTGTCACCAGAAACCTTCTCTGAGCTTCTGTTGAAGCCTAATCAGTGTAAGTCACTCACACAAACAAGCCAGGTTTCTATCTGGTACTAAAAAACTATAACCAGAGCTTGTCTTCATAACAAAAAAATGCAAGTAATGAGCCAAGACAAATGCTGACTAGGCATTTGAACATTTCCTTTATACAGTGTTCTTTTTAAATTTTTTTTTTATTTTTTATACATAACTCAAACAAGTTCGCCAGGTGCTATTAAATATTCAAGGCCTGATGGAACGCTGCAGTCAAGTCCAAGTCTCACTTATTATAGTATATTGTAATAATTGATTAAATTGTATAGCACTGATAAATAAATAAATAAATTTCTCATATTTAAATAGAATTAATTAAGAAATCAAGAAAGCTGCCACTAAATAAATTGCAATGGTAAATTGATGTTGTCGAAAGAAAACAGAAATCATATCAGTTATTTTAGTTTTTAACAATCAATCAAATCATAACCACATGCAATAAAAGAATCAGTGTCTAATCTATCTAATATTGGTCTGGTGTGTCTTTATATCACACATGAACAGTAGGAATAGGCTTTCAGTAACCTTTACAGTAAATGTAGTGAATTTCACCACAAAGGAGCTCTCAGTCGATGCATTTCTGTGGGCTGCTCAGACTCTGGGGTTGCTGTTAGAGCTGACTCTGATGACTTCAGTCAGGTGATTACATTACAGCGCAGAGGGAGAGTCCCCTGGGCTATGATCCCCTCTACTGCACATCCTGTCTTCGGTAATTACATCATCACAGGGTGGTCTACGATACGGCTCTCAGCGTGTCAGCAAAAACTAACTCCAACTGGAAACATATGGCAAGTTGTAAACACAGAGCTGTTTTAGTCCTCTGTATTATCCATGCATTCATGTAGTATTTGGTTGTGTTTTTGTCACCACACACACATGTTTTTGGAATAAAGATATGATTTAATGATGAACTAAATGTAGACATAGGTAACTAAATGTAGATATTATAGTTGTATTTTGAGTGTTTCTTCCCTCTAACAGTTCTGGATTGAGGGCAACAAGCAGACAGAGGATTCACTTTGTCAAAAAGCAGGATACAGGTCAGTAACAGGTAGACAGTCAGCAGCAAACAAAACCAGATCAACAAAAAGAGATCATGCAGGAAGTTTAAAGTCCAAAAACTTGCTGGGATCAAAGACTTCAAAAACAGGAAGACAGATATAGGACAACAACGTTGAAACACTATAGCTATGAGGCACAATGGACAGTCTGTCAGAAAACTAAAGGGCAGAGATAGAGTCGATAGATGTATACTGGGAGCAGATGAGGGAATGTGGAGCAGGAGTTCAGGTGTGAGAGGAGGTAAGATGATGTGGAGAGGTTTTTCAGTGCTTTTCCAAGCAGACAAAAGTGTAATTAATACTGTTAACAATGTTCAGTTGATCAGTTAATCATCTACATCATTAACTATTCACAGTAAACAATTACTGATTGTAATTTGGCTCTTGGGCTTTCTGTAACTAGCTTACTTAGACATAGTTCAATGAACTGGAGCCGATATGATCACCATTCATGTGCTTTGTACACACTGAGCTGTGCTTGAAGCAGCAGTAATGGATTCTTTTGGACACTTGTGGGAACAAGCTGTAAACAAATCGCTGACATCAGCAGACGTGGTGCAACATTACCATTCATTTGAAGACGTGTTTGTGTCCAGCTGGAAGACATAAGTACAATATTCACTTCTCCTTTCAGCTCTGTTATTGGTCTCAACTCCATCTTTCCATTTTCCATAACTGCCTATCTTTATCCGGGTTGCAGCTGACATTGGCGAGAGGTGGGGTACACACAAGTCATCACACGGCTGACACAACCTATTAACCTGCATGACTTTGGACTGTGTGAGGAAGCCGGAGTACCCAGAGAAACATGCAAACTCCACACAGAAAGGCCCCAGCCGGCTGAGGGGTTCGAACCAGGAACGTTTTTGCTTCTTGCTCTCGACTCCTGAGGTAAATATCTGTCTCTTTATGTTTGCCAGTTCGTTGCTAACTCTGCCTGTCATGCTGAGCAGGTCGCGTACAGATTACAGTAGTGTACAGTAGGCTTTAAGTGCTTTTTCAGTGAAAACAGCTTCCTGCTGTGACTGGAGATGATGCTGATTAGCAAAACTGAACCAAGACAGCGACCAGAAAACCAAAACAATGAGCTGAAAGATTCTAAAATGCGATTAGAGTCAAGTGATAATTCTCTGTGTGATTAATCAACATCTTTCACTTTACCCACAATTTGATCTGCTGTTAATATAAAAATCTTGATTATTGCAGCTTTAAAAAGCTGTATAAAGTTATATGTACCATTATGCCACGCTGCAAATATGATGCAGCGAACTTTTATCACTGTGGACTGAAACTGATCTTTTTGCTGACTGACTCCATTCTTTGGCACCCTGTATTCGACACAGTTTACACCTTCTATTGCATTTATTTTTAAAGTCTGAGTCATGACCCAACAGTAGCTCATGAGAGACGTGTAGAAGTTGTGTTATTGCTGCATCACAATAGTGCAGTCATAACATTCAGTATGAAGTTGTGGAGGTATTTTGCAGTTGTACTTAAGTGTGGGAAACCTTGTAAATGTTTTTTGTTTCTCATTAACTAGAAAACAGAGTTGTACTACTGTCCAGGACTGCTGAACACACTTTGGAGGATACAAGCAAAGACAGGCTTGAGGCTTCTTAAGTAAAACACCTGAATAAATACAGCGTCACTCAACATAAACACTGATAGAGTAAACTGACCAGCGGGCCAAAGTACAGTGAGGTCTGCCTGAAAGCAGATGTAGCAACAGATGTAACAATAAATACAATTTAGAGGAGTTGGGAGGGATGTTAATCCTCCTCTGCTGTATAACGTGTGTGTGTGTGTGTGTGTGTGTGTGTGTGTGTGTGTGTGTGTGTGTGTGTGTGTGTGTGGAGGCCTGAAGGCTGCAGATGCCTTTCAGATGACAGTGATGGGTTTCCTCTCTGTGCAGCCTGAAGGCGCTCGACCCTGCAGGCTGTGTGGGAGGCTGCAGAGAGAGGCAGCTGACTCACAGTCTCGCGGTGAATCTTAATGACCTCATGCGCATCGCAATGTAAAAACATATTCATTTAAATTTTATAATTAATTTCAGTTTTTAGCTTTCAGTCTGTTATTAGCAGTGAGGTAAGGACTGTTTATGCTGTCCATTAAAGGATTTAGTGGCATCTAGTGGTGTAATTGTTGATTGCAGCCGCCTCATCTCACTCTCTCCACTCTAGTGTGAAGGAGAAAGTACAGTGAAAGGAACATTTTGGCAATAATCCTTATGTTTTTGGACACATTAGTTATTAATCAGTATACTGTTTTATTATTGCCAAACATGGACACTTCACTTCACATTTCCAGAGCAGCTGCATTGGATGCTGATTGCCAAAAATACATCAAAAGTATTAATTGTAATCATCAGTGTTTGGGTTTTTATTCCGAGGAGAAAAGGCTTTCTATTCTGCACCAACGTTCAACAATCACACACGAGAAAATCCACTGAAGCAGAGGACGTAATTTCTCCACTGTCACAAAACTCAGACCATAATGCAATACAGCCTCAAGACATATCATTTAGAGCCATCTTTCACCAACTATTATATTATAATCGCTATCAGGGTAAGTTTTGTCTCTCTCTTCCTACACATGTAAGCCACAGTTGAGTGATGGCACTTTCACAAGCCCACGCACTCACCATTGTTTAAAAGTCACGAACCTTCTGAAAAATGGGAGCACTTTGAATGGATCCACTGGAAATGAACCAACTGAAGGTTACAAATGTATATTCAAGAGTGAAAGTGAGAGCAGATGTTTTCATCGTACTGCCGGTAGTTTGATTACGCTGAACAATGTTGGTGACAAATAAACAGCAGCTCTGAGAGACGACGTGTGGAAGCTCCTCTACAGTGTGTTTTCACTCAGCTCATCTTGACTCTGCTCTTCCACTGACAGTAAATATATACAGAACTGTCTTTGTGTATATGAAGCATTGTGTTTGTTGATAGTTGAGGAGGATCACATCTCCTCCTCCTCACTCTGACAGTTTTGTGACAGGTTGCCTCCTCTAATGATGAGTTCTTCCTGTGCAAAATGTGCATGATTTTCAAACCCTGTGCCTAGCTGTTGATGTGGCTTTAAGCGGTCTGTTGTCGTTTAAAACTAATAATTTCAAGTTCCGTGCTTCGTCAGCTGTACCTCGTCATCAAATTTCCAAGCAAAGTCTGAGTTTCCAGTACTGTTTGTCGTTTCCAGTGAATTTCGACATGATTTGTATATTTAAACAGAGGATGTTATTGACCAAGCAACCCAACACCGTGACTGTTAGTGCGTCCTTACAACCGTGACCCATCGGGACTTTGTAGTGTGTCATTTTCTCCAGCACTGCCAGCACCTGGAGCAACAAACATTTGTGTGAACACGGAAACCTATTTACAGATAAGTCTGCACCACAGAGCACAAACATAAACCAGCAAAACACCAAGCAGATGCAATATGTCACATTTTCACATGTGAGGACGGGAGGGTGAATCAACGTGTAGGTGTTTGCTCTGGAGCAGGCTGCACTTCACTGACTGCATCCTACACGGGAGGAGACATTATAAAATATGTGAAAAATGTTCATTGTTCTGGTTTACAAAGGCACAGATGTGCATAAATTAAGCGTATGCTACATAATTGCTCGATTTATCCTAGAATACATTGTGATGATAATTAGGGTTTCATAAGTAAATCATGTCTAGTTTGCATAGAGTCTGCTCAGTTATTTCCTGATGCTGCAGGAGGTTTGATAACAGGTTTGTCGCCTTGACCTTCTGTACAGGTGTCAGTTCCTCCATCCATCCAGCTCTGCAGAGTAATTCAAGGCTGCTGCTTCTCAGCACAGGAGAAGCAGACTCAGGTCAACTCATCTGTCACTGCTGTTGCTTGTGCCTCATATCTGAATGGATATGAGGCACCACTCATATCTGAGTGGTGAATAGCCTGGCCATGCCCGCTACACTGTTATCTTTAACTGCTGCTGTGCAAAATGTATTTATGATAAAATTTTAGTACATTTTGTTGCTGGAAATGTCTTTATTTGTTAGGCTGAATGAACTTGAAATAGTTTATGATCTGAGTGTGTCAGATATTAAACAAGGTTTTTCCTGCTGTGCTGTCAGTTCAAATGCGTAAAACTCATCTCACATGGACCCCAGCGCTACGTAAGAGGAGACGGTAAAGACTCAAATCCTGTGGATTGATAAGAAATACACTGACAGTTTGTGAACAGGGATCCAAAGTGTAATAACTTAACAAGATTTCACAAAAGTCTATAGCCACGCTCTCTGCAAAGCTTTAAATGCTAATGTCAACCTGCATGCAATGAGGCTAACATACTAAAGTTAGGCATGTATAATGTTCACAATGTTCACTGTCTCAGTTTAGTATGTTAGCATGCTAACATTTTCCAGTTAGCACATAGAGTACAGCTGAAGCTGATGGGAATATCATTATGGTATCTGGTCATAAACCAAATACTGGACATCTTAAAAATTTGAGCTGATGGTGGCACAGAGGGAGACGCGATTATGTACAAAATCTAATGACAATCGATCCAGTAAGACATTTCATGCAGAACATTAAATGTCAACCACATGACATTTAATGTTGTAGAGGAAAAGGGGATCAACAAGGTCAGTGGGCTTGAGCCTCTGGGGACCATGAATGTCTGTGCGT
Source organism: Sciaenops ocellatus (assembly GCA_033000465.1). NCBI lineage: Eukaryota > Metazoa > Chordata > Actinopteri > Sciaenidae > Sciaenops > Sciaenops ocellatus. The sequence continues at coordinate 11,349,262 of CP136871.1, forward strand.
AATGTCACAGCCATTCATCTAAAGGTCTGAAAGTGGTGGTCAAACCGACTGCCATTTCCAGCCCAAGAGCCACGCTGTTAAAAATTAACTACTCAGATTAAATCACTGGAAACTATTTTCACTGACAACAGATCACATTCAATACAGGTTATAGAGCCTTCTCTAATGTTAGAAACTTGCACCCAGCTAGCTGATGATTTGTGGATGTCGGTGTTGTGACTCCTTTGTCCCCTGCTGGTCATCCTTGGCTCCATATCCTGTTTGCACCTCAGAGCTGTTGGATTTATGGGCACAGTCTCAGTGGGCCTACTGATTACCTTCCTAACCTGCACTGTAAATCTTTGCTGTATGAATAACATCAGTCACCTGGAGGTGCTCGTAGAGGCCAAGAACTAATGTCTGCAGTCTGTACGAGAGGGAGAGTGGTTAACATAACTGATATATGAGGCTGTGGTTGGAGTTATGTCTGCTCTGGAAAACAGCTCTGCTCAAAATGTGAATACTGCTGCTTCTGTTTTATGGGTAGACAGACCTGCAGATTTAACTTTGGTGCCCTGCAGAAAACCCCCAACCGTTGCAGCTATGTGCAACTGTGCCGGAGAATAAATCTCATGCTGAACCAGAGCATCTTTCATTTTGTAGGGAGCAGACACTATTTGTGGCTGACTGCCTCTCTTTTTCACTAGAGATGTGTACATATTCGACAATACTAACTTTGTGTTAAATTCTAAAAAAAAAAAAAAAACACCCCGTGGAACTATTGACCACTTTCAGCTTTATTGGAACAGTATTTTTAGGTGTGGGTCCCCATTTTGTTTGTTCCCATTCAGACGCGATACACATTCACAAGAAAGAAACTAAGTACATTTACTCAGGATTAGTACTTAGTTCAATTACAGTAGTATAATAAGGTTATAAAATACAATGTATTGTTAAGTTAGAAGGTTGAGAAGTACATTTTGGTTTTTGACCCTTTTATTCACTAGCTAGGACCACACCATCAACAAGATACGTTTAAATGATTTATTAACCAAATGAAAAGATTGTTAATGGAGCATGAACTTGTGAAGTTGTGGGCTGTAGTACCCGGGCCCGACGGACCCCCTCTGAACCCCACGGAGAGGGAGAAATAGGAGAAAGGAATGGGGTGGGGCGGGAGAGATGCAGGATACGAGTGAAAGAGGAGGAGAGGGTTAGGAGGATATTTATAGGAATGTCGGAAGTGGCATGGTTGAGGTGTGGTCCTGCTCTGGAAACTCAGCTAAAAAGCTTCAAGCCAAATAATGACAGAAGTGAAATGATCCAATATGTCAGAGAGAGTCGTAAGAGTCTGTAAGAGTCGTAATATAATAATAAATCAGTCACAGAGGCCCTTTTTTCTGTATTTTACGTATTTTTTGTACTGCCACTTTTACTGAACTGAACTGAATTTTTACTTTTGGAATAGTTCCATCACTGTAGGAGAGTAGCTGACACCTTGCTGTAACATTATGGGTTTTGTTTTTTCTAGTTTCTTCCAATGTAAGTTGTTATTTGTTGCATTTTGTTGATAAATTCCACCCTTTGCATAGACTTTGCCTACAGCTATACTTCTTCAGCATCCCCTTTTCAGTTTTCCAGTGCTACACACAAACAACAACAACTACTGCCAGTTATTTGACGTGGCAGCACCACAAGATAAAATTACATAAATCTATTTTTGAAACCACAGCTTTTTAACGTCTGTTGGTCAAAGAGGTGAAAGGAAATATCTTGTGGGCATCCAACAGTTAGACAGACCACAGGTATTTAATACAATATAAATGTCTGTCATCAGAACTCAAAGTAAACCAGACCTTTGCATGTTTAGATCTCGCTGTAAAAAATGACGTGCAGTGTTAACCGACATGACATGAACGGGAAAGCAGTTAGAAGTGAAGGCTGAACAGCAGTGGCAGTCGTAACGTCATAAAGTAGTGGGAAAATCCTCAAATAAGGGGGTTTGTGATAGAAACACAATCTTTTTTATATGAACGCTCTTTGGCAAGAAGATTTGTGGTTTGTGATAATAGCTGGGGTGAAAAAAGGGAACAATCTCGGCACTCTGCTGAGCTCGGGTTTGTTCCATGAGCAGATTTAAACTAAAAGTCATCAAGAAGACATCAGCTAGAGGCCCTTTCTCTGTTTTATATTAAAACAGTAATAAAAACAAAGAGAGCAGATTTGATTTAAAAGATACAATCCATGGTTTATTACAGAAAAGAGTGATATCCAAATTATTTTATGTTACATTATTTTTATACATTTCAATATGTTTTTACATGTAAACAGGAACGAAGTAAACAATGTTATTGATACACTTCATGTCACGACTGATACCATCCTATTGTACAGTTAATTCTACCGTCTATTGTCACTGTGCTTCCACGTCAAGTACATCGCTTGCTCAAGCACAATCCTATTAGGAGGCATAGCATGGAACAGAAAGCTTAATCCCCCTTTAGACTGCTGTGTTTTCAGATATGTGCAAGGTCATGCTGTTATTATTTATGATGCAAAACCCATATTGTGCTATTGCCAACAGTAGAAGGCATAAGAAACACCTTTCCACCACTGTGCAGCATTTGTATTAGTGAGAAAGTGAACTGATGCACTTAAAGAGGAGAGGATAGCAGGAAAAAGATCCACTGGGAAATGATTAGTAGCCGGGGAAGTCAAACATCCAAGGTCATGTAGTTATTCATTCATAAAATTACCCCAGTGCCATTAGATTAAACTCTTCAGTTGTTAGGTGGTAAAACATATTTCTAATCCCCAGTTGAGTGTTCAAACAGAGCACGTCTTTAGTTTTATCAGACTATCCAGGACAGATTATATAAATCCGTCTAGAGTCCAAGCTATGGTTTAGAAAATACTCTTACAGTATAAAATTCTGCCACATCAAGAAACATAATGTCGTATCTGGACCTCCAAAAATGATCAACACTGAAAAAGGGAGGTGATATGTTTAAGACAACTTTACAGAAGTTAGCTCTGCTAAAAGCAGCTGTTAGGTCATGCATACTCTACAGTACAAATGTACCAGTACATTTACATCTGCATATGTTCAAAATAAACGTAGCACTCAGAAGAATAACAACATGCATAGATTTTCAATGTTCACATAGCAGGGAAGATATCGTGAAAACCTGGACTAGTTTCTTAAGCACTGGAACAAGATTTAAAAACAAATATCTCTCTCTTGTGAATGAAATGATGATCATCATTGGATTGAACATTATGACCTAAAAGCTTCAATACTTTTTAATCAACAACCGTAATACGTATCCATAATGAACTGTGATTGTTTTCCATGATTTCCATGAAGCAGCTCTAATATATTTACTGTGATTATGCAAAAAAACCCCAAAGAACCAGACATGCTTTGATCTGTGAGTGTGCATTACCGTCATGCAAAAGCACTGCAGTGCAAAAATATATATCTGAAAAAAGCGGGAGTGCGTCTTAGAAAATATGATAAAAAGTTGATCATTTGCAAACATTCAGAGGACACCTGAGAAATGTGGACGTTACTTTGTCTATCTGAGGGTGAAAACAGGTGAACTCATACTGATAGCAAATAAATAAAAAGTATAAAACCATTAGATACATCATGACATGTATATACAAAGACCAATAAATTAAATGAATAAACAAATTTAACTAATGTACACTTCTTTTATAATGATAAATATGTTTTCCAGTGTGGTTCGCATTCAGGGTAGTGATATTCTTTATCTTCAGCCGTTAGATTGGTGTAATCTTTACATTTACTGTGCATATATATCTTATTTACTATGATATGATCAACATGACCTATACTGAAGTTCTATACCTTCAAAATAAAATTAAAAAAACCCTCATTAATACAGTTTACTCCATGCACGCCATCTCTCGCCAACTCTCCATCTCATTATAAATGAAACAGGAAATGATTATGATCCTGACTCAGCCGCACAGATGGATGTGTCACTCATGCTGCCTGTTTTCCTGAGTTCTCTAATCCACGACATCAGACCTGACCACAACACAAGGCAATGTCATGACTCTGCATTTAACCAAACCCCCAATTCTAAGTTTCACATCAATAAAGTCAGAAAGCAGCATCCGACCGTGTGCTTAGCGAAGAACTAGAACTGAAAATGTTGGGTGTACTTTGTAAGTAAAGACCAGTAGATGGATGTTCTGCAAACTGAACATCCAAGCCACAGGTATGTCCAAGTGATTCAACTTTCAACCACGCTTCAGGGCTTCCAACAGCAAATGAAAAACAGGCTGCGAGTGCAGAACAGTAGAGCAGATTTTGCGGCTCCTGCATGTGCGTGTATACATTGTTCATGATGGGAGTCGCTTTACAATGTACACCGTCGGCATGTTTCAGTGCCATATGCTGAGACCCGAGTAGGTACTGTGGTGTGACTCGCATCCAAAACTAATCCTTACAGGAGAGTTCAGAAAGTTTACAGAAGATCGGACAAACAGGACGAGGAGAGAGAATATTTCGTGCACTTGAAAAAAAGCACGTGCAGCACAAACAGGCACACGTGATGTTGGTGACACAATTGTGGTGAGCACAACTGTAGGCACAATCAAATCGCACAAAGTTCACATTTCCTCAACTCAAGACAGTCAAGCTCAGCAGTAGCACAGACATTAACATACAGCTCACACTGAGAACAGACACACGTGAACCAGGCATCAAGACGGGAGCGTTGTCTATCAAAAGGTCTAAAACAATATTACCATGCACTTTATATGATTTCATAGAGAGTCCTTTGTCAGACATACTGAATAGATGTTAACATCCTCCACGATGAGTGCTGTTGTTTCTATTTGTGTTTGTTTTTACTTTGCAGTTCACGAAATGGCCGCAAATATTAATCAGCATGCTTCGAGGGCAATATATAGTTGCTTTGCGAGAACAGTGTCCATTGTATTTGGTAGCCACATCACCAGAATCACTTTTGCAACAAGAAACGCTAAGTGCAGCAGAAGCTCTGTCACATAACCAGCAGAACGGTGGCTCCGCTGAAAAAACACGGCCATGCTGCACCAAACTGCGGAGTCAAAGCGGGGGTGCTAGCTGCCACAGAGAGAGAGAGAGAGTGTGCAGGATGGGTGCCAGAAGTGAACAGTGGTCATCTGCAGCCCTTGATCTGCATAGTAAACATTACAATTGCACAGGTTTTTCCAGTGAAGCCATGACACAGCACAGACAAGGGCAAACTGCTGGTTCAAGCCAGGTGAGGTTTCAGGGCGGGGCAGAAAAACCAAGAGCTGCGCCAATCCTGAACGTGGAACAGATGGTGAAGTAGTGACCAGGACCAGGACCTGCAGCCAGACAGGTTTGTGGGAGGATCTGTGTGGTAAAGAGGGCGTCTTTGGTGTACAGAATCAGCCGAGTGAAGCTAGACTCTCAAAGCTAAAATACATAAATAAGCAGGCAGGTGGGGGTTTGTGCCTGTGAGGTGAGGCCAGTGCAGCGTGTAGCGGAGATGTAAGGGGTGAAGCTAAGGCCACTCGTGGTGATAACGCCGTCCGTTCTTCTTTCTCTCTTTCTGCAGGTGCTCCAGTTCGGCTTCGTACATCATCTCCTGCATCAGGTACTTTTCCCTCCGCATACGGTCGCAGAGATCCTTTGGCATGTCCGGAATAAGGTAGGCTATGAAGGATTTGATCCCAAACACCAGGTGCTGAGGGAAGCATTAAACATTTAGGAGTTACCTTCCACAGAACTCACACACTTTAGTTGTCAGTACTTGCTGCATAATTCAATAAGCATGCAGAGGTTAATACTGAGTGCACCACAATAAAATGACTTTGTATGCCCTATAATGTTTTATAGATGTATATTGTGCCAGTTTTCTCCCTTTACAAATGCACAAGGCAGTGTTGCCAGGGGAAAATTTCAAGGAAGAAAAGAATAAACATGGTGTGTTTTTTTTTAGCTGGACCACCCTGTAACTTTTTTGATTTATTCTGTTGGTTATAAGTGAAATTTCTCAACCCACTACAGCAGCAAGATTCAGTTAAACCATGAGAATTACCTAAATTGGGCTTATGAGGTTTTCATTTAACAATGACAATACAAAGTACAAAATACACTGTAATTTCACAGACTTGAGGAGACATAAGGGGATTTAGTTTTTAGCTGCTTGCTTGCTGGTAAACACACGAAAAAGAAACAGGGAGTGCTGACAGACCTCAAAGACGATGATGAAGGCCAGTCTGGCAGCCAAGACGTGCCAAAACTGCAGGGTGAATTCGTACGGCACCTGGCTCCAGGGCGGTGCCCTGTAGTCTCTGTACCTGCAGTATCTGGTCTGGCTGCTGTTCGACTCCCTCATTTCAAACACAGACAGGCTACTGTTCATGTAACCTCGCAAACATCTGAGGGCGAAAGAGAAGCCAAAAATCAGACCATAACACAAACCATTTTGCCGGATATTTTAAAAAGCTTACACATCATATTTAATGCTTACTCATTCTTATGGTGGTGTCCCTTGTCCACACACGGACCATATTTAAAGGCGTAAACAAAGCGTGGGATGTAGTCAGAGGTGATGGCAATGACGAAGGCGTTGGTGATGACTGCCAGCACGCCGATACCTTCGAGAATCCCATGCCAGATACCTGACGGCCAAAAACAGGGGAGAATAAACAAACACTGTAAAAGAAAATAAGTAGTTAGAGTATGATGGTTTATACACCTGCATGCCTTCATCTACAACATCGTTTATTAAATAATGAGTTGCTTACAGTAATGAGCATTTTATTGGTGAAACATTAAAGCATCATGAAATTACTGATTTGTGAGATTTATCCACGCTCTAGGAATTATTGTGCAATGAAATGTCTCGTTCATCGTGCTTCATTCACTTCTCTTTAGTTAATAATTTACCAGATTCAGCAGCCTCCAGAGATGGTGCATTGTTTATATATTCACAAATAAACAGCTGTGTAACCAAAGCGTTTGTGAACAGTGTTCCTCAAAATACATGTTTTTTTTGGCTGCACTACAATAAAGTCTATTGAGGCCACTTTATCATATCTCTCTGCCTTTCCTGCATTAGACGTGTCTCTGTATAATCTGTAAACGTCCACTGAAAACTACAAAGACGCTTCGCTCTTTGATTCTGTGCGACAGAAACATAATGTGTTCATTGCAGCTTCCTGAATGTTTCAGGGTGGATTCTTCCTTTAATTACAGGGCAACATGCCACAAGAAGCATTTGGTCATATATTATATGGCAGTTGGAGGGTGGTGTTTGCAGTCATATGTGGAGGTGGGCTGGTGGGGTACAGCATATGGCAGTACAGAAACAGAGGATATGAGAACATATCTATCTCAACAGGATGGAAAATATTTGGTTCCCACAATGTTTTACTGTTGGGAAAACTGGCTCTGATCTAAAAATAAAACAGGCATTGTGTGAGAGACCCAGAGGAGGTGCAGGGGCACTCAGACAGAAACCACACTGACCTATGTCAGTGGCTCGGGCAGGCATGGGTCTCCTCCACTGAGTGACAAACTTGTAGGCATCAAGGCGAATCTCAATGATGTTGTTAAGCAGAGCCAGGAGAGGAGCCAGCGGGAAAGCTGCTACAAAGATGGTGGTGAAGCCAAACTGGAGAACTGAACAGAGGAAAGAACCGTTTGGATGAATTTCAGAGGATGTCCATCTCAACTCTGGCACTACATTAACAGCTATAATTTCTCCATCCCTCTTCAGACAAATATAACACATCAAAAGGGTTTAGTGTTTTACCCATTTCAAGGTATTCATCCACCAGTCCATGGGCGTTCATCGGCTGCAGATTCCAGTCTTTGTCCCACTGTGGAAGCTGGGCTTTATTCTCTACGTTCTGCCCTCCACCACCTCCTTTCTTCATCTTCCTACGAGACCACCAGTTCTGCAGCAAACTGAAAATGTAGCAAGTAGCTTAGCTGTCAACTCAAAGCAATTATTTCTGACAATGCACCGAGCACTGCGGGAACCCTTTTGCTAAGCCCCACACGAGAGGATTTGATGTGTTTTTGCAGGAGAAAATCTTTTTCAAATGCAAATTAACTAAATGACACAAAACTAAACAGAATATTACACAAGGTTTGTAAAATATCAATCACTTGAATTCACAGCATTGAGAATTAAATTTAGCATTTCTAAAAAAAACCCAAAACATAATAGCATTATAATAACATCACTTACGGATAACCGAGCTCCATGAAGTTGTTCCAGATTTGTTTGAAGAACATGATGACTCCCATTTGCAGGCACAGATCAATCAAACAGCCGCTCGGGTGACACTGAGGAAAAAATAATAAAAAAAACTGTGACATTCATATTTCATGCCCAGTAATTCAAAGCCAAGAACAAATCATGGGACACGCTACATCCCATTCTGTTTTTTGATCATTAAATTACAAAATCCCAGTAATTATGTGGGAGATTAATGGTTCTCATAGTAATATACAGACAAATCATTAGGAAGATGAATTATTTGAAAACTCTAAATATATCGTCAAACAGAAGGCAACGATCAGCCCACTTATGGTGACACCTAATTGCACTCACCTCCTCCAGCCTCCATCGATTAAAGAGTTTATTATATTTTCCAGGCCTGCCAGCAAACCTGAGCAGATTGAAATTGGCAACATTAGCTGTGAAATTCAATCAGAGGAAAACTAATAAACTCTTAGCAGGAAAAAAAGAAACTTAAATGTGGCAATTATGTCCGATAAAGCTCACACACACACTTTGTTACATTTCAAGTGCAGTGCAAGCAGGATTTTGTAAATGCTGAAACATGAAGAAACACAAACTCAAATATACAGCGAGAAGGAAAAGGGAAGGAGGCTTGGCAGTCATGACATGGGAGTTTGAAATAAAACATCTTTGCACAATCTCTCATTAAATTCGGTGTAAACAGGAACTGTAGAGCTCATGGCTGTCAGCCTACCTTCCAAGAAAGAAAGCGATGTAAAATGTGGAGCTGTTCAAATTTACAAACTGGAACAGGAACATCTTCAGAGCAAAGCTGTTCTCCCACTCAGACTCTGTCCGTGGGTGCTCTGAAGGGGGAGAGACAGGGGGTTTGTTTGGGGGTACGGGGAGAAAATAAATGCTCACCGACCATATGGGTAGTGAGAGATAATTAAGGCATAAATTCATGCGGCATGTGGACAATGCTCACCTAAATTTGTCAGCAGGTAGGCCACCTTTTCATACACCTGGCAAAATGATAGTACTCATAAGCATCAACATGACAAAGGTGGAGAAGGGTAATGATCACGAGAAAGGAGAGGCAAACAGGAATCTCAGCAAAAAAAAGTATTTCTGGCTATAGGCGTGATAGTTCCTGGAACAAAGTTCTAGATAAACGTTTGATGAAACGTTTGTTGGACAGTTTATGTAAACGTGCCAGATGATACTTATCCAGACACCCACCACATTGAGAGACATGATGATCATGAAGTTGATGCAAACACCAGTGCCAGAGGTGGCAAACTGCCAGTTCTTCTTCACAAAATACCAGTTGAGCGAAGCGAACTTCTCCATCGCAATGAGACGGAAAACCACCACAGCAAACACGGCTGTCAGGACGAGGGAAATCTAAGCAGAGGGATGAAAGAGAGAGGTGAGCGTAGAGGAGGGGATGATATATGTGTTTAAAAAGTGTGTAACACTTCAGCTGAGGTTGTAGAGGTTTTATTGTATCTTATAATGAACACTGCAGTGCAGCATCAAATGGAATAACTAAATATTCAGAGAAACAAAACACTCATCATTAAAATGTAATCAGTAAACAGGAGAAATTAGGCCAGCAGAAAAGGCCAAAACTACTATTTCATTTTTCATCCAGCAGGGGGAGATGTTATGCCACATCATAGCTGCTCCAAAAGGTGGAGCACATTAAGATCAAAGGGTTTACCATGAAGAATATTCCGGACACAGACACCATGAGCCGGCTGAGTTTGTCTGAGAAGGGCTGGAAAGGCTCGGGCTTGCCGGAGATGGGGTTGACTCTCTCCACCCTGGAGTACTTGGCTTCAAACTGAGGCCTCAGCTCCTCCTGATTCACAACACACATTCCAGTATGAACTATTGAACTGTAGGTGTATCCGCCTGATGAAGCAATAACTCTCTTTTTATATCATCCAAGTCAGATTTAGAAGACGTGCTGCATGAACGCAGACTAAAATTACGAGGTAATCAAATGATATCGGATCTATTTCAGGATATTGCTGACGTACCTCTTCCTCCTCCCAATCAATGAGATCCCAGTCATAAGTCAGTTCTGCTCTCCTCCTTTTCCAGAACTCCAAGAATACAGTGGCTGCAAAGGGGATCAGGGATAAGTCACATTATTGATCAATTTTGATATGTAACACACAGTTTGATTGATAATAATGTGACTGCAGAGGGTTATAAACACCACATCATGGTCAGATATCCTGAGTGAAACACAGGCTGCAGTGACATGCATGGCCCGTTGTGGAAACTGATTACACCCATCAGTTCATAGACTGCTCTGTCTCTGTGGTGAAGTTAAGGAAAAGTGGCAACAGCAAATTGGCTTTCCTTGTACATTGTTTCACCCCCAAATTGTCTCTTTGTCAGGCGAGATCCATTTTATGTTGAAAGACTTCAAAAGTAAAGCTTTCTGTGGGCAGAATCCCGTCTGGAGGCATTGTTTCCTTTGTGTAGGACTCTATTGTGACTTGAGCTGCACACAACACCAGAAGTTCGTGTTCATCTTCTTTTTCCGTCAAGACTTTTCATGTATTCTGGTTCATTGCAGATACATAACCCCGGGAAAAAAGGCTTTTCAATCACTTATGTGGTTTCAACATATGTGGAAAAACGTGTCTTAGTAGCATTAGAGCAGACCAGTGGAAAAGAACCGTGCAATCATGTATGATCCATGATGCGCAGCAGACTGTAATACTATACTACTGATTCAGGCTTTTTGTCAGTTTTGATTAGACATACATATTATACACACGTGTGGTTTTGTAGCAGGAAGACAAACGTCTAATAAAAACTGACATGAGTATTCGATCAGCGCTGTGCAGCCTTTACACAGCTCTCTCTGTGCGTTGTGAATGTTTTATACATCTGAACATGTTTAGAGGTGAAACAATTCATGATTAATCAAGTCAATTAGCATGAAAGAAATCAGCATCTATTTTAATAAATGAGTCAAACATTTATCAGTTCAAGCTTTAAGAATTCAGTGCATTTCTCTGTCATACTCAATAGAAGACTAAATGTTTTTATGGTTTTAGGCTGTTGGTTAGACTTACGGGAATTGTGGTGGACACTTTGTGCCATTTTTTAGACTATCAATAATTGTTAGTTGCAGCCCTACAAGTGTTATTTTAAAAACCATATAAAGTAAATTAAAATGATTCCAGTGATGTCTGTAAATTTGGGAAATACAGAGAAACTGTGGCCTTAAAAAGCACCAGATTGTTAATCCTCAGTCAACAACTTTCACTCATGTTAAAGATGTTGAAGTTTAATATAACTTGACCCACTTTTGTTTAAAGAGAGAGAAAAGCATTCGCTCCCTTGGGCTAACCAATTTTTCATCCCTATCTCGCACACACAATCACACAGAGCAGACCTAGAGTGCTCCCACTCAGTGGCACAGTACTGCTACTTTGGTCCACATTGCCAAAAGCCGTCATGGAGGATTTGGAGCAGCAGACCTCAGTCAGTGAGACGGGCTGGACCTCCCTCGGCTCTTCAGTTCTCCTTGGCCTTCATTTAGCCCAAACGAAGAACACTATGTGCCATGTGTTCCCTCCGGGCACAGGTAATTATTTAGCATCATGGCAGGTATATGGATCTGGGCCAGACACTGCACAGTAACACTCACACTCTACATTACAAAACATATTATAGCCGTGGGAACTGTAGCTGCAACCACTATAATGGTGCAATTCTGAACCCTGATGGCAGAATGATACCACCTCCCTCTGGAGAAATGTTTAATTATCCGACTAATTACATCAGGACAGCTTTAGAAGTGTAAGTGCAGGCACTCAGTCAGAGAAACCATACTGACAAATGAACTGCAGAATGAAGACCTCCTGTATTTGCACTGCAGTGTTTACGGTGCTGAAAAGCTTACTCAGTTTAAAAAGCTTAATGTGTTTGGAGGAGTTGAGTGGAAGCATGAGTGCTGGCACACTACTGTATAAATAGATTTGAATTCCAGAAGGGTTTATATGAAGCAAGAAGGAGCATAGTTGATGTAATACAAGTGTCAAAATCAGGGACAAACAAAAACAGCCTCCACCTACCCCAAATAGCCATGAAGATAGCAAAGAACACAGTGCCGCCATTATCAAACAGATGGGTCACCTAGAAACACAAGCACACAAAGGACACCTTCAATAAACACTAACTAAAACAGGTTTTAAATATCAGTATTTTAATATAATCCATTCGGCGCTACATGATCTCTGTGATCATGATGTACTCCAGTTCAAATAACAACTTGCTCATGAATTTTACGATCTAAAAAGTTCATTGCTAGAAAAGGTTGAGAACATACAGAAATGCTGTGATCACGCATGAATGCACTGCAAGAGCTGCACTGACCTTCGCATAGACGCAACTGTCACTCAGCCTCCACGGGTCACAGGTGTCCTCACACATAGGACACATGATGGTAGTGTTGGCTTCACAAATTTCTTTACTGAGGAGACAATTAAACAGTTTTAAATTACAGACTCTACATTAATCTTATACAGTATGCAGGTTGTGCGAACTGACCTGACTTGACTTGAGTCCATCGTGAAGAGACCATAGAGGAAGACAAAAACGCCAACCAGGGCGGCAGGGATCAACATCCCGGTGTACCAGCCCAACCACGCAAAGTAAAGACCAATTTTCTCACCAAAGTACCTCCTGGGAGAGAGACGGAGAGACAGGGTGGTCAAAACCCACCAATAAACTGTGCTAATTAAACGTGGCCATCTTCATTAGCAGTTGTGGGTGTAGTTAGCGTACTGTGTGGTAGTCGTGGTAGCTTAATGGATAGGGATGCTGCTGGACTGAAATGATACACAGCATAATGTTGTGGTTTGGAAATGAATCAATAGCTGTATCAGCATCCTAAACCACAGCTGTCAAGGTGCCCTTGAGCAATTTCTATTTATTCATTTCACAAATGCTCCAGTAAAACAGCCCAGTGGCGATTAGCTGTATCAGGCAACTCCCAAGTGTGTATGCAACGCTGTATTAACAGCATGAGGAAGGACATGACTAAGAAACAAATCTTCTCTAAGTCTGTTTACATGCACATTAGTATCCCAGTAATGGTTCCAGGTTTCAGGGCTGATATACGCAGGTTTTCTGTAAGAAGTACAAGAATGAGTGATATGGAACAAATCTTCTGTCACAGTATATGTAATTAAAAAAATAATGTTTTGACGATACAACTGAGAAACCAGTATTTTATCAGAATGATGCAAACAGCCGTATTATTAATGTAAAGCTTAGCGAGCTTATTTAGCCAGCATATCATCACCTATTAAGTTGATACATAGAACTTGCTAGCAACAGTTACAGAGCAACATTATGCACTTGTGTTTTTGTCCACCTGATGAATCAAACTCCAATATTCACTCTCTTTTAACGCTCTTAAAATCTTGGGTCTCTACCAGCTCATGAGGGAAATTTCTAGCTTATAGCTGCTAAATGCTCCACTGTGTTCAGCAGCTGGTTGCTAACTAACTGTGTCTGTTTGTCATTTGGTGCTGAGCTGGTAGTGTACAGTTGGTCTTTAGAGCTTCCTCAGTGAAAACAGCTGCCTGCTGAGGCTGGAAATGATCCTATGATCGAGCTACCCCGGTAATGATTCGACAAAATCTCCAATGGTTCATAAATTTATATGATGTCTGGAGGTAATTAGCCTAGCTTAGCATAAAAACTGGAAGAAGGAGGAAACAGTCTGCCTGTAGCTCTGTACAAAATTTGAAAATATCAGCCTACAAGCACCTCCAAAGCTCATCTTGTTTGTTTAATCTGCACAAATGCAGTGTATTTTCCTGTTTCTGGTCTTTAGCTCATCGCCTCCTGGCTCCAGCTGAGTACTTGACACAAGCGTGGTGTCGATCTTCTCATCCAATTCTTGGCAAGTAAGTGAATACTGAAAATGTCAAACTATTTAACTCTGTCTGCTCTTTCATCACTATTGAGGGTTCATTTTCAACTGTTATTTCATTTCAGAAATATCAGAGTAATAAGATTGGGATGTCAGCGAGACAGTTCAGACACCAGACTCTGATCAAACCTGAGTATATTTATAATCGTGCACTTTATACAGGGAGATGAACAACTGGGTTACTCGATGTTGTATTTAAACAACGCATCCTGAGTATGACCAGACAGAATGAGGCACAAAAATAGCTCATCATGCTGTGTCACGTGGATTACCTGATGAGGTCCAGAGGCTGGTATTTGTACCATATTCCCCAGCGGGCCCAGCGCTCGTACAGAAGATGCCTGTGGTTCTGGGCACCGTGTGTCTTAATTGGATGTCTGCTCTTATAACCACCCTGATGAGACAAAGAGTAGAAAAATCTACATCACAGGAGGCATTTAACTGTTTGACAATTTGTGAGTCTCTACAAATAAAATGATCCTCTCACCTCATGAGGAGGAAATGCAGCCTCATATGTGTTGTTGCCCAATAACCGGTTGATACCTGCAGTAGAATAAACCAGGTCATGTCAAAGGATGCTCCTACACGAGCCAGGGAAGAACAAGGACACCACATTAAAAATTCAGCACAGTCATTATTGAGAGAGGGACTCAATGAGACATTCATTTAAACCCACTCTTCCACAGTCATAACAATTTACTGCATTATGTAACTGACAAGCTGCATTAGACGAGCACATTAGAGGCTTGAAACACTCAGGTTTGAATTTCAAATTGCTGCAAGTACTTGAAAATTCAATTTTAACAATTACTTGGTGTAATATATTGTCTCGATCACAATAAACTGACTGAATTGGCTGCAGGTACTGTACTGCATGAATCAGGAATGAATTAGATGTTGTTTTTCACAGGACAATAGTGCATTGTATGGTGTATTCATTTGCATTGTCATCCTCTGAGTGAAACTAGAGATAGTGAGAGCAGGAGCAGGGAGGGATGGATTTGAAAAGGATTTTCCACTCTTGTGGCAGAGCTGATCTTATTTGTTGGAAAGTAGAGTAGTCAACAGCATTAAAATATTAATGTGAAATCCGTTCTATGGCTTCAAGGCCAAACATTAATCAGCAAAACATGTCAGTGGCAGTCGGACAAGATAGCGCAGTGGGTGTGGACAGACAGTTTGGTAACTGCCGATACAAAAAACCCCCCCAAAAAAACAACAGCCAGAAGGAGAGGAGGGATCAGCCTCGAGTTGGAGGATACTAACAGCTCATCAGCAACCCACATTTTAATCGCCCACAGAAAAACAACAAACAAAAGGCATAATTCCCCCACTACCCTACTATTACTCTCTAAAGTCAAATTAACAGCAAAATCAGCAAATTCACTGGTGTCCCTGATGGTTTTAGTAGATATAATAAACACAGAGAATGAGATAAAGGCTAATTGAGCTTAACTGACTTCTTTTGTTCTGTTGCCACTAATTGTCATTAATTATTTAAGGCTCATTTTGTTAAGTCACTTTGCCGGTTGCAGGCGAATAAAGCTACAAAATGAACTCAAAATCATTTATTTTCCGAAATATGCAGCCTTTACTCCATTTGCAGTGAATAAATTGTCCTAAATAGATCATTTTGATGGATACTTAGATAAAGCATGAACATGGGAATCCTCTGCCACTGCTAGAAATATTGTTTAGTATGCAAGGAAAAGAAAGGAGCGAGTGTAGCGCCTTACCCATCTTTGATTTTCCATCCTCATACTTGGTGCGCTGCAGGACATGATGGACTATTCTGCTTCTGGTGGAATTGGAAAAGAAGGTCCCTCTATTGTTGATAGTGAAGCTGGGAGGAAAATAACAGCATAGATATTCATCATGTTTAAAATATATCAAAATCATCTTCTTAATGTGAGCTGAGGCAACAATGATGGGATGTTCATTAAAACACAATTCAAGGTGCGAAGTTCATGTTTATTCCAGCCTCATTATTTCCAAAAAAGACTGACAAGGAAAGGAAAAGTGGGAACGATTCACTGACAAATGAGATACGATGATGCCTTTCATCAAAGAGATGCTTTGAAAATAAAAAAAAAGACAGGAGGGAATGGGGAAGAAATCAAATTATTTCATGGACATCTGCTGCTGTATTTCATTATCTTATTTATGAACAACTTGTCTTCTATCGTTGTGTGTCCTGCCTCAAAGATATGAAATATACAAGACTTCATAGTGCAAATTTCATCTGCTGATTTCCAGATTCCACATGCACAGCTCAAGCTCAAAGGATGTGATGGATGAGAGTTAAACTAGGGATACAGAGCAGGATAACACCACTGCTACAGACACTTATATGACAGACACCCATGCGTGTGAGTTTCTGTGGCGGCATGCATGACTGTGTATATGTCCTCCTTACTGATGCATGCGTGCTCTGCTGAAGGGTGCTGTGTAGCAGTCAGTTTCCTCCAGGTCAGGCAAGGCCTCTTTGTCCAGCTTCATGGGATTTCTGGGTAGCCAGCCTTTTATCTGACGACATCTCAGATGAAACCTGCTTCATGGACGCACAGAGGAACAGGATTAATGGCACAGATTAACATGAAGATTGATTTCTTCGATATGGAACAGTGGATCCTAACCTTCTTCCCCTCACACAATCCAGACTGTCTCGCACCACCTCAAACCAACTAAAAACACTTTTACAGACACACACGCACATATACATGCGTCACTGTGCTGACTGTTCTTTTTCATTTGCTCTGTGCTCATGAGATACGAAGCTGGAAGTCACTGATCCAGGATAACAGCTCGCTAAATCCAAACCAAAGGTTTTTGTCATGTTATAGTCCTGATTTAAGAGCTGGGTGAGTCTGAAGGTATGTATGCATTTTTAAATTTTATCTCTGTTTAATTTTAAATTAACTTAATGAATAGAAATCCATCGCTCTGCTAGAAACTCTGGGAAACTTTGCACAGTGGTGCTTTTTGCTAAACGCTAACATCAGCATACTAATGTGCTCACAATGTCAATGCTTGTTATGAAATATTTCTATATTGCTGAGACATTCAATTCTCATCCCAACCTCTTTTATCTGACCGTGTGCACTGCTGCACCTAGACACCTCATGACTGCCCCCTTTTTCCATGTGATTTCTTCACATTCTGTCTTTCTTATCTCAAGCTTTATATAATCTTGTGTGCCTCATTAATCCTGCTCTTAAAGGTCAAACCAGTAGCTGCTGAAATAACAGATCACAACACTGCTAACATGTTGATGTTTACTAGGCATCATGTTTACCTTGTTCAACATCTTAATTTAGTGTCATAGCATGTTAACACGTTCTAATTAGCAGTAAACACAAAACACAGCTGAGGCTGATGTGAATGTGAATGTCAGTTTTGCAGGTGTCTGGTCAGAAACCAGTTGGTAGAAATAAAAATGTAACTTTATGATGGCGCTACTTAAAAATTGATGAGATCACCGAAGTTATTACAGTTCATCCAGTGGCGGACATAAATATATGTACCAAATTTCATGGTTTATATTTGATTTAAAATCCACAAATGTCAACATCATGGTGGTAATAGAGGAAAAGTCAGTCATTAGGGTTCATCCTCTGGGAGCCATGAATGTGTGTACATAATTTCGTGGCAATCCATCCAATCGCTGTGCAGATTTTTCAGTTTGGACCAAAGTAGTGGACTAACCAACAGACCCACACTGACGTTCCTGGAGCGATGCTGTCAGGGTGTAAAAAAAAAAAAAAAATCAATTGGCTGGGTTATATGTGCCTGCTGCTTCTGCAGAGAGGTCTCTGTCTAATTTGTAAGGCTCTGCTCTGATATGGATTAAATAAATATAAATGGGAATAGTGGTGGAACACACCGTTGCCAGACAGCGTTTTATGAATGTTGTTGTGAAAGGGACAAGAACTGTGAAGAAAGTAATGATATCAAACCAGCAAGCTGTCACCACCTGCACGCGACCCATTTGTTCAACTTTATAGGAGCGTGAGTTAGTGACAGACCATTAGTAAACACATAAAGCCTATTTACTACTCGGGGTGATTTTTCTTATTAGAGCGGCAGTTTAGTGAAAGACTGCAGGAGCTCTGAGGGAAAGTAATAATGATCGTCATTGTTCACAATGACTAAGATCGCTCTCACACAAGATTTTGAAGTGCTTTGTTCTCAGTTGGACAAGTGGGCGTGTGATTATTTTCTGTTTGATTTTCATCTGCTCACTGTGTGTAGGTGTATGTCCTTAAAGCATGGCCATTAAAATGCATGTGGTATGTACAGTAAAGGTGAAATAACATCATTATCATAATTATCCATATTGTCAAAGTTCAGTTTTGAACTTCCATTCACTGCAGTATGTGTATCAATAATGTATTCATATATCTGCATGGTGAAGTATCATAAAACTCCTGATATCTGTACATACATATGAAACATATCCTGGTTAACAATGTCTATAAGATCTGTTACAAACAGAGCAAAAGGATGGAAGAAATTAATCACATCATATTTTCAGTTTAATGGATAAAAACCAGCGCTCTTTCAAGACCACTAATATCACACTTCATTAACTGAAGCCTATTCAAAGCTTTACAAGGGCTCATTCAAAGCGTTCATATAAACTTCTGCCACAGTTGCTGTGGTTGAATCATCATTTTTGTTACTTCTTATCACTGGAGTGAACAACAATGCTGAGAAATGTATGAACTTCAGGTCTAAAAATGTGGTTTCAAATCTTTACATTACCAACACCACATTAAACTTTTAATTATATAGACTTTCTAAAATTAAATATTTATGACTGAAGTTCTTAAAACATATTCTTGGGTGTGTTTTATTAAAGAGTTTCACAGTCACAAGACAATCTGCTTTATTAAGACTGTGGGGCTGAGACGTGATCCGATTTGAACTAGTGACATGTTGCTAAATCCTGATTGGTGCATGTTATGTTATGTGTGTACTATTTTTTACAAGCCACCCACTTCAAACCAGTTAGAAGAGCACAAGCAAAACAAAAATACCCAAATTTCTTATGTGAAAAATCTAAAACTGCTCAGAGTTTGACAGAAAATGTTCAGTACATGTAGGAATTAAGATCACTCATAGTGAGATGTTAATTGAAAAAACAGTTCTTTGCAGCCTTTTACAGCAAAAGAGGGTTTGTAGACTTCAAATGTACATGCTGTAAGTTAACTAAAGGTTTTCAAAATAAAAGATGCTGCAGTGAATCTCTTTCAGTGATTTGTTGTTCTGCATTCCAGTGAGATGAAGAGATGACAGATTGTGGTCCTGTACAGAGCTTGGACAACGCTTGAACATCACATCAAGGCGTAAGACCGTCTCTCTAAAAATAGTATGCAAATAAGCCTGTGCAGCTCCACATATCTGACTGAAAGATAACACGAATTTTATAGAAAAACACTGTCAACATGGGCCTTGCAATAATGTACTCTTAACAATGGTGTGCAGGATGCTGTGGTCTTTGAAAAGGTCACATTCATTTAAACAAACATAACAAACATGCTGGTAAAGTAATCACTCATTTTTAAACGACTTTCCAACCATTTCAATTAAGCCCTTGTAAATACAGCTTATTTACTCACAGCATGTGTGAAAGATTGATTAATCCTGGACTAATTAATACTTGCTCAGTGGCCAAATTAAAAAAAAAAAACAATAATGGTTTGACTCAAACTTTCTCTGGTTGCGTTCCTCACTGAGGTGACTGATAACTACAATCTTAAAACACCATCCACAGCTCACATAAGCGATGCAGCCTCGCAGCTGTGCCGCTCATGAATTTCATTAGACACACTGAAGCATCCAGCCTCCTGCCCCCAGAGAGCAACAGAGGAAGATAATCCTATATCTTAAATCTACTTACCTGCCCAAGGTTTTGCTCTTCCAGTCTGTAAAGTAACATTTTTTCCTTTAAGAAAAAACAAAGAAAGACAAATTAGAGCGATTAGATGAAGCTGCCAAACACTGCAAAAGCTGATCTAAACACTTTCCAGAGTTAAAGGCCCATTTTCTTTTTATCTAACTGTTACCTGAAAGGCATTCGGATGTTCATCTGCTCTGCATATTTGCAAAGCGTATCCCAAGGCGCATGAACCTTCACAAACATGATGTCGTTGTTCGTCAAGGAGGGCTTTCAAATAAAAAAAAATAAGCACAGGAGTTTGAGAACCAAGTTGAGAATTCAAACTGAAGTCTAAAGCCGAACCAAAATGTTTTACCTCCTTCTCCAGCATTAGCCCCTCAGCCCGTAAATTCTTCTCAAAGGTGCACCTCTTTTCCACCTGTGGACTGGACTTCTTGTAAACCAGGATGTAGTCAATGCGCTTTTTCCCATCTCGGAAAAACAGGCCAGAGGAACCAACTGGATTCTTTCCCTGTGGCGACAATGTTTCACCTCTGAATTTCAGATGCAGGGATGCTAAACTGCTAATGCTTGAAGCTTTTTAGCTGGTTCAGTGACAAAATAACTGCAGTGTAACATTACGAACATTTGTTGCAACAACTGATTGGTGGGAACGTGGTACCTGAAGTGAATCTGTGCGAGCCTCCAATTTAGCACGGGTGACAGGCTTTTGCAGCAGGAATGATTCGTCTGCCCTTGTTTCGCACGTAGTTGCCTCTGACTCCTCCACATAGTGATCCTTGCCATCCACTGCTGCACACAGACGGCACGATCAGTGAGGCAGTTATTGAATTGGTAGCAAAGTATCTTACAAGCATTGAGTCTTCTGCTGTTGTTCAAGTCAATA
Source organism: Sciaenops ocellatus (assembly GCA_033000465.1). Lineage (NCBI taxonomy): Eukaryota > Metazoa > Chordata > Actinopteri > Sciaenidae > Sciaenops > Sciaenops ocellatus. The sequence continues at coordinate 11,370,249 of CP136871.1, forward strand.
CTTTCCAACACTGAAATTAGATTTAAGCTAAATACAAATCCAGGTTAGCTAAATGGGGTTGCCAACTTGAGAGCAACACCTTGATGCAATTTAACAGATCCATGCATGTTGACAGAGGGCCAATCGTGTTTACTTCCTCCGTGAATCTTTATGCATCCCACTGATTTGCACAAACAAAATAAAGTGAACCCACACTGTGTAAACCCAAACAATCATGAACTATCCAGACTGAATCAAGAACTCATTTTCTAGCTGCTTTTGAAGCTCAATGTTCTGAAACCTCATATTACCTTTTTTTGGCACAAATAAGGAGTCTATCTAATTGACAAACAATAGCTCTTTTGCAACACAACATATGGAAGCTTTTCCATTTTCAATAGCATGTGGTTTGTATTGCTTTACGAGGGGAAAAGTAGAATTACTGGGTACAACAATCCATCTCTCAGACTACAACGATGGCTCATCATGACAAACCATCTAAACCTCATAATACATGCACTCTAATTGAGTGGCATGGACATAAAGTTTACATCCTATAGCTTTAGGGAGACATGTCGTTTCACAGCACAGCACAAGTTATGTCTTCTCTAACACATGTGTGACAGATTGGCTCAGTTCTCCAGTGAAATGTGTCTGCACCACCACCACCACCAGATCAGCTTGGTGTGACTACACTCAGAGCCTGCTGCTATACTGCTGTGCTGAAACCGAGTGCAAGAAATCTTTCAACAATATCAGTGACAAACATTTTTTACTCTAAAGAATACATGTGGAATGAATTGAGGACAAAAGAAGTTGCATTGGTTCACTTCATTTAAAGTACTGAGACTTAACGGCTTCATTAAGTAACTGAAGTTAAATTAAAAGTCTCTAGCCAGCAGTGTGTTTTGGTGCATGTTAGCACATTATTTAGCCTTGGACAGAAAGAATTTAGTTAAAATGCAAAATTAGTCACTGTGACTTGTTTTGTTTTCTTTCTTTCTTTCATTAGTTTTATTTTAATCAGCATCTTCCCTGATCCACACTGGGATTATAGAGAAAAGTATCTCCTTCTTCCGTCTGCTGTTTATTTTAAGATCACAACTGAGCAGCGTGTTCATTTTTAGATTCACTAGAACGCTACAGAATAGTGAAAAGGAGCCGTAGCTGCTTGCTATTGATTTCATTAAAGTCACAAAGTGGAAGACTGTATCCAGCACAACTAACCAAAAACATCAGAAGTAAAGATGAAAAACAGTCTCATCCACTGTATACAGCTCAGTGCACAGATGTAGTCCAGAAAGTTATGAGAAACTGATTGGGGTAATGTGTCTTCTTTACAGACATCAGTGTGAATTTCCTTCACACTGAGAGCCAACACAGTCCATTTGGATCTAGAGATAAAAGTGTCAACTGTGCTGAAAAATGACTCAGACCTTTGGGCGAGATGGGGTGTGAAGAATCTAAAAGCAGTCTGGAATCACACATCAGCAAGTCATGTGATGTGAATCAGAAGTGTTCCCAGTTTAAGGATCAACTTTGAGATGTGGTCCTGTCATTATTTGTCATTAACTGTATGTTTTTTTGTGTAATATCTGTTACTGATCATGAGCTGTTGCAGGCTATAGAGAAATTGGTACAATAACAGTAAATGTGTTGGGTTAATTCTTCAGCAGCAGTGCGTCAAGCTTAGACCAGATAAACACATCTGTCAGTGTACACAGGTGGGAAGCTGGTAAGGGATCACGTCCTTGTCTAGCAAGCCTGCACTGGCTGGTCTGTCTACACTCTCTCCTTCTGTCTACACCCTCCACAGGCCAAGAAAAAAAAACAGATCTCTTCCTCAGACATCTATTTTCAGCACAACGTCAAAAAGACACTTTTCACCAAAATAGCAGTAACTCACCGTCTCCTCTGAAACTGCATCTCTCATAGCACTTTTGCACTTAGCAGTGAAATACCAAAGGGTCGGACAGAGGGTGTTTTCAAGGTCAGAAGAATGCCAACTTGTTGTGGCTGCTTTGTGTTATGACAAAAATAGAGCCCTCATTGTGAACAGCCTCTGAATATTCTTGAAAATATTAATAAAGCTGAAAAAAACTCTGGCAGGCATTTCCATTTAACCAGTCCACACAGAGCTGTATTGTTTTCCTACGGTATTTTCCGCACACTAACCCTCTGCATCTGAAAGTGCAGCAGACACATGTGGCTGTGTTTTCAAAATCCCCCGCAGCATTAACACAATCTACTCAGTTAATATCATGCACACTCCTTAAATGTCACCAACATTTTGAAAATCTGTGTAGCCAACTAACTCTGTCCCTGCTGAGGATTGTAAACAAGGAAGTAGATTCATTTGTATAGAGTTCTTCACTGAAATAAGTCTTGAAAAGGGCAATATGCAACAGACAGAACAGAAGGAGGTCTTATTAGATGACTACACAAGCCACATTTTCAAAACTAGGCGCAATACAATGCTGCAGTGCACTGACCAAATAACATTCAATAAAGTGCAGAATATGGACTGAATAATTATTCACAATTACCAGTAACAATACATAAGATGCACAAAATAAGATAAATAAATTGCAATTGAATAATTTGACAGACTAACACCAAGTGTTTGCATCACAGATGCAATGTAGCTATCCAAACAGAGTAGACTTCATAAAGACCATACGATTGCTGCTGTTTAGCATTCGCTAGCCTTGAGAGGCGAAATAGACCAAATAATGTGCAAAACTTTAAGGTGCATCAGTAAAAAACCTGCAAAATCTTTTTCTAACTTGTCAAGGGAAACATTAAATCAACCAACTAATTCTGTGAACTTGCATGGAAACAACTAGGACCCTGCTTTGACACAGCAGTTCAATAGTAATCTACTTCCAATTAAAACATCATTATGTATTTGTTGCTTAAATCCACTGCAGACACTTACAAGGTAAACATTTAAATCAAAATACATCAGTGATGCGCACTGATGCAGCCACTGTAGCATCTTTAGGAAAATATCTCTTAGTAAGTGCTGTCCTCTCAGTAAACTGACCTATTTGTGGGGGAAGCAGGCTGCAGGAAGTGCTGATACTCTGAGTCAGAACCTCGACTTCTGGTTTGGGCTCTGGGCTCAGAGGCACAGACAGGAAGTGGTTGAGGTTGATGGGATGAGTCTGACTCTGGGCCAGGCAGGGCAGGCTGCGGCGAGACGGCTTCAGGCTCTTTTCCTTCAGGATCTCGCTGATGCTGGTGTGCATGCCTGAGGACGAGAGGAAGAGTGGAAGTTTTTTCAGTAGTCACTTTAAAAATATACAGCAACAGAAAGAAAAGAAAGAGAAATAAAACTATGTAGCTAAATGAATTTGTATCATGTATACATGCTCAGACTGATGAAAAAAATGTATTTCAGTCAGAGACACTTGCATTAAGTGGTGGATTGGATTACGCTCTGCTCTTTGATGTATCTCTGCTGGGAGAACTCATTACCCAACACATACATGATGTTAAATCTTACTGAAGTGAACAATCTAAAAAATATATTACATAAGGAGGAGGTGGGGGTGGCAAATGTAGCATGAAGGTATCTGCAGAGTAGGAAGAAGTATCAGATCATTATGGCTGCACTGCACACCTGCATGAATATGATTGGATATTACTCGTCAACTGGTAGCCAAAACAGCTGATTAATGAGCCCCGGTGATAGGGAAGCACAACATTGGGGCACTCCAACTTTATGAGAGTGAAATATTAAATCACCAGAGTACCCCTCGGAGGGAGCAGCAAATGCCAATAAGCTAATGCAAGTGCCCCTTCAACGCTTTAATGCAACACCACTGACTATTATTTATGTATTTACAGCTACATCATATTTTGCATAATCAGTTATGCATATAAAGGCAGTAAATTAAGAACGTTAGCAACATGCTCATGTAACGACGCTACATAAACCCATAACTGTTAGTAATCAATATTTTTAGATTAATTTTCACATTGAAAGCTGCTAAAGTAGGTAGCAGTTAGTTAGTAATAGTAGTTTAATTTTGCCATAAACGCACATACATATGTTTATCATCATATTATCTTGCAAATATAACAAAAAACAAGAGTCACTGCATAAATATCTAATAACAAAAAACAAAACAAAACAATATTCGTTCATAAGAAAGAAAAATAAAATGTAGGAAAGCCTATTTGCAATAAAAAACAAGGGAGTGAGTGGAAAATGGGAGGGAGGGAGGGACAAATCGCTTCCTCTATCAACTGGTCTATCATATTATGAGCTACAGTGGTGGTGATAATGTCTGTCCTTCATAGCGGAGTGCATTAAAACCACAAGCACTCCCCCTCCATCAAATCACACAGCAGCGTGATGGTGCACCACAAAGCTAAACTACATCCCGCTTGTTAGTTATGAAACCAGTTTAGCTTAGATACATGTTGTAATGGCATTAATTTATGCTGTTCCATAGTTTTTCATTAGCCCGTCATTGTTTTATTAATTCTCAGCAGAGGTCATTTTCAAGGTGATTTCACCAATAAAGGAGCAATATGGTGATAGCGGGGCTGCTGAAAGGGTGACTCGATGATACTTTAATCATGAATTGTATGAAGAAGCTCAGAGGTTAGTCACGATAATACATGTCCAGTAATGGAAGCAGGACATTGTAACCCGACCTTCACACCAGGCGGTAGCTCCAGCTCTGCGGATCCTGACATATTTATTCATGTAATGAAGGCACTCTCTCTTTCAAATAAGAACGTGACTCTCCTTCACCTCCTGTGAGGAATTCTCTCAGTGACCTTCATTTCAGGTTTTCCTGCATTGATAATTCACTCTTGGCATCTTCGGGGTCCGTGCTGCGAGCTGTGCAATAACTCATTCTCCTGACATTGATCACGATGGGATTTCCCAGTGCTGTTGGGTGAGAATGGAGCCAGTTAAAGATGTGAGCTCGTGGGCTCAGGGGAACGACTAATCACGCTGTTTATTTCCTGTGCAGCCCCACAGATATGAAATGTAAGAAAGCTGAGAGCTCCAGTTAAAAGCTATGCAATGAATAATTGAGAAAGTGGAAACTGTGGAAATTGTGCATTCAAACAAGGTTGCAACTGGATTTCACTTCACCCAAGGGACAGATTTTAAAAAATAGTTTTAAATATAAAAGTATGATTAATAAGCACAAATCATTAGCAAACTATATTTGTCCATGTCAGAGAGTTAGTTTGTCTTCAGGCTAACAACAAAGCTTAATTTCCAAATATTTCTACAGTGTACACTAGCATTCAGGTCCTCACGTTTCAATCCAATATTTCAATCAATGCTGAGCTGCAGGTTGCCGAGCTATTATTCAGTATATTTTGCCAATTACATCTGAAGTGACATTTCAGAAAGCAGGGATTTTATGGTCCACTGAGCCAGAGGGTTTGTTTCTCACAGCTACAACATGCTTTATGACTTGCTGGTAAATCAGAGTGAGCTGTGAGCTTCCACTCAAGAGGCCCTAAGCTGAACATGCCATAATTTCACAGTCAGTCTCTGTGGATTGGTCTGAAGAGTGGATGCATCCTTATTTAATATGACTCTCCAGGTAGACCCTGCCCACTTTCTCTCCATAATGCTGATCAATAGACAGAGAATGGCTGCCGCATCATAGCTGCATATGTATTGTCAAAAACATTTGCTGGACTCCAGGTAGTCTGGATAATCCCAACAGACACCTGCAAGGCTCAACATGTCTGAGACGATACATTACAGCAGAGAGAGATAATGGGCCTGTAGGGGTGAGGCTTGGTGGTCCCAGAGGACTCTCCAAGTTTAAAATAGACCCACAGATTGGATGGGGTTGGTGTTGTGTGAAATAGCTTCCATGGAAATTTAGGAGCACGTGCAGATAAAAGAAGAAAAAAAATGACCGGTCAAATCTCTCAGCCTCCGTGGATATAAAGGAGCGAATAATGGTTATCTGAGAATCGCTTCCCCGTTTCAAAGCTTTAGCTTCATTTCCACATGCAGGCAGACTCTGTGAACTCTGTCCCGCGGTCAGAGCGGTTGAGCAGAACGTTCTGAAGACAGTGTATTGTGTAAGTCTACATAAATATATAAAGGGTTCATCTAATGTGAAATCCTCTGTTTAATCTCGCTATGCGCTGGCTAAAACTGGTTTATCAGGAGTAAGTTAATCCTGTGTGTGTGCGCTAGTTTATGTGGGGGTCTGTGGACTGTCAGTGTGTGTCTGTATCAGGATGAAGGACGCAGGAGTGGCCAATAAAAAAAAAAAAAACAGATCAAAAGACCTGGTGAGTGGACACTGAGATGATACGGGGAAAAAATAACAAATTTTCTCTGCGTCAGCGTGACACAAGGACTTGACGGCAATCCTGTGTGTGCTCCCACAAACACCCAATCAGGCTCATCCGAGGGGGAGCTGGACGAGCTTCAGGGAAGGTCGTGATCCGGGATTTGGATCTCTCCTGTGCAACATGTCCATGACGGTCTTGTGATGTGAGATTAAAAGGATTTTGTTTTGGTTCTGTGCATGTGTGTGGGTATGATATTGTATATTTACACACAGCATATACACCATTGTGACTGCATACTGTGTGCTGTATACTTATCTACAAATGTTTCTGCTTGTGACAAACATAAAAATCAAGAACAGAGGTTGTGTTTATTTGTGCATTATGCTTCTCTTGATTCTTCATTAAAAGAGTGTATATCCCTGGCGGTGTCACAGCACTATTCTTCGATGTGTCTGTGCGCCACCGGTGCCAATCTACTCTGAGCCAGCTGGATGAACAAACATTTAATTTGAAAGGCGTCAAGGATTTTATGATGAATTACAAGCTTTCAGATATCAGAGGAAGCAAAAAAAATCCTGTGAAAATATGGTAAAACTCTCCAATAACAGGAAAAACAAACATTACTTTTGCCTTTAGCTACTTTTGTCGACGGAAGCATTGAGACATTATCTGCAAGGATGTCGCACAAAGTAGCAAAGAGAGAATTCAGGTCAGTGGGCTCTTTCCCATCATGCCTCTATGTTTCCTTATTCAATACCTTCAATTATTGAACAGCTTTCAACTGAGTAACATTCTGCATCAAGACCTTTTTTTAAGCACAACACACATCCATAACTCCTTCCGCCTGCAGAGTGCATTTCAGGGGATCCCTAATATACAAGAGTGGGTTATGAAGAAACACAGGTCCAAAACACTGCTGCGGTGTGATTAGAAAAATTATCACGTGGAGGCAGGAGTGAAGTGACGCCAGGAGGCTCTCCTGCAGAAACGTTAGCAAGCCATTAAAGTGTGTTTCATCCTCCGCCTGGCATCATATCAAAGAACACATAGACTGAGCTGAGTTTCAGGGAGCTGTATCATTAGCAGCTGCTGAATATTCAGCCCCTATCTTGTGTGACATGGTTAGTACTTGAGGCACGGTAATAATTCTTGCTGACCAAGTACGAATAACAAATGATGAGGGATCTCCTATATGGGTTGCTTGAGTCCCCACTAGATATTGACATTTTGGGGAAATTTTAATTTAATGCATGCTGGAAATGTGAATTCCAAAATGTTAACAATGAGAAATAACTTTGATATCAAAGTAAAAACAGTCTTAAATTGGTAATAATTTGCTCCACAGACAGTATAAGCTGGAAGTTTTCGTCTGTAATTTTAAAAGTTATTTTTAACACAACAGCCGATAGCACAAAATAGCATCAAAAGAAGCTGCGGCACCACTAAGACTGTGACTACAGGTTTGTAGCTTCATATTTCATATTAAGCATAATTTGATTTTCTATTACTAGTACTAGTACTTTCAGAAATGACCCACAGATGGGGAGAAAAGATAGTATGCCAGACACATAGACTGCACCAGTTCTCACCTGGATAGTCTAATTTTTCTACAGACAATCAAATCAAGTATCAAATTTGATTTGATATATATATATATATATATATATATATATATATATATATATATATATATATATATATATATATATATAGTTGCTTTAAAATGTTCATTCTTCTCTGGTTCTCTGGTTTGACTTAATAATAAATCTTGTATGTAATTTGTGATTTACCACAGGAGTAAATTATCCATTCAAATGCAAATAAGTCAGGTCTGATTGGTCATTCATTTCATTGTGATAAATTATGGTTAATTATACAAATATGATATATTGTAAATTCTACCCTGTTGACACATGCTATTGATTTTGTTGACTCTAATGACATACAATATATTGTAGCTAATGAATGAAAACATGAAGCCACCAATTACAAGAACTGATCATTTTGAACCACCAGTGAAGAAAAACAAATATTTTTGAATGTAGAAAGTATTCACCCTCTTGAACCTATTCATGTTTTTAAAAATTTTTTAAAACATTTTATCAGTGTGTCATTATGACTTTTGGACAGTGATCAACAGATAATACAACAGATAATAATAATAATAATAATATATATATATATATATATATATATATATATATATATATATATATATATATATATATATATATATATATATATATAATAGGTAATAATTTGCGCCACAGACAGTGTTGAAAGATGCCGTCTGTCTATCACAGGCAGCTGAACCTGGCTGTCTGACCGTGAACACACCTCCAAGCAGATGGCACGTTTTACCCACGGTTTAAACAGTTCAGGACCTCATTATACAAGCTTGGCACAACTTCTGGGCTGCATCATTCGAGCAGATTAAACATTTTCCTTCTCCCTCAATCTCTGTTTCCACGCCCACTCCTTTAATGTCACACTATCTTCTTATGCCCCTTGATTGCTTGTGATTTCTACTACGTCACAGGATTTTCTGCAAAGCTCTGCTGTGTCCATGCATACACACCTCATTGGGAAATGCTCGTGTACTGCATTGTCCAAATGTTGTGAATGCGGAAAAAGCTTGTGCCACTAAGTCACCAGAATCATTGTTTTTTGCGGACGTGATTAAACTGTAGAATAACTTTGGCCTCCAGAAGAACTTCTGCCTGTACTGTTGTTATAACCTAGCAACAAAACAACCGCTGACTATTTAAAGACTGTGACAGTGTTAAAGCTGATTACTGCCAGACCATACACACACTTAAAGAACAAAACAGCCTTTGTTTTGTCTTTTTTTAAACTCTTTGTCTACTTGGCATCCTACACTTGAGTCTTAGAAACAAAGTGTGAATCAACTCGTCTTACATAAAACTGATGCAAGTCTAATATGCTACAGTAGCCTCTTAAAATCACAGATGATACCGTATATTTGCTCTCCCCAAATCTGCTCTGAAATTAATGTCTGTATCTATAAACCATCTGTCTGCTTGCATAAGAGGACAGGTGGCCTGCTTAGTACTGTGCAACCAAAGGTTTACACATCCACACACACACATTAAGTGCATATGCAGACATACAAAGTTAAAAAGTGTAGTATAACGGAGGATACAAGTCTCAGTCATTTAGCAGCCAACCCATCGACAAACAGAACATACACACACACTTTTCTTACAAAAAAAGGAATACATCATTAATCCATAAACTATTTCCATGAGTACGGTGAGCAGGATATTGCTTACCTGATATTGATTTTTAGAAACTATATAAGAAGTTGGTTGTTTGTTCTGTAAAAGCTGCTCTTGAAAGTGCAGGATAATAAAAGGCTGCACGTAGATATTATTTTCATTATCGATTAATCCTTTGCTCTATAAAACATTGGAACACGGTGGGGAAAAAAAGCCCATTATAAATCCTACAGCACAAGGTGACGAAATTAAATGTCTTGACCAACAACTCAAAAGTCCAAATTATTCAATTTACTATCATCAGACAAAGAAAACCAGCCAATTGTCACGTTTGAGAATGTGGGACCATCAAACATTTGGCACTTTTTCTTGAAAACTGACTTAAATGAAGAGTTAATTATGATTATGAGAGTTACAGCAGATCAATTTTTTTTTTGATCGACTAATCATTGCAACTATAGAATAACACATATAAAGGCAGTAAGAAAGCTTTAAAAACCAAAATACTCGAGTGTAAAACCAGGTTACATTTAAATCTTGACATGCTTAAAGCAAATACGTTCTGGCAGGTATCGAGTGATCTGTGTGTCAGTAAGTTTCAACAGCATGCTGCTGTTAAATCGGCCAAAGAACATTCAAAATCCACTCAAATCCTAGGATGTAACATCAGATGGCTGTGAGTCATTTTTGTCTTGAAGTCCAAATGTGTTTGTGTTTTCTAGTACAGAAAAGGCCGTATATATCTACATCTCGTGTTTATTTTGATAATCAGTCCCTTTTCTTATCCTGTCTTCAATTGAAATTGTTTTCTAATCTACTTTTAAGAGAAACTTGAGAGAGATTTAACTCCCTTATAAAACATCTCCTAGATGTTATTTTTAATAATGTTTTTACTCATTACTTTTTAAGCAATAATGCTTTGGCTCGAGCAACAAAGCTTTATAGAAACACAAATCTCTATTCAGCTTCAAATGGTGAACAAGCACTTTCAGTTCCAAGTCGTTTAATGCTCTTGTCGGGTGTTGATGATTGTGTTTGAAGAAGTGCAGTATAACTTCAGAATTTTGCTTTAGTGGAAATTTGCGAGCCAACATTTACCCCGTTTGCCTTCAATTTAATGGTGCACTTAGCATTCATTGAAATATTGAGTGGGCCCTCAAGCCCGTAGTCAGATTTTTACATAAATCTCATATCATGTTGTGCTGAGTGTTTCCTGTTGGCTGGACTGAAGCCAGGAAGTGGTTCACTCTGTGATATATAATATTATAAACCAGGATTCCCTCTGAAATAGCATTATAAGAGGAAATCAATGCACTAATACATACAAAACATAGAATAAAAGTCTGTTCAAACAAACATACTAATTCAAAACAACCCATTATGGATTCATGTGGTACAGTCCATTCAAGCCTGACCAATACATTAGATTACGCCAATTTTATTGTCCAATATTGGTATTCGATATGCGCTGATATGAAGACTTGGTTGGTGTAATTTAGATCTATTAATGGTGTTTTATTTGTGTTTTCATATGCATAATTATTTCTAACTAAACTAAATTTTGAACAATAAATGCTATAGTTAAACTGTAAAATATCCTGCCTCCATTATGTAACCTTCAAAAAATGTGATATATACATAAGTTTATACATATATAGGACAGTGTTTTAGGCTGTACTATTTGGTCTTGGTCTTGACTCAGTCTGGGTTGAGGTCTTGCCTCGGTCTCCATACACTGTGGTCGTCTATGCCTTGGTCTTGGTTTAGGTGGTCAACACTGATATAGGTTGAAGTTTTTACTCCCTAATATCAGTATCAGCCTCAAAAATGGTCTCTGCTGTCTATATTGTTAAAGGTACAGTGTGTAAGATTTGGGGCCTCTATTTTCAGAATAAGGCAAACATGGAATATAATATTCATAACTATGTTTTGATGCATGTATAATCACCTGAAAATAAGAATCCTTTTATGTTTGTTACTTAAAAAATATCCTTTTGTATCTACAGTGGGAGAGGGTCCCCTTTCATGGAGGCCGCCATCTTGAAATACCTTATTTATACAGTAGTCCAGAACAGACAAACTAAATACTGACTCTAAACAGGGTCCTTAAAGTGTTGTTTCTCCTTTACATTAGGAAGGTGAGGGTGATGTGAGGAGATTACAATGCAGTGATTGGACCACTAAGTGCCACTAAATTCTACACACTGTACCTTTAATGTAGGTGGTACAAGAAAAAAAGTTTCTTCTCTCTTTCTGTTTGTTTTCAAACTCAAAATCTGCAAAGAGAACAGAGCTCCAGCAGGGCGTCCCACAGTCATGATATTCTTCTGTAGCTGTTCAGCTCAGCATCCTTATTAGAAGTCAGGGGGATAGACCCTTTCATCATCCTCAGAAACAAAAAGTCACCATTGCTCCCGGTTTACGAGCATGTCTCAGCATGAAAACAAGACGCCCATTCACCATTTGTCTAAATTTAGACAGCCAGCACATTAAAAATTAACACAAAGAATCACTAATGTTCTGTAAAGAGCCTTACTAAGGCTCTAAAAATCAATACTGGCTCAGCAGTGTAATCTAACTGGAGACCAATTATCTTTCTCTCACTGTCCAGTTTGTTATATGATCTGTGTCAGTCCAAAAACACAAAGATGCCAAATGGACATCAACATGAATAAAGTGAGCCTGATGTCTCATATTGCTTTTTCAATAACTTGCTGAGTGGAGATGTATTTTCTATTTTTCACCCCATAACAGGTACTTCTTCTAATGGTCTTTTTATTACTGTCTAAACCTCAAAGTGTGAGTCCAGACACCTTTAACACAAATTATTCTGCATGCTCCTGAACACATTTGTATGGTATCTTTTCTCAAACCACATGCACAATATCAGTCTATTATTAAACTAGCCTACTTGTACTACTGTGAGTGTTTGAGCAGACCCCTGAAAGCTGATGTGTATGGACAGGACTGGGAGTGCTGTTTAAATCACTGCAAGTTCAAGTCGAGTCTAAAACAACCTTTCCTAGATCTGCATAGCTTGAATCGTGAGTAAAAGGTCATCCAACCATCCACTGTCTTGTAACAAAGGCGGTTTAAATAGCTTGTGGTGTTTCTAAATTTAATCCTATTTATGGTATCACTTGGAAATATCTGCTTTAACTGGATCTATGCAGCCTGCTGCTTAACAATAACGACTTAGCTGACACACTCAGTGTAACATGAACTAGGATATAATATCAAAGCGCGCAATGTTCACAAACGGGCTTCATCCCGGGAGGAGGAGGTGGAGGAGGAGGCTGCAAGACCCCCAACTCTGCGTCACACTTACAGCAAGTAACGAGACCGATGCTTGTGAGTGCCATTTCACGCCACAAACTCTTTAACTAGAGGAGAAAAGTCACCGCACATCACAAATAATAATCACCAGGACGCGAAATAATAATCAAATAAGCGACCAACCTTTCTGCTGCTTAAAGGACTGGATGGAGCCCGAGTGGTGCACCATTGCGACGCTCAGTTGGTTTCCTCCGTTAATTGAGTTCCGTATTTGAAAAAGCAAAATTGCAGAATACATGGGAAACTATGGTGGGGTTGCGTAGGTGTTCTCGCAGCTCCCATCCTGCCAAAACGATCTCACGGGCGATGCGCAAACCCTTCAGCAACACCTGTCTAAGCTCCGCATGCTCCCACCTCCCCGCTCCGCTCCCCCAACCTTCCTCCATCCACGGCTGTTGTCATGGTGACGGGCGGTAGGGGAGGTCCTGAGATAGACACGTCCTCCCCCCCCCCTCTGTCCTGATTTACTGACTCCAAAATAAAGCTGCGGGAAATTACCAGGGGGAGCAGATCGCAAATGGACCGACAAGGACATGTATTGACTTGGTCATCAATCATGCTTTTTTCACTCGTGCGTGAACCCTGAGGCATCCCATAGTCTGAAGAATGAAACTAAAATATAATGCTGTCAGTTCACATTCACATTTAAGACATTATTATCCTCTTTGGCATGTTTATATCAAGTCATTTTCTAGTCCAGAAGTAAGGACTGAAACTTCCCCCATTAAAAATCTCTGAAAAATAATTTTAAATATATTTTTTCTCTCAAGTGAAATCTTGATTTCACACACACAGTCAGATTTTCTAAAGCCAGCAGGCATCATTTGATCTCCACCACAGAACACCACTATTGTAGACAGAAGCCACTAGTTTGTTGGCCGACAGCCACAGTCAGCCTTCAACCTAACTTTATACAAAAAAATGGCTGATTAAAAACAGATCAGAACATCAATAAACAGGGTATGAACCGCTTTTTCCAGGCTCAACCACTTTGGCTTTGGCAGTAAGGCTGTGAGGAAAACTCAAAACAATCAATACTATAGCTTACAACTACAGGGCTCACAGCTCAGCTGTGCTGACACACCGCATGATGTAGTGGCGGGGGATCCCTGTTTGAAAACAAATGTTATATCATGGAAACTGAGCAGGGTGTTGAAAAAAATGGCTGCGGTAAATTTTAACGACCAAATATTAAAACTGCTAACTTTATAGTTGGATTGCACAAATGGGACTCAAATATATAAAAAAAGTTGAATTTTGAATGCAGAATGTTTAGTTAAATGTTTATTTATTTCGTACTCACTAGTCTTTCTTTTTTATTTTATTGATAATAATTTTAATACCTCTTATCACATGTATGTTTCCTGTTGATTTTTCACAGCTTTTAACATTCATATAAGAAGCAATTTATTATTAATCACACAATTTATTACGTGGTACCTGCATCTTAGTGAGAATATGAAGCCAACCCATACAATATTGTCTTCTTATCACTTGCATACAAAAACAGAGATCCTATCATGGTTTATCTGCAAGGTCACTGGTCTTATCTCAATGTCAACTCCACAGAGTTAAAGACCTGAGAGCAGTGGAAGGGGGAAACCCCGTGTTGTTCACGCTGTTTCTATGTGAGAAGACGCTGAACTGACTGCTGTGGTCTCTTCATCGGGTCACGATAACACAGGTTGCAGTTTGGTCTGTGATCTTACTTTTCTGTATCAATTTTTGTCTGTGCTGGTATTCTGGGGAGAAGTCTGGCATCTGTCATAGATGCAAATACCATCTGCTTTCTTGCAGCTCAGCACGCATCTCCTCCTCCCACTGTTCTGATATTTATTGAGGACTGGTGGCAGAGCTGTGCGTGCCAACCTCTATGACATGTCATTGAGCTGTCTACCAGGCCGATGCATTTCTTCCACCGGGCTGAGAAATGGATAAGTAAGCAGCTCTTATACGGTCAGACCCATTTAAATTTTTATCCCCCTTATTCCTTCCTGTTAGTTTGGAGATGTAGGTCAGATGACAGCGCTGCAGAGGAAGCAAGGTTTTAAATAAATAAAATACTGCCACCTTGTGGTTAAAAATGTGACTTGCTGGGCTGTAGACTAACAACCACAAAAGGGTTTTTGCATTATTAACTTCAGCCTATGCATGTAAATTTACAACCAAGAGGATTGAAGTATCGACTGATACTCTTCATAAATCGTCTCATTTAGTTCAGGGTGCAGGGTGCTGCAAGTTAAACTCTCTAAAATGTTCCCGGGTGTAGAGTCTACCTGTGACAGATGCACCTGCCTCTTGAGCACACTCATTTTGGCAATGTCCTAAACTATCCACTTATTGGAACTCAATTTTTGGTGCCTTGTCGGATGATTTCAAAATGGTGATTGAGCCAAATCCTATGATAGCCATTTTTGGCGTAGCAGGAGAGAACAACGATAGTCTCACTGGAATTAAACTCAAGATGACAAAATTTGTCACTTTGCTAGCATGGAGACTGATTCTTCTCCATCTCTGAGCTGGACTCAGTGGCTGAGGGAGGTGTTGCAACATCTTAAGCCAGAGAAATTGAGACTCACAATACATGGCCCCTCTGATAACTTTGATCCAATTTGGAAACCATTCATCGAGTACATTAGAGCTAACTTTTAACCCCCGCAACCTCCTCAATGTATCTCCAATATGAAGTAAGTCAGGTTTATTTATTATTCTGAATCTATCTTTGTTTTATGGCGCATCACAATGGAATATGCTCTTTTTGTACATCTGCCTATTATTGTTTATGTATATTCTATCTTTTTGTTTTCTTTTTGTGATATTTCCAAAAAAGCTCATAAAAATATGTTTGAAACATCTGTACTACAAGATGCTTTTTTAGGAAATGCAGCAGATTTTTTGGCTGTAAGCGATGAGTAAACAAAATTATATAACCGCAAGATAGCTGCAGTTAGATCATAGGGAATTTACCCTTATATTCAACACAAGATTTGTGGCATAAAAAGGTTGTTTGCTCACTTTTTGAAGTATCAAAGAACTCTTCACTTGCATGAGAAGCACCTGAACGACAAAAACCTCTAACATCAAAACATGCAGCTCAATAACTGCTATAAGCCTTAGCAGCCAAGTTCACAAGTTCACAGCAAACTTTTCAACTCAGGGTTTAAACTTATTACTTTTTCTTACTTACTTATTACTTATTATACTTCATTCATTTCAATCATTTAGTCTGATTTTCCTAAAGTTAAAAAACGCCCATCGCATCTTCCCATTATCTAAGACAATGTCTTTAGATTGCTTATTTTGTCAGACAGAAAGTCCAAAAGGCAAAGATTTTCTGTTTATCAGTTAACTGGCTAATGGATTACTTCACAATGTTTGTTGCCTTATTAATACACACAATGGCAGGGTGAGCTTTATCAAAATTCTTAATGAATAAGCTCAATGGTAAGCTTACACTTTATATACTCATTGGTAATATGTCCAACTAGCACTGGTAGATGTTAGATAGATGTAATGCATGTAAAAAACTTGATTCACATGTTGCTGCTGGCAAACTCACCGGAGTGTTGGTCGGACTCTGTGCCTCCAGAGTGGAAACTGTTGGCAAGCGAGGAGCTCCAGGACACTGAGTGACTGATGGTGGGATTGGGAAGATTCCTGTCGGTTCCAGAGGAGCTGGAGGCCCGACTCTCCAGCAGGGGCACGAACATATAGTTGTCCTGATGACATGATGCTGAAAACACACATAAACATCAACATCAGACCAAGTGGTGTCAACAGTAGTGATATAATTTTATTAAGTATATTTTATCTTCAAGGGCAGTCTGTCACACACTCAAATCTTAATACCTTAAGTTATCACAGAGAAAATGTGCTAGTTTGCATGGTCAGATCAGTAGATTTTGTAGATGACCATACTGATCCAGCGCTCCACTTATTCCTCTCGTGTTACGACCCTCATACATTTTTAACATGTCTTTAAAATTCCTTTTTACACGCTGATACTTGACACTAATGGACAACAATGAGGCCTCTGGTCTTCCAAAACCTGAAGTCAGAACATGTTAAGTTTTATATTAACAGCTGTGTGATAACAACACACATGATTTAATGACACAATGATTTTTAAAGTAAAATAATGAAAAATGGCACACAGCCTACACTGACTGAATATATATACCAACCAGCCACTTCATTACTTGTACAGTCCAATGTGGAAGCTTATAAGGTTTCCACTTTTGTTGACAGAAGAATTTATTTAACTATTATGTTTATTACTGAGGTTGAAGTTTGCTGTAGTAGTGTTAAACAGGATTGCATTATATTAAAAGGCCACCCCACTTACATACATAATATTAGAAACACCTTTCTGCACTCCTGTACAACAACGCCACCCGCTAAGACCTCAATAATAAACATAAAGTAGAATTACTACCTCTCTGACTGTGTCAACAAAAACTGAAAAATTATAAGCTTTGTAAAAGAAGAATTTATGGCAGAGTTGATGTATTAGATCACATTAGATTGTACATGTGTACCTAATGAAGTGGCCGTGTGTGTATCTGTTGAATATGAAGACCTGAACCACGATGTAATTTTACCTTCTTCAGCTACAAATGTAGGATCTGAATTAATGTGGATGTTATGATCTGTATTAATAAAAGGATCATTCTTGAGCTCATTTTCATACACAGTATTAAATGCTCAACGCACCTCTGACATTGTGGATGTTTACGGGGGAATAATCAGCACAAGACAAGACAAAAATGGCTTAATGACCTTTTTGCTGCTTTATTACATAATGTAGAGAGTACCATTGTGAATCCTAAACAGGTCACTGCCAAGGTTAACAAAGATAGCGTACAATAATGCTTTTTAATCTGTTTACAATGGAAAAATAGCCATCTTACAGTCAGATATTTCCATTCAGTGTGTGCTGATGTGTGCTCCCCTCCCGCATGTGTGCATGCAGCTTCATTAAAACCAACAGGAAGAGCCGCGGGGCTGCACTCAGTGTCCAAACAACATGTCTCACAAACATTCAGAGGTACTTTATATCTCAGAAATGATTCTCCACAGGTTCAGCAGTGACATCTCCCTTCAGTATCTCTACTTGATGGAGCCCGCAAGAAAACAACACGTCTCCCGGATATGCTGGTGTGATATTGCAATGCTAAATTTCAAATGTGCATGGTTTAATTCGTGACAACAGCAGAATCACTACCAGAGGGCTGTGAAACCCAAGTCTGAAAGAATGGACAGTTTATACTAGTTGAATTATACAGCAAAATGTAGACGTGAGTCCAAAGTAGAGTTCAATCAGTCCATTAACAGAGATTATTGCAGATAAAGGTCAGAGAGTGACATGGAAAAGTGCTGCGTCTAGGTTACCAGAGTGCCGGACAATTGGTCAGAAAAAAAAAATCACTTCCCCTGAAATGTGCTTTGTCCATTATAGTTGTCGAGTCTAAGTGCATACTGTCCTTAAGATTTCCAAACCGTAGAGACACTACAGAGATCAATTGATGAGCAGGTACTTCCTGCACAAACTTCCTGGCAAATTGATTATTTATTTAACAAATACATTTCAGAGATGATGAGATGTTGAGCAAAGTGTGATTCCATTTTCCGTGTAAAAGTATCATTTATGCAAACATATGCAGTGAACACCACGGCCAGATTGTCTGGCAACTATTACTATGACTAAATTACCACTTTGGAGTAAATGTCACAAGCGCATCTTCTGCTTATTGATAAGCTTAGGGGATTGCATAACACAATCATGTACGTCCACAGACACTTTACAATATAAAATGTAAGCAGCTGATGAAGGAAATGTAATTTTGTTTGAGTGCAAAACAGGGTGGACATCTTTCCATCTTCTCCAGCAACTTGTTAATTGAATAAAAGAGGCATCAGTGTTTATCACCTTAATACATATAAGCTAAATGGAGGTGTATATCCATTGTGGAAGGCATTTACACTGCATTACTACATCATAACATGATGGCTGCTCCAATCTGGTCTATGTGCTTTACATTTCTTAAACAGCTTACACGTGTCAGCAATGATCAGTTAAGGCCGCATAAATGTTTCCGCCTCTTTCTTTAACCCAGCGTGTGCATAATAATAATGAAGAAGAAGAAGAAGAAGAAGAAGAAGAAGAAGAAGAAGAAGAAGAAACAGAAAACCAAAGAAAAGACAAACTACTACTACAAACAAACAATTAGAGTCTTGAAACACAATTATTAACAATGTCTGCAAAACAGTGTGCAAACTCTCTGCGGCAGATTCTCCTTAAAACACTGCAGAGAGCTTTGACTGTCACTAAAGGCTGACTAAAGGCTGTAGTGAGCAGTGACCAAAAACATGAACAAAAGCATGGGATGTGTGCCCACACACTGAGGAAACTGAACCACATCCATATGTTTGATGAGTTATGCTACTGTAAACACATCAGTCAGCTTCCAGCAGAGCCACCACGTCACAATTTGTCCCCATGTTCCTCTCAGAGTCTCTGCACACCACTGGACATTATCCACATGGCTCAACACCGCTGAAAACAATGTCCTATTAGCTATCGGAGCATAACCATTTTTTTTTTTTTTTTTTGCCATTTTCATCTTTTGCCTGAGGCGCTGATGATTTAGAACAGCTAATAAAAGCCACAGCATTCATCTGTGAGGGAGCTCATTAAACTAAATAATGCTGGGTATGTTTGCTGGATCTCCCTTGCAAACAGTCACGCTCTCCTTTCTCCAGTCTGACCACAAAAACAAGAGACACTGAGTGCTGAGCGCAAACAAACATGTCAATAACAAAATAAACGCCACACAAGAAAAAGACATAAAGTGATCTGTGTGTGATTTTTATTCTGTCAGGCACGACCACTTAATCTATTTCTCATTTAGTCAAAATGACATGACTGCTTTATAAAAAAAGAAATCGTTGACTAATGTAGCCTTGTTTACCTGCCTGCTTATTTATTCATTTAATATCTCTCATCATGAATAAGTCAGTCCTACAAGGATCAGTTTTCATTAAGTAGATAAAGAGCATCTTTTATACTATATACTGAATTCTTCTGCTTGTCACTTACACATGCAGCTTTATGGTATTTTGCAGTTTTGTAAATTATAATGGAGAATTATTAACCAAAAGTTTACTTTTACTGCCATAATGTCTGTTAGGTACACAAATAGATTTACTTTATTGACTTTATTGATTCTGAAGGAAATTCAAGATTAGAGCACAAAGATGATTTTGTTTTTCTTCAAGTTGCAGAAGAGCAATATGTTATTTATCATTATTTTATAATAAAATAAAATTCAGCATTCAATAGCAATAATTTAGCTGCAGTTTTACTATAACTCAAGAAGTGAGTTACACTTACCTGAGGAGCTGCCAAGAGCCATTGCATGTACTTGGGGCCCTTTAGTACATATAATAATCCCCCATCGATAAGTTTCTACATAACAACTTGTGGAACTTCAAAAGAAAAGCTGCGCAATGTTATGAACCAGCTTATTCCCACACCGTGCAGCACTTTGAGCTGTGAAGTAGCCCGGGCGGTGCAGAGCGGTGCAAAGATGGATGGGTGGAGTTTGAAGTGTTGTCGGGCGAAGCGGGTTACAACATTAAAGTCTCAGACTATTGATTGTAGAGTATTGATTGGACGGAACTGCTGTATGGAGCATCGCTCACTTCATACGGAGCTTTCTCATTAGCTACTGACTGATAAATTATAACAAGAGAGGAGAGGAGAGCCCGCCCAGTCTTTTAAAGGTAGGTTTGACGTGAATTTGATGTCTTATATTGACATAATCTGCTACCATGTGGATTAATCACATTTACGACACGGAAGGTGTTTTTGTATTGTAATAATATCGACTGTTTATCTTAAATCAGCCCATTAATCCAGGACATCTCCTCAGCTGTAGTCCCACTCTGAATTGCATTGAGTAGTAGTCATAGCTGTGTTATATTATTATCGTTACCATGGCGACTACTACGTCCATATGGTCATTCGCCACTAGGTGGTGCTGTTGGACCTGAAGACGAGCGTGTAGCATCCACCCACAGCCTGTCACACTGAGCTACGTTCAAAATCCCTGCTACACAGACTGTTGCAAAATGAACATATTTTAACACATAGAAGTTAAAGGTGCAGTGTGTAAGATTTGGGGACTTTATTTTCAGAATAAGGCAGACATGGAATATAATATGCATAACTATGATGTCACCTGAAAATAAGAATCTTTTTATTTTTGTTACTTAAAAATTATCCTTTTATAGCTACAGTGGGAGCAGGTCCTCTTTCATGGAGGCCACCATGTTGAAACACTGTGTTTCTACAGTATCCCAGAACAGACAAACTAAATACTGACTCTAAAAAGGCTTCTTAAAGTGTTGTTTCTCCTTTACACTAGGAAGGTGAGGACACACTGGACCTTTAAAAGGTTCAAGTGTGTAGAATTTAGTGGCATCGAGTAGTCCAATCGCTTCATTGCAATCTCCTCACATCACCCTCACCTTCTTAGTGTACAAGAAAAACAACATTTTAAGGGCCCTGTCTAGAGTCAGTATTTAGTTTAGCGCGTATTCAGACAGGATCAGGGAAACTGGCAACCGGTGGTGGGGGAGTGCGGTAGTGGGGGGGTGGGGGGGTACACCTTAAAGAATTGTCACTAGCACTTATTACTGCACTAACGCTTCTTATCGCACTATACCTTGATTGTTCCCTTTTCTGTAAGTTGCTTTGGATAAAAGCGTCTGCTAGATGACTAAAAGTAAATGTAAATGTGAGGGGAGCTGAGGTGGGTTGCCATGGGCGTGTCTATACCTGCTGAATGTAACCGCTGTGAAACAATCAGGAAATGATAATAACAGCTTTATCGAGGCCAGCGCTCGCTCTCTGTTATTGTTACTCTATGTCTCTCTACCAAAGCGCTCTCTCTCTCTCTCTCTCTCTCTCTCTAATCATCGGACACAAATCAAATTAAACTTCTTCGTGTCATTATTTTGCGGCATAAATTGCGAGTCCGACTCAGATTTAGAAGCTGGTACATGAAATAAACAAAGTAAGAAGACACACACAGGTAGATTATCAGAGTTTAATCCGTGAATCCACCTGGATAGTCTCTGCTTCAGAGACATTTCAGGCTGTCTGTGGAGGTTTGATCGATATGAGTGCCTGATTGGCTTGCGGAGTGTGACGTGGGGCTCCGGTTTCCTAAAAGTTCAATCTGGCTCAACTTCTTTTCCCGGACGCCGGCGACGTTTTTTGCAGCAACCTCTGTGTTGCGGGCTGCCGGTGCGGAAACGCACCACCCCCACTGAAATTAATTGAAAACGTCGCTAGCGTCCAGCTTCCCTGTCCCTGTCTGAACGCGTGCTTAGTCTGTAGAAACATGGTGTTTCAATGTGGCGGCCTCCATGAAAGAGGACCCGCTCCCACTGTAGATATAAAAGGAGCATTTTTAAGTAACAAATATAAAAAGATTCTTATTTTCAGGTGATTTTACATGCATGAAATCATAGTTATGGATATTATATTCCATGTCTGCCTTATTCTGAAAATAAAGTCCCCAAATCTTACACACTGCACCTTTAAGACTACCTTTGTGTTAGTTTTATCTTCAGCTGTGAAAAACACAAGTAGTCTTGTGGTGTTTAGCTGTTTTTTTGTTTTTTTTTAGCACGCTAGCAGAAACAGGAGTAGCGTTGTTGAACGCACCCTGCGCCGATTAGTCAGCCAGCTGAGCTGTACTGTGACCAAAACAAACTCAAGAGGGGAAAATATTTGGCTATAAGACGTCTGACATTTAAAAAAAAACATTTCCCAAATGTCGAGGCGACTGAACACGAGGTGTGAGGGGGAAATTATTTATTAGGTTGCTTGGAGACGTAGCTCTGCTTGTAGTGGCAGCTCAGGCTAGTTGCTAACTAGAATGCTAACAGAAGCCGTTAGCTAACGGTAACGTTATGCCAGACGACCCACCAACGGCCATCGGGAGTAGCAGCTGCTGCTTCTGTCGCCTACTGCCTTAGCACACCTGAAACTGCGCTACCAGCCAGCCAGGTAGTTCGCCAGATAGTTAAGCTAAACACGGATATCGATAACTCATTTTCTACGTTGCTTTTTTTTTTTTTTGCGTGTGTGTGCCTCGAATAAACAATTCAAGTATGGGGATGTGCTTACCGTGCCTTGGTGGAGCAGCGGACGACGTAGTTGTCACTCCAGACCCAGTAAGTTCATCTAATAAAACTTTTATTGCTAAGCTGTCACTTCTAAAGTGAGAGTGTCACCTTTATATTTCAATATGAAACATGAGTTTATGAACCTAACACCGTGTGAATCTGATTAATCATCCACCGGACACCAGTAGGCCCTACTAGGTCATGTTCAGTAGGCGTTGACTGTGTTTAGCCCCTGTAAACATTGGCATGTTAAATATGCTCCAGGCCCAACACAGTTTGCTAAATGAAGACAGCTTGCCTTCAGTTGAAGCTTCACATGTTTCCTTTTTGTTTTTACAGGAGGCAAGAAGGCGACAATTAGCTGAGGCAGCTGAGAAGAGACAAAAAGAGGTAAGTTATCTGTGCCAAGTGCCAACACACTGTCAAAACAGTGTATTAATACACTTGGTTGCCAGATTATTAGGTACATCTAGCTCAAGCTAAATCAGTGTATTCTTATACAAAAGCCCTACAAAGACAAGCAAAATTCAACATGATAAAGTAATGACATTTCTTTGTAATGTTGGACTTGTTTTGTGTAAATTGAAAGGTGTTTATAACACGTCTTCTACCCTCACAGGTTAACAATTCATCACTAAATTAAGTAAAATAACATTTAACATTTCTCTGAAACAGTTGGATCAAAATCAGAAGTTCAGACTGCATTTGTTTCAGCTAGATGCACCTTTTAATCAAGTTACTGAGCATGGTATAACTTCATAGTCTTCTATCAAATATATGCACCCCGTCCAAGATAGATCCACTTGACAGTGTGGTGAGTGATCTTTTATTGTACAGAAAAGCCACTTGAAAACCCGTAAGAGCCATGCTAAAGTTGTATCAAGGTAAGTGGACCAGAATGAAAGCTCTTCTTGGCCAGGTGAATCTTTTGGATTGGCTGATGTCCTAACTACCACATCTTTCTGTTCCAAGTCACCGTTTTTTTACCTTTTAAATCACCTGACACCCTGACGATTCACACTTTCACTACTGCAGATGAAAAACATTGAGCCCTAACCCACGGCAAGTTCCAGTTAGCTGCTCCATCCTTTATCTGAATTGCCTTTTTGCCAGATGTAAAATAATAATGCATGTTTGCTTCTGTGTAGTTTTAACACTTCTTTTGATGAAGACATTGTCTGTTAGTACTTGATCATCTTCCTCTCTCTTTTTCAGACAACGTACAGGGGTGTTAAAAATCCAGAAGCAGTCGAAAGGAAAAGGAAAAAACAAGAAGAGATTGAGAAACAGGCAATGAGCACTTCCGTGTCTGGTGGCGGCGGGCTGAAGGTTAGTTTTGTGTTTACCCTCAAGTGATTTCTAGAACAACAGGAGCATCATAAATGTCAGTCCTGGTGTGCAAATAAAGATATTTGAGCACTCTTTAGTGATACTAAATCATTTTTAACAAGTCAGTCTCATAAAAGCAGGTACAGATTTATATGTGATCATGTCAGAAGATATAGTTTGTGTTCTCTAGTTTCCTGGGAATTTCCATGTGTATGTTTCAAATGTTTTTAGCAAAATTAAGACATATTTGATTCATTTACTCAACTGATTATTTGTATTGTCGGGACCTCTGCTAAACTCATGCAAGCATACAGTGTTTTAAAGCAGTTATATGTCTTTTATTAAATGCATTATTTAGCTGTAGTCTACCTTAATCCCAGTAAGACATCTACTTTTATGATTTATTTATTTGTGTCTCAAAGACTGAAGATCGTTCTGATTATTTCTCTTCTTTGTTTTCTAGTGGCAGGTGGGCTGAAAATCTGGATGGAAAAACTTAAAGTCTTGACTCTGAAGTCCGAAACAACATGAAGTAGTGCTGCAAGATGACGTGAAAGATGTTTGAACTGCTGTCCATTTTTTTAATTCTTTCTTTTTTGCCTTTTTTATGATGTTATGAGACAAACGGCTACAGTTATGCTTCATGTTAAACAATGTGAAGTGAGTACAGTCAGAACAACAGGACTTGCCCCTGTGTCGCCAAGTCACACAAAGTCGGTTTGGACCTTTGGACGAGTCAGGGATGACACAGAAATGTGCAAGCAAACACACGTCCTACTTTATTAGTTTTGTCTGGCAATTGATTATACAGTCTTACAGTGACTGACATTAGACAACACAAAAATATAATCTAATATAATACAGCAGTATCTCTGGTGGCTGTCGTCATGTTAAGGCAAAGCTGTCCTCAACACTAAAGCTTTTTCACTACACTCTTTTTGATTTTCTTAATCAGCCACATCAGCTTTTTGGTATGTCTTCTCCAAGACTGTGTTATTCAAATGACACATTTCACAAGTCAAACACAGTTTATGTTTACAAAAAAATGTATGTGTGCTTATTGTAGGATTAGTATACAGTAAAATCACCTAGTTAACACTAATTTCAACTTGTTTAGGGCTCTATTTGTTGGCAAAGACTAGTGCAAACAGTGCCATAACTTGTTAACATTGACTGAACATGTCATGTGCTTTTCACGACGAGTGCAGGGGGAGCTCTTTGTCGATGTTTTGTGAATAATGTGTCTTTGACAATGTGGTGAGAATATATTTTTGACAACCAGGTCAGCACAATGTCATTCAGCGGCTAATTCGGTGGTTCAGTCAGGAAGCACAAACAACACACAATATCTACAGCAACTGCTGTATACTGCTGAATAATGTAAAATAACACTGAGACATTCTCCAACCAGTAAAAATGAAGAGGGTGCACTATGATAGTGTCTTTGTGCATCCATCGCACTGCTCTTTACCATTGCTCCTGTAATAGAGCCCTTTTTGTTTTGTTGTTTTCTCAGCACAGTTTGAGTTTGTTGCATTGAATTATAATGTATGCAAAACATTGACGTGATGCCTGCTTAATTTAAATGATATATGAAATGTGTGTGTGAATTGCCATATGACAGAAGCTTTTGTTAGACATCTATTTGCACGAATGAGTGAAGGGTGTACAGTACATATTGAAGTATTTACTTTGACTTGCTTAACTGAGTGCATTTCTTACAGCCTTCACTTGATCCTTAAATGCTTCCGGTGCTCTCGACATTTTGTAGAACAGAAGATCTAGCCAATGGTATTTGCTACAATAAATCACATTTCTGCTATTTCTTGTGTGGATTTCATTCAGAAAGATGATTCAAGTTCAGATTTGATTTAGATTTGGTGATCAGTAATACAATACACGATTTGTTGTAGGCTTGTAAGTCTGTGATCTGTTGAACTTTTACTAATATTTTTACATATAAGAAATGATTTAACTCTTTAAAGTTTGGCCTCTTGCTTAGAAAACTTAAGATATATACACACAAAGTACATATTTCAAACTGTGAAGTTTACGCTTTTGAGAATTTATTGAAAATTTACATCTAAAAACAGAAATTGGACATATGTACTTCACATACAAGCGTGTTGATTACTTTGCATAACCAGTGATCATCCCAAACCCATTATTAATTTATGAGGGGGAAAAAATGAATAGATTAAATCATAATGTTGTGAATTATATCTATTAATTGTAAGAATCTAAACCTCGAAAATGTAAGTTATTCATCAAGTTTTAATGATTTCACTACCTCTAGAGGTCAGTATACAAGAAATTAAAGAACCCCAAATGAGTAAATCTGTACTATTATAAACCATAAATCAATTAGGGTCTATATGACTACATACTGCATCATGTACAGGTGATTGTTCATGTTCTTAAAATAGAAATTATACAAAACAGGAGCTATCATTATCATGAATAATTATTAAAAATGCTAATAGTATAAAAATGCATTGCATAGAATAGTTATTCAACATGTAAACAATCTAAGCTTTGCTCATTGTCTCAGCCTAATAAACAAAATATGTCAAAAATAAAAAGCCATAGCATTTTATGACTAATGTTTGGTTTCAAGGAGATATTTGGTGGTTTTCACAGGAATACTGTACAGTATCATTTAAAGATTTGGTAAATTACAGTTCTTTGGACAGTTCGGTTTCCACTTATTCCTCTAATGTCATAGCTAAAGTTCAGCTTGCAACTTTAGTGCTAGGCACACGTGTATTCAATGTACTGTAAGGCATTTAGGATAACAACACCAGTCAATGGCGGATTTACAAAAAGGGGTTTAACAGCACATTTCCTTAGTGGAAAATGTCTACTAGGTTGCCAAGGAAAACTGGCTTCTTCAGTGTCCTGAAACCTCCACCACTTACTTAATTTCATTCAGAAAAAACTTCATTAGCATGTATGACTACAGCCATGTACCATAGGCCCAACTGACTATATGAAAGGAGCAGGTGTGCTAAAACCTGAAAAGATTCTACCAACTACAAGTGATATATTGCTTAAAATACCAAAAAAATAACTCATGTACATTGTACAGCTACACACATTATATGATGATGTGATGATTGACACTTTTTTCAAAGCTGTTCTGTAAAATACAACACATTGTTAAAGGCCCACTAGCGTGATTTCAGGCTTCATCTGCTCACAAATACCCCTCTGAATGAGTTCTCTTTGACAGAGAAAACAAAACCAAAGCATCACAATCACAGTGTGCTCTCCATGAATGCAGCTGTGTCTGTAGCCATAATATGCATAAGAACAGGGATGTGTTACATAGCCACGTCCATTAGGCAGTATTAAACAACGGCAAGATCAGCATCCTCAGTGTCAAGTTTATTATTAATGGCACTTTTCATTTGCATGTCTTCATTTTTTGCTGCGGTAGTGGGCTGCAACCACCAGGTAGCTATCAGGGGTGAGGTCTTTGATATTGGGGGACTTGCTGCTGCTGACGGGGGACATTTTGCCCTCTACCCGGGAGATTTGGAGCATGCGGCATGGGTCATGTTTCAGCAGGTAGCTCTCAAAGGTCTCCCAGCCTCCACCAACACGCACCATCACATGCTTGTTGTGCAGCATCTGCAGAGAGAAATAGGATTATAGTGTCACTTCTGATGTCAGTGTGTCAAAGGGCTCGTTGTTGGTGAGCCCTTGCTTCTACAGGACTAATGTCATTTCACTGATTGAGGCTTTGGTTCTCAGACAGAAGCTGAATGACCAGTTAAGCGTGGCTTTGATGTATGGGGTTGTTGATTGATGCTGGAGGCCTCAGAGTGGTTCATGTCCCTGGGGGGAATCTTTCTCCATCTCTTACCAGCCTAATGTCATGTTCACAGGCTACAGCCAAACACTGAATGACTGATTCATCTCACTGTTTGAAGTCTGGAGTTATATAATAAGTATAAAACTAAGAGTACAGCTGTAGCGGCTGTGTGAGACTTTGGCGATGCTTTGAGCCAAAGGCTAATGTCAGCATTGACACTGCTAACAAGCTAATAATAAGCAGGTATAATGTTTAGCATCTTAGTTTAGCATGTTAGCTACTTAGCATCGAACAGGTATAGTCAGAAACCAAAGTATTGGACACCCCCCAAAAAATAAACTTGATAATAGTGCTGCATTAAAGCCAGGAAATCACCAATGCAGCCATATTTTACTCAAAAACACAAACCCAAAGTGGCACTAGAGTACGGTGACCAGATGGACGCTTTGTCCAGGATTGTCCTGGTTTCAAGCTGTCCTGAGTGTCCTGACAAATATCAATAAAACACTCAAATATCCTGGTTTTCTAACATGCACTATCAAATTGTCCTTGTTTTCACCAGTTATATATAATACTTTCAGCACTTACATATACATTTATCATTATTCTGTATTACCTAGTAAATATAAACAATAAACAAACAACATATGTCTGAATTTAACACTGATTTGTTTGTCAAACAATGTTGTTGTCATCGGCTATGACGACTGTGGTTCTTTCTCAGAATTATATGTCGTGCTTTTTCAACATTCAATCTGCAACATTTGCTTCAAGATTATGCCACCTGCCACATCAGCGCACATTCTCAAGGTTGGGTGCTATGGCAACATCGGCCATTATAATAAAGAGAAGAAGAAATAAAAGACTTTAATATATTGGATGCCCAGACACTCGCATTCCCCAGAGGCTGCAGACATAAAACATGTCTGCCTCACTATGGAGCCTCATGACACCCCACCTCATTAACATGGCATTACACCTCCATTAAAACAAGCTTGTTTACTGTGTTACCCTTCTCAGAAGATATAGTAAATAAACAAGTTCTTATTAAGCCTATTAGGATGCTATATTTGCTATAAAAACACAAACAGTGGGAGAAGAAGTCAGACAAATACCAAACTAGACTGTTTGATAAAAAGGGTAAACTACCTCATGAGATTGTCACCTCAGTCTGGCCAGATATGAGGCTTCCTGCCCTCCAGCAGCATAACATTCAACATTTATAAGCCTCTTAAAAGAATCAATCAAGAGGGCACTGGTGGGGCAGTGCTTCCAATCACCAGAGCCAGGCCTTCAGGCTTTGTGACTGTGGATTTAATGGACCTGTGTGATGCAGAGGGGTTTCAATCACGCTGCTTTGGGAAAAGACCCTTGTTGGAGACCATTCCCTCCTCGGCAGCCCAGAGTAGGACAGAGGCCCGAGGGCTGAGCTTGGACAGCACTTCTCACAAACAGTGTGATGTTACTCTGCCCCCTTGTTGAGGCTACAACCACCTCATTTATTCCAGGAGCTGAGAAGGTCAGTCTCTCAGGCATGTACAGATAATTGTGGACTAGACTCTTATATGTGCTGCATGCCAGTGTTGTCCTCGCTTCACGGCTTCCTAAAGACTGTGACTCGGACTTACTGCATTCATGCCTTTTCAGTGGAAGCAGCTACGGGGAGGGGTAAAACCATTTGAGGAATTTTAATTAAAGCATCTTTGACTGTGAAGAGTGCTGGCTCAGACAGATGGGTAGAGGGTCAACACTTGCTTTGGCGTTTTCAAATGATGAAGCTTACACATTGTAACTGTGCACACAATAACACACGTTAATACACGTGGTTTTGTAAAATTGCACTGCTGTTCTCGCTGCATACAACATCTAGTACATGTCTGTTACTCTTCCTGAGGTTTCATATGTTGAAACGATTGTAAGAGCTTTGAGGGGAATTTGTGATATCGAGTATATAAATAAATAAAACTGACTTGACTTGGCAGTGTACACGATCTACTGTACAGCAGACTGCATTGGATCGACAGTGAAAGAGCTACTCACCATTTGTCCTTGGTTGCTCAGCAACACAATGAAGACTGAAGCATTCAGTCATTAAAAAGGCATCAAATGATGATAAATATTCAGATTTATGTTGTTTCGTTATTGATGTTATTCTAGCAGGAAATTAGAGCCTTATTGTCCTCGTTAATATTTAAAAACAGCTTTGTTCATTCAAACCTTTCAATGACTGATTAGATTTGGTCGAGATCTGACATTGGTAGTTGCAATATAATGGACTGACAGCAGAGGACACCCACGAGTAAACTCCCTTTTGATCGTCTCCACATTGTAAACGTTCAGGCGGCATGAATCACATTCTTAGAGGTGTGAATCCTGGTTGCAGGTTGCCAAGTAACCAGCATCCCAAGGGGACCAATGCTACTTCTCTAATCTGTGTTAGCCTCCATTTATCTTCTCCAATACCCTCCACTCAGAGAAAGTCGAGTAACATTTCCTGGGCTGATGGATTCAATGTGATTATAAGATGCAATTAATGCACCGGCCAATACTTGGTGATATAACTCAGTAAATATTTTCTAAGTAATAACTTGGTCATCACATCATATGGAAATGTGTGGATGTTATTTTCCTTCTGCAGCCAGTGAGCCACATTATGTTTGGCTGAAGATGGACATTGTCGGAATACCATTACCAGCAAATGAGACCTCACAGCAAAGGCTGGGGCTCTCCAGACACAATGGGTTACTTTCATCCCAAAGCTCAAGTATCAACATACAGACATATGCTGTGTGAATGGAAAGGGGCCTGCACCGCAACATGAGACCTTATTATCACAACCCCAAATTGATTTGAAAATGAATTGAATGAATACATACATATTACATAAGAAAACTTACATATATTTTCACCTGCGCATCAGTTTATAGATACTAATGTTTTGTTTGATTATTACCCACTTTATACTTTTACTTCACTACCTTTCAGAAGGAAATGTATCCAGCGTTTGCAGTTACTGATTATCTTTCAGACTATGTCTTTTTGTTATTTCAGATATGATGCATAGTTGGACAATTAGCTATCAAACCTTACATGATGTCCAGTGGCAGAAGAAGTGTTCAGATACTTTACTCAGTAGCTATATCATAAAGTTAAAATATTCCATTGCAGGTAAACATCCTCCTTTCAGTGACAGTACAGATATATAGACACTAAATGTACAACAAATTAGAGGTAAAAGTACTCATTAGGCAGTTAGTGTTGGAAGTGTTATATTGCTGCTGGTCAATGTGGATCTAGTGTCAACTTTTCTTTTTATAGAGATTGATAATGCTGATTATGGCAGAAATAACTGAATTAAAAGTGTGATATCTATGAAATGTAATAATGCATGTAACATAAAATGGAGGTACTTAGGTAAGTACAAGTACCTCAAAATTGAATTTAAGTACAGAAGAGTGAATATACATGAAGTCCTCTTTGTTCTCCCTTATCAATAAAATACTGCTTATTTGTCAATTATATAACACCGGGACTTTTATTTTGAACTGTAAATTTTTCCATTGTGGTATTTTTATGTTTAACTATGTAAAGGATTTAAATATTTTTTCCACTACTGTTCAGAAATTAAAAGATTTTCTAACACCAGATGCTGCATACAATAAACTCACCCGGATAAAAAGCATCTTCTCCCCAACACGGTATCGGCCCTGTGACTGCCTATCTACACAGAATTTATTTGGACATCTGCAGGGGGGATCATTAGCGATGTGTCTTACCTGTAACACACACAAAGATAAACATATTATAGATTTTTCCACCCTGATATCAAAAGAAGAAACCAAACCAGAGGAGGAACTCCTGCTGACTTACGGCATCATCCAACAGCTTCCCTGTGCTTTTCTTGCTGGAGGTGACTTTGGTAGGAGGAGGAGTCGGAGACGGGGAAGGAGATTGGGTAGGGGATAAAGAGGGAGATGGAGGGAGGGGCTGAGCTGGGGATACAGGTGATGGAGGTGGTGGAGGTGATGGAGGTGGTGGAGGTGCTTTCTCTTCTTGTTCAATCTCTTTCTCCAGCTTTATAAGGCCAGGAGGCTCCACATTGTACCTATACCAAGGTAACAAGCAGTAATGTTAATTACTGCTTGTAATGTTATTCCATACAAGTAGAATAAAGAAGATATTTACAATGAAGGAAACGGTCATGGATGAAGGAAGACCTTACCGTGATGCTATCCGTCCCAACTCTAAAAGACACAGACACACTTCTCGTGGCTGCTTATGAAGAACTGCAGGAAGAGATCAGGCTTTAGCATTGAGTAATTAGAGTACAGTATGTACGGTATCTAGAAAACGACAATGAGTGATGATGAGTGGCTGTGTGATGGTAAGTGGCACGCAAAAATGAGCTCATGAGCTTCAAGCATTCAAACGTTCCCCTCCTCTGCAATCCTGTTTATCCCAACGTGAATGAAAATGACGATGTTTATATAGGTTTGAGGTGTTTATTTTAACCTCACTGAACATATGACCACACAGTGCGAGTGGATGCAAGATATACGCTACGTGTGAAACACCACACCATGCATTATAGATGATATATCCAACGCATGATAGCAAACCTGGTGTTGTTACATCTACTGCTGAACTGAAGAAAGAAAAGAAAGAAAGAAAGAAAGAAAGAAAGAAAGAAAGAAAGAAAAGAAGACATGTCAGCTGTTACTTTTTTTTAACATGTTATATCATCATTACATGTCCACTGCATGTGAGGGTGCAGTGTTGATAGATTACTGTGTGTAACTCGGCCTTCAGAAATGATTTGCATGGTTTAAATTGTTTAGCGATGGTCGACCAGCCATTAGTCAGAAATTACAGGAATGTACAAATTTTTTAGGTGTCTGTCACTGACAGGGTCACGTACTCGTACATCTGATTGTAAGGATAATATTTCAGTTCAGGACTATCTTAACTGCAAGCATATTTCAGCAAAAAATCCTTGAAATAGAGAGAGTGAGACAAAGATAAAACACTGAGCAGGATGAGGAAGAGAGCAAAATGTCTCTATTCTGGGCTCAGGAAAACATTTGCATAGCGTTGGCCTACTTTCTCACTAACTCACACCCTTCTGTCTGTGCTGCCTTTGTTTTATTCCAGACATTTGGTGCATGAGCACGGCATTCGAGATGCGCACGGCGTTATGGTCAGGTAAGAGCTGCACCCATCACAGTGCTCCCAGCAGACTGCTGCCCTTGTGAGCTTTGTGTAGAAGTCAAAAGATTTGAGAGAGGGAAGCAGTCCAACCTACGTGATGACTCTACCTGCACAATCACGCCATTCAAAGGAGATAGAAATCTGAGTCCAATGCCCCTGCAGTGCCAGTGACAGCCAAAGCCTCACTGTATTGTCCCTCTTTGAGGAAACTGGAGCCTGTTTTCTAGCATTTTGATGTTTCTGGCAGGATACACTCACCTAAATCCTCTGACTCAAACAGGCATGTTTCTCCAACTCCAACCTTACGACACCAGGCCAGGAAGTTGGCTGTGTTGTCCCGTGCAAAAAAAGATCCGGAGGGAGCGCTCCGCCGACATGGTATCTTCTGATAGGGAATACTCTGCTAGAGACACAAAGAGGTTAGTAGAATTTCCCCAAACTTTTACTGATGAACAAGACTTGGACGCTGAACTGAACATGAACTTTTACTTTGTGTTCGACAAAGAGAAAACAAAAGTCCAACAGGGTGACTTGTGCAGCCCAACCCTGAGAATTTCCATCAAAACATAGAGCCACACACTCTTTATCTACACTGATTTCTTCTCCATCTGTTGAGTCTCTGGTTTGAGCTCAGGATCAAGGACCCTTTCCATACAGATCAATATGGGAGATGGCGCGTTAGAAAACTGGGGCTACTTTACCAGGCCTTCTATGATTTGGGATCAAATAACATGGTTATGGGTTTCAGCCCCCACACGGTCTGTTCGGGGAGATTTATGCGCCTTGCTGTGGTTTTATACAGGATATGTGCGTCTGTGCTATGAGAAAGGTGCAATGAGCTCATGCTGGAAATATGTAGGCTTTTGTGGGTATTTTTCTTTTCTTTCCAGGCTCTCCTTTTGACTTTTTCTGGGATCCTTTCTGTTGTTGAATTACTTTGCATTCCTGGAGAAATAATGTTGGCCTCGCCAGTGTCATTTGATCTAACAGTCTGACTGTGACAAGTTATTATTTCTGTGGTGGCTTGCTGAATTATCCTCACCTCTACTTATCTAATAATTGCGCAGAAGGCCAAAGATTATGTTTAAAGGTTTTGAAACTAATAATTAGCATAAGGAAGTACTTTGCTTGAAAATCAAATAATGATTTCTTGGACTCAGGAAGATTATAAACTTCATGATTTATGTAGACCTGCATCATATCTATCTACTTCACAGCTGCAGGTCCAAAAGTTCAACATTTGTTTATTTTATTTCTTGCTCAGAGTTAAATGAGAAGATTTATACCACTATTACATCTGTCCACTGAACATGAAACTTAGCTTAGGAGGAAAACAGCTAGCCTCTTTCCAACGGTTGCACAGATTAAACAAGCAAGATATAGCAAGTTCATAGAGGTGCTGTAGGCAAATTTTGTTATCTTTGGACAGAGCCAGGTTAGCTTTTTACTGCTACAGTTTCCGTGATAAAACCAGCTTTTGTGCTGGCTGTAGCTTCAAATTTAAAGGACAGATATTTGAGTGATGTCAATCTTAAAACAAGGTGAAAAATGTTGAACTTTTGCTTTAGATTTCTGTAGTTCTGTAGTAAATTGTAACCGTTAACAGGGTTGTGATATTGACCTTGGCACATGACAGTGATGTGACTAAAAAAGAAAAGTTATCTTCACTCATCTGCAGTTGATCTTGGCTTGATGTAAACAGATGGCAAAACAGCATCTATAAAGGGATTTATTGTGTCTCTCTGCTGGAATCACTTAGTCTGATTCCGCACCAACTTATAATGAGGCTTTAAAGCGGATGGAAGTTTCTCTTTAAAGTGGTAAAGTGTTAACAGTAAATAACTACAGCTCATAAAATGCCATGATAAGCTGTTAAAGCAACAATTGTTTGACATGAATTACACACTTAAGGTAGAGTGTATCAGGCATATATAAGGTGATTAATCTTTCATGGCTCATTTAACTGAAAGCGCTTAATGTGAATGGTGAGGAGCTATAGTGTAGACAAACAGCAATAAATCATGCTCGATATAAAACATCATAATGCAATACTTTGTTTGATATCAAAGCCAGTTTTAGGTCAGGGTAGACCTCTGTCTGTCTCAGGACTCCTCTGCTCTGTCCCTCTATTGGTCTCTGCGATCAATAGGATCCTCTATTTCAGTTGCTCCTTCGTCATCCCACGGTCGCTGACCTCAAGTATTTCCTCACATCTGTGCAGCTACACTCACACTGAGATCAGGAGACCCACCGTCATCAGCTCAGTAATGCCTCAGTGCAAACATCAACAACTCTCACTAAAGAGCAAACAAAAGGGTCTTTTGCTTCTTCTTCCTCTGAACAGACACATGCCCACATCAGTTAGAAATAAGTAATCCCACTGAGCACCAGACGTCAGGTCAATGTGTAAGTAAGTACAGATATTAAAAAATAAGTTGATTGAGACTGAGACAATTTTGTTTTTAAACACTTCTGAAGTCCAATTTTAGGTTTGAAGGCCAATGCAAATTATTTCAATACTGCAGGTTGTTTCTGAGGACTTCTTGTCAGTAATATACTTCAGACATCAAACCTTCTTTGAAGCTGATACAATATAAAGATTTGCACCCCAATCAGTTTGTTTTCTTAAGCAATGACCCACTCAAATATATGTTTGCACAGATTGCTTGGGTTAAATTGCAACAACTTGCAATGTGACCCTTTAATCTTATAAAATGAATGAAACATTCACTCAAGGCGCACAAGAAATGAACATTGAACATAGTTCTGCCAATCCTCACAAAGGATATGGGGCCCCATCAGTTAATGTGTCCTTGCCAGCCTTATTTTTTCTTTTTTTTTTGCCCTGCAGAAGGCTGCAGGCCCCATCCCCCATCCCACCCTTTGTGCACTGCTTTCTGAAATTGCAGAGCTCCTTGCAAAGTTGAGATTCATGGTCGCTGCTGAGCCGACAAAAACAATCAACACGGGCAGATATCAAATATAACGCTATTTAGTGTCTCTTCATTATGCTCCAAAGGTATCATGAAGTGTTTATATTATTAAAGTATGATATCAACACTTCTGAGAAGGATGAGTGTAGCTTTTATTGATCTAATTGAATGAAATCTAATATCAGGGTATCGCTGTTTCCTGTCTCAGTGAGAGTCAATAAAACTTCAATACTGTCGTCTTCAAGCAGTCTGGTCCCAATAAATTATACAAAAGGGATTTCAAGGCATAATTTATGTGGCAGTAGAGAAAACTGATATTAAACATTGCTTAAACAATAACGTCACAATTCACATTCCTTTCTAATCAAGCAGGAGAATTGCTAAAATTTTTGAAACCACAAAGACTGTCAGTCAAAATGATCTAATGAGTTACTGCCTGAATGATGGTTGATGGTTCCCCTCTCAGGATCAATCCTCTGTTGAATCATTCAAACTTAAAAATCAGTCCAAGAAGACTTTCAACCCAGATTTGGCTCCCAGATTAGTGTTTTCACTGTAACAGTTATCATGCTAGACTACTGTAATCCTCAGGTTTCTCTGTACCTTGCTATTGCCAAGAGCAGGCAGGTCTCCGTTACTTTGCCTGAACTTCTCCTGTAGTGTCTCAGCCAGCTGGCACAACAGGAAGCCATTGTCTAAGCGATCCATGAAGCTCTCAGCGGTGATTTCCAGACCTAACCATGGGACACATAAAGAAAGCAGAGAATCCAGCCATAAATTCAACATAAAAATGCTCATTTTAGAATATATGTATATAAATACAGCATAAGGAAATAAAATCTAATCTCCAGACGATTCCCAGTTGAAGCTGAACCTGATGCAATGTTATTGACTCAGAAATCGCTTGGCTGATTGAGCTTGGCTTGTGCTGCTGGACCGCTCTGCAGAAGCCAAATGTTCAAATATGACAACATGACTTGGGGGAATCTGGGGGGATTTTCTGGTAGTACACCGTGGGGAAGGCAACGACAAGGTCACACGAAAAGGTGGCATCTGATTGTGCACAGTAATGCTTCATTATCCTGCACAGTTGCAGAGATAGATCGGTGATCAACATGTGGTGTCCAGTTGACTGACTTCCAGAGGACCATTCCTTCTTAGTTAGATCATTGTGAAATAGGAGGTGGTGGCAGGGGGGTGTCTGTGGAAAGAAACTGGAGAGATTTTTTTAAAATCCCTTTTCTGTTTCTTATAGGAGGAGGGATCTGGGGGTTCGACGTTTAATGAGTTCCAAATGTTGTAATTGAGCCCAGAAAAGCGAGATTGAAATCTTGAGAAATACTCAGCGTGCTCCCGTCTTATATGCTCAAACTCTGCTTTGCTCCTCGCGGTATGAGGAAAATATATTCCAGAGGGCTCTCTGAGAAACATTTAAACTCCTCAGATCCTCAGTCCTATAAATTGCTCAGTCCATCCAACTTCCCATCACAACAACAATATGACTCATCAGTATAACCAAGCATCCGCCTCCCACTCAATCAGTGGACTCATCGTTACACCGCGCCGCTCCTCCCACCTGAAACTGTAAACACTGCTAAGCATATCAGTGCCTTCTTCTTTTTGATGTACACACAAAGCATGTCTTAAACAAACAAACTGGTTCAATACTGTGTATTTACTAGAAACACATGGATGCTTGTCCTTCTGAAGTCTTTTCTTGTCCTTGATCTCTTACCGCAGCAGACCAGAGGATTCCAGCTCAGCTGGTTCCAGTGCAAACACACAGAGCACACACAGATAAAAAGGGAAGATATTGAAGTTATTTAAGTTGTTCGCACACAGTGAGGAGTCAGTTTTGGGAACCTAATTGGCTTTCAGTTGATTTAGAAATGGTTGCTGGACTGTATGCAGTCTGCAGGATGTTCTGTAAGTAATGAGGTGCATCAGAGGACTGTCTCTCTCAAGCAGTCTTAAACTAATCTTAAAATGTTGATACAATACAGCTAACAGACAGTTTGTCTCCATTTGGACAGATTCAGTGGACAATTGCTTAATTCTTACATTGTAACCTACTCTGATGGAGGAATTTCAAGAATTTGTGTTTTCCTGACAAACAGATTTTTGTGTCCACACTGGTTGGTCACTGGTGCCACAGTTAAACCTGCCAAATGGCATCTTTTAGATGAACGCTAAGTAAATCTTTACTTTTTGTCTTTTACCACTCCCCATGTTCAAATAAACCATACTGAGTCTATCATGTGTTGTGTGTCCTAAATGTATTAAATCCAAGTTGCTAAATTCAAATCAGATCCTCAGAGTGCTTCATGCATTTGTTTTGTAAATGCACTGTAGAAGAAGTACGCTGCATTATTATACAATAGCAACCTTGCACAAATCTTCTGCTGATGTTCCCTCTGCTGCTTATTCTCCACCGCTGGCTTAATGACGCCCATTATTCAATTAAGGTGAATCTATGGGAGACTGTGTGAACATGGAAACCAATTTGTAATGAGGTTCAGATTGATTCCAGTCCCCTACAGAGGAGTTTACATCAGCAATATCTCTTAATTAATACCAGTTAATGTAGAAGTACATTTTTCAAAGCAACAGCATCGTGTATTTGTTAGCAAAGTTGGTGCAGAATTTGTGGGAAATGATTAATTTACCACAAACTGAGGCACAATATTGCACCAATATGAAACAGAACTACTTAAAAACCTGTATTGAAAGAACCAACAGATAAAAGTAAACATGTAAACAAGTTGTCTGTTGATACTGACAACACTTTGTCTATGTAAATCACTGATATATTGCTACTTAGATTGAGCCTAGATATCCTCAATGCTGACTCATGAAGTTTTCATAGTCAGGAAGGCAGGATTACTTGTATACTGTCAGACAGTGTCATGCATTTATGTGCTGCTTACCGAGAATGTTAGTGAGCCACAGGGCCAGGTCTTCCTTCATGGGCAGCAGGCTGGCTTCATGTCGACTGGCCAGCCACTGGTGGTACTGCTGCATGTCTGTGAGGCCGGGGCCAGTTGGCTGTTTGGGGCTCATGGAGCTACACATGGTTCCCTATTGACAGCCTGAGGAAGGACAGGAGGAGGAGGAGGAGGTGAAGACACAGAGACAGCACAGACAATGAAACAATGTAAACCTTCAATGTGAGCTTGCAAACAGAGCAGACATGTACATAGACTGTATACAGGAACCTGATATGGAAATGGACACAATAAAAAAAACATGTGTAATACAATACAACACATATGTTTTAATGTCCAGGCTGAGACACTGAGGTGGTGATTCAACTGCATGGACATTTTCAGGCCACACTTATGTTGGATAAAATGATACAGGTGTTAAAATCATTGTGTTCACTGCTTGTATGCGTATGTACCATGTGTATGTACGTATATAGATGTATGTATGTGAAAGTATATCCACTATCTGGCTTTACTGTATATCTATAGCTTATGTACATACACAAAATGATATTTAGGTAAACATTTGAGCTGCAGCAATCAGCCATTCATAAAATGTCAGAAAATAGTCAAGAAAAACCCAGTATAATTTCCCAGAATCCAGGTGGTATCATCTTTGTTTTATTTTGATAAACCAACAGTCTAAAACCCAAATATATTTGCTTAAATCCTCAAATTTGATAAGGTGAAACCAGATATATAGGATCTATAAGATCTTTGTTTTACATACATGACCTAAGTTGACTATATTCTCCATTAACAGCTAACATTCAGGCCTAATGAGACTCAAATACACAACAGATCTGAGTGCTTTTGTTCTCTTGGCCAAATCCTGGTTAGGTTTACAGTCCACCTGTTGACATGAGACGTTCTCATGGACCCTGACAGCACAGTTCCTGTCCGCCTCTTCACTGGACAAGAGACACTTTTCATACCAGCCAGATTCATACAGTAAGACTTCTATTCGACAGCAGACACAAACAAAGAGCCCCTTCAGATTACGTTGCAATCTATGATAGAGTCTGCCATACAACCTAAATCAATCCAGTTCAGTAGACAGGCCTTACATCACAGCCCGATGGAGAGACTGCATTTGACATCAATAGTCAGAGCAATTTTTAGCAGCTACTAACTGCCTGCAAAGTGAAGTCATTGAATAAATGAGACATTTCTCACAATCTTTTCCAATAATATGCTACAGTATGCCAAAGTGTTGACCGTATGAGCTATAATGTGAAAATCTTTCACATTTCAGTCCAGTGTCACTCCATTAATGGATTTGCTGCCGCGTCAAGTGAGTAATTGACAAAACAACTGGGCACCAGATGTAAGACCTGAGCAAAATAACAACACAAATCAACAGCTCGCCAGTTAATATTCACAGTTTTAAAGCTGCTATCACCTCTCCGAATGCTGACATTGGAAGAGTGTGCAGATGTAGAGAAGAACAAGACTTAGAGATGGTGGCATCGCAAGAACACTGATTACTTTATTTTACTTAATACTGAAAAGGATGATGTAGTCATGTAATCAAGGATCACTAATGAAGAAGGAAATACATAAACAAATAAATAGAATAAAATATGAGAAAAAAAAGTGGTATGTCTTTGTTCAGGTTGCATTACAGTAATAGAAAATGTGTTGAATACAGTGCACATGATGAAACAATGAAATCTTGTTACTACATATAGAATATTTTGCCTCCAACTTAGAAACAAGCAGGAACATCTGCATTCCCCATGGTAGGCAAATAGAAACAGGATATATGATGCAAATTATAAGAAGGGCTTATTCAAACAAGGAAGCACCACCACGAAGAACAATTAGTTCATAGTCTGCGATGGCTGAAAATTTGCTCAGAATACCGAGGGAGTGTAACACAATGTGAGGAATCTGACCTTTAAAGCTGTGTAACATTTCAAGGTCCCTCTGGAGTTGGCTGTAACCAAATCACACTGTGGTGTGACACTGGACATCAAGACCTTGATGTCCGACCAAGGTTGTCTTATCTTCATGAAGACAAGAGCCCCTCATTGCGCACACAACCACACATACACACACAAACACTGAACTATGGAGCTCAGCACTCACACACAGGTGCTACATTCCCATGTCCACTGTGGTGCAGGCTGACAGACAGAACAAGGGCACTGGGACAACTTCTCATGTCTCACAGTACAAGACCCATTCATACAAGCCCATTCATTGGTGCTATGTGTAAATATAAACATGGGTATTTGACATATCTGTTAATGGGTGACATAAAAAACACATCTGTTTTCTAGCACAAGGAGGTTTTATCTTAAATGTTTTTTGCTTTTTATTATATATTTTACAAATCAACAGTGTCAAATGAAGACTGTGTATCTCCAAATTTAGTGATTGTGAATTTGTCACATTAACTCCCTTATGTGTTAAGACGAGTCTCCTACTGCTTAAGCTAAATATAACATTTAAAAACCCTGTTGGGTTAGCTGTAAAATGCATTGTCACAAAGCATTATGGGTTCCAAAGCTGTATTCTTCTGGACAAGGATCATGAATGAACATCATACTGGGTTTCCCCCTCTTTTTCCCAGGAAAAAGTCTTAAAGAAACAACCAGCTGTTGTTAAACATACCGGTTTCCTCTCACCACACTGTAGCCTGACCTCTTCAGCCGCAGGCCAAAAACACAACCAACACCACCACTCTGCTAGACTTTATGTAGCATGAGCCATCTGCTGAACTTGCTGCTGCTACAGCAAAGATGAAGTGATGATATTTTCAGAATCTTAAAGCAGCCTGGGATTAGACTGAGAAAAGATCAAATGTATACGAATATGAGATATTCAAATGTCCTGAGACATCCGAATATACATTTTCTCAGTCTGAAAAGCCTTGTGACTTCAGTAAAGGCGTCATTAACTGCCACGGTTGGCTGTAGATCGCTGTAGGAAAAGCATATGGATGGGAATTTCAACTGCTGAATCACATCAATTAGAAAAACAAGAGTGGCTCTGTCCTCCTAACCCTCGCCGACCTTCATGCCTTTCTCCTCTAAAACAGTAAACTGATATAGGGGCTGATTTGTTCATTTAAAGAAGAGAACTCAGCATGTTTCTATTGCAGAGAAGTACCGTGTGTGTTGTATTCAGGTATCACATTGTATCATCAGCTGTAGGCAGTAAAGTACAAAGTCTCCAGCAGAAAATATTAACAAAAGCAGAATATTCTCCTGTAATATCCAGTAATTCAAAACATACCCAAACTTTACAGCACAAAGCTTGTTTTTATATACATAATATCACATGTAATGCTGTTTATTGGTGCACCACTTGAAGTTTCATAAATCTGAGTTGTGAGGCAGCGCTGACTTAATACTTTCTAATTTCTAAATCTAATCTAATAGGCTGCCTCAGGCCTTCGTTTAAAGACCCGCTGTTGCAGGCTAAAAATTGCACCAATTGTGTTTCAGACAAACAATATGTCTGGCAGATACTTATTCCTGTACCATACAGATCTGTTGGTGCTATGTCTGAATTTAGTGCAATAAATTGGTTTTAGACTGTGTTGCGTTGGCCTCTTAAAAACACTTGGCAGCACATTTCATTTACAACTGTTCTAAGATTTTAAAGCGGTCTCCTCCTTTGTCACAAGCTGTCACAAATAAAAACAACCACAACAGACATTTTACCATTCTGCAAATAAGATCAAGGGATGAGTTATGACTGAAATCCAGCTGAGCACCCACTAATTAAAACCAATGAAATGAAAGCTGAAGAAAATATGTCAGAATCTGTGTAACTAAACATGCTTTGAAGCAAAATTAACAGTTTTTTTTATCAGGTAAGAAGTAAGACTTAACTGAGCCCAAACTTTTAAATAAGCTACAGAAGATGACATTATTCATGCAAAGCAAACATTCCTCTGGTGAAAAGAGCAAGGGGCTATAAAGTACAAGATTAAAATATAATATGCATAAAGATATTTAAAAGTATGACATTCATTTGGCAACAGGAAAGCAGCGACAATTTCTTGCATGAGTCCAAGTAAAGCTTCTTATCAGTGCTCACCCTGAGGGTTCAGCTCGTTGGTGCGCACCTTCCTCTCACTCGTTCTGTGAACTGCTGGATCCCAGTTTTCATGCTTTTCACAGCGGTGCACCGACCCACAGGTTAGGCTCCAAAATACTGAACCAGTGTGGACTGGGGAGGTCTTTCTCACTGCGCATTTGCACAAGGATCTGACTGCACACACGCATACACACACACATTTACACTCACAGCACGCTGCTGCTGTTACTGATGGGAGGGAAGTTTGATCCTGCTGGCACAGCCTCCCTCTTCTCTCCTCTTTGTGTTGCTTCAATATGACATTTCTGGACTGAATTCAGCAGGTCAGCCCGAGAAATTCAATCCTCCGATACACTTTGATTTAATGGATTTCTTTTTCTCCCTGTGTGTGCCCATGTAATCTGATCCAACTAACAGACCCTGGCTATGTGAAATCTATAGTTATGTTTGCTGTGAGCACTATTAATTTTAAATGACACATTTTTGTAGAGGCAGATGAATTCATGGCGATCACAATAAATCAGACACAATTAAAAATAGCTCTGTTGACACAAAGTTTTTTCTCTAACGTTACAAGTTAGTTAGCTACATAGTATGGATAATTTATCACATAAATATGTTTGCATAAAAACAAAATGTGTGCATACTCAGTTAGTTTCGAGTCTATTGTGCATTTTTATGGCCAAAAGTTACTCTGTGCTTTTATTTTGAAGGAAAATACGTTGGCCAACGCTTAGCACTCAAGCGCGCATGCGCAGTGGTAAAAGCGGCATAATCAGACAACCGGAGCACAGAAAAGGTAAAGACAAGTAAGTACAACAGCAACTATGTTTATTTCCACTAAATACTCCTTTACAAATGTGTTGTGTTCACTTTTGTGTGCAATGCTAGATGTTACTTAAAACCACATTTGTTAAAAAAGGGGTTTTGTTTTGAAACGCGCCACCGGAAGTCCCGTTTAACGTTGTAGTTTGTCTAACATGTAGCTAACCCGCTAGTTAGCGCGGTAACGCACATTAGCAGGTCTTCGTCAACACAGAGGGACTGTTTGTGT
Source organism: Sciaenops ocellatus (assembly GCA_033000465.1). NCBI lineage: Eukaryota > Metazoa > Chordata > Actinopteri > Sciaenidae > Sciaenops > Sciaenops ocellatus. The sequence goes on from CP136871.1 coordinate 11,414,675, forward strand.
AAATGTTGTGTGTCTCCTCCGTAGTGGGTTGTGTGTTTCCTCCACCACCGGGGCTCAGAGGCTGAACTCTGAACGCGGACAGCGCCACATGGAGGCGGTGCTCAAACACTTGGCGAGCACGGCGGAGCTGCTGGCCGTTGCTGGGCAGAGCGGCGTGGTGGAGCAGTGGGATAAACAAACTCTGTCCAGGGCTTTTCACTGGGCTCGGTACTGCGAGCACGTCTTCACCAGGTTTCATAATAATCCAGGTATGAGGAGGATTATGGAGAAGCAGCTGCAGCTCACAAATCAAAGTTTGCAGGCTGCTTTCCCTGCATACACAGACGTTTCCTTCTCTGACCTCTCCCAGTGTCAGCATCTGTTGCTTGTTGGGCTGTTGAACAATCCTGAGTTGCCCAGCTCCATCATGAAGATACTCTTTGACAGTATGAGTCCTGCAAACACTAAGCAGAGTGAGTATCAGGATGTTACCGGCCTCTGCAGCCACATCATTCAGTGCAAATCTGCTTGTAAAGTCCTGAGTCCTCTCACAGACGTGTCAGCTGTTGGTGCTGATGCTGAGGTTCAGGGGGCGATGCTGATGGAGAAGCTGGCTGCTCTGCTGAGCCAAAGCAGTGAAGCCTGCCGGATGGAGCACTTTTTAGACTCTGTCCTCCAGGGATGCGACGGAGCAGCACAACATTTCTGTCTGGTCATCGCCGCAGCTCTGCTGACGACGACAAACTCAGCGGCACAAACTGCTTCACAGGATTTTCTTCTGGACTGGCTGCAGAAAAAACACAGCGAGCTGCAGCACATGTGCTCTACATTACCTCCTACGCTTCTTATAGACCTGTCCAAGCAACACCTGAAATTCAGAGATGTGTACTGCGATGTGCTGAAAAAGTGGGCTTCTGATATGGAGTACAGCATAAGTGACGGTGAATGGGTTCAAACCAGCACAAACCAAACTTCAGTGTCCTTCCAGAAACTGACTGAGCACTTCCTGGCCTTGCTGGAGGCTTGCCCCTCTCTCAGGGAGGATGTAGTAAAAGAATTAAATGTTTTGAAAATTTCTGATGGAGACTTTGATGTCAGAGGTCTGAGTGTGTGGGGAGACCTCCTGTCAATCATAAACAAGTGACTGTCTGGCTTTAAGTGTCTTTAGAGCTGGAGGAGATGGCCAACATATTGTTAAATGTGCAGTTTATGCAGTGTTTGAATAAGGCTGGGTGTTTAAACATTAAACAAAATGTGTCCAAAGCTCTGTTGGAAACTGTCAGTGACTGAAGGCTGGCATCACGGGCACGCCCAAGATTTTTCAGTGTGAAATGCTCATTAAAAAGAAAAAGCAGAGGCATCTTCTCCTCACTCTCAATGCTGCATTTTTTCTGACTTGTGAAATATAATTGTGCGCAAACTAACACAAAATAATTTACAATAATTTTACAGGATTAAAAAAGCAATAAAAAACTAATTGATGTGGTTGCACCTTGTAATTATGGATTTTTAAAATCTTAATATAATGGGATATTTGTTAAACAACGCGCAGCCTACAGGGTGAGGACAGATGGTCGCAGCACGTGACCTAACTGAATTAAATTTAAAGTAATTGTCAGGCAGTGAACAGTTTACATTTTATAAATTGGTCTCTGGAGATTCAAAGCTTCATTTAACATCATAAATTCCACCTTACAATGTTAAAATCATTCTGTGGCCGTCGATTTATGAGGTCCTGAAAAAATAATCTGAACTTTACTGCCACATTGTTCAGACCTGCAGAGAGAGATTGGTTTGGTAGTGCTCAGGTTTAAAGGACAAGACGCATTGTGTGATCCAATCTGTACACACCTAAAATTATGTTCACACACCATCTGTCATCTGTATTGCCTTTTCACCACAAAGCTGCACCCGGGTCTGAATCTAAAAATTTTGATTGGCTTAATGCCAGTCATGTGACTCGACTGCCAATTCACACATCTCAGATGTCGCCCGTGTGTCAGAGCACCTCTGCGGCGAGGGATCAGTTAGTCAGATCAGGCGTCTTCAATCAAACCCTCCACAATAGCTGGTGTGTGACATAACTGTGGCAGACAGCGGATTAGAGACACGGCCGCCGCATGGAGGGAAACACCAACACAACCACGGCTCGTTTAACACGCCATGAAAGCAATTTACGTAGAGACGGACATGGGTCACTGAGTAAGGGGCAGCATGTACACAACCAATATATTTCCAACCAATGAAGAACATATGCATCCGGCTGGATGGAAACCAACAACGATTTAAGAGATCTCATGCAAACTTTGTGCTTTCATCACGTTAATGTAGATTATTTTTACCCAGTTGGGCATTGAAGGATGTGAGAACATCAGAGCAATAATTTAGGGACAAATAAAGAGACATTTCCCGTTCACTTTACTGAGCAAACTAATGAAAAATGTCATCATCTTTATCTCACCGAGCGGCACTTTATAGTTTAGCCCTCGGGATTTAACACTGATCGAGTTTTTTTTCATTTTTAGATTTTGTGTTTCTCACTCTTCTTCACAGCCTTGCACATAACTGGCAGGGTGGGTAAGCAGCCATGGTGATGATCAGATGTGTTACTGTCGACTCCAAATGAGAAGCCAACAATTCAGTCCTGTGCCTGCGGTATGTCACACTAAGTGAAAACACGCTTTACCCATTATTTATTTGAAAACATATCATTATTATCAATCAAATAACAACAAATCTTTAGTTTCCTTGAATGTAAACAATAATTTTCACTTCCTACTTAAATATTAAAGACAACACTAAAGCAGCTATTTACAAACCAGTTCTTCTGACTCATAAATGTGACCAAATTGTCCACTGCTCTTAACCTGAAAGGTAAAATTACAGGGTTGTGTTATTCAAACAGCAGGATGTCGACACAGGCCTATAATATCTACCACCAGCCTGCTTTAAATGTGTGATGTCTGCTTGGAGAAGTGTCTTAAATCTGTTAACTGAAGTAGCAGCCAATCTCTTGAACAATTAATTCAGTATTCATGGGAATATGTAGCATTTCTGTGTTCCACTAAGTGAGGAAAAAATCAGATTTTAGGGTGAAATTATAAATGTAAAGTACAGTATTTCCTTTTTTTTAATCATATGCAGTGTATTACTGTTCTGTGTCAGTGTGGGGTGATAAACCGCAGTGAGACGTGCTGAGGGCGACTGTTGTTCTGCAGCTTCTAAAGGGTCGTGAAGGATAGCATTCATTAAAACTCAGATCCAGCCCCCATCTGGTGGTGTGAATAGGGAATCCTCTGAGGGGCGGGGTGGAAGAGGGGTAGAGCCCTCCCTCGGCACGTGCCTAAGCCTCTCCAGCATGGCCCTTGTCTGGCCTTGGTGACGGATCACAGAGGCGGGAGGGCCCCTCCGCACACCTGTGTCCCACTCAGATGCTGATGATCAGTGGCCACCATCACCAGGCATGCACAGAGGGAAAGGGATTGATGCTTTAATTTGGTTTTCAGCAGTGAAGCTGTGAGGGAAGAATGGACGCTTTATTATGACAGGAGAAGTGTAACGTTTCCACGCAGTTTATATAAAATGTTGGTGCAGTTTGTGAAGGACAAGATGAAAGAAATTCACATCGTCCTCTTCACGACGTCCTATAAAAAAACTGCACTCCAGAGAGGAGCTGTGGTTGCAGAAACACAGCTGTATTTATATGAAGATATTGAGGGGGTTGATTTGTAGGAGGAGAAAGTTAGATAGACTGCTGTATATATTAATAAAACTAAAAAGAACAAATAGCCTCACAAATATGAAGAACATATTAAAGCCACTACAAGTAGTTTTTAACTGGTTAAGAAACACTCAATTTAGTACTGATGCCTCTCTATTTATCTCTATAAACAGATATCTGCATATGAATGTAGAATCTAAAGGCAAGGGACCAAAATTTTGGCAATGTGAGTGTTCTAGTTTCCATTTGTAAGCCGAGTAGTATCAACAGTGTGGAGAGCAAGAGAGGCTGAATGCATTGGCCAAAATGAAATCTCAGAACCCATAGCCTATGATCTGACACCTGCAGATATTTGTTTATAAAGATTAGCAGAAATGTTTGTTTGTTTTTTGCCATTTTTGGGATGAAATTGCTAATCAGACTGCAGAGGAAGTCTAAGCTCAGATATCCGTTTTTCAGATATTGGATATATTTAGACATTACTGTAATACAACTGGCTTATAATATAATATTTTATGTTGGCCTGGTTACTGAGTTATATCTTGTTGTTGGTGTATTATTAAGACATTACTTGGGAATGTTGTAACTTTTGCTTTTGTAACAAAACTACTGTAACCGTGCAACGATATGTTAGTTTTGGGTTTACATGTAACTTAGAAATTTGAACAGTGGTAAACCAATACTTTGTTTCACCATCATCATATTACGGTTATTAATCTCACATAGTCACATATAGATACGACACCTCGTGCTCATGGGATATGCAGTTTTCATTATGGGAAACATTATCACGCTTGTTCACAGGGACCGCCAAAATCAAAACAAAATTAAAGTTCCTTGTTGTTTCTGTAAATTAAATATATTTGGGACACTTGATGACGTCACTTTGGGCTCTGGGGAAATTGTTATTACCATTTTTTCTTGAGTAAATGATTAATTCAGAAACTAATCTACATATTAATTGATTCTGAAAATAGTAATAATTGTTATGGACTACTCTTTTTTCATGCAAAAGAAAAATTATGCACAAAAGATCAAAATAAGAAATATAAACTGTGCAATATTTTGCCTTATTTGCAGATTCTGTCATAATTTTCTAAGCAGAGCCGTGCCATCAGTGATAAATATCGTGTAAAATCTTATCAGCCCCTCATCCTTTGTCTGTGTGTGATACGAGCATGATATGAGCATGTTGCAGAGAAGAGGCTATGAAGCCGTCAACGCAGTGTGATATGGGGGAGGGGAAGTGGAAGGACCTGTGATAGATTACCTCACATGCAACTGCAGGAAACCAGTTCTGTGGAGGAAAAACAATTGGATTTAGCAATCTCCTTCCTCTTTCTCTGATGGTGGATGATACAATTCACACTCCACATATCACAGGTTTGAAAAGGTAGTCCTCGTATGGCATCACTGTTTCCCTGCCATGACTGTGGGTGAAATAAAATATAGTTTGGTGCTAATAAATGTTTCACTGGGCTTGGAAATAACGCAGATGGAAATAACGTTAGCACACAGTTCTTGCTTTTGGAGCTAAACAAGATGGAGATTGCATTTGCATATCACAGAAGGGAGGGTTTTTCTTTCTAAACTGAGCCTCGAGCAGAAGCTCACTGCGAAGACAAGGGCTTAAAAAAATCATGCAGGGGAGATTTAGAAATAATTTTGGGAAGATTCAATCTTTTAGAAAAGATTATGTAGCAATATTTGTTTCACTTTGCATATGTGTTGCAGTGGGTGGAGAGCAGAGACATATAATGTTATTACGGGTGAAACAGACTGATTCGGGGTGCCAAGATCTCCATTAATAAAACAATTAACAAGGGAGGAGAAGGAGGTGTTTGTAAAATCAGTTTCCCCCAGGTAGTGTAATGTCATGCTGGAGGGTGTCATAAAAGAGTAATTACTCCAATACAGCTTTGAAATTTTGGGTTATAATTACTTTCTCTTTTAAAATACGAGCGAGTTGAATTTTAGATTAAATTAAAGAATTAAGGCAGCAGCAGTGTGCAAAGATCACTGTGTACAGTTTGAGCTGCAAACCAGAGAGGAGAGAATGGATCAGGAGGATAATTGCATGCAGGCAGAGTCCCAGGAGAGGAGTGCAACCCCGTCATCAAACACTCATTCTGGCTGGGCCTCATCCCATTACAGTCCCTCAGGAGCCAGACTGCACCTGCCCCACATACTGACAACTACTCAATCCTCCTTCTCTCACCCTCACGATTACGCAAACAGCATAAAAATGACAAACTCTGAGATGCTGCAAAAAGCTAGGAGGTGGAGGTTAGAGGCAGGTGAACGCTCGGAGGATTTCCACCTATGAATGAAATGTCGACACCAGGTTTTGTCCAATTACCGCGCGCCCCAGCAGACACGTCACCAGTTCAACAGCCATGACCACTCCGGCTGGTTAGGCATGAGAAAACATGTTCCGTGTGGCTGGTGACACAATTGTGTTTTCTGTCAAATTAACATGTGCACTGAGAAGCAGGCGGTGGTGAGCGTTAATGGTTTCCCTCCTCAGCTGGGCGGATAATCGGACGAGAAACTGAGATTTATTGTAATTGCTGCCACTGCTGCTGCTGGAAGTGTTTCAGACACGGAGCTGCTTCCTGTGATCGAAGCATCAGTCAACACAGACGCTGCCACAGCACATTCAATTGATTCAAACTGTCCATCATGTGCATAAAGCCGATGGTCAACACCTTAACCCCCACCCCAACCAACTCCATGCCTGTCTATCATTTCTTCTCAGGTGAGAGTTGCAAGATTTCCTCCTGGACATATTCACCCTGTACTGTCTAAACAAGGTGAAAAACCTACCACATTTAATGGCTTCCAGTTGGTCACATTGTCATGATGCATAATGAGGACCATCAAGAAGCCAGTTAGACCTGCGATGATGGACTCATATTCTGTATCTGCTCCATATGACTCACTCCCACCTGCAGAGGCTCAAAGGCACAGTCAGAATCCTGGTCTTTGATATGCCCAGAGTCTCATACACCAACGCACCCTCCCCTGTTGTAGTGGGGGAAGCTCAGAGCGATACATGTGGATGGATGGACGCCATGTTTCCCTGAATTATTTACCACCTCAGTGATGGGCTGCAGTTTGTCGTCCTACAGCAGAGCGGTGTGTTGGACAAGCTGCAGAGCAGCACAGAGACGCCACAGAAGGTAATATCACCTTTCTTGTTCAGTCTGTGCACCTCTGACTGAATTCTTCCATTTGAAACTGTATGTACAATTTAGCACATCTTACTCATACTATACACATGTGCAAACAAGCATACATATGGGACCTAGATATCAACATGCCATTATATTTCATATGCATATTTATATACAGTCTCTTATTTTATTGTATTTTATCAGGTTATAGAAACTTCCATCTACAATGATCTTATTCCTTTCTTTTCAATAAATATTGTTTTATCCTGACTTACATGAAATCATGAAAACCTTTAAGAAACCCATCTTAATATTTCAAATAGTATCTGCTGTTACAGATTTTCACAGGATGGCATCATCACAATTCAAAGTTGCGTTCAGGTTTCACCTTGTAAAGTCAGTATTTAAACTCTGGGCATTTGTTTCTAATGTGCTCTTTTTTATATTGATAATGTAGGAATCTAATCTTACTCTACAGCTGCACTCATCAGAAGTTACATCAAGTGTTCGATTAAAATGCAAATGAACTGTATACGCAATATAATCACAATTGATGTCTTATATTCTGCAAGTTTTTGTTCATTGTTTTTTCAGCAAACGTGAAATATTAATAACCAGGAAACACAATGCTTCAAAGGCAGCATGACCTTCTTTGTCACTGACATTTTCCCGAAATCAAACTTTCATGGAGACCTTTTTTTTTTTTTGCTTTAAAAGTCCAACCAGCTCCAGAGTTAAACAGTATTGATTTGTCACGTGATTAGATTTAATGCAGGAGCTGGGTCAATAGTTGAATGTGTTGCATGTAACACTGTTGACCTCAGTTGTGTGGAGGCGAAGGCACTGAGGGAAAACAGGGTGTGCCACAAGTATAATATTCTACTATCACAGGTCTTACTGCGTCTGAGCTCTGATTTTCTTGTACAGTTCAAAAGAAATGTGTGAAATGCTGCTGAGAGATTTAATAGGTTCATCACACTTTTATACAATGACATGACACCTCTCCATGAGATTTGACATTGATATTAAAGTCAGGACTCTCTGGGAAGACAGACAACAATCCTGGTTCGTAGGAATGAAAACTCACTAACAGCATTAACATTGCTGTTTTCTCCCTTTTACCAATTACCAAGCTACCTGGTCCAATACTCCTCCCTGGACTCCAGAGACCCTCCACCATTGATTTACTAATGAGGAACATGGAGAGAATCGGAGATGTATGATGCTGAATCGAAAAGGTGGTTAACTGGTTAGGTAGTCCGCCTCCAGTCTCTGAGGACTACTAACCTTCAGATAAACAGCTGAACGTACTGCAGAATATTACATAAATACACAGGATGAAAAGATGACTAAGAATGACAAAAACATGACTTTTGTTTGTTGTTTTTTTGTTTCTTTTTTATAAAATGATATGAGTATTTTATAACACTTTTTGACATCAACATACCTCTTCATTAAACACAATATTTGAAGCCATAAAGTCACATTTATCTGTTTTACATAAACTTTAGGCACAAAGCCGTAATAGCATCTTTTGGTCATCTTAAACATTCTTATATATTCATATATTTTAAACATCCTTGCAGAATTCATAAAGCAAATAAAGAAGTATTCAAATAGCAAATAAAGTCAGGTGGGGGGAGCCATCTATTAATTCATGTGGTCCACTCAAACATGACAATATCAAAGTGTCAATAAAGTACTTTTGGTGACAATGAGAACAACCGAGAAACACCAAGAGATCACAAAAACCTGGTTGTTCGTATACAGTACTGCATTCCTCGCTGTCAAAATGCAACAATACGTCCTGCATGATGAGCACTAAAGCTGGATTCTCCAGACACTAATTTGTTAAAACACACACCTTAATGTTGATCATCACATGACTCCAAAACAATTACACTTAGATACAGCAAGCCAGCATTACATTACAAAACAGAATGTGATGGGTGGCGGCTGGTACACAGAATTTATTGCAGTGCACACCAAACATCAATAAACAATGTCTTCTGAGCAATCGCCTTCAAAACTTTTTTGATTTGTCTCACATCACGACTGGAACCTGATTATGAAAAGTTCATTTTATTATTTATTATGGCAGAAGACGCTTATCTAAGAACAAAGCAGCAGGCTGAATGAGGACTATCAATGAGTGTGAGGCGGCTGCATCTGAAACATTGATCTGAGCAAATTCATGCAAACAAACACACACTAAAACTCTACGTTTCAACTTCACTCACGCTATTTTTGTCATAGTGTATTATAGGCCTCGCTTGAGAAGAAGAAGACCTTTTTTGCAAGCAGACATCTCCCTGAAAAGGTACTGTCCATGAAAAATATGGCCTTTTATATTAATGTTAACACAGATCAACGACCCAAAATCCACAATAGTCTCACAGAAACAGTATACAGGTATATACAGTACATAAAACACATTTGAGAAACAGAATAAGATCTTGTTTTAGAATACTTATAGTTTCAGTGCAATCAGAGTGGTATTTCAGAGAAAGACCCTATATGATGGTCAACTGCAGTGTCATCTGGCTCATGTTGTTCAAGTAGATTGATGAGGTTTGGGTGCCTAAGAAGTACAACATAGGCCTGCAGTTTTCTTTGCAACCGCTCTGTATAAGTGAAGCCCTACAGTTAGTAGATGTGATGAGAAACATGTGAGAATCTAATGAGGATTGTTCTGCTTTGCTGTGAACTGTTTCTTTACACTGGCTTTTTGAAACTAGTAACTGTTTTACTTGAATACACAGAATGAATTTTAAATATCTAAGATAATGCTTATTTGTGCAATCTGTGGTGGAGAGTCTGTTTCTGCAAGCAGACTCACCGCAACTGTCTGGTTTTAAGAGTAGCCACGCTCGGCATACATCTTTCCAGCAGGTTCCTGCACATACTCCTCCGTCTTATCCCAGTCCTGCACCCAACCTCCGTTGAGCTGTGCAGTGGCCCCGTAGCTTTTAGCCGGACCGCCCATGGCGCCATAACCCTGCGTGATGTCACCCGTCTCTTCGGCCAGCTCGTCCTCATCAATGAAGCCGCACTTCTCTTCGCTGGTTTCTTCAGGGTCGGCCCATGGCTGTTTCTCCCCAGATGCAAAGAGCCCATAAAACACGACGCCCCCATAATGCACCAGGGAAGCAATGAGGAAGACATACTGCCACTCTTCCCGAGTCTAGAGGCAGAAAACAGATGTAGCCAGGCTGAGTCACTTCTTAAATGCCCTGATGGTGTATTAATATATTTTCTCAGTTGACTTCTTCACATAAGCAGTTGGCTCCTAAGTTTTCTGCCAAAGATCTTAAGTTATTTTACATGAGAGATTTCTGTATTTGTGTTTTTGTCTGTGTTCTTTTCAGTGGCTAGGAAAAGGCAATGTCATGCATCTCTGTGTACCAATGAGGATGTAGAAATCTGCTGAAAGTTGTTGAGTTATCCAGTCAAAAGTGAACTGGGGAAACTAGCCAACCCATCCATTATATCAAAACTGACTTGAGGCAGTATCGTAAGAAGTTTGCATTTCCAAATAACATGGTTGAGGTCAAAATGATTAATTAAACTGTTATCCTCCTTCTGATCTCACAACACAAATCTAGCTGAAGGTAAACAATCCTACAGCTCCATCACTCCACAACTCTGTTCTTAGCCATTTTCGCGCAATTCAATAAAATCTGTGGGATCTGATTTAAATCCATCTCGTAAATAAACCCTGCACACATATTCTGTTACGACACAGCACTGAAACTAAAGATGCTCGAAATGCAGTGACTTTAAACTCTTTATAAATAATACCTCACAATGTTTTCTTGTAGTTCTGAATATTCAATGCTATGGAGAAATTTAAAAGTTTCTATCTGCATTAATATTCACATCACTGCATGAATAGAAATGACTTACCTTATTCTTTGTCATGGCTCCCACTATTAAAGGGCAGACCATCCCTGACAGGGTACCCACACCGTTGGATATGCCCATGAGGATGCTGGCATAGCGAGGAGCGATGTCTAGATGGTTGACATTGAAACCTGCAGCAACAAAGAGTGAATTTTTAAAGTTTTTATGGTCTTTTGAATGACACAAAACTCTGAATTAATTGTTTCGAGACTCACCTGATATTGCAAATCCGCTAAAACCAACCGCCAGAACTAAGAAAGAGATGGCCACCCCTTTACTGTGAGAATAACCAACCACTAATAAAAGAGTGGCCTCCATACCAAACCCTAAAAAAAAGACGAGACAAGAGTTAACTGGTGGACTTATGAGGAATACTCACAAAAGAGACCTGATTATCAAAGCCTCACCTCCACAATTCATGATTTTCCGGACCATAGTGGTGGACATGATGTTGTGAGTCCGCAAATAGTCCGCTAACTGGCCTCCCAAGGGCACGATGATGGTCATGACCAAGTGAGGAAGCGCTGACAGAATTCCAACCTGTGAAACAATCAAACACTTGTCTGAAAAAAAAACATGACAACTACAAAAAAAACTGTCATAACAAAAGTGATTGTTTCTGTCTCAGACCCAATTTTTGTGTTTCAACCTCTGGCTCCACACATCACAGCTGAGCAATAATTCACCTGCAGTAATCACAGCCGCACATCCTGAGGCCGAATTACACCTGACAAACCAGCTTGATTCATGCTTCACATTCTCCAGGGAGGGTAAGGATTACGGAAATCTAAAGACTAACTGGAATCTGTTGCTTTGTCTGACACATTCACTCGTGGACATAAAATCACCAAACCATAAATAATATACATTTTGTTTGAGAATTAGTGTTCAAATCTATTGATTAAAACAAGTGAAACATTGTGTCAAAGTAACATCATTTCACCTAAATGTTTTGTGAAAGGACTCACTGAAAGAATCTTTACCTTAACCCAACTTAAAATTTAAAGTTTCACAAAAATATATTCATGTTGAATCAACATAATTTCATTCATCTGACTGAAACTGTTTTTTTAAGTCCAAGCAAACCATTTAACAGAGTTAGGCAAACTAAACTGTAATAGGTCAGTCTCTTTTAGTCTTCATGTACTTATACCAGGTGACACACTCACAGTCAACAACAGTGAAGACATTGTTGAACACAAAATAGAAAACAATAACCCCTGTTACAAAGCAGGAACACACATATCATGACAATTACAGGCTGTTACCATGGTGCATGCTGAGAGGTTTCCCTCATACTCCTATCTAAACTCATGCAGACTCTTGGATTGACTCTAAAAATTTAATTTCATCAACTTTTAAGTCGATATGATGATTTATGCTTCCCGCAGTTACAGAGAAACATTATTGTTGATCTAACAAACATAAATTCAATAGTCCAATGACTCTTTTTGCTCTGTTTTTGGTCTCTACCAACTCCTGAGGGAATTATCTGCCTCTTAGCTGCTGAATGTTGACAAGCTAGTCGCTAACTGTCTAACTTCTGTTTAGTGCTGAGCAGGTAGTGTACAGGAAAGCTGCGGGGTGACAGCTAAACATTGAGCTGAAAGCTCCATATTGCAGAGTCTGAAGAGAATTCGCTTCAGGTTCATCGCTATGATAACCTGACTGTGACCAGATGGTGGATTCATGTGCTATTTTGTGATCTTGTCAAGTCCAGCTGCCTCACAAGTTTCGCATTACGAGTAACCCCTTTCATTTACATTGTCTGCACAACACCTTTCAGTACAGAAACCAATCACAGCATTAGTACCAAGAAGTTCTTAATAAGTACTTTATACATTTGAACTCTACCGAACTTGAACAAAGTATTTAAAGATAGTTTTACCAGGCATTATAAGGAATTTATTTACCTTGCTGATTTCAAAGCCAAACACCTCCTCAAAGTAAGCAGGCTGACTGATGAGGAGCAGATAAAAGGTCCAACTCCTGCAGAAGTTGGCCACAATGATTGCATAGACGGGCATGGAGGAGAAGAATTTCCTCCAGGGTGTCTTGTATTTCTGTTAAAACAACCAGAGAATCAGCTGGACGTACAGCACTTGGCGTGGTGTTACAAATCAAGGGATACGGATTAAAAACTCACTTCCATCGCGCCCATCAGCTGGGCACTTTCACCAATGCTCTCTTCGATGTAGCGGCGCTCCTCGTCAGTGATAGTCGGGTGCTCTGCTGGGCTCTCGTAGGACACCAAGACCCAGAACATGTACCAAAATATCCCAAAGCATCCTGAGAAGATCATGAGAGTTATAACGTTTTCACCAAATATGTTGGATAGCATCAACACTGTAAACATCACATTACAAGAAGATGTTTTCTCCAACCTTAAAGATACTTGAGTTGAATTAAAAGGTGAAAACTGTAGGTTAAAGCGGGACATTATGTATCACATGTGGGTGCAATTAATAGTAGTAAAAATAGTAAATGCTGAATACATGCACCATATCTGTCTAATGTTTGCTAGGATTGGCTAGCTTTTGCCACCATTAGTCATACCAGACCATGTAAGACTGCAGCAGCAAAATCTCCTGAGTGTATTGATTTGAAGAAAAGTCTGATTTATTGCTCATGAATTAAACATTTCTTTTAGAAGAAAGAGCTTTTGTTGTCACACAGTCCCACTTTAAGGTGTTAAAATAAAATAAAGACTCACCATACACATAGAAGACAGAGGACCATCCTGTGTACTGGACCAAGATCCCAGCCAGAGGCATGGCTATCACTGCACCGGCATAGGATCCTGAGACAAGACAAAACTTTATGAGCGAGCAGAATTTGATCCTGCATGCTTATTCAGAGAGCCCGTGTTGTCCAGCAGTGTCTAGTGACAAATGTGTTCAGTACACGTTTACATACCGTACATTATAGGAGCAATATTTTGTCATTCTAAACCTGCATTTAACATCTATTGACATAACTGAGCTGATTCACAGAAACATGACTGTGTGCGTAGATTTTGTACCACAGAAGGAGATGGTTGCCAGACGACTTCTTTCCAGCGGTGGAGCCCATTTACTCCAGATCCCATGGCAAGCTGGATAAGTTACTCCCTGCACAGTAAAAAATGACATTAGAGTCACAGTATGAACATACAAAGATCATTTTCCATTAATTAAAAAAAATATATCTTGCTGTAAACTGTTTGATTTGTTAAATTCATCCATAAATTTGATCTATTTTTACACTTTCAGTCAAAAGAATTTACAGGTGAAAGTATTTTGCTTGACTGACGTAGTCTGATCTCATTTGTCAAAGATGTGCAAGACAAATTGAAGTTAATAACAAACAAACTGACATGCATTGTAGCTGACCTTTCTAATAGAGACTAATGGGTTAGGTGTGAGTCAGTGCAAATTCAAGCTGACTACCCACTTCATGAAAAAAAAACTGAATTGCTCCCATTAAATCTTCATTACACACTAAGTGGCATACAATCAACTATTGATAGACACAAATTGCTGGGGCTTGCAGTGGGAGACACCCTGAAATGCTAATGTTTAATTTGCAGTAATAAGTCTATGGGCGCTGAACACAGGCGGCTCTCTCTCTCAATGGTCATGAGCTGCTATTGAAACGGCCGTATGCAGCAAAACAAAATAACAAAGGAGGATGACCTTCATTCTGATAATAGCATCTCTCTCTAAAATCTCTTCCTTTCTGTTGAGCTGTGGGAGCCGCCTGCATCAAGTGTTTGTTGTCTCTTTTGTTCTATGTCTTTCTATGTGAACGTGGAGCTGTTTTGGACAGCTAAACCAACAAACATAAGCCCAGTTATTCAGGGCTGATGCTGTTTGTGGTCTAATCTGACAATTGTATACAGTATTATGAATAGAACTTTTACATAATGGGCTTCCATCTTCTATTTTTCCAGTTCAATTTGAATACAAAGCCAGAGAGACCAGTATGTACAGAGGATTTCTGTTGTCAAACACAGAATGTCAGGACATTTTCATTAGGGGTTGAGTTTAGCTCTCAGTTTGATAATGAGGCATCATTTTTGAGTCTTTTAAAGGTCAGGATGTGATGTGCAAACTGTGTATCAGTACCTCCACCAAGCCTTGTAATATCCTCACAAAGATGACACATCCGTAGTGCGCCCGGGCTGCGGCGGGAATGAACATGTTCAGGGTGGATGTCAGCACGATGGCAGCCCCAAAAACTCTGGATAAACAGGGATTATTTGTCAGAATATTATCAGAACAAGATCATCTTATTGAATAAGATACAGGGCAGCTATTGTTCAATTTCAAGCCTTCAAAAGTACTAAAAAAGAGCACTAAAAAAAATCCTATGTGTTTTACTGTATGATTCATTACTGCATACTGGAAGAATAAGCGTTGATAACGAAGATAAATCAATCCTAATTGGATGGCACACACACAACAGGCATTTATTCAGTTTCCAGGGGAGTGAAGACAGGAGGTGTTTGCAGCAGAAGGCGTCAGTGGGCTCAGCTGACTTGGCATGATGAAGCTCTTCAAAGATTCACATCTTATTTAGACTCCATTTCCCTCATGAAAAATCTAACAATCTGATCATGTTAATAAAGAACTTCACTTTCTAATAGGGAGCGTACAGTTTTATTGTTATGTTGTGGTTTTCTTCTACAGGTTTTACAGACTTATTGTTCTTTGTTGCACGCTTGCTCTACTCCTTTTGTCTAACTGTAGCTGACTAATCAGTTGTTTGTGAAATAATAGTAATATAGAGGCGGTATGGTCAATGCATTCATACTAAAATCATTACTCATTACTCATTTCACACAGGGCCTTTGGCTGATGTGGTTGCCATGCCTCTGAACATAAAGGATTAGATATGGTGGTCCCATGGGAGCTCATTAACATGAGGAGGCACGCCTGGTGGGCATCAGCCAAATCCCCAGTATATCTGCTGTAAGGTCACACTCCTTTCTTCAAACCACAAGACTGACACTGACTGAATGACAAGCACAAATATTCCACCTACATTTACATTATAAATCTTAAAAAAACAACATATCTGCTGCAGGGAAAGTGATATTTAGAGATGTATCTTCATGTCACACACTTAGTATTTGTTTGTACTTCATTTCAAGTGTGCAGTTACCTGTTTGCAGCCAGTCTGGAGGATATGTACCCTCCAGGAATCTGAGTGACTATATAGCCCCAGAAGAAGGATCCATGAATCATCCCCACGGTCTCTGGGTCCCAGTTGAATTTCGCTTTCTTTCAGACACACACACACACACACACACACACACACACACACACACACACAAAGTCAGACTCTTCTATTATATTTCTAAAAATAAAAACAGGTGTAACATCAAATATATTCATTTAAGGTTTAACCAAAATACTTACATACTATACTATTTTATTTAATGATTTAACACCTTTGCAGAGACACCAGTTGGTAATTATAGAATAAAATAAGCTGATTTTTTTTTAGGAAAAATACCTACAAATAAAAATAAAACACTAACACTATGCCCAACATTTGATATACAATTTAAAAGTCCACACAGACTCAAAAACCCATCAGTCTCATGGCTGTGGCCCCTCATCACCTATCAAACATTGGGGGTGCTGATGGGGTGTAAAGGGGCGGAGTTTACAGGCACCTCTTTGATGATGATCTTGCCGTTTTGATGGATTGTGCTGTTATTGACCATGCTGACGATGGCCACACCCAAGTTACATCGGATACCGAAGGAGATGCAGAAGCCGAGCCCACTCAGCATAGCGATGATGTATCTGCGAGGAAGCCCGAAGCATGTGCAGTCACACAGGGGCGTCTTCCGCTCCTGGTCCGCCGTGGGTCTCCCATCCTCAGTCAGCTCGATCGCTTCACCTGTCTGCTGCCGCTTTTCAAGCCTCCTGCACGACAAGCCGATCATATGCTCTTTTTTTATTTTGTCTGTTTGTTTTTGAAGGTTAAATTCAAATGTCGACACTTGGATGTGTAAAATGAAACATGCAGGAAGCAGGAGCGAAAACTATGAATGGGAAATTCATGATTTCGTTGATTTTTAATTTTTTTTTTTTGTTTTTGTTTTTTTTGCAAAAAACAGCATAAAAAACTCATCTGTGTAACTAATGTTTTTATTCACATGCTCCTTAAAGGCTGTGCATTTTATACTACAGAGGAAATAAGCTTTCATCTTTACTTTGTGCTCTTTAAACGTCAGGCCTTGACAATATCTTGATTTTCTTTTTTTTATTTGACTCAAGACCCTCAAAGCCTGCACACATTTTTTAGTTTAACATTTTTTTCGTTCAATCCCTGCTGAAATTATGCATGTTCGTGCAAAAGAAAGGCTCGGTGGCAAACGAAAAATGACCTTAATACCGCATTGCAGCACTATCAGCATCATCGTTGTTTCAGAGTTCATTTTGCCATTTTTTATTTTTTTAATTAGCTCTCATATATGTGGCGTTTTGATTTCGCTGGAAATATGTGCAAAAAAACAAAATTATATAAGGCTAATTTAAAAAACTAAGCATTAAAATGTGAAGGCCTCGTCCTTCAGTGCATTAACAGGCCTGCTACAGCTTAAATGAAACCAACAGATTTTTTTCCCCTTCACAGCTTTGAGTCACGTTTCTGTGTTGCAGCTTTGAATTCAAGTTCAACCACTGAAAGACATTTTAGGAGCAGAAAAATAAACGAATAAGATGTTTGTCTGCACAAATGCTCATCTATGATATGTATATTTTTATGAAAGATTCGTGTTTCCAGATGATTTGAGTAAAAAAACGTTTTTTTTCCCGCCTAAATATTCAACCTCGTGTTATTTTATTCGCCTTTTCAATGAGAATTAAAATATAAATCATTATTATACATCTGAAAAACCTGCTGCAATACTCCGGTTTTAAACTGTTTGCTCAACAGTCAATTTTTCTTCCAGGCTACGTTTCATTTAGCTCCTTGTGACAGTATAAAGAATATAAGAAGTCAATTTATATGAAGTCGATCTTGAATTAATACAGATGGATACGTAAGGTAATAGATATCCTCCGACCTTGTGTCACGACTCGCTCTGTTTCATTAATTATTAAAAAACACCCACAGCTGCTGGTGGAGGGGGATCATCCTCCAGGGAAATATCTGATCCTTAAATATTCGGGCCACACGACTCTGCTTTCAGCATCCTGTACGTGATTCTTGTCATAAAGAAGAGATTTCCCCTCTCGATTTCATTGTAATTCACAAATAAGCGCGTTTAAAGTCGCTGCATTTTTTATGTGTGATGTTAACAGCTGGATATATTCCACTTTTGATTTATCATAAACAGATATAATCTGTGATTTTCAAAGAAAACATGCAGAAATGGAGATTTCTTCGCCTTACCTGTACAGGTTCCCGAGGGCCTTTCCTGCGATTTGTTTTAGTCCCTCTTTAGTGGTAGGGAGAGCTTTCTCCTTTCCTGGCTCCATATCCAAATGATTTATTTGTATTTATTAAAAAACTCTATAATACTATAACAAATGGAAGTGCTGCATTAATGAGCATATTGTTAAATATTAATCCAAATAACGCGGGTCGTTTCTTTTAAGCAGAAAACGTCTCGTTGTCCTGAAAAAGATCCGGCAGAGAAAAAATGGAGAAAGAGGGGAGAGGAGGGAAACACGTTCAGTCTGAAAGGGCTGGTTTCACAGTCACAAAACAGCAGTCAAATAAGTCCGCTCTTGCCTTGCGCAATGTTAATCCATGCAGTGCCATCTTAAGATCCAGTCAGCGATATGAAAAACTGCAAAACAGGAGATAAAAAAGTTGATTTTCTTTCAGGGGTTTTTTTTTTTTTTTTTTGAGAAACAGAGGTGGAAAAGTAAAAATCATGAGCCGGTGTAGGATGGTGGAGCTCCGGTTTAATCTGAGGTGAGGATCTCCGATGAGGCGGCAGCAACCGGAGGAGGTTTCAGCACCGCGGACAGCGCACAGCTCATCTACCTGTCAGCAGCTCCGTGCGGAGCCCCTCCTCCCTCCTGCTCCCGACACTCCTCTCATTCAATTACTACTTCAAAATCTGTCAATTACCGATTGCATAAACTCCCTCCTTCGTTTAGCAGAATAGAAAAAGGATTTCAGGATGAGCTCCTGCCACTAATAAATCACTTGCTGCAGCCGGCACAAAGCAATACACCCCTCCTCACCTCCACCCCCTACTCTCTTTCTTTCTCTACCCTCCCTCTACATCCGGATAATTCTCGGTTTTAGTTTGACCTGCGGCACTTTAAAACTTAAAGGACAACATTTATCAAAGCTTATTTTTCACCAAATTGAATAAAACTGCTGTGGATGATAGAAACAGATGCTTTTTACGCACGGGGGAACCAGACTGTAAAATACAGTATGCTGTCAGCCACGCAGAGGCAGTGTTGTGTAAGAAAGTTAAGGAGGCCAAAGCTCAGCTGAGCTGAGATGATAAAATGAAATAAAGGAGACTGGAAACCATTGTTATATACAGTCTGTTTATCTTATACAGTAAGCACATGCTCAGTTTTTCTCTACAGTTTCAGGACACAAGTACAAATAACATCTGCATGTTCATCAGGGTCTACCTGCAGGCACTGTGCACACAGGTGTGACAGTAGACATCGCCTGCCTTGACCTCATCGTCATCCGGGTCCGTTTAGATATCATTGAGGCCACCTGTGCACCTGAAAATTGTGAAAACATGGCAGCAAAAGTGCTGTGTAACTCTCTCCTGAACTGGCCACCTATGAAGCAGCTGAACAGAGGGTTAACGCAGGTGATGAGGCTGCAGAGGCACATCTCCAAGGCGAAGATCAGGTCTGCGTACTGCCAGGAGGAGGGGTTGTCGGGGTAGATTGCACGAATATAGATGGCCGCATTGCGGCTCATGTGGTAAGGCAAGTAAAAGAAGGCGAAGATGACCAGCACTGCGCTCAGAAGCCGTCGCTGCTTGTTGTGCGGGTCGGAGCGGCAGGGCCGGTGGCGCAGCTTTCTGACGCTGTGCAGGCCGCAGTAACAGATGGAGAGCAGAGGGAAGAGGAAGCCGATGGTGGTGCAAAAGGTGGAATAAGGGAGGCTCTCCTGGGTCTCACTCAGCAGTATGTACAGTGTACAGACAGTACGGTTGCTCCCAGGGCAAGTCTGGATAAGACTCATAGTTGCAACAGGTATGCTGAGGAGCAGAGTGGCCAACCAGACCGTCACACACAGCAGGCAGGTCTGTCTCTGGCTCAGCAGCACCAGAGAGCGCAGCGGGTGCACGATGGCCAGGTACCGGTCCACACTGATGCAGGTAACGAAGAATATGCTGAGGTAAAAGTAGTTGTGGTAGAACATCCTCACACCAGTGCAGATCGTCAGCCCCAACTTCCAGTACAGATGGTCCAGGTGGTAGTTGATGAGGAAAGGCAAAGCCAGCAGCCATGAGGTGTCAGCCAAGGTCAAGTTGAAGAGGAACACCGTGCTGCGGCTCCAGCGCCGCAGGCGGTGGAAGAAAACCCAGAGGGAGAGCAGGTTGAGGGGAAGCCCGAGGATCACCACCACCAGGAAGATGGACGGCATCACGTAGAGCTGGATCACCGGTAAAGGTTGATGTGTGTCCAGGTTGCAGAACGTTTCCTCTGGGGGCTAAATGGTCACGAACACAGAGGTGTAACAATGTAGGTCTGTTATAAGAGAGCTTGTATCTGAAGCTTCGTTAAACACCTGTAGATAGAAAACCTACTAAGACTATAAACCATACTTTGACATAATTACAATACTCTGTTGAAAATCTATTTGTCCTTTCATAAATCCATTGTAACCTCATGGATAAAATGTTTAAAATCACAGTGAACCTACCTGAACCTGAGTGTTGCCCATGTCTTTGGCCCGTCTGTGTGCCAAGTAAAACAACCATGCCAACATACTTTGGTGTAAAACACACCTATCAGTGAGAGCAAACACTGAATAGTTATCAGTGTTCTCTCAGGCCATCTGTTATGTGAACAGCAACTTTCATGTCGTCAGTAAAGAGGCTGATGCTTCACAGCATTCAGATCCAAACATGTCAAACAACTAATACTCAAGTTGAACTGGTATTTTATTTTGGAGCTTTCTCTGTGTTTACAACACACATTTGGATACAGGACAATTACAAAAAGTAGAGAAACAAATGAATGAGAACATGAAATTTTAACTTAAAGCATTCAGTAAACAGGTTCAGCGTTTTTTTCCAAGCATGGTGACGGTATAAAATAAAATATTATTACTAAAGCATAACAAAAGAAGACAAAAAGACTGAGTTTACAGGGGAATACAACAGTTTAACAAGAGAATACAATAGAAAACAAAATATTAGATGTATTAAGGCATCACCAGGTATTAGTTTAAAGCGAAAGTGGAACAGTCCCACATTGCTCTTGGCTAAGTGGTCACATGTACATGCATCTCAAACGAACACAGATTTAGTTGCCTGAGTTTGTAGCACAGCAAGCTATTTTACCTAAACTTCAAATACTTGAATACAACAGATTTTTTCACATATTTCTATGTAGGCAGCCAAATAAACTTGAAATGTCCTTCATATATTTAAAAACTAAAAGCTACATTGTTCTCCTCGTTATCATCACACATTGCTGCTTCAAAACACTGATTATGAATACATTGTGTCATGACAACAATTAGACTGACATGTTTATGTTTTGGTAGTCATGTTTCATTAAGTGCTTTGTGCAAAATAAAAAAAAAGAAGAATGTGTATCTTTCCTTCTCTATACGGACACAGCTGAGGAAACCAGAAGCACACGATCTAGGCGATGGCTGATGTGCTTTGTGTAATGGAGCAAACATAGTTCAGTAGGTAGGGGCAGGCTTTCATTAGCTTGGACATGTTGGTAAACAGAGGCACATTAAAAAGGGATCTCTTCACTCTCTCAGAGCGTTTCACTTCTCATCTCCAGGAACAGGACTCACTGTCAACAGTCAACATGCACCAGCTGCTGCTGCTGCTTGGAAAACTGGCCATAGGAGGACAGAATCTGCCCTTACTCACAGTAGTTACAGCAGCACAGATTTGTCTTCGTAAAAAGCTACTTCACGTGTCACATTTTGGCCTGGAGAAAGTGTCGGGCTGTTATGAGATTAAAGGGGAGAAAACCATTTGTAAAATTGTGTTACATCTGTGCTGTGCACCTCGACGCTGTCAAATAAACAATGCTCAATTTTTTTTCAGTAACTGTAAAAAAAAAAAAAAAGTATATATCAAGTATATATCAGTATGTGACACTGGAACCCTTCATACAGCTGTACATACAAACAAGGGACATCTTCAAATCCCATAATAAGCAAGCTCTCAGTTTCCAATAATAATTGTTAATCTACTGACAGATTTCAGAATAATAAGTTTGTGATATATTAAGGCATTCGATCTTTGGTTACTTGTAGTGGCACTTAAATAAATAATATTGAAACAAGTCAGTTGCCTTTCTTAGACAGTGTATGAGATTTCCTCTTTCATTCCTAACAGCAAATCTTGATTTTCCTCAGCACTATGATTATAACATAGAGAGTGACAAGCCATAAACATGAGCCTCAAGTTTCGACATGCATGGAGAATTGGTCTTTCATCTGTGTGCACGTCCTCTATCAGCAGATAAGCAGAAGAGGGACGGCTGTGAATTGAGGAACCCTCTAGCTCTTTAATAAAAGTTATGTGTGTGTGTGTACTGCAGAAATAACACAGACACTACACCAAAGTGATGGTCAGTATTGTAATACGCAAGCGGGGCAATCTACATCACCACATCCTCCACATCATGTCCAGCTGATTGACCAGCTGCTCGTGGGGCTAGAGACACTCTGACAGCACTTCATGTTTGGGTAAAGACGGATAGATCATGGGGGTACAGGTACACTCCTCGTGGGTGTTTTGGCTGAGTTGGATCTTCAGCTTCTCCACTTCATAGTTGTGGAGATACTCCTGGACCAGGTAGCGCTCTCTCTTTACTCGGGCCCTCACGTCAGAAGGAACATCGGGAATCATCCAAGCCACGAAGAACTTCACGAAGAACACTACATGCTGTGGAGGAAGAAAGCACGGGTTACAGGTTACCTCAAAAGTATGAGCTACAGAAAGAAGCCTGCATGGATTTGTATTATATCTGAAAGATGTGTGTGGGAGAATGAGGGTTACTATTAATGTAACAATCGACTACTGCCCGATAAGTGTTGGTGTTGCTGGTGAGAGCAATGCGGCTTGCTTTTACCTCCATGATAATGATGAAAGCCAGCTTGGCAGCCAGAATATGCCAAAACTGCATAGTGTGGGTGTACTGCTTCTCATGGCCAGGAGGGTATCGGTAATCACGATACCTACAAAGAAGGAACAAAGATTTAAAGATCCTGCAATTTCTGTGCAGACTTTAAGTCAAGATTGTTTAAAGTTATTCTTCAGTCCACTGTGTAGAATAAATTGAAGCAATAATAACTCTGTGTACTATACATGAGCAATATTAACCACAGCATTTAAATCTGAAGTTAAATAGTGATTGAAGTAAACTGGTTAAGTTCAGCTGAGCAGCATTTGTGAGGCTTTATTACATTAACACTCTTCAAATCTCTATTGGAGACACTAAATTATTCTCTACATACAACATCTATTGTGTGTCTGTCTGTCCTGGGAGAAGGATACATCCTATCTCTAATAATCACCATATGTAATATATTTAACACTCCAAAACGTGCCATTCTGCATAATGAATGATGATGAATGATTTAATGCTAGCAGTAATGCTGAACATTTACCCTGTAATCTAATAACATTCACTCTTTCTCTTGTTTACAGAGCCTTACAATCACACATACCTGCAGGTAGTGTGGATGGAGCTGTTGAACCAGAAAGGGTTCTCTGCGTCCTCAGGACTGTTGGCCAGTGGGATCTCAGAGATATTAAACACAGACAGGCTGTTGTTTATGTAGCCCTTCATATTCATCTCACCGTCTGGCTGGTAGGCGTACATGTACACCAGTCGAGGGATCATATCAGAGGTGAAGGCCACAATGAATGCCTGGAAAGCAGGAAAAGAAACAGTGTAAGGAAAACTAGAGATACAACTGGGTAAATAATGCATAGATACAAAGCATACAGATGTAGTCCAGCACTCACGTTTGTGACAACAGAGAGTATGGCCATCCCATTGAGGATTTCTTGCCAGGCTCCTATACTGTGGGCCTTTGCTGCCACAGGACGTCTGAATTGAGTGGTGAGCTTCCAGGCGTCCACCCTAACCTCAATAATATTGTTCACTAGGGCCATCAGGGGAGCCAGAGGGAAGGAGGCGACGAACAGTGTCATGAAACCAAACTGGATCACTGGGACAAAGCGATGAGAGAAGTTAATAAGAGAGAGTATGAGGGAAACAGCACCATCTGCAGGACTTCAGAGGATCTATTTCAGTATTGTCTCTGAATCTTTCTCTCTCTCTGTAATGGATTGACTATGTGCTATTTTTTTTTACCCATTTCCAGGTACTCATAGAAGAGGCCCAGCTGTCCAAAGCCCTGCAGGTCGTGGTCCTGCTCCCAGCGGCTGTACAGACTCTCTGGGTGGCTTCTTGCTTTCCTGCTGCCCCACCAGTTCATCAGCCACCTGAGAGACCACAAGGGGACGATAGAGAGCTTTGACAGACATAATTCACCCTCTGACAGACATAATGGAGGCTGTATTGAACTGACTCTAACCATGGTTTATGTATTTAGCTATGTGATGCAGCTGCAAAGGCTTTATAGAATGAATATTTTATGCATCTAGATGAATTGTGCTTTGGATGTTCAGTTCGAATAGAATACTCACGGCACCAGAGCTTCCTGGATGTTGCCCCACACCTGTTTACCGGTCATCACTATCACCAGCTGGGTGGTCAACTCAATCAAACAGCCACCAGGGTCACACTGAATGTAGACAGGTTGAGATAGAGGAGGAATGGGAACAAACATTAATAAAGTTGAATTATCAGTACGAATCCAACGAATCATACGAAACAATGTAATGTAGTTTTATCAGGTACCTCTTCATTCCTTAGTTTGCTCCCAAACATGTAAGCATAATGTCTAGGATAGCCGACAAACTTTCCCTTAAAGAAAGCCACATAGAAGCAGGAGGAGTAGTAGTTGACAAACTGGAAGAGGAACATCTTCACTGTTAGTTTGTTTTCATACTCCAGGTGGGTCTTGGGAATTTCTGCCAAATAAAGTTAGAAAATATAGATTTTATAGATTCATTAACCCCCCCAAAAAAAACACACACTGCATCATCATGAAATACATAATGGGATACAAAAACACAGATACTGAATAATCTGGGATTTTTTCTTTCACTCTGACTCTCACCCATGTCAGTGATCCAAACAGCCACTCTCTCATACATGATGTTGAGGATCATGATGATGATAAAGTTGATGCAGGAGGCGGTGACAGAGGTGGCCAGCTGTGGTGTGATAAGGGGGCCAACCACCTGCAGCTGGGCGGTGGGACTGTCCTTCATGATGCTGGCGAAGGCTGCATATACCGCCAGGCGGTACGCTATCACCCCAATGATGCAGGCAATGATCAATGAGATCTTCAGGACAGAGACGACAGTGACAACATGAAAGACAACTACAAGACAGCAAGTTCCAAGACAAAGGGTCAGTGACAACAACACACCAAACACGATGCTAGTGCAAAACACCTAAACACATACAGATGAATGAGTGAAGCAAGGTGAATTATTGCCAATATAGATGTTAGGAGGAAATGCATTGCTTAAAGTGTGCACACACGCCCCATGAAAAAAACATAATCTTCCCATTAGCTCATTCATGTTTTTATAAACAAGAGTACCATAAAATTTGAATGGGTCTCATTTCTAATTCTTTATAATAATTTAGAGTGCCGTGCATTAGCATTCAAGTGTTTTGACTTGGTCTCCCAAATTACTCGAGAGCTCCATTTCTTAGATGATTTATCCCTTATCACGATTTTAGTGATGCAATGTGATGACTATGGTGTATGATAAGAAAGGAAAAAAGACACATGCAGAATATTTTGATTCATCTACTATACCAAAGATACAATGCTCACCCAGAACAGGACTGTGGCTCCAGACAGACATGTGCGTGCACACTTGCTTGTTATGGGTAAGTATGGCTCCATTTCCTAAATCATAAGCAAGCAAAGCATGGATATGGGAGTCAGTCACCCTTATCCTGAAAAGACAGCTCTAAAAGGCCAGGTTCCTTTAATTACCACTAGCCTCAGAAGTGAGGCAGAGCAAGGTCACCCAATCACAGCTCTTGTTTATGTTTCACTCTATCTCAATCTCATCTAGTGGTCTCCTGGTGAAACCATGCTTTTGCAAAAACCTCTTTCAATATACTGATCCACCCACGCCAATAGTAATGCGATGCAGAAGGAAACTTGTGCCTCTCAGTCTTTCCAGAAATGCCTGTGTTAGCCACACAATTTACTCCACACCAAAACCTCTTCCTCACCAATTTGGCATTCCACGTTAAGTGCTACCCTTACCCAGAGTACCACGGTGGCCCAACACAGAAGCAATTTTCCCATTAGGTCTGTAGCAGTCCTGTTAAGAACCCACTCTGGCTCCTGAAGTCGAGTGGCATGTGGTCAAGACAAGTTACAGCACCCTGTTTCTCTTCATTTCAAGTGTGTGTCTGTCACTATCACTACCTACATATTCATGGTTCCCGGAAAACACAGTCGGTTTTACTTAGTAATATAAAGAGTCTTCATTCACACCAGTTTTTAGTCCAGTAACTGGCCTAATGAATGACTGCAACAAACAAAGCATGAACTGTACATCCAATAAATAAAATAATCTGTAATCTGTCAAAGTCCTACCATACAGTACATCTGTCACAGATACACAGACCTAGAGCTGTACTTTAGAACAGTATCATACAGTGTATTAGTATTTCATGGGCACTCAAACACCTGAGTGATGCGGTTCATCTTGCGGTTGGTGCACTTGGTCTCATACTCCGGCCGAAGCTGCAGCTGCTGTTGCTCCTCCTCAAAGTCAACCAGATCCCACTCGTACTCGAGACGAGCTTGCCGCCTCTTCCAGAACTCCAAAAACAGCGTCACTGCAGAGCATACGACCACTAAATGTAATTTGCCTGTGCTTTGACCCTTATTCATCTCTATTATTTTGGTGTGGTGGCAGAAGCGTCAGATCTCAGCACCTCAGTAGAAGAAAAGTAAGTGTGAAAATGTATTGCTTTGTGATGTGGGTGAATAAAGGTCCTGTGTGAGTGAGTAAGAGTGATTTGAAATGACTCATACTAGTTCATTAGCTCCCATTAGATGGTGCACTGGGTTAGAAAATACAAAATGCAGCAAGGAGACATTTTTACTCACCCCAAATCCCCATAAATATGGCAAAAAATACCGTTCCCACATTGTCAAACAGGTGTGATTGCTGAAAGAAGAACATAGTGAGACAATGAGATACGGATTTCATGACATTTAGTGAAAACCATTTAAATGTCAGATATTGTGGGTAGAACATGAATCATGATGAACAACTCAGTCCTGAAGCCAGGATGTCTCACCCATGAGGAGTTGCATGTTGTGTTCAGTTTCCAGTAGCCACATTTCTTGTCACAAAGCGGGCACATGATAATATTGCCTCCGATTTCCTCACTACAGATTTCTTTACTGTAGGGAAATAAAGAATTTTTCTCAATAAAAGGAACACAGACACTGACAAAAGCACATACACTGACATCAGGGAGAGCAAAAAAATAGGCTACAATTCTTGGTAAAAATCACCTCCACTCGTTGTTATCATAGGTGAGAACTCCGTAGATGAAACAAATTGTCCCTACTATTGCAGCAAACAACAGCATTTCTGTGTAGAAGCCCAGCCACGCAAAATAAATACCTATCTTCTCCCCGTAATACTTCCTAGTGAAGAGAAAAAAACAACATATTTACTGTAAATTCTTTGCCACCAGATCAATACTGAGTAAATACATGATATGATATGTCAACTTTGTATTCAAGTCTTACCTTACAAGATTGAGGGGCTGTTCCTTGAAGAAACAGAAGAATCTGGCCCAGTGTTTGTAGAGATTGTATCTCTCACTTTCGCAATTAGCATCCTTCGATCTCACCCAGTATCTAGACTGCATGCACACAGAAGAACACAGTTCACTTCCATAGTCATTGCACTATTGAAAAGTTATTAATTCTTGCAATGCAATATCCACCACCTGAAGACTCCATGTTGTATTCTCATAATAGAAAAGAAAAGTTCACCAAAAGAGGCTCACATCATGCAGCGGGAAGGCTGAAGTGTAGGTGCCGTTGTTGAGTAACCGCTTGATTCCCTTCTTGTCTTTGTCTGCACATTCATCCCTGAAGTATGAACAGCGGGACAGGATGTAGTAGACCTGGGTAGAGAGAGAGAAACAGAAGGACATAGTGTTTTGCTCAGAGATGTTGTATGGATAATAACAGAATTATAAAGTTGCTTTTGTGTAACAATTTAGCATATTGGGACTTTCAATTCTTCACAGGAGCCATAACCCACTGAATTTGAAACTTAGTCTTAGTTTAAGCCTTTTCTAAAAATGTAACCACACAAGTAGGTCTGCGCACAGAACTGCACAATCTAAATGTCAGGAGAATGTTTTAATTTGAAGGTCACAAAAAAGATAAGACAGTCATTGTCAAAGCATCCTTACTATCCTGTTGCGAGTAGAAGGAGAGAAGAATGTCTCTTTGTCATCGATGAGGAAGAAGTCAGACTTGCTCTTGTTGAAGGGAGCTGTGAAAAAGTCTGGCTCAGGGTGCATGACATGGTCCGGCAAACGAAAAGGGGTGGACAGCCAGTTCATGGGCATTTCGTTGTTGTCTGGGATGTCGTTGACCTTGAATGGGACC
Organism: Sciaenops ocellatus; assembly: GCA_033000465.1. Classification (NCBI taxonomy): domain Eukaryota; kingdom Metazoa; phylum Chordata; class Actinopteri; family Sciaenidae; genus Sciaenops; species Sciaenops ocellatus. The sequence continues at coordinate 11,443,400 of CP136871.1, forward strand.
TTGATTTTCAGCACGTCTGCGTAGGTGGCCAACACTTCCCATGGAGCGTGGATCTTCACAAAATAAGTCTTTCCATCTTCTGACTCCTGATGACAACGACAGTGAGACAAGTGTCACAGTATAATGAGTGTAGGGCTACTGATAATGAACTAAAATACAAGATGCATTTATGCACAATTCATGGTTGTTGTTGATGTATGAAGATAAATGTGCAGTGTTTGCTTTTGCTCTATCACAAAGACACTTTTGTACTGGTTTATTGTATTTGTCTTTTTTGTGTTTGTAACAAGAAAGAAACAAATAAACAGATATGTGATACGATATACAATACACATACACATGTCTTTGTGGGCCACTTAATTCCATTTCACATTGGACATAATCAAATCAATGGAAGGACGCTCTTACTGATTTATCTTCGACCTCCAGCTGCAGGCCGACTTTCTCGAGATTGGCTTCGTATACTTTCCTCCTCTCCTTTAGAAGAACACAAAGCACACAAACACATATAACATAAATATATATTAGTCTGATATTAATTTAGCTACTTTTCTTACCACTGTACAGCGTGACAGTGAAATCAATTGTACAACAACATCAAGTAAACACAAACTGTGTTAAAAATCATGATACACAAAAGCATGGAAAAAAGAGCAGTGGGGAACATTATACATAAAAAACATTGAGCAGCATATACTTAAGATTATGAGATATATTGACATACTGTTCATACTTATATGATGATATGTAACACGTTGTATGATATACACCTGATGATATACAACTGAAATAAGGTTGAATACTGCAAATGTGAATATATCACAATACAATCTATTTGTGAAGTAAATATTTTGAGAGCTTCATGTTATGAAGTCACTGTGAGATGATCTAAAATGAAAGTGAACATGGAGTCAGATATAAAAGTGAACTGAATAAAATTGGTGAAAGTTACTTGTGGTAAGGCAGTAGTAGTATGATATAATGTTACCAAAAGGTACTGAGAATCAGGTTTAATGGTTTCAGAAATAGAAACAGAAGTGAAACAAAATGCAGATCCTTGTTAGAGCTGTAATTTACTGTCGCATTTTACAATGCATGCTGATAATACACAGGAACTGGCCTCCAGCTGGCCCTTCCTTGTGCAGTGGAAAAAATGGATGATTTCCTGACCAGGCCAGAGGTCTGAGTGTTGACTCACTAACAAGGTTGTGGGTAAAATGTGAATCAGCAGCAGCAAACTATCACATACCCGCAGAGTGGTAACATAGAGACGTGAAGACTAACAGCTCAGTATCAAACAACAAAGGTCTTTCAGCTCTCTACAGCTGATAAAAGAGATGAGCCACAAAAAGCTACAACCAGCAACAGTATGGAAATACTTCAAAGTTGATTTGCTTAAAAAAGCAGGTTTGTAAGTCCATCTCCAGAAGTGACCTCATAAAATTCCTTAGAAGGATTACTGATACAAGCTGAGAACAGTTTATCTAACTTAATCTCTGATGTGGTATTTAGGGTATGCCACTGACACACAGTGGGAACTACTGCAGACAGCTCTGTTTAAATCAAGAAGTGGAAATAAGATCAGCTCTTCTTTTTTGTGATATTTTAGGTTTAATTATGTAAAACATACATCAAGAGACAAAACATCAGTTATCAGAAACATACGCTTGCAGTTAGTGAATTACATCGATGTAACTTGTGTAAACAGTACTTATAAGTTGATTCTTACCTGTTTTTTCTCATCTTTGTCGTCAACATAGGACAGGACAAAATCAATCCTGCGCAATCCGTCACGGAAGAACACGGAGTCTTTACTTTGTTGTTGTCTGTCAATCTATAGCAAGAGAGAACAGAGGTCACAGCATTTAAACACACACATACACAGGCACAGTGTCAGCTCAACAAGTCTTTGGATGCATTCAGCACAGCAGACCAGAAAGTCAAACTACTGTTTGTGTCGGCAGCTGACAGCAAAACCCAAAGAACAAGGCCTCTGCACCACATCACACTCAACTGTTTGTCTGAAACAACAAAAATACTGATTATCATATTTTCACTGCAAACACAAACAGCATGCTGAATGCAGGACATCCACTATGACTAAGATCTTTCATATTGCTTGTGTCCTCTTTTTAGGGTTTGTTGAAGAAAAGGAGAATAAAAAAATCTTTGTCAAATCACAGAATTAAACCCTGAATCCTGTCAATCCTTTGATTTCCGGTCATCTGTTAACTCATTAAACACAACATCAGGTTGCATGTCATAGCAAAGGATACAAATCCATTAATACCATTCTCATAACAGGGATATCCAGCAGCCATATCAGGCTTTGTTGTACTTCATTTGCCTCTGCTGTTCTGTAAACTCTGGACTCCATAGTGTCTGGAAACACATGTACTGGTGGCTGAAGAAATTCCAAGCATGTGTATGAGCAAATGCTAGCCAGTGTCTGTCTCTTCAGCAGCCACAGAGCTGAGGAGAAATGAACTACACAGGAATGCTTTAAGTGGGGACAGGAAGGCATGGCTGCTTACTGTCGGTGCTGCTTCAGCTGTTCAGAAAGCTAAAAATAACCATGTACCATGAACCCTGTCATGGCTATTCAGTACTACATAAGCTACCTACACAGGACTGCAGACAATTCAGAGAACTCAGACATTTAGCATCACAAAAACTACACCACCTATGGCTACCATACTACAGACAGTACAGAAGTTTGGCCAGTCCATCAACATGATGTTGTTGGGGTAGGGAGGAAGGGAGAGCACTTTACCTCCATGGCCCACTCCCTTAATGGTTATGATGTATCAGTGGAAATGCCGGCTGCCTGCAAAACTGCCTTTCTCCAGGGAGCACAGTCCAGCTCTGAAAGCCCTGCTTCTCTCACTCACACTCCCACTCCACTCTGATCCCCCGGCCAGAGGAGCTCCATCCAGTCCACTGACCTCCCAGGACAAGCCTTCACTTGCTCAAACATCCAGAAAAGGGGAAAAGAGGGAGAGAGACAGGAGGAGGGATACTATGAGAGAAGTAGAGGAGGGCGGAGAGGAGCAGAGACTCCTAGAGATGACATCAGCACGGGGGATAGCATAGCTGCTGCCAGCTAGCTGGCTAATGTAATAAGAGCACAGTATCAGAGAAGGGGAGGTGACGTCACAGTGCTGTACAACACTGACCATAAGGACAGTAAAAGCAACAGTCCCTCAAATATGTTTTCTAATATTTCAGATAAAACCTCAACTGAAAAAAAACAACTGACCACATGAAGAATTTTGCTCTGACAGGGCTCATAATGGTGAACTAACTGGTGCACAATCTCTCCAGTCTGACTCGACTGTTTGAAACTAATCAATTAAACTGTCTGTAGACCTCATCAGAGTAGTGCTCAAAGTGCACCATCAGTGAAAATTGCATGTAAATTGCCTCAGGCATGTTGGCTCAAATCTTCAAATATACTGTAAGTAAAACAGCCATTTTCTGCTCTATAGCTGGATCCACCACCCTGGTTCCAACGGTACTAACTTGAAGAAGCATGTGTGTCTACGTGTTCGACCTTTTTACAGTTTTCTTAACCCAAATTATGCATATGTTCTAACCACAGGTCGGCACTGCCTCACAGACTACATTGGACCATGTTGATCATTGCAGGGTGGGTACCTTCTTTAACTGGGACATCGCTGCAGAAACTCTCTAATTTTCCATAATTATAGATCAGCCGTATGGAATCAGTGCATCTGCTGGGACCTGCTTCTGTAGAGGCCGCAGAGTCCTATACATTTGCCAACTTACCGCTAACTACAGGGTGTTTAGACGTACGTACGTCTTTTATCTTAATTAAGGAGGGTAAATGTGGAACACGGTTTAAGATAAATAGGTTACTAGTTTCAGGGAGGGGTTTCTTTAAAATATTACTTACAAAGCATTTCTGTTTTGGGGCTGAGAGAGTTTGGAACAGAACCTCTCTATGATTTTCATCTTAATGAAGCATCCTCTCTCTCTCTACCAAATGACTCTTCTGAGAACAACTCTCCTGTTTGAGCTTAATTTTCCAAACTTTTACATCCTACAAAGTCTCTAAATACTCTGAATAAGTCTCTAAAAACTAATATATTCTGATATTAGTGCCCCAAAATCTAATGACAAGGGTGCAATTCTTTTCTTTCTATGTTTTATGCTATATATATTATATTATTTAGTGTATTATTATATAGTAGGGTATGCCACTGACACACAGTGGGAACTACTGGAGGAGGCTATCCTGTAAACAGCCCTGTTTAAATCAAGAAGTCTTTTTTTGCTAAGAACTGTTAGCCAAATTTAATAAATGTTTGCTTTTACATCTCTGGATTATAGCTTTATTTCATTGGAATAAATTATTTCAATTCTCCAGCCTGCTCTAAAGAAAGGTACGATTGTGTTTCTCCACAGCCAAAAAAGGAAAAGTGAACAATCCATTCCCCAGATTTTTGTATCTGGTTCAGTAAGCCTTTCTTAAAGTTCATACTGACAACACTGCAGAAAGTTGCATGCAGGTAATACATTCATACTCAGCTTCCAGTCTTCATTATAATTTATAGATGTGCAGCTGCCTCACCTCTAGAGGTCCTTCAATGTGATCTTCTACTCTGTTTAATCGTAGCCTTTAGTTGGAGGGAGCAGGTTACTAGAAAAGCTTATTACAGGGTGTTTTTCCCATAAAGATTAGCCGTTATTAAAAAGGGTAATGATCCCACTGCTCATTAACATTGGTTATGTCGTGTTACGGGAAGACCACATTTTAGATGATTCAAAAGAAGAAGTCTACGGCACATTATATGGTGAGCCACAGTAAAGTTCAGTCCTGTCATGAGCACAGGGCAGGGTCATGATTACAGTATAGGCTGTACACACAAATGTGCACACACAAAAATAGCAAGGTAGTTACATGTATGTGTGTGCAAGTGTGCACTTTCTAATTACGCTGTGACACCACCAGGCTGTTGCTTTCTCTTCAGTGAAGCAGACGATTATCACAGGTGAGAACAAAGCAAGTGAAAACGCCTTTTTTCCATTTTTAACTCTCATTATGCATCAACACATAGCACAGGCCAGCAAGTATCCATTACATGCCCTCCAAAAGCCACCCTCAGCTCTCTACCAAGAAATGTGTATTGATTTCAACTCTCATGTTCAAGCTTTATTTTCTGAATATCTAATACTGCTGGAGAAACTCAACACTGAACAGGCTTTTCTCAGGAAGCAAATAGAGGCTGGCAGGCAGACAGACAGATATATGCATAAAGTAGCATCACATCACAAGCCTGTTTTACCATGCCATACCCTGGAACGAAACTTCAGGAATAGTGCCCGCTTTCTCGACAGCTGTGGAGGAGTGGAGTGGAGAATGAGGTAAAGCCTAACAAGACAACAAATTCAACATCATACAGCTAAAACTGTAGCGACAACCTTACAGAGGTGATCAAAGCGGTCAGACACTCCACACTTGCATTATGTTTTCACATTCTTACAGATTAGGGGTGTCGCGATATACCGGTAATGACGACAAAATAAATACTGATATCATGATTATAATACACAAATGATAATATTGTATAAATAATCCAGCGCATAAATCTTTTGTTCTAGCTCTAGTTTTGTAGTTATTAGTTATGTAGTGTGGTTCATTTGCCAAAAAAGGACAAAACACACAATAAAAACTTGACTTACAGCATTTTTTTCCATAGCTACCGCGATTATATCGTTTTGACCACAATAATTGTGTAGAAAATCTGATATCATGACAGCCCTATCACAGATAAAACCACATCAAGTCAGCCATGGTCGCAGTCAGGTCTTACTCAGTTACAGGTTTGAGTTTGGAGATAATGTGAGATATCACACAAACACGCAGACACTGACACAGCAGCATGCATCCATGTCCTCGGCTGGTGTCTTACCCCAGTCAAAGAATTGATTTGCTCTAAAGTCTGAGCTTCAAGCTGTGGACTGTCGCTGTGATCAGAGGGGGCCAGGGAGGCCTGGCTGGTGTTGAGAGACTCACAGGTCTCTACACACACATCAGGCGTTAAAGGAAACTTTGAGTACAGTGTGAAAGGGAGAGATTAAACAAGAAGTTATGTTTGATTCTCTCATGACATTTGCAAGTTGTAAACTATTATGACTGAATGTGGAAAATGTCATAATCTCAAAACTAAGACTATAAATTGTGGGATCCACTAAGAGCCACAACTTTGGTTGCTTGATTGGTGGGAGATGTACAACATGAAAATCAGTGTGACTATTAAACTTGAAAGACAGGACGGGAGGAATCTAAATAAAGCATTTTACTTGTAAACAGTGAACTTCCTGCTACCATGTTTACAGGAGGTGAGTTAAAGGTCAGGATACAATGCTGTCAAACAGAAATATTTCATCCATCTGTCTTGGAAAGCTAAATATTAACTCATAGGAGAGACACATTTTCATATATTTAAAAAGCTGGTATAAATTAAAATCATATGCAAACTATTCTGTGGCACTTAATGACATGGAAGGTTGTAAATTTACTATTTGGAAATTTTATGAAAATAAACCTTTTTTTCTCAGACTGTCCATGATCAAAGCAAAAGTTGTTTTACAGAAATGTCCGTATGAAGGTGCTGAGTGAGTGTGAGCATGTGGTATTTGGTGTTTACCTCGGATTGTCCCTGCTGGAGGGATCCTGAGCTGGATGAGGCATGTTGGTGGTAGCCATTCAGATCATCTGCAAGACAGAAGAAATACTAGATTATGAATATAATTAGTCAGTTTTCTCTAACAACTTTGAAAAAAATTATAACAAGAAGCATAGTGAATCTCAGGCAGGCAGGTTGGTGGCAGTGAAGTTAAGTTTCAGGCACATGAACAGCTGACCGAGCGCAGAGAGGAGCACTGACTGACAGCCAATGTTGTGGTCTATATTTGTGCAGTATTTTGAGGCAGCGCTCCCTCAGGCCAGACAGCATGACTTAACAGGATCCCTCTGTGAAAGAATACACACAGCCATGTTGCTGTGCTTCGATTCACCCACTACAGGAGTGACTGCAGGAAACGAAACTGAGAAGACCAGTAAAAACCCCTCGATGTGTCTGAAAATAAAAAGCTGCCTGGGTGACGAAACGTGGCTTTATTCGTGATAAAGTTCTGTTTTCATGTACCCCTCGTTGCCTGTCAAATAAAATTAAAATCCTTCCAGAGTACATTCTGAGTAGAAGATTTACATAAGCAAATGGCAGGGCAGATAGAAACGCAAAAACAAACATCATGTTCTGCTGGCACCAACGTAGCCAAAAAAATGAAGCAAGAGAAGGTTTCAGCCTCAGTGTCTATGTTTTGAAATAGAAATGCAACTGGCCTAATTGATGGTCTCTCTGAGGTTATATTTAGTCTGGACCAAAAACAGAAAATGTGCTTACACTGACCTGAAACAAGCATTCAAACCTTGTAATATGTAAACTGTCTCTGCCTCTACGTTATTACACACCAGTCAACAAAGTATAAGTTAGTGGTTCTAAACGCTTCACTCCAGAACTTGAATATAGCACAGCCTGTGATGCAGACATTTGCTTTTTGCTGGACTGAATTGCTGTTTTTTGCTTAAGCTTTACTTAAATGTCTAAACTCTTGATAATATCTCACGGTAACAATGCAACTTAACTAAAATAGAAATATAATTGTATCCATAATATGAAAATCAAGCTGACTGTTATCATTTGCATACACAGCACACTTATTGTTACCAGTATCTTTTGATTTATGGCAGGATGTGGAGAGAGAACTGTTCACAGGCAGTGACCCCTTAAAAAAAACCTTGGCAATCATATCAATCAGCGTACAGCAGGTCTGGATTTAAAACTACAACACATAGCGAAGCATTTATGGTGTTTTAAAACCAATATTAAAGACAACTTCTTGTTTGAACTTCCTTAAAAACAGTTATATTTGGGTTAACTCTGGATTTTGGATTGCTTCCAAAATTTCTTCCACAACATATGAGGATGCATCTCAGACAGCTGAGCATATTTTTGCACAGTTGGACACAGTATAAGGGCACTCAGTATTATCCAGGCAGCTATGCCAAGAGTCTTTTCCCACCTAGCTAAGAAGCCTCCACAGTCAGAGCTTTGTTCGAGTGAGAGCAGCTGATCACAGTGGAAATGCCACAAGGTTGCTTCTGTCTCTCTACCAACCCAACACACTTGTGTATATATATTATTTAGACAAAGGAAGTAACATCTCAGTCATACTCATAACAAAAAGCAAATGTTTGTTTATTGAAACAACAGTGGTATGATCTCCAAACTATTACTACCATTCATCATGTTTGTAGCTGTACTGAATTTTGCACCCATAGTTCCAGTTTTTCCACTGCCACCTTGCAAGGGTGTTAACCTAAATTCAACAGCCTCGCTTCAAACTGCCAAACTCTGGAAATAAACACAGTGGCTGGATTTGAGTCAGATTATGACGTCATGTTTGGAGCTGCAAGTTTGAGGTGAACACATACACCTGCTTTAACATGCCAGTTTACATATCATTACAATGCTAGATAAATTTAATCCATGTTTACAGTGTATTAGGGTCAGCACTGGGGCAACAACATTCAACAATCCAAGTTGGTCTAAATCTGCACGGCCGAACCACAACCACAAATATTTTGGGAATCTTTACCTACAGTATGTTTAACATGGGTTGAATCTGGATTTAAATACAGTGCTCAAATAGTTTGTAAGCAAACTGCTGGCCAGATGTTTTCCATCTTATGTGAGTGTGTGGCCGAAATTACCTTCAAATGACACTTAAAGAGTCTCAGATTATACATTTTTCATTCATTTAAACTCTGTGAATGTGTTGTCTGGATATACTAGAAGTCTGGTGATATGTAATTGTAACATTTTGACATTTTGAGTGTATATTTACAACCTCATTTATTTTTGATCGCCCTCTGCTACACAATAGGAATACAGTATAGATATTCGGTTCGGATGGTTCTACTCGGTCATCACTGTATATAATCTATGTACATAAAATAAAATCATCAAAATTTGGAGCTTTACTGTGTACTTGTGGAGTTGTCACTGTGAGTGTGATGTGTGGAAAAGAAAGCTTTCATTGTTATTTCAACACACCATAAACACACAACACCAAGGCAACAGTAACTATAATCAACTATAGTTCATGAGCCTATAGTGAGCGCTTATACTTGAGTCTCAGAGCTATGATTCTCACTTTACTGCAGAGGAAACACAACACTTCCACATTGATTCATACATCAGGTGAAGGTCGCTAGGGAGTATTGAGGGTGACTCATCTTCCATTGTGCACCACCATAAATGGCTAAAAACATAGCCCTCTGTATACACATTTAGGCAAAAGGAGAGAGAGATTTGGGGTTTGAGCTGGTGGCTAAAGTAGATGTCTGCAAAGTGACAGAGTGTTTCCAGTAAGCAGGCCAGCTGTCAGAGGCTGGCCAGCTTTGAGTCACTGCTGTTTTCATGGAAAGAAAGTCAGACCATGAGCTGGTTCTGGCGTTAAAGGGGGGGATATATGCAGGGTGGATATCTTTTATAGTAGTTGGAAAACTGTTACTTAAATTCATTTCAAAATATCCTGAGTACAGGTATCCAGATTGTTGTTACTGGCACAGTAAACAATGTAATTTTCCAGTGATATGCCAGCATATCAGTGATATAAATTTGTGCTGTTTACCTTAGTTGTCAAATGAGAAATGTTATGTTATGCTGTTATGGTTGTTAATAGGTTTCTAAGCTATATATACACTCACATTATTCATACATAATATAGAGTATAATTAAAGGTGTGTAGTTTTAGTGTAATATTTGTTTAGTATTCCTCTAAAACTTTAGCTTTAACTTCAAACCTATTTTTTAAGTCCTTCTTTAGGCCGTACAGCCTGGGGAATACCAGTCTCAGTCCAATCTTAATTTATTCCCCAGTAGGACGGTATCTCAACACTAATGAAGATCAACACAGTAACTTCATAGCAACATTTTAAATGTGAGCCACCGACCGCAGCCTGAGGGCAGACACGGCCGTCTGGATCCGGCGTTCAGCTACTCACCGCTGAAAGACTCCGTTGGGCTCATCTCAATTAAACTGTCCCCTCCTTTCCCCGTTATTCGGTGCATGCTGAGACCCTCGTGTGCTTATCGGTCCTCATGTACACCAAGGTATCCCCCAGCCAGATGATCTCTGTGCCGCCTGTCCACTCCTGAACTCCGAGTCGTTCTTCTACCTCACGGTCGTCCTCTTCAAGCCTCAGCTAACGGACAAGTCCAGGCTACTTGGCAGTCTGCCTTTCACCCACCGGGCTGCTGCATCACTCCGGCACAGACGGTGGTTTGCGAGGGGAGTGGCTCCAAAACCCACAAGCCAATAGTGTCAGCCAGGCTGGGGGGTGAACAGCTACTCTAAGTCCACATTTTAAACACGTAAAACTGAACAAATACAAATGTAACAATATGGCTAGCTAACAATGTGTGTTTTTGATAGCATACAGAAGCTAACGAACAAGCTGAACCTTCTTCCATGGAGTTCATTAAAGAAGACAACTGTGTACTTTTGCATCAGTCGGTACTCAACTTACCAAGAGGAAAAGAAAATATAGTTAGGATAGGGCTAACTTTTCGCAGTTAAACAGTATTTTTGAGAGAGTTTCTAGTCAAGTTTTACTGGACTAGTTTGTGAAGGGTGTAGTTGCCATGGTGACCATTTAACGGTTTTAGGACTGTGTTTGAGATTCAACACCTGCCAGCCAATCAGAAACAACAGTCAGTACTCTACTAATGAGAAATAAAAAGCAAATATAGCTTGATTAGGGCTACATTTAGGTAGTTATTCAGTATTTTTGATTGAGTTTCTAGTCAAAGGTGCAATTTTACCAGGCAAGTTAGTAATAAATGTTGTTGCCATGGTGACTGTTTAAGGGTTTTAGGACTGTGTTTGAGATTCAACACCTGCCAACCCAGCCAGTACTCTACTTTCGGAAAATTAAAAGCAAATATAGCTAGGCTAGGGCTAAATCTAGGTAGTTATACAGATTGATTTGATTGAGTTTCTAGTCAATGGTTACTTTTTACTGGACAAGTTAGCAAAGAGTGGTTGCCATCAGTCCCGGCCCTAACCAATTTGGCGCCCTATAAGTGGTACCCCCCTTGCATCACAGCACTGCCAATATGCATACAAACACACAAGAAAATAAATACTATATATATTTATTTATTTATTTATTTATTTATTTAATATATAGCCTACATAGAGTATAAGATTTAACTACCCACAAAATAAAAACTGTAAACAAGAGGTGGAGGCGACAGGAGGATTAATGTTGCTGAAGTGGAGATAACTGGTAACTGTTTGGAATTCAGATATCTCAACAGCACATCTGAACCTAAGAGAGGTGTGATTTCCCCTATTCTGTACATGTATTATATACAATGCAATTATTTCTGAAATGCAAATTAGATTAGATTCAATTTTATTGTCATTACAGTGAACTGCTGATTAGCAGAATGCAAAGAAGCAGTAAACTGCAGTATAATATAACATATGGGAATGCTAAGTTATGAAGAATTAACACTAATGATGTGCACTTTAACACTGATGTAAATTTTAACACTATAAACACACTTTAGACAATATGAACTGTAACACAACAAACAACCAGCCTTGCAACTCTAATATATGAAGGTGTGGAAAATGAACAACATTTTGACTGACTATCACAAGCAGAGCAAACGTTAGATAACCAGATGTCAATAAAAATGTAGACAGATGTAAACTCCTGCTGAACAGATCTAATCTTTACAAATGACCCTGAGAAATGTAAGGTGGGAGTAGTTACCTACATTATTATTTTCCATAACAGCTGTTAGGCCACTCCATCACATTAACTGACGTTAAAACAGGTTAATGCTATTTATTGATTATCAAACCGTGTTTTCTTTTTTTTCTTCCCCCATTTGTGGCGCGCCCTGGATGGACGGCGCCCTTAGCATTTGCCTATACTGCCTATGCTATGGGCCGGCACTGGTTGCCATGGTGAATTTTTATGGTTTTAGAGCTTGGTTTGAGATTGACACCTGCCAGCCAATCAGAAACTAGTATTTTCCTTGTATGGCTTATCTTTGTAAGACTGTTGAAGACACAGGATCTTTTTTGTTGGTTTATGATTATAAAATTAGGAAGTGAAAATGGATGTACTATAAACACTCGCAATAACAGCAATCAAAGTCATAATTTGCAAATTGGGTTACACTGAACAAAGACAGACCGTAAGGCTACACGGCTACAAAGATTTGATGCCCTCATTGTTCCCTTACATCTGCTTTGCTTAGGTATAGATTCAGTTTGTTTAGGTAGATGTCCAGAGTGAGAGCTTCCAGGAACTACTTCACAATCAACCACTAACCTTTTAACTCATGCCTTCCCAAGACTGTTTCATAAAGCTTCAGTCTCCCACCTGAAATTATGTTAAGACATTTAAAGAGAAACATCTGTTGACATTATAATTGAAGAGTGAACCACCAGTAAGCCTAATCTTTTTGGGCTTTAATTGTCAAAAGACCCCAGTAAAATAGAAACATATTACATGTTTACTTCTTTGCTGAAGTAGCCTGACAGGACATGGACTGTTTTGTTTAGTTTAGTTTAAATCATCGAGGTGTTTATCTTTTCTTTCACACTTCTGTATCTGTTTCCTGTATTACAAGGAGTTCAGGAAAGGGTCTATCAGCAGCTTCCCTTCTCCTCCCAGCCAGCTCCTGTACGCTGTGCTTCCACTCCGGTCAAATATAGCAACAGCGGCCCCCTCTGTTGTCCTTCAAGTGGTTTACACGGTCCTGTTCTGGTGTAATTATGTTATCCTCCTCTGTGGGGTGTGGCTGGGTACAGAAATACAGCCGCTTATTTTCACGACCACTTTTTCATCTTCAGCCTCTCCTCTTTGACATGTGGGTCTTCTTGGGTGTGCACTGCCATCCAAGGTTTCCAAGACTAATGGTAAAAAAAAAAACCATCCTTAATAACAAGGCATTGGAGGGCCACCCATTTGACATGTTAGTTTTTCTATTTTGACAGTCAGTGAAAAAGGGTGGGAGACAGAAATAGGTTCACAGGACTGTGCAGTGGGAATTATATGTAAGACATATTTAACAAAAAAGAACATCAGAAACTCACAAATATCAAATATAGGCCTACCAATTTACAGAGAACAATGTCTCCTACTGCAAGTGCTTTAGTAAAATTTAAAGCAGACACAGATTTTAAAAATTGTGTTATAGAAATAGGCCTGTACAGCCTTTAAATATTTAAATGACCTAAAAACAAGAACAATACTGTCAATGACCATAGAAAGGAACCACAATATTCAAAGCTCCAAAGATCCTTTTTGAACATCCATGTTTCTACGGTAGCCCAGAACAGACAAACTAAACGCTGCCCCCTTTTGCTACAAATTGGACTGTGACGCGAAGGGCTTACAATCAGCAACTACAGCGATAGATGCCATTACATCTTACGCACTGAGCCTTTTAACATTTTAAGCCATGTTGTCCGATATGACCAATGACAGCTGTTAGGATGGCCATGTAGCGGCTGGATATGCAAGGCAGGAGGCTTGAGGCAGAGGTTGTGTTCAAACCAACCAGGTGTTTATTCACCGACATTTACACATTAAACATACAAACGTTACAACACATACTGTGGACCGGGCGCACAAATGGTCAACAGCAGCAGCAGCATGTGGTACAACTGGCAGCTTTAAATACCCTGCTGCTGCTACCAACCAAGACCCTTACACAGTCTGGGGGATTCTGCCCCTCCCATTACATATCAACATCACAAACATTAGACAAAAACCTTAAAATATATTTACAATCTACTATATTATCAATTAAACTGTATGTTCTACTGGTGCTGAACATTGCCAAAGAATCTATGCAACTCCCAAGAACTGATTAAGGTGCACTCCCCCCTACACCAATCAGCTCATGGTACGGCCCAGAACCTTTAAATACTGCTGAGTTAACCTGAGGACTCTTTTCACCCAAAAACCCTGGAGAGGAGGCACAGGTGAGTCACTTGCACATATACACACGCATTTCATTCATAATACTGCACAGTCACATCACATTTTATCAAATACCTTTAGCTACACATTACTACAAAGAGCATTATTCAGGCTACCAACTAACTAAATGTTTCTTTTGCAGGCCTGGTCTCCACTCATTCCCTGCTGAGGGCAACCCAGGACCTGCACACACGTATTGTTAACACAGTATACACAATTCAATAAAACATTCACTACTTTGGTTTGTGCCTCATTCTTAAATATGTTAACTCACTGTGCTATTGCTAACCAAAAGTAAGTTATGAAGACTACCTTCATTACAACAGCATAAAGAATGGACAGAGCATGAGTGACGTCACCCACAGGTTTCCCAAGCACTGTTTTGAAGCCGAAAATATGCCTCGCTGGCCAGCACCGTGTTGGATGTACTGCTTCTTCTGCCTCCTGGCTAAATATCGGCAAAGACATGGATCATCAGCAGACCTGAGATGGGCCTAATAAGCCACCTGTAACAGCTCTTACCTGTCAATCAAAGCGGCAACGCTGTTAATTATGTGTAACTTTAAGCCTTAATATTATTTGAACGGGTGAGTTAAAAAAAAAAATTCACCCCCCCTCACAGTCGACACGAACAGTTAAGTTGGCTATAGAAACCAAAACCATGCTTTGACCAGGCTGTAAACATGTTTATTTCTGCTGTGAAGTTGGACATTTTAATACAGGCCCTTATGGAGAAATCACTCACTTCTGGAGCCTGTCTCAAGTGGCTGCTTGATGAATTACAGTTTTTAACACTTGAGCATCGGCTTCATTTCCCAGCACTGGAGGTTATGACAGCTACAAGTTAGCACTGTTTCATGAGTACAAATAATATACATCACAGAAATGAGAGGGAACAAAAACTTTTCCAAGAGTGGCAACAAAAACAAAAATCCAGATCAGTTTATCCCATCTCGACTGAGCTTTAAGGTTAAAATTATCGTAATCCAAGTCATATCAAACAGATCTCAGCTGTACACACGATGATTTTTAACAAGATGAAGAAAAGATTTTTTTAAAAATCAGTAGCATCAGTAAAATATAGGCTTATTTAAAATATACTTTAAGTAGACTAATAAAGAAAGTAGACCATTATGCAGAATAAACCTTTTCAGAAAGTAAAATTTATATTTACATTACTGGATTAGTTACTATTTGAGTTACTATTTATCCCACTGCAACATGTTTTATATTTTAAATGCAAAATAATAATATAATACTATAATAGCCTATATCAATAAAGCAACTATATCTCAAAAGGTACAATGCAATCCATGTGAAATTAGTGTATGGAATAAAAAAACTTTAAATCTGTAATGACTCTTGTGTATTTTTCACGAATTAACTTGTTTATTTTCTGACTTTTGTTGTGGAACTTCCTGTAAATGTGGACAATGGGAAATGAAATATAACCTCTGAAGCAGAGACTTAGAAAGCTACTATAGCACTCTGTCACCTTCATGATACAACAGTAACTAAGCTCCCAATAAGGTAACTAATAATGTCTAGTAAGGTGACTTTATTTTGAACATATTAGATACATGTATTAATTTAGCTTGTGGTTAATTATTTACAGATAAAAAAAATGGTAGCTTAGATGTCTACAAGGAAGTAATTAATGCTCAGCCTGATATTTATGATGAATTTAGCTTCATTTTGCTTATTTTCATTCTGGTTTGTTCGCTCGGATAGCAGATATTCTGCTGTGAATTATGATAATGCTCAGTCTTTTCATTAGGGACCTTGAGGTTCTTTCAAATTGTAATTTCATGACTCAACGTGTTGAAGTGTTGCGGGTTCCCCCCCCCCAAAACAAATGTCACAGTCAGTGCTGACTAGTACGATGACTCAGTCACAGCCTATAAATCAGTGCTTTACAGGCTGTTCAAGTCACTGTGTTTGCTGCCATCTAGCGGTGGATGTGTGTTCTTTTGTGCCAGTGAGGAGGAGGAGGAGGAGGCAGCAAAAATATGCCATTCCACTGCACCTGATAACCACACCGGAACAGTATCTATTTGTCTGCAGCTGCTGAAACACACTGAGGACCCTGTTTGTATGTTTGTGTGTTTAATGACCGCATCGCTGACCTGACTGAACTCATAAAAAAAAAAAAAAAAAGGAGGAGGCTCCAAAGATAAATGCTGTGACACAAGCAACAGGTATAGTCGCTTTTTACATTCCTCAGCTTGTGATACAACAACACGTTTGTTCCTGGAGGAAGTACGGAAGTTAGGCTACTTACTGCCTGTACAAGAGCCCTCAAGTCATTATTTCAGTCGGGCTCATTGGTGAGCGACGCTTGAGGCTTTGGGATCATTGAATGGTGACTGAGGCTTTTTATCATTTTCGAGAAATCGCATCTGCATTCAGCATCTACTCATCATGGTCGGCCACAAGAGGCAGGTAAGTGACCTTTATCATACATACTAACAGCCTACAGAGGTTGTATTGCTACATAATGGAGCTTTTCTGAGGCTTCTCCTGCTCCACGCTTCTGTTATGTTGTCATACTGTAGGCCTGCTGCCAATTCTGCACTTGTCAGCTGAAGCTCCAGTGCTGTACAACACCCACCCTTACACAGATTAACACAATGCTTTAATCTGAATTAAATTTGATGTATCCCATACGTCCACTGGTATCAGTCAGATTGTATTCATAGGTCTGCCACACCTTCAATATTTTAGCCTCCATGGAACCTGTGTGTAGAATGCTCTCTGAGTGAATAGCATTGATTGGCATTATGGGAGAGCACATCTGCATGCCAGGTTGTTCAGTCAGGTGAGATTAACCCTCCTCAGTGACAGTCCCACAGTGAGTCAGGATCACCACAGGTTTCTCTCAGCACTGTGGCATTCACTGACACACCCCCACGTCACAGTTAGACAGGATTCTTTTGGAGATGATGACCTTTCTGCTTATTTTCACAAGTTTATTATTAGATTTGATTATTATTATAAACTACCCTTCATAGTAAAATCATTATTTATCACTTACGTCTATAAAAAAACTAAATTATTTACTCGTGACGTGTGAGCTTGCCATACCTGTTTGGTTGACTTCTTCTTGACTGACACTATTTATCAATATTTTGTTGTATAGAACAGTATTGAATTCCTGGAATTAATGGGAGTGGTGAGAGAGAATGGTAGCGAACAGACAGCACTTCCTCCCGTGGTAAGAGTTTTGTGTGTCCACACTATTCATGTCCACCTTAAATCACAGATTATCCACTTAATGTCTGAAAGTCTGACTTTGGCTTATTGTTTTTGTCACGCAGCACACTCCACTATCGTACGACTACGTCTTGGTTGCCAAAACAATTGATAATCAGGAAAGAGAGGCTTTCAAAAAGCAAACTGAATACATTGACGCATTGAAAAAGAAGAACATTAAAGTCACAGTAAGTGTTTAATTAAAGATATTTATCTTTAATTTATAACATTTCTGGCTGAACGTGTGTTTCAAAGGACATGTTTCATTCATTTACCTCATCTTTATTTACCTCTGGTAGAAAATTATTGATGATGATCTCGTCTTCTATGGGATTCAAGCACCTAAAGAAATTTTTGAGAAGTACAGGTATCTACTCAAAGTGTCTGATGCTTGTAACTGGAGCTCGGATCAGAATGCGGTACCACTCAGCACCAGGTAAAACATGTTGTCATAGCTGTTTTGGATATTTTGAGCAATCACAGATGCTATTTGAAGTATCTGTAATTGTTTACTTGTGCCATTTGTCTGTCCAAATGATCTTCAAAGCCTGTGATACAGAGATTAAATCCTACCCTTATATTCGTCCTTCTTTTAGGATAAGGATTGTCCACTTTATCTTGAATCACACCCCTATCCGTTCAGGAGGTGAGAAAGACTTCCTATAGTTACAATTCTGATGGTCCTCAGGTAATCAGACACCTAATCTTTCATGTAATGCTTCTCATCTGTTGTTCTTCCTAGAGAGTTTGCGTGATCTTATGAAAATGAAGGTTTTTGAAGCAAGATTCTGCTTGCATGAGGTAAAAATCCCAACACACAGCATACGCCTTGTCCTCTCTACAGTATCTATGATTTATCATGATCTAAACAGTCAATTTGAGCCTTATGTATTGTATGAATAAATAATGAAAACAGGATCCACACATCGTCATGCGTAAGATAGTGACACTTTTATCCACTGATCAGTCTTATATTTTCACGTGGTCACTAAAGTGTTTTGTCTTCTTAAGAGCTTCTAAAATTATAAAGTGGCAGTGGCCTTCCAAAACAATATATTGTTGCCAGAAAAGTATTTGTTCACAGAGACGACATGCGAGTCACATTACTGCAGTGAGTCACTCAATGCTGGGAGTAAGTGGGCATCTGTGTGAGCATACATTGATACATATGTGAGCATATGATCATGTGTTTACGTAATAACACCGTGGGAGGTGAAGTGGTTGCCACAAACTAAAATGTAAATACATTTCCGAGCTTATTGGAAATATAAGGCAGCATTAATTTTGGTTGTTTCTTCAAATGTATATATAAGCGAGTAAAATCAACTAATATGTGATATATTTATATACTGTAAGCATCTTCAGTTTGACTGTATGCTGTGTTGACCGATATGTACTAAGATTTTCTCCATGCTGGAGATTTTCTTTGATTTTTCTGCTTCTGTTTTCAGAAAAAGAAACAGAAAGATCTGAAGGAGAGATGGGCACGATGGACAGCCTGTCTCCAAGGGCAACCCATAACTGCTGTCAGGTTTGGACTGCAACACAACAGCCTATTCATTACCCTGCTCTTTACAGCCGCCGTTATTGCAGCATTATTATTTTCCATGTCACCCTACTGTGAAGTAGGTTCAAGTATTAACAAGACAACAGCAATCAAGTCAACATCCCACGCATGATGCAGGGATTGTTTGGACTCATTATTTAAAATGATGCACGGCACTCAATGCTGCTGCAGATTTAAGTTGTTGTCTTTGTCTTTAGATTCACAATATAAACATGCAACATGTTTCCAATTTTAAGTACAAATATGTATAAGCGTCATGTCAATATGTTAGCTGTGAGATAAAATTTCAAATATTTTATTCCAACTTTATGGGCAACAATGTACATTATTGTTGTACAATGTAATTTTGTAGATTTTGGTTTAGTACCACATACTTCCCTTCCATCCCTTAAACTGCATCACATGAACATAATGTATGTAGCATATTATAAAGTATATTTGCACAGTATATACAGAAAGCATATACAACTTCTTGGTTCTGATGTTGCTGAGCAGTAGGTTGTTTATTGTGCTTATGCTGGGTGTAATGTTGTATAATATCTGTATGAATGTGGTTGCAAACATAATTTTATATACATATATAAAGTTTATAAATTGCAAATGTGCAATGTATATATTCATATAATTTTGACATGATATTGTCTCTGGACTATGTGTCTGTGTTAATGTGTGCGTCTGTGTAAATGTGTGTGTTCTTATATCAGGAACTACTTTGGGGAGAAGGTGGCCTTGTACTACCTGTGGTTGGGCTGGTACACTTATCTGCTTATCCCGCCTGCTATCATTGGGGTCGTAGTCTTCCTTTATGGCCTTGCCTTCTTCAACAGCTCACCCCTCATGTGAGTTTCTCCACAACTCCACAGTATCTGCATTAAAACTTTTCACTGCAATAAATAAAGTGCTTCTTGTGTTACAGAAAGGAGGTTTGTGAGGCTGACATAGTCATGTGTCCACTTTGTGACAAGAGATGCAAAGTGTGGCAGCTGTCCGACACCTGCACATATGCCAAGGTACATGAGTGCATTTTCAGGAGACAGCTGAATGTTTGCGGGTCTGTTTGCGCTCACTGTTGTTCTTGTCTGCCTACAGGTGAGCATACTGTTCGATAATAATGGCACGGTGCTATTTGCAATGTTCATGGCAGTGTGGGGTGAGTTCTGTGTGGCGACATGACATAATTTTTCAATATTCAGATCTTTGTTTGAATTTAATGTGATTCTTCTTGCAGCCACTAAATCCTGTGCAATCCCGTATTTTTCGCTCCGAATATTTTTGCCTATATAGTACAACTTGTACATCAAATCCTTTATCTGCCTCGTTCATTTTCATTTTCGGTTTATATAACTGCCTGGATGTTTTTTTCATTGAGACGTGCACTGCCAAGGAGCTGCGAAAGAAACTCGTCCTGGCTACTCTCATCTTATTCAGCCCGGGCCATCTGGCCATGGGGGTGGTCAAGCAGTCATCTAAAGAACATATAAATGCTCTTTCACCGCCAACCTCTGTGTTCTTGTGGATTAAAACAAGGATTCAAGCAAGATGATAATTTACCTGAGTGAAGTTTATTAGCACAGCTGTGGGATAAAAACAGTTAACAAGAACAGAAACTGCAGATTAAGAGAAATATGAGAGGAACTAGGTAAAGGGAGGTGTGAGAATAAGAAACAGAAAGAATGTATCATGGACAGAAAAGTGGAACATTGTTTGGGTATTGCAGGAGAATGGAAGTCTTCTTACAGCACAGGTTAAAAAACTTAAAAAACAAAAACACTTTAATTTTGTGTTTACCATCTGAAAAAAGTCAACAAGGGCTGGAGCCCACATGACGCAATTTACCATCCAAGTAGCAGTTTACAGTAAGACCACAGAAGCAGGGATCAGTTTCTGAGTTTTCTGCTGCCAAATTTCTATTTTTGACAAATGTTTTTATGCGCTAAACCTAACCCGAACTATAAAGTTGTCTTACTTTCCAAAACTTAGACACAGCCCCCTTCTTTGTAATTGTCAGCCCTGTGTCAGTATGCTAAAACAAAAAGCAAATATGTAAATGGAAATATTGGACGTTTTTCAAATGTTAAACCTTAAATGAAGGCATGTTAATATTTTCACACTTTCATAGTGAAAGATTAATGCAAAACTTCTACTAAATATTCCAAAAGAGGTAAAAGTTATTAACACCACAGTGGATCTGTGTGTTCAGAAGCTTCCACTGCTGTTCAGTTCTTATATTTTTATTCCAGTAGACTTCATGAACTTATAATAACTTCCTTGATCTTCACAGCAACATTGTTTTTGGAGTTCTGGAAGAGACATCGGGCTTCCTATGTGTGCGAATGGAAAGTGTCTGATTGGTGTGAAGAGGAGGTATTATCTCAGTTTTAAACATACATAAATATGCATTATTTTTTAGATTACATTTCACCACTTCAGTGCTTATTGGATTTTATGACTGTGTTTTCTTTTTTTCTATTATGTTTAACTGTAGGAGGAACTGATCCTGGAAATTGTGAACAATGCCAGCTGTGTTCCAAAACAACATAAGCACTCCTATCTGCGCAGCACTCTGGTTTTGATCTGTGTCACAGCTATGGTAGGTGTCATTTTTACACTCTTCACATATACTATTTAAAGAGCTTCATACATTTTTAGACTTCAGCAGGTTAAAGTTTGGTATGTTTCAGTAGTGCTGCAAAGGGCCCTCACAAGTGATACAAATTAGTGTTTTTGTGTTCCCACAGATATTGGTGATCATTGGCCTGACACATGCCTTGGTGGTGTTCAGGGTGATTGCAGCAGTGCTTTTGGCTGAGGGATCATGGGAGTTCCTGAGCACCCACTCCAACAGCGGAGCAATGATGCTGGGGGCCGTCCTCCATTACCTCATCATCACTGTCATGACACGGGTATGCACGTCTCTTAATATCTGTCTCCCTGTTAGTAATATCCTCTGTGACTCTGATTATGTCTTCTTTTCTTTGCAGATCAACAGGATTGTAGCTATGAAGCTCTGTGAAATAGGTATGTTTACTTATGTTTAATTATTTTTCATTTTATGGTGCCAAATTAAAAAAAAAAAATGTGGTTACTCAAATATCCCAATCATGTTTCCAGGCAGACATAAACATTAACATTAAAACATCCTCTTTTTATTGTTTTGTTTTAAATAATAATGTACTTCAGGATAACAAAATGTTACACAAGCCGTTATTTGAATATACAAGTACAGTGAGAACCGACAAACAAATCCATCAGGGCTGAAGCAGGAAGACGGAAATCAGACAGAAATCAGGTCAGACATACAGATAACACACAGATAAATAGCAGCAGGTTCAGGCAGGAAAGTCTCAGCACACTTATGTATGCAATGAGTCATAAAAGAACTGCCATAAACAAGTGTACACATACATAGCAACGAGCACAGTGTCTTTATTATATGAAGACATGATGTTTATGATCAGACAACTGCTTTAAAGGCTAAGGTTGGACCTTTGAAATGGGCCTCTATATATGCTGATTGGGGAAATGAGAAAAAGTTGTAAAGATGTGTGGTAGGTCAGGTTATATTCAGTGGAGGGAATCTCACTGAGGTCAGCTAGACGGAAAGTGAGACATGACAAAATGCACACTTGGAACTGAAAGAAAGAGAGAGAGGTAGAAAAGGGAAATGGTGCAGGAATCATTATAAAAATATCAGCTGCTGGACCTGACATGTTGAGCAAAGGTTCCCAAGTGGAGGGTTAAGAACCCCCAATGGGTCATAAGACAAATCTGAAGGTTAAAAAAATGAATAACAAGATGGGAGGAGGCAATGTGAGATATAAACATCTCAAATCTCTGAAACACAACCAAAATAAACGGCCTGAGGGGTGACAACAGCACCCTCTGGACGGCTCACAATGCAGCAACAAGTCACAAAGGGTCACGAGTAGTCATTTCTTTGATCCAAAAAGAATTTGACCCAGTGATGTGCATGGTATATGTGTGCCTTGAACCCCCTAATGACTTAACTGACCCTTTTCGCAGCAGATATTTTGACTTGTCATGGCACTAAAGTTAATTTAATGATAGTTCTCTGTCTGTTTGAAGTGTTAAACCTTATTAGAATGCAGCCATCATGACAGATTGTTAGTTACACCTGTGGTTTTCTTGCCATGACCGAAGTCGAGTGTCTGTGTAGACATTGAGTTGAACCAATCAAGTTTGTCTGTGATGTGTTGATTACCGTTTCTTAAAACTGTCCATAGAAATGGAAGATTAAAAAACAACAACTTTAGATTTGAACATTCACACGCTTATTATACCTTCACAATTTTTTTTCAGATTGTAAAAAATAGAAATTTCAGTTCTATAGAAGGGCGTCTGTGTGTGTGAGATTGTGCCATCGATCAACCAAACATTGAATTGCATGAACGCTGACATGAAGTCTGTCTTTATTAGAGGAAACGAGATCGTTTGCTGCCACAGAAAAGAGTTTCACCGTCAAGATGTTCACCTTCCAGTTCTTCACTTATTTCTCCTCCCTCTTCTACGTGGCCTTTTTTCTTGGCAG
The DNA here is from genome assembly GCA_033000465.1 of Sciaenops ocellatus. NCBI lineage: Eukaryota > Metazoa > Chordata > Actinopteri > Sciaenidae > Sciaenops > Sciaenops ocellatus. The sequence continues at coordinate 11,466,875 of CP136871.1, forward strand.
GTAAGAACAAGTGGACTTTGATGCTTTTTAACATCATTTCAGCCAACATTGTGTATAAATAGGTGCCCCCAGTTTCAGAGTACAATGTCTCTGTGGTAAATATGGGCAGATGTATGTGTGTATGTTTTATGATTACATTACTTATGGACAAAAGCTGGTGAGCCAAAGATCAAGCAAGTGCAACAACACAAGACATAGCAGCCAGCTAATATTACTCTGTCATCTTTTATTTCATGAAGCTCTCGCCAACAACTTCATTCAGTTTCAGATTTATCTATTGTCTGGCGGATTCTTGCTTGGTCACTCTCTCCTTTTCTCTTCTTAACTTCCTCCATTAAAATCCTTTCCTAATTTCAAAAACACCTCTGGTACCAGTGTAAACGCTAACATTTCCCTAGTGCTCTGATCTCACAGTCCGGGCAGCCCAGTTTACTTTACTGTCCATCAGGAAACTGTAAATCACTGAGTTGATGCAGAGAAGCCGGAAGCTAAACCAGAAAACATTTTCTCCATTAAATATGTTCCAGTTTCTCTAAAATAAGTGAAATTATTGATCGTGTGTGACTTAGTGCCGTAAAATGTTACATACTTCTTGAGGGAGATCGTAACAGGAGAACAAAATTACATAGTTTGAGAACAGGCGTACAGGGCGCAGAGTGGGTATGAGAGAGACAACATACACCTCATCAAAATGATTTAAAATCTGTTATTTTATGGTGGGAAAGTCACACAATGTTGCTTTAAATTAAAGTCCAAATGAAAGATACTCATTATTCTTGCTTATTAACACCAATTATCAAAACCTAATGGAAATGCATGATTATAACACTAATAGTGTTTCGATAACTTATATGACAGGATAAATGGTCATCCTGGTGGTTATGTCCGAATTGCAGGGAAATGGAGACTGGAGGAGGTGAGCAACGTGAATGTTTTCTCCATTTAGATTGACAAAATGTTTTATGAAGTTAAAATGCTGTTATAAATTTGAATATTGTATCTGATTGCTTTCCAAACGTTTCACTCTCCCCTGTTCAGTGTCATCCGAGTGGATGTCTCACAGACCTGTTCATCCAAATGGCAATTATAATGGTACTCAAGCAAACCATCAGCAATGTCTTTGAGTTCACTGGCCCGTGAGTATAAATCAGATTTGTGACTTTATACTCTACACATGCACTGTGTAATTCACTTTACTCACACTGGGTATCTGCCTCTGGTTTGCTTCAGCTGGTTTTGCAGGTGGCTGAAGAGAAGAAGAACCCAGAAGCTACAGAGGAAATGTGCCCACTGTTACCTGAAAGATGAATCAGAGGCCAAATATGGAGCCGAACTGTGTGACAACTGCAAGCTTCGAGACTGGCTCAGCAACTACCGTCTCAATGACGTTGACTCCTTCAGCCTGTTCAATGAGTTTCTGGAGATGGGTATGTACTCTGCTGAATGCTTTAACAACAATAACACAAGACACTAGACTGCTTTTGGCAAATAATATTTTCTTTGCTCTGTCCTTAGTGATCCAGTTCAGCTTTACCACCATATTTGTGGCAGCATTTCCTCTCGCTCCACTGCTAGCCCTCATCAATAATGTCATTGAGATTCGCTTGGACGCCATTAAAATGGTCACTCTGGAGCGCAGACTGGTTCCCAAGAAAACCAACGATATTGGTGAGGGTCTCTTATGAACTAAGAATTGATTTGTTAACTCTTACTTGAAAGTAAAAGGTTGTACTGAAAGTATAAATCTCCTTTCGACAGGGGTGTGGATAGACGTGTTGGAGGCTATTGGTGTCTTAGCTGTCATTGCGAATGGGCTGGTCATCGGTGTATCTTCAGACTTCATCCCTCGATTGGTGTACCGTTACCGCTATGGCCCATGTGCCAACGGCACAGAAACAGGCACTGAGTGAGAATGTGCATTCTTCTCAAAAATGTTTGTGTTCTGTCATGTTCTGTGCAACACTCACATTTAAAATATATTCTTTTGTTTTTCAAGCTGCATGGTTGGCTACATCAACAACTCTCTCTCAATTGCACAAATGAGTGACCAGAACATACACAACGAGTTTTTACCTCATCAGATGGTCACTGCTAGTGGCTTGAATGTCTCTTACTGCAGGTTTGTTCTCTTTTAATCCTATTTTGCCTTCTGCAGCTGAAGAGTTATTTAACTGGCATCACTCTAACTTTAGGTTAGGAGAAACCAAAGTCCAAACATATAATTTGGGTAACAACATAGTGGTAAGTACTCATACGGTTCACCACTGATGTTAATGACTGTTCAGGGTTCCTAGTACACTCAGATATTCTGTTATTGTCCTGCTTGTATTGCACTGTTACATTACTGAAAAGACTGTGTAACCTGTAAATAGAAGTGCAACATAAATAAAGTCTTAAAAATAGGTGGCCGTCACTGCAGCTAGTATTCACAATGATCCCCTGTGTGATATTTAGAACAACTGATAATGGAGATAACATCTGTTTCTTTTCATAGCTATAAAGACTACAGGAGCAACGAGGACTACAGTTTTACCCCACAGTTCTGGCTAATTTTAGCTGTGCGCTTTGCGTTTGTCATCCTGTTTGAGGTAAGCCCTAAAGACCAAACCAGAAACCACTAACCACCTTTTCTTATATTGATTTCTTTGGGCAATCTTCTTTTGTAGTGTAGCAGCCAACCAACACAACACCAAAATCCCACCACTGTTTGTCTATTTTAAAACTCGGGATGTCACACATACGAACAGTGAGCTGAGTTATAACAGAATAAGGAATGTGTAATGAAACCATATTTTCACAGAAAGAAAAGGAGATTGCATTCCTAACATTTCCTTCTCTGCTTGCAGCATGTTGTTGTCATATGCAAGTTCATTGCAGCCTGGTTTGTACCGAGTGCTCCCATGCAGGTCAAGAATGATAGACTCTTTGATAAACTCAACAGACTAAAAGAAGAACTCGGGTGAGTTTTGAATAGTATGTGGTTAGACTGGCATGACAGCTGGTTTCTAAAAAAAACTGTCACATAATAACATCATGTAACACGTCCTCCTTGTGGTTTTGTTTAAGTACTGTGAAACAAAAACAATAAAAAGTTAATACAGTGGTTCCTAAAATTTGGATTCATCCATCTGAAGCACTCGATCAGTATTGGTGCTGGTACTGACATTAATAGTAGGATTGTGTATTGGCCATGATGTGACCGATCCACAGCAAATGCAGTTTCTTTGTTAGTGTCATTATAAAAATTTCATTAATTCAAGCTGCTGCTGACTGATTACATAAAAATCATCCCAATGAGTCCCACACAGGAAGGTTTTATGAAAATAGCAGAATCATCTTAGAAGAGAAAAGGTTTGTTCGCTGCACCTGTAGCTCAAACATGGATTATATGTTTCATACATGTTTGCAAATGAAAAACTAAAGTTATACTACTTTGGCTTTGCTGACACAAGGCGCGAAAGATGACTGATGTGTTTGGTTGATTAGGATAACTACGTTACATTCCAAGTCAAAAGTATTTTCTGTTTTGTTTTGCTTTCTAAAGAAAAACTAGATAAGCTGAATCTTGATAACCCTGCTAGCATCAGAGCACTTATTTCTTTAATGAATTAGACTCACAGACCGTATTTCACAACGGACAGGAAGGATAACAATAGTAATGCCACATTTACAACAATACAATGGCACATTAGTGCTGTTATTAGTCACACTTGTGTTTCAGATGTCAAAATGTCTGCTCTGAGAAAGATCTTATAAATTTTAGTTTCACTCTACATCTTTATTCTTTGTCACATGGACGTCTGCAACCCTTGTTTGGGAACCACTGCATTAAAACTTTTGAGATGTCCACTGTATTAACACTTGCATGAGCTTCTAAAATGAAAATGAATGGTTGCAGGGTAGATATACAGATATACAGGCAGTATTTCTCCTCATGAATTAATTCTAAGAAATATACAGTGAAAACAATGAACTGCATTCGTGTTGTCTAAATGCTAACTTATGTAGCATTTCTAGTTTATAGCTCTAGTTATGTATTTATAATATATAAACATATATAATATTGTGATCCTGCAATTAACAAGTCCTTGCTTTTGTCTCTTACAGCTCATTTGAAGCATGACGACATACGGACACTTTAACATTAGAAATTTTCCCCCTGAGGTCATGAACCGAGTGCTGCCTTGTGCATTAAAGTGTCCAGACTATCACAGTGTTGAGTCAAACTTCGAAGCCATTAATCATCTCTCTGAAGAGTTCAGATGGAGGCCTTTCATTCTCTTTTATTGTTTGCAGTCAAATGTTAAGTGCTGGCTATCTGGATTCTCGTCTATGAAATGGACTTTGAAGACAGACTAATGTACAGTAACAGATTTAACTGACCACGTCTTTCATGAGAATATTCTTATTCTATTTTAAGAATGCACTGATAGCTTACTGTTGGATCTCTATATTTGTGAGATGTATGTGAGTGTTTTTATTGAAAGCCTAAACATAATTTATACTGCTATTGCACATACAGTACTGATTGTGTGTTACGATGTTGCCTTATACTGTAAAAAAAAAAAAAGAGAGAGAGAAAAAAATGCTGCGATTAATGTCATTACTGCAGACTGATTTTGATGGCGTCTTTTGTAAATCAGACACAAGAATGTTTTGCATTGTAATATTTTATATTATTGAATAAAAGAGGAAACTTTTGGCCTCATGTAATGTATTTAAATTCAAGTTTAATTAAATTTAAATGTGTCATAGTTGAGATTTTGCATTTGACCAATATAAGAGTAAAAACATTTTATACTGGTGTCAATCTGCATTTTTTTGTGTTGGATGATAGCTTCATTAAGTCAGTGATGTAGGACACTGAAGTCAGGCCCTCCTCCTCCTCCATTGTTTATGGGAATTAAATCACCTGAGGAAGATTTAATCACCTGAGGAGGATTTTACATAGAAGTCACACACAGTTGTATTCATTTGTCTGAATATTTTTACATTATGTGCATTAAATATATTTTTAAAGAAAGAAATGTATCCCTGACAGTGTGGAAAAGGTTGAAATAGCTATAGATATAGATATAGATACAATTTAAAGAAAATATAGTTTAACACTATACCACTCTCTGATAAGGCACCCTTTATATGTTTATTCATAGTAAACTAAAAGTCTACTAATATTTTATAAATTTATAGGTAATAAACATTTATAAGACACCTTCTGGGTTGCCAGGTTGTGAATAATGTGATCTAGGTTTCTGAGGGTAAAGTCCAAATTTTAATTTATTAACTTTTTAACAGTTAAAGCTGCAGACTTGATGATAAAAAACACTGACTACTTACTTATTATTAACTTGATGGGTTATTAAACAAACTCAAAACTCATGAACGTGTATGCATCAATTACCAACATTTATAATTGCAAAAAAATACCAAATAAAAAAAAAATCATTGTGGTTTTTAATAACCTTTTAATGACCAACACAAATTTTGTAACTGATTAGATATAACTATAAACAGTAACCTTAGTTACAACTTATTAACAATAAATCCTGTAAAAAAAAAAAGGTGCCTTACTGGAAAGTGATACCTATGAACACTTTTTTTTAAAGTGCTTTTAAGTGCTTGGTGTATTTTGGTTTTCCTTCATCATCTCTTCAGTTTCGACGGTTTCACTGCAGAACAGGTGAAAGCCGGTCCACGCCACGTCACGTGACCACAGGGAGCCAATAGCCAGCTGAGTTTCAGGTCTCTCCAGGTGCAGTTGATCAACCAGAATAGGCTGACGAGTGCGTAGTCACCTTCACGGCACTGCTCAGCGTAACTAAACCGTAATAAAGTGACACATTATTTTACAGGTTGTGATGTAGGTTTAAAAAAACAACAACAACCTTCACTCGGTTCATTTGTCACCTGAGGGACGAGGAGGACGAAGACTGCTGCTCATGGCTGTGATTTTAGTCGCTCTCTTACTGGTGTGCACTGTTGAATGGGACAAGAGTTTATTCGCAGCCGGTAAGGATGTAACAAAATTAACTTTATTCACGTGACTTAATTCAGATATGATATACTTTAATGAGAACTTCAGTTTTAAATACACTCAATGTATTTATAGTTGTTGTATTAACTTTGCTATTTCTTTTTAAATATTTGCTCATTAGTCACAGTCAGACTTGATGCTTGATGGGTAAAGACCAGATCAATATGGTCAGTCTGCATAGGGTCACTGTATCTGTCACGCGGTCACATGCTGTTGCCTGGCAACATGAGGACCAGACCCGGACTTTGGACCCGGATGTGTGTCTTTTTTTGTTTGAGAGACAAAGAAAAGAAAAAATAAAACAAAGTGGAGTCAGACCGAGCTTGTTGTTCGGGTTAGTTGTGTTTCTGGTCATAGTCTCGATGGACGCATGCGCTGAATATCTTGAAGAACAGGTTCAGTTTCATATGGCTAGTTATTAGTTAGATTATGTGAGGTATATTTTAAATCTGTGCTGGCAAGGAAGCTGTTAGGTTTGATATAAGTTAATAACACGGCTCTGCTGTTTGCACTGAATAAACATAAAAGAAGAGTCTGAGCTTTTTCTATATTTTTTTGTTCTTAGTCAGCAAAACACCACTTTGCTCAGAGTCTGCCAGGGGAAAAGAGTAAACAAGTTCACCTTCATGCACCATTAGACACTCCCTCCTTTGCCAAAAAACTACACCATCGTCTGCAGCTCCACAAACTCTTTGCATATAGACTCACAGTATGCAAAGTGTTTTCTGATAAAGGAAGCAAGGCCAATTCTACTTTCAGTGTTTGCTTTCTGCATCAGTTTAATCACACAACATTAAAGGTCCTAAAGTTTTCATTTATGTGTAATCATCTGAAGATAAGAATAAGAATATTCCTATGTTTGGCTACATTGGAATAAGACTTTTATAGTCCACCATGTTTCTGCAGCCCAGAACGGACAAACCCTGACTCTAAATAGGGGTTTCTCCTTCATGCTTAGAAGGTAAACAGTATTCAGTTAGTGGCAATCTGCAACTTCATTGCTAAATGACACTGAATTCAACACATCCATCCATTATCTGTACCCGCTTATCCTCTTCAGGGGCTGGAGCCTATACTAGCAGACTTAGGGTGAGAGGCAGGGTACACGCTGGACAAGTCCCCAGCTTATCATAAATTCAACACACTTAATTTAGACGCCGGATTCTGACCTTACGTTATGAAATATATGTTCTTAGGTCATTATTAAAAGTTGCAGTTCGTAGCGCCACAGTCACCCCTGACTGCATGTATTGTAAGAGAACTCTGTGTTTCAGTTTTGGACAGAAAAAGTTGAATTTTTGCATCCCTAGTGTCAAGAATACCATGTAATCTCCTCTTATCTCTTTTTGTAGCTCAGTCCTGTGTGGATGATAGCAGGTTTAAGGAGCAGGTGCTCTATGTGGGGCAGCAGTGGCCTCCATATCGGCTGAACTGCCCTCTGGAGCTTGGCCAGTCCCAGAGCTCCCCCCAGCTCAAGCTGACCTGGCAGAAGGACTGTCAGCAGCTCCGCACCCAGGAAGGGAAGGCCTACGTGGAGTTTGCCAGCCTCAGCTTCCAAGACCAAGGGAATTACACCTGTGTGCAACAGGGCAACAGCACAACCTCATTCACAGTGCGTCTCATAGTTAAAGGTACATATTATTTCCATGTGTAAGTGTAATGAAGTCATCTCAAACCTGATACTGTAATTGTGTGGCTCTTGCAGTGGGCTATTATTTGTCCCTGCAGTAAATTTAGAGTTTGCATGGGGGGGTTGAAGGGGCTAGCTGAACGGATACACCTGCAAGAGGCATTTTGTTTCAGCACGCCTTCCAGCAGCGGTACTTGGCAGCGCACATGAAGGCCTCTATTGTCTCGAGCTCCTGCAGTGAACACAGATAACAGTGGTATGTCTTTACACAGAGTCCCAGTGCTCCAAAGCCCCAGAGTTTAAACCAAATGGTGGTCCGACCAGACTCTGGAGGAATGTGGGATCCACGGTGATACTGAACTGCTCTGCTCTCCTCTTCTGGGACCCAAAAGAGAAGCAATGTGACACCACGCTGCAGTGGAGTAAAGATGGCCAGCCCCTCACCAATCACACACTTTACATGCAGAATATCTCCTCATGGTGATTTGATGCTTTTTAAATATCAGTTTTCTATCATTAATAATGTGCCCATTTTAAATAAAAGTATCTGAGAGTGGAAGTATGATCAAGTTCTTTGTCCTACTTTTCAGGTCTCCTGTTGCCGGCCAGCTGATGGTAAACAGTCTGCTGGAGATCACCCTCAGGGAGCTGGACGATTTTGGGCTCTACAGTTGTGCAGTGAGGAACGTTTCCTCTGATTTTAGCCTACACACTTCAAGTAAGTCAACTAAAGATGCTTACATATATATGCTGGGTCTAAAAAGATCACTCAAAAATAAAAAGGGAACACAAATATAACAAAGTCGCTTGGAGAAAACGGTGAAAGGCATGACTGTGATATGGGTTATGTCCTGTATCTACATCAAAAAGTGTATGAAAGACATGATATCAAAACTGTTGTCAGGAAATAAGCCAGCTCCACACAGGTAGGTAAAGGGATTTTACAACTTTGAAACAGGGACATGCTGTTTTTTTTATTGCATGCAGCATTTCAACTAGTGTAATACAGGGAGTGTTTGCACTACTGTTACAAATACAACCAGTCTGTATAATTTTACAGTGTGTCAGCAGCAAGCCTGGCCCTGCATGTAATATATCAGCACCAGACAAACAGTTCAAAGTCCTTATGACTCACCACATGATTAGATTTGGATTGATGTTAGTTATTTCTGAATTAACTGTGCAACAAAACTTCTCGTTTTTGTTGTTGTTGTTGCAAGGACCCAGTTGATTCATATTCTGTAGTTTAAGATGATTATTTTTAATCAAAGTTATCCTTATGTTTTTTCTGCTCAGGCGGTCCCAGCCACACGGCTGCTGTTATTGCAGCCATCATCCTCCTCCTGTTACTGGGTTTAGCTGCTATCGTGTTCTCCAGGTGTCACCTAAACATCAAACTGTGGTACAGAAACACCTACGGAGACTATGAACTCAATGGTGAGACTTCTGTTGATGTCATATATTATATTTGTGTCTCATACTGCAGTATTAAAACCACTGGTGTGTTTGTGTCTCTGTGTCTTCAGATGGAAAATTATATGATGCCTATATCTCCTACGTGAACAACGACCATGACAGGAAGTTTGTCAACTTTATTCTCAAACCTCACCTGGAGAATAAAAATGCATACAAGGTGCATCTCAATGATAACGAAATCCTACCTGGCTCAGGTAACCTTTTTTTCTTTGTAGAATATATTCAATCAATTGCTTATGAAGTTATAACCCAGGATTACTTGTTATTCTGGGGTCTGCTTCACCCAATTTGAAGCTAAAACACGATTTTAAATTTTGAAACATTGTGTAACAGACTGTAATGCAGAGCTGTCCATTTTTTTTTAACAATTAACAACAATATTGTGTCTCCAGAACCTTCTGCAGAGCTGCTCATGAACATAAGTCGTTCTCGGCGTCTGATCGTGGTGCTCTCTTACGCTTACCTTGAGCAGGACTGGTGCTGCAACAACTTCAGGTCAGACTCACAAAGATGCATTCAATGTTGAAACAACACTCTTTACATATTGTATAAATCAGACTACAGTGTCATCATTATAATACACCACTTGAGGGCAGTGTTGCTAATCATGCACTGCAGTGTCTACTGTGTATAACGATGTACTGTGTTTTTAGACAGGGCCTTCTGCACTTGTTGGAGTTATGTAAGAGTCCCATCCTCATCGTGTTGGAGGGTCAGTCCAAACACATGAGGCCTGAAATCAAACAGCAGCTCAGTGAACACCAGCACCGCCTCACTGTACTTACCTGGAGGTACAACTCTGTGGTAAGATCCACATTAATAATAATAATAATAAATATATACAGTTTTCTGAGCAAGCTTACAACAAAATACAATATGAGGACTTTAAATGTCATTAAACAAAGGTAAATTTGATTTCAGGCAACTCACATGGAAAATATATATTATTATTATTATGTGAATGGATATTTTTCAGATTTCTGAAAGCTCTGCTTTAGATTCAAAGTATTTTTCTAAAACATATTAATAAATATTTATCGTAAAATAAGCAAAAATCAGAGTTCAGTTCAGAAAAAAATATCCATTTAACACACTCTTTCATCTTGACTGCGTGAGTGTGGTTTGATCAGATATGATATTGTGTCTAGACTGACTATCATTTTGATTCAAATCTTGCTAAGTCCTAATTGATGTGCAAAAGTTAGCATTACCTTTCTCCAGCTGAACCCAGCCCACTGCAAACAGAAATCTGTGAAATAACCAAAGCTGTTCAAACAGGAGCAGAAGAGTTTGTGTTCATGTATCACCACATCAATCAATGACAAATATTTTCCAGCAATTGGGATCAAATTATTTCTAACTTACTGAGTTACTGACTGTGTGTTCGGTGTCCACAGACTCCCTCCTCAGTCTTCTGGAAGGAGCTGGCCTTAGCGATGCCTCGCAAAGTCGTCTTTCGCAGTGAGTCTGCAGGTGACCCTCAGACTATGCTGCAAGATGACAAAGACCCCATGCTGACCCTCAACCCCGACTACCTAGACTGCCGCTCAGACACGGACCCTGCTGGAGATCTAGGTAAGAACAACAGTCTCTAGACTAGAACAGTCCTCAAGCGCTAACGTTAGGTTCACTCTTCAAATAAATATAGATATGCAAAAAAAAAGTTTGCATAAATGAAAGACGCCATTCTTTTTTCTTTTTCTTTTTTTTTTTTTTTGCACATGCAAATGAAAGAAATGTATAATAAAGTTGCACAAATTAGTGGAAGCAGTCTCATGTTTAACAACCATCTGGCACTGACTCTTGCTGCTTTTCTTACACTTTCTGTCACATGAGAATTATGCATGTCTCAAACTCTTTTCAATACACAGCGTGCAACTGAAAGTTATCGTACTTGACCTAGTTTGAGAATAGTTTAAATCAACAAACACAGAATAAAGTATTGTTCATTTTTAACTTCAGTACAAGTTAAACAGATCACGTGATGAGCAGCTTGTCTGTGGTGTTTTGCATTAGGAGACATGAGAGGCAAATGCTTCATGTTAAAAGAATAGCTCGGTATTTGCTAAGTTGCAGTGACTTAGATGAGCAGACCGGTATGACTCTTACAGCCTTCACTTAGATATGAAGCTACAGTCAGTTAGCTTAAATCAGGGCAAAGACTGAAAACAGGGACAAACCGTTGTAAATATAACAGAATCTGCCTACCAGCACCTCTAAACCTCACTAATTAACACGTAACATTTCATTTGTTTAATCAGTTCAAAAACAGACTACAGACAACATTTTAAAAAATCGCTCAGCCTGGCCAGCAAATAGTCACCACACCTAACCCCAAGTATAACCACAACCTGTCATTTTCAGTGGCGCTGAGCTTTCGAGTTGCTGGTAGATGGATTTTGTTATCTTTGGACAGAGCTAGGCTAGTTATTTAGCCCTGTTTCCAGTCTTCATGCTAAGCCAAGCTAACCTGCTGTTGCTGGCTATAGCTTCATAATGAGTAGACAGATACGATTGTGGTATCGATCGTCTCATCTAACTCATGGCAAGAAGGCAAATAAATATTTCACAGAGTCCAGCTTTGCATGGAGGAGCGGCATCAAGCAGTACAACACTACAGCCGTGAAAAATCAACTTCACTTCGGATACATTTTTCATCTTTTCTCTTTGTGTTGCAGGGCTTCGCCTCCCTGTGTACAAGGCCATGGCCTGTAAAGCCCCTGTCCTCCCTGCTGCTCCCATGACTGCAGCTGAGCCCAAACCTGTGGACATCGACGTGTCGGACCTGGGATCACGCAACTATGGAGCCCGCTCAGACTTCTACTGCCTGGTCACTGAGGAGGACATATGATCTGCTGAAAATGAACACCTACACGGAGATCCTCCTTGGCATTGCTTTATCTTTATCCATGCCATTATGTTATATATGTTGTTTCTTTTCTGTACAGTGTGTTCTTAAAATCAAAGTGTTGCCTTTTTTTCTCTTTCCTCTGACCAAAGACTTCATTTTTTTGTATTTTCTACTGTTGTGTAAAAAAAATTATGAGAAGCTACACAAAAAAGTTACTTTAAATGATTTAATCAATCAGCGAAATAAGTAACTGACTGTATGGATTTTTTCATTGATTGTTATTTTACAGCCAAGTTCTCTCTTTGAGCTCCCAGCAGAGGGCAGAGTTATGTCAGAAAAGTTGAAGGGATTTTGTTTTTTGAGCAGTTAATTTGACAGCTGACAGTAAACCGAAGGTTGGGAAAGACAGAAAATATATGTGAGAGAGAGCCTGTAGTCAGACTTGAACCTAGAATACTGGTATCTGTTCTCATGCCAGTCAACTGAAACAGGAGAACGCTCATGACTGAAGAACTCATATTTCTTGACATTTCTGTAGTGATGGCAGTTTTGCGTGCGATGTAAATTGACTGATGACAACATCAAAGTCACATGAATAAAGCAGTTTGGCAAAAATCCGTTACCACTCTCTGTAGTTACTCATGATCTCCATGATGGTGTTATGGTTAGGCTACCTGCAGTGAAATAAGAGCCCAAATAAGGGTGCAACAGGGAAGGTCTGGTATTGTTCCTGTCTGAGCAGGAGCAAATATGTAAACAGGGTGTGGCAGACTTTTCACCATGTCAGTGTCAGTCTGTTACAGCTATAACAGACGCTGCAGCACACACGCAAGAAACACTCACAAAATGACATCTCACTTTGGAATCTGTCTCTTTATTAGCTTAAAAAATATCCAGATGATTCGTCTGCCTGCATAGCAAATTAAAAACACAGAAACACAAGGTCACCATTTATACCACAGAGCATTAATCGTTACAATTTAAGTTTTTGCAACTAAATCTTTTGTATGAATATTTACAAGTTGCACAAATAGAGTTAATCTATTGCACTTGACGAGAAAAAAAGTTTTAAGGGGGTCAGAATCTCGTCATTTATGAACACACAAATATTGTATTTCTCTTGAAAACAAAGTTTCTGTTTGCGGTTCATCTCTTACATCATTTATCATTCTAGACAAACAGCAGTTAAACTGGCATGTTAAAGAAAAATGAACTTACATTATAAGTTCTGTTTGACAAAGTGATTATAAATGTCACACATCAGTATTTTGTCTGACATGACTGGGATTTTGCTTAAAAAGAACATAACTAAATACAAAACTCAACTTTGAAGGCACAATCATAATCCCCAGATTTTTAAATCAAATTTCATAACATCCAAAATTCAGTGAATGTTGTTTACTGTAGTTACATTCCATTATAACTATATGTTATAATTCTAACTTATTTATAAAACATTTATTCATCCAAAAACTACAGATACAAAGCAAATACCTACCGTATAAAAAAAAACATTTGATTTCTGCATAATAGAGAAAGCAATATTTACAAAAACTCCATGTTAGTACCACATTTGTTTGCATTTATGCTATAATTGAGGTGCAACAGTGGGACGACAAGGCACAAATGTCCACCATATTGTCCATCAACAGTTCTGAACTGTTTTCAAACGGCAGAAACACAAACAGCTGCAGTTTTATCTGAATACATGTTGCTTTGACAGAAAAGAAGTCCCTGATTCCACACTAAAACATACAATGTTCAAACAAAGAGCGTAAATGGGTTAAGGTGCACAAATTTTGCAACAGAGTCCATCAATAGTCCAATGTACTGGATCCACGTTTCTTGAACTGTACTGAAAAATACACAGGAAGTCCTTTTCCGGGTAGATCCTCCATCACTTGTGTGTTCATATTCTCATCACAAAGTATGGCAGACAAAAATTGAACCTAAGTTATCTTTGAATAGTATAAAGACTGTCTTTACTCTGGCAAATCTGAGAAGATTTCTTCCAAATGGGGGCTGGTAGAGTGCAGGACTGTTATTACGTTACATTGTTTTAGATCGTCGTGTCTGCAAAATGCGATCTTGTGAACCCTTTCTGTAACACAAAGAAATAAAGATAGAGTTATGACATTGTTTGGACTTGGGCATGAAACACACAAAAATGATTATTTCAGGATTTATTCAAATATTAATTGCTGTGTTGCAATTTGACCTGGAGTGACCTCTGAGTTCAATACAGCACAATCTATTTCACGATTCACTGTTCAAACATCGAACTATTTGTGTGCCTACATACTTTTTGGACCGTGAACCAAGGCGGCGTTTTTTTCATTAAATTTAAAACTGTAAGTAAGACAAGCATTTATGCATTTTTTGCTCTGTTGGGACTTGTTCATTAGGAAATAAGCTGAGCACCGCACCCTTGGGAGGGGCAAGTTGTAATCTGCAAAAGGCAGTAAACGTACCTGCGCCTACCGAAGAGAGGAGGTACAGGACTGGGTGTGTAAGTGTTGAAAGAGCAGTGTTAACGCTCAAGAGATATGTGGTTTTAAACATATGCCACCCAACTGATGCAGGAATTATAGCGAGAGAGGAATGTCTTCCGTCACACAGACGCCACATGCACCCGCACACACACACACCATCTCTGTCACTCTCACTCTTTTTCACACTCGGGCACACACACACACACACACACACACACACACACACACACAGATACGGGAATGAGGGTGAGGCTCCATTAGGAGGTTTTCCACTGAGCTTTGGCCTTTTGTGTGGCGGTCGACATGCAGAATCGAGCTGGTTCTTGGTATGTTAGATGCCGGGAGACCTAAAATTTTTGAAATGCTTTTCGTTTTTTGTGATTTGTACTAAAGTATAAAATAATATTTTGGACATGTTACATGTTACTTTGGTGTATTTTTATACTGAATTAAAGAGGACTATAATGTGTGAGGAATGAGGAAAACCTAAGTTGAAAGATCACAGAAAAATGCATTGGAGTGTTTCGAGAGTTGGTATTGATTTATGATGATTCATTCTTGTGTTTTCATAACAGTGCTATCCAAGTTTTCAATGAGTTTCGACACACTTGTTTATGTTCAAAAACAGCTACTGTGTTATCTGATGGTTAGATAATAGTAATAACAGCAACATGAGTTTAGAAATCCATTTTCAGGCACATGCCACTTAAAAGAAAACTCTGCTGAGACTCATGATAAACAGTTTTTGATGCAGTATCTTTGGATATATTTTGGATTTTTCCCCTCTGATTTTTGGCTAAATTACCACCAATCATGCAGAGCACATTTTTAGTCATTTCTTTCTTACTTCTTTGTACGTGCTGTGCAGTTTCTTGTACTGGAACATGTTGCTGAGAACTGTGGCTGCTGCTTTGGCTGCTTTTATTTTTCCAGAGCTAGAAAAAAAAAAAAAGAAGATTCATCCAAGGTTAACACTTGGTACAAATAATCTCAAATGCCAAGATAAGGTGCAATATTTTGTGCAACATTTGTGTCAAATGTGCAAATGGTTGTATCAGGGTTCATGTAAGTACACATTTAACTAGTACGGTGTGTTAAACCAGTTGCCACTTTATGACCACTCACCTGCTGTCGTGTGAGGTTTTGATGCCATACAGTTTTTGCAGTCCGTCAAAGAAGGCGATGTCTCTGGCAGCTAAATAGCTGCTGGTCACCAAGTTATTGAGAATACCACAGATGTTGACCACCACCTCGCTGGAGGGATCCTTCTGATGTCCATCAGTAGGTAGCTTCGTCACCAGGTTGTTCACCACCTTTGTGGCTGGATAAACAAAGTAGTCTCGTTAGGATGTGTTAAAAAACAGTTTTCACCATAACATAATCTCTAATAAAACGTGATTCTGTAAAAACACACAATTTTCTACCAAAGTTTGAATAGCTTGAATGTTTCACATGAAGGTTTTCTGGTTTTTTTTTGTTTGTTTGTTTTGTTTTGTCTCGCCCAACGTCAGCTGGGATAGGCTCCAGTGCCTAATGTATGTAATGTACGTATATATATATATGTATGTTATGTTTTGGTGTTTTCCACTTATATTCATGACGACAGGCCATTCTCACTAGATATTACCTAATGTTGTTGTTTCCAAATTTTTTTGCGCGCTTGTGTCACTTGTTTTGCAACAGTGTGTGGTGGGAGAGAGTGTGTGTGTTTATTTGTGCTGAACGTCAGCCCTATGAAATAATCAGAGAAATTAGTCATTCATATTTAATGTTGTTCCGCTGTTGTTGCTGTCGATTTCATTCATAATTGATATATTATCCTTAGTATCCTGGATGTTCAAGTTTTCAATGTCATTTTGAATCTCATCTTAAATTTTGATGTCTGAACCAATTTAAGGAAATTATTTTTGAATTTGTACAACTTAAAACTTAAAATTAGCTCCAGAAAATTTCAAATAGAGGGATTCAAACCACATAAATTCAGATGAATGCTTTTCAGAGTAAAATATTTCAGTGCTTTAAATTCAGTTATATTTACATTTTAACATTAACATTCACAAGCAGGCAAACACCATCTAAAGGCAAAATTGGAGAGAAGAATATCATCTCACAATGTATGATGAACTGAGAGACATTAAACTATGTATACCTAACAAGAATAATAAAAGAAAGAAAGACTCACCCATTTCATTCTTATCCCTGACATGACGGGACAGATTTCGGAGGAAGCCTGTGAGAGAACGCAGCTCCGTTTCGTTGTTGGTACGCAGGAGGTCCAGCAGCACGGGCAGCATGCGCTCCTGCTCCAGAGCCACCCGGCTCAGCACCGAAGCCCACTGCGGGATGAAGAGAGAGAGAGACAAACTTAGACAAACTTATTACCAATATATGACCAATATTATTAGATTTGTTGCATTTGCTTGCTTTTAAAAGGAGAAGTGATGAATACGCTACTTACCCTCTTGTCTCCAGCTGTGATGTTCTGCAGTGCTCCGGCTGCTGCTTCGCGGGTGGTGTAGTTGATCTCACACTGATGCAGCACACGGTTGTACAACCCCACTACCTGTGGGTGCCACAGCCACTCCATACTCTTTGGCACGCGAGCAACTTCGGTGAAAGTGGTGAGATCCTGGTTCTTGCTCTGTTACGTGAAGAGAGATAAAAGAAGGGCAGTGTTTAGATGGAAAGTCTGGTCCATGCACACAAAATGCTGATGGGTAAATATTAAGTGTGCGTACATTTTTGGCTTTCCTGCTCTGGTGCGTAAAGCAACCAATGGCGTCACCCTTTCCTGAGTCCTGAGCTCTGGTTGGTCCTTCCAGGCGCATCAGAGCAGATGGAGGAATCTCACTGTAGAGCTGGTAGGAGAGGTTCCTCAAGACACACACTGCATTTTCAACACCCTACGAATACACACAAACACAGACAAGTGAATACACAAAAAGACTCGGGCTAAACAGAAACAGAAGCTTCAATTCAGCTCCATCTCTTCTTGTCTCACCTTGTCTTCTTTCTTGTTCTCCTCAATGGAAGCCTTGATGTAGCTCACCAAAGAGTCCACCAGTCCCGGCGTTTCTCTCATCTGCTGACGGGTCTTCTCATTCACAGAGCTCAGATTCCTGATCACACACAAAGCAAGTGATAGGTCAGAGAGCTACTTCAGGTAAAACTTAGTTACATAAGTGGCGCCGCAGCATCACATCATTAAAGTATTCATTACATAATGACAGGATAAACACATGCAGGGAACATTGCAAATATTCCCCACATGGCAATAAATTTGGAGATTAAAAAAGCTGCTTAAAACGCAGCTGGTGGCTAAGGCTTTTGCAAACAACAGTGAAAAGTGACAGGTGTGGTAAAAGCTCCGGTGGCTGTCACATGCCACAACAAGTTCCCAAAATGAAAATGTAGTCACGGGAGAAAAATCAGACAGAGGTGAACCAAAAAAAAACAACACATTTCCACAAAGAAGTATTTTGCAGTCACAGATAATGAGACACATACCTGAGGCATCCTGTGGTGTTGTAGAAAATTTCTGCCTCAGATGCTGATTGGTAGATGGTGTCAGTTTGCCCGCAGCTCGACAGAGGGACGAGGATCTTCTCAGTCAATTCAGAAAGTGTCTCCTTGGCCAGTTTTGGCTTCAGGTTGTCTTTAGATGAAAGGTTCCACAATATACCTACACATACACACGCCGAGAGAAGTGTCAGAAAAAATTATATTTATGCTTCATTTTGCACATTTTTGTAGCTTCCTTAGTTATCATACAGTTACAAGAAATAGACAGAAAAAGAAACAGGCTTATTAGCTTGTTAGCTTAGCTTAGCACCACCTTTAAAGGCAGATTTGTTACGTACCATTTCCCCCTGTATCCGGTCTTTGTGCTAAGCTAAGCTAACCAGCTAATGGCTATAGCTTCATATAAGAGTGGTATCAATTTTCTCGTTTAACTCTTGACAAGGAAGCATATTTGTATTTCCCAAAATGTTGGAGTACAACTTGGACGCATGAACTTTGAAAACCTGAGACAAATGCAAACGGTAGTGAAACTGAAATATTTCGTAAGACCTCTGTGTCACATTTTAGCAGAAAGCTCTGAATATATGACACCAACATGAGGTCTTTTAACGCTCTGACAGATACAAATCAGGGTGTAACGGCTCAAAGGAAAGAGTGACACGGCCTTCACTCATAAAAGGGAGTGGCAGATTTATTGTCATTCCACAGGCCCAGGCAGCTCCCACACACCCCCATCTCTTCTTCACACACCCTATAGAAAAGACTGCAGCTCCTACTCTTGTGTACTGTATGGCTGCTCTTCTGACAACAGAAAATGAGTGCGGATAGCTAAGACAAATGAAAACTTGACTTGAAGATTGAATTGTCCACAGGGAACCAACCGTTTCTCACATCTCATGTTAAAAAAAAACAAACTAACCCAAACTGTCATTTAGTTCAAGTTAATCCCCAAAACCTGTGGATTCTTGTAAAGGTGACTGCACCCCATCAAAATCGTTCAGTATCAATTTAAGAGGCTACTGTTCTAGACTTTCTCGGACACCACTGCTAAAATCATGTTGCATCCAAATATTGTGACTAACTAATTTGCATTCATTTTTACTTGAGGCAAAACAAGCAGGAGAGATCAGCTCTGCTTGTTGTATCATGTTTTTTCACTTTTATGACTGGGAATTTCCTACCGGTGATGTTTTTGCGGAGCTCATCATCGGGGTCCTTCAGTGCCTCGACCAGCTGTGGGATGCCGCCCTCTTCGATCAGAGCCACCTTGTTGTCCATGTTCTCATAGATGAGGTTGCGTGTGGCGCCAGTGGCAAAACGTTGTACTTCTGCGTGGTCAGAGTTGAACAGTTTCACCAGCTCACTAATGCCCTTCAAGCGACGCACCTAGAGATGGGGTGGCAGGGAAAAAAAGTTCTTCTCAGGATGTGTGCATGTTAAAAAAAACTTTCTGCAACGATTAGGTGATTCAAGATTTGTCAGTAACTTCATATAAACATGGATCAAAACTAAAACATCTATTTTTAACTTTTTGTTTATTGAAACTTTGGTGCAGTGGTGCATCTGTGTGTCCCTTGGTTGGATCCATAATGCACAGATATGCATGCATTTTACTTATCATCACTAGGAGGTGCTAAATTCTGACATAAATCAACATTTTGGCAAATATTGAAATATTAATTCGCTTTCTTGATAAGAGTTGCTATCACTCGCACTCTATCCTCAGAGCTGAGCTGCAAGAGTAGTGTGTCACATAAGATAAGAGTTTTAATCTCTGCTGTGTACCTGACATTCAACACCTATACAGGACAGAGTCCAGATACATTTACAGCGTTGTCAAAAGTTGAGCAACATGTGGAGCAACTGGAGCACCACACCAGAACAGAAGCAAAACTGTAGTAACATCACTGTACGTCAACAAACATGGAGAGGCATCCATCAATAGATGGCTTCACTTGAAGGAAAACAAATTTCATGACCGAGTTTCTCAATGAGGGATTGTGGGGAGGAAATAACCAGAGGAATTCCAACCAAGAGTTTAATCTTTTTAAGTACCTCATTTTTGGCGTCGTTGTCATTGTAACATTCATGTTGAATGTAGGCGGAACCCAGGACCTGCAGTTCAGGGTCAGGCTCCCTCAGGTTTTGTACTGCCATGGCCATGTCCAAGGAGGAGAGCCTGCCGAAGGAGCAAATAAGCAAACTCAGTCAGACAGTCTTAAACATTTAATTATGTAATT